>JAJJWX010003498.1:1412500-2825000 GCA_023529315.1 Papaver bracteatum
ATTTACTATCTTTTTTATATTCTCGCTAACTATTTTGATCTGTCTCAGATTGATAGGATGAAACTCAGCTATCAAACTCATAGGAAACCCATCACCTTTTTTGCTCTTAAATCTTTCACGGATGAAGTAAGAAATATTTCCTTGTAAATTTTAACAATATATTGTTGCCCCTATTTCTTATCTTTATCTGTGATCGCAGGAGATTGAAGAACTTGAACCCTTAGAACCAAAACCCAAGGGAAAATCTTCTACTGATCGCAAAGGAAAATCTGTTGCCTCTGCTAAAGGATAGCATATTACCCCTCATGATGGAGAATCTGGCGATAAAGATAAACATATTATTCCTCCTAAAGGGAAACCTTCTTCTCCTTGTGGTGAAGATTCTAGCGATCCTCCTTTGAAGAAAAGGAAAATCCAACCTTCTTTTTCTTCAACTCCTCAAACAATTCCAGAAAATTCAAGTGTTGATCTTGATAAATATAATAATGACGAGGGTTTTAATGTTAGCGGTTTTCCCTCAATAAAAAATTCTTCTTCTTCTGATTCTTCAATGACTCATTTGTCTATAATTTTTAGCGATACTTCCCATAGCATGACTTCTAATGATGAGGATGAAATTATTGAGAAAACATCTCAAGATCTCGCTAAAGTTTGCGATGCCCCTATTCTGGTGGATAATGATTCTCTCCAAGGAATCTCAAAATCGCTAACTCCCAGTCTCTTGAATTCTCTTGGTGCTTTGGTAAGTTTTCATTTTTTCAGCTTGTTTATATATTTTCTTCATCGCTAGATCTCAATTTATATTCTTCTTTCACAGGTTGGAAGATCTTCTTTTGTTGTTTCTTCTGATTTAGATAAAAGATGTGCCAGCTCTGAAGAAAAAGCTGCTAAACTTCTCCAGGATAAACAAAGATTAGAATCTGAAGTTATTGAGCTTCGCAAGAAGAATAAACAGCTGGAGACTGAAGCTTCAGTTAATAAGCAAAATATCTCTGATCTTGATAAAGCTAACCAACAATTATATGGTATGATTAATTTCCCTTCTTTTTTAATTCTTTTTATTTTATCGCAGCTTATTCAAGCGGCCACTTTTAACTTGCAGATATTTATGGTCTTACTGACGAGCCTATACTCTTTCAAAATTTTCCTGAACCTATAGATGATCATACTCTTCTTGACTGTCTTAATAATTCCTTAAGTAATTTCTCGAATGATAAGATTAAATCTCTTTCCATAGATGAACTTAGATCCAAATTTGATCTCTTAAAAATTGAACACAGATTTAATTTAGTCTTGACTGATAAATATAGGTGCTTTCATCTTGATTCAAAGAAAGAAATAGATAAATTAAGACAGAAGAATAGTGATCTTATTGAAGAGAAATATCTTTCCATTAAAAAGGGATCCAAGACCCTAGCAGAATTTCATAAAACTCTCCTTGACGTTCAAATGGACAGAGATAAACTTATACGTGAGAATGAAGATCTTCTTGCGAGGGAGACTCAAGTTATATCTCGTCTCCTCATTAATAGCGATGACGAGTTTTCTTGGGCTGCGAAGGTTCTTGACGATGCCAGGAATGACTTAGGTGTAGATGTTAGTCTCCAAGTTGAACAAGCTGCTTTAATTAGAGACATGGTTTCTGAAAGAAAAGGTTGTTAACTTGTTCAATTCTTGCTAACTTTTCATTTTAATATTCTTCCTGATAATGCTTCTAATTCGTTCTCGCAGCTGCTGAGAAGAATTGTCGCGAGAGACTTCAAGAACTTGAAGATGAGAAACATCAACTCGCGACCAAACTTACTGCTCGCGATGAGAAGTATTCAAGATTAAATGACCGTCTCAACGCTACTACTGCGAATTTTAACAGACCTCTTGTTATTACTCGCAATAAATTCATTAAGTTGGTCTGTGATGATTATAATATCCCTCATTCTGTATATCCTGATCTATAAGAAGAGATCCCAGCAGAAATTCCAAGATCTACTATCTCTGATAGTGAAGCTGAGGATTCTGGCGATGAAGATAGTATTGGTGATGATGAACAAGAGGGAAATTCTGACGATGAAGAAAAAATATGACAATGATGAAGAGAAGAAATCTGACAATGAAGATGGCGATCAGTCTAATTAGTTTTCTTCTTCTTTTGTCTTCTTTGTATCATTATTTCCTCTTTTTTTGTAATTAACTGCGAGTTTCTTCGCCAATATAAACTCCTTTTGCTTCTGCCTGTATGAGTCATAAAACAATGCTATTTTGCAAAACAATCAATATAACTGTTATCTTTTAATAATATATATAATTATGTTACTTATCAATGCAATTTTATCATATGATAGATGAATAATAATTTCATCATTATATGCATTCCCATTGATCTATTATTCATCTGTAATAAGAGAAAATTGCATAAAGATTAAATATTAGTTGAAGTAAAAATGTATTATGCCTCAGTACTAGCGTTAAATTATGCCTCAGTACTGGCCAAATATCATAAATACTGCGATCAATATCGCAATAATCTGTTGGTCTTATTATGCCTTCCTAGTTAAAGGTCTTATTTGGCCAACTTTTTTATTTCTCTGTGACAAAATCGCAGGACGTCTTTACATTTGCATGTATTGACCCATTGATCTTGTCTTATCAGTATCTTTTCAATATCTCTGCGACAATATGACAAGTCTAAATTCTCTCGCAAGAACAAAGCCTCGTGACATTGCCGTCTTGCGATGAAATCGCAGGACGTCTTTACATTTTCACGCAAAGACCCATTGATCTCATATTAACATCTTCTCTTTAGGCCTTTTGCCTTTGTATAATTTTCATCACGTGACAATATGACAGGTCTAAATGATCTTGCGATCATAAATCCCCATGACATTGCCGTCTTAAGACACTTATCAGCTCCCTAATGGAGGGTGCCGCCCTTATCTCCCCCCTGGTTGCCCCTTCAAGGAGGGCACATCGTCCATACAAGACTAGCTCCCCCCATCCGAATTTGCCAACAACCAGTTGTGTTCACAGCCTCTTGTCCTTTATGCATATATGGCTTATAGTTACAAGACTGCACCCTAAGTTGGGTTTTCTTCAGGCCAAGTGCATTGTAGCCAAGACTTACCAAGGATGGCAAGAGAGTTTAAATGCGCTCGGGCACCCTTGGCTCAACCGTGTACCTCGGCGCCTTGGTCATACTCTGCACTTCTTGGAAGAGATTCTCGGTCGTCCAACCAGGGTATAACCTTATACAGTTGTAAATCCAAGATCTCTCTCCCGGATAGGTTTTCTTTAACCCCAACGTATGCATGACTCAGGTTCCAGCAGCGGTATAACCTTATCGCTGAGTCATGTCAAGAGATACCCCCTCCTATGACGCTCTATTAGGTCTTACATTTGCCTCTTACGAAATTTTATTCGCGAACTAGGGTGCACGCCATAAAGGTTCGTCCCATTCTTTTAATCTCTGCGAAATTTTATTCGTTTTTCTTGCGATGACACTCGCATGAATTGTGATAAAGAAAGAAGAATTTTTTAACTGTTTAATCTTACATCATTCCAGTATTTCTTACCTTTCTAGCACATTTTCTTCAAATTTCTTAAATGTCATTGCTTTACCTCTCTACTAACTGCCCTCTGTTGTCATTTCTTTGCTGAGTTTTGCTATCTTTTCTTCCTTTATGGAACTCTCACCGTTAATTGGTCATCCTCATCTTCTCGCTATTCTTTCATCATAACCCTCTTGTTGCGCTTTTCTTCTCTTTTCTCAGTTGCGATGCTCTCGCTATTAACCACCAATTTGCCACTTCCTTGGTCTCGCAGCGTTTCATCTTCTCACTGTTCTATTGTATCAACCATTAACCTTTCACATCTCTGTTGTTGTTTAATTTTGCACTTCCAATTGCTATTCTTTTCAGCTCTTTCTTCGCAAGACTTCATATCGATTTCATAACATATCTTGCTTTCTCCCCAATCTCCTTTAATAACTCCAACACCTTTAGGATGAGGAAATTTGATACATTGGTGATAAGTAGATGCTACACCCAATATCCCGTGTAACCAAGGTCGTCATATCAAAGCATTGTAAGGTGACTCGATATCCACAACACAGAATAAGATTTTTGAAGATATTCCTTTTAATGGCATTTGCATTTCAATTTCCCCCTTTGGTTTGTTGGATGTACCGTTAAATCCATAAATTTTGTATGTTGATGGTATTAAATATTCGTCCTTTCCACCCATGGTTTTAAAGGTATGATAAAATAAGATATAAACTGAACTCCATGTATCTATTAAGACTCTGTTGATGGCCCAAGAATCTTCAACTTTACTATCATTCTCTTCATCTTCTTCTTGCATTTGTTTTGGATTAATCTCTAATCGTACGACCAGTGGATTATCGTGCTGCTCGCCAACCTCAGGTACATCTTGCGCAGTGAAAGATAGAGTTTTCTTCTGCCACTCCTCTAATGGCGAGGCTCTCGCTATATTCATTATCTCTTTTCCATTCGTGTCTCTAGCAAAGACTCTTCTTAGGACATTATCATGGAAATCCTCCATAGTTTTATATGAGTGCACAATGGAATTGCAGAACAAATTCTTTGCTTTAGCCCCTACTTCTATCACAAATGTTTCTGCTCCTTTTACAACATTCACTCTGCGAGTTTCTGGTGCGGGCGGTAATTGCTGAGATTGTGGATGTCCTACTAGAAAATGATTTAACTTTCCCTGGTCAATCATCCTCAAGATTATTCTCTTCACATTCCTACAATCATTTACTGAGTGTCCATGAAAATGATGATAAGGACAAAATTCTTGACTTCGATTGTATGGATGGGGTTCTTTTCCCATGTTCCACGGAGAGGGTATATTTTCCGTCAAAATGATAGCTTCCCAAATCTTTTCTATGCTAGTATTGAGAGATGGCATCTTAATTTCTTCCCATATTATCCTCTGATTACCTTGTCCTTTAAAATTATTCTTCCTTTGTCCACCATAAGTTTCTTGAGGTTGATCGAGTCTTTGAATCTTATTATTACCACCGCGATTATAATAATTCTTCTCCCTTTCATATTCTTCTTGATCTCGACTGCCCATCGCTACTAATTTTTGTTAGTTATCAATGACTACTTTCTCTTGTTGTGATTGCGAGGTACTCGCTACATTATTTATCATTTTAGGGAGCAAACTTCCATTTTCCTCCAGCGAGCTGGTGTTCACGATTGGGTATGATTCCATCTCATTTTGTTTCTCCTCCAAAGCAATGTATTCTTCCTGCAGTTCTCGCAATTCTGTCATGGTGATTGTATTTTTGATTCTGAAAATCTGAATGTACAGTAAATTAGTCGCGAACATTGCATTAATGAAGGATAGGATCAGATATCTTTCATCCACTCTTCCAGCCATTTCGCTGCACATTGATTTCCATCTTATAGTTAAGTGCTTCAGACTCTCGCCAACTCTTTGTTTAGGCCAAACACATCTTCAATACCCGACCGCGATGAATTGTTGCTAATATACGCTCCTAAAAATGTAGCTTGTAAATGATCAAAAGAAGTTATGTTATTTTTTGGTAATCCCTCAAACCATTTCAACGCCTCGCCAGTTAAGCTGGATGCAAAATATTTGCATAACACAACATCATGATTCTCCCACTGTAGCATACATCTAACATAAGCTTTGACGTGTTGAACAACACAAGTAGTCCCATCAAAAATGCTGGTTAATTCTGGTAAATTGCATTTTGGAGGTATTCCTCTTAACTGTACTTCTTGATTAAATGGAGTCCTCGCAGCTTCTTCAATAGCTTCATCAAGTTGCCTTATACCTCCTTCTCTTCTATTGCTTATCATTCCTCGCATTTCTGCTAATTCTCTCAAAATTTACTCATTCTCAGCTGAGTTTTGTTCCATTGGCCTTTTTAATGCAGCTTCCCTTCTTCTGCGTTCTTGTCTTTCTTGTCTTGCGAGATTTTGTGTGTTGTCTTCTTCATCATCATCTCGTCTTTCTCTGCGATTTTCTCTTTCACCTTCCTCTTGAAATCACATTTGCCTACCTTCTTCTCTGTGAATTTCTTCATTTATCATCATTTCTCTTCGATGTCTCTCTATTCTCCTTTGTATCCTATCATACTCCTCTTGAATATTATCGTTGTAGCGATTTTGTGTACGTCTTCTTTCTCGATTTTCATGGTTATTTTGTCGTACTGCCTCTTGAAATTCTTATTCTTCTACCTCTGCTCTTAATCTTTATCTCTCGCAAGCCATACACGCTTGTTCAGCATAGTATCTTTCAATTTCTTCTTCAATTATTCTTTGATTCCTTTGATTCTCTCGCCCATGCAATATCCTCCTACCTTCCTCTGGATTCGCTTCTCCAATTTGGTTGTTTCTTCCCTCTTGATTCCTATTGTCACGCTGATTATAACGATCGTCAATTATCTCTTCTTATATATGACGTTGTTCTCCATTTAAATTTTGCACTTCTTCTCTAACATTTCTCATTGGGGAATTTTGCCTTGGCTCTTCTCTGAATGATCTTGAATTTGATCTTATAGTACTTCTTGACCTCCTTCTTTGTAACCTCAAATTCTCCATTCTTAGTTCATGATTTTGTCTTGTTAAATTCTCACGTTCCTCCGCCTCTAATCTCCTTTGTTCCTGTGTTCTTTGCCTCAGATCATCTACTGTCCCATTTTCACGTCCCACATGAACTAATTCTCCAGCCATTCTTTGATTTCTTTTTCCTTCTTCTCCATTTCTTAATTGTCGATTTTCTGCTTCTTCCATTGATTCCGACCTCCAAGTGTGCACGCTCACTCTATCATAATCCACATCCCTATCTTGCATTTGTGCTTGTTGATTCGACCGTTGAATTGAATTTTCTGCTTCATTTCTTGTTCTATTTCTTCCTGATCTTATTCTTAAAGATTCTTCTAATTCACTTGTTCCTTCACCTGCAAGTCTTTTACTCCTCCTCACAGTTGTTGGTGGTTCTGATGTGTTTCTTCTTCTTCTAATCATTTCTTCAATTCTAACAATTTCTTCAAATTTTCAAGTTGTAATTATAGAGTTTTTAGCTTAATTATCCCTGTTTCGGGCGCCAAAATGTAGTTGCAGGATTTCCCACACTACACCCTTGTCAAGAATCTATGAAAACTAAGTCATAATTTTGATGAATAACAACACTTTTATTAATTCACTTTCAGGAAGATTTACAAGAAAGATCAAAACTCAGATATACAACTTTCTTTCTGGAGTTTCTCTCTCCTCAAAATTCTCTCAGCTCTTAAAAATTCATCATCCTTTTCTGGATTTAGTCGAACCCTTTATATAGAAAAATACATATTGGAAGACAACTAAGATTTCCCCTTAATTCGGATCTACTCTGCGATCTCATCGTCATAACTTTAGTCTTCACCATCGCCAACTTTATAACCATCGTGAAGCAGACTTATTCTTCATATATCTTTAATCGTTAACCGTTGTATCACTCTTTTGTGACACTCGCCAAATGTTGTTGAAGAATCTTGCGATGTTCTCGTCAAAGTGTTGTTAATACTTGTAGAAATGTTTGGGTTTCTCGCAGAAGTGTCATTTCCATCGCGAGAATATCGTTGTGGCGATATTCTGGTACTACAAAAATGAATCCCAAAACTGCCAGAGGCTTCTGAGAAACTGACTTTGATGCCAAACAGAGAAAAAGAACGAACCAAAAGGGCAAAAAAGAAAAAAAATAAAAGAAGGTATTTGAAGTAGGATCCACTTGGGGGTTATTTTAGGATCAGTGGAGTTAGGATCCAGAACTAGGGGAATCTTCTTTTTTTTTATGGGTTAAGTGGCGAAATGCCCCAAAATCGACCCCAACCTTGTGAAAATGCCCCGGACGTTAGGAAAAAGATCAAAATTCCCTAATCCGTTAGATTTTACGTTAGAGAGAGTTATGTAGTCGAAATTGCCATTCAGGGTACATGGATTATAGTTTAGGGTTCAGTGTTTAAAATTCAGGGTTCAGGACTTAGGGTTCATGGTTTAGGGTTCAGGTGATGGTGGTGGTGGCGGGGGCGGCAGTGGTGGCGGTGGTTCTAGTGGTAGTGGTGGTGGTGGCGGTGGTTCTAGTGTTAATGGTGGTGGCGGCGGTGGTTCTAGTATTAATGGTGGTGTTGGAGGTGGTGTTGGTGGTGGCGGTGGTGGTAGTGGTGGTGCCGATGGTGGTGGCAGCAGTGGTGGTTGTTCATTTGGTGGTGGCGGATCGACGGTGGAGGATTGGGGCATTTTGATTAAAAAGGATAAAAATGGAATTTCAAAACTCCATTGATCGGTCAAGATGCTCAATTTTGATCAAAATGCCCCAAAATTAACGGATTGGGGCATTTTGATATTTTTCCTAACGTCCGGGGCATTTTCACAAGGTTTGGGTCGATTTTGGGGCATTTCGCCACTTAACCCATGAAAAAAAAAATTGGGGAATTTTGCCACTTAACCCATTTTTTATTTATTTATCCTAAGCCACAAAGTATTCACAGTCAAAATCAAAAACTCACGAACATAGACAAAATAAATGAAGAATAGGCGATTCAATCAATGAAAAATCATTGAGATCAACCAAAGAGGAAGACAGAAATTACTTAGCCAGCAGGTCAACGGAAACAACAACTAAAAATCAATACAACAAAATTGGAATCATTCCTAAAAATCGTAACAAAGCTTTTTAAATCACATCTTCTAATGAAGACATACCCAAATGAAGACTAACCAAGAAAAATAAACCCCATCCATGTTTTCAGCAAAGTTTTAAAAGACCATTAATAAGAAAAGAAATCCACCCACAAATAGAGAAGACAAAAGAGATAGAAAAGAAACATCTTTTAAAGAACCCACGCACACTCGGGCAAAGATTTGACTTGAAAATTACTTTTTAAATTTCAAGACAAACAAAGAGATTTTTGTTCTTTTTTCTTGTTCTTCCTCTCTTTTTTTTCAGAAAGATGCAAGAGCATAAACAAAAAATGCTAGTTTAAAAGGAAAAACAGAGTTTGAAAATCAAAAGAACCAGAATAAAGGAAAACAGACTATGCAGATCGGAGACGGGAAGATGAAATTTGAAGGTCCAATCAAAACACTTTTGAAATTCATTGTTGAAATAAAAGAAACGACCAGAGAAGAGGGAGCTATACAAGGGATTTTCCTTTTTAAACTTTAGAAAAGAGAAACAGTTCATAGAGATTGTTCAGGGATAAACCAATAGAGAAAGACATAAATTAAAAAGAGAGAATAAGATTAAACCCCACAGATTACAGAAAGATAGATCTAGACCCAAGAAAAAATCAAACAGATAAAGAGATAAACATTAGTAGAAACATAAATCTAGTCAGAAGAAAAGAAGATTGAGAAGAGACGAAAAAATCCAGACCCATTAGAGGAGTTACAGAGAATCAAAAGAAAAAAGAGAAAGAGGTACCCGATTCAACAGATCCAAAGAGAAGAAATCAAAGAAGAGAAGGAACATAACAAACAGCCAACATAAACGAAAATCAAAGATAAAGAAGCCAATAATCAAGAAAGAACCAAGATCTGATTCCTATTATTACTAAAACATCAAATAAATTCATCTTTATTAAACTCGATCCCATCTACCTTCCCCTAACTCATGATCCTGAAGCCCCCAAACTTATCCTAAAATATTTACTCCATTATCAGAAAGGAAGGAAAAAATTTAGAATTTTGTTCAGATTTAGAATTTTGACAACTTAATCTTTTTACCTAGAGTTTAAGTGGGTCGTCATGGTGATCAATCACACTTCGGTTATATTTTCTGAATATGTAAATGTGGTGGTGCATTTTTTACATAATTTGCAGAGATTTTAGATCCACAGACATATCTTGGATCACAATGATGAGTTTTGTGTCCTTTACACGGTAAATTTTGAGTTACAAGGAGGAATTTTTGTATACCTTATTCCGCACAAAAAGATAAATTATACGTCGTTGGTGCTAAACATATTATTCATGTGGCAGATTTTGATTCACAGTGACATATTAAAGATAAAGCCGCATATTTTAGATCAGTTGGATCCTTGAGGCATATTTTAGTCCGTGAAGTAGAATTAAGTTCATATTAGGAGATTTTAGCACATGACGCATAATATTGTATGTCTTTAAATTTTGGGTTACACTACACATTTGAATAAGGTGTAGATTTTGGATTATAGTGCAGCTATAGGGTTGAAGTAGCATTTGGATCGATAAACATGCCACGGAAATGTTAGATTGTGAAGCAAACTTTACTGTTTATGAGACAAAAACAGGCTCGCAAAGGTACATTTTTAAAAATTAACGATGAAATGCAAAAAACATGGCACATTTTGAGTTGGATATCAAATTTTGCTAGGATAGGTTTCTGGATTGGTGGTACCCACCCTAATAAGAGTCCTAATCGCCTTTATTTATTTTATTTTTAATAGGAAAAGCGTAGGCCTATAAAGGCACTAAGAACAGTACACACAAGTTTTGTTGGCAGTGGATGTAGATGCACCACTCTGCCTGCCAGCTTTGTTCTTAGAAGATATAGCTAATGTGAAAGTCTCCAAATTTTGGGTTATACTAAGATTAAGTAAAACAAAAGAT
Organism: Papaver bracteatum; assembly: GCA_023529315.1. Lineage (NCBI taxonomy): Eukaryota > Viridiplantae > Streptophyta > Magnoliopsida > Ranunculales > Papaveraceae > Papaver > Papaver bracteatum. The sequence goes on from JAJJWX010003498.1 coordinate 1,423,120, forward strand.
ATGGGGTTGATTACCATATTTATACTGTTGTCTTCATGACGATTTCTTCTTTCATAGTAGTTAAGATGAAATCTTCCTTGGACAGCTTCATTGTAGAGGAACTTGAAACGATCTAGAATGTCTATTGATTCAGCAAATATTGCAATGTTGGTATGCTGCATCTCTTTATCCCACTGGAAGGATAGATATGATCCTCCTGTGACTCCCCCTTCTCTATGGTGTCCTGGATGTCCTCTGGAGCCAATGATGTTTCTTGCAAAATCTGTCATAGTTAGAGCAGAGTAGTAGATAGAGTTATCAGAGTCTTGCAGGGTGCAAATACTGATATTTTTTCCAAATCCTGCTTCTGCATTCCAATTGTAAATAGTATTGGATTGTTTCAAAGCTGTATCAGTTTCCTCTGGTAAAAAAGGGAAGTTGTTCAGGATATGATCTGGTATTTCATATATTCTTCTATGTGTGCATAAGTGTTGCTTGATTCTGAGAGCTATGACTCCTACATTAGGGTGGACTTGTTTGAATACAAAGTCACATCTAGCTTTCTATATATACCAACAAGTGGTGGCATAGATGTTGCAATCAGCGTTTCCTGGTGTTGATGGTGGTTTTTAGCGTAGGTTAAAATCGTAAAACTATGCATCTGGCGTGACGTCACCATGACCTCTAGTGCATTTATTGACCATTAGCACATTTATTGAACCAATCAGCATGCTTACGTAAGAATTACCAGGGTACCTTTTTTCTTTCTATGTGTCATGTTCCCCGGCAGAACCCTTAACATTAATTGACATCACCTGTGCAAAACCCTAAATTCTCATGCTACCACGCCAAGGCATACCGACCATGCCAGCCGCACCACTATGCCGATGGCAAACCATGTCAGCCACGTCTCAGCGCCGAGGCATGCCAACCATGCCAGCCGCACCACCTTGCCAATGGAAAACCATGCCAGCCACATCTCTGCGCCGAGGCATGCCGACCATGCCAGCCACACCACTATGCCGATAGAAAACCGTTCCAGCCACATCTCCGCGCCGAGGCATGTCGACCATGCCGGCTGCACCGTTATGCCACCTCAGGCCCGCAGCAACCCTTTTGAATTCTTCCTGAGTGTTACTTTCGGTCTGTTTTCACCTCCCAAATGAGTTCAAAACCTAAATATCCTCGAGTAAGGAAATAGGAAATTTTTTTCCGGTCGATTTGAGGGGCAGACCATCAAAATCCGAGTCCGTACGAGAATTCTACTGTGATTCTAGTAAAAGACGCTCATTAGGGTTTCTAAAATGAATGCGTGTGGCCATCAACGGCCACCCTTCCATATTAGTAGAAAATCCTAGTCGTCCAAGGTTACCATACAACGCATGGTAACCTTTGATCCAAAATCCTAGTTTGTACACGCCAAACCACGCCAAGGCATCATGCATTGTCACTTTCTCTTTCTTCTCTGAAATTCTTGGAGCTCTTTCAATGGCATTTTTTCCATCTGAGATCTAAGCCTCCTTCTCATATCAATCCTTGTGACTGATTCAGTTTAGGAGTGTTCTAACTGAACTTCTCCGCTATCCAAGGATGGATCAATGATCCTTCCCCTTGGGGTCGGGATTTATTGGTTAGTGAGCCTTATTCGCCATTGTTGTTTTTCTTTTGCTTTTTCTAGTTTTTTTCAAGTATTTTTGGATGACATTCTCATCAAAAATTCTTCTGGAATCAAAGTCTTTTAATTTATCCTGGAGCATCAAAGGTAAAACAAAACATCTCAAAGTTTTGGAGAGATATAAGGGTAACAACAATTGGATTGACATCCCTTATGATGGTGTTAATTGGATTTATACTACTACAAAGGAGGCATCTAAGGATACAGTGAATCAAAAATAGTCAAATAAGATTTCATCAAGTAGTTGTACTACGAAATCTACGAGATGCTTGTGGGTGATTTCAAACAAGTTTGGGGATTATTTGAAAATCACTAAACACTTTGGTTGGAAGCTAAATGCTGCAGTATTTTAGTGAGTTCATTGGATGTTTATAACTCCTTTGGGTATGATTTATTTTTATCCCAATGGATAGATTCTTTCATAAAGTGTTTCAATTCGGTGATATCACATGTGTATTGGATTTCTTAAATGTCTGCAATTCATAGTAATATGAGTTTTTGTAGGTTAAGATAAGAGATATAACTTTAGATATACTTTTGAGTGATAGATAAGTTCAAGTCTCCACAATTGTTAGGTTGGATGATACCATGAATTTTCAAAAATCTATGAAGATCCATCTAAGGGGTTTCCTTGAGTAGTCCTTCGTCTTGTATGATGATCGCCATGGAGTTCTTGAGCTCAACTACACTTTCTATCCTAGTCCGAGACCTTAGCTATAGTAGACTAGAAATCAAGACTTTATAGTTTTGATCAATAAGATTGAGAAACATGCATGAGATAGCAACGCATGCGAGTTTGACCGAGCAGTGCTCTAACAATTATTTAAAGCAACTTGGGAAATAATAAAACCAGAGTTGATGAGAGTCTTTAATGAATTTCATTCTTTTGGCACTTTGAATTGGAGATTGAATTGCACTAATACCATTCTGCTGCCAAAATGTTAAGGAGCTACTTCAATGCACAAGTACATGCCAATAAGTCTTATTGGAGGTATTTACAAAATTATCTCTAAATGTTTATCTGATAGGATGAAAGTGGTCATGCCAACAATTATTTCAAATTTCCAAGGTGCTTTTGTAGACTCAAGACAGATCACAAATGGGATTTTAATTGCCTCTGAGCTTATTGATTCTAGGGAAAGAATGAACATTCCAGGTTTAATTGTCAAAGTGGATCTTCAAAAATATTTTGACAATGTAAATTGGAATTGTCTGGATTACACTATGAGAAGGTTTGGTTTTGGTAATTTATGGAGGAAATGGATTCACTGGTGTATTTCTTCTGTAAGGTTTGCTATTTCCTTGAATGGTTCTTGCTCTAATCTTTTTAGAAGTGGTAAAGGAGTTAGGCAAGGAGATCCCATTTCTACTTATTTATTTATCTTGGTGGTGGAAATACTTTCTTTATTGATTAAGAGAGCAGCTAATTTGAAGATTATTCAAGGATTTAAACCAACAAATAAATGCATAGAAATAACTCACCTGCAATTTGTTGATGATATTATAGTTTTCCTAGATGACAGTGAGGAGCAAGTAACTAATCTTAAGAATATTCTTATTGGTTTTGAGATAGTTTCTGGGTTAAAGGTGAATTTCAGTAAGAGTGCACTGGCGGCAGTTGGGAATGCATAATTTGCAGATTCTAGTGCCTTAATTTTTGGTTGTGCTAAAGCTCAATTTCCTTTAAATTATTTAGGCATTCCTTTGGGCAGTAAATCAAAGCCAGTCACTGTTTGGGAATCGATACTTCATAAGTTTCAAGTAAGATTAGGCACATGGCAGAGAAGATTCTTGACTAAAGGAGGCAGATTAATGCTCATTCAAGGTGTGTTATCTAGCCTTCCAATTTATTATTTATCTCTTTTTCAATTACCTGCTTTTGTATAAAAGAAAATGGTCTCTATAATGAGGAAGTTCTTATGGGGATCTTCTGATTCTAACAAGAATAGAAGTTGGGTGGGTTGGAAAAATATTAACTTGCCAAAAGAAAGAGGGGGGTGTATGCATTAAGAAGTTGAGACTTATGAACAAAGCATTACATGATAAATGGGTGTGGAGGTATGGGAAAGAAAATAAAGCTCTATGGAGGTCTATCATACATCAAAAATTTGGTGGGCATGCTGATGCTTTGCTGCCAAATGACTTTTCTAAATCTATGGGGAAAAGCCTGTGGTCTGGGATCTTAAAATCTAAGTCTATAGTATAGCAAAATTCAAAGCTGATTATTAACAGTGGAAATAGAGTGTTATTCTGGTTGGATAAATGGGCTGGGCACTACAATCTGGCTTATCTTTTTCCTACTCTATTTAGTCTTTCAAGGAACAAATATGCAACTATTTGTGAAATGGTGGAAGTCACTGAGATTAAAAAGGCTTGGAATCTTAATTTCTCCAGAGTGCTCAGAAATGATGAAGTAGATATGGTGGCAAATCTACTGCAACTCATAAACAACCCTGTCATAACAGAGAATGGTGAGGACACTATAGTGTGGATTCCTTGGGATGCTTTCTCAGTGAAATCTTGTTATTTTGCTCTAGAAGATGAGGGTTTTCTTAGATTTCCTTACACAAGTCTTTGGAACCCAAAAATTCCAATGAAGGTTATCTTCTTTACTTTGTGTTTGTGTTATAATGCTGCTCCTACTTTAGATTCTATCAGAAACTCAATTGTGATTAATGCTTGCATTTTGTGCAAGAAAGCCCCAGAAATAAATACTCAATTGTTTCTTCACTGTAAGGAGACAGGTAAGTTGTGGAATTTCTTTTTCAACATATTCAATACCTAATGGGTTTTTGGTTTGGATGCAAGATCTACCTTGTGGGAATGGCGTAGGAAAAAATGGAATTCAATAAAAAGAAAGTTATGGGGTTTAATCCTTTTGCTATTTGGTGGACAGTTTAGAATGAGCATAATAGAAGAACTTTTCAAGGAGTTTACAAATGCTATAAGAAGTGAAGATTTTGTTGTTTAACTTGTCGTTTGGTACTGATACCTTTGAGAATGCTTCTCTTAATATGGTCTTGTACAATTGGGAGGGCGTTTTACAGTCTCAATATGCTTTTTTTTTATTGCTCTAGTGTTTATTTTATGCTCAGCAAAGCCGGAGTCTTTGTGACTTAACAGCTTTGCCATTGTTTCGTGGTAATTCTGTTTTTTCTTTTATATTGCCCTTCTTTGAGTAAAAAAAAAAAACCATGCCAAGGAATGTCGTGCCAACCTTGCCGCGCCACCATGTTGGCATTCCCTATGCGGCTACCAAAACGAAGGCGTGCGACAATCAACGGTCTCCCTTCAATCCCAAGATCAAATCCTAGCCATCCAAGGTTACCATACAACACATGGTAACCTTTGAACCAAAACCCTAGCTTGGTCACGCCAAACCCTTGGCCCCTCCATGCCAAGCCGAACTGCACCTTGCCTTGGCCCTAGCCATGATAGCCACACCATTCCAAGCCGAACCGCACCTTGCCTTGGCCCTGGCCATACTAGTCGCACCATGCCAAGCCGAACCGCACCTTGCCTTGGACCTAGCCATACTAGCCGCACCATATGCCAACGGCATGCCAAACCTTTGGCCCCACCATGCCAAGCCAAACCCTACCTTTCCTTGGCCCTAGCCATGCTAGATGCACCATGTGTCAACGGCATGCCAAACTCTTGGCCCCACCATGCCAAGCAAAATCGCACCTTGCCTTGGCCCTAGCCATGCTAGCCGCACCATGTGCCAACGGCATGCAAAACCCTTGGCCCCACCATACCAAGACAAACCACACATTGCCTTGGCCATAGCCATGCTAGCCGCACCATGTGCCAACGACATGCCAAACCCTTGCCCCCACCATGCCCAGCCAAACCGCACCTTTCCTTGGCCCTATCCATGCTAGCTGCACCATGTGCCAACGTCATGCCAAGCCCTTGGCCCCACCATGCCAAACGCACCTATCCACGCCACCATGATGGCATTCCCTACGTGGCTACCAAAATGAAGGCGTGCGACAATCAACGGTCCCTCTTCAATCCCAGGAACAAATCTCAGCCATCCAAGGTTACCAGACAACGCATGGTAACCTTTGGCCCTGAAACCTAAGTTTGGCCACTCCAAACCATGCCATGGAAACAGAATGCCAACCTAGCCGCGCCACCATGCTGGCCTTCCTTACACAGCTACCAAAACGAAGGTGTGCGATAATCAACGACCCCCTTCAATCCCAGGACCAAATCCTATCCATCCAAGGTTACCAGAAAATGCATGGTAACCTTTGGCCTAAAAACCTAAGTTTGGCCACGCCAAACCATGCCATGACAACGGCATCCCAACCTAGCCTCACCACCATGATGGCCTTCCCTACGCGTCTACTAAAACAAAGGTGTGCGAAAATCAACAGTCGCCCTTCAATCGCAGGAGCAAATCCTAGTCGTCCAAGGTTACCAAACAATACATGGTAACCTTTGACACAAAACTCTAGTTTAGTGACACCAAACCGCGCTAAGGCGTGCCATGCCAATGACATTCCAACCTAGCCGCGCCACCATGCCATGCTAATGGCATGCCAACCTAGCCGCACCACCATGCTGGCCTTCCCTATGCGGACACCAACAAATGAAAGTGTGCGATGATCAACGGCTACCTTTCCTCTTAAGATGCAAAATCTCAGCCGTCGAAGGTCACCAATGTGACGGACCGGAAAATTTCGCATTTGGCGCGTCGCCCCGCAGGCCGTAACTTCCCTGGTGCGCCACTCTGATGAAGCTATGATCCAGGCCTCATCCCTAGGCAAATGCATGTTAATTTTCCCTTGCAAGCATGCTCATGGAGCATGATGCAGCTATTTAAGCTTCCACACCTTTCCAAAGTCACCCTTGTCCACAGAAGGGTATATGGCCATAAGGCCAATGTCAATGCACTTCGCATGCATCTCTGGCTTTGCCTCAACATATGGTCTTATCCAGACTTAAGGCATAAGTCGTGGACTTAGACATAGGTCGCACCAAGCCCTTGCCATTTCCTACGTTGCTTCGCTTACCAACTCGTTGTAACTTGATAGGAAGTATGAGCATCCACTCACTAGCATGCAACTAAGCCTCATCAAGTCTGGACACAATCATCTCTTGCATCGAGATACCGAGCTTAGATGATATGAGGGGCCAAAGTGCTGGACCGGCAATGCTGCAACTCATTGCGGCTGCCTACGTACCCTTCCCTACTCTAAAGGGATCAAGCACAGACCGTAATTCATCCACGAAGGGACAATCAACTTAATCCAACTCGTTTGCTAGGCCGTGTCCAAGCAATAATGGTAATGGCCTAGTCCGTATAGGCCGTTCCGTCAAAATACATGCAAGTGATGCATGTTTGGTCCGAAATATGGCATAATGATTCCTAAGAATCCAATGCCCTCTTCGCGAGGATACGCAACTATAAATAAGCCTTAGGCATCATTTATATTCTTCCGGCTAAGCTATGAAGCTTACTTGGCGCACAGTGCGCATATGCACCTTCAACCAACTACCCGTCCCTATATATGTTTATTTGACATTTTTACAACTTTGATTAAGGGAGGAAAAATCTTTCATCAACTCCCCGTAATCATTGTGTTTCACTGTTCATCGCAATGATTGCGCTTGCGCAACATTCATTTGGCCAGCCCTCTCTGGCCTGATGCACAATGATTATGCACCACTCGGTGCAATAATTTCTCTGCAAGCTCAAGTCCACTACCCAAATGTCCTAATGCATCATGGTGATGCAACATTGTCCCTTGGATAAATGCCAAACATAATGCGCCATTTTGGCGCGGTATTGGCCTTATGCCAATCTACCTCTTACCAACCAACGGAAGCTTTGGATGAAGCTTCATCTCAGGCCATGGCGCATCTCTCGGCATACGCCATGCTAAAAACATGGGGTGTTACACTCTTCACCCCTTTAAAGAATTTCGTCCTCGAAATTCAAAATAAAAACTATTGTGGACAATCTCTTCGATTTGGATTTCCTGAGCAAAAGTCCCATACCAGATGCTCAGAAATCATGGGTTTCTTTAAGTTGTAATGAACAACAATCTAGAGCTTATGAGCACATGTCCCATACCACTTGCCTAGGAATCCAAAAAGTGTCCACAACGTTACCAAAAATCTCAATTGTCCAGTGCCAAGAGGATATCTCAACAAGGTATCTTAGATGGCGTCCCATACCACCACCCAAGAATCCCTAAGGTTCACAAGGTTGAAAGATGTCATCGAAATGACAAGGCAAAACTCAACGCAACACTGTGAGGACCAATCTCTAAAGCCAGTGCAGTTGGATGAAAGCCACCGTCCCTGACGGATTTACCGAGTTGCCACTCGTAAGTGGGATGCTAGCCGATCCTGACAACGCACACCCTTGGACAGTTTCCAATGTGTGGGGATGATCAGTCCTATTGTCTACCCACCATCCCAGACGGTTTTTCGGATGCTCGTAAGCCGGGTGCCACAGAGGCCTGGCAAACTCACAGTACTTATACAAGCTCAACTCGATTTGCAAAGTAACTGGAAAAGCAGTTACAAACTCTTCCCACGTAAAAGTTGGCCTACTCTCCAACTTAAATTTTTCCATTAAGGAAAATACTCGCTTGACGAGTCCACTCCGCACAAGTCCCTAGTGTTTTCTCAGAACTTGCTCTGATACCAACTGTGCCAGACTGGAAAATTTTGCATTTGGCGCGTCTCCCCATAGGCCATAACTTCCCTGATGCGCCACTATGATGAAGCAATGATCCGGGCCTCATCCCTGGGAAAATACACGTTCATTTTCCCTTTCAAGCATGCTCGTGGAGCATGATGCAGCTATTTAATCTTCCACACCTTTCCAAAGTCACCCTTGTCCGCATAAAGGTATATGGCCATAAGGCCAACGCCAATGCACTTTGCATGTATCTATAGCTTTGCCTCAACGTAGGGAATTCATCACTGAATTTACTATCTAGCTGAGCAATCGTCATACCGTCGGGTCTTGTCCAGACTTAAGGCATAAGCCGTGGAATTAGGCATAGGCCGCACCAAGCCCTTGCCATTTCCTACGTTGCTTCGCTTACCAACTCGTTGTAACTTGATAGGAAGTATGAGCATCCACTCACTGGCATGCAACTAAGCCTCATCAAGTCTGGCCACAATCATCTCTTGCATCGAGATACCGAGCTTAGATGATATGAGGGGCCAAAGTGCTGGATCGACAATGCAGCAACTCATTGCGGCTACCTATGTACCCTTCCCTACTCTAAAGGGTTCAAGCACATACCGTAGTTCATCCACGAAGGGACAAGCAACTTAATCCAACTCGTTTGCTAGGTCGTGGCCAAGCAATAGTGGTAATGGCCTATTCCGTATAGGCCGTTCCGTCAAAATACATTCAAGTGATGCATATTTGGTCCGCAATATGGCATAACGATGCCTAATCATCCAATGCCCTCTTCGCGAGGCTACGCAACTATAAATGAGCCTTAGGCATCATTTATACTTTTTCGGCTAAGCTATGAAGCTTACTTGGCGCATAGTCCGCATATGCACCTTCAACCAACTACCCCTCCATATATATATGTTTATTTGACTTTTTTACAACTTTGATTAGGGGAGGAAAAATCTTTCATCAACTCCCCGCAATCATTACATTTCACTGTTCATCACAATGATTGCGCTTGCACAACATTCGTTCGGCCAGCCCTCTCTGGCCTGATGCACAATGATTGTGCACCACTCGGCGCAATGATTGCGCTGCAATCTCAAGGCCACTACCCAACTGGCCTAATGCATCATGGTGATGCAACATTGTCCCTTGGATAAATGCCAAACATAATGCGGCATTTTGGCGCGGTATTGGCCTTAGGCAAATCTACCTCTTACCAACCAACGGAAGCTTTGGATGAAGCTTCATCTCAGGCCATAACTCAATTGGTTTTTAAACATCCACAACAGTAGTGGGAGGCACTTGAGAGTATGATAGTGAACAAATACCAAAACTAATCTTAAACCAATGTGATTGGCAGACCCGTGAGTTTTCCCCTTGATTATGTGTAATAATTTTTTTAGATTTTGGCCAATTATGGTTGTTACTCTTTTTGTTAGTGTCAGTTTATGTTCTGGGATATACTTCATCTTTAAATATGATGCTTGCTTGCAGACCTACTTTATCACCAATATGGAGCCAATTAAGTTTTGGGGATTCCTATCAGTTATCCTTGGGGGTCAATTGGCTATGAGAGGTAGACATGGAGTTACCTATTCACAGCTTTCTTGAAGTAAATAATGGAAGAGTACACTGACACCTAAGAGATCAGCCTGATGTAATAAGTAGTGCTTTTAACATTAAGTTAAAGCAGCTGTAACTGGATCTTCACGAAAGTAGACATTTTGGAAGAGTAATGGCAGGTAAGGTGTTGAAAAGTCAGTCCAGAATTATCCTTCGCTGTGCATTTAAATTTCTTTTGTCTTTGTCCCTTACAATGATTTTAGGCTTAGACCTAAATAAATTAGAAATTTCACACTCCAGGATATAGCGATCTTCATGAAAAAAATGGTCGTTCACCCCTTGAAAGTCCTATTCATAAAATACGATACCCTGATATATCAAGCATGAGGGATTTGGAAATTCGTTAATCATGAAGGAGAGACTACAAGTCTACAACAAATCGGAACTCTGGGAAGAATTTGGCAGACTGAGGGAATTAAGGACTTAATCCTGAGCAAGAGTACATATATGGAAAAATTATCAAATTAGTGCGAGTTCCGAGATAGTTTGTCCGTTCCAACTTCAGGTATAATGTTTCCATCCCTATGTATTTTTAACTGCATCATACGGAGTATATAAATCTTTTTTTGTTTTATTCCCTTTTCTTCATTCTTGGTGTGCGTTGGGTTATTTATTTCTTTTGCTAATTTGGTACGTTCCTGCTTCGATACAGTGGTGCAAAATGTATACATGTTGACTAGCATATCTATTACTTTCCGGTGGCCATACAAAGATTCAAAATTTTTACAAGGATGGATGAAGAGTCTATCTGTAATGTATATACGTTGACCATCATTTCCTTCCATGGGTATAACATATCTACTACCTCCGTTTCAGGAAAAGTGTTATTTTTACTTTTTCATTTTAACCTAAAAATAGACTAAATTGAAAAAGTGAAAGTAACACTTTTCCTAAAACGGAGGGAGTATTACTTTACGATGGACATACAACGCGTTCCAGATTCAAGATTTGTACAAGGCTGGATGAAGAGTCCATCTGTAATGTGGAGAAATAAGATGAACTTACCGGGTTGCTAAAACAGCCGAACTTAATTATATAGGATGAATCTCTCATGGAAAATCGATATGCATTTGAAGCACTGGATATTGATCATTCATAGGGTTTGTGCACATATTGATCATTCATAGGGATGAATCTCTCATTGTAAAATTTCCAAGAAGCAGTGGTGTTGAATATTAAGAAATTTCTAAATGGATTAGAAATATCAGGTATGCCAAGACACAAGATGTCACATTAAGTTGGTGTTTCATAATGCTTCTCATAAATATTGATCATTCATATGGTTTGTGCAATGGACTAGAATGATTGTTAAAGAAGTGGGAATGTGTTTCCATTTATTTAGATGAACCTGTTTTCTCTCATGGCCAGTTGCATTTGAAGTTTTGAGGGATACAAGCCGAAGCCATCAAGGATGTACAGAAAACGCAGTTGTAAGAAAAGATATTAGGTAATTTTTACGGGTCATGTAGTTTTTTTTTTTTTTCGAGTGCAATTGGAATTTTGCTTTTTAGGATTGTCTAGATTTTTTTTTTTTTTTTTTTTTGTTTTGAAGGATAGCTTTGTTCAGTTGGATCTAATATAATAGGTCTTATTGACCGTGGAATCACCCTGAGTTATGTTAATGGAAGAAATTGCATTTTAATGACACATGCATGGTATCACTCTGGTAGCGGTATTTGTAAACATATTCTCATAGAGGAATAATGGTTATGGCATTGGTTTGGAGGTCAGATCAATTTAAAATTTCCAATACGTATGCTCTGGTGAGGTGAAGCCAAGCCTCACCAACTCAAAAATCGTATGTGACGGGGAGAGGGGAAGCCGAGCCACACCAAATCAAAAATCCTAAGCGACAGGGCGAAGTGTAGCCGAGCCACACCAAAGCAAATATGTGTCATACAGGGCGGGGCGAAATCATGAAACACCAAATAAAAAATGCATTGGGACGGGGCGAGCCGAAGCCGAGCTACGCCTAATAAAAAATATATCACGACGGGACGGGGCGAAGCCGTGCAACACCAAATTAAAAATGCATTGGGACGGGGCGAGCGACCTGAAGCCGAGCCACGCCTAATAAAAAATATATCACGACGGGACGGGACGAAACCGTGCAACACCAAATGAAAAATGCTTCGGGATGGGACGAGGCAAAGCCGAGCCACACCTAATCAAAAATACATCCTGACGGGCGGGGTGAAGCCTCACGACACCTAATAAAAAATGCATGACTGGGAAAGACGAGCAACATCACACCTACTCAAAAATATGGTTAAGAAAAATGATGGTGATTGTTTTCGGATCCGCCCGGTGCGTAGCACGGGCCCAAAATCTAGTCCATAATTAGAGGTATTAAATCATTTAAAAGAAACTACAAATTTATCAGAAAGGAAGAATTCCTATTGAATATTACAAACGGAAAAGCCTTGCTTGAGCCACAGATAGATGAATCGCGAGTAGACCCTTGGAGGTGTCGGGCCTGATGGCCGGACGAGATCGAGTCAGGTAAGTGATCTTAATTGGGTATGTTTGAAATTGTATCAATCGGTGGGTTTAATTCTTCTATTTCTTTCCCAGCGAGTCTGGGATATTTTGCTTCTTCCGTGCGCCTTTGCTTAAGTTGCTTAGTTTAATTTCCTCTTTTCTTTTATGGTTTGTTGGTTTGAGTTAGCTTATTTCAATCTGTATTGATCTCTTTATGATTCATTAATTGGATTTTACTTAAAATGTTATGGTTTGTAGTTTGTAGCTAATTTATCCTCTGGTGTTTCCACTTGATTATTAATGGTGGTTGTTAGAAATAGGTTTTCTGCATCAGTGGTTGTTAAGTATTTTGTAATCAAATTATAGAAAATGATTAGGTTCATTAGTCTGTAGTTGGAGAGTTTTAATTAGGGTTGTTTTTCCTAATGTATTCTATCTCCGGAGAAGATGGTGATTCGAATCGGCCGTGTCGGTAAACTCTGTGTTTTGGTTCAGAAGAAAAGTTTATTTTTCTTGGCTTCGAAGTTTTATCTCGAAAATTGTATCCACGTTTTTGCGTTCTAGAGAAGTAACGCGTGGTATTGCTCTCGGTGAAAAGTGTAGTGTCTGGAGTCAACATTAGTGTTTTGGGAGGTAGACTAAGTCTAAGTAGTAACCACGTGGTGATGCTATCGGTATAATTTAGGTTTGCAGTCAACATTTGTGTTCGAGTGGAAATGTCAAAGAGGGGTTTGTAGTCGGCTTTTATTTTAGGTTTGTAGTCAGCTTTTTAGTTGGTTAATGTTCGCTTTTTTTTTTTAACCTATATGAAATTAATAATAAAATACAAACTATTTTAGTCCTTAGGCTATTTTCGGTCGAAGTTGACCCCTCCTTAAATCTTTTCTATTGGGGTGAATTTTATGTGAGGGAATTTATACTAAAATCTTATTTCGAAGAGGTAGTGTTTGTCCATGGTGAAAGTTTCAGTTTTTTGTTTTTTTGGTGGCCGGATTGTTCTTTTTGAGGCCTTATCCATCATCTTGCACATTTCAACGTACCTTAATTATTTCACAACTGCTTCTGGTATCGCTCTTGGCTTAGGTATGGCACTTCAGTGTTCCTATTTAATTTTATCAATAATTTTTGTTTACCATTCAATCAAAATTGATATCACCCTATACAACCTTTCATTTGTCAACCCTCTCCAACCTAATTCACCTCCCTCCCTAGCATTTCATTTGGTAAATATATGTCTATTATCGCATGGAACTGTCAAGGTTTAAACCATCCATCAACAATTCAGCACCTTAATGGACTTATATCACTGTACAAACCAACCATATTATTTCTCTCCGAAACTTTGGCCAATGACTTTCAAATGCTGTGAATTGCGCAGACTTTGCAATTTCCAAATCACCTACGAGTTCTAAAATCGGCAGAAGATGGGGCTTATGTCTATTATGAAAAAATGAGGTCAACATCCAAATCATCTTGAAGTCCCAAAGTTATATTCATGCTCTCGTCACACCTGCTGCTCCAGCCCAACCTTTGTTTTGCACGGGTATATATGGCCCACCACATCCAGACCCAAGGAAAACCCACTGGGAAGATTTTCCAACAATTTTTCCTAACAATTCAACACCTTGGCTGCTACTAGGAGATTTCAACGAAGTTTTGGACCAATCGGAAAAAAAAGGAGGCAGACCGGTTACGGATGCACAAATACAACTGTTTCTCAATTTAATGGATCAGATGGGCTATATTGATCTAGGATTCAGAGGAGATCCGTTCACCTGGACAAACAACCAACAAGGTCATGACAACATCCAACAAAGACTTGATAGAGCAGTAACAAATCAGCATTGGAGAACAACCAACCCCCATGCTGGAATCACACACCTGCCACGAATAGCCTCAGATCATACTCACATTCTGCTTCAAACGAAAGCCTTGGACTGGCAAGGAAGTAAGAATTATAAATTTGAGCATTTATGGCTATCTCACCCTCAACTTCATCAAGTGGTTACCTCGGCATGGGATAAACTACAAGACTCAGATCCACCTTTGAACCTCCAGCTCAAACTCATCTCAACCAGTGAAACTCTAACAGAATGGAATAAAATTAGCTTTGGCCATCTACCCACTTTAATCAAAAACTCAACTGCGACAATTAAAGCTGCTCAACATCAATATGCTACGCAAACTGGAGCTACACTGGAAAACTGGATTCAACAAGAAAAGAAACTCTGAATTGAACACCTGAATTTATTGGATTTCCATGCAACATATTGGCAGCAGAGATATCGAATACGATGGCTTCAGTCAGGCGACCGTAACACCACATTCTTCCATACAAATGCCACAATTCATAGAAGCTGCAACAATATACAACAAATTCAGGATCATCAAAATAATTGGATTAACGACAAAGAAGAAATTATTAGGATCATGCTTGAACACTTCACAGAACAGTATACAGCTCCAAATATAGTAATTGATGAAAACCTGTTCGAGGCAATAATACCAAGGTTAACCCCCCGAAAATTTGAGAAACTAACAGCGGAAGTCACCACTGAGGAAATCAAGCAGGCGCCTTTCTCCATAGGGTCGGACCGCGCTCCAGGACCAGATGGATTCACCAGTAAGTTTTTTAAAGTTTTCAAGGAAACAACCCAACCACAACTTATTCCAATGGTCTGAAGTTTCTTTGTGTCTTTTAGCATTCACCCTCTCATGAACCAGACTAACATCACTCTAATCCCAAAGATTGAACATCCCTCAAAACCATCTCAATTTAGACCTATAGGGTTATGTAATGTCACTTACAAAATCATCTCAAAGATCTTAGTCAATCGCATACGACCTTTACTCCCATTTTTGATAAGCCCGTACCAAAGTGCCTTTGTGCCTCAAAGATCCATTCATGATAATATAGTTATCGCAACTGAACTTTTCTACCACAATATCAGAACATCATACCGTACGAAGGATCCTAAAATAGCACTGAAACTATACATTCAAAAGGCCTATGACTCCTTGGACTAGGGATTCATCAAACAGGCAGCTTAAGATTCCCCTCCAACTTTGTGGATTATATTATGCTCTGCATATCTACGGTAACATACTCAATCAATATCAATGGCACACCACATGGATACATCACTCCAACCAGGGGAATACGGCAGGGAGACCCTCTCTCTTCTTATATCTTTATTATTTATGCGGAAATACTGTCCACCAATTTGGGAATACTTGAAGCACAAAATAAGATGCAGGGGCTCCGCATTTCTCAAAAAGCTCCACCAATACTGCATCTTATGTATGCGGATGATCTCTTGATAACATATAAAGCAACTCCAGAAGGCACCAATCACCTCAAACTATTGCTCCTCTGCGGGTCAACACATCAACAACTCTAAATCCACACTGATACATCACCCGAAGCTAGAACAACCCCAGATAGATAAGTTAACCCAAGATCTCAACATGCCAACAACATCGAACCCCTTACCTATTTAGGAGTACAATTTAAACATGGTAGATCCTCTAGCCACATATTTGCTCCTCTGCTTCAACGGCTGGCACGTAAGGCAAAAGGATGGATGACCAAATGTCTCAACCAATTGGGAAGATTCGAGCTCATAAAATCATCACTAACCCCTACTGCCAACCACCTCATGAAAACCCAAATCCTTCCTTCTCATATCCACTAAAAAATGGATCGTATCACGACAAACTTCTTCTGGGGTCATGATTCTTCAATCAGAAAACTCCACCCGCTGGGAAAAGACAAGCTCCACAAACCCAAATCACAAGGAGGGCTCGGTATCCGAAGTAGTAAGGTACACAATAAATCACTACTCATGAAACGAGTTTGGCACATTCACCAAAACCCTAACTCTATCTTAGCCATACTATATAATGCAAAATACCTTGATCAGACCCCCATTTTTGAAAGTATCTCACCACTCATGTCTTCCCCTAGCCCTCAGTGGAGGCAAATGGCCTCGCTCATACCATTTTTCAAACAACATATCTTCCACCAAATAGGAGATGGATTACACACCCCCATACAAGCAAATTGGATACCGCAATTTGAAAATACCATTAACCTAGCTTCTTGTTATCAAATACAATCCATAGCAGACATCATCGACCCATAAACCATGAATTGGAATCATGAGAGACTAAGCCTACTACCCCACCCCATAATTCAATGAATCATCAACATCCATATCCCATAGAGAAATCAACCCGATATGATCATATGGCCTTTTATAAAAAGTGGACAATATACTAATGCTTCAGGATACAACTGCCTCATTAGCGCTTCTGCGCAAACTCACCAAAACCTACTTCCACCATCCAACTTCCTTTGGACACTCCCATGTCCCCCAAAAGTACAACTTTTATTGTGAAAAGAAATTAATGAGGGTTTTCCAACCCTCAACATTCTTCATCGCATCCATCTCACCAACTCCAACCTATGCCCTCAATGCAGTTCTAATCCCGAAACAGCCAGTCATATTCTGCTACATTGTCAGACATCTATAGATTCTTGGAACCTCTTATTAAACCTCCTCAGAAACCTTCATGATGCCTCGCAAAACATACCTATTTCACTACCTCACCAAATAACTATATCTGAACTTCTTCAAACAAAAGTACCTGCACCGATAAACACAACCTTCTGCTTCCTTTTTTGGTCCTTATGGTTAACCAGGAACGGTGTGATGTATCGCCAACAACAACAAAATCCGATACATGTCATGCAAATGGCCATCAAGCTCCAACAGGAATATTCTTGGGCCCAGACACACCTCACACCGGTGCTCCCTGGGATGCGACCATATCTAAACCCAGCACAAAGAACATTAACAACTTCAACCATCTTTGTAGGATGTCTCAACCCTCAATCAGATTGGATCAAAATCAACACGGACGGCGCAGCAAGAGGAAACCCCGGAATAGCGGGAGCAGGTATTATTTGTAGAAATGAGGAATCCAACACTATCCTAGCAATAACACAACCTCTAGGAATCACCACATCACTTACAACAGAGACCTGGGCCATGCACATAGCATCTAAAAATGGTAACGGAACGAGGATGGTCAAAAGTCCAATTTGAAATAGATTCGAAAATTTTAATGAGATTTATAACCTTAGATACAGACCCCCCTTGGTATATATCTGACCTAGTTGCGGAGATCAAACAAAGGCTCACCCAAATTCAGCAATATACTGTTAGCCACGTCTACAGAGAAGCAAATCAAGCAGCAGATGGTTTAGCAAACCGAGCAGCGGATGATTGCTCCGCAGGGAGACTTACGATAACAGTATGGGAACATACAATTCCGCAATCTATCAGTTCTATTATAATATCAGACTCTGTGGGTATTACATACCCTTGTGTAATTTCAGTGTAATATAATAAATTTCATACTTCAAAAAAAAAAAAAAATCAGCACAGAGAGGAAGATTGAAACCCCTAAGATATTGGCATTTTAAGCAAATGCAGAAAACAAACAAACAAAGAGAGGATGTGTAGATGAGATACCTGATGTATGAGCATGAGCAACAACCAAAAGAGTAATACAGTCCCCGGGTTTAACAAAATAAGTTGAGGCAGCCCAAACAAGTGCAGAGGTTCCTACCCAAGCCGGACATTTCCAAGCAACTTGTGTATGTCTAGGCAAAATTTGAGACACTGATTTTGAATTTAGTGACGCAAATTTGTTTTTTTCTATCATTTTCTCTCTCCAACTTAAAAACAAATCACAAAAAAATTATACTCCTAACATGTATTCGATAAAAATTACTACCTCCGTTGGAAAAGTGTTACTTTCACTTTTCTAGAAACGGTGGGAGTATATTTTAGAAAGCATTTTAGATAATTCACAAAACAAAATCAGTCGTCGATGGTAATTTAAAAAAGAAATCTGAACTTTTTACTGGGATAAAACTGGATGCAAATATGAAACTAGTTTCATTCTGCCTTAAACTAAGATATTAAATAATATTTAAAAAATAGCTAAGATGAAACTGGATGCATCCTGATCCTTGACTTAAACTAAGAAAAAAAATTATTGCCGGGATGAATTGTTTTTATCCATGTTTAAACTAGTACGAGACTGGTATCATCTCGGTTAAATTTGTTTTTATCCATGTTAAACTAGTATGAAATTGATTTCATCCTGTTTTAGAGTTTATGAAATTCGTTTATATTCATGTTTAAGCCAATGTAGTCAATCTCGGTTATCTCGGCCTAGATTCCGGCGATTTTCTTGGTTTAGCTCATGCAACGAGTGAATTACAAGTTTTTCGCGATATGAAGTTTCGCCGAGAAACTCGCCCGAACAGTTCTAATCTCGCCTGTATTGGTCTAATCTCGTCCAACATCGTCCCCAATTTTTATCATTGTTATGGAAATTTTATATTCGGTGATTTATATTATTCTTCCAATAAATCCATATCATCGGATTCCTGAATTACCTTTGGAGGCTCCATCACAACACAGCAATATCTGGTTTGCACAAGGAAGCTGAAAGAAGATTTCCTGAATCCTAGCATTTTTCACTTTTCTACTTTTAAGACCAAATGACTTCAACACCTGCAGATCATAAGTGTTATTCCACATATTTGATTTCATCCTGACATCACTTTCTGCAGTTAGTTGCATTATCTTTGATTTGAGTCTTTCCACAGAGAACTTTTCCTCTTCATACATGCATTTATTTCTCATAAACCACAATTCTCTCATAGTGATAAATGAAGTTATTTTCCATATTTCCTTAATTTCCAATGATAACTTTTATTTTTTTGCCAATGATAACATTTATTCAAATGATATGGGGTTAATGAAATTAAAAATATCTCCTAACCATTTCCAGATAATCTCACTGAAGTTGTAATACAACATGATATGCTCTTTATTTTCTTCCTCTTCTGTGCAAAAACAACATCTTGAAGCCATACTAACTTTTCTCCTTTTCAAATTTTTATCAGTAGCACCTATGTTTCTAGCTAATTTCCAAACATTACATGATATGCTATGGTGCACGGAGGAATGCCATACCCTTTTGGTCCATTGTATATTTGGAAATTGCTCTCTTACTGTTTCAACTACTAATGCAACTGTGAATTGTCCTGTGATGATTCCATTCCATATTCTTCTATCACCACCTCCACTTATAACTAGCAATTCATTGATTTTAATCATATCCAGGATCTCACTTGGAATCACCCATTCACATTCTAACAATATATCAGATACCTTCAGTTATGGAAAATGAGCAATAAATGCATTGTCAGGGAATTGTTCTTGTAAAGTTCTATCATGTATCCATTTTTCATTCCACAATGATATACTTTCACCATTTCCTACCAGCCACCTCGTGCCTTCATTTACATCTTCAATCACCCATTTTATTCCTGGCCATATGGATGATTTCTTGTACAATAAGATATCCATTCATACTTTTTATTTTGGAACTTAGATTGGAAAAATTTAGACCATCACCAGTCCCATTTTGTATCTTCCAAAATAGATTCATCAAAAGATCTTTATTGATTACTTCTAATCTTTTTATTCTCAGGCCACCTTCACTTATTGGTGAACACACCTGCATCCATTTTAAGTAACTTGTTTTCTCTGTGCTAGATCTCATGTCCATAATAAATTTCTAATTATCCTCTCACATACCTTCAACACCCTTGTAGGCCACTTATATTTTGATATATTATAGATTGGTAAACTGCTTAGGACAAATTTAACTAAGATTAATCTTTCCTAAAATAAAAGTAGTTTACCCTTCCATCCTGCAAGTCTGTCCTGCATCATCTCCACACAATTACATACATGAAAGGATTTAACACTCCTGGAAATAACAACACTCCTAAATATTTTTATTGAAACTCAGCCAATAGAATGCAACATTCTTCTGACATATGTATACTCATGTTGTCACTTGTGCCACCTATGAAGCATTTTCTTTTGTCCAAACTCACAACTTGTCTAGAAGCAACTTGATATTCATTAAGTATTGTCATTAGATTTCTTGTGTTTCTCTTCTCTCCATTGCAGAAAAGGAAAATATCATCTGCAAAGAATATATGTGAAGGTTGAATACCATTCCTATTTATCATAGCCTTCAAACTACCATCTTGTATCTTCTTTGTTATGTTTCTACTTAACACATCTTATACTATTACAAAAATAAGTGGGGAGAGAGGGTCACCCTGTCTCAATCCTCTTCCAACTTGAATATAACCCTCAGGACCTCCATTTACTAACACAAATATTCTTGTTGATTGTAAAAGGATTTGTAGCCAGTGAATCCTTTTGTTAGAGAAACCAAATTTACTCATGACTTGAAAAATAAATTTCCATCCAAGAGAATCATATGCTTGGGTAATATCTATTCTTAAACCAAAATTACCTCCTCTTCTTTTTCTATCAAGTTCATTTATCATTTCTGATGCTAAGGCAATCTGTTCTTGAATTGTTCACCCTTTTATGAATGCTCCTTGCTGAGGTGACACTATCTTCTGAATTATTCTTCCCAGTCTTGTAACCAATATTTTTGTTAGAGCATATCTCAGTTGAACCCACTAAGCGTTAGTATGTCAAGTTTGGTTGTCATATTTTAGTGACTCAAAACTCATCTAAGAGTCGCTTGATTATGTACTAGAGAAAACTTCGTATAGGTTAGACTAGAAAGTCTAGGAATATGAGACATACAAGTATTACTCGGAGACCTGAAGAACGTGAAGAAGTAATGATCTACAACGATGACATCATCCTTCCTCTTGAGGTTAGTAATATTTACTTGAAATGTTTCATTCCTAACGTATCTTTCAAGTCGTGCTATATTGAAAATATAACTGTGAAGCTGTAAATGATTATTTTACTCTAGTAGTGAGATATGATCATATGATCATAGTATTAAGGAATTAGACTACGAAGTATAACGCTTATTTTTTGAACTTCGTAGATATGACATCGACATAATCGTATGAATGCTATTGTGTATGTGTATGGGTAAAGTTGAAGTATATTCATGAACATCCTAGGAAACAATGTTTACATTTGTTTGAAGGAAGTATATTCATGAACTTGTTTTATGAATCGAAAGGGAAATCGCTAGGCTTATTGATATTGTTATTCATTGCATATCTTTGGATTACCAATATGTGTGAGTTAGTAGAATCGATCATAACTCGTTATGTATCTTGGTATAACTAATCATAATGCCTGAATTATGATTTGGTATGACTAGTTGTTATTAATTAGTGTAATCGATCCTAAGTAATTAGCTGATATGGTATGATCGATATTTGTAGTTGGTGTGATCGATTCTAGTAATTGGTGTGATCGATCACAAAAAAGTTGTGTAATCGATCCTTGTAATTGGTGTAACAGGTCCTAGTAATTGGTGTAACCGATCCTTGTAATTGGTGTAACTGGTCCTATTGACTTGTGTAACCGACAAGTAATACCATGAGTATATGGTCATCGGTCCTGGTAATTGACGTAACTGACGTAACCGGTCCTGGTAACTTGTGTGTCCGGTCACAAGTAATCCATATTAAGGTATAAACGATCCTAGTGATTGGTAGAACCGATTGAACCCATGATTGTGATTTGATACTTGATCAATCACATAGTTGTCTTGGAATACAGATGAACCAATTCTAAACTTGTTTGGAAGTCTGGTATAATCGATTCCAAGATTGTAAATATGAAATATGATTTACAAAGAAAAGTTGTCAACATACTTTGAACACAAACAACAACTCTTATCTTTTATTGTTCAAAGTTATTCCTTAATTACTCAAGGAGATCCCGGTCCGAAATAAATTAAAAATATTTTAATTAAGGTTGTTAGTTTTATATGATTTAATTACCAACAATTAAATGCATATCTCTAAAGAATAAAAATTTGTAATATGCATTCACTAATTGGAGATTTCTATTGAGAGATTTCAGAAATATTGGACAAAGAATTTACAGGAATTATGAAAATCGATTTGGGCATTTATTGCATATCTTGAGAATAATTTCGGTTTTGGAAATTCTTTGGCGTCCAAACATCCTAGTTCTATAAATACCTAAGTTTTCATTTCTAGCAAACTATCCTAAGATCCAGGCAAACTTCATTTTTTTTTTTTGTTTCTAGTGAAGCCGTCTATCCAGAGAGGTAAGTACCCTAATTAGGCGAAATATCTAACGACCGCTCATTTAAGGACTTCTGTGGGATCAAGAAGCTCTACGAGTACCGTTGGTGGGAAACTAGATAATTGCAGTTTATTAGTTTTCAATTGATTTGATTGACTAACGGTTGTTGAACTTTGATTTCACCTAGTTTGTTTATTCTTGAGAATCTTCTCTTATGATATAAGATTCACTCAAACTAGATCAAAGTGTCGACGAGATATTTATAACTGTTTGTAGATCTAAAGATATCTTGTGATAATCCATTGTTAACAGACTCCTTTCTGTGCGTGATTGATCACAAGAGATTCAAGTGGCGTTGTGCAGGTCTAATTAAAGATGAAACAAGATTTGAAGATGAAGAAGATTTCTTATTGGTTTCTCATATCTTTGTGTAGCACAAACCTTAATCATCTGGGATCCAACTAGAAATATATTTATTCGATTGATTAGTTACGTGAGATCGGTAACTCCTTAAAGTTCTCTTGAGTTCTATTTTGATTGTTACGGATCCGAATCTTATTACTTAGGTAATAGAGATTGGATTGATCTAACCAGGAAAAAGAGTTTATTAGTTTAAACAGAAATTCCTTTGCATATGACTTGAGATATCTTTATCTGGAAAGAATCAATAGAGTTGTTACCAAACAGATTTATTGTTCCTTTACTGTTTGGAATACGATCCAAATTAATTGTTTCATTGCGTGCACTTATTGAATGTTGGAAGCGCAAGGATACTGAAGAAACTAAGTGTACTAGGTGAAAACGTGGGGGTCTAACAACCACACCCAATATTTCGACTAGCAATCTGTATGGACTAACTCCAATATACTTTCAGGAGAATCAACTAGACTCAATCTTAATAAAGTATATCAAAGAGTTCTAATATCTCTATCTCACAATGTAATCATCAAATCGAACAGATAGAAATACGTGAGCTTGATTATTTTGTGAAATAACTTGAACGGTACCAAAGACCAATGTTCAAATGCCAATCTATGTAAATCAACAACCAAAGGTTGGATATTATAATTGATCGATCTTAACGCACAACATGTGATATTTCAATTATATAACAAATTATAATGCGAGAAAGAAATAATACAGACACCAGAAATTTGTTAACGAGGAAACCGCAAATGCAGAAAAACCCCAGGACCTAGTCCAGATTGAACACACACTGTATTAAGCCGCTACATACACTAGCCTACTACAATCTAATTTCGGTCTGGACTGTAGTTGAACTCTAATCAAAATCACACTGATCCCTTACGTCTCTGATCCCAGCATGATACTACACACTTGATTACCTTAGCTGATCTCACCCACAACTAAGAGTTGCTACGACCCAAAGTAGAAGACTTTAATAAACAAATCTGTATCACACGGAAAAGCCTACGGTAATAGATAAATCTTCCTCCCACAGAAATACCTACAAGTTTTGTTACGTCTTTTAATAAATCAAGGTAAACAAGAACCAATTGATAAACCAGACTTGTATTCCTGAAGAGCAGCTCAGTATTATCAATCACCTCACAATAATCTTAATCGACGCGGCGAAAAAATATATTGTGGAATCACAAGACGAAGATGTTTGTGACCACTTTATATCTTGACTATCAGATATATTGATCTTAAGTCAATCGTTATGATTGTACTCAACATGATAGAATCAGCAAGATCATATCACATAACTACGAGAAAGTAGTATCGGTATGGCTTCATAATCCTAATGAAGTCTTCAAGTCGTTAACGTACATGGTCTCGTGAAGAAACCTAAGGTTAAAGGAGAATCGACTCTAGCTAATACAACTAGTATCACACATGAGGTGTGGGGATTAGGTTACCCAGTTGCTAGAGTTTTCCCTTATATAGTCTTACAAATCAGGGTTTGCAATCAATGTTAGCTTAGTAACAAAGCATTCAATATTCACCATTAGATGGAAACCTGATTAGATTCAAGCTAATATCTTTCAACCGTTGGATCGAAAAATTAGCTTGTTACGCACAAATGAAATGCACGTTATAGGTTTGTGTAAACGTACCCAAACTTCTACATTTTTTGGTTCAACAGTAGTTAAATAAAAGGTTAGTCATATGAGAACTTTCATATCAACCTTATTCTTCTTCACCATAACTAGTTCAAATGACTCAAATGAACTAGTTAGAGAGTTGTTCGATTGCAAGGAAATCTTATAGAAGTATATAAGACACAATCGAAGAAAAAACGATTTGATTCACTCGAATCAATTCATGAACTTTATAGCCACGGTGCAAATTGCATTCCTTAGTTAATCTAAATATAAGTTCACAAAAATCGTCTTTAGATATAACCAAATCAAGTACGCGGACTTTGTTCGCGGACTCAAGTTCCCAGAAGGAGTTCACAAACTCCAGCATATTTTCTCGGGAAGAGAGCTTCCCCCAATTTGCCGAATGGGTTCGCGGACTGAGCTCACAGCTTTTGTTCCGGGTTTCCTGATCAACAAAGTACGCATACTTTGGTTCAAGGAATAAGGACGTATACATATATATGTTTCCACACAATGCTTATATCCAACAATGGTTATATAATCTAAACTCTCATTTCAATCATTGAAACATTCTTAGAGGATGTTATTATATAGTTGTTATTCACAAACTATTTTTCGTCAAAGCTATTTTCAAAGTGATTGAAACATAACATGACTTGCATCACTAGGTAAAGATGAATTAGGCCAAAGCGAAAGCTTATCAACACATATTTCGAGAAATAAATAGGAGAGATAAACTCAGCTCGAAATAGCGAATGTGTATAATCAAAGTCTATATAGTAAAACGACTTTTGTCTCGAGATAGGAGATAGAGTAAATATACTTTTGAGTGATAGATAAGTTCAAGTCTCCACATACCTTTTAGTCTATGAAGTTCCACCAGTTCCTCGAGTAGTTCTTCGTCTTGTATGATGATCGCCATGGAGTTCTTGAGCTCAACTATACTTTCTATCCTAGTCCGATACATTAGCTATTGTAGACTAGAAATCAAGACTTATAGTTTTGATCACTAACATTGACAAACATGCTTGAGATAGCAACGCATGAGAGTTCGATCGAGAAGTGCTCTAACAATCTCCCCCTTTATCAATTTTAGTGACAAAACTATCAATACATATGAAATACAATAATAAGTAAATAAACTTTTGTAGATCCAATTCCACATGCCTAATCTTCAACATTACTCGAAATCTTTGTCATTTCCAAGTACTCCAATGATCCCAAAGGTTGTAAGTTCATCATCATCGTTGTTAAAAATTCGTAACTATAACAATGAGAAAACAAGTATTCTCAATCATTGTTATACAGTGTCATAGTATCATTATACAACATCAAAGTTCAATTGTATCACAATTTTGACAACAATATTATGGTGATAAGTATTACTCCCCTTTAGTTAATACTCTATCTCATATGGAAACCACTCCCCCTTACATAATGATCCGAAAACCATATGTATTTATAATATGAACTACATATTAATTCTCCCCCTTTTTTTCAATAAAATTGGCAAAGGTACGAAAACGGGATCTTAATGAAATTTCCAAAAGAGACATTTCATGACCAAAAGAAAGCACATATCAACTTGTTTAGATGCAATCATATAGTCGAAGATAAATGCATTCATCAAAGAGTTTATAAAGATACAAGATAACCCCTATAATATTCCACAACCGCACTCCCCACAAAGATTTGACAATTAAGCACAAGTTCAATTAAAAACTCTTCCTCATAATATGTCATTCCCGAAAGAACAACAAGAGAGACGTTAATTTCAAAAGAAAAGAAGGATTTATTTG
Source organism: Papaver bracteatum (assembly GCA_023529315.1). Taxonomy (NCBI): domain Eukaryota; kingdom Viridiplantae; phylum Streptophyta; class Magnoliopsida; order Ranunculales; family Papaveraceae; genus Papaver; species Papaver bracteatum. The sequence continues at coordinate 1,449,567 of JAJJWX010003498.1, forward strand.
GACAAAAACACACTAAAAAGAACCTGGTAGAAAATCATCCTATGGAAACAAATGCAAAAATGAAGTAACCATTTACTGGAGTTACAAACTCAATTGCCCAAAATATCGAGATAAGAACAGGGGCAAGAGTCATGGAAACAACTAATGAACCAGGACAACACCAATAGATTACCGTAAGTGTTGAAATGTAGCAGTGTCTAATGGTTTGTTGAGAACGTCAGCCAACTGTTGTTCGGAAGGCACAAATTTCATGTTTATGATACCATTTTCATAGAGATCTCGAATAAAATGGTACCTTATATCAATGTGCTTTGTTCTTGAGTGCTCAACGAGATTCTCAGTAATTCGAATCACACTAGAGTTATCACAAAAGATCTTCATTATTCCAGTATCAATTCCATAGTCAGCCAGCATTTGTTTCATCCATAGGAGTTGAGTACAACATGGCCCAACAACAATATATTATGCTTCGCATGTAGGCAGGGATTGTGAATTCTATTTCTTGCTATGCCAAGCCACAAGATTCAGTCCTACGTAGTAGAATCCCCATGATGTACTTTTTCTATCTTCTACACATCCCGCCTAATCAGCATCTGAATAAGCAGAAAGGTCAGTGTTAGTATCAAAAATGTAGGATATACCATACCCGACAGTGTGATTGACATATCGTATGATCCTTTTTGCAGCTACAAGATGAGATTCCTTTGGATTATCCTGATATCTAGTACAACAACCAACACTAAAATAAATATCGGTTCTTGTAGCTGTAAGATATAAAAGGCTACCAATAATAGATCGATATAATTTTTGATCTACTTTTACTCCTTTCTCATCTCTGTACAGTTTACCAGTAGTGGGAATGGGTGTCAGTTTTGGAGTTGACTTATCCAAACCGTACCTTGAGACAAGGTCTTTTGCATACTTTTCTTGAGATAAGTAAATTCCGTCATTATGATGTTGAATTTGTACTCCTAAGAAGAACTTCAATTCACCAACATTATTCATTTCAAATTCTTTAGCAAGAGAGACTTGGAAATCTTTTGCAAGTTTCTCAGAAGTTGACCCGTAGATGATATCGTCTACATAGACTTGAGCAATGACAACATCTTTCCTACTCCACTTGGTAAACAAAGTTTTATCAGTTCTGCCTCGTGAAAAATCTTTCCTAATAAGAGAAGTGGTAAGTTTTTCGAACCAGGCTCTTGGTGATTGTTTTAACTCATATAATGCCTTTTTGAGCTTAAGGACATGATCTGGGAAATCAAGGTTTTCAAAACCTTTAGGTTGAGCCACATAGACTTCTTCCTTTGAAATTTCGTTTAGTAACGCGAATTTTATATCCATTTGGAACAGCTTAACCTTAAGGAGACAAGCATGAGCTAATAAAATTCGAATGGACTCAAGGCGTGCTACAAGATCAAAGGTTTCGTCAAAGTCGATACCTTCAATCTGTGAATATCCTTGAGCGACAAGTCTGGATTTATTTCTGACAATCGTGCCAAATTCATCAGACCTATTCTTGAATATCCATTTAGTACCAACAATATTAATATTTGAGGAATAAGGTACAAGTTCACATACGTCTTGTCTTTGAAATTGATTTAACTCTTCATGCATTGCATTCACCCAAAAGGGATCGCTAGGGATTCATCAATATTTCTTGGTTCTACTTGTGAAAGATAACAACCAAAATTACAAATATTTTTATAATTTTCTTCTTGTCTTAGATGTAGAATCTCTTCCTCCAATAATACTGTTGGGATCATGATTCCTTTGAACCCAGAGGTATCGTGGAGGGATACGTTCTTGTTCGTCAGGAGTAGCCTGATCAGTGCTCTTCTCCTAGTCACTAGAAATTTAAGGATCAGTAACAGTTGGAATAACTTCAACTGAATCTGGGATTTCTTTGACTTTCTCAATTATCTTGGTTGGAGGCAATTCAGCAGGAGGATTATCATGATGAAAGTTACTAACATCATCGATGATAACATTAGCAGATTCCATCATGACCTGGGTTCTGAGATTAAATACTCGAAAACCACGGCTATCAGAATCATAACCAAGAAAAATACCTTCATTACTTTTGGTATCAAATTTCTCTCTTTGTTCTCGATCTTTTAGAATGAGAACTTACTTCCGAACACTCTGAGATAGTGAAAGTTGGGTTTCTTTCATACCACAACTCATACGGAGTGTTTAGGGTTTTAGACCGTAGGTAAACATGGTTGATCAAATAGCATGTTGTAAAGACAGCTTCTCCCCAAAATCTTAATGATAAGTTTTTGTTGTGGAGCATTACCCTGGCCATTTCCTGAATGTTCCTATTTTTTCTTTCTGCAACTCCATTAGCTTGAGGAGTGATGGGTGGTGAATATTGTTGAATAATCCCCAGTTCGTCAGATTCTTTTAACAATAATCTTGAATTCATCAAGGGTTTCATTCTTGTGATATAGAAATGCAACCCAAGTGAACCTGGTGTAATAATCTACCATAACTAAAGCATACTTCTTACCACCAACCATGGGTTGTTGAATTGGTCCGAAGATATCCATATGAATTAAATCAAGTGGAGCCTTAGTGAGAATATCTCGAGATGATTTATGGTGAACTTTCGTTTGTTTACCCTTTTGACAGGCACCACATACACCTTCAATCTTTGCATTGATTTTGGGAACAATAATTGATGTGACCAAAACGCTCATGCCAAAGATGTGTAGATTCCACCTTAGTCAAATTGCAACAGTTGTTGAACTGGGTATCAAGAAGATAACAATTATTTTTACCACGAGTTCCTAGAAAAATTACTTTCCTAGTTTTGCCTACAATGTCACATCCATTTGCATTGAAGACAACTCGATGGCCTTTGTCACAAATTTGACTAATAGAAGATTTGAAGTCATACCTTTTACTTATACTACATCATGAATTTCAGGTATGCTGAGCAGCTTGATCGTCCCCTTCTTGCTTATGTAGCAGCAACTCCCATCCCCAAATGTCACCATTCCTCCTTCATAGTCGTTATAAGAAACAAACCATGTGAGATCACCAGTCATATGTCTGCTACATCCACTGTCAAGAAACCATTGAAAGAGTGATGTTGATTTTAAAGAAAAAGCTCCCAAACTATCAGTACTTTCCTGTTGAGGATTTCTTGTTAGTTTTGTACATCCTTTTATAGAAGAAACTAGTTGTTTAGTTCTCTTATGAAGATTACTTGCAACTCTCATGCTCTTTTGGAAAGACATACAAGAATGTTGAAAGTGATTAGAGGAATCCCAAAACAAACATGGGCCAACACCTTTATGCACGTCTGAGCAGTTTTGATTCATATCAGTTTTCACAACATCTGAACATTGTTTATCATCTGACATATGACTATTTATCATATAGAAGAATAACTGGGGTTATTCAGATCCATAAATGGAAACTTCAAATCCTTAAGTACTGCAATTTCTTCAACAAGATCAATGTTGATCCAGATTTGTTCATCCAACTTTTTCTGGAGAATAACTAGTTTATCAGAATTTCTTCTATGATTTTTTTTAACCCTGGTGAAGCATTTCTAGAGACTTTGTTTTCCATAGAGTCATATCGCTACAAACACAGACTTGTAAGGTGTTGAACGTGTTTGCCTGCTCTGATATCAATTGAAAAAGCGGGGGTCTAACAACCACTCCTAATATTTCGATTAGAAATCTGAATAGACTAACTCCAACATACTTTCAAGAGAATCAACAAGACTCAATCTTAGTAAAGTATATCAAAGAGTTATAATATCTCTATTTCATAATATAATCAGCAAATCGAACAGATAGAAATCCGTGAGCCTGATTATTATGTGAAATAACTTAAACGGTACCAAAGACCAATGTTCAAGTGTCAACCAATGTAAATCAACAACCAAAGGTTGGATATTCTAATTGATTGATCTTAATGCACAACCTGTGATATTTCAATTATATAACAAAATATAATGCAGAAAAGAAATAACACAGACACCGGAATTTTGTTAACGAAGAAACTGCAAATGCAGAAAAATACCGGGACCTAGTCCAGATTGAACACACATTGTATTAAGCCGCTACAGACACTAGCGTACTACAAACTAACTTCGACATGGACTGTAGTTGAACCTCAATCAATCTCACACCGATCCAAGGTACAATTGCGCTCCTTACATCTCTGATCCCAGTAGGATACTACGCACTTGATTCCCTTAGCTGATTCTACCCATAACTAAGAGTTGCTACGACCCAAAGTCGAAGACTTTAATAAACAAATATGTATCACACAGAAACATCTACGGTAATAGATAAATCTGTCTCCCATATAAATACCTACAAGTTTTGTTCCGTCTTTTGATAAATCAAGGTGAACATGAACCAATTGATAAACCAGACTTATATTCCCAAAGAACAGCTCAGTATTATCAATTACCTCACAATAATCTTAACCGACGCGGTGAAAGAAGATATCGTGGAATCACAAACGATGAGACGAAGATGTTTGTGACTACTTTTATATATTACCTATCAGAGATATTAATCTCAAGACAGTCATTAAGATTATACTCAACACGATATAATCATCAAGATCAAATCACACAACTACGAGAAAGTAGTACCGGTCTGGCTTCACAATCCCAATGAAGTCTTCAAGTCGTTAACCTACAGGGTCTCGAGAAGAAACCTAAGGTTAAAGGAAAATCGACTCTAGCTAATATATCACACAGGAGGTGTGGGGATTAGGTTTCCCAGTTGCTAGAGTTCTCACTTATATAGTCTTACAAATCAGGGTTTGCAATCAATGTTAGCTTAGTAACAAAGTATTCAATATTCACCATTAGATGGAAACCTGATTAGATTCAAGCTAATATATTTCAACCGTTGGGTCGAAAACTTAGCTTGTTACACATAAATGAAATGCACGTTTTAGGTTTGTGTAACAGTACAAAAACTTGTACATTTGTTGGTGCAACAGTAGTTAACCAAAAGGTTAGTCATATGAGCACTTTCATATCAACCTTATTCTTCTTCACCATAACTAGTTCAAATGAACTAGTTAGAGAGTTGTTCGATTGCAAGGAAATATTATAGAAGTGTACAAGACACAATCGAAGCAAAAACGATTTGATTCACTCGAATCGATTCATGAACTTTATAGCCACGGTTTGAAAATTGCATTTCTTAGTTAATATAAATATAAGTTCACAAAAATCATCTTTAGATATAACCAACTCAAGTACGCGGACTCAGTTCGCGGACTTAAGTTCCCGGAAGGAGTTCACAAACTCCATCAGATTTTTTCGGGAAGAGAACTTCCGCCAATTTGCGGACTGGGTTCGTGGACTGAGCTCACAGCTCTTTTTCCTGTTCTCCTGATCAACAAAGTACGCATATTTGGTTCAAGGAATAAGGACTTATAGATATATGTGTTGCCACACAATGCTTATATCCAACAATGGTTATATAATCTAAACTCTCATTTCAATCATTGAAACATTCTTAGAGGACGTTATTATATAGTTGTTATGCACAAACTATTTTTTGTCAAAGTCATTTTCAAAGTGATTGAAACATTACATGACTTGCGTCACTAGGTAAAGATGAATTTTGCCAAAGAGAAAGCTTACCAACACATATTTTGAGAAATAGATAGGCGAGATAAACTCGACTCGAAATAAAAAATGTGTATAATCAAAGTCTATATAGTAAAACGACTTTTGTCTCAAGATAGGAGATAGAGTAAATAGACTTTTCAGTGATAGATAAGTTCAAATAGCCACATACCTTTTAGTCGATGAAGTTCCACCAGTTCCTCGAGTAGTTCTTCGTCTTGTATGATGATCTCCATGGAGTTCTTGAGCTCAACTATACTTTCTATCCTAGTCCGAGACATTATCTATAGTAGACTAAAAATCAAGACTTATAGTTTTGATCACTAACATTGACAAACATGCTTGAGATAGCAATGCATGCGAGTTCGACCGAGCAGTGCTCTAACACTAGGGTTAGTTGCTTGGTCTCAACTATACGAAGTTGGTGTAGATTTTGTATAGCGGCTTAATTATGAGAGTATTCAATTCTGAACTTGGTCCCCTTTTTTTTTTTGCATTTGCGGTTTCCTCGTTAACAAATCTTGTTTTTTTATTTACTTTTCTTTTCCGTAATTATAATTGTTGTTATTATAATTTTAAATTACACAAACGTTAACTCCGCTTTACTCGATAGTGATCCTATAGAGTTTGGTTAAGTCCGAACCTATTATCAAGTAATCACACTTTGATTTTTGTATTTTCTCGAACTCGTATCCATAGACGATCACACAAAGTGTGAACACCGATTTGTAGTATTGTCTCGACTTTGTACATAGACAATCACTTTTGATAAGAGGACTTGTAGGTGGATATTTTAAAGATGTGGTGTATTTGGGTACCCTCGTCTTTTCAATTGGTATCAGAGCAGGCAAACACGAAAAGATCTAACAATCTGTGTTTGTTTCGATCCAACCTATAAGAAATGAACTCGAGTTCACATGAATTGGTTTCAGTAAACGTACCACCAAGATTTGATTTAACAAACTATCTATGGTGGAAATCTTCTATGAGATCTTTTCTTCAATCACGAGATTTTAATACTTGGTTATTAGTCGTCGATGGTTATAATCGCTCGAAAATAGAAAATTCGGAAACTTAGTTTAAACGCTTAGTGGATTATACAAGCGAAAAAAACTCTTTTGCAAAGCAGAATTAAGATAGTTTGAATGCTATTATACATCTTGTAAGTCGTGATCTACACATCATGTATCAACATGCCAAACTTTAAAGAAATCTTGGGATAATTTTCAGATTGTATTCGAAGAAAACACATTAGAAAAGGAAGCTAGACTTCAAACTCTCACTTATGATTGGGAAAATCTTCGAATGGATGACAACGACAGGTTTGAAGAGTTTCATATTAAACTCTCTGAGATAGTTGATGCTTCTTTCTCTCTTGAAAATACTATTTCTGAAAAAAGATATAGTGTGCAAAATTCTCAGATCATTTCCATCTAGATGCGAATATTTTAACACTCTCACGAAGCATGCAATCATAGAAGAAAATGATCTTTTAACACTCTCACGAAGAACATTCGTTGGAAAGTTAAAGATCTTTGATCATGAATCACAGTCTATTCAAGCTAAAGGAATTGCTTTTAAAGTTGCAAAACTTCCAAAAGATCCAAAGGAGAAAGATAGATTGATGGATGACTCTGATGAACTAATTGCAAAAAATTATGATGATGAAATTGAACAATCATTATCATTAATCACTAGAAAATTTCGAGATCTCTTAAAGAAAAGAAACAAGAGATTCATAAAAGATGTTCATCGATCTTCTCGACCCATGATCAAATTCCTGTCAAGAACAAGAAGGTTCAGGAAGAAGATGATGAATATCATCCTCAGTTCTTTAAGTGTAAAGGATTTGGTCATACGGCTAAAGACTGTCCTAATCTTAAGAAATACACTGGGAGCAGGGCATTAGCTATAACTCTTGATGAGACCTCTGATTCATATGATTCTGAAGAAGAGGAAACAACTAATATTGCAATAATTGTTTATTTGATTCCCTCTTCCTCCATTAGTGATTTAACCATTTTAGAAATGCACGTCTTCCGATGTTGAAAAATCATTTAATGGTAAAGGGAAGAATAAGACAAAGTGTAAAACTGTCTCAAAAGACAAGATTGTTAAAAAGTGTGTTTGCAATTTCAACCAATCTCAAGAAACTTCGTTAATTCAAGGTAACAAAAAATATTTTTTCATACAATACTAGATCAAGAACACACTATTTGTTCCAAATCCCATAATGAGAAAAAATCTCATACTAATACCACCTACTTGGTATTAGAATTACATTCCCACCTTGTGTGCTAGCTGAATTTGTGTGTGAGGAAGTAAAAATCAAGGCACTCTTATGTAGATTATGGGAACAAAATCTAGTAATTGAAAATATATTCAAGATATTCATATTTATATATAGGAATATTATATTTTCGGAAGTATGAAAAATATAAAAAGATCCTTCTCCTTCTTTGGAAATCCTTGCTCGAACTATGAGTTAGGATCTGATGTCTTCTCTTGAAAAGGTGCTTGATCTGAAAGATCTCTTTAAGAATAAGTCTGCACCTCTTCTTGATGTTGAGAAATCAAAGAGGAAAATAAAAAAGATAGATTGGCTTAGCAAGAAGGAAAGAGAGAATATGCTGAAGAAAGATTAGTGTATTGAAGCATTGACATACTTTTGTGCTCAATCAAACACAGAATTACATGTTCTTGCAGAATCCTTCATGAAAACATCTGAACTGCAAGAAATTCTGGTCAAGCAACAAGGTTACCTACTTGAAGAAATTCACAAGTTGAAGACTGAAAGTAATAATTTTCCTTCCTCTAGCAACAATATGAAGGACTAAGTTTCTCATAAAAAAAAGAATAGACTCTTATTCCAAGAAAAATAGGCATCATCTTTTGATTTAATTATATTATTGTATAAGGTCAATTTTTGAATAAAACTATCATTATTTATGAATAAAATTATTATTTTATAATTTTTCTTGTGATAGTTTCCGATTACATAGACCGTGCTTGAATGTATATATTTTTCTATGTGTTTTGGTTTATGGGATGTATGATTTTGGTTTTCATAGCCTTAATACTCGATCTCATATGATGTGAACTCTTATGGTTTGTGTGACTTTTTGATTTAGCGGGATTAAGTTCTAGCCCATGTTGGTAGGCTTTATCAAAGGATCATAAGGTGTTCCGATTGAAACTCATATGTAAAAATTCACAATGTGTTGTAAATTTGTGTTTACATGAGCTGTGTTTAGCATAAAGATATGTATTTCGGGTTTTCAACTTTTCCTATTGGCACGCATTAGTTAAAACCGTTTCAACATTTCTCTGGTAAAGGTTGCTCTTGTTGTTGTTCTTTTGTTCTTGCGAGAGGATGACAACAAATTGGGGAAGATTTCTAACTTGAACTTGTGCTTAATGATATATATATTTCTGGGTAGAAGAGGATGCGGAATCTGAGGTAATGAATTTGTTAGTTAATCGTTTTCTTGTTTAAGAAAAGCCTGCTTATATTGCATATATTTTGCTTTTGCGTAACAAAATTTTGGTACAATTGATATATATTCCATTATGTTGTATGAATATGTGTGTGTGATTCAATTGTTTCCGGTTAAGAAAAACTATGTCAATTTATTTGACTTATTGTTTGGTATCTTTTTTATTGTATGATATCAAGTGCTTTTGCTTAACAAAATTTCGGTGCAATTGCGGTGCTATAATGTCTATGTTTGTTTCAATTGCTTCCGGTTAAGAAATATAATTGTGCAAGTCAATTTATTTTGGTTTGTATGTATTTTTTATGGCTTAAAAAAATACGTGATCATTTGTTTAGTCCAATTCGATTCTGGATAAGAGAAACTAAGTTAATTCTGATCTTAGTTAGACTTATCAAATTGGAGGATTCGATTATTCAAGTCTAATCGAATTCCTTGACAAGAAATACTAGTTAACTAACTTAGTACTTGTCTTGTCTAAAGTGAAAGGTCTAAGTTATTATCTGAATGATTAGAACCTGATGAGAGAAATAAAGTTAATTCTGATCTTTATTTCGGTTTTATCGAAATAAGCGACGTTTACAATCGGTTTAACAAGGGAACTAAGTTTCTTAGTCAATTTGTTAAACTATAGGTAAAATTGCTCCAGGATTTTTTTTTCCCTGATAACATATTAAAATTAAATTACTTGTAGTTTCGGTTTTAATATTGGTTATCTAAAGTGGTATGTGAATCCTTCGTGCTTAACTCTTATAGGTTGTACAAGTCTTTTAGATTTGCAAGATCCTTTCGGTTTGACCTTCATTTGCTCGAACCTTTGTCATTTTGTGACAAAAGGGGGAGAAATATATGGAGTAAACAAGTGATTTTCAATCACTAAGTAAAGGACAATTGTGCTTAAATGTTATATAACGAAATATTAAAGCATTGACTAAGGGGGAGAATAACTACACAACATACCTCATGTGATTTTTGTAATTATCTTGACTACAAAAGGGGAATAACAAAAATGTTCGGATTAAAAATTTACTTATTTTACCTTTAGGGGGAGTATAAGCTTTGTTATTCAAATGTCAACAACGTCATTTATTAATTGAATATATGCAGGTTATTGTGTTGTCGAAACTTGGAATCAAGTGTATGTATAATGAATTCTTGTAATTTGTTTATCCCTACTAGTATAACACGCATGCGTGATGCGCCTTCCACTTGAACCAAAGATCGCACATTTCTAAACTTGTGCACACATAGTTCATTTCCCATATACTACTCCAACCAATTCAAGGGTCTCTGACCCTTCCATAGTTATGGTTACCGAACTAACCATATGAAAAGGAAAATGGCATGGCATTTTTGTTGCGGAGGCGGTGGTGCTGGGGTCGCTTTGCTAGTTGTGGTGGTGCTTGCATAAATTATATAGTGAATGTAAATAAAAAACATTATTTTACATGGTAACCTGTAGACGCAATTTTTTTTCGCAAAACATAATGCAACGACATTGTTGTAAATACAAAAAAAAAAATATTCCAAATTTTAGACTTATCTTTCCACCAAAGAAAGTAGCTAGTTGCCATGAAAAATGAACAAAAAACTAACAAAAGAATGCATCAGTATCTTACATAATTGCATTCAGTCGGAAACGTTCAGAATCAACAATATTATCACCGGAAGTAGCTTTCTTTCTATTCAGGATCGTCCCAGAAGGGGAAGTAGGGAAATCTCCACTTCGGGGAAGCAAGCTTAGGGGGGCAACAAAATAGGAATTTTATGTAGTATCTAGCAACTATCAAAAGAATTGGGACGAATATGAAGATCTAAGATAGTGAAAAAATAATTTTGTCAATTGGTTGAAAATCAACTTCAATGGGTTGTTAGAATTTCCGATTTATTTTTTTATTTTTTGAAAAAAATTGATCTCTGTATCTTTCACGGTCAGTTTTAGGGTTTAGGGTAATATATGGTACCGTTCTTTATGTGTGATTTAATTAATGTTTAATCAGATATGGATTCAGTTACAATTCTATTTTTTAGGGATTTGGTTGATGCATGCAGCTCCATTCTATTTTTCGGGGTTTTTTGTTCGGTTTAGTGTTGATTAAAAATCAACTTGTACTTAGCATATATGTTGACGTATAGCACCATTTCTTTGATGATAAGATCTAGCTATATATAGTTCAAAACTTACCTGGAATTTTTACTCTAGAGACACAACATGTTATAGGTACTCAAGATTACAAACTATTATTATGCGTTTTGGCCTTTGGGCTTATTTTTTATCCTTCCTATGTGAATACTTGGACACCATCACATTTGTTTTCCATTTTGATTATGATATTAATTGACCATGGATCATCGATGATCAAATGTTGATTAGCATGTTGGCTTTTCGGTATGGAAATGAAGCCAAGCAACTTACAAACAACCTTATGCAGCTATATATGTTCTCTGTTGATCATATAGTTATTTTAAGACAACGAGGGAACATACTTTGGGTCTTCTTTGGGGAAAAAAATCTCAGGGACGGCCATGTTCTACTTCAGCAAAATACACATCCAATAGTTGTATTTCGAAGAGAATATGTATAGTCTTAGCAAAGAGGTCCACCAAAATATGCACGTTGTTCCATTTCAAATGTTGATTAGCATGTTGGCTTTTCGCAAAGTATGGAAATGAAGCCAAGCAACTTACAAACAACCTTATGCAGCTATATATGTTCTCTGTTGATCATATAGTTATTTTAAGACAGCAAGAACATACTTTGGGTCTTCTTTGGGGAAAAAATCTCGGGGACGGCCATGTTCATTTAGATACTTGTAACCCAAAATATGCACGTTGTTCCATTTCAAGACCCCTACAAACTATATCGCAATGAACTTCAAATAACTGTTTCGTTTCAGGAACCCTACAAAAATATATCGCAGTGAAGTTCAACCAAAATTTGATGCATGTGTTGTTTCGTTTAAGGCCCCTGCAAAATATATTAATAAAATTCAAATAAACTTCAATTTTCGAATACTTGATTACTAATTTATCAAAAATATCTTTAAATATTGACACACTGGAAAATTACGGTGGCTTTGGGTTCACTGACAGCTTATACATACACACCGACACCAAATATCTTAACTATCAACTAACACATCCATACTAATTGAAATAAGATTATCTCTTCAATTTTATGCTTCTTGCATCTTTTAAATATCAAGTGGATGACATCCAACACAGGAAACATGTCAAGAGTATCACAGCCAACTTCAATTTGATTACTGAATCTCTTTTATCCCGAGTTTGAGATCAAATGATTTGGTATCAATCATCTGGTAATTTATGTCGGTATACGAACATTATATTTCTTTAAGGAAAATTCAGGGGGATAAGGGGTAATTTGGTAATGAACCCTGTAATACACATACATTAATTCTTATAGTCCTTGGCCGACAGATGACTTAACATAATCTCAATATCTAAACTCAAATTAACACACTTCAACAGGTAAAACAAAACAAAAGATAAAACGTTTTCTTTAAGAACCCAATGTGCTAAATATGCTCGAAACATAAAGAAAAATAACTACGTATTTAGGAAATGACATGATAAGAAGATCCATAAACTATATTAGTGGTATGGTTAACCTGATCTTCATTGACAATGTTGTATTTATAAAATTTGCAAGCTGACATTACGAAATTCTGTAAGAGTGTCTTATAAGTTGTAACCCTAACTTGAACTCCGAGAGCCTATGTATACTCCATTACCATAATTCACAACTGAAAATTTGACATTAGTTTTATATAAACACATGAATTCTTTAAGAACCAAAGCAGACCTAAATGTTATTTTCTATTAGGCATTTCAACAAACAAATATAAGTTATGGAAAAATATTGAACATTTAACCCCAAACTGTTTCTAAGTTCAACAGAAATTAAATTCATACCCTAGATCAGCTCCTCAACTCTTATCCAAAATCTAACCAAAATTAACGAAACCATTAAAAACAAAAAATTCATACCCAAATTTTACACTAAATGAATAATCGAAACGGATTAAAGGAATCAATAATTTCATATGTACAAAGAAGCAACATTGCATGTAGCCTTTACTCCAATTCCTACCCCAAATTAATAAAATTATAGTCGTACTCGATTTTGGGACGAAGAAACATGAGTAAGAGATAGGACCAAAAACCACCGAGTATGAATTTACCCCCCAGCTGATTGAAATCTATGAAACAACCGGAAAAACATTTACATTTGTATCTACTATTTACGGTTCCAGGTTAGAAAAAACGAATAGAAATGAAGAAACGAAGAAGAGATGGTGGTGGTGGCAGTCAAACATGATGTAACTGTAGGAGGTGGATGTTGGCGGTGCTTTTCTTCGTCTCTTCGCCGGTTCTATCCTTTGAGCTTCAGATTCAGATCGAGTTGGAGCGAAATAAAACACAGAGGAAGGATATAGTGACGAATACATCCCTGAATTTAAAAATATTTACGATGATTTTACACTAAAACAAAATTTTGGAGGGGTATTTTAGTCATGTGAAAAAGCTTCACCAAACAATTACCTCTTTTCTTTGTATTAGTATAATATAAGATACGATAAGATGTATTAAGACTTTTGTCACTAAAATTGACAAAGAGGGAGATTGTTAGGGCATAGCTCGGTTGAACCCACCAAGCGTTGGTATGTCAAGTTTGGTTGTCATATTTTAGTGAGTCAAAACTCATCTAAGAGTCGCTTGATTATGTACTAGAGAAAAATTCTTATAGGTTAGACTAGAAAGTCTAGGAATATGAGACATACAAGCATTACTCGAAGACTCGAAGAACGTGAAGAAGTAACGAGCTACAACGACGACAGCATCCTTCCTCTTGAGGTTAGTAATAATGACTTGAACCGTTTCATTCCTAACGTATCTTTCAAGTCGTTTTATATTGAAAACATAACTGCGAAGCTGTGAATGATTATTTTAATTTAGTAGTGAGACATGATCATATGATCATAGTATTAAGGAATTAGACTACGTAGTATAACACTTATCTTTTGAACTTCATAGATATGACATCGACATAATCGTATGAATGCTATTGTGATTATGTATATGGGTAAAGGTGAAGATTTCATCCTAGGAAACAATGTTTACATTTGTTTAAAGGAAGTACATTCATTAACTTGTTTTATGAATCGAAAGGGAAATCGCTAGGCTTTTTGGTATTGTTATTCATTGGATTATCAATATGCGTGAGTTAGTAAAACTAATCATATCTCGTTATGTATCTTGGTGTATCTAATCCCAAGATCCAGGCAAACTTCATCTTTTTGTTGTTTCTAGTGGATTCATCTATCATGAGAGGAAAATACCCTAATTAGGCGAAATCTCTTATGACCGCTCATTTAAAGACGTCTGTGGGATCAAAAAGCTCTACGAGTACCGTTGGTGAGAAACTAGATAAGTGCAGTTTATTTGTTTTGATTGATTTGATTGACAAACTGTTATTGAACTTTGACTGCACCTAGTTTTTTTATTCTTGAGAATCTTTTCTTTTGATATAAGATTCACTCAAACTCGATTGAAGTGTCGACGGGATCTTTAAAACTATTTGTATATATAAATATATCTTGTGATAATCCATTGTTAACAATATACGTTATGTGCGTGATTGATCACAAGATATTCAAGTGGTGTTGTGAAGGTTTAATTGAAGATTAAAGAAGATTTGAAGACGAAGAAAATTTCTTATTGGTTTCTCATATCTTTGTGTAGCACAAACCTTGATCGGCTGGAATCCAACTAGAATCATATTTATTCAATTGATTAGTTGCGTGATATCGGTAACACCTAATAGTTCGCTTGAGTTCTATTTTGATTGTTACAAATCCGAATCTTATTACTTAGGTAATAGAGATTGGATTGATATGACCAGGCAAATGAGTTTATTAGTTTAAATGGAAGAGACTTTGCATATGACTTGAGATATATTTATTTGGATAGAATCAATAGAGTTGTTACCAAACAAATTTATTGTTCCTTTACTGTTTGGAATACGATCCAAAGGAATTATTCCAGTGCGTGCACTTATTGAATGTCAGAAGCGCATGGATACTGAAAAAACTAAGTGAACTAGGGTTAGTTGCTTGGTCTCTACTATACAAAGTTGATTAAGATTATGTATAACGACTTAATTCTGAGAGTATTCAATTCTGGACTTGGTCCCGGGGTTTTTCTACATTTACGGTTTCCTCGTTAACAAAATCTTGCTGTGTCATTTACTTTTCTTTTCCACAATTATAATTTTCATTATTATAATTCTAAGTAAATTACACAAACTATAACTCCGCTTTACTTGATAGTGATCCTATAGAGTTTGGTTAAGTCCGAACCTATTATCAAGTAATTAATCACACTTTGATTGTTGTATTATCTCGATCTCGTATCCATAGACGATCACACAAAGTGTGAATACCAAATTGTAGTATTGTCTCGACTTTGTCCATAAACAATCACTTTCGGTAAGAGGACTTATAGGTGCATAATTTAAAGATGTGGTGTATTTAGGCACCCTCGTCTTTTCAATTTTGGTGAAGATTTTAAAACTGAAATTCATTAGACCAATTAGTCTAAACTGTTTTGCTTTCCTTGCATTACTAGTTTTAGGAATGAGATTTAAGAAGTTTTCATTAAGACCTGCACGTACAAATTCTCTCCTCCAGTAGTATTGAATTGTATTTATTACATTTGGACCTATAATATCCAGTGCAAATCTATAAAACCATCATGCAAATCCATCAGGTCTAGGATCACTTTCTGGGTTAAGTTCAAAAATTGTATGCAGACAATTATTGAACTCCATCATTGATAGTCTCAAAGGTCTTAATCCACCTTTCTTTTCTTCCAACCTTAGAACTGCATTATAATCTCCAATTGTTAACCATGATTTATATTAAAGAACTTAAATATTTTATCTCACTCAACAACTCTCTTCTTTGACTACTAAAGATGCTGCATGTATTCTAGTAATAAGAGCACCTCTTACTTCAACTGTAATTGATTGATTTGTTAAGGAAAAATTGATTGGAGGTTTTATATAATCACTCCACATGATCCATAAATTCCCTTTTCTTGTTTCAGTTGTATTATGGATAGCTTCATAATGCATACCTGATAACCTCAATTTTTTTACAAAAATCTGCAGATTATTTAACTTTTGGCTCAGCCAGAATAACTAAAGTAAGATTAAAAATATGCACTAAACTTCTGAGTTTGTCTTTGTCCCTTACTCTCCTTAGGCCTCTGACATTCCAGAATATAATCTTTATTTATGATGTTGAAGTTGAGAAGAATTACTTCCTCTCAGATGTCCATTTGTTCCACCATTTGTACCTAAAACAGAAGATTGATTTCTTGTTTTTATAATACTAACATGTTTTGTTGCTTTCTGTTTAGCTTTTGGTACTTCTTCAAGTATAACTTCCTTTTCCCCAGGAGGAATAACATGTATTCCTTTATTAATTGAGGGAGCACTAGAAGCTGAACTAAGAATTTGTTTCACACCTAAGATTGGAAATTCCAGTTGAGAACTAAAAATATCTTCATTCATATTCTAAAGCACTTGGAATATACCTGAGTTGATCAAATGAGAGGTATCTTCAACTGGATGAATAGGAGGAATAATTGCATCCACTTCTTTATCACTGTCAATTAAGTTGTCTTCAACATTCTCCACCAACTTTTCCTTACCAGAAAGACTAAAGCATATATCAAAACCAACTTGGACTGGAGTTTGTATTCTTTTAGGTGTAACTTTTCTCCAAACTTTTTTTAACTTCATTAACATTTGGTGCCACTTCCTGTGGAACTGAATCTTTTCTTTTTGTCCTGCGCTCTGCAACATAATAACCAACTACTTGAAAATGATTACAGAACTTAGGTAGTTTAGGTATCTGTACTGCTTGCTCAAAACCACCATATTTTGATTCAACCCAAATCTTACTTGGTATTGCTTTGGCTAAATCAATCTCCACAAAAACACTTGCATAATATCCTGCTTCTCTTTTCAAAGTTGTTTCATCAACTTTAATAGGTCTTCCTAGGGCTTTACCCATATGTAGAATTATATTCTCTTTCCAGTATTCAATACTCAGACCAGGAAAATTGACCCAAACAAAAGTTGTAGTTGATTTCTTTGCTACTGTATTAAAATTTGGTTCCCATGGCTTAAGTTTAAGATTTTGGTCTTCCGCCATCCAATTTCCAGTCCAAATATAATTCTTATCTTCGTCATCTTCCAATTTGAGAATGAAAAATCCTTTGCCTAATGGAATGAGCTGATCTGAACCTTTTAAGCTCCATTGTCTCCTCAATGCTGATTCTGCAATCTTAAATTTCAGCTTAACAAAATCCAACCTCCCAATCAAACTGAATTTCCATTCATCTAAACTATCATCAATTAGATCATTAGGGATAAACAAAGATGGTGAATCTCCATGTTTTCCACACTCAGGGAGATCTTAAATACTTTTTGCAGAGGATCTAAAATTTATTTCATCATTGTGTGATTTGGAGCTAGAAACAGATCTAGTTTCAGGTTGAATCTGTGTTTTCTCCATATTATTACACATTAATGAAATTAATCTATGTTTTTATGATCAGCTATCATTTAAACGATCGAAAACAAAGTTGAAATCAAGAAAAACTGTACCGAAATCGAAGAATATCTGAGAATTTAATGAACGAGTCACACCGAGTTAGTCGCCGTTTTTCGTCACCGATTCGCATAGCTCAAATAATTTAGTCCAAAACAAAAATGATAATTAACTAATTATGGAAATGTGTCTCATCTTAATAACACTCATGATATAAATTTTACCTTTTGCATATAAATATTTGTCAATTTACATCGTTTTACATACAATTTTTCAACATAACGTAATTTTTTATGTTTGGAAATTTGGTAATTTTAAATAGTAAATACAAAGATTTAAAACTAGTTTAATGTTGTAAATAATTACTTTGTGGATTTACACACCATACTTACACCACTACCTTTACATCTCATTTACCACCCTTACACATTCTTGTTTATCTTGTGATATGACACTCACATAAATTGTGAATTATGTGTATTTTGTAATGTCAATTATGATCAAATTGACTTTTAGTGGTCACAAACAAGGTTTTTAAATCGTGAATCTTTTTTTATTTTAAGAATCGAATCGTATGTTGAATTCTAAATCGAAGATTCATGGTTTATTTTTGAATAGTATGTTTGTATGCAAATAATATTTATTTATGAAAACATTCGACAAAAGTCATAACCATTTTGAATATTTGTTGCATTAGTATCTTATAAAGTTTAAGTAATTTCAATATTAATCAAAACAAGCAACGTAGTACAATGGTTAATGGAGGTGTGAGCGTAACAGGAGGTTTGAGGGAAGTTCGATACACACTTTACTTGCTATTTGTATCACTTTACATTTCTTTCTTTTAGGGTGATACCAAAAGTAAAAAAAAAAAATCGTATAAAAAAAGCATCTTAACGATTCTGTGAAGATTCGTTTCAAGTTTACGAGTTGAAACGAAATGAAAGAATTTGAATCGAATCATATGAGTCAACTCGTGACATGGTATAAGTTATTAGGTTATAAAAAAGGTTGCATACATGACGATTACTGCATGAATACTTTGGAAGGACAGAGATAGGGTTTTTCAAGGAGTTAATCTTAATCCTTTTAATTCCATGCATAAAATCCATTATCATCTGCATTCTCATTTGCGTGATGTCTTAAAATTTAATGTGGATGCTTCATTTGATGAAGAGACTAACACACTTGGTATTAATACTACTAAAGACAAAAAGGGTTATTAAGAGATGAAACTACCAATTTACCCTTTATTAAAAATTAATACTACCAATTTATCTTCATTAAAGCCTAATAATAAAATTAAAAACTAAAGTCGAAATCGTATTCATTTCCATCTCCATCTCCACTTCAACTGATTCTTCTTTTCTTCTTCTCCCCTAAGACGAACCATCTTCGAGTGTCATAAAAACAAATGAAATGTCTTGAATCAAGTACTTTTCTAGCAACCCAATACCCTAAATTAGGTTTAAGCAACATGCAATCACTCAAAATTCGATTTTTATTGAAATCAAAATGTTCTGGGTTTATTAGAATCGGTTTACGTCAATATACTTTTGAACCTATTCCATTTTGAAATGGACTTTGTTCATGCCCACCAAAGACCGATTATACTGAATGTTTATTCTGGTTGGAGAAAATTGAACCAGAATCGGTCAGCGTTAATGTCCACATAGCCCGATCTTGGTATGGAAGACATAACCGTTTTTTCTGTATATTTTTTTGGTTAGAATTGGATTACATGTATGTCCACATAACCCGATTGTACAACCTTTGATTTCTTAACTGCTATGCCCACAATCAGATTGTTTAAGGGTCCACATAAACCGATTGTTATTGATGTTCCCCAAAATCGGTAGATATGGTATACCTACATAAACCGATTCATTAACCATGTTTGAATTTTTGCACAGATCGGTTTATGAGATGAGATGAACATCAACCGATTCATTAACCATGTTTGAATTTTTGCACAAATCTTGAAATTTTTATCGTTATATTATAGAGCATGAAATTATGAATTGAACGCAAGAAAGAATGAGGTCACTCCGACATCAGACGAAGAAGTTATGAGCAAAACAGTTGAAGAAATGTCCAGATTTACAATCGACTTATGTGGGCATTAACATAAACCGATTCTGGCGAAAAAAAATCGCGGAAAAACTTTCGAATTTTACAATCGGTCTATGTTCTAAGCCTCATAAACCAATTCTTAGAATCTGTTTATGTGGGATGAACATTCATCGATTTTGGTCGAGTTTCTTCAAAAAAATAAATAAATAAATCATGTTTTGATTACGAATCAAGATTAGTTAATCTCTAGTTTAATTTGATTAAACATCAATTAATCACCTGACTAACACTAATTAATTATGGATAAATTAATCATTATGTAAAATAGTTGGATAAGAGGCAACCCTTTTTACCTTTTAATGATCCTTTTTGTCTTTTAGTTATAGGCCCAAATAAATTGGATAAGTCCCAAACTAGCCTGGCTAAATAAGTCAAAAATTACTTGTTAAGATATATTTGATCCCCATTTAAGAGCATGTTGCGCAACCAGAAATAAAAGTTATTCTTAAAAATCAAATGAAAAACACTGTTATTTTTACAAATCATTGACTAATTTTTTGACTTCTCATGTTAATTAATTTGAAAAGTTATCTCTCATGTGGTATCTAAATACCACTATGTAGAAACCTAATTTCAGAACCACTTCTGGGAGGAAAATGCCGACCCAAAATCCCGACTGAAACATATTGTTGGGACCCACTTTTGTCATTGATAATCCCGATGTATAAAACATTCCGGGAACCAGCTGATCCCCTATCGGGATCTTTTGCAAGAGAAAATCTCGTAGGTGCAGCACTTCCATTTATAGGGCCACAAGTAAAAACATTGTTGTAAGCAATTGTTTTATTAATATAAAAAGTAAAAAGTAACTTTTTGAATGGAAGTATGTACTTTCTCACTAAACCTTGCCATCAGCCTATCACATAACTCGAGTTACTAGCAACACTTCTGCATGAGTCCTTAAGGCGCTAGTATTTGTCTTGCTTAATTGATTGTACTGTACCTTGCAACTTGGATACATAGTTCGATTAGCTGTTATCCTTATATGCTACATGTAATCATTATGTGACGGGAACAAAATTTGGCAATGGGATGCAAAAACCAAGCACAATAGAAGGATAGAGAGGAGTCGTTTATTCGTTCTCCGTGTTCCCTAGACAGGGACGATTAAGTACGCACACAAACTGTTGGCATCTGTTTATATGCTGCTTCTGGTTGTTAAGTTTGAACATTTATCACAACCCAAAGCTGTCAAGAATCCAAGTGTTGGGAAAATTTAGATGATCTTGATCACTAACTTATATGAGTGTATATCGTTACAGATCTTTATAGGTAGTAATGATCCATTCATGCACGTAGCTACATTACACATCTGTTTATTCATAGACTTTGATTTTTTATTTTCGTATATTGATCGACACTATACAGTCTGGTACGGGGACACACTGTTGGTCATTGATGGAGGGAACAATGCAGAGACAGCGGCGCATATGGAGGAAGTTCCACCACATGAATACATCCTGGTTGTACATTGTAGTCCGAGTCCGGACTATAAAAGGAGCACCAAGTGAGAACAATAACCATCATCAAAATATCATTTTCTACATTAACTTGTATATCTAATCAAAATCCTATTTTGTTTTTTCTAAATAAGACGAAAATGTCTTCCTCAAACAAAACTTTCCATGCTCGTTCAATCAGTTTGCCCACCAGATCCAACCCACTCGCTGCTGCAGTTGAGGAACAACTCTGCAAATTGAGATATTCACTTCTCACCTCATCTATCTCCAACAACTTGGTTGCTCTAAAGGACTTGTATGAATGTGTTGAGGATTTCCTCTCTGCCGAAGATGGAAAATGCTTAGACGCAGTCTTGGACAGATCTGTCATGTTGTTGGATGTCTGTGGAACCATTAAGGATGTTTCTTCTCAAATGAAGCAATCTGCCCAAGATCTTCAATCATCTATCAGAAGGCAATCAAACGAATTTGACGCATACATGACCTCAAGAAAGAAAGCCTGCAAAGTCATCCAAAAATGCCTTTCAGACATTAAAAAAAACACCAACAAGAACAATGATCTCGCCACCAATATCTTAACAGAAGTTGAAGCAACTACTCTTGCAGTTTTTGAATCTATGCTGTCTTTCCTATCTGCACCAAAGCAAAGGTCACTAGTTTCAAAGTTGACCACCAAAAGTGCAACCCAACAAGTTGTCAATGAAGTAACCAAGGTCGATGTCGCAATGAAATCCAAAGTCATTGAAGCAAAAGAAGTGCAGAAGTCATTAGCTGCCCTTGAGATGAACCTTGAAAAACTTGAAGATGGACTAGAATCTGTCTTTAGGTGTCTGATCAAGAACCGAGTTTCACTTCTTAACATCCTCAACCAGTAGACCCATAGTTATATTCACCCCCCATTGGTATTTTCCGCCTTTTATTAGGAAATGCCTCGTGGAATTTTGACTGTAAATACTGTATACAAATGAAAACGAAAGTAAATCAATAAGAGAAACACTTTACTCGAAACAATTGTTCATTATTTTTTTTTATTGTCTTTTCTGGTGTTTCTGCAAATTTACATTTGGTAATTATATGTTTCATCATGAAAGCACATGAACTACTCAATTAGATCCAGAATGATTAAGGAAGCATTGACATTTGATTATTATATCAAATGAGCATGTGAAGATACTAATTGTCAGAGATAGCAAGGGAACATTGCATTCGTGATCTTAAATAGAGCTCTGACAATCAATTAAGTTCCATCTGGTAGAATATCAAAAAATGGATTCTACATATCTTTAATTTGAAGAGAGGTGACAAAAGGAATCATACAAAATCTTGTTCTGCAAGGTCAATGCTTAAGGTTCTTAAAGACAGGTACGGAACGGTAGATGCACAAACAGCGCCACTCGAGCACACATGCATATTTCATACACATTAGCAATTTTAGCATGTATTGATTTAAGCAATGACAAAGAGAAACAGATAGGAGAGATGCTAACGAAACCAACAACTGCTCTTTATTCAGCACTTCAAATTTTATATGCTAACAAGGGAACGAAAGAATTATTCAGGATAACGCGTTAGCATCACATCAGATTGATTATAACAAATTCAAGGCTGTCGGATTCTAATTTTTAATGAATTACCAGACATGGATACTCATTTTTAAATAGAGCTCAAAGCTCTTAAGTTCTGGCAATGTGTGTGTTTATCAATGTCAATATTTTCTTGGTACATAGTATCCCATTCATGCACCCATCCGGATATCATATCATATCATATTGCGCGTACCATCGTTATCATCGGTTGCTGGTTGTTCTAAGCATGTAAGAAGGTATAATATGGGTATCAGTAATCGCTGAAGGCGTGCAACTTAGTATATGTTGTATTCTTCTTAGTTCAGTCAAGAGAAATATAAATAAACAACCAAAATAAATAAATTTGCATTAATCAATTAAGAACCAATATCCAAACTGGACAAAGTAATCAAATGCTTACCTCATTCTTCATGTGGAGTGCATCCAAATAAGCAGCACCCATTGGAGTTGGCGCGACACCATATCTACTACTTATTTCTTCCAAATTTGTATTGCCTCCAAGGCAAAGGTAACGCAACATACAATCATCTTGATTACCACCTGCCTGCGTATATAAGCTGCTTCTGCAATAATCCCAAGTCTTTGGCATTCACTTCCCTATCTTTTTGTAGGCACTGGTTGCTGGTAACCAATCTTAAAGCACAAACCGCTGAAAGCCTTCAAACAATTAACAAGCTGCATTTTAAGGTTAGAGAGGTTGCAAATTTTGTCACTTTTTTTTTGACGGGCCAGGGTATCTAGAAAATATCGAACAACTTGCTAATATCCCCAGGCCTAACAATTGATTTTGCGACTGTTCAACTGACTGTCCCTTGCAGCTTAATTGGATATATAGTTCTTTAATTACAATATATCTTGATATGCTACATGTTACTGGATAAAATGGATAGAAATTCGCATAACAACCAAGTGAGTATAGACAACAGGAGGAGTTATTTGATTCATCTTGTTTCTGAGACAAGGATAAATAATAAATTGCACACTGTTAGTAAGTCGAATATCATCGTATACCATCTGTTTACATGCTTTTTGGTTCCTAGGTTTGAACATTTATAATAACATGCAAGGCTTTCAAGATTCTGACGGTTGGGAAATGTATACATCGAACACTATGTGTATCATTACAGATCTTTCTAGGTAGTAATGCATTCATGCACGTACTTGCACATTTGGCTAATTCTATAGATTCATTTTTTATGTAAAAAAAAAATCGTATATTAAATGATGCTATAGAGTCAGTAGGGGACATACTATTTGTCAATGATGGAGGGAACAATGCAGAGACAGTGACGCGTATAGAGGAAGTTCCACCACATGAATGCATCCCCTTGGTGTACATTGTAGCCTGAGTCCTGACTATAAAAGGAGCACCAAGTGAGAACAAATAACCATCATCAAAATATCATTCCTACAGTAACTTGTATATCTAATTAAATTTGTTCTTAGTTTTCTTCTAAATAGGCAAAAATGTCTTCCTCAAACAAAACTTTCCATGCTCGTTCAATCAGTTTGCCTACCAGATCCAACCCACTCGCTGCTGCAGTCGAGGAACAACTCTGCAAATTGAGATCTTCAGTCCTCACCGCATCCATCTCCAACAACTTAGTTGCTCTAAAGGACTTGTATAAATGTGTTGAGGATTTCCTCTCCACCAAAGATGGAATATGCTTAGACGCAGCCTTGGACAGATCTGTCATGTTGTTGGATGTCTGTGGAACTATTAGGGATGTTTCGTCTCAAATGAAGCAATCTGCCCAAGATCTTCAATCATCTATCCGAAGACAATCAAATGAATTTGACGCATATACAACCTCAAGAAAGAAAGTCTTCAAAGTCATCCAAAAGTGCCTTTCAGATCTTAAGAAAAACACCAACAAGAACAATGACCTCGTTACTGATGTCTTAACAGAAGTTGAAGCAACTACTCTTGCAGTTTTTGAATATATTCTGTCTTTCCTATCTGCACCAAAGCAAAGGTCACTAGTCCCAAAGTTGACCAACAAAAGTGCAACCCAACAAGTTGTCAATGAAGTAACCAAGATCGACGTCGCTTTGAAATCCTAAGTCATTGAAGCAAAAGAAGTGCAGAAGTCATTGGCTGCCCTTGAAATGAACCTTCAAGAACTTGAAGATGGACTAGAATCTGTCTTTAGGTGTTTGATCAAGAACCGAGTTTCACTTCTTAACATCCTCAACCAATAGATCCGTAGATATTTCACCTCCAATTGGTATTTTCCGCCTTTTATTAGGAAATGCCTCATGGAAATTTTGCTGTACATATTGTATACAAATGAGAAACAAAGTATATTAATACAAGAAATTACTTTACTCGAAACAATTTTTGCAAATTTATCTTTCATTAACGCAAACGAATCACTCAAATAATTAATGAAGGCCTTGTGCTACCTGTCTTTGTTTAAAATGATTACGGAAGCATTGACATTTTTTTTAATATATGAGATGAACATGTTAAGATTCTAAATGTTTGAGAAACAAGGGAACACATGTGTAGGCCGTCCAGCGGGTGATAAGAAAGAATCATTCAGATTGACGCGTCTGTGTCACATATTGTACTAAATTCAAGTTTGTCAAGATTCGAAATGTTAGAGGAACAAGGGAACATATTTATAGGATGATGAGCTAGAGATACGAAGAATTATTCAGGGTAACGCGTTAGCGTCAAGTCAGATTGATTGTAACAAATTCAAGGCTGTCAGATTCTAATTTTTAATGAATTACCAGACATGGTTGCTCATTTTTAAATTGAGCTCAAAGCTTTTAAGCTCTGGCAATGTGTGTGTTTATCAATGTCAGTATTTTCTTGGAACCTAGTATCCCATTCATGCACATATCCGGATATCACATCATATTGCGCATACCATCGTATCCTTGGTTGTTGGTTGTTCCTAGCATGTAAGAAGGCATCATATGGGTATCATTATTCTCTGAAGGCGTAAATTTACTTTAAATAAACAACCTAAATGAATAAATCTGCATTAATCAATTTAGAACGGGTATGCAAACTGGACAAAGTAATCAAATGCTTACCCGATTCTTTATGTGGTGTGCATCAAAATATATAAGCAGCGCCTATTGGAGTTGGCAACTCTAGATCTTCCATTCATTTCATCCAAATTTGTCCAAATAGAAGCATTGCCTCCAAGGCAAAGGTAACGCAACATGCAAATGATGCAATCATCTTGATTACCACCTGCCTGCATATGTAAGCTGCTTCTGCAATATTCCCAAGCCTTTCGCATTTCCTTCCCCATCTTGTTGTAGGCACTGGATGCTGGTACGTACCCAATCTTAAAGTAAAAATCGCTGAAAGCCTTCAAATTATTAACAAGCTATATCTTAAGGTTAGAGTTGGCTGAAAAGTTTTAACATAGAGATTGCAATTTTTGTCACATTTTTTATTTATTTTGACAGGCCAGGGTATCCAGGAAAAATTGAACAGCTTGCTAATCTTCCGCGGACAAATGGCTGATTTTGTCACTGTTCAATTGACTGTCCCTTGCAACTTATTGGATATATAGTTCTTAGTTACTATATATCTTGATATGCTACATGGATAGATATTCGCACAACAACCAAGCAAATATAGACAACAGGAGGAGCCATTTGATTCATCTTGTTTCCGAGACAGAGATAACTAATAAATTGCACAATGTTAGTAAGTTGAAATATCATTTTACACTATCTGTTTACATGCTTTTTGGTTCCTAAGTTTGGACTTTTATAATAAAACACAAGGCTGTCAGGATTCCAATGGTTGGGAAACGTATATATCGATCATTACGTGTATCATTAAAAATCTTTCAAGGTAGTAACGCATTCATGCACGTACTTGCACATTTGGCTAATTCTATAGGATTTATTATTTATGATACAAAATTCATGCTATAGTGTCAGTAGGGAACGTACTATTTGTCATTTATAGAGGGAACAATGCAGAGACAATGCCGTATATAGAGGAAGTTCCACCACATGAATACATCCCCTTGCCGAACATTGTAGCCTGTGTCTTGACTATAAAAGGAGCACCAGGTGAGAACCAATAGCCATCAGCAAAACATCATTTTCTACATTAACTGTTATCTCTAGCTAATACCTTCTTCCTCTTTAAAATAGGCGAAAATGTCTTCCTCAAACAAAACTTTCCATGCTCGTTCAATCAGTTTTCCCACCAGATCCAACCCACTTGCTGCTGCAGTTGAAGAACAACTCTGCATATTGAGATCTTCGGTTCTCACCTCATCCATCTCCAACAACTTGGTTGCTCTAAAAAACTTGTATGAATGTGTTGAGGATTTCCTCTCTACCGAAGATGGAAAATGCTTAGACACAGTCTTGGACAGATCTGTCATGTTGTTGGATGTCTGTGGAGCCGTTAAGGATGTGTCTTCTCAAATGAAGCAATCTGCCCAAGATCTTCAATCATCTATCCGAAGGCAATCAAACGAATTTGATGCATACATGACCTCAAGAAAAAAGGCCTGCAAAGTCATCCAAAAATGCCTTTCAGACATTAAAAAAAATACCAACAAGAACAATGACCTCGTTACCGATGTCCTAACAGAAGTTGAAGCAACTACTCTTGCAGTCTTTGAATCTATCTTGTCTTTCTTATCTGCACCAAAGCAAAGGTCACTAGTCTCAAAGTTGACCACCAAAAGTGCAACCCAACAAGTTGTCAATGAAGTAACCAAGGTCGATGTCGCATTGAAATCCAAAGTCATTGAAGCAAAAGAAGTGCAGAAGTCATTGGCTTTCCTTGAAATGAACCTTCAAGAACTTGAAGATGGACTAGAATCTGTCTTTAGGGGTCTGATCAAGAACCGAGTTTCACTTCTTAACATCCTCAACCAATAGATCCATAGATATATTGACCTCTCATTGGTATTTTCCGCCTTTTATTAGGAAATGCCTCATGGAATTTTTACTGTACATACTGTATACAAATGAAAAACAAAGTATATTAATACAAGAAATCACTTTACTCGCAACAATTTTTGCAAACTATCTTTTTTTTTTTTTTTTCAGTAATTACACGATCCATCATTAACGCAAATGTATTACTCGGTAATTAATGAAGGCCTTGTTCTACCTGGATTTGTTTGCATGATTAAGGAGCATTGACATTGCTTTTAATATATGAGATAAACATGTGAAGATTCTAAATGTTAGAGAAACAAGCGGCATATATGCATAGGCTGTTCAGCGAGAGATATGAAAGAATCATTCAGGATGACGCGTCTGCATCACATTGATGGTATCAAATAAAAGGTTGTCAAGATTCTAATTGTTAGAGAAACAAGGGAACATATATATAGGCTGATCAGCGAGAGATACGAATGAATTATTCAGGATAACACGTTTGCATCACATTGTTAAAAAAATTCAAGGCTGTCAAGATTCCTAATGTCGAGACTATTCCGCCAAAAGAGTAGCCACTCGTGCACAATTACGTTATGCATGCATTTACAGCCATATATGTTTGATGGTTCTTAGTTGTGACAAAGCGACAAGTTTGAAGATACTAACCTGCAAAGTGATTTTCTTTCCTATATACGTACATGTATTGGTGCCGACTAAGATCTTCAGAACAAGTCTTTGATCTCTAAACTGATGTCCACCAAAGGTGAAGCGCACCAAATTATCAAAGTTGCATTATAAACCAAAGAAGTTTAAATCAGAGTTGTCAAAAAGCCATTGGAAGTAGTAGTGATGAATCTCCAAGATCTTGAAAGTGGACTTGAATCTGTTCAAGAATAGAGTTTCAGTTTTCAACACTCTTAAACAATAGGAGACATTAATCTCTTCAACACTTACGAGTCACTTATCAGCAACTTTATTCAGGAAAATGTCAATGCAATTTTGTATTCGACTCCAAATATGTGTTCTTCATCTTATGTTTTTGTCTATATTCACTAGTTCCATGATATTTATTCTCCCTATATACAACCAAATCATATGCTTGAACAAGAAACTTTGCAATTTATCGGCTTACTTGCACTATAAAATCATGGATTTACCAACTATCTCCATTGTTTTTGCTCTACCATGATACAATCGGTAACTATTACTGAACTCTATTTTTACTATTATCCTTATCTTAACACCATTGACCCTAATCAATTAAATTATTAAAAAAAATGGTAATGGTGTAGAGCAGGAAACCAACAGCAGGTAATCAGATTCTAATTGCTAACCAATTACCAGACATACATACTCATTTTTAAATAGAGCTCAAGGCTCTTAAGTTCTGGCAATGTGTGTGTTTATCGATATCAATATTTTTTTGGTACTTATTATCCCATTCATGCACATTAACGGATATCATATCATATTGCACCATCGGAATCTTTGGTTGTTAGTTGTTCCAAGCATATAAAAAAGGCATAAGATGGGTATCGACATTCTCTTAAGGCGTGCTGCTAGTGGCCAAAATTAGCACCAGCATACGCGAGCAATCAAGCTTAACTTCATTCGGGAGATTTATCGTAGTATGCACAGTACTATGAGCCCAATTGCGCTATCCTTAACCTATTGCAACAATGAAATAGTAAGTGTAGGATGTTGAAAGCATAATCAGTTTACTCCAATCTGTGTCACATTCTTTCACTAAAATTAGGTTATTTGTACATTAAGACAGATCAATCCATTGCATGAACTCACAATATCAGTATAAGAAAAAAAATCTAATTCAGGGGTTAAATTGATCCTTCTAGTGCTAATAATGGGTGTCTCGTTATAATAATCAAAATAGTAGAATGGTTTATTGTCTGTTAAAAGAAAACTCAAGTTACCTGAATCATCAGCTGAAGAATAGAGATGGGAGAGAAGGATGGATGGATGATGAACAACATCTCTCCAATTTGGATTCTGAAAATGATCCGGTGGGCGTACGAGTTAAGATGTCTAATATGATGTCGTCTGGGAGCTCCATCAAAAAATCTGGTGAAAGAATTACTGAGAAACAGAAAAAGACTAGGGTTTGGAAAATTGGAGAGAGAGTAAAGTTGTTCTTTCTTTACTGTGGAACTCAATTTTGGAGGGCGATACAAATGCAATGCAAGTGTTCGGATTCGGAAGTATTGAAAGGGTGTTTGGATATCTCGTGTAACTATGAGGTAGTTTTTTAAATCAGAAGTAAAAAAGTGGTTCACAAAACGTTATAGATTCGCGCCTCCGCTACGATGCGGTTAAACAAGGATATGGCCCCTCTTTATTTATTTACAGGATTTTTTTGCGAGTCCAACTTTGTGCACCCTTAAAAAATGGGGGTGCACATTCCGGCTCTCTCAATTGAATGGTTATTCGGTTAAAAACCAAATTACGTGGTCAAAAACCAGATTTCTTATTTTTTATTTATTTCTAATAAAGATACTTTCCATTCAAAAAAGAGTTTCCATATTATACATATATCCTTCTCATCTTCTTCTCAACAAAATAATCAGTCTTCCTTCATCGTTGAGTTGGTTTTAACAACTCAAAAATCTTACGTTTTTATCTGTTCAGGCAGATATTTAGGTCCTGAGAGTGTTAGGAGGTTTCAGAATTCAAATTTAGGTTTCTTTAATAAAAACGAATTTACATCAGATTGGATTTCGGTCAACTTAATTTCAATCAGGTTTCGTTTCAATTTTGATCATTGATTATTTATTTGAATATTTTTGTTCGAATCAGTGATCATGATTCAACGAGATTATAACTTGAAAATGAAAATCTTCAGTCATAAAATTTGGAAAGACTTATGCACAATTTTTTGAAATCGGTATGAAATCTATATAATCTTTCTTCCTCCATTAATCTTTTGATATGTAAAGTAAGGAGAAGAAAAAAGGAAATCAACTCTACTAATAAACGATGAGAAAAACAGTTTGAATTGTTGTACAATACAGATGATGGATACCCAGAGAAGAAAAAGGGAAAAGAGTCGATCAAAAAAAAAAAAAAAAAAAAGCTTTCAACGAAATTTAAGGAAAATAAAAACCAAAAACCACTTCACGTATCTAGACCAATTAAGAGGGCCGGAATGTACACCCCGGTTTTTGAGGGGTGCACAAAGTTGGACTCTTTTTTTGCACTCTCTAGAAGATACTCTAATGGAAAGTTGGTTTTAATTAAAAAGTTTCCTATTTTTTCTCTTAAAAAAACATAAAATTTATTTTCCTTAAAAACTAGTCCCCTCCAAAATTCTTAGAAAAACTAAAAAACTTATTAGTTTCCAAGATGTGGCAAAAGAAAAAAGAAGAGCGGTCACATAATAGCTGCTCCGCTCGGATATATTCGTTCGTAGAAGTCATTCCAAAATTTGATCGCCAACCTAATTAAGTCGAAAAATTACTTTAATATCAAAATAATAATCCCTAACGTCCAAAAAATAAAATAAAATACTCCAACCGTCCCACTATTAAGTGACCTATTTGATTTTAGATTTTGTCCCACTAAACAAGGAGATATTTCTAAAACTATCATTTTAGTTAATTATAAAAAATATAAGAAATATGCATAATTTTATAGGCATGTTTATATTCGTTACGTATGTGTTTTAAAATGCTTTTCAATGGTATGAAGTTTGAGAACATCCGTGGAGTAGTTTGAGAGATAAATCATTTCTAAATTTCACTAGTTATTATCCATAAGGGTATAATTGTAAAAAATGCTTAAAAGTACTTTTTTCCTTGTTTTCCTTAAAAATTGTGCAAACTTAAACTAGGTATCTTAATAGTGGGACGGAGGGAGTAATAAATAAGCCATGTTTGGTTATCACTACACAAGTCGCATTTTGATCTCCATGGAAAATTTTTGGGCTCTTAAGAAAATAGCCTCAAAAATAAAGTTATTTATTTGGGGAGCCTTGCACAATGGTATAGTTGTTTCAAACAGAATTGGTAGAATCTTAGATGGAGTTTCCACAAGTTGCCACATCTGCAACAATGAAGATGAATATGTAGATCATCTCTTAATCCATTGTGAGTTTGCTAGAGCGGTGTGGTTTGCTTCTCCTCTGAGTTTCAGGTTTCAACATAACAACCAGATGTCTCTTTCGGACTTAATAAATCTTTTCTTCAGTTGCAATGACAAGGACTCGACCACTGCTCTAGGAATGTCCATTTGCTGGGCCATCTGGAAAGCCCACAATGTGAAGGTCTTTGGAAACAAGGGTGTCTCTATTCAGGGGGTCTTGGCTACGGCCTTATACTGGTATAATATCTACTTCAATTTCACAAATGAGGAGAAAGTTCTAGCAGTGAATATCAATTAGTTAAACCCTGTAACAAAAGTCAACATACTCTGGAAAGCTCCAGATTATCCAATTGTTAAGATTAACGTTGATGCTGCATGGAAAGATGACGAGTATGCTTGTGCGGTTGTGGCAAAAGACAACAATGGCACTTGGTGTGGAGTTGGAACTAGAGTGGGAAGAACAAACTCAGTGGTCTTTGCCGAAGCTAATGGTTTTAAACTTGCAACTGAATTAGTTGTTTGGTTAAATTTGGAAAACATCATTATTGAGGGTGGCAGTCGAATTGTGGTGAACAGTCTCAAAGGAGTTTTAAGGAATATTCCTTGGAGGATTTGGAGACTAAAGGATGATATTATTTCTAGAATGAGCTCTCTTAACAGCTCTGGAGCATACAAGTTTGTGCCAAAACCGGTTAACTCAGCTGCTCACTCGATAACAACATATGCTCTATTCAGGGGGTCTTAGCATTGTTAGCCTCCGGGATGTAAACAATTGCTAGTTTTTCTATCACTTCTTTTCTTATAAAAAAAATGCTTTTTGATCTCAGAAAATATTTAAAAAAAAATCAAAAATTAGTTTGGGCGCACAATTTCAGAATGATTCCTAGAAGCAAAAAAAAATGTTTCCGACTTCTGCTTCCGGTATTGGCTTTATGAGTCGTTTTTACATTTGATTTCTAATAAACTAATTTTTAACTTCTCTTTTTAATTAAGTTGAAAAGTTATTATTCATGTGGTACCCAAACACCTCTAGGAACCAAATTTCAGAACCACTTCTAAAACTATAAAAAGTACAATTTTTGTGAAGCAAATTATTTTACTTCCGGCTTGAAAAAACTAAACTTATACTTCTTCTAACTACCAAACAGGCTACTAGTGATGGAGTCCTTAGAACATGCTATAATATAGAAACCTAATATAGGGGCTTCACATAGATTCATAGTGATTAAAAAGTTGGTTATAGGGTGTCTTGGTGTAATAAAAAATATCTAAGTTACCCTCCATCTAAAATCAAAACCTAAAAACTAAAATCAAAACATAATTCTAATTCAAACATCAGCTCATCTTCTTCTTCTAAACTTCCTCTCCTTCATCAATTGTAAATCCTTTTCTCTTCTTTTCAATTGAAACCATTCACCGTCCTTGATCAATCGGCAATTCCAAAAAATATATAATTGTCTGTTGAATCCTCTATTAAAGATGCGGAAGAAGCATATTGATAGAAGTATTGGTAATCAACGAACCAATTACGTTTGAAATGGTTGATTGATTGAAATCAATAAAAAAAAAAGGTTTTAGAACCAGTCACGGTTGGGTTTCCCTAAAAAAAAACCAAACATAACTGATTTACAGTTGGGTTCGACAAAAAAAAAAAACAGCCTTAGCTGAGTTATAGTTGGGTTCGGCCAAAAAAAACCTAGCCGTAACTGAGTTATAGTTGGGTTCGACCGAAAAAAAAAATCTAACTTTTTATTCCCTCCAAAATACTACACATAATTTGATTTTTTATCACTAACTATACAATTTTTTTTTTACTAATCTAATTATTAGCTAATTAGATTATTAACACTAACTAAGTGAGGGCTTTTTAGCTAATATAAAAAGATTTTAGATAAGGGGTTTTTTAAATTACTAATAAGTGACCCGTTTTTATCCTATCAGTGAGCCCCTCTATTAAAATGTGAAGCCTCTATACGAGGTTCCATAATATAACTCATGTATCCTGCTCATCAATACTCGAGTTGCTAGCACTTTTGCACTTCTCACATCAATGCACAAGTCTTAAGGCACTACTATATGTCTTGCTTAATAGATTGCACCTGTACCTTGCAACTGGGCTGCATAGTGCGATACTTATTATCCTGATATGCTGCATGTAATTATTACGTGACAGTAACAGAATATGGCAATGTAAAACAGAAGTTTTTGTAACAACAAAACCATACGCAAGAGAACGATGGAGAGGAGTCTTTAATTCGATTTTTTGTTCCCTAGACAGAGGTGATTAAGTGCACACGCTGTTGGTAAGTTAACATGTCATCTTACATCATCTATTTATATGCTTGTTATTTGAACATTACATCAAAACGCAAGGCTGTCGAGATTATAACTGTTGGAAAATGTCGATATTCATCGCTAAGACTTAGTTCTATGGGCTAGATTGAGCTGCTAGATTAGTAGAAAAGTGTTGAAGTTCAAAAAAAGAAGTGTTGTCTATTTGTTAACACTAGTTCTCTCTCCTAGCATGTGCTCGCAGTTGAACTAGCTAGCAGCGAGATTGAAGCACTGAATGGTTCGGCACCGAAAAAATGACCTTTTCGGAATGGTTCAGCGCTGAAAGAATATTCTAGGGCATCTGCGTTGAACCATTCAGCGCCAGATACCTGCGTTGTTCCATTCAGCGCTTGACCTTTTTTTTTTTTTCCTACACCTCTTTTACCCCACAACGGCTAATTTTTTCAAATTTTGAATTTTTAAATGTTCCATTTTTCCTACACCTAGTTTACATCACCAACGACTATGTTTTCAAATTTTGACTTGTGAAATGTTTGGCAATTTGTTCCAATGGTCGTTTGTTTCAAAATTGAAAATTTACCAAAGTAAGGGAAATCTTTCGTTACATTGCAAAACAAGGTTACAATGTTTTTCTGAAGAAATTTAAAAAGTACATTGAAATTAAAATAACTTAAAAAATAAAAAAGTACATTAAAATTGAAATCCTACTTCTAATTATAGCTTAAATTATTACTAATATATCACTTTAATTTAGGGGATAAGTGGTAATCCATTACGGACCAAAATCTCGTTCTTTCATAGCTTGTAGAGGGGTTTCTCCCAATCCTCCACTTCATTTAAGTTTTGGCATAGGATCTTAAGTCAACTTCTCTTTGTTGCGTTTATGCCAAGATTGTAGAGTTTTCCATGTGCTTCTTAAGATACTCTTTTTTGCTTGCGATTTTTCAAGAAGTTCAATGAGCTTATCCTTTTTGTCATCTGCTCTCTGCGATGCTTTAGCCTCACGAGCCCTTTTCGTTGAACTATCTCTCCCTACACTTTTAACATCATCTGTTTGTTCGAAAAAATGTCTTCTATGAGATAATTTTGAGGTTTCGGAATTATGAGTAGATGATGAGCTACCAAACATTGTCATATCCTCCAAATCTTCATATATCCATAGAAACTGGAGCGGAAGTATCATCTTCATTTACTTGAGTATGTTGACTTTCTTGAGTAGGTTGGGCGGAAGTATCAGCTCCATCATCATTATTCACCTCAGGATTGTAGTCGGGTTGATAGGTCTTCAGAATCTGGAAAAACCGATTCATGTTTCCAAAGTCTCTTAAACTCTACATAATTCTTTTTTCCATGATACTACTGGGGAAAAAATGTATTAGAGAAAGAATGAAAAAAAAATTAGAGAAAAACATAAAGCTATCAAAACATTAAAAAAAAAAAATCAAGAACTTACATAATCCTGGATTGTCAACCCCGTAAGTCTGTTTCGGAAGTAGGGCCTAATGTGTGAAATATATCTTCTCACTTTGGATCTCAACGTGTTACATCTTGATTGCAATAACTTTTTGTCCCTCTCTCCACCATTAGGCCATCTTTTAAGGTACTCTTGAATAATCTTCTTCCAACATTTGGCACCTTTTTTTTTAAATCTTTTCCTCTAATCGGATCGTTGCTTTCTATAACCCAACCGTAAATTAGTGCCTCATCCTCTTTTTTAGTAAAGTGTGCCTCAATTTTGTATGAACAAAATCATGTGAAGAAGAAGAAAAAAATCAATAAAGAAGAGAATCAATAGATTTTGGTGTGAGGGATGAAGGAGAAGTAGTTCTCTATTTATAGGGTAGCTTGAAAATATAGATGTTGATATTTTAAATGTCTGTTAAAACTGAACCGTTGAGATTTAACAGTCATGTTAGTCTGATGGCTGAAATTAGACAACACTGAATGGTTCAGCGCGATGTGTGGTTCAGCGCTGCATTCCCTTTCGTTGAAAATAACGGTTATTTTTTCATCTTGCGATTGTTAGACAAAGCGTTGTTTGGCTCAGCGCTTGTCTAACGGCTACATTTCCAACCCAAAATCAGATCATTTCTTCTCTCTATATAAACTTAAAACATGAACTAAAAATTCTCACCCCAAACATGTGAAGTTTCACTTTCTTCTTGTTAGAGCACTACTCGGTCGAACTCGCAAGCGTTGCTATCTCAAGCTTGTTTGTCAAGTTTAGTTTCCAAAACTATAAGTCTTGATTTATAGTCTACTTATAGCTAAGTCTCGTACTATGATAGAAAGTATAGTTGAGCTCTAGACTCCACGGCATTCATCATGCAAAGACGAAGAACTACTCAAGGAACTGGTGGAACTTCATCGACTAAAATGTATGTAGAGACTTGAACTTATCTATCACTCAAAAGTATATCTAATCTATCTCCTATGTTGAGATAAAAGTCGTATTTCTATATAGACTTTGATTATACACATTTTCTATTTTGATCCGAGTTCATCTCGCTTATCTATTTCTCTAAATATGTGTTGGTAAGCTTTCGCTTTGGCCAAGTTCATCTTTACAAGTGACGAAAGTCATGTTGACCATTTCAATATCTTGAAAATTGCTTTGATGAAAAATAATGTGTGAATAACCTCTATTTAACATCCTCTAAGAATGTTTCAATGATTGAAATGAGAGTTTAGAATATATAACCTTCAATGGATATAAACATTATATTTGAACTCATACTTGTGCAAATCCAAAATACTTGAACTAAAGTATGCGTACTTTACTGATTCAAGATATCCAGAAGTTAAGTCCGCGTACCCGTACGCTAACTACCGGAAGTTCACATCCCGTGAATTTCTGTTGGAGTTTGTGAACTGAAAACAAACTCAAACCGGGTACTTAAGTATGCGTACCGGTATGCATACTTGAGTGGGTTATTTTCTAAAAACGGTTTATTCGTGAACTAAGACATATATAAACTAAGGAATGCAAATTTGCAAGCCATGTCTATAATGTTCATGAATCAATTCGAGTGATCAAAATCGTTTTTTCTTCGATTGTGTCTTGTATACTTCAATGAGATCTAAGCAATTGAACAACTCTCTAACTAGTTCTTTTGAGTCATTTCAACTAGTTATGGTGAAGATAAATAAGGTTGATATGAAAGTGCTCATATGGATAATCATTGGTTAACTACTGTTGGACCAACTAGGTGTACAGTTTTAGGTACGGTTACACAAACCTAAATGAACGTGCATTTCAATTGTGTATAACAAGCTAAGTTCGATATAACGGTTGAAAGATATTAGCTTGAATCTAATCAGATTTTCATCTAATGGTGAATATTGAATGCTTTGTTACCAAGGTAACTTAGATTGCAAGCCCCGATTTGAAGACTATATAAAGGAGAACTCTAGCAACTAGGAACCTAATCCCCACACCTCATGTGTGATACTAGTTGTATAAGCTAGAGTCGATTATCCTTTAACCTTAAGTTTCTACCGACACCCTGTAGGTTAACGACTTGAAGACTTCAT
Source organism: Papaver bracteatum (assembly GCA_023529315.1). Taxonomy (NCBI): domain Eukaryota; kingdom Viridiplantae; phylum Streptophyta; class Magnoliopsida; order Ranunculales; family Papaveraceae; genus Papaver; species Papaver bracteatum. The sequence continues at coordinate 1,487,307 of JAJJWX010003498.1, forward strand.
TGGGATTGTGAATCCAGACCCAACTATTTTCTTTATAGTTGCGTGATCTGATATTGTTGTTTCTATCGTGATTGAGTGAAATCGTAAGATTGTCTTGATATTAATTTCTCCGATAGGTAAGATAGAAAAGTAGTCACAAACATCTTCGTCTCAGCGTTTCTGATTCCACAATATCTTGTTTTGCTAGTCGATTAAGATTATTATGAGGTGATTGATAATTCTAGGATGTTCTTTGGGAATATAAGTTCAGGTTATCGATTGGTTCATGTTCACCTTGATTTATCAAAAGACATAACAAAACTCATAGGTATTTTGTGGGAGACAGTGAAAAAGCGGGGGTCTAACAACCATACCCAATATTTCCCTTAGAAATCTGTATGGACAAATTCCAATATACTTTTATGAGAATCAACTAGACAGTTAGACTCAATCAATATAAAAGTATATCAAAGAGTTTTTATATCTCTATCTCTCGATTTAAATCTTACTCAAGCAAACTGTAAGTCTCAATTTAAATACAAGAGAGATAAACTTGGATGGTACCAAAGACCAATATCTAAGTGTCAATCAATTTAAATCAACAACCAAGTGGTTAGATATTATAATTGATTGAACAACGCACAACCTGTGATATTTCAATTATATAACAAAATATAATGCGGAATAGAAATAACACAGAGACACCAGAATTTTGTTAACGAGGAAATCGCAAATGCAGAAAAACCCCGGGACCTAGTCCAGATTGAACATACAATGTATTAAGCCGCTACAGACACTAGCCTATTCCAAACTAACTTCGGTCTGAACTGTAATTGAACCCCAACCAATCTCATACTGATCCGAGGTACAATTATGCTCATATGTCCTGATCCCAACAGGATACTACATACTTGATTCCCTTAGATGATCTCACCCACAACTAAGAGTTGCTATGATCCAAAGTCGAAGACTTTAATAAACAAATTTGTATCACACAAAATATTCTATGGTAATAAATATATTTGTCTCCCACGAATATACCTGCGATTTTTGTTCCGTCTTTTGATAAATCAATGTGAACAAGAACCAATTGATAAACCAGACTTATATTCCCGAAGAACAGCTCAGTATTATCAATCACCTCACTATAATCTTAATCGACGCAGCGAAAAAGATATTGTGGAATCACAAACGATGAGACGAAGATGTTTGTGACTACTTTTTATCTTGCCTATCGGAGATAGAAATCTCAAGCTAATTATTACAATTGTACTCGTACGATAGAAACAACAAGATCATATCACACAACTACAAGAAAAGTAGTATCGATCTGGCTTCACAATACCAATGAAGTCTTTAATTTGTTTACCTAGTTTAGAAAAATAAACCAAAGGTTAAAGGAGAATCGACTCTAGCTTAGCACAACTAGTATCACACAGAATTTGTGGGGATTAGGTTTCCCAGTTCCTAGAGTTCTCCCTTATATAGTCTTTCAAATCAGGGTTCGCAATCAATGTTATCTTGGTAACAAAACATTCAATATTCACCGTTAGATGAAAACCTGATTAGATTCAAGCTAATATTTATCAACCGTTAGCTCAAAATCATAGCTTGTTATACACATATGAAATGCACAATTGTAAGCTTGTGAAACCGTACCCAAACTTGTACATTAGTTGGTTCAACAATAGTTAACCAAATGGTTAGCCATATGATAACTTTCATATCAACCATATTCTTTTTCACCATAACTAGTTCAAATGACTCAAATGAACTAGTTATAGAGTTGTTCAATTGCAAGGAAATCTCATGTACTACACAAGACACAATTAAAGAAAAACGATTTGATTCACTCGAATCGTTCATGAACTATATAGCCACGGTTTTCAATCGCATTCCTTAGTTTATAAAGATAGCTTCACAAACATCGTTTTTAGACATAACCTACTCAAGTTCGCGGACTTAAGTTCCCAGTTGGAGTTCACAAACTTTAACAGAAATTCTCAGGTTTGAGAACTTCGCCAGTTCGCGGACTTAGCTCACACTTCTCCGGTTTTACTTGATCAACAAAGTTCGCAAACTCTGGTTCAAGCAATAAGGACTTATACATATATGTGTTTCCACATAAATGCTTATATCCTCCAATGGTTATATAGTCTAAACTCTCATTTCAATCATTGAAACATTCTCAGAGGACGTTATATAGTTGTTATTCACAAACCATTTTTTGTCAGAGCAATTTTCAAAGTGATTGAAACTTAACATGACTTTCGTCACTAGGTAAAGATGAACTTGGCTAAATCGAAAGCTTTACCAACACATATTTCGATAAATAGATATGAGAGGTAATCTCGGCTCGAAATACCAAATATGTATAATCTAAGTCTATATAGCAAAATGACTTTTGTCTCAATATAGGAGATAAATAGACTTTTGAGTGATAGATAAGTTCAAGTCTCCACATACCTTTTAGTCGATGAAGATCCACCAGTTCCTTGAGTAGTCCTTCGTCTTGTATGATGTTTTCCATGGAGTTCTTGAGCTTAACTACACTTTATATCCTAGTCCGAGACCTTATCTATAGTAGACTAGAAATCAAGACTTATAGTTTTGATCACTAACATTGATAAACATGATAGCAACGCATGCGAGTTCGACCGAGCAATGCTCTAACAGATAGATTTACCTATTCAAGTAGACTTTCATGTGTGATAAATATTTGTTTATTAAAGTCTCCGACTTTGGGTTGTAGAAACTCTTAGTTTTGGGTGAGATCAACTAAGGGAATTGAGTGCGTAGTATCCTGTTGGGATCAGAGACGTAAGTAGCGTAATTATAGATTGGATCAGTGTGAGATTAATTGGGGTTCAACTACAGTCCAGAGTGAAGTTAGTTTGTAGTAGTCTAGTGTTTATAGAGGCTTAATACAGTGTGTGTACAATATGGACTAGGTCCCGGGATTTTTATGCATTTGCGGTTTCCTCGTTAACAAAACTTCTGGTGTCCGTGTTATTTTTTTTCCGTATTATATTTTGTTATATAATTGAAATATCACAGGTTGTGCGTTTGTATCAATCAATTGGTAAATCCAACCTTTGGTTGTTGATTGATATTGATTGATCCTTGAACATTGGTCTTTGGTACCGTTCAAGTTATTTCTCTTGTATTCAATCAAATTCGCAAATTTCTATTTGATTGAGTAGGGATTAAATCGAGAAATTGAGATATAACTCTTTGATATACTTTTATTAAGATTGAGTCTGACTGTCTAATTTATTCTCTTAAAAGTATATTGGAGTTGGTCTATACAGATTGCTAAGCGAAATATTGGGCGAGGTTGTTAGACCCATGCTTTTTCACTTATTCTTCTCATAAATTCTCAATTCAAAATTCAAGTATGGTTGGATTCTCAATTTCCGAAGATAATGACTTGGTGAGAAGTTGATGCAAAATTAACGACACAACGTCTCAAACACCTAATAATTTTTAGGAACAAGTTCTTGAAGAATTTGTGAGAATCAATGGTAATTCTAATGGAAAAAGTCGAGGAGTCATACAATTTCGGTTAGAAAGCATCAAGTGTTATTGCAAGCTTTTTTCCATTTCATTAAGGGAATCAAATGGTAATCTTGAAGATGCTATGGTTTTATACCAAATATTTCAAGGAATGTTGTTCATTCATACCATCGCTTTAGAGATATTTGGTGGAGGTCGAAGATGATTTGAAGTATATGCATGAAGAAATATTATGAAGTTCTAGTTAAATATGTAATGTAATAGTAAACATACTTCAATGAAAAAAAATGAGTATTATGGAGTTATTACAAGAACTAATTAAAATGTCTATTTAATGAAAACGTGCTTGAATGAAAAAAAGATCTCATAAAATGCACCATCTTCTCCATCGCTTTGGTGATGTTGTTGTTGATCTTGTGATATCGTAGCTCCATATTCACGCCTAGATAGGATGGTAATATTATTATGTATTTTTTGAAGGCTACTGTGCATATATAACACCCAATGAAAGATCTTCAGGATTGTTTGGTGGGAAAGGTAGATGGTATTGAGGAAGAAGAAGATCTTCTAGATGAGGAATATGAAGTTGTAGCTCTTCGGTATATCTCATTCCTTACTACTTGACGAGCTCCAAGCTCGAATGGATATTGTCGTGACATATACTTGAAGCAATCCTCCTACAAGTATAAAGTAGATAAATGTAGTCAAATATTTAAGAAACTTATAATTAAAATGCAAACAAATGTAAATGTATTTACCAATGTCAAACCCAATTGGGAAAAGTCAAGCGGACAAGGTACTTCTGGAACTGGTACTTGATCTTCTACGCCGGCTTCATTGGTAAATGGTAATCTGAAATCTATCTTTGGCAGTTGTGACAGGGGCTCATTCTGTATGTCATAAGTATATGTCTGCGATATCATGTCAGAAGGCAGATGACTAGGAAAAAAAAGGTGAGGAACAACTGAGCTACCCAATGATATCTCATCGACGTTCTGTTCATGGTATGACTCAGTGAAATAAGTTCCCACACTCTTCTTCTTCCACCAAGTGTTATATTGATCCTCAGTGACTACATAATAGTTGGTGCATACATCTATATTCACTTTGTCCTCAACTGATTGTAAATTTTGAGGATTTGCTGAGACTACAGTCTCACATGCAATTTGCCTCTGGAATCTCTCAGCCAAGTGTTAATGGGGAAAAATGAGTTACTGGCTTTTTAGGAAAGTGAAGAGACGATCGTGCGGACGGGGACTCCTTGTAAAGACCCTATATCTCATCAACGCTGTTAGACCAGTCAAGAGACGTCTTAGTCGATAATAACTCGATTAGTTTAACATGAACATTAATTAATATGAATTAATATAACAACGATTTGGATACGAAACTAGTACCGCTGGATAGAGCTCAAAAAGTTACGCGGAATGGACTACGCGAACGTGTCGTTCGGATACTGGACGAAGAAGAAATCATCAAATTAGCATAAAGGGAAAATTAGTCTTTTTGCCATTATACCGACTCAGGCTTCCCTTATCACGGAGGGTGTGTGTTTAGTATTCCCCATTGGTATTATCATGACAAACTCGAAGAGAGATTCTCATTTTCTCTTTCCTTTCTCTCTCTTCTTCTTTCCTCTGTTTCTTCTGTTCTTCTTCATCTCGAGTTTCTCTAAGAATTTGAGTAAGAATTGGTTTATGAAATCATCTGTTGATGCTAATATATGTTGTCGAAGATAGTATGATTGTTGGTTTTGAAGTAGAACAGTTAGGGTTGAATATGAGAAGATCGATTTAGGGTTTCGTCGGATTTTGATGTTCTTATGGAATTGATAGGTTTAACGGATTGATGATAAATGAAGATTAAGAGGGTTATGGTTTAATCAATGAGGTAGATATGTTTGGTGAAGAATCAAAGAATTAGGGTTTCTGCAATTCACTGAATATATGATTGGAGGTGATTAAGAAGAAATTAGAGGATGGGTGTTGAAGAACGTGATGTAAGGAAGATTGTTATGGTTTTAATTTGGAGTTTTGGTTACAGGGAAGAAGATTGATTAAGAAATTTAAATTAGGGTTTGTCTTGTTCTTCCCTAAATCGTGAAATTAGGGTTTTGAGAATGAATTCGAGTTATAGGTGAATTGTTGGGTTAATTGAGATATGGATATGCAAGTGGTGGTTTGGGAACTGATGTTTATGATGAGAATGTTTGGGTGTTGGATGGATTGAGATGGTGGGTTGTTGATGTGTGAGATGAATATTGAATCAAGTTAAAGAAAGAAGAAGAGTCAATTGCTTAAATGGAACCATTTGAGGTAATTACTTTCTGAGATAATCTAACTCAATTATTCAATTCTTATTGTTTGAGGTTATGTGTTTGATAAATGGATTTATGCTTGAGATGGGTGTGGTTGTGGAATTGGAGTTTGGTTGCAGTTTAATTTATAATTGAGTTATAAGATATGAGTATGTGTTCGCATGAAATGAAAATGGAGGTTGTTGTTGAACTGAATTGCAGTTTTGGGTTGATCTGTAACTGGGGGTGTTGGACTAAACTGAATTAAAGTGTTGCATAGAGAGATGATATTGTTGTGGAGGACATGAAGCTGCAGATGAGAAGATAATGGTTCTGAACTACTTAAGCTAGGTTATGAAGGTGTGAATGAGACCCTCAAGTGATGTCTACTAGAATTACTGTTGGTGTCATGTTTTCAAGGGGGGTGAATGTAAGAGATTGAATATGATGAGATTGTAAATCATGAAAACAATCTGCAGAGATTTAATTGAGGTGGTAGTGAAAGTGTTTGTGATGTTGAGAGGTGTTGGAAAATCTTAAGAAGAATTGTTGAGTTGAAATCAGTTGAAGTAGTTTGTGGTTTGTGTAAAACTTATGGAGTTGGTTTGTGAATTTAAGATGTACAAGCTGAGTTTTAGTTGAGTGATGATTATAGAGTTGCAGTGAAAGATTAAAGCTGCAATTGCATGTAACAAGTGTTTGTAATTGTAATTGAGTTTTGAAGTTTACTTATGAATTATTATTGAATGATTAAGAAGAGATTGTAGTTCAACATAACTATGATAGTGAAGTTGGTTTCTCAGTTTGAGCTTAGCTTAGTTGAGTCTTGTGATGCACCTTTATTGTGCAATTCAGCTTCTGGCATGTGCAAAGGCCTTGGTTTGTATAACTTGAATCAGTCTTGTGGACTGAGTCGACTCACCGATTTCCCTGACTTGACCTGAGTTGGACCCCTGACCCGATTTGACTCAGTGGACCATTTGACCAGTTGACCTTAGATTTGACATTGACTGTTAGTTGACCTTTGACCGTTAGTGACTGTTAGTTGACTTTGGTGGACTTGGCCTTAGGGAAATTTTCTTTATTAGATGTTTTGGACCTCTTGTTGTCTGAATTAGACTTTGGCTTCTTTTACAAAGTTGTAGATATTCATAAGACTTAGTTAATGAGCCTTGTATGAGCCTTTTGGCTAATCTCTTAGAGTACTTGTGTGATTAATAGTTAGTTATTAACAACTATCGATTCAAAGAATGAACCAGTGGATCATGGATCTCGAGGTAGGCGTGGCTTTCATCAAAAGAGATGGGAATTTACATTTAGCTCTTTTGTGATTATTGTTGTTTTCTTTTACAAGAGTTTATGTTTAAAAAACTCATGCATTGTCTGATTTTGAATTACATGCTCTGTTTGATTCTTTTAATCTTTCCATCGCTTGGAAAGGAATTGTAATGCTTTGTTTGGGAAATGAACATTATCATCTGAGGTATATAGGATACGCTTCTTCATTTTGGTGTGTAAGGAATTGGTCGACACCAACATTGATGTGTAAGGAATTGATCGACATCAATGTATAATATTGGATGTGTAAGGAAGTGATTGAGATCCAATATATTTCATTGTCAATGTATACAATTGGATGTGTAAGGAATTGATCGATATCCAATAATTCATTGCTTTAAAGAAGGAGTTAGTGTTATATACCATGATTGTTTATTTCTGTGTATTGGTTGTGTAATTTTTATTTTAGTGTTTTAGGAAAACATGAATTGTTTTCCAAATCATTTCAATGATTACTTGAAAGTTAAATGTTATTCCTACTGGGCACCCCTTTTAGGGATGATGTGCTCACCCTTTCCCAATTTTAGTTTCAGAGACAAATCAGAGTTGCGCAGGGAAAGCTTCAAGAGTTAATTTCGTTAGTTGGTTAATTTTTACTATGTTTATATATTGAATATTGATTTGTAAACCAAATGACTATTGTATATATATCATTTGAGAGAATTTCTTGTATATATATATATATATTTCAAAGCGGGGCTAGTTTTGGGTTAAGTATTGTAGCAGATTCTTAATTGAATGTTTAAGTAAATAATTTAGATTCTTAGCGCCCCTCTATTTAATTAATCTCTTGGATTAGTCAACTGCTAGATTAGGGGGCGCTACACTCCTCGACCAAGTAAATTGCTTAACCTCAAACAGATGCACCGCACGAGAGTGATTTGAGTTCGAGAGATCAATCTGTAGGATTCTGGACTAAACCAAGACAATGGCTGTTCCAAAGTCAATTCGGTCACAAAGAGGGAAGAGGGTCGAATTGTAGGAGGGAAGCTGAGAAGTGTGTGAGATCAATGGTGATCAAGGATTATGAATGTATTGTAGGTAATGTTAGGGCACTGCTCGGTCGAACTCGCATGCGTTGCTATCTCAAGCATCTTTGTCAATGTTAGTGATCAAAACTTTAAAGTCTTGATTTCTAGTCTACTATAGCTAAGGTCTCGGACTAGGATAGAAAGTGTAGTTGAGCTCAAGAACTCCATGGTAATCATCATACAAGATGAATGACTACTCAAGGAACCAGTGGATCTTCATCGACTAAAAGGTATGTGGAGACTTGAACTTTTTTATCACTCAAAAGTCTATCTACTCTATCTCCTATCTTGAGACAAAAGTCGTATTACTATATAGACTAAGATTATACCACATGAGGTATTTCGAGCTGAGTATATCTCGCTTATCTATTTTTCGAAATATGTGTTGGTAAAGCTTTCGCTTTAGCCAAGTTCATCTTTACCTAGTGACGAAAGTCATGTTACTAAGATTATACCACATGAGGTATTTCGATCTGAATATATCTCGCTTATCTATGTAGGAGGGAAGCACAACAATTGGGGTGCACAGATTATATTCGGTAAGGCTGTAGAATTCAATTGGACTTTTCTAAAAAGGTATGTCTATAAAGTTGAGCAAGTTTTTATGTTTTTATTACTTGTTTGAGTACTTGTAATGATCCATGTACCTTAATTATCGTTCATTTCTACCTAACTTGATCTGTTTTTAAGATTCTTAAATGTTTAGGTTTGAAAACATTAGTTCGGGATGCTTGGAATTCATGGTACAAATACCAAGTATGTATAACATCATACCCCCGTCTGCATACTGCTCCAGGATACGAAATTTCGTTTGCAAACCCGTATGCATACTTGACGTCGATATTCGGTAAACTTGTTTTGTAACTTCTTCGTCCAAATTCGGATTGACCTCATTCTTTTTGCACTCTCTTCCTATTTGAATTCTCTTCAAAATGGATATGATAACCCTTGAATTCGGATGAGTTAATATTGGTATTTGTCACGTCTCTTGTTTTTGAGTAATTTGCTCCGTTTCATTGCACTTGTTCCACTTCTCTTGAACTTGGGAACTTGGATTCTTGGAGTACTACTCTTCTAAGCTAATTTGTAGCTTCTACAAGAATGTTGTTGGTGAATCACAAAGAAGGAAGTTCAAGAATGAGAAGTAGTACGCATTACTATGGGATTTTTGAATGTTCACAATCATATTATGTGAACTATGTTGCATGGTCTTTAATGACTTTGTATGTTCTTATTTTTTAAGAAAATATTTTCATACGCCTTTGGCAGCTTTTCTTGGTATAAATCCGGGCAAAAAAGGTTGATTCTACCCCTCTAAGGACAAATCATCTTATATGTGCATTATGAGTTTGTCTTGATGCCTAGGAAACTTCTTATGAGAATGTATTCTTATTTTTGAGAAGGATAACTAGAGTTTGGAATAGCCATTATTGTGATTACACATAGCTATGTCCAAAGTTTTCATCTTCTTGTTTTTAGATTTATTAATTTAAATTCTAAACTTGTTTGTAAGATGATTTTTGCAGTATTAACCTTTATGGTTTTATATATTGCAATATTGTTATGGGATATGTGTGTTTACGTCTGTGAACTTGATTGTCCCAAATTTTGTCAAAAGTAAAGTCGTTCGTGAATTGATATACAAGTATTGATAAAATAATGGATAGACTTTTGACAAACACAAAAGTTAAGCATATATTGTCAATTATTGATGGAAGATAGGTTAAAATATTTTGTGATTCAAGGATTATGTCTATTGTGTGTAGTGATGGAAACATATTGTGCAAATAGTGATGGAAACATAGAATGAATCCTTGTGTACTCCGCAGTAATTGATCTTCCCTGATCTATTTTTTAATATGTATTACTGTGAGACTCCGTATTGTGTCTTGTGTCGAGCATTAGACAACCAAGTTGATTATTTTTGTGATTAGCTTAGTTGTGTTCCGTAAGGTACTTTACGTCGAGTATATTGAACTAAATTAATCATCTTGTGTGGTTATTTAGTTAGAACTCCATAAGTTTTCTTATTTTGAGCGTTTCTTTGATTGGGTTGCTTATTCTTGGTTAACTTAGTCATTGCTCCATGGATTTTTCTTATGTCGAGTGTGAACGATTAAATTGATTACTTTTGTAATTAGTTTGGTTGAGTATGGCAATTAGATTATTTGCGAGTTTTCTTGTGATTAATCTAATTGATTTCTTAAGTCTCCATAAGTTTACTTGTGTTGAACATATTTAGTTAATTTAATCTTAGGTTCGCTTATGGTTAATTTGATTAAATATTTCTTTTTGAATTCCAAATTCATACTTGTATGATATTTGTTGAGTTCAAAGAAATCCTTCTTTTCTTTTGAAATTAGGGTCGCTCTTGTTGTTCCCTTGGGAATGACATTTTATGGGGGATAGTTCTTTTGAACTTGCACTTAATTGCCAAATCTTTGTGGGGAGTGCGGCTGTGGAATATTATAGGGGTTATCTTGTATCTTTGTAGACTCCTTGATGAATGCATTTAGCTTCGGCTTTATGATTGCATCTAAACAAGATGATATAAATTTACCTTTGGTCATGAAATGTCTCTTACGGAAATTCCATTAGGATCCCGTTCTTGTACCTTTGTCAATTTTATTGACAAAAGGGGGAGAATTAATATGTAGTTCACACTACAAATACATATGGTTTTCGGATCATTGTGTAAGGGGGAGTGGTTTCCATGTGAGATGGAGTATTTACTAAGGGGGAGTGAAGTATCACCATAGTATTGTTGTTAAAGTTATGATGCAATTGGACTTTGACGCTGTGTAATGATACTATGATACAGTATAACAATGATTGAGAACTCTTGTTTTCTCGTTGTTATAGCTATGGATTTTCAACAACGATGATGCTAAACTTACAACCTTTGGGATCACTGGACTACTTGGAAGTAACGAAGATTTCGAGTAATGTTGAAGATTAGACATGTGGAATAGGAGCTACAAAGTTTATTTATATATTTTTTGTATTCTATATGTATTAATAGTTTTGCCACTAAAATTGACAAAGGGGGAGATTGTTAGAGCACTGCTTGGTCGAATTCGCATGCGTTGCTATCTCAAGCATGTTTGTCAATGTTAGTGATCAAAACTATAAAGTTTTGATTTCTAGTCTACTATAGCTAAGGTCTCGGACTAGGATAGAAAGTGTAGTTGAGCTCAAGAACTCCATGGCAATCATCATACAAGACGAAGGACTACTCAAGGAACCAGTGGATCTTCATCGACTAAAAGGTATGTGAAGACTTGAACTTATCTATCACTCAAAAGTATATCTACTCTATCTCCTATCTTGATACAAAAGTCGTATTACTATATAGACTAAGATTATACCACATGAGGTATTTCGAGCTGAGTATATCTCGCTTATATATTTCTCGGAATATGTGTTGGTAAAGCTTTCGCTTTAGCCAAGTTCATCTTAATTTACCTAGTGACGAAAGTCATGTTATGTTTTAATCATTTTGGAAATCGCTCTGACTAGAAATAATTTGTGAATAACAACTATATAACTCCCTCTGAGAATGATTCAATGATTGAAATGAGAGTTTAGACAATATAACCATTGGAGGATATAAGCATTGTTGTGGAAACACATATATGTATAAGTCCTTATTGCTTGAACCGAAGTTTGCGAACTTTGTTGATCAAGTGAAACCGGAGTAGTGCGTGAGCTCAGTTCGCAAACTCAGGATACAAACTCAGTCTGCAAACTGGTGTAGTTCTCAAACCCGAGAATTTCTGCTGGAGTTTGTGAACTCCGTCCGGGAACTTAAGTCCGCGAACACATTCCGCGAACTTGAGTAGGTTATGTCTAAAAATGATGTTTGTGAACTTATCTTAATAAACTAAGGAATTCTATTGCAAACCGTGGCTTTATAGTTCATGAATCGATTCGAGTGAATCACGTCGTTTTCGCTTCGATTGTGTCTTGTGTAGTACATAAAGATCTAAGCAATTGAACAACTCTCTAACTAGTTCATTGGATTCATTTGGACTAGTTATGGTGAAGAAGAATATGGTTGATATTAAAGTTATCATATGGCTAACCATTTGGTTAACTGTTGAACCAACTAATGTACAAGTTTGGGTACGGTTTTCACAAGCCTAGAAACGTGCATTTCATGTGAGTGTGACAAGCTATGTTTTTCTATCTAACGGTTGATAAATATTAGCTTGAATCTAATTAGGTTTTCATCTAACGGTGAATATTGAATGCTTTGTTACTAAGCTAACATTGATTGCAAACCCTGATTTGAGAGACTATATAAGGGAGAACTCTAGCAACTGGGAAACCTAATCCCCACACATTCTGTGTGATACTAGTTTGCTAAGCTAGAGTCGATTCTCCTTTAAACTTTGGTAATCTTCTTCTAAAACCAGGTTAACGACTTAAAGACTTCATGGGGATTGTGAAGCCATACCGATACTACTTTTCTTGTAGTTATGTGATCTAATCTTGCATCTTCTATCGTACAAGTACAATTGTAATAATTGGTTTGAGATTTCTATCTCCGATATGTAAGATATAAAAGTTGTAGCCCCCCCTAAGCTAACAGCTGACTAATCCAAGAGATTAACTAAATAAAGAGGCACCAAAATCTAAAACATGCACTTAAGCATTCAATTAAGAAATGCGATACAGAACTTAACCCAAAGCTAACCCCACTCAGAAATATATATACAAGATCTTCTCTCAAATGATACATATATAATAGTCATTTGGTTTTTAAATAAAATATACAACATAATAAATATAACAGAAGTTAATCAACTAGCGAAGTCAACTTCTCGGAGCTTTAGCTGCGCAACCCTGATTTGTCACATAAACTGAAGTGGGAATAATTAACATTTAACTTCTAAGTAATCATAGGCAAGATTTGGAAAACAATACATGTTTTTACGAAACATTAAACAATGACTAAGTCACTGAAATAATCATACATGTATATGAAACAAACTCCTTTTTTCAAACAATGTAATAATATTCATGCTAACCACACTCAATAGCTATGGATGCCACCAAGACCATGGTGACCAACTCTAAACAATAAAAGCTGAATTAAAGTAGGTATAAACGTGAAGGAGCGTATCCTATATACCACAAGTGGAAATTCTCATTCCCCATAACAATTCATAATGATATCAAACAATACAAGTCCTTTCTAAATCGTGGAAAGATTCATAGAATCAACAGGATTATCATAATGCATTTTAAACAAAGCATGAAATGCACGGACAAACAATGCATGAGTTTGTTAAGCATAAACTTTTATAAAAACAACAATAATGAATACAAAAGATTCAAATTCATTCCCACCTATTTTTATGACAAGCCACGCCTACCTCGAGATCCACGATCCACTGGTTCATCCTTTGAATCGATCGTTGTTAATATAGACTAACTGTTAATCACATAAGAAGTCTAAGAATCTAGCCAAAAGGCTCACACAAGAATCATACAAGTTTAACTAATGGTTCTAAGCCCATTACCACCAATATATCCCATTAAATTAAGGTTTAGCCCATCTGAGTCACTAACAGTCAAACTGACGGTCAAGGTTAAGTACAGTCAACGTCAGTCAGAAGGTCAAAAAAGTCAAGGTCAGGTCAACGGTTCAAGACAATATTAAAATCCAAGTCTCGGTCAAGGTTCATTGTCAAGTCAAGGGTCAAATTGTCAAACTTAATCAAAGGATTCAACTCAGTCAAGATTCACTGAGTCAGTACTGGTTAACGAATTAACTCAGTCAGATAGCTGAGTCAGGTAAAACATAAGAATCAAGTCAAACTGAATAAGTTCAGTCAGACAGACAAAGGTTCTCACACAACTATAACTCAAATCCAAGTTCAACCTCAAACTATACATTACATCAGTCCATTCATTCATAAACAAACTTCAGAATTCAATTACAACACTAAACTGAGTTTACCTGCAATTGCAGCTCTATGCAACACCTTTTCTACTAATTCTCATAACCTGCAACTCTTAGCTTCAGTTCAACTTCCATATATTCATTACATCAATTCAAATACAAAACAACTTTGAATTTTCATTTACAAACAACAACTTTGATTACCTGCAATTGCAGCTCTCATCCAAACTCAGATCAGCTCAGCTCACACAACATCCAACACCATCATTCTTAGTATTACAATGCTACTTACTTCAGCTCAACACACCACCAAGATTCACTTAAGAATTAAATCCATTTCAGTGACAACTGCCAACTCCAAGAACTGCAACACATCTCCACTGCCAATTCAACTTATTTCAACACTAAAAAAATATGCAGATCCACCAATAACTTCTACAGTTCACCAAACAAAACACTTCAACATTGCCAATTACATTATATCACAACCAACACTAACTGCAACTTCAGTTCCATTATCAAACACAAACTTCCTGCACCAGAAATTGTATCACAATTCTTCTCATCACCACCAGTTACATCTTATGACACAACTACATATCTTCATCTCAGTCCACCTGAACCTTTACACAACATTTATATATCTAAACTCATCTTCATTTCAACTACCCCTGCAACCACCAGCATAACCTACTATCACCACCTCCAACCCATGTATTCAAATACCAAAACACCAACACCATCTCTCTTACACAATTACATTCACCCTGCATCTGCACCATTTATATCACTAGTCCTGCAATCACCCATTCATCCAAATCATAAAAACTCCAACTCTAGCACACATAACTTCAATAACAACAATTATCACAACACCACCAGTTCTATCAACTTACTTGAAACTAAACATAATATAAACTTCAATTTCATCACACATTCATCAACAACCATAACTTGAATCTCATTAATTGAAATCAATAACTTTACTAAGTTACTGAGAAAGCAGTTACCTCAAATTAGTCTTGTTGAAGAAATTGAATGCAAACTCTTCTTCACCATTTTCTCCCGAGTCTTGAATCAACACCAACATTAACTCCGCCACCTTCTTATTAACAGAATTGACCCCCAGTCTTCATCACACAATATCTATCTCAACTACTTATGCTCATATAAACCCTAAAAGTGATTCTTAATCTCCTGCTTTCTGATTCGAGTTCAATACATAATTTTAACTCCTCAGTTCAACCAAACCCATCTTTAAACCCCTTCGTAGAACATCATATTCATCTTCTAATCAAACCTCTACACGATCTCCTGAAAACCCTAATTCAAATTCCAAACTTCGATTCTCTGATTCACACTCCAAAAACTCAATTGAGCAACAACCCTTTTCATTCTTCGTCATCAACCACTCAACTCCATCTTCTAATTCTTCTCTGAATCTTCAATGAAACCTAGCGCATCTATTTCTCAAACCCTAAATTAATCTTCTATAACCCGTCACTTCTTTTAACTCAGACTTTATACCACAACACAATCATCACCACCAAAAACCCTTCCTCGATGTTTCTACTCTTGATTTGATCTCAAAATCCTCCCTTTTGATTCTCAAATTCTCAACAGATGAAGAACAGGAAAGAGAAAGAAGAAAACGAGAAGGAGAAGAAAGAGAAGAAAGAAAATAGAATGAGTTTCTCTTCGACACGTCTTAGTGATATCTCCTAGTACAAATGATAAAGGTACCCACCAAGATGATATGGGAACCCCATTTTCCCCTTCAATTAATTCTGAAGATATCTTCTTCGTCCAATATCTGAATGACACGTTCGAGTAGTCCATTTCGCATAACTTCTAGAGTTTTATCTAACGGTACTAGTTTCGTATCTAAATAGTTGTTAGATTAATTTCTATTAATTAACGTTCGTGTTAAACTAATCGAGTTATTATCGGCTAAATCGTCTCTTGACCATCGCTAGACCAGTCAAATAGCGTTGACGAGCTTGAGGGTCTTTACATTCTCCCCACCTAATACATTTTCGTCCTCGAAAATCAAACCATCCTTCTGGTCTTCTAAACATCCCCACCTTATAGAATAATCCCATCTCTTGTCTAAGCGCACAACATAAAACAATGTACAAACCTATACGACATTCTATAACTAATATTTGTGGATTTAGATTCAATAGACTAAATTTATATTCTATGAGATGATTTTCTCTAAGGTCACAATGATGAATTAATTTCTAACAGATGACTAGGTCTAAATTCTTATTACCAAATTTATACTTCAATAGATTAATGGTTGTAACTACGAGAGAAGGTACTCTATCAGTTTGTAAGTAAAGTTTGGGATCTATCGGTTCACTAATAGAAGCAAGTTTCCCTTCAATACCTAGTGATACAAGAATGCAGTTGCCCTTTCTAGGTTCGCGACGCCTGACAATGCCTTCCTACATAACAAGTATCACCCGAACACATCAGAATTACCAGCCTCACTATTCCCCAGTGCTGGATTACTAAGTATTAATTTATTAAAATTAATTAGTCTTTAACTTCTATCTTAATTGGTGTAATTCTGAAAATTTTACTTCGTAAAATATTTAAATAGGTCACATCTTTTTAAGTAATTTATTCATCAAAATTTATTTTATTTCATTTTTATTTACCATTATTATTATTTACTCATTTTAATGAAATCGAATTTTAATTTCAAGATGAACTATATTATTATAACAAAATAATTTTTAAATTCATGTACTATTAAAGGGTAACTGAATGTTATATCTATTATCCAAATTTTACTTTATAATGTTGTATGTATTTGTTTATTTCATCGTGTGACTTGATATAAATAAATAACCGTTAACAAATTTTCATAGTTGTTTGGGATTAATATTTTATTATTATTATAACATTTATTTCTTATTGGTTAGACCGATAAAAGTTAATCGTAGTTAATCATAATGGAAAGTTTAGTTTTTATTATTAACACTAAATTGATTTGATTTAACTTTATTTCCTTAAATTTATTCTAGTGCCAAGTAATCTCTAAGTTGTATTATTAATAAAAATTACATTTTTCTAATACAGTACTAACATAAAATTATTATCCAAATAATATTTACAATAATTCTAATTTTTTACAATAATTAGTACTAGACAATATTATAATTTGTTTATTTTATCGAAAATTATTGTCTTAATTATACTATCATTTTCATTATTGTTTTGTAAAATTTTCTTATTTGATTACTAGCGTAACGAAAAGACGGCCAGAATAACTACTTAGTACTGATACTTAGTTTAATTTCATTAAGCCTGAATCTTGTAAATATAATTCTACTTTTACGAAATATGGTGAGAACAGATTTTATTTATTCAGATTGAATATGTATACTATATCTTGTTAATTATTGGTATTGGTAATTTAATTTGATTTAAATTTGAGTCTGCATAAAATTTCAATATGTCTTAATAGTCTTCAGATTTAGGGTATTAATAATAAGTATCTTATTCATAGGCAAATTTATTTTCCTTTAAGTCTAATTTTGTACTAAACATTTAAGTACTATAAGATGTGTATAATTTAGTGATTTAGTGAATCATTTATTGATCTATAGATAATCTAGGTATAAGATCGTTAACAAGTTTAGTCTTTATAATTCTGTGCCTTATTTGACCTCACGTTCTTTTATTCCTTTTTAATAAGTCTCATTTATCTATCTGGTTTAAATGCAAAACACTTAATTCTAGTAATTATTTTATCACTATATATTTGTAAATGAGATTTTAATTAATACTAATTTAAATTCTAACAGTTTAAGTTTATTATACTAATTTTCCATTTCAAAAGCTAATTGAATCTATTTACGAAGAAGGGTCCTATCAATTTACGAATTTATTTTCTTTTAATTCTAATATTACACTAAGTATCCGAATACTCTCATTATTATTTCATGTGTGTTTATTTCATTTTAACGATTTACTGGATCATTTATTCGACTAAAGAAAATTTCATTACATGATTATTAACAAGTTGATTCTTTTTATTTTATATATTATATCCTCACCTTCTTAAGTCTAACACCTAGTAAGTAATATATTAATTATCTAGTTTAGACGCAAAAGCATATATTTCTAATTTGTAATAAGTTTAATTTACAAAACTTAACTGTACATAAGCGTTATTAATTTTCCTTAATTATTTAATCATAATTATTATTTTTATCGTTATATATCTTGAATAAGATTTTAGTTAAGTTAAGTTCAATATGATACTATCAGATAAATGCTAACATTACTTTATTAAAATTATTATTATTTATATTATCATCAATATTTACTATTATAATATTTTTATTATTAACATTGATGATTGAACTATTATTCTAACAATTCTTACAAACATTATTAAGTTCCAAGAATATTATTAACATTTATGTAATTATAAATTATTGATTCTATGCATAAGTCAAGATGCTCAATAAGTTTCTATGTGGTTTTTTTTTTTTTAAGACTTATCAATAATACTGATCTTACTATTTTTAGTATTGATTGAATTGTGTATGTGTTCATAATTTTAAACTATTTATTCACTAATCTTAATTAGATAAAATTATTGGTGTACCCTACAATTTTTACTTCACTACATATATAAACAATCAAACAAACAATTTAATCAATCAAATAAATATTTTAATTATTGATAGCTTTTAGTGATTAAGATTTATCTCACAACCCAGTTCTAAACTATTCCAGTTCTCTAACTGGCACTGGCTATTCCTATTGTTTCCCATATAAGATCTAGTAGTGAGCTCTGATAACAACTCTGTAGCGCCCTCTAAGCTAACAGCTGACTAATCCAAGAGATTAACTAAATAAAGAGGCACTAAAATCTAAAACATGCACTTAAGCATTCAATTAAAAAATGCGATACAGAACTTAACCCAAAGCTAACCCCACTCAGAAATATATATACAAGATCTTCTCTCAAATGATACATATATAATAGTCATTTGGTTTTTAAATAAAATATACAACATAATAAATATAACAGAAGTTAATCAACTAGCGAAGTCAACTTCTCGGAGCTTTAGCTGCGCAACCCTGATCTTTCACAGAAACTGAAGTGGGAATAATTAACATTTAACTTCTAAGTAATCATAGGCAAGATTTGGAAAAAAATACATGTTTTTCCGAAACATTAAACAGTGACTAAGTCACTGAAATAATCATACATGTATATGGAACAAACTTCTTCTTTCAAACAATGTAATAATATTCGTGCTAACCACACTCAATAGCTATGGATGCCACCAAGACCATGGTGACCAACTCTAAACAATAAAAGCTGAATTAAAGTAGGTATAAATGTGAAGGAGCGTATCCTATATACCACAAGTGGAAATTCTCATTTCCCATAACAATTCATGCTGACAACAAACAATACAAGTCCTTTCCAAATCGTGGAAAGATTCATAGAATCAACATGATTATCATAATGCATTTTAAACAAAGCATGAAATGCACGGACAAACAATGCATGAGTTTGTTAAGCATAAACTTTTATAAAAACAACAATAATGAATACAAAAGAGTCAAATGCATTCCCACCTCTTTTGATGACAAGCCACGCCTACCTCGAGATCCACGATCCACTGGTTCATCCTTTGAATCGATCGTTGTTAATATAGACTAACTGTTAATCACACAAGAAGTCTAAGAATCTAGCCAAAAGGCTCACACAAGAATCATACAAGTTTAACTAATGGTTCTAAGCCCATTACCACCAATATAGCCCATTAAATTAAGGTTTAGCCCATCTGAGTCACTAACAGTCTCTAACGGTCAAACTGACGGTCAAGGTTAAGTACAATCAATGTCAGTCAGAAGGTCAACAAAGTCAAGGTCAGGGCAACAGTTCAAGTCAATGTTAAAATCCAAGTCTCGGTCAAGGCTCACTGTCAAGTCAAGGGTCAAATGGTCAAACTTAATCAAAGGATTCAACTCCGTCAGGATCACTGAGTCAGTACTGGTTAACGAATTAACTTAGTCAGATAGCTGAGTCAGGTAAAACATAAGAATCGAGTCACACTGAATAAGTTCAGTCAGACAGGCAAAGGTTCTCACACAACTATAACTCAAATCCAAGTTCAACCTCAAACTATACATTACATCAGTCCATTCATTCATAAAAAAACTTCAGAATTTAATTACAACACTAAACTGAGTTTACCTGCAATTGCAGCTCTATGCAACACCTTTTCTACTAATTCTCATGACCTGCAACTCTTAGCTTCAGTTCAACTTCCATGTATTCATTACATCAATTCAAATACAAAACAACTTTGAATTTTCATTTACAAACAACAACTTTGATTACCTGCAATTGCAATCTTTCATCCAAACTCAGATCAGCTCAACTCACACAACACCCAACACCATCATTCTTAGTATTACAATGCTACTTACTTCAGCTCAACACACCACCAAGCTTCACTTAAGAATTAAATCCATTTCAGTGACAAATGCCAACTCCAAGAACTGCAACACATCTCCACTGCCAATTCAACTTATTTCAACACTAAAACAATATGCAGCTCCACCAATAACTTCTACAGTTCACCAAACAAAACACTTCAACATTGCCAATTACATTATCTCACAACCAACACTAACTACAACTTCAGTTCCATTATCAAACACAAACTTCCTGCACCAGAAATTTTATCACAATTCTTCTCATCACCACCAGTTACATCTTCTGACACATCTACATATCTTCATCTCAGTCCACCTGCACCTTTACACAACATTTATATATCTAAACTCATCTTCATTTCAACTACCCCTACAACCACCAGCATAACCTACTATCACCACCTCCAACCCATGTATTCAAATACCAAAACACCAACACCATCTCTCTTACACAATTACATTCACCCTGCATCTGCACCATTTATATCGCTAGTCCTGCAATCACCCATTCATCCAAATCATAACAACTCTAGCACACATAACTTCAATAACAACAATTATCACAACACCACCAGTTCTATCAACTTACTTGAAAAATATAAAATTTAATTTCATCACACATTCTTCAACAACCATAACTTGAAACTCATTAATTGAAATCAATAACTTTACTAAGTTACTGAGAAAGCAGTTACCTCAAATTAGTCTTGTTGAAGAAATTGAATGCAAACTCTTCTTAGCCATTTTCTCCCGAGTCTTGAATCAACACCAACATTAACTCCGCCACCTTCTTATTAACAGAATTGACCCCTAGTCTTCATCACATAATCTCCATCTCAATTACTTATGCTCATACAAACCCTAAAAGTGATTCTTAATCTCCTGCTTTCTGATTCGAGTTCAATACATAATTCTAACTCCTCAGTTCAACCAAACCCATCTTTAAACCCCTTCGTAGAACATCATATTCATCTTCTAATCAAACCTTTACACAATCTCCTGAAAACCCTAATTCAAATTCTAAACTTCGATTCTCTGATTCACACTCCAAAAACTCAATTGAGCAACAAACCTTTTCGTTCTTCGTCATCAACCACTCAACTCCATCTTCTAATTCTTTTCTGAATCTCAAATGAAACCTAACATATCTATTTCTCAAACCCTAACTTAATCTTCTATAACCCGTCACTTCTTTTAACTCAGACTTTATACCACAACACAATCATCACCACCAAAAACCCTTCCTCGATGTTTCTACTCTTGATTTGATCTCAAAATCCTCTCTTTTGATTCTCAAATTCTCAACAGATGAAGAACAGGAAAAAGAAAGAAGAAAACGAGAAGGAGAAGAAAGAAAAGAAAGAAAAGAGAATGAGTTTCTCTTCGACATGTCTTAGTGATATATCATAGTGAAAATGATAAAGGTACCCACCAAGATGATATGGGAAGCCCATTTTCCCCTTCATTTAATTCTGAAGATATCTTCTTCGTCCAATATATGAATGACACGTTCGAGTAGTCCATTTCACATAACTTCTCGAGTTTTATCTAACGGCACTAGTTTCGTATCTAAATCGTTGTTATATTAATTTCTATTAATTAACGTTCGTTTTAAACTAATCGATTTATTATCGGCTAAATCGTCTCTTGACCATCGCTAGACCAGTCAAATAGCGTTGACGAGCTTGAGGGTCTTTACAAAAGTATTCACAAACACTTCGTCTCATCGTTTGTGATTGCTCAATAATCTTCTCCGCTGCGTCGATTAAGTTTATTGTGAGGTGAATGATAAAGATGAGATGTTCTTCGGGATTATAAGTATGGTTTTATCAATTGGTTCCTCTTCACCTTGATTTATCAAAATACGGAACAAAAATCATAGGGAGTCGAATTTATCTATCCTTGTAGACTTTTTTGTGTGATACAAATTTGTTTATTAAATTCTTCGACTTTGGATAGTAGCAACTCTTGGTTATGGGTGAGATCAGCTAAGGGAATCAAGTGCGCAGTATCTTGCTGGGATCAGAGGCGTAGGAGCATACCTGTACCTTGGATCAATGTGAGATAGATTTGGGTTCAACTAAAGTCCAGACCGAAGCTAGCTTGGAGTAGGCTAGTGTCTGTAGCGGCTTAATACAATGTATGTTTAATCTGGACTAGGTCTCGGGGGTTTTCTGCATTTGCGGTTTCCTCGTTAACAAAAAACTGGTGTCTGTGTTATTTCTTTTCCGCATTATATTTTGTTATATAATTGAAATAATACAGGTTGTGCGTTGTTTAATCAATTAGAATATCCGACCTTTTGGTTGTCGATTTAAATTGATTGACACTTGTATATTGGTTTTTGATACCATCCAAGTTATCTCTCTTTGATAAAGACTCGCAGATTTTATTTGCTTGAGTATAGATCAAATTGAGAAATTGAGATAATAACTCCTTGAGATATTTTCTATTGATTGAGTCTAGTTGATTCTCTAGAAAGTAACTCGGAGTTGTCCATACAAATTTCTAATCGAAATATTGGGTATGTTTGTTCAGCTCCCGCTTTTTCAGGTAGGTTTCTGCAAATGAACTGCTGGGTTCGAATAAGTTTGAATTCTGCTCAATTGAGAATTCTTGCAGTAATTCTCGTATATCTGAGATTTTTGTTCAATCATGGATTTAGAGACTTATTTATAGTGCCAGAACGTAGACACATTGATCTCCAATAAGTGTGATGGTTACTCGAGTGAAAGAGTGGGAAAGAGGGAAATCGTGGTTAAACCAGTTCCAGGTTGTGCAGAGACTTGGTTGATTGTGTACCCACTACTTTACTAACTCCCTCAACTGCTTGCACGACTTACTCATATTTCTCATCGTGGATGAACACACGTGTCGTGGGATGCCATACCAAAACCCTAATAAGTATTCCCCCATGTGACAAGATTGATGTCTCATGATTGTGGAGTCTGCAAGGCATATGTGTATTTAATTAGTCAGTTATTGACTTGACTAGACGATGAGTCTAAGTTGTGTTAAACTGAGCATGATTGATGAATGGTCTATGATACATGGATTGAACATGCCTACTGGGACATATATATAGTTCTCGAATGCATTTTGTTAATTGAATCAACATGATGAATATTGATAGCCTGAGCAAATATTTCTCGTCTGGGCGAATATTGCTCGCTTGAGCAAATATTACTCGATTAATAAGTATCAAATATTAATAATTGAATAATATTACTAGTCCCGTGTGAGAAAATATTGCACATTTGATGGATTTCTGAATATTGATAGTTGAATCAATATTGATTTTCTGAGCAAATATTGCTCGTTTGAAAAATTATTAGTAGCATGACCAAATAAAATATTAATTTAAAATATTGGCAGCTGGACCGAATATTATATAATTAATTAAGATGTTGATTGCTGGATCAACATAAAATACTAGTGCTTGAACTTGCTCAGAATTATGATTTGTAGAGCATTCAGTTCAAAACCTTAATTTTGATCGATTGTTGATCAATTGATGATTTAATGAAAATCAATCACTGAATGAGGGAGGAACCGGCTTCATGGGATGATGGCCGACCATGTAACGCCCAAGTGCTCGAGTGAGTATGCATCAAAGTCCTTTGTAGACCAGTTGGCAAAAGGATGATTAAATGCTGGTTTAATCATTTATTAAAATAGTGCTCGTCTGAGCATTATGCAATAAAACCTAACTATAGAGAGATGAGGGACCAACCAAGGGGTATGAAACCGTCCCTTGGTAGTCGTGGGACCATCTGGTGGTCGATTGAACAAGTTCCAACTTGGTTGGAAAGAGTTCGAACCCAATATGAACTGTAGAAGAGTAATTGGGTCAAAGTTGTTAAAGTATGTGGGACTGGTCGGTCAAGGTGATATGCCCGTGTCACCATACTGTCCGTGTCTCAATTTTGAGAATTTTGATATTTTTCGACGCGCGTTCGAGCAATATTTTAGATTTTCAGAAGAGTTTGATCTTGAGTGTAACTCTCGATTTTGCTCGAATGACCAAGTAGAACTTTGCTTGTGCGATCAATATTTTAGCAATTTTAAAATAATAATATTTTAATATTTGCGTGATAAGCCTAGTCGGTCATGTGACCATTTGACTTTTTGACCGTTTGAGCAATATTTGAGAATATATGCTCAAATGGAGGAGTTTCATGAGATGAAAGAAATAATAATAATGATAAAATAAGGTATCATAAGGTGTGGGACCGGCTACGGTTAGGGCATGGCCGAACGGCTACTAGGCCCGGTCCCGTAACACCTTTCCCTATTTTTAATTATTTTTCATCGTGTGAAGGAAATATGGAGAAACTGAGAGTTTTGCTCAAACGAGGGAGTTTGCTCAAATGAAGGAGCTTTCATGAGAAAAATAATAAAATAAGGTAAAATAAAAGGAAGAGGCATGGCCACGGCGGTATGACCGGCCGGCCGGTGGGCCCGGTCTCTTGGGAGCTTTTTTATTATTTTATCAATAATATCATTTTTCTTCCCTATTTTGCATAGGTTTCCTCGTTTGTCCATATTTTTGAGTGCTCGTTCGTGCATTATTGCTAAGTGCACTGCACCATTTTCTCGGGGCTTACTCGGTGGTGGCCCAGATGCCCGATCAGTGAATATTTACTACTAATTCATGGAATTCGGCTGAGAATTAGTAATGAAATGGAGTAATAAAATAAATTGAGTATCTATTATCAATCCATGGAATCCAACTGAGGAACACCCATGGAACGGATTAATGAGATCAGATAATTATCTATTACTAATCCATGGAATCCAGCTGAGGATCATCCATGGAACGGAGTAATGAGATAAGATGATTATTTATTACTAATTCATGGAATCCAGCCGAGGATCAACCATGGAACGGAGTAATGAGATAAGATGATTATCTAAAAACCAATCCATGGAATCCAGCTGAGGATCAAACATGGAACGGAGTAATGAGATAAATATATTATTTTTTAGGAATTCAATTGATGGATGACACGCTAGAATTAATATATGAATTGCTCTACATTAGCATGCAATATGTCTAGGAGCGGATTTATTCGATAATCGAGGTATGAGATAATGGAAGCATCATACTCGTTCTGAATATTGGGGGCGTATAGTCAGGGAACAACAGACAGTGTGGCGTCCTGAAGACATTAGCGCTCTATACTAGCATGCAATATGTCTAGGAGCCGTCCAATCGTTAAGAGATTCTATACACGTTCTATCTACATAGTCAGGGAACAACAAACAGTGTGACGTACTAAAGACATTAACACTCTATACGAGCTTGCAATATGTCTAGGAGACGTTCAATCATTTCGATTCTACGTAGTGGTGATGATGAAATGTGCAAAGTGTCGAAAGCTCAGCTGAGAGGATTTTCTATGAACATATTCATCATAGCTCTGAGAGGATGCTCGCTCAGTTAAAGATCGTGAAATGGTTCATGGATCATAATATATGAGTTTCACATACATTCATAAAGTCGGGTCAGAATATTGGAGTATCATGATTTTACGATTTTAGCCTTTATCGAAAATCCACCATCAACACCAATTAACAACTAACTCTTGTGTTTTCATTCAGGTCAAAAAACACAACTCTTTCTGGATACTTGTAGTGCGTATTCATATTGTTCTCCCACATCATACACACTATCTAGCCATGGTTGCAAAATACATGATGCACTTTTTCTAGTGTCAATATGTATTCTTGCGCTTGTGACCGAGTGTTTCCTAGTATCCTTTTGGCCTCCTCTATGTCCTATGTTCCTTGATATAATATTAGTTTTCTTGAAGAGAAAAATCTTTGGGAAAATATCATAATGATATCCAGGTATCTGACAAAGCAAGGGTTGCATGTTGCGGAAATAATAAGAGTACTAATACTCAATTGACATAACCATGCCAGAGAAATCCTTACCGTTGGTTGACCATTCGTCAAGAAATTTATAGGTATTACCTAATGAAGCTATACCGCAATCATATTCCCCAACTCTATCTAAATCAGCCAACAATATAACCCAACACTTATCTACTCTTCCACTAGAATGCGCAAGAAGAAAATGACCAAAACACCACATAAAAAATGCTCGTGTCAATGTCTCTGCACATCCAATATTGTCATAGTTTTCTCTGCTTTCAATGTAGTTTTTCAAGATATCCAATGATAACGATTTTTTCTTAGAGTCCCATGCACCATGATAATTTTTTATATCCAAGAAATATAAATCATCCAGAGCATGATATGTTAGATCACTACCCAACTGCGACATCACTACTGGCCGTTTACTAGGGTCACCAGTGGGAATTTCCGTTAACATGTACCCATCTACAGGAAGGAGACCAATTTCAAACTCTTGAAAATGAATGCTCTTAGTTTTTTCTCACCATCTCCCAGGCTTCAACTAAGCCTCTATCCCCATTGGCGAAATCAAAATCAAAAACTGAAGAAAAGCCACAATTGTCACAATATCGTTGTGCTGCCGAATTATTGTTCACTATAATTTTATAATACACTTCAACCTCTTTCAAACTACTTGTAAAGTTTACTTTGCGATGATCTTTCGTATCTTTACATACATGTTTATCAATAGTCTTTGACGATACTATATCGAAACAATCTAGCAATTCATCCATACTCATACTACAATCAATAACAAACATGAAAAAAATATCAATCATACAAACTAAATTTCATCACAAATAATCATACAAACTAATCATAATAAAAATAATCAAATTATCATACAAATTATTATTATACATTATCATTCATTTTCATCATACAAATAATAAAAAATTATCAAATTATCATACAAATTTACCTACAAACTAATCATACAAATTATCATTCATTTTCATCACAAAAATCAAATTTTCATTTTTTGTTCATCACAAATAATCAAATTAAATCCAAAAAAAAAAGAAGAAAAAAATCATCACAAATAATCAAATTAAATCATACATATATCATCTAAATAAAATATCAATCATCAATTTGAATGAAACATCATGATAATCAAAAATCATAAAACTTAAAACCTAAAACTTAAATTTCTAACCCCAATTGATTTCGTGGACGGAATCGCTCCAAACCACCCTCAAATGGTCACAAATTTGTTGCTTAACAAACTCACGCAAGGAATTGGAAAAAATATTCTTCTAGAAATGCATTTTCTGGAGATTTTTTGGAGAGAAATGAAAATGAGGGAAGAAATGAGGAAGACCTATTATCTGTGGAAGATATCGATTTTCTGAGCGATGTTCAGTGCGGCGCTGTCCAAATAGTTGACCAAGTCAAGCATTTTTCTATTCAGTGTTCCCCAGTTCGTTGTACTGTTCAGCGCTATTCTATTCAGCGTTTAGCTGCTAGATTAGCACTACCATAGGACTTAGAGGTTGCCCTAGCTGACGTGGACTTCTAATCTAGCTGCTAGATTAGCTAGGGGCGTCAATGGGTCCGGGTCCTCCCGGGTATCACTAGTTCCAGTTTTTAACGATTCCGGTCCTAAATTTGGGGACTCAGAACCGGACCCGTTTAAAAACCAGGATACCCATTGGGTATTAAGAAAACTATTAAAAAACCTCGAAAACTTAATATCTTTATCTTTTTGGTTTAGATCTATTTTTTTTTATAATTTTTTTTTTTGAAGCATGAATATTATTAGAAAAAGTTTAAATTACAACTTGTCGTGGGTATGTGGTACCTACAGAGTCTTGAAATAAAATGTGACTGATAAAAGATGGGATTGCCTGGTCCCAAATTTTTGTTGAATAGTATCCCACTTGGCTTCCGTCTGCTGCATGGTTTTCTAATCCGTCCGCTGCTTGATTGCCTTCCATGTAGTTGTGTTGTATGGTGACTTGCGGGATTTTCCTAAGCCTACTTTTTATTTCTTCAATCATTTTTGCTATGTGCCAAGGTGGTACAGCGGCTGATGTGATGAAATGTAGAAGGTTCTCCGAGTCCGTTTCGAAGAGTATTTTAGGCCATTGTCTCTCTGTTGCTGTTCTTGAGGCCAAAAGTAATGCCCATGTTTCTGCAGTTAGGGCACTGGTGATTCCCAGCGGTTGAGCCATATCTATTAACGGACGTGAATCAAAGTCTCTACAGACGAATCTCGCCCCTGCAAATCCCGGGTGGCCTCTGGCTGATCCATCTGTATTAATATTTATCCAGTTGATGTTCGGAGTGGACCAACCTACCGATATTGTTGTTGTCCTTCTATCTGTTATTTGGTGGTTGAATGTTGTTGTATCTCCTGGTATGATTGGTGGTGAAGCGTGCAGTGCCCCGAGATATTCTTGTTGTAATTTTTGTGCCCAGGCTAGGATTTCTTCCGAAGTTGTTTGTTTTTGTTGGTATACTAGATCATTTATAGATAGCCAAAGGGTCCATAATAGAAAACAGAAGGAGGAGATTATTGTTGTTGAAGTTGGTTGTTGCAGGATTTGGGATATGGTTGTTTGTGGGGTTAAGGTGAAGGTCAGGTTGGGGTTGGAGTTTGGTGTATTTGTGATTTGATTGAATAAGTTGTTCCAGGAAGTAGTTGCGGTTGGGAAATGAATTAAAAGTTGTCTTGCTAATTCCGTATCAGTATTTTATCTTGGACATATGTCTGAGTTGGTCAAATGGATTCGATGTAAGAGAGAGAAGGTTGGTAGCCCTTCATTGATGGCTTTCCATAAGAAAAGATGAATTTCTGGTGGACATGGTAAAGTCCACAAGAATTTGGTAGGTGGTAGAGGTGTGGGGATTGGTTGACCTTGGGTTAGACATTTGTATCCCGAAGATGTAGTGTATTTTCCAGTTTTTGAGTGTGGCCAGATAATTTTATCTGGGGTATTATTTTGAGGAAGGTGGATGTTGATGATTTTCTGAATTATTGGATTGAGAAATTTGTTCAATTTCTCATGATTCCATAAGTGGGAGATTGGGTCGATGATATTGGCTACCATTTGGAATGGGTAGCATTGTGTCGGGTCTATATTGGGAGCGTGCGGAATCCAATTAGCTTCTATCGGAGTTGTTAATCCGTTTCCAATATGGTGGAAGATTAAGTTTTGCATGGTAGGGATAATTGCCGAGAGTTGTCTCCATTGAGGACTGGAAGCAGAGGGAATGGAAACGCTTCCTTGAAAAATTTGTTGTTCCTTAAGGTATTTTGCTCTCAATAGACTTCCGCATATAGAGTTAGGTTGTTCATGCAAGTTCCAGATTCTCGTTATTAGTAGGGCCTTATTGTGATCACTGCTTTTCCTTTTTCCTAATCCTCCTTCGGTTAATGGTTTTGTTGCTTTATCCCATCCTACAGGGTGTAGTTTTCTGATTGTTGAGTCATGTCCCCAGAAAAAATTCCTGGTGATACGATCTATTTGTTTATGTATATTTTTTGGTAGGTTTTGTGTTTGCATTATGTGATTAGAGGTTGGGGTTAGGGAGGTTTTGATGTAAACTAGTCTTCCGGCTGGAGTTAGGCATTTTGTCATCCATCCTTTTGCTTTTCTGGCTAATCTTTGAAGGAGGGGAGTGAAAGTTCGAATTGATGCTCTTCCTTGTTTAAACTGGATACCTAGATAGGTTGGAGGTTTTGATGTGGTCGGCATATTAAAGAATTGCTGAAGATCATTTATTTTTTTTGGGTCTAAATTGGGGTGATGGATGATTACCGATTTGGTAGTATTAATTACTTTCCCGACAGAGGAGCTATAGGCTTGGAGAAGGGTTTTAAGGTGTTTGTTACTCTGATCTAAAGCTTTATAGGTAATCAGAAGATCATCTGCATACATTAGATGAATTATGGGAGGTGCTTTCTGTGTTATGTTAAGTCCTGGGACTAATTTTTTGTTTTGAAGGTTTCCTAGGTTTGTGGATAGGATTTCCGCACAAATAATAAAAATATAGGACGATAGTGGGTCTCCTTGTCTGATACCTCTGCTCGGGGTGATGTATTCATGAGGTGTACCATTTATTTTGATTGAATAAGTAACTGTTGTGACGCATAGCATAATGTAGTCTATAAAGGCTGATGGGAATCCAAGTTTTGTAAAGGAAGTTTTGATGAATCCCCAGTCTAGGCTATCATAGACTTTTTGGATGTCTAATTTGAGAGCTATTTTTGGATCTTTGGTGGATTTTGAGGTTCTAATATGATGGAAGAGTTCTCCACCAATTGCTATATTGTCGTGTATTGATCTTTGCGGCACAAAAGCACTTTGGAAAGGGATTATTAAAAAGGGGAGAACCGGTCTAATTCTGTTGACCAATTTTTTTGAGATGATTTTATATGTGACGTTACAAAGTCCTATTGGTCTGAATTGTGAAGGTTTTGAAGGGTGGCCGACTTTAGGTATTAGTGTTATGTTTGTGTGATTCATGGATGGGTGCATATTTAGATTATTATTTCTTTATTAATGTACTAGACAAAGATTACGTATAAGCAACAAATAAAAAGTGAAAAAAAAATCAAAGCGAAAACTAACAAAATACTTGTAATTTTGCTAAAAAGATGAATAAAATAAAAGAATGAATAACCGGGTACCCAACGGGTATTACCCGTTTGGACCCGTTTATTTTCGGGTCCAATCGGGCAATTACCCACCGGGTCCTAAGTTGTTAATGGGTCCAACTTTAGGACCCGGAACCTGACCCAAATCTACTGGGTGCGGTTCAGGTTCCGAGTAATGGGTCCATTGACAACCCTAAGATTAGTACACCATCGGACTAAGCCTAACTACCAGCCCACAAACAACCAAGCCTGTGTATCATTACAGATTTTTCTAGGTAGTCATGATCCGTTCAATCATGCATGTAGATACATTGCACATCTGTTAATCTTTAAGCTTTGGTTTTTTATATATTTTTGTTTTTTCATATATATTGATCAATGATGCTACACAATCTGGTAGGAGACACTATTCTTAATCGATGCTATACATTACAGTCTGGGAGAGGAACACATTATTAGTCACTAATATGGGGAACAATGCAGAGACAGTGGCGCGTATAGAGGAAGTTCCACCACATGAATACATGCCCTTGCTGTACACTGTAGCCCGAGTCCCGACTATAAAAGGAGCACCAGGTGAGAACCAATAACCATCATCAAAATATCAGTTTCTACATTAACTTGTATATCCATAAACTTTCATAGTTTTCTTCTAAATAAGACGAAAATGTCTTCCTCGAACAAAACTTTCCATGCTCGTTCAATCAGTTTGCCCACCAGATCCAACCCACTTGCTGCTGCAGTTGAGGAACAACTCTGCAAATTGAGATCTTCACTTCTCACCTCATCTATCTCCAACAACTTGGTTGCTCTAAAGGACTTGTATGAATGTGTTGAGGATTTCCTCTCTGCCGAAGATGGAAAATGCTTAGACGCAGTCTTGGACAAATCTGTCATGTTGTTGGATGTCTGTGGAACCATTAAGGATGCTTCATCTCAAATGAAGCAATCTGCCCAAGATCTTCAATCATCTATCCGAAGGCAATCAAATGAGTTTGACGCATACATGACCTCAAGAAAGAAAGCCTGCAAAGTCATTCAGAAATGCCTTTCAGATCTTAAGAAAAACACCAACAAAAACAATGACCTCGTTACCGATGTCCTAACAGAAGTTGAAGCAACTACACTTGCAGTTTTTGAATCTATCTTGTCTTTCCTATCTGCACCAAAGCAAAGGTCCCTAGTCTCAAAGTTGACCAACAAAAGTGCAACCCAACAAGTTGTCAATGAAGTAACCAAGATCGATGCCGCATTGAAATCCAAAGTCATTGAAGCAAAAGAAGTGCAGAAGTCATTGGCTACCCTTGAAATGAACCTTCAAGAACTTGAAGATGGACTAGAATCTGTCTTTAGGTGTCTGATCAAGAACCGAGTTTCACTTCTTAACATCCTAAACCAATAGATCCATAGATAATTCACCTCCCATTGGTATTTTCCGCCTTTTATTAGGAAATGCCTAATGGAATTTTTACTGTACATACTGTATACAAATGAGAAACAAAGTATATTAATACAAGAAATCACTTTACTCGAAACAATTTTTGCATATTATCTTTTTTTTTTTTTTTTTTTTTTTTCAGTATTACACGATCCACCAATAACGCAAACTAATTACTCGGTAATTAATTAAGGCCTTGTTCTACCTGTCTTTGTTTAAATGATTAAGGAAGCATTGACATTGTTTTTTAATATATGAGATGAACATGTGAAGATTCTAAATGTTAGAGAAACAAGGGGCATATGCATAGGCTGTTCAGCAAGAGATACGAAAGAATCATTCAGGATGACATGGCTGTGTCACATATTGTATTAAATTCAAGGCTGTCAAGATTCTAAATGTTAGAGAAACAAGGGAACTTATGTATAGGATGATCAGCTAGAGATACGGAAAATTATTCAGGATAACGTGTTAGCATCACATCAGACTGATTATAACAAATTCAACGCTGTCAGATTCTAATTGCTAACGAAATACCAGACATGGATACTCATTTTTAAATAGAGCTCAAAGCTTTTAAGTTCTGGCAATATGTGTGTTTATCAATGTCAATATTTTCTTGGTACTTAGTATCCCATTCATGCACACATCCGGATATCATATCATATTGTACGTACCGTCATTATCGTTGGTTGTTCTAAGCATGTAAGAAGGCATAATATGGGTATCACTATCCTCTGGGCGTGCAATTTACAATATGTCGTAATCCTCTTAGTTCAATCAAGAAACGACTATAAATAAACAACTAAAATGACTAAATCTGCATCAATCAAGAACATCAATGCTTACCTTATTTTTTATGTGGAGTGCATCCAAATAAGCAGCGCCCATAGGAGTTGGCCACACTATATCTTCTACTCATTTCATCCAAATTTGTCCAATTAGAAGTGCATTGCCTCCAAGGCAAAGGTAATGCAACATGCAACCATCTTGATTACCACCTGCCTGCATATAATAAGGTGCTTCTACAATAATCCCAAGCCTTTCTCATTCCCCTTCTTATCTTGTTGTAGGCACTGGTTGCTGGTAACCAATCTTAAAGTACAAATCGCTGAAAGCATTCAAACAATTTTGAGGTTAGAGTTTGCGGAAAATTCTTAATATAGAGGTTGCAAATTCTGTGATTTTTTATTTCTTTTGAAGGGCCAGGATATCCAGAAAAATTCGAACAACTTGCGAATATTCTGCAGCCTAACGGGTGATTTTTTCACTGTTCATTTGACTGTCCCTTGCAGCTTAATTGGATATATAGTTCTTTAGTTACTATATATATATATATATCTTGATATGCTACATGTTATTGGATAACAGGAACGGATAGAAATCCACATAGCAACCAAATGAATATAGACAACAGGAGGAGCCATTTGATTCATCTTGTTTCTGAGACAGAGATAATTAATAAATTGCACACTGTTAGTAAGTTGAAATATCATCTTACACCATCTGTTTACATGCTTTTTGGTTCCCAAGTTTGAACATTCATTATAAAACGCAAGGCTGTCAAGATTCCAATGGTTGGGATAAGTATATAGCGATCACTATGTGTATCATTACAAATCTTTCAAGGTAGTAACGCATTCATGCACGTACTTGCACATTTGGCTAATTCTATAGGATTCGTTTTTAATAAAATAAAATTCATGTATTAATTGATGCTATAGAGTCAGTAGGGGACATACTATTTTTCATTGATGGAGGAAACAATGCAGAGATAATGGCACGTATGGAGGAATTTCCACCACATGATTACTTCCCATTGCTGCACATTGTAGCCCGAGTCCTGACTATAAAAGGATCCCCAGGTGAGAACCAATAGCCATCATCAAAACATCATTTTCAACATTAACTTTTATCTCTAGCTAATACCTTCTTCCTCTTCAAAATAAGGCAAAAATGTCTTCCTCAAACAACACTTTCCATGTTCGTTCAATCAGTTTGCCCAGTATCAGATCTAACCCACTCGCTGCTGCAGTTGAAGAACAACTTTGCAAATTGAGATCTTCAGTTCTCACCTCATCCATCTCCAACAACTTGGTTACTCTAAAGGATTTGTATGAATGTGTTGAGGATTTCCTTTCTACCGAAGATGGAAAGTGCTTAAACGCAGTCTTGGACAGATCTGTCATGTTGTTGGATGTCTGTGGAACCATTAAGGATGTTTCGTCTCAAATGAAGCAATCTGCCCAAGATCTTCAATCATCTATCCGAAGGCAATCAAATGAATTTGACGCATACATGACCTCAAGAAAGAAAGTCTCCAAAGTCATCCAAAAATGCCTTTCAAATCTTAAGAAAAACACCAACAAGAACAATGATCTCGTTACCGATGTCCTAACAGAAGTTGAAGCAACTACGCTTGCAGTTTTTGAATCTATTTTGTCTTTCCTATATGCACCAAAGCAAAGGTCACTAGTCTCAAAGTTGACCGCCAAAAGTGCAACCCAACAAGTTGTCAATGAAGTAACCAAGGTCGATTTCGCATTGAAATCCAAAGTCATTGAAGCAAAAGAAGTGCAGAAGTCATTGTCTGCCCTTGAAATGAACCTTCAAGAACTTGAAGATGGACTAGAATCTGTCTTTAGGTGTCTGATCAAGAACCGAGTTTCACTTCTTAACATCCTCAACAATAGATCCGTAGATATATTCACCTCCCATTGGTATTTTCCGCCTTTTATTAGGAAATGCCTCATGGAATTTTTACTGTACATACTGTATACAAATGAAAAACAAAGT
Source organism: Papaver bracteatum (assembly GCA_023529315.1). Taxonomy (NCBI): domain Eukaryota; kingdom Viridiplantae; phylum Streptophyta; class Magnoliopsida; order Ranunculales; family Papaveraceae; genus Papaver; species Papaver bracteatum. The sequence continues at coordinate 1,522,620 of JAJJWX010003498.1, forward strand.
ATATTAATACAGGAAATCACTTTACTCGACACAATTTTTGTTTGTTTGTTTGTTTGTTTGAGTAATTACACGATCCATCATTAAAGCAAACGAATTACTTGGTAATTAACAAAGGGCTAGTTCTACCTGTCTTTGTTGAAATGAACATGTGAAGATTCTAAATGTTAGAGAAACAAGGGAACACATGCATAGGCCATTCAGCGGGTGATACGAAAGAATGATTCACGATAACACGTCTGCACCACCTTGATTGTATCAAATTCAAGGTTGTCAATATTCTAAATGTTAGAGAAACAAGGGAATATATATATAGGCTGATCAGCGAGAGACACGAATGAATCATCAGGATAACATGGTTGCATTGCATTGATGATAACAAGTTCAAGGCTGTCAAGATTCCTAATGTCGAGACTACTCAACCAAAAGAGTAGCCACTTGTGCACAATTATGTTATGCATGCATTTACAGCCATAAATGGATGATGGTTCTTAGTTGTGACAAGGCGACAAGTTTGAAGATACTAATCTGCAAAGTGATTTTCCTTCCTATATACGTACGTGTATTGGTGCCGACTAAGATCTTCAGAACAAGTTTTTGATCTCTAAACTGATGTCCACCAAAGGTGAAGGGCACCAAATTAAAAAGCCATTGGAAGTAGTAGAAATAAATGCCTTCAACACTCAGGCGTCATTCAGGAAAATGTCAATGCAATTTTGTATACACATAAATGCTGTAAATGAAAAGAAAGATAACAGTGATACAATCATTTGACTCCAAATATGTGTTCTTCATCATATGCTTGAAGAAGAAGTTTTGCAATTTATCGGTTCACTTGCACTATAAAAGCATGGATTCACTATCTCCATTGTTTTTGCTCTACCATGATACAATCGGTAACTATTACTGAACTCTATTTTTACTACTTATCCTAATCTTAACACCTTTGACGTTAATCAATCAAATTATATAAAAAATATGGCAATGGTGTAGGAAACCAACAGCAGGTAATCAGATTCTAATTGTTGACCAATTACCAGACATACATACTCATTTTTAAATAGAGCTCAAGGCTCTTAAGTTCTGGCAACGTGTGTGTTTATCGATATCAATATTTTTTTTGGTAATTATTATCCCATCCATGCACATTAACGGATATCATATCGTATTGCACCATCGTAATCTTTGGTTGTTAGTTGTTCCAAGCATATATAGAAGGTATAAGATGGGTATCAATATTCTCTTAAGGCGCGCAATATACTATATTAGTGTTGTAATCAGGAAAGTTATCATAAAGAGAAGTTCAGGTGAAGTCAAACCATGGCTGCTGGCGGCCAAAATTAGCACCAGCATACGAGCAATCAAGTTTAATTTTATTCGGGAGATTTATTGTAGTATGCAAATACAATAAATAGAATACTAACGCAATTATGCTATCCTTAACCTATTGCAACAAGGACATAGTAAGCCAAAAATGCAGAAACGACGGTAACTTGACATTTGAAATTGCCAAGACTAGGTATGATCTAAAACCTAATTAATAGATGCCTTACTAGCAGTGGAGGATTTTGAAAGCATAATCAGATTTAGTCCAATCTGTGTCACATTTCTATCGTTAAAATTAGGTTGTTCGCACATTTAGACAGTTCAATCCAGTACATGAACTCACAATATCAGTATAAGAAGGAAAAAAATCTAATTCAGGGGTTAAATTGATCCTTCTAGTGCTAATAATGGGTGTCTGTCTCATTATATTAATCAAAAAATAGTAGAATGATTTATCGTCAGTCAAGAGAAAATCCAAGTTACCTGAATCATTTGCTGAAGAATAGAGATGGTTTTGAGAGAAGGATGAATGGACGGATGATGATCTCTCCAATTTGGGACTCTAAGTTAAGATGTCTTATGGGACGTCGTCTGGGAGCTCCATCAAAATTCTGTGACAGAATTACTGAGAAACATGAAAAATTTGAAGAAATGGAGAGAGTAAAGTTATTTCTTGTATCCGCGGAACGCTTCAAAACAAATAAAAAATAAAAAACTAGTAATAAAACTTGTTCTTTTTATTTTTATTTTTTTAATTTAATATTATTATATGAAACTAGTTGGAAGCCTAACAAGTTAGGCTCCAACGACATACTACTACATTAATTGAACATGTTGCTGTGCTAGCCTACCAGCGAGCCTCATGGGTAACCTTGCCAAGGGGAGCCGAAGCGGGAGGGGGGGCGAGATTGTTTCATAAGGTGGGCAAACTAACACTACCTTCCATGTTAATTCCTGCAATATTACGCAATTGGGGACTTGAACCTGGGACCTCCTGGAACGCATGAAACTTCGGGGAACGGGGATGACCAGCTGAGCTAGGGCATGTTCTTAAATAAATTTTTTTTTTTTTGATACATAAAAAATATATATATAAATAAATATTATTATATGAAACTAGTCGGAAGCCTAACAAGCTAAGCTCTAACCTAGCCAAGGGAGCCGAAACGGCGGGAGGGGCTGAGATTGTAATAAAAAAAAAAGAGTAATAATAATAAAGTTATTTCTTGTACCGTGGAACTCAATTTTGGAGGGCGTTACAAATGCAAGTAGTTTTTTTACCTTAATTAAGTAAGAAGCGTAAAAAAATGGATTACTGTTAATGGGGTATCATTTTGCTTGGAGGTGTACCAATCCCATTTTTTTTTGTCATATATGCATATTAGTACACTCCAAACAAAACGGTACCCCCATTAGCATCCTTGAAGAAATGGTTCACAAAACATTATGTATTTGGTTATAGAAGTCATTTTAAAATTTGATCGAAAAACAGAAAATGGGCTATATGGCCAAAAAAGTACCTTTTCTGTGTCAAATGGACGGGTAAAAATTATACCTGGGTCAAATGTCGAAAAGAATATTTTAATATGGAGAGACATTACTACCCTTCTGTAACTGTCTCCCTTCATCAAAACCACCCATGTTCCTCTCCATCTTCAGTAAAACCACCAGCGTTCTCCTTCTCCATCTTCTCACAGAAACAAATTCCAGTGAGTTTCCTCATAGTCTTTATCGTCTCCCCGAACCAAAAACTGGTTTTCTTCCTCACCGTCTAACAATCATCGCTACCAGAACTGGTTTTCCCCTACCGTCTAACAATCATCACTACCAGAAACCAATTTCATCAATCGGTTCAGTGCTTTATAAGAATTAGGGTTACATTATGTATATGTTCAGTGTACTTTCAAGGCGAATTAGGCGTCCACTTTACAACAGAATGTCTCCTAAAACAAGTAATTTTTCAAACCCTAACTTTATTTTGTTCTCATTTTCAAAATTGCAAGAATCATTTGAGTTGAATTGGTTGTTCTCATGAAATTGAATTGGGTTTTCATCATCTATGGTTTATTCTGTGATGGATTGCATGTTTGTTTGGTTTAATTGGTTGATTTGATTTTCTTCAGTTCATCTGGTTTGTTAACCCTGGATGAAACTGGTTTCATCCAATTTCAATGAAATTGGTTAGATAAGTTTGGTTTCATAAGACAGGTTAACCCTGGATGGAACTGGTTTCATCCAGTTTCAATGTTAAATTGGTTGAAGTGAAATTGGGTGAACTTGGTTTTATTTCAGTGTTGAATTTATTTCAGCAGGTTTATATCAGGATGAAATAAAAACATGATATTATTGGATGAAACTGGTTTCATCATGCATTATATTGTTTTAGCTAATATATATATATGTACATGATATTGTTGGATGAAACTGGTTTATATTCAGAACGGTTGTATGTGTTTCATTCTGTTAAATCATTTGCGCAAATGCTTTTGTTGTATTGCACAAATGATTATAGTAGTACTTTAGTATATGGCTGAGTGTCTATGGCATTGAAATGATGTGGATTCTTATATAGTGTACTTTGCAATATATGCAAACCAGATTGCATATATTGGTGGTCTTAATTTTAATGATTATGGGACTAATAACAGCGTAGATATCAGCGTAAACTCATTGTATTTGATTCTTTGGACCATGTTAACATGTATAATATATAAGATGTAAGTTGGTTTCATCTAATACATGCAGAAACTTGGTTTCATCTAGCTCTAATATATAGGATGTAACTGGGTTTCGTCTGATTCCTGCAGAAACTGGTTTTCATCTAGCTTTGAAGATAGGATGTAATTGAGTTTCATCCATATTTTAAAATATTATTTAACTGGTTTTATGCCAAATTGTTGCAGGAATAAGTAGCAAGAAGAGTAAGAATAATGCTGGTGCTAAAAGAAGAACCAAGAATAATCATGATGTGAACGTGGGTATTGAATCAAGCACTAGGAATATGGATGATGTGGATGCCGAAAAGAAAGGAAAGAAAATGTTCTGAGCAAACATGAAACCGACAGTTGAGTTGCTGGGTTCACTGGTATTTACGGAAAGACAATAGGCTGCATTAAGGAAGACCAAATTATTTTGATGTATTTAGGTTGTTTTTAAAAAATTATTAATGTAGGATACTCATTTGGAAGTACTTTTTTGTTGTTGTTGAACTCTTTCTTCGCATACATTTGTGATCAGTGGATCTTTGTTAATTCAAAATACCTATTGATGTTTATGAAAAATGGATATACTTCAATTTCCTTATATTTGTGTTTGAATATGCAGGATGAAACTGGTTTCATCATGTATAAAACTATTTCTAGAGTTTTTGTCAGGTTACAGGTTGAAAATATTCTTTCTTGACAGAATATACATGATGAAACCAGTTTCACCCTGGCCAAAAATCTCATTTTTTTCCAGAATATGCAGGATGAAACCCGGTTACATCCTAGCCTGTAAAAAACTGTAATTTTTTGTCAGAATGTAACCAGGATAGGATGAAACCCGGTTACATCCTAGCTTGTTGTTTATGGGTAAAAATCGTTTCTGCCGATTTTGGTAAATTCGGTAGGTGAGTGAGAAACTGGTTTAAACCCTAAACAAATGTGCTCCACGTGAGCACTTTTTAGATTCGAGAGATCAATCTGTACAAGTCCGGCCTAAACCAAGAAATGGTCGTTCCAGACTTGCTTCGGTCATAAAGTGGAGGAGAAGGGTTGATTTGGGGAGGGAAGTGAAGAAAGGTGTTGAGACCAGAATAGTTCTGGAAGGGTAGTATCTCGACTCGTATCAGAAAGTGAAAGCTTGGGATGCTTGCAAGATTGTGAAAGCTTTTTGGGAGAGCTTGTAAAGTTGCCTTTTCTGAATGTATATGTATTTCTCCTAACCGAGACTTGTTGTCTGGTGGAAATGGGTAAGACCTATTTATACAAGTCGAGATTGAAACGTACCCTGGCCTCATGAAGGAAGAGAGTAAAGGGTGAAATAATGGGAGGAGGTGGTAACCGCATGGTGTTTATGGGTGAAAACGTTTTCACCATTATTTCCTCATTTATTTGATCACTTTATTCCTATTCACGCTTTCTTAATGTGAGCGTAGTGTACGCTGCATGCTGTGACCACCAAACCAAGACCCTGGAAAGCATCCCCCAGTTTGTGTTGATGTCTCGAGTGTTGGTTGCACCTTGAGTGCAAGTGGAAATGCCATGCTACAAGTGGCGCGTGTGGCATGTGTGGAATGCCTTTGTTGCGGGTTGCACCTTGAGTGCAAGTGGCAATGCCAGGCTGCAAGTGGCGTGTGTGGAATGTGCTGAATGCATTGGTTGCAAGTTGCACCTTGAGTGCAAGTTGCAATGCCAGGCTGCAGGTGGCGCGTGTGGCATGTGGCAATGGCATGTGTGGAATGCCTTGGTTGCAGGTTATACGGTTTGTAAGCCTATGCTACCAGCGAGTATGATGGCATGTGCCAATGGCACGCACGGCCAAGTTGACCTAGGTTGCACGGTTCACAAGCCTAGGCTACCAGCGAGCGGATTTGGCATGTGCCAATGGCACGCACGGCCAAGTTGACCTAGGTTGCACGGTTTGCAATCCTAGGCTACCAGCGAGCGAATTTGGCATGTGCCAATGGCACACACGGCCAAGTTGACCTAGGTTGCACGGTTTTCAAGCTAGGCTACCAGCGAGCATGTTGGCATGTGCCAATGGCATGCGTGGACAATTTGGCATAGGTTGCACGGTTTGCAAGCTAGGCTAACAGCGAGCATGTTGGCATGTGCCAATGGTATGTGGCGGCTTAGTCCCTTGGTTGCACGGTTTGGCAAGCTGGGAAGAGGGCGCTTTTGGCATGGCGCAGATAGCTTGGCTAGGTGCGTGACCAAGCTCTGGTTTTTGGGCCAAAGGCAATGAGGAGACCTTAGACGGCCAGGATTTTCTCCTGGGATTGAAGGGCAACCGTTTATTGTTGCACGCCTTCACTTTGGTAGTCGCAAGGGGGAGGCCGGTATAGTGGCACGGCTAGGGCCAAGGTAAGGGTGTTTGGCTTGGCGTGGTGTGGTGTGGATAGCATAGATAGAGCCAAGGCAAAGTGTGTTTGGCATGGCGCGGATAGCTAGGACTAGGTGTGGCTGACATGATTTTCCATTGGCACAGAGGTGCGGCTAGCATGGTTGGAATGCTTTGGCGCGTTTGGTGTGGCTGGCATGATTTTCCATTGGCACAAAGGTGCGGCTAGCATGGTTGGAATGCTTTAACGCGGTTGGTGTGACTAGCATAGCTAGGGCCAAGGCAGAGTGCATTTGGCATGGCGCGGATAGCTTGGTCTAGGTGTGGCTGGCATGATTTTTCATTGGCGCAGAGGTGCGGCTAGCATGGTTGGCATGCTTTGGCGCGTTTGGTATGGATGGCATGATTTGCCATTGGTAGAAGGTGCGACTAGCATGGTTGGCATACTTTGGCACGGTTGGTGTGGCTGGCATGATTTTCCATTGGCACAGAGGTGCGGATGGCATGGTTGGCATACTTTGGCGCGTTTGGTGTGACTAGCATAGCTAAGGACAATGCAGAGTGTGTTTGGCATGGCGCGGCTAGCTTGGGCTAGGTGTGGCCGGCATGATTTTCCATTGGCACGGAGGTGCGGCTAGTGTTGAGGTGCTGCAGTGACGCATAATGATGACGCATTACAGAGTTGCAGGCAAAGTTAGTGTTCAGCCATAATGGCACATTGCGAAGCCATAATAGCGCAACGCAAGCCATAATAGCGGTATACTGTATAGACTGTCAATTGTCAAGAATGGCATAACCCTACAGGGCCAATAAAGCGCGATAATGGCGCTACATTGTAAATACATTTGTCTAAGGAATGAAGCTTATTGACCGACACAATAAGGCTTCATTGAGGAAAGGAAAGACATGGACAAAGTTGACAGATGCAACATGCGATGTTGGCATAAATGCATATTTATGGAATTGAGTTGGCCCAAACTCAAGGATGATGCAAGAATAGTGGAATATACTAAGAGTTAGTCTATACATTGGTTCAAGGCAGGGCCGAAGTCTGAACAGTGAAAACAAGTTGGTAATGCAAGAGTTGCATTGCTATTGTTAATCTAATTGGCGAAGTGAAGTATATATGACGCATGAGTAACTAGAGTGAGCTTAAGGAGTTCGCCTCGATGATGGAAGATTAAGAATTGCCCGTGCATGAGTTTAGAATGATAATCATGCAGGGCCAAGAGGGTTGAATGTTGGATCAAGTTAGAATCTAGTATTGCGCAACAAGTGGTGCAATACGGCTCAAGTGACGGTTACGAGTTGGTTACGAGCTTCACAAGCATGCCAATGATGTGAGACAAAGTAGAACGGTTATAAAAGAAGTTATAACCATGTGGGAGTGTTTCTAACCACCAAGAACAGGTGTGGCATCTGTTTTCCTGACAACACAAAAGGTGGCAGTTGGAAAAGCAAGCCGGAGGTTATGAAAACTACCTGATGGGACACAAGGCTGTTCCATGCGTGTGCAAGTGTTGTGCACGGTTTTGGCCATTGTAACCACTGTATAAATAGTCCTAAGGAGTAGGAAAATTGGTAGGCTACATAGGAGAGAGTTAGTCTCATGTTTGGCAGAGTTAGGCATTCACTAAGAGGGTGAATGGCCTGTTTTTGGTCCATGTGATGGACGAGTTTTGTAATCTTCCTTTGATACAATAAAATGGGTTGATTGTGTCATGTCTTTGTGTTAATTGTGTTGCTGGTCTTGTGTGATAATTGTTGAAGTACATCGTAGTACCTCTTATGCTTATGGGGGCATGAAGAGTTAGAGAGAAAGAAGAAAAGACTTCTGTTGCGTATTGACTTATGAGTGAAGGCAGATGCATAATTTAATGCAAGTGTGCAAGGCTGAGTACTTGTGGGTGATGTTGAATCACTGAAACACATAGTATTACCGGTCATGTCCCATGAAAATTTTAGGCGATTAAATGGGCATGTGATAAGCTGGTATCAGATCTGTGTTTGGGGACACAGTTGTTGATTTTTCTCTCTTTTACTCAAGTTGGTGTCATTTGTTTGTCGAATTCAGTGAATAATTGTTTGGGTTTCGCTAGTATGGAGACTAGAAGAAGTTGGTCTTGTGTGGTAAGATTAATTGGAATGAACTTTGAAGCTTGAAGTAGCAGCAGGCCATGAAAGTTTATGACAAAGGTGTCAAAATTCCATCCCAAAGTGTTAGACGAACGTGCAAGAATTATTGAAAACCGGGTTTTCAAGTGATGGCATGACAAAAATAAGGAGTGTGCTGACTTATATGGCGCAAGTTAGGTGTTAAAGTCCATGTTTCTCACAAGTATTCAAAGATTAGGCATTTGGAATGCATACCTTTGTGGTGTTATTAGTAGCGAGTACATTACGTGTTGTAATGGGAATTTTATGGGAAATTCCCGAATACAAAGAAATTGATGGCCTTTGCAGTGGAAAAGAAGATGAAGAACATGTCTATGCGATATATTGAAGGTGTTTTCATCGTAGCCAATTGGATAGAAGATTATAGTTATCTCTCTTGAATGCATGTACCTTGGTGGTAATGCAAAGTCTGATTGTGAATCAGAATTTTTGTGGAAATTGTGATTCCATAAAATAAGAATTGGATGACCAATTCTTATCTAGCATAAAGATTATTGAAAGGCTTAAGATAGAAGCGTAAGTTAGGGGAAAACCGATACACCACGGTCTTGCGTTTGCAAAGAGTTCTTCGTTGATGCTAGATGGACACAAGGAGTGTGTTTGCACCTGGTTTATGAGTGGGATCAATATTCTTGGACAAGGGTGTCCAAAGACCGGCAATTGATCATAACCACAAGCGGATGTTCTTGTCAACTGCAAATCAACAATTGTTTCTACTCAAGTTGATTTTGGCGAAGGGGAAAGACAAGAGTAACCAGTTGTGCATGGGTAGTAAAATGAGTTCCAAGTTTGAATAAGAATGTGGCATTCTTGCTTCATGGAACGTAGGCAGTGGCGCCTCATTTGCAAGGATTGTGCCTTGTTAATATTGTCCAAGATAATTGTCCGCGGAAGTCATTGAGTGATATGACTTTGCTGAGCTCTATGGTGATGCTCAAAATCACCAAGTTAAGTCCATTCCAGTTGTGCAAAGGTGCACAAGTTTGTGTCAAGATTTGGGTGTTAATTGGCATATCATGTATGCAACAGTAGCATGCGCCAAATGGGATTTGGGCATGGCCAGAATGCATAATGCATTTGGAGATGCAAGTTAGGACAAATTATGGATGCGGGAAAGAGAAGGAAAAAGTAGTGGTGATGCATAAAGATGGCATGTGCCATTATAGAAGAAATCTTCATGACAGCTAAAGCAAAATGATAGCATCAGTCTAAAAGGAGTATTCAACTAATTGTCAATTATAGTGTGCTTCATTATGGGAGTTGCATACGAACGTTGATAGTTGGAAGAGTGCATGTGGAAAAGTGAACTGCTACATTGGGGATAGTAGGTGATGTCTCGCTTCCTTTGTTGCTTAGAAGCGAAGTTGAAGTCAGTATTACAAGGCTTGTTAGGTCTTACAAGTTGCAATCAGTTGGCGTGAGTATTTGCTCAAGTTTGAGTATACTTTCAGTTTGGGTCGAGTGGACCTTGGTGTTGGAATGAAGTATCTCTATGTAAGGTAGTAGTCAATGAGGGTATTTGAAGTGAAAGATCTTTCCTCTTTCGTTCAAATTAAAGCTAGTTCGCGTGGAAGATGCTACATAGCATATTACGTCAAAATATGCAATAGAAGACGATGAAAGTGAAAGAAGCAAATATAGGAGTTGGTGGCATAGTCGAGTTTTCTGTTGAGAGTTATGTGGAAGTGCAAAGGCATTTGACAGCGAATGCATGTAGTAACGCAGAAAGAATTAAGATGTAAGTCCATCAAGTAAATGAGTTAAGATTGACTCGTAGTTAGGAAGAACATGATGTTGTTTTTCCGCTACATTAAAGCGTATCAGTTTGAAAGAGCAAGTGAGCTTAAAGTGCTGGTTTCAAAGGAGCGTGAAGAGGATGCCTGGTCTCTGGGAAGGCGGTCTAATGTTAGGGGTATCCTAATTCATGACTATATAAAATTCATGCATTTCAATCAAGGTGTTGTGTTAGCGCAAGCAAAGAACAACAAGGTGTTGGTTGTTTGGCACACAAATGATGCGAGTCCGAGAAGGTGAAGTTTTCAACATGATTTGGAGGCCAAATCTAGTGAAGGTGCTGATGTTTGCAAAGTGTAGCAAAAGCTATAGGTCGTGGCGCATACCAAGAGTGGTATAAAATCATAAAGTGCATACCTTAAGGCATGGCATGTTTGGCGAAGGCGCAACATGATTGAAGCATAAATCCAAGTCTTGTATAAGTCCTATTAAGTTGCGTGGTGCAACTAAAGTCGGAGGATAAATGCATAAGATTATGGTAATGATTATTGTGATCAGTTGGAGGGATCATTGCTTGTGTACACTTAGACACAAATGATTCAAGTGAAATTCAAGTCTAATTCAGGGAGTTGGCAAGAAGAATTTCCAGTTTGCATTTGGGTGTTGATATATGATTTGAGATGGAGTTGAAAGCGGTCGGGACGTAACAACAAAGTTCAAGTCAGTAGGATCAATGGAAAGGCAATAAAATAAGTTATGGCATTTGGTACTAGGCATAATTTTTTCTGCAAGAATGAAGGCCAAACAAAGTTTGTTGATTTCTAAGAAGGGCTTAGAAGAGTACACGGTCAGAGAACAAGTATAACGAGTATACTTTGTTGCGTTCAACGAGGGCGTTGAACGGATTAGGTGGGGGAGGTCTGTTGCAGTGCTGCAAGTGATGCATAATGATGACGCGTTACGGAGTTGCAGGCAAAGTCAGTGTTCAGTCGTAATGGCGCATTGCGAAGCCATAATAGTGCAACGTAAGCCATAATAGCGGTATACTGTATAGACTGTCAAGTGTCAAGAATGGCATAACCCAATAGGGCCAATGAAGCACGAGAGTGGCGCTATATTGTAAATACATTTTTCTAAGTAATGAATCTTATTGACCGACACAATAAGGCTTCATTGAGGAAAGACAAGACATGGCCAAAGTTGACAGATGCAACATGCGATGTTGGCATAGATGCATATCCATGGAATTGAGTTGGCCCAAACTCAAGGATGATGCAAGAATAGTGGAATAGACTAAGAGTTAGTCTATGCATTGGTTTAAGGCAGGGCCAAAGTCTGAACAGTGCAAACAAGTTGGTAATGCAAGAGTTGCATTGCTATTGTCAAGCTAATTGGCGAAGTGAAACATATATGACGCATGAGTAACTAGAGTGAGCTTAAGGAGTTGGCCTCGATGATGGAAGCTTAATAATTATCTGTGCATGAGTTTAGAATGATAAGTATGCAGGTCCAAGAGGGCTGAACGTTGGATCAAGTCAGAATCCAGTATGGCACAACAATTGGTGCAATACGGCTCAAGTGACGGTTACAAGTTGGTTACGATCTTCACAAGCATGCCAATGATGTGATATGAAGTATAACGGTTATAAAAGAAGTTCTAATCATGTGGGAGTGTTTCTAACCACCAAGAAAAGGTGTGGCATCTGTTAGCTTGACAACACAAAAGGTGGCAGTTGGAAAAGCAAGCTGGCGGTTATGGAAACTACCTGATGGGACACATGGCTGTTCCATGCATGTGTATGTGTTGTGCACGGTTTTGGACATTGTAACCACTATATAAATAGTCCTAAGAAGTAGGAAAATTGGTAGGCTACATAGGATAGAGTTAGTCTCATGTTTGGCAGAGTTAGGCATTCACCAAGAGGGTGAATGGCCTGTTTTTGGTACATGTGATGGACGAGTTTTGTAATCTTCCTTTGATACAAAAAAATGGGTTAATTGTATCATGTCTTTGTGTTCATTGTGTTGCTGGTCTTGTGTGAGAATTGTTGAAGTGCATGGCAGAACCTCTTATGCTTATAGGGGCATGAAGAGTTAGAGAGAAAGAAGAAAAGACTTATGTTGCGTATTTCCTTATGAGTGAAGGAAGTTGCATACTTTGATGCAAGTGTGCAAGGCTGAGTACTTGTGGGTCATGTTGAATAACTAAACCACATATTATTGCCGGTCATGTCCCATGAAAATTTTAGGCGATTAAATGGCCATGTGACAGCTAGCATGGTTTGCATGCTTTGACGCGTTTGGTGTGGCTGACATGATTTGCCGTTGGCACAGGGATGAGGCTAGTAAGGTTGGCATGATTTGGAGTGGTTAGTGTGACTAGCATAGCTAGGGCCAAGACAGAGCTTGTTTGGCATGGCGCAGCTAGTTTAGGCTAGGTGTGGCTGGCATGACTTGCCATTGGCACGGAGGGGAATTGGGGTTTTGCTCGTTGTAACCCTAATTTGAAAAAAAATACCCCCCATTAATTATTGTCTACATGCATTAAATGTTCTAATAAGTGTGTCACCGGTGACATTAGGTTATTCGTGGTTTTACAATTTTAACCTACGTCTAAAAACCACCATCAACATTAAGTCCCATGCTTAACTCGAAACAGGAGCTTTGTTGCAAGGTAAGCATAAGATGGTGACAAACTATCATCACTGAATCGTAAAGAGAATTGAGGAGGCTTGTCTGACCTTTTTTTTATAGATATGATTTGGAATCCTTGCCTCTGGCAGTTTTGCACAAATCGGGAGGCTGGCATAATTTGGGAAGCTGGGCGTCCTTGGGAAAACTGGGAAGCTGGGCGTCCTTGGGAAATTGGGAAGCTGGGCATGAGCTTGGTGGGACCGGTACAATTGGGAGACCGGGAAGCTGGGCGTGAGCTTGGTGGGACCGGTGCAATTTGGAGATTGGGAAACTGAAGTGAACTTGGTGGGGCCGGCTTAAGCTGGGAAGCTGGCGCAAGTTGGGAGACTGACCAGGATTGGGAAGCTTGCACATTGGGAAGCTGTCCAGGATTGAGAAGCTTGCACGTTGGGAAGCTGTCCAGGATTGGGAAGCTCTTGCAAGGGAGACGCTTGCGGTTTAGGGTTTGACACGCTGGAACCCTAATGGGCGCCCTTTGCTATAGTTGTTGTAGAATCCTCGTTTGGAGTCGGATTTTCGATGTCCGCATATGTATCTTCAAACCCAGGAAATTTCCAAGCTTTATGAAAGAAGCTTTTTGAATTTTGAGCATGTTTAGGTGATGAAAAATGCGAAACAGTAAACTTCCAGGAGGTTTTAAGAACTTTTCCAGGTTGCGTGTTGTCTGATGCTCTGGTCACCTCTCCTTGATCGTTCATCCAATTTCCATGAAATTTTGACATGTTGTAGGTAACTTCCATGCGAAGAGAATGGTACATAAACCAACACTATATTCCACACCAATTGGTCCCAGTTCGTAATTGAACACATGGCAGTGTAAATTTCCCTCAGCTGAGTTTGTTTGGAAAACGTGTTTCATGACTTTGGTACTCCTTGCACATGTTGTAGAAGCATAATAAGGAACTTGGATGATGTTAGTTCACTTACTTTCTTAATTTTATGATCGTACTGATTTTCCACGCTTGATCCATCCTAATCCCATGTAATCTTCGTATTAGGTGCTTAAAAACGAAGTTGGGAATCATGGGTCCACTAGTACGATCAACCCTGGAGTTGTTGACGATGAACCACTTGCGCTTCCAGGTAATGAATTATTGATTTCCAATGCAGTGGAAGTGACTGAAATCCCAATTGAGCCTCAGATGGTGGAACCCGAATCGAGAATAGTAGAAACTGCTTCGTTGGAGGTTGCCCCCATGCGCAGCCTACTCTCATTACATCTCCTTGAATTCCTCGTCCACATGATTCGACATGATCATATCGTACTCTTATGGATGTGACAATGATATGCTCAGAAATTACTTAATGAAATATTCTGATAGTGCAGGCTTGGGACCCTCCACGACACCGTTAAGTGTTGAAAGCGTCTTCTAGACAGAGAGATGATAATATTCTTGCGATGTACCCTTGAAGAGTAGATGACCTTGTTTTGAGTGCGGATTTTTGGTTGACTGTGTCTTCTGAGCTTTGGCGGTAAAGGGATTCCGTGTATATCCTCAGTCCTCAAGTATGGTTTACATGTTTCCATATTTGTAGTAATTGTTGTTGTAGTGAGGCTCTGGTTGGTATTAACGAGTGAGCGACAACAGTTCTTGGTAGGAGATGTAATCAGAAGAGACTACATTATTGTGGTAATAAAGTAAGTTGGCTGAAATTATATGGGCTTCCGTGGAAGTAAAAATATTGGCTGGATGTGACTATGATCCTTGACATGAAGAAGCGGCATTGAAGTAGCTTCGGCTCTTGGTGAGGATGTTGAAACTTAGAAAGCTAAACGTTAAAGTTTTGGCTTCGGACCCTGGAGCATCTTATGAAGAGAATGCTAAAGCGGAGCGGTTGCGTTAATCAGTGTGTTGTCGAACCGGACATCCTTCAAGTGAACAGTGGTTAGGAATCCATGGTTCCTTCTATCAACCGTGATTTAGTTTGGGAGAGGCTTCTTTGGTTGGAAATAGATGCTTCCCTAATGCAGTGCGGTTGAGGGCTGCAGATATATCTTAACATTGTGCCTTGGGGAAATATAGAATCTCACATAAATATTTCATCATGGACTGCACAGTTTTGTGTGCGAAGTCCCCAGAAATCATGCGTCTCTTGATAGGAAGAGAGTCTTCGTGAACCCAGGGGGTTTGATGATTTGCTTCGATTTTGGAGAAGTCGTTCCTGATATTTACATGTAATGAAATTGGATTGTTGCTTCTATACGGGGCATTCAAGTGCAACGGTATAAGGATGCAGGCTTCCAGCACTGGGAAGATGCAAACTGGAAGTGCAAGTGTGACGCAAGCTGTTACTGCTGGAAAAGATGCAAGCTGCCAGCGCTGGAAAGGATGCATGCTGTAGGCGCTGGAAAGACGTAAGTTGTCGGTGCTAGCCATTGAGCAGAGAAGCTAGCACTAGAGAGACACTATCTGTTGGTACTGACCAGGTTGTGGTATTGTGGTCGATCATGTGCGTGCTGCATGTGTGCCTGACATGTGCGTCTGGTAAGCACGTCTGGAAAGCGCGTCAGCTATTGTTTTGGACCCGGACTGTTGGCGCTGGAACGTTGGCTATCAAGCTGTAATGATAGCGCGGGAGGCTTCTTTCTGTATGACGGTGTAATCGATACCTGGAAGGCATGCATGATGGATCATGGAATGCTGGTGTTAGCGGTAGCATGGTAGAAACAAAGTGGGCAAGCATATTCTGTCTATGAACTCCAGCGTTCCTCCTTCAGTTTGTTATCCTCGTTTTTTATTGGTGTAAACCTTAGTCATAGGTATGCCTTCCATAAATCTGTAGGAATATAGTTGATCTCTTCGAATATTACTGTAGTAGCGTCAGCTACTTCATGAACAGTAACTGGTAACCATTATGATGCAAAGTCGGTATGCATGGTGATGCAACAAAGATTTTGAGATGAAACAGGCGGTCCTCCAAATAACGGATGACTTCTTCTTCGAGAAAAGTAAACCACTATTGAATGGCTTCCTTTGCACTTCTGTCTTCTGAAATTCTTCTATGTTTTTTTTTTGAAAGGCAAATGAAACACCTGGATTATGGTTTTGATTTTCTAGATTTCTGGGTTGATTGGAAAGTGTTTTTTTTTATTATTTTCTGGGTTGATAGGCAAGTGTTACCTATGAGGATTTTTGGTTATTATTCGGGATGAACCGTTTTTGGATATGGAAGATATGAAAAGATGAATATGTGGTTCCTCTTTTTTTTTTTAGGGATGATGCCGCTTTTTGGTTATGATACGAACATCCTAGGGAAGATATGGAATCGTAAACATTGTGTGTTGGTAGATGACATGGGACAGGACATAACATGGCTATTGGTTTTATCATTCCCGTGAAAACTTGAAATGGTAAACCATATATATTCTGTCTAGGCAAGACTTACTCGGTTTCCCAGATCTCCTGATGATAAGGGATCCTCGTGTGTAAGATTGGATTTCGCGGAAAGCACCACTGTGATTGTGGAAAGTCCTCGGTCGTTTTAAGTTACTTGATGACTGGACCATTTTCTTTCGATTTCTGTGAAGTCCCCAGCCGTTTCATGTAGATTCACGACTGGTAACCAGGCTGTCTTTCGGTTCTTGTAAAGTCCCCAGACGTTTCATGTAGTTTCACGACTGGTAACCAGGATGTCTGGTAGTTGAGTTGTAGATCCCCAAATAGATTGCTTGCTTCTGCCGTCCTGATGCCTGGATCGAAGTATGAGATCGATTTCTGAAAGCTGATATGTAACCGAAAGATCAATCCTCCCGCTGTGGTCGCCAATTGTTTATGGGTAAAAATTGTTTCTGCCGATTTTGGTAAATTCGGTAGGTGAGTGAGAAACTAGTTTAAACCCTAAACAAATGTGTTGCACGTGAGCAATTTTTAGATTCGAGAGATTAATATGTACAAGTCCGGCCTAAACCAAGAAATGGTCGTTCCAGACTTGCTTCGGTCACAAAGTGGAGGAGAAGGGTTGATTTGGGGAGGGAAGCGAAGAAAGGTGTTGAGACCAGAATAGTTCTGTAAGGGTAGTATCTCGACTCGTATCAGAAAGTGAAAGCTTGGGAAGCTTGCAAGATTGTGAAAGCTTTTTGGGAGAGCTTGCAAAGTTGCCTTTTCTGAATGTATATATATTTTTCCTGACCGAGACTTGTTGTCTGGTGGAAATAGGTAAGACCTATTTATACAAGTCGAGATTGAAAAATACCCTGGCCTCATGAAGGAAGAGAGTAAAGGGTGAAATAATGGGAGGAGGTGGTAACCGCATAGTGTTTATGGGTGAAAACGTTTTCACCATTATTTCCTCATTTATTTGACCGCTTTATTCCTATTCACGCTTTCTTAATGTGAGCGTAGTATACGCTGCATGCTGTGACCTCCAAACCAAGACCCTGGAAAGCATCCCCCAGTGTGTGTTGATGTCTCGAGTGTTGGTTGCACCTTGAGTGCAAGTGGCAATGCCAGGCTGCAAGTGGCGCGTGTGGTATGTGCGGAATGCCTTTGTTGCGGGTTGCACCTTGAGTGCAAGTGGAAATTCCAGGATGCAAGTGGCGCATGTGGCATGTACGGAATGCCTTGGTTGCAGGTTTCACCTTAAGTGCAAGTGGTAATGCCAGGCTGCAGGTGGCGCGTGTGTCATGTGCAGAATGCCTTGGTTGCAGGTTGTACGGTTTGTAAGCCTAGGCTACCAGCGAGCATGTTGGCATGTGCCAATGGCACACACGGCCAAGTTGACCTAGGTTGCAAGGTTCGCAAGCCTAGGCTCCCAGCGAGCGGATTTGGCATGTGCCAATGGCACGCACGGCCAAGTTGACCTAGGTTGCACGGTTTGCAAGCCTAGGCTACCAGCGAGCGGATTTGGCATGTGCCAATGGAACGTAAGGCCAAGTTGACCTAGGTTTCACGGTTTTCATGCTAGTCTACCAGCGAGCATGTTGGCATGTGTGGCCAATTTCGTCTAGGTTGCACGGTTTGCAATCTAGGCTACTAGCGAGCATGTTGGCATGTGCCAATGGAACGTGGCGGCTTGGTCCCTTGGTTGCACGGTTTGGAAAGCTGGGAAGAGGGCGCTTTTGGCATGGTACGGCTATCTTGGCTAGGTGCATGACCATGCTATGGTTTTTGCGCCAAAGGACATGAGAAGACCTTAGACGGACAGGATTTGCTCATGGGATTGAAGGGCAACCGTTGATTGTTGCACACCATCACTT
The DNA here is from genome assembly GCA_023529315.1 of Papaver bracteatum. Classification (NCBI taxonomy): domain Eukaryota; kingdom Viridiplantae; phylum Streptophyta; class Magnoliopsida; order Ranunculales; family Papaveraceae; genus Papaver; species Papaver bracteatum. Next base: position 1,540,786 of record JAJJWX010003498.1, read on the forward strand.
TGGTAGCCGCAAGGGGGAGGCCGGTATAGTGGCATGGATAGGGCCAAGGTAAGGGTGTTTGGCTTGGCGTGGTGTGTTTAGAATATATAGGGCCAAGGCAAAGTGTGTTTGGCATGGCGCGTCTAGCTTGGGCTAGGTGTGGATGGCATGATTTGCCATTGGCACAGAGGTGCGGCTAGCATGGTTGGCATGATTTGGTGCGTTTGGTGTGGATGGCATGATTTGACATTGGCACAAAGGTGCGGCTAGTATTACGATGCTGCAAGTGTCGCATAATGATGGCGCGTCACAGAGTTGCAGGCCAAGTCAGTGTTCAGCCGTAATGGCGCATTGCGAAGCCATAATAGCGGTATTACTTTACAGAATGTTAAGTGCTGAGAATGGCATGATCCCACAAGGCCAATGTATTTCAAGTACAACACTACATTGTAAAGATATTTGGTTAAGGAATGAAGATTATTGACCGACACAATGAGGCTTCATTAAGGGAGGCAAGACAAGGCCAAAGTGACAAATGCAACATGCGATGTTGGAATTAAGGCATATCCGTGGAATTGAGTTGGACCAAACTCAAGGATGATGCAAGAAGAGTGAAATAGACTAGGAGTTAGTCTATGGCATTGGTTCAAGGCTGGCCAAAGCTTGTACAATGCAAACAAGTTGGTAATGTAAGAGTTGCATTGCTGTTGTCAAGATAATTGGCGTAGTGAAGCATATATGACACACGAGTAACTATAGTGGGCTTAACGAGTTGTCCTCGACAAGTAAATCTTAAAGAGTGTCCGTGCATGAGTTTATAAGGATAAACATGCAGGGACAAGATGGCTAAACGTTGGAGGGTGACAGAATCCAGTATTCCAGGATAAGTGGCGCAGTACGGCTCAAGTGACGGTTACAAGTTGGTTACGAGCTTCACAAGCATGCCAATGACGCGTGATGAAGATGAGCGGTTATAAAGGAGTTTATAATCGTGGGAGAAGAGTTTTAACTTCCAAGAGAACATGTGTTGGACGATTGGCGCAAGTTAAAGGAGAACTGGCCGGTTGGCATAGTAGTTAGCGGTTATGAAACTGCTCCCCAAGACAGATGGCTGTCTCTAGCGTGTGTAACGGTTATGCACGGTTTATCCAAGCAAAGATGCTATATAAATAGTCCTAAGGCATGGAAAATTCGGTAGCCTAGCCTGTGTGAGAGTGAGCCTAGCATATGTGAGAGTTAGACTCATATTAGGAGAGCTTTTGTAAGACTTAGACTTGGTTCAAGGAGTGAACAAGTCTGTTTAAGTCCCCAAGTGGGAAAGTTTTGTATTTTTCCCTTTGATGCAATAAAAGAGTTAATTGTGTCATATTCTAAGTGTTCTTGGTTGGCTGATTGTTGTTAGCAAAGTATGGAAAATATTGAATGCATTATGGGGTGCATTTGATGAGTTTAAGTTAAAGAGAAAGAAGGTTAATGACTTCCGCTATAGAATTGTTGAGTTGGCTGTTTGCATTGGTGCAAACTTATAAGGCTGAAGTGCAAGTGGGTGAAGCTTTATTCACAGAACCATTGTGCTGCCGGGTTACACTTTCGCAGAAAAATATCTGGGGTGTTTGAAGGTGTGACAATTCGGGTATCAGAGCTGTGTTTGGGGCACAGTTCAGGTGTATTTGTTGGATAATACACTAAGACTTCTTTCTCTCTTAAGCTATTTTGTTGTGAGCAAGTAAGTGGCGCATTATTTTCAGAATATTGCATTAGAAATGAGTTCTTATGGCATGATGATCGACGAAGAACTACCGGGTACGTTTGATCAGCTTGAGGAGTATGACAGTAATCTTGATGATTTTGTCATAGACATGGGATGTGATGGCCTTGTAAATCCTCTTATTTCTGAAGATAAGGGCAGGCTAGACCTACTTGAAGGAAGGATATCAGATTGGTTTAAAGAATTTGACGAAAGGGTAGGTGCAGTCGAGGACAAGGTGTCTGATGCAACCTTGTTGAATTGCGAAACCAATGCTGAAGTGACTGAATTAATGGTGCAATTCAGTGACATAAAGACCATACTAACAAGCCATGCGAAGCAAATGTCTGAGAAAGTGGCTTGCATTCGCTGGTTAATCAGTAACGGCATGATTTTAGGAGGAAACGTGCATGGAGAAAGCTCAAGTCGACTCTCCGAGCCAAGAATTTACGTTGGTTCCAGAAATGATAGAGAAATTGAGAATTTATTGTATGACGTTGAGGCATACTTTGAGGCGAATGGAACTGGGGAAGGACAAAAAGTAACTCTCGCAGGAAATTACCTTGGTGGTGATGTAAAGGTTTGGTGGAGAACTATGCTGCAAGAAGATGAAGCTGCTGGTTATACCAATCCTATGTCATGGGATGCCATGAAAGAGGGATTGAGATGTCAGTTCTGGATGAGCAATGGTGCTTGGTATGCAAGAGAAAGTTTACGTAGGCTGAAAATGACGAATACACTACAGTCCTATGCTGAAAACTTCCTTGCATTGGTGCAAGAAGTGCGTGGCATGAGTGAAGAAGATCAGATGTTCCAATTTATGGCTGGCGCAAGTTCAAGTGTGATTGATGAACTTAAGAAGCGCAAAATCCAGAGTATCCAGATGGCTATCCAAGTGGTAAGAGGACTTACTAGCTGCACAACGACTGAAGATATGCAAAGCTGTGAAGTTGAATCCAAAAGAAAGGAAAAATCTGTAGGCATTAAGCGCAAGCATGAACCGAAGGAAGATGAATTATTCCCTTCAACCCGGAAGTATAGGGGATGTTTCATCTGCAAAGGTTTGCATTTCGCAAGAAGCTGTCCACTCAAAGCACAACTTAATGTATCTGTTGGGAATGACTATGGGGATCATTCTAGCAAGACTCGTGAAGGCCGAAGTGAAAGTTCCAGGAAGAGACCACACAGCGAAGTCGTTGCTCACTTCGACAAAGTTAGAAACTAAGCTAAGAACAAGAGTAAGTGTTGCTGTCTCCATTGGTGACACTTTGATGCCAGAACAAAGAGTGTTCCTGGCCTTGTTTTATGTAACTTTAGTTGTTGGTTGTTGCAAACTCTGTGTGTAGAGTTTGGTTGTACAGACTTTTATTTGAGTCTTCAAGTTTGTATATACTTTTCTTTGGTGTAAGCAAGTTACTTTGTTAATGAAGTTTTAGCTTTCCAAAAGTGATCAAGTGAATTATCAATCATGTAATGGTACATGGTCTTGTTATGTAAGAGCAGTAATGAATGAGGGTGTTTTCGTTTAAAAAGTCTTGCCTCTTTATTTACGATGTAAAGATAGTTCATGGGAAGATGCTGCAAGTAGCATGCTTAGCCTAACGTATGCAATGGCAAGACAAGTTGAAAGCTAATAAGCAAAGCATATGACAAGGGTCCTAGTTGGTGAAAAAGTGATGTTGCTGTTTGGGAATTGCAAAATAGCACGACGGCAGATGGGAAGCGACGGTGCAAGCAATACAGCAAGTAAGAAATCACATCATCAGCAAGCATGAGTCGGGTAGAACTCATGGCCTTAGAGAAAGACACACACTTTCCAGGCAAAGTACAATGCAGTTCAAAGAAGTATTTGGAGACATATTGGCTTTAAAGGCGTAGCATATGGACAACTAAAGGGTTAGCTAATGATATGTCCAAGAGATAGTTAGTCACAGTTTTAAATGGGCTGTGCAACTCAATAGTTTTGTTGCATGGAAGTTAAGCAAAGAAAACTCACCATTCCAGTTCGGGTATGCAAAATGGCATAAGTATATAGTTTATACTTGGTGGCCACATTCATAGAAATGAGTTCTTGAATGTTGTTTGCATAATCAGAGTTTGGTGAGGCATGAAGTGTTGAATTCGGGTGTCTAATGCAAAGAGAACCCCTATTCACTTTGTGACGTGCTTAATGAGGAGCGTGAAGAACAACAGTTCAACGGCGGGTCGTCGACAAAATTGATTGAAAACAAAGCCAAGTCGTTTATAAGTCCTTGTCACGTTGAGTGAGAGGCAAAGTCTAAAAGCGATGGCAATGATCATGATGATCAAATTGAGAATAATCACTCAGTACGTACACTTAGGCGAAAATGATTCATGCGAAATTCAAGCTAAAAGGGAGTTGGCTAAGAAGAATTTCATATTCGCATTTGGGTATTGAAGCATGATTTGAGTAGAAACGTAAGCGTAGTGCACGATGCCGAGAAGTGGATCAAGTATATGAGATCAATGGCAAAGCAGTAAAGCTAAGTGATGGCATGTGGTACTAAGCATAAAGTTTTGGAAAGAAAGGTGGCCAAACAAGCTTGCTGAATTTTGAGAGTGGCTCAGAAGTGTACAAACGCCGTAGAACAAGTATATTGGGTATACTTAGTTGCATTCAACGAGGGCGTTGAACGGATTAGGCGGGGGAGGTCTATTACGGTGCTGCAAGTGTTGCATAATGATGGCGCGCCACAGAGTTGCAGGCCAAGTCAGTGTTCAGCCATAATGGCGCATTGCGAAGCCATAATAGCGGTATTACTGTACATATTGTTAAGTGTTGAGAATGGCATGATCCCACAGGGCCAATGTATTGCAAGTACAACACTATATTGTAAATATATTTGGCTAAGGAATGAAGCTTATTGACCGACACAATGAGGCTTCATTAAGGGAGGCAAGACAAGGCCAAAGTGACAAATGCAACATGCGATGTTGGCATTAAGGCATATCCGTGGAATTGAGTTGGCCCAAACTCAAGGATGATGCAAGAATAGTGAAATAGACTAGGAGTTAATCTATGTCATTGGTTCAAGGCTGGACAAAGCTTGAACAATGCAAACAAGTTGGTAATGTAAGAGTTGCATTGTTGTTGTCAAGCTAATTGGCGTAGTGAAGCATATATGACACACGAGTAACTATAGTGGGATTAAGGAGTTGGCCTCGACAAGTAAAGCTTAAAGAGTGTCTGTGTATGAGTTTAGAAGGATAAACATGTAGGGCCAAGATGGCTGAACATTGGATCGTGACAGAATCCAGTATGCCAAGACAAGTGGCGCAATACGGCTCAAGTGACGGTTACAAGTTGGTTACGAGCTTCACAAGCATGCCAATGACGCGTGATGAAGAGGAGCGGTTATAAAGGAGTTTATAATCATGGGAGAAGAGTTTTAACTGCCAAGAGAACAAGTGTTGGACGATTGGCGCAAGTGAAAGGAGAACTGGCAAGTTGTCATAGTAGTTGGCGGTTATGAAACTGCTCCCCGAGACAGATGGCTGTCTCTAGCGTGTGTAACGGTTATGCATGGTTTGGCCAAGCAAAGCTGCTGTATAAATAGTCCTAAGGCATGGAAAATTCGGAATCCTAGCCTGTGTGAGAGTGAGCCTAGAATATGTGAGAGTTAGACTCATATTATGAGAGTTTTTGTAAGACTTAGACTTGGTTTAAGGAGTGAACAAGTCTGTTTAAGTCCCCAAGTGGGCAAGTTTTGTATTTATTCCCTTTGATGCAATAAAAGAGTTAATTGTGTCATATTCTAAGTGTTCTTGGTTGGCTGATTGTTGTTAGCAAAGTATGGCAAAGATTGAATGCATTATGGGGTGCATTTGATGAGTTTAAGTTAAAGATAAAGAAGGTTAAGGACTTCCGCTGTAGAATTGTTGAGTTGGCTGTTTGCATTGGTGAAAACTTATAAGGCTGAAGTGCAAGTGGGTGAAGCTTTATTCACATAACCATTGTGCTGCCGGGTTACACTTTTGCAGAAAAATATCTGGGGTGTTTGAAGGTGTGACATCTAGCATGGTTGGCATGCTTTGGCGCGGTTGGTGTGACTAGCATAGTTAGGGCCAAGGAAGAGTGCGTTTGGCATGGCGCGGATATCTTGGGCTAGGTATGGCTGGCATGATTTTCCATTGGCGCAGAGGTGAGGCTAGCATGGTTGGCATGCTTTGACGCGTTTGGTGTGGCTGGCATGATTTTCCATTGGCACAAAGGTGCGGCTAGCATGGTTGGCATGCTTTGGCGCGTTTGGTGTGGCTGGAATGATTCGCCATTGGCACAGACGTGCGGCTGGCATGATTTGGCGTGTTTGGTGTGACTAGCATAGCTAGGGTCAAGGCAGAGTGCGTTTGGCATGGCGCGAATATATTGGGATAGGTGTGGCTGGCATGATTTTCCATTGGCACATAGGTGCGGCTAGCATGTTTGGCATGCTTTGGCGCGTTTGGTGTGGCTGACATGATTGTCGTTGGCACAGGGGTGCATCAAGCATGGTTGGTATGCTTTGGCGCGGTTGGTGTGACTAGCATAGCGAGGGCCAAGGCATAGTGTGTTTGGCGTGGCGCAGCTAGCTTGGGCTAGGTGTGGCTGGCATGACTTGCCATTGGCACAGAGGGGAATTAGGGTTTTGCTAGTTGTAACCCTAATTTGAAAAAAAAAATACCCCCATTAATTACTGACTACATGCATTAAATGTTCTAATAAATGTGTCACCGGAGACATTAGGTTATTCAGGGTTTTACAATTTTACCCTTTGTCTAAAAACCACCATCAACACCTGTATAAAACTGCAATTTTTTGTCAGAATGTAACCAGGATTGGATGAAACCCGGTTACATCCTAGCCTGTAAAAACTGATTGCATTCAAGTCAATGAAAACTGAAAAAAGAATGTACAATGAAAACTGAAAAAGATTCATAATGCGATTAAAGTTATGAAACAGTACACCATGTACTTTCTCTCGGAGGTTTTGCATGAACTTGTAATAATCGTTAACCTTTTGATATGCCCTATGCTTGACAACCCATTTAAGTCTCCCATCCGCTACTTAGTTGCAACAAGAAGTAACATGCTGAGTATAGAAAAACAATTTCTAACCGCTCCAGGTGGGATATGAAACTGCAAGAGAGGGCCTCACCTCATAGATGGACAATATGTCGAGACGCTATGGAATCACTTCTAGTTTCTCAATCCTTACCAACATATTCTCTTCTTGCCTCAGTTGCGGCAACATCAAAACCAACTTAACTCCCCTAAACATTGCACCTATAACAAATATCTCAGCTCAAGAATGAGCTTTAACCATTGTTGTTTATATGTGTCAAATCCTAGTCCTCAGTACTTAATTGCAGTTGCAATACCGCACACAACAGCAATATCCAGTCGCCAAAATCAGCACACCCACTTCTTGGTTTCATCAGCGGCATAATCTCAAACCAACACACAATACATCCAACCAACACCAGTTGGACACTGCATTCACTTCAGTCAACACCACCAATTTTCTTTCAGTTCACAAACTCATCAAAATCTTCAACAGCAGCTGCAATCACACACCACAATTTCCCTGTAACTATTTTTTACGTTTTTATCTTCTCATCACAAGTCAACAGCTGCAACTCCTCAAAACATCAGAACCCAGTAATTAAATTCTAGATTCCCTCTCTCTTGTTCACCATAAACCCATCTCAGACAGTCTCCCTAAGCATACATATAACCAGACCATTTTAGTTCACCATTCATTCACCATCTTTGATTCCAACAGATGCAACTTCAATTTCGAGTCATCTCTCAACCAAACTCAAGCCACTGAAACCCATGAACATCAACATCAGTACCAGCACATTCAAATCCCTGTAATTCCTAACATGCATCTATCAACTGAACTCCACCAACAACAAAACTTCATCTCAATCGCCACCATAAACAACAGATTCATCTCCAATTCCTTCTCCTCAAATGTGGAATTCTCCTCAACCTGCAATTGTGCCTTGATGCAACCTATAATACCCAGTACTTGAATCCATCTTCTCATCTCATGTCAGCGTTGAACTTCAAATTCATCATTTTCTCTCAAATCGATTCAACCCCTCTCTATCAATTTCACCATCAACAAATTCTTCTGCGATTTAACCACCAACTGGAGGAACTCCTACTCTGCCAGATTCATTTACAGAGAACCCTAATTTAATTTTGGGACAAAAAACTCTAATTCTTGAATTCAACCTGATACCCATCACAGAATCAAACCAATACTTATGTCTCCTTCCATTTTTCGTCAATTTCAAAAACCCATCGAACTCACCCATGAAAAATAGCAGCACCAGCTCTGTTTCCTCCCTAACTTCTACTGATTCATCGAATTCATACCCATTTCAGTCATATACACAGTTCGAACCACCATCATCAAATTCATCAAAGGTTAAGGGTTACTTTAGGTAAAAGATATATATATTTTTTTATTTTCTGGGTGAAATATCCATTTTAGCTAAATGAACAGTATTTTTCTTTTTTTTGGCTATATAAACAGTAGCTAAAGCTAAGAATCTATTTCACCCAGGAATTTTCTGTTTTGGTCTTTTTGACCAATTTTGTGATCGAAAAATTGCTTTACATCCTTTTAATTGCTTGTTTGGCAACCCAAAGTAAAAACGATTCTTCAATATCGAAAGAATTTAACCCTGTTTGGATATCATTATAGAAATTGATTTTTGACTTCTTAAAGCAAAACAGTCAAAAAAAAAAAATGGATGCACAATTTCAAAATGATTCGGAGAAGCAAAAAAGTTTTTGTGAAGCAAAAAAGAAATTGTTTCCGACTATGCGAAGGGTATTTAGTTTTCTAAGTCATTTAGATATTTGGTTTCTAAATTTTTTTTATTTTAAAAAAAAAAAAAAAGTTTCTAAACTAATTTTTAAATTCTTGTTTTAATAAAGTTGAAAAGTTATTCATCATGATTCATGTGACACCTCTAGGAACCAAATTTCGGAACCACTCTATGCTATTAGTGATGGAGATAGTAAAACTAAAACATGCTATCAAATAACTCATGTATGCTGATTTTTCACTCACCAATGCTAGAGTTAATAGCACTTTCGCACTTGACACATCAATGCATAAGTCTTAAGGCACGAGCATTTGTCTTGCTTAATTGATTGCACCTGTACCTTGCAACTTGGATGCATAGTGCGTTACTTGTTATCCTGATATGCTACATGTAACTATTATGTGACAGGTATAGAATTGGCATGGAAATGGAAACAGAAGTTCTTGCAACAACAAAACCAAACGCAAGCGATCGGATACAGAGAAGTTGTTAATTCGATTCTTCATGTTCCCTAGACAGAGATGATTAAGTACACACTGTTGTTGGTAAGTTAAAATATCATTTTACACCATCTGTTTATATGCTTATTGTTTGAACATTATATCAAAACACAAGGCTGTCGAGATACTAACTGCTGGAAAACGCAGACATTGATCATTAGCTAACAGCATAAACAACCAAGCGTGTGTATCATTACAGATTTTTCTAGATAGTAATCCATGCATGCAAGTAGATACATTGCACATCTGTTTATATATATATTTTTTTTCGCATATCCATCGATGCTATACAGTCTGGTAGGGGACACACTATTCATCATCGATGCAGAGACAGTGGCGCATATAGAGGAAGTTCCACCAGGACCACCACATGAATGTATCCCCTTGCTGGCTGTACGTTGTAGCCCGAGTCCTGACTATAAAAGGAGCACCAGATGGGAACCAATACCCATCATCAAAATATCAATTTCTACATTAACTTGTATATCTAATCAAAATCGTTCTTCGTTTTCTTCTAAATAAGGCAAAAATGTCTTCCTCAAACAAAACTTTCCATGTTCGTTCAATCAGTTTGCCCACCAGATCCAACCCACTCGCTGCTACAGTTGAGGAACAACTCTGCAAATTGAGATCTTCACTTCTTACCTCATCTATCTCCAACAACTTGGTTGCTCTAAAGGACTTGTATGAATGTGTTGAGGATTTCCTTTCTACGGAAGATGGAAAATGCTTAGACGCAGTCTTGGACAGATCTGTCATGTTGTTGGATGTCTGTGGAACCATTAAGGATGCTTCGTCTCAAATGAAGCAATCGGCCCAAAATCTTCAATCATCTATCCGAAGGCAATCAAATGAGTTTGACGCGTACATGACCTCAAGAAAGAAAGTCTGCAAAGTCATCCAAAAATGCCTTTCAGATATTAAGAAAAACACCAACAAGAACAATGACCTCGTTACCGATGTCCTAACAGAAGTTGAAGCAACTACTCTTGCAGTTTTTGAATTTATCCTGTCTTTCCTCTGTGCACCAAAGCAAAGGTCACTAGTCTCAAAGTTGACCCCCAAAAGTGCAACCCAACAAGTTGTCAATGAAGTAACCAAGATGGATGTCGCTTTGAAATCCAAAGTCATTGAAGCAAAAGAAGTGCAGAAGTCATTGGCTGCCCTTGAAATGAACCTTCAAGAACTTGAAGATGGATTGGAATCTGTCTTTAGGTGTCTGATCAAGAACCTAGTTTCACTTCTTAACATCCTAAACCAATAGATCCATAGATATTTCACCTCCCATTGGTATTTTCCGCCTTTTATTAGGAAATGCCTAATGGAATTTTTACTGTACATACTTTATACAAATGAGAAACAAAGCATATTAATACAAGAAATCACTTTACTCGAAACAATTTTTGCAAATATCTTTTCTTTTCTTTTTTTCAAGTATTACACGATCCACCAATAACGCAAACTAATTACTCGGTAATTAATTAAGGCCTTGTTCTACCTGTCTTTGTTTAAATGATTAAGGAAGCATTGACATTGCTTTTTAATATATGAGATGAATGTGTGAAGATTCTAAATGTTAGAGAAACAAGGGGCATATGCATAGGCTGTTCAGCGGGAGATACGAAAGAATCATTCAGGATGACACGTCTGTGTCACATATTGTATTAAATTCAAGGCTGTCAAGATTCTAAATGTTAGAGGAACAAGAGAACTTATGTATAGGATGATCAGCTAGAAATACGGAAAATTATTCAGGATAACGCGTTAGCATCACATCAGATTGATTATAACAAATTCAATGCTGTCAGATTCTAATTGCTAACGAATTACCAGACATGGATACTCATTTTTAAATAGAGATCAAATCTTTTAAGTTCTGGCAATATGTGTGTCTGTCAATGTCAATATTTTCTTGGTCCTTAGTATCCCATTCATGCACACATCCGGATATCATATCATATTGTACGTACCGTCGTTATCGTTGGTTGTTCTAAGCATGAAAGAAGGCATGATATGGGTATCACTATCCTCTGAAGGCATGCAATTTACTATATGTCGTAATCCTCTTAGTTCAGTCAAGAGACAACTATAAATAAACAACTAAAATGACTAAATCTGCATCAATCAAGAACATCAATGCTTACCTGATTTTTTATGTGGAGTGCATCCAAATAAGCAGCGCCCGTAGGAGTTGGCCACACAAAATCTTCTACTCATTTCTTCCAAATTTGTCGAACTAGAAGTGCATTACATCCAAGGCAAAGGTAATGCAACATGCAACCATCTAGATTAATATTCTGCAGCCTAACGGTTGATTTTTTCACTGTTCAATTGACTGTCCCTTGCAGCTTAATTGATAGAAATCCGCATAGCCACCAAATGAATATAGACAACAGGAGGAGCCATTTGATTCATCTTGTTTCTGAGACAGAGATAATTAATAAATTGCATGCTGTTTGTAAGTCGAAATATCATCGTACACCATCTGTTTACATGCTTTTTGGTTCCTATGTTTGGACATTTATAATAAAACGCAAGGCTATCAAGATTCCAATGGTTGGGAAGTATATATCGCTCACTATGTGTATCATTACAAATCTTTCAAGGTAGTAACACATTCATGCACGTACTTGCACATTTGGCTAATTCTATAGGATTCGTTTTTAATAAAATAAAATTCATATATTAATTGATGCTATAGAGTCAGTAGGGGACATTCTATTTGTCATTGATGGAGGAAACAATGCAGAGATAATGGCGCGTATAGAGGAAATTCCACCACATCCACACATGATTACATCCCATTGCTGCACATTGTAGCCCGAGTCCTGACTATAAAAGGATCACCAGGTGAGAACCAATAGCCATCATCAAAACATCATTTTCTACATTAACTTTTATCTCTAGCAAATACCTTCTTCCTCTTCAAAATAAGGCAGAAATGTCTTCCTCAAACAAAACTTTCCATGCTCGTTCAATCAGTTTGCCCAATATCAGATCCAACCCACTCGCTGCTGCAGTTGAGGAACAACTCTGCAAATTGAGATCTTCAGTTCTCACCTCATCCATCTCCAACAACTTGGTTGCTCTCAAGGACTTGTATGAATGTGTTGAGGATTTCCTTTCTACCGAAGATGAAAAGTGCTTAAACGCGGTCTTGGATAGATCTGTCATGTTGTTGGATGTCTGTGGAACCATTAAAGATGTTTCGTCTCAAATGAAGCAATCGGCCCAAGATCTTCAATCATCTATCCGAAGGCAATCAAATGAAATTGACGCATACATGACCTCAAGAAAGAAAGTCTCCAAAGTCATCCAAAAATGCCTTTCAGATCTTAAGAAAAACACCAACAAGAACAATGATCTCGTTACCGATGTCCTAACAGAAGTTGAAGCAACTATGCTTGCAGTTTTTGAATCTATTTTGTCTTTCCTATCTGCACCAAAGCAAAGGTCACTAGTCTCAAAGTTGACCGCCAAAAGTGCAACCCAACAAGTTGTCAATGAAGTAACCAAGGTCGATTTCGCATTGAAATACAAAGTCATTGAAGCAAAAGAAGTGCAGAAGTCATTGTCTGCCCTTGAAATGAACCTTCAAGAACTTGAAGATGGACTAGAATCTGTCTTTAGGTGTCTGATCAAGAACCGAGTTTCACTTCTTAACATTCTCAACCAATAGATCCGAAGATATATTCACCTCCCACTGGTATTTTCCGCCTTTTATTAGGAAATGCCTGATGGAATTTTTACTGTACATACTGTATACAAATGTAAAACAAAGTTTATTAATACAAGAAATCACTTTACTCGAAACAATTTTTGCAAATTTTTTTGTTTTTTGTTTGTTTGTTTGAGTAATTACACGATCCATCATTAAAGCAAACGAATTACTAATACTTGGTAATTAACAAAGGGGTAGTTCTACCTGTCTTTGTTGAAATGAACATGTGAAGATTCTAAATGTTAGAGAAACAAGGGAACACATGCATAGGCCGTTCAGCGGGTGATACGAAAGAATTATTCAGGATAACACGTCTGCACCACCTTGATTGTATCAAATTCAAGGTTGTCAATATTCTAAATGTTAGAGAAACAAGGGAACATATATATAGGCTGATCAGCGAGAGATACGAATGAATCATCAGGATAACATGGTTGCATCGCATTGATAATAACAAGTTCAAGGCTGTCAAGATTCCTAATGTCGAGACTACTCAACCAAAAGAGTAGCCACTTGTGCACAATTATGTTATGCACGCATTTACAGCCATAAATGGTTGATGGTTCTTAGTTGTGACAAGGCGACAAGTTTGAAGATACTAACCTGCAAAGTGATTTTCCTTCCTATATACGTACGTGTATTGGTGCCGACTAAAATCTTCAGAACAAGTCTTTGATCTCTAAACTGAGGTCCACCAAAGGTGAAGGGCACCAAATTAAAAAGCCATTGGAAGTAGTAGAAATAAATGCCTTCAACACTCAGGAGTCATTTATCCGCAATTTTGTTCAGTAAAATGTCAATGCAATTTTGTATATACATAAATGCTGTAAATGAAAAAAAAGATAACAATGATACAATCATTTGACTCCAAATATGTGTTCTTCATCATATGCTTGAAGAAGAAGTTTTGCAATTTATCGGTTCACTTGCACTATAAAAGCATCGATTTACCATCTCCATTGTTTTTGCTCTACCATGATACAATTTCCTCTCAAGTACTAGCACTTATCAAATGTGTTCCTTTTCCTCTCAAGTACTTCCATTTGTTTAGAGATCATAAAGCAAGTACTAGCACTTATCAACCGATTCCTTTCCCAGAACTAGTCCCTCCAAAGCAAAAGGAAGAAACACAGGTACTTCTCAAATTTTAATTCTCATTATTCATTTCTAGTTTAAAATCCCTGTCTTTATTGCCTAATATTTTGTCATTAAAATTAATTCCTTCCCTGTTGTCTGGTTGTGCTTGATTTGAATGTATTTTTGTATACTTATTTTGTGACTGTACTTGAATTTGATATCTTGTTGCATTCAAATTGCCTTACATAATGAAAATCCTTGCCTGAAATGTGCAAGGTTGTAGAAACCCCTTAACCCAAAATCATTTAACCAATTTGCTTCATAAAGAAAAACCAGAAATTCTGTTTCTTTCTGAAACAAAAAACCAAAGGCCTTTAGTCAAAAAAACTAGTATCTTCATACCCAAATTACCATATTGTTGACCCTATAGGAATTGCAGGAAGTCTAGTTGTAGCTTGGGTAGATGGATTTCATTTTGACATAATACAATGGAACATAAATATGATAAATATTATTGTCAAATCCTCCTCGGAGAATAAAAAATGGATTTTAACATGCTTTTATGGTAGTCCTTATCCAATTAATAGGAACATAGCCTGGGATTTATTAGAAGAAATTAGTATACAAGTCGGTCAAAGAAGAATACCATGGATAATAATTGGTGACTTTAACATGATCTTTAATCAATCTGAAAAACAAGGTGGGGTACCTTTCAATAAATCAAATAGTGAATATTATGTAAATATCCTAGACAGATCTGGGCTATACCATTTAGGTTATACAGGTAATGATTTCACTTGGGACAATCATATGGAAGGGAATCAAAATATAAAAGAAAGACTAGATAGAGTAGTGATCAATGCAGAATCGCATAACCAATTCCCAAATGCTTCTCTTTCTCACTTAGTAGCAATAGGTTCTGATCATTGCCCTGCCACATCATGCTTACCTTAGACTATAAATTCTCAAAAACTGAATGAGTTTTTAAATTTTATGATACCTGGTTAAAGGATTTATCTTGCCTCAGAGTAATTTATGGTTCATGGAGTGAAAATCCTGATTTAGATGCATCAACTAGCCTTGTTCATATTCTAAAACAAGTAGGATCAAATCTTGTTGATTGAAAAAAGAAAAACATATTTGGCCTACCCTTTAAAAAAAAATAAACTCCTTAAAGGGATTGAAAGATTGCAATCTCAAAGAGTTACTACTTTACATCAGCCGAAAAATAAATAAATGATAAGTTAAAAGAATTACAAAGTCTGTATGATACCCAAGAGGCAATGGCTAAGCAACAATCAAGGGACAACATAATCAACTTAGGGGAAAGAAACACCAAATACTTTCATTCAATAACCTTGAGAAGAAGGAAATGGAATAATATACAATGTATCATTAATGATCAAAATCAAATTTTTAAGGATAGAAAGGAAATTCATAATACTTTAACTTCTCATTTTAAATCTATTTTTAGGGAACCTTCACCTGAAGTAGAAATTTCTAACCAGATTTTTTATGATATTAATGATGTTGTTTATACTTCTGACAATGAAAGATTCTAGCTATTCCTTCTAAAGAGGAAATCTTATTGGTCCTAAGAAACATGAAACCTAATAAATCTCCAGGTCCTGATGGCTTCCCAGTTAGCTTCTTCATCCACAACCGGCATCTAGTAGGTAACCAAGTCACCAACACCATCCAAACCTTCTTTAAAGAAGAAAAAAATGAACCCTTACTTAAATATAACTCATCTATTCTTGATCCATAAAATTAAAAACTCAAGAAAACCTAGTCAGTTCATACCTATAGGCTTGTGCAATACTATTTATAAAGTCATAGCCAAATTATTGGCAAATAGAATTAAACCAACTTTAGAAAAAATTATATCCCCCTATCAATCGGCATTAATTTCATCTAGACATATTTCAGACAATATCATAGTAGCTCATGAGATTATTCACTCTTTTAAAAAGAAAAAAGTTAAAACTGGAGGTTTAGGCATCAAAATTGATGTGTCTAAAGCCTTTGATAGGGTCAATTGGAGTTTCCTGTTAAATGCTCTTAGAATTTTTGGATTCATTGTGGAAGTGTGTAAGTTAATAGAAAAATGTATATCAACTTCTTCTATTGATGTACTCATGAATGGAAGCCCTAGAGAATTCTTTAAACTTACTAGAGGATTAAGACATGGTGACCCATTATCCCCTTATCTTTTCATTATCTGCATGGAATTTTTTTCTAGACTCTTGCTTAAACAGGAACACAAAAAAGTGCTTCATGGAGTCAAAATAACTCCTAAAAGTGAACCTATATCTCACTTGTTATTTTCGGATGATTGCCTTCTGTTTGTCAAGGATGACCTAGTGGAATGTAGGAATCTTTTAGATACAATAGCATCATTTAGTAAAGTCTCGGGTCAGGTCATTAACTTTGAAAAATCAGGAGTTTTCATCAGTAAGAAAGTTGAGCCTAAACACCAAAGGATAATATCCAAGTTTCTAAAAATAAAACATATTAACCTTAAAGACCCCTACTTAGGAGCTCCCCTGTTTATGTATAGAGAGGAAACACGTTTAGTTCAACTTCTAATGGATTTACGTGATGAGTTTGAGTCTGTTATATCATCTATTCTTTATCGATCACCTCTTCCAACTGTGGAAGCTGTTTTGTCTGAACTTATTGCAGAAGAAACGAGAAAAAGAATCACGCCAGAGATATCAGGAGTGTTTGCTGTGCCTACACGTTCAAGTTCAAATAACTTTTCAAGAAAATCAAGTACTTCAGTGCAACGTGACATGTCCCAAGTGCAGTGTCACAATTGCAAGACTTTTGGGCACTTTGCAAGGAATTGCAATATTCCATCAGCAAATTCCTCACCTTCTCCAATAATACCTGACACACCCACAACACAGTGTGGTTACTGTAAGGAACTTGGTCATTCATCCAGGTTTTGCACCTCACCAACTTCAAGAAACATGAGAAGAATTAATGCTAATGGAGGAAACAAGTCCAGTGCACCAACCAGATTCATGGCAGCCCCAGTCTCACCTGCATAAACATCAAACTCATCTGCGTTAGATGTACCTGGTGGTAGTTATGCACCAAATATTGCTGATATTCAGGAGATTATTAAACAAGCACTATCAATTGGTAACAATCCTATAGCTACATCTGCCTTCTCTATCTCTTCAGGTATTTACTTAATAGAATGGTTTCTCGACTCAGGAGCATCAAACCATATGACTTTTAATCAAAAGTTTTTTGAAAGTCTTCATCCTGTCATCACCCCTAAGATTCATACTGCCTATGTATCAACAGTAACTGCAAGTCATATAGGCTTGGTCAAAAGTTCAAATAACTTGTATGTACCAGATGTGCTTCTTGTGCCAAATATTACAATGAACCTTATTTCAGTTGGTCAACTGTGTGATCAAGGTTATAACACATATTGTTTTCCTTTTGGTTGTGCTATACATGATCTCAAAACGGGGAAGCTAGTTAGGATAGGCCGTAGAGTTGGTCGGTTGTATCTCCTTCAATCTCTTGCTCTCTCGGCAGAATCTAAATGTCATGTCGTAGCTGCTACTCCCACTGCACCTGTGTCAATATCTCCCTTCATGTATTGGAATTCTAGGTTAGGTCATGTTTCCTTTTCTCGTCTTTCATATATGATCAATAAGGTTTTGCTAGGAGATACTCAGTTAGATAAATAACCAAATTGCATCTCTTGTAAACTGGCAAAACAACCAGCTCTTTCTTTTAATCTTAGCACTTCTATTTCAACTGAACCTTTTGCTCTTATACATTCTGATGTCTGGGGTAAATCTCCAATTATGTCAAAGGGAGGTGCTTTGTATTACAGTCAAACCTCGATAAATGAATGGCCTCGGGACTAAGAAAAAATATTCGTTTAGCGAGGTTATTTATTTATCGATAAATGAATATTTATTCATTTAGACAATATTTTCTTAATTAAGAAGTTTAATTGTATAAGAGAAGATGTACAAAATATAGGTAGATGGAAAAAGCAATTTCAATCTATTTCCGTCATTGTAGGATTTTGTTAGAAGATATAGATGTTCCAGAACTAGAAAATGGTCAATTAGAAGCAGATATCCAAGGATTAACTGGTGTCATTAACGAGAATGATGCAGTTATGGAATCTCGAACAGACAGAGAAATTATTGAGTCAGTAATGAATGACGAGAATGATACTGAACCAGATGATAGTAGCGTCGTACCAAATGTTTCATCTCAAGATGCCTTTCAAACAATGGTCACTTAAAAAAAAGTACTCGATACATCACGAGCAGAATATTCCAGAAATTGTGCAAGCATTGCATAAAATTCAGGATGCGATGCATTTTGGTTTGGGTGAAATAAGACATTTAACCATAGATGAATTTTTTTGAGTTTATCACTACATATATTTTTATGTAAAATTTATTAATTATGTATTTTCTTTTATTCTTATATATATATATATATATATATATAAGGATTCAATTTTATATATTTTTATTCTTATATATTTTTATGGAATTTAATGATTATTCGTTTATATTTCTATAAGGCCTTTAAGAATTCAATTTTTATTATTCATTAATGCATTAAGTGAGGTTATTCATTTATCACCTTGGCCCAAGTCGGTACCATAGAAAATTATTCATTTGGCGAGGTTATTCATTTATTGAATATTCGTATATCGAGGTTTGACTGTATGTCAGTTTTATTGATGATTATTCGCATTATACATGGGTATATCTATTCATCTCTATAGCAGATTTTCTTAAGTTATATGTTGATTTCTCAACCATGATAAAAACTCAGTTTGGTAAAGTGATCAAAGTTTTTCGTGCTGATCAGGGTGGGGAATATATTTCCAATCCATTCAAAGAATTTCTTAAAACCCAAGGCACCATTCTTCAATTGTATTGTACTGAAACTCCAGAACAAAATGGAATTGCAGAACGTAAACACCGTCATATTATAGAGACAGCTAGAACCCAGTTAATTTCTGGTTCAGTTCCTTCCAATTTCTGGGGAGAATCAGTCCTTACTGCAGTCTACACCATCGATAGAGTTCCAACAGTTGTCATAGGAGGAATATCACCTTATGAGCGTCTCTATGGTAAGAAACCAAACTATTCTGAGCTTCGAGTCTTTAGTTCAACTTGTTTTGTACTCCTTCCAGAACGTGAACGTCATAAACTTGGTCAAAAGAATGTCTTGTGTGTCTTTCTTGGTTATGGTATTGAACAAAAAGGGTACCGTTGTTATTATCCAGTTAATAGAAAGATTCGTTTCTCTCATGTCACATTCTGGGAGAAAGTTCCATTTTGGTCACTTCCAAGCAGCAAATCATCATCTTTTAAGTCTTTCACTTATTCTGATCCATTTCCTAGTGAATCCAATCCTAGCACTTTTCCTATATCTACTCCTGAAAATCCATGTCCTCTAGTTGTTAATCCACCAGATACTGATGACCAAGACCACTCTACGACTCAAGCTGACAGTGCAACTCATGAACGAGATCCTGATCCTGAAGAAAATTCTTTTCCACCTCGTAATCGAAGACCACCAGCTAAGTATGCAGACTATCATTGTTCATTGTCTTCTATTTTGTCATTTTATGAACCAAAAACATACAGAGAAGCTGCATCCATTCCAGAATGGAAAGATTTAATGGATGATGAATTGGAAGCACATGCACAGGCAGGGACATGGGAAATGGTGGATCTTCCTCCTGGAAAATCGGTTGTTGGAAGCATATGGGTCTATAATGTTAAGACCAAGTCAGATAGTGAGTTTGAACGATGTAAATCACGAGTTATTGCAAAAGGTTATACACAATAGTATGGTGTTGACTATGAAGAAACATTTGCACTAGTGGCCAGAATGGTTACTATTCGTACATTACTTTCTATTGCTGCAGCACGACAATGGGGGCTCCATCAAATGGACGTGAAAAATGCTTTTCTTTATGGTGAGTTACAAGAAGAGGTTTACATGCAACCTCCTCCTGGTTTGCCTCATGAACCTAATCAAGTATATAGGTTTCGACTGGAATTATATAGACTCAAAAAAGCACCTCGTGCTTGGTTTGATAAGTTTAGCAATGCGATTCTCCAGTATGGATTTGCACAAAGCTTCTGTGATTCAGCTATGTTCGTCAGATCGTCAGAAAAAGGAATTGTCATTCTTCTCTTGTATGTTGACGCCATGGTTATTACTGGCAGTGACCAACAAGGTATTACTGAACTCAAATCATACCTCAGTGATTGTTTTAAGATGAAAGATCTTGGATCCTTAAGTTACTTTCTTGGCATTGAAGTTGGCATGTCACCCACTGGTTATTTCATATCACAAGTCAAATATGCATCTGAGATTCTATAACGTGCATGGCTGTCTGACAATAAGGTAACTGACACACCTCTTGAATTGAATGTAAAATACAGTCCTACAGATGGGACTCTATTGTCCAATCCAACATTGTATCATCAACTAGTAGGGAGTCTGAATTACTTGACCATTACGAGACCATACATAAGTCATGCAGTTCACATAGTCAGTCAGTTTATGTCTTCTCCAAGGTCTACTCATTATGCAGCTGTTATCAAAATTCTGAGATATATCAAGGGGTCTCTTCATCAAGGTTTGTGTTTCTCATCTAAGTCTGATCTCACTCTTCAAGCTTACTCAAACTCCGATTGGGCTGGGGACATTACAGACATAAAATCTATTACAGGCTACTGTGTCTTCTTGGGGGACTCGTTGATTTCCTGGAAAAGTAAGAAGCAAAGTGTGGTTTCTCGTTCAAGTGCTGAAGCAGAGTACAGAGCTCTTGCTCACACCACATCTGAACTCATTTGGTTACAGTGGCTTCTTTGTGATATGGGAGTTCTAATTTCTGATCCTACACCACTGTATTGTGATAACAAGGCTGCTATTCAAATTACACACAATGATGTCTTCCATGAATGTACAAATCATATCGAGATAGATTGTAATTTTACTCGTCATCATTTTAAGAAAGGTACAATCACTCTTCCGCATGTCAAATCTGAATTTCAAGTGGCTGATATTTTCACCAAGACTCACTCTGCAGCTCGTCTTCAATTCTTAATTTCCAGACTCAAGATGTGTACTCCACCACCTTGAGTCTGAGGGGGGTGTTAAGATATGGTCAAGATATTATATATCTTGACATTATTGTGTTTTTATTTGGTTTTACTGCATATATATCCTTGCTGTATATATCCTAGATATTATTAGGTGTATCTTTTATTTGCCTTATCTAGTTGTAAGGTGTATCTTTTATTTGCCTTATCTAGTTATGTAAAGTTGTATAAATCAGGATTTTACCTATCAATGAATACACAGAGAATTATTCTCATATCTACATTAGAATCTCTATGCTCATGTTTATCAGTACATATGACCAGACATTGAGAGAATAATACTTGAAAGAGGATGAGCCCAATGAGTACTGGCTGTGTGTCAAACCCCAAAGCTTTGAAACGGGTCCATTTGCGTTCTTTAAAAGAGTATAAACTCCAAATTGCAGTAAGTGAGAATCTGCATCATATATACAGGCAAGTTGAGGTTACATACACATAGATAAAGATGGCCAAGCTAGTGCACCTCTTGCATGATTCAGACACCTATCTTAATTAAGATCATTATGACAAACATAAACCAGGTTACTGAAGTAGCAGTTGTGTATTTTGTGACAATGTCATCCCAATTAAACTCAAGTGGAAAATATTTAAAAACAAAAGCAAATGACGACTTTAATGCATCCTAAAACACCCATAGTAGTTAATTTTGAATAACTATAATGGTGTTCTAAGTTAACATAGACAACACTTGAGAACATTTATCCTTCTTCTGCTAAGCCTTTAGTCCCAAACAATATGGGGTAGGCTAGAAAGGTACAAGGACTTCCAAGCAGTCAACCATCTTGGTACTACTCCCGCCCTTCCTAAAAGTACACGAGGACTTCCCATGCGCTCTCACCCTTTATTAGTCTATTGCTGGCTCTCCAAGCCTATCACGACCCTATTTTCATATGGAGGCTGGGGGTTTACCGTTGGCTCTTTAAGCACTTCAGAAACTACCTCCTTTACCCTGGAATATGAACTCGAGGACACTTCTCCAACACAGCAATTTAGCATGAAAAGTTAAGTTGGGAAATGTTTCTTTTGTTCAAGATTTAAAACAAAGCACACCTGGACAACAATAAATGCAGTAATTGAGTTTCCAGTGCCGCAGTTCATAGTCAATGACAGCAACAACTTCCTACTCATCTTTTCAGTCCAAAATGAGTTTAGCATGTTAAACATGTCACAGTGTAAAAGGTAAATCACATTAGTGCCAAGGCCTAAATACTCTGTTACTTAAGAAGCTTGTATCCCAACAGAGGTTTTCTCCATCCATAGAGATGGACCAAAGTGAGTCCACATTGTTAAAGAAGACCAACCCGCTTGAGAACCAAAAAGTCCTTACAAGAGGTGAATTACACTATCCATACAAACATAAAGAGTAAGCTAGCCTTATCCCAAAACCAGAAACCTTCACTAAAGGCTAGAGAGTATAGAATAAAAAGTGCAGGATCTGGCTATATCTCCAAACAAGAGATGAGTCCATTTTAAGCTAGGTCAGTCCGAATCATGGATTAATCATGCAAGCACCAAATAAAGTATTACAAGTTACAAGATCATGTTAAATTCTATCATGTCTCATTTGTTCAAATAATCCTAATTTTCCTTCCCAATCCAACACCTGCATGAATTATAGTATTATAAGTTAAAAATACTAGGGGAAATCCAATCTAATTCCATTCTATCAAGAAGCTCAAGTGAAACATTATACTGACTGTAAGCGTTAATCAAAGCAGTGAATGAAAACACACTTCTTAAACTCCATGAGCTCATCAAATACCTATGCACATTTACACAAGCTACTTCTAGAATCCATATTACACAAAGGTTGGGAGTACAAACTCAAAAGGTTAAACTAGCTAATTCAGTTTTTGAGCTTCTCAGTTGTAATTAAGATGCGCCATTATCCACTCATTGTATTAATCAGCTAATCATTCAAGTTTATAGTAGTGAAACTAAATATAAACCATCGTACATACATAGATATTTTCAATATGCGATTAATAATGAAAAAAAATGAAGTCATACCAAATCTCAGACAATTCATAACTTGATTTCTGTTTTATTACTTTGGAAATTCTTACATACATTTAGATTAAAAAAACTCCTCCTCCTTGTATTTCCTTTTTCCATCAATCCTTCTCTTTTACTTTCGTGTTACTTCTATGGATTCTTTGGAAGTTGCACAAAAGATCGCTACAAGGACCACAAAAAATAAGAAGCTGAAAAGGTCAAATCCCTGATAAAAGATTTTCAAAAGTTAACATTTCGAGAGGAAAAATCATTGTGCTGGGAATAGATTGTTGTTGATAGCGTCTTCTCCCATCATGATTTTGTTGTTAGTGCCGTTGACGATAGGAAGTTGTTGTGATGATTTTTAGGGTTCAGTATTTGCCTTCTTTCATTTAGGAGGAAACAATACTACTTATAAGGGTTGAGAGTAATAAATTATGGGTATCGAGGGTTCATAGATCAAATAGAAATGAAATCATGACAAAGAGATTTTAACGTGGTTCGTCTCTAATGGCCTACATCCACACAAACCCCGTAGGGTGAAACCATTATTGATCATTAGTAGAAACTGAGATGATTTACATTTACATTAGTATTCCTATTCATAGGAATGATGGGATAATTAGTAAACCCTAAATCCTAGAAGATAGTAACAAACTTAACTTATCTTAACTAGGTAATCAAACTAGAACAAACTGATTTGCTAGCTAGATTAGAATGACTTTGTCTTCTAAATATCCTTGACTTTATCTTCACAATTGTACATGAACACAAACTGCACGGACACAGTCTTCACGTTTACCTCGCTCAGTATCTTGTATAGGACGAGATATTCTAACACCCGCCCTCAAGTTGGACACGGAAATGTTTGAAGTGTCTAACTTGAAAAATCTTGAGTAAAAATGTAGAATCTTGTCGCATTAACTCCAAGTGAAATATTGTAACATGGACTTACGCACCAAGGTCACTTAATCTTCGATCACGAACAATAGTGAAATACAGCAATAAGAAGCAAAATGATCTTCACATAAACTATGGATATATATGGGTCTTGTAGTTGCAAATGGACTTGATTGGATATCAGGCATTGAAGAAGGTTTAGAAGTATGACATAAACTTAGTTTGTTGATTACTAACCAAGACAAGACATGATAGACAAACCAACAGCAATGAATGTTGGTCGTCTATGGAACTCTGAAGAGTGATATTGGTTTGGTTTGTTGATGACAAACATAGATAACTCATATAAGACATACAAACAACTTGTAGTCTTGTATAAAAATTGTCCATATCGAAAAACAGAGATAGGCGTGTAAGATAGTTTTCTTGGATGAAAAACTAACGTTTGAAATAAGATCAGGAGAATGACGATCTTTAGAAGAGGAAACTCCTGATAATGAGTCGAGACGTGATAATACGTACATCTTTCATAAAGATGGAAGGTTGATTTAGTTGGTAGTATGATGATCAACTAATTATTTAAGGAATAATTGGCTCATAAAATCAGAGCAAGTGGAGAATGATAAGATCTTGGAGATCCTGGATAATGATCTAAATGTTGATATATTAGATCATTAAAAAGAGTTTTCGTGATTGAAAACTGATTCCGAAAGATTCTAAGGAAACCCATGATAAACGGGTCATGAGTTAATAAATCAACCCTTAATATATCCCAAAAAATATGGGAACAGAGCATGAGAGAGTCGTGGTTGATAACAACCAGTAACAAAAGTAAAAAAAGTTTGACTTGAGAAGATCTTTAAGAAACAACCAAAAATAACTTATCTGACTTAATGGATTCTCATTAGTCACGGCTATATATGAGAGCCAATATTAATGTGTGGTTGAATAATTTGTAACACCAAATGGAAAGAATATTATCGAAAATAAAGGAAGATTTCCGGCGTGATATTGACCAAAAGTATGAAAAATTGGTGTTTCATAAAATCAAAACTCAGCAATAACTTGAGCTTCATCATCCGGTTACTGAAGAGTAACCCGAAAAAAATCGGCCAAAATAAAAAAATTGATTTAGATGGATAACACATAATTTTGATACTCCCTGGACATAGAAGATCGCAATGTCCAAATTATATTTGGAGAATGGAAAGACACAAATCCTTTCCAAATATATATATGATGCTCAATGCTGATAACCAAAATAGATGGTTGATGTAAGATTAAAATGGGAGAAAGATGTGATATTGACATGAGATCACACAAAAACAAATATGACCAGAGATTCTCTAGTTATTGATTTTGATGCAGAAACCCATTAATTAGATATGCTGCAAAAACATCAAAGGATATAAAAAAAAAACTCCCGTGATCCAGTACAAAGCTAGAAACAGTTGACTTGAACCACAGGCAAATGAAAACACAATCTTTCGATGAAAGGGGAAACTTTCCATGATCAAAGACGTGTTATTATGAGTCTGAAATATGAAACAGGTCTTTGACGTGAATAAAACATCCACACAGATTTCCACAAGGATAATTACAAAGAGTCATATGATTGATAACTCTGATAAACTGAACTAAGAGTCATTAATAGGAAAAAGAGACTAATGTTCATCATCACAAGATCTGATGAAAAGAAATATTAAAACAAATTTTTAGAAATCGGAAGCGATTCGAGCGGATCTCCCCGCTCTGATACCAAAATAAATTACGGGTATCGATGGTTCATAGATCAAACCGAAATGAAATCATGACAAAGAGATTTTAATGTGGTTCGGCTCTAATGGCCTACATCCATACAAACCCCGTAGGGTGAAACCATTATTGATCATCAGTAGAAACTGAGATGGTTTACATTTACATTAGTATTCCTATTCATAGGAATGATGGGATAATTAGTAAACCCTAAATCCTAGAATATAGTAACAAACTTAACTTATCTTGACTAGGTAATCAAACTAGAACAAACTGATTTTCTAGCTAGATTAGAATGACTTTGTCTTCTAAATATCCCTAGATTTATCTTCACAATTATACGTGCACACAAACTGCACGGCCACACCCTTCACGGTTACCTCGCTCAGTATCTTGTATAGGACAAGATATTCCAACAGAGAGGTTTGGAGATCATCCGTTAACCTTAGGGTTGAGTTACAATCATTGATTTCAAATTCTACTGTTTGTATTAGGGCTGGACTTGGATATAACCCTTTTAGTTAGGTTTTGGGCTTGTGGTGGCTAGTGTTTTCAGATCATTTGGGGCATGTTGATGGTCGTGATGATTGGCAAGGAGCTCATAATTTATGCGCCAAGCTGCAAATGTTGCGGTAATAGGGTGATAATATCCATAACTGAAGTTTGAAAATCGTTTGCACCAACAACAACAACATCAAAAAATACGATCAAATGAGAATGCGTCAAATTTTCTGAATAACGTAATCCATATGTTTTCTTAAGCTATATATTTTTGGCAGTCATGTTTTTTTCTCTTTCTTTAGAGCATGATTTTAGATGGTCATGACTCTGTGCTTATGTTTTTGGAAGTTTGGTGTTTATTTTTCGTAGTTTTCATTAGATTTTTGTTTCCTAGTCTTGCTTCATATCCATCTTTATCTTTATTTTCCTTTCTCATAGTTGTTGATGTTTTTTTAAGTCTTTATTGATTTAATTTCCTTTAGTGTTTTTCATCTTTTTTAATATGATTTTTTCTTATATAATGAGTAACTATTTGTCTTTGTTTCTCTATTATGTGTATGCAGTTTGATTTATCTCTTATTTGTATATTATGTTCATAGCGTTTGTTGAGTATGTTTTCAAGTTTTTGCTAGATAAAATCGTATGTGTTAGTGTCTCCAATTTCTCTGGTTTTCGGTGGAAGGGATGGTACTCCCGCCTCAACTCGGTATATCAGATAATCTTATCATATGTCTTTGTCAGTTCAAAAAATTTCAAAATTCAAAAAACAAACTTAAACGGAAAGTTTTTGTTTCCTAGTTTTTCTCAGATGGTCAAGCTACAGCTGTTACACTTGTCATTTCAGCAACATTCCTAGAATATTTTGTTACCATGATGGTAGCCAAAATATTTTCATATATTCATATCCAGTTTTTCATACATCACTTTATCATCATAAAATTACAAAAAATTATCTTATTCAACATCAGTTCAGTAACAAAAACCCTAAAAATATTTGCAGAATGGAGTCAGAAAATTCTATTCATGTTAGTGACTTAGTCAACAAAATCCTAAAAATATTTTCAGAATGGAGTCGGAAAATTCTATTCATGTTAGTGAATTAGTCAACAAGTTTCAACAAGCAACCTCAGATTTGGGGGATTCTAATGAAGTGTATTTTCCAACAAGAGAACCGTGGAAGAGGCATTTTCATGGGAGGTAAGCATCATTGGGAAGATTATAATTGAAGGAAAAATGAGTTACCAAATGGTAGGGAAAATTATCAAATTCACTTGACCTTTTATATCTATGGAAGACTTAAGAATAATCAAAGTTAAACCCAATATAGTGGTCTTCGAGTTTAGCAAATGGGATCTCTTGAATAAATTGATTGATATGAGGCCACTGATTATCAACAAGCATATGCTTGTTGTGCATGATTACATCGTATATATGGTTTACACTGAGAAACACTGGGGAATTCAGCTTAAATACCTTTTACCAATTTTGGATTCAACTTAAATACCTTTTACTAGGACATATGAATGTTTACTCTGTTACTAATACGGGAGAAGTAATTATAATTCAATACCAATTGGCAGTGGACCTGCAAAAGTTTGTATCAATACTAATATATGCCATTAAGAAGAGGAGTCAAGGCTATTACAAATGATGGTGTTACACGCTGGCAAAAAAAATTCTATGAAAGGCATCCAAACAACATATGTCCATATTATTATATCATCAACCATGTTAAAGGGGCTTGCAAGGATGTTTCTAACTACCTAGCAAAAGCTCATGAGAAGATATTTTTTTAGAAAAGTAATAATATTAGGAAAGCATCTCCACTATCTCCATCAATGTTGTACCTTCATCTAAGGATAGTCAGAACAAGTTTGCCAAGATAACTTTTTTTTTCCTTCCAATATATAGCAATTAACATGGATTTTCTGCTCAAACAAGGTGAACCTGAAGACACTGATGATACCATACTTGGAAAAGACATAAAATTTATGAAGATATAAACCATAACCCTTCTGTCACTGACATACCTCCACAAAACAATACCTCAGATATCAACACCAACTCTTGGAAAACTCGCATGTTCACAATCAGAGATAAGCAAACAGCTAGCACCAAAAAAAAAGGTAACTCATTCTCTTTATAACCTAAGTATCTTTGTTTGGGCAAAAATTGATCCATCTTCACCGCAAAAAAATCTCGATGATAAATAATGATGAAGTTTTTGACCTTCTCCTCCTACAAAAATATGGTGTACCTGTAAAACAAATACTCTGACGCTCAAGTTATTCTTAAGTATTTGTAGGTAGGGTTTAGGTCAAGAAGATCACATACCTTTGTGTAGGTTAAAACCCATTACTTATATGCATGGAACCCTAACTAATAAGGATCGAATCCCTTATTTTGTGATGACTTATCTGATAACTCGTCAAGAGTTGATTGTGCAATAAGTGTGAAGAGTTTTAGGATGCCACGGTTTTGATCTAGTTGACCCATATTCAATGAATTACTTAGGAAAATAGTGGATACACACAGTCTCCTTTTCAAATCGTTTGGTTTGCAACATTACAAATATTACTTTTTTTATTTTAAGGTTCTTAAATAATTTTCTCAAGATAGACATTACATTTATTTCATTATTTTTCTATTTCTTTCTTCATATCATTTGTTTTCCTCATATGCATCACTTCTCTACTATCCTAGTTTTTCTGTTGCTTAGTCTTTTTAATCAATAACACTGGTAAGGGGTCTAACATGAAGATCATATACTAGAATGTCCAGGGTTTCAAAGCAACAATACCAGAAATTACCTGAGTGACTTCATAATGACACAGAATCCAGATATTATATTCTTGTGTGAGATAAAAATAAATCAAGTTAAAAGCAAACCTCTTTTCAACCAGTTTCAGTACCCATATTATGAGTTCATTGAACCTAAAGGTTATCTGGATGTCTTATTCTTCTTTAGAAAAATAGATTTTTATGCGCTGTTGTAGACAAAAGTTACAACATGTTTAACTTACTCATACAAGATGATACTAGTAAGCATGAATTTTTCCTTACTTGTATGTATGGTTGTTCTAGTTATTCTAAAAAAAAAACAATCAACGGGAATACATTCAACAATTTGCTAGTGTGAATATAAATCCTTGAGTTTTCTTAGGAGATATAAATTTTCACTTGCTAGATTGTGACAACAATGCCTCATCCTCTTCATATGGTTGGGTTAACTCAATGTCTCTAATAGTGGATTGGACGATATATAAATTGTATAAAGAAAGAATATGCTTAGACTAGTAACAATATGGGCGCAGGTGATATATGGCTTTAGGTAATGGTGATTGGAACATAAACTTCCCTAAAGCTAATCTTCTTCACTTAACTCAAGTTGGTAGTGAAAATGTTTGTAAGTGATAATACTACTCCTACTTGTTGGAAAACTTTTAAGTTTTTTTTTACATGGTTTAATTGAAGATTCATGGTCAACTATTATTGCTAGTACTTGGAAAAATAGTGCCAATGACTCACTTGCATTTCAGCTAGTTAGCTAGTAAGCTTAAAACAACCAGAATAGATTTGTCAATATGGAATTGAGAGCACTTTGGGGACATTAATCAAAAAGTTGACAACCTGCAAAAGTAGAAAGACACCCTTAAACCTCAATCTTCTTGTCCTACTTCTCAAAATCTTATTATTTTAATAAATAGAGAGCTGAAAAATGGCACAAGGTCAAGAGTGAATTCTATCAAAAGAAGTCAAGAGATCACTCCATTAAAAACATGGATTACAACAGCAAATACTTCCATACAAAAACAAATATGAAGAAGATTATAAACAACAATGATTTTATGAAAGATCACTCCAACAACTGGATATAAACTAGGGATGGAATTGTTCATCATCTCACATATCGTTTCAAGAGTACAAGTACTTTTATAAATCACATTCTAAATGCGAGTTTGTATGTGCTTCCTACAATAGTCATTGTTGAAGACAATGCTGCACTTATCAGAATTCCCTTTTATGAAGAAACATTTTTTACTCTTAAAAGCATGGAAAACCAGAATAATCCTAGTCCAAAATGTTTCCAATTTAGTTTGTACAAGAGTCAATGGGAGATTGTAGGAGAAAATGTTTGTATGATGGTGTCTAGATTCTTCCAAACCAAACATATCCTCATACAAATCAATCAAACTTACATATCTCTCATTTTTTTTAAAAAAATTCTTGTGCATCTAATTACATGCCAAATGGCTTATGTAATAGTTCATACAAGATTGCTTCCAAAATTATTGTCAACATAATGATGCCTTTAATGGAGAAGATAATCTTTCCATTTTAAGAA
Source organism: Papaver bracteatum (assembly GCA_023529315.1). NCBI lineage: Eukaryota > Viridiplantae > Streptophyta > Magnoliopsida > Ranunculales > Papaveraceae > Papaver > Papaver bracteatum. The sequence goes on from JAJJWX010003498.1 coordinate 1,571,333, forward strand.
CATCATATAAAATGGTTTCCAAAATTCTTGTCAACAGAATGAAGCCTTTAATGGATAATCTCCCATTTTCAAGATAATTATGTTTCTGGAATTAATATTAATCAGTGATAATACTATTATAGATTAACAAATCATACATTCAATGAAGAAGAATAAGAAAGGTCAGACATGTTGGATGGCTCTTAATCTAGATGTGTCAAGTGCTTTTGACAGATAAGAATGAAACTTCCTAATAAAGGTCCTCAAATATTTTGGCTTTTTTGATGATTTGAGTGACTTGATTTATAATGGATTAGAATAACATCTTTATTTTTTATGATCAATGGTTCACCATGTGAAGGATTTCATCCATCCATATGTATAAGTCAAGGAGATGCTCTCTCACCTTCTTTATTTATTGTTTTCATGAAATTCCTATCAAGACACCTCATTGTTGCTCAACAAAATAATCTAATCAAATGCATTAAGTGGCTAACCCATCACCAGCCATTGATCATTTGCTATTTGCAAATGACTACTTTATATTCACTCGAGAAAATCTCACATTAGCTAACAGTCTTCTGGAGCTTCTTCATAACTTTAGTTCTTAATCTAAACAGGTTATTAACTTTAAGAAATATTCAGTTCATTTTAGCAAGTACACTAATCCAAAAGTTGCCTCCACTTTGACACATATTCTGGGAGTCAAGCATATGGAATCTAAAGAAAAGTATCTTGGATCCCTTCTTACTTTGGGCCATTCAAAATAGAATGCTTTCAAAGATATCAAGGAAAGTTCTGAGAATAGATAAAATACATGGTTAACTACTTTTGTTTCTTAAGCAGGGAGAGATATTACGATCAAGCATGTTCTCAATTCAGTACATCTCTGTCAAATAAGAACTTTGAAGATTCCTAACAACCTCATCACTCATCTCAACACCATTAAAATAAAATTCTTATGGGGGTGCAAATATTTAAGAAAGTCATCAACCCTATTGCATGACACAAGGTTTGTAAATCTAAAGATTTAAGAGGTTTTGCTTTTAGATACCTTAAGAAGATTAACTTAGATTTACTGACAAATCTTGCTTGGAGGATATATACTGAGACAAATCCCCTTATGGTTCAAGTTTGAGTGGAAAATATTTTGAAAATAGGGATATTCTGCACCAAAAAATTGAAACAAATAACTGCTCATACACTTGGAATGATATAAAAAAATGGTTGCAAGTTGTTCAAAAGAATAACTTTATGGAGGTGAGTAATATAAACACAAAATTGGTTAAAAAGACCAAAATCAACAATTCCTGGGTGAAAAAGACATTTAGATTTTGATACTGTTTAAATGGACAAAAATATAAAAATAGCCAGGATGTAACCAGTTTCATCTTACCCATTTTCAAATACTTTTTCTTATTATTAATTTACATCAGGATGCATCCAGTTTCATCCTTGCTATTTTTTAAGTTTAAGCCAGGATGAATCCCGTTTCATCCTTACTAATTTTTTTTGTCCATTTCACCCAAACTAATTTTTACTCGTCTATTTTAACCATATTTAAAAAAAAATGGACAAATGACTCATTTTCCGTAATATAAAGGGGTTAAATATTTGGTTAGATAGACGTATTCTAGGTATGAATGAACCACCATCTTCATGCGATAAATTATTCTGGTTACATAAAACTATATTTGAATTACTTATACCTGGTACCAATCACTGGAATATCAATCTCCTAAATCAATTATTTAAGGTAGATATCTATCTAAACCTTTTCCATAAATCCAAGCAAAGATGATATCATAATATGGATGCCTTCAAATGATGGGAAATTCTCAGTAAAAAGCACCTACATTATGCTCACAATGATTAACATCCAAGTTCAAGTTTATGGTACTGTTTATATGTGAAAATAGTTTATGTTGATTTTGGTAATTTCGAGTGTGTACGGGTAAGAAACAATTTAAACCCTAAAAAATGTACTGCAAGGGAGTACTTTAAGTTCGAGAGATCAATCTGTACAAGTCCAGACTAAACCAAGAAATGGCCATTCCGGACTTGCTTCAGTCACAAAGTGGGGGAGAATGGGTTGGTTTTGGGGAGGGAAGCAAGGAGAGTGGTGAGACCAGAATAGTTGATTCTGGAAGAGTAGTTGGGTTACTACGACGTGTTATCAAAAAAGTGAGAGAGCTAACAAGGTGATCTAGCAAGTAAGTATTTCTGAGTGTTGTATCTCCCGTATGAACTTGTTGTTCAATGGAAATATGTAAGACCTATTTATACAAGTCGGAGTAAAAATGTACATTAGTCTCATTAAGGAGTAGGGAAGTAAATGGGAGGAGGTGGTAACCATATGCATGGAATTGATGTCCATAAAGTGGTTAACGCATGAAACTGGTTTTCATGAAACTGCTAATGTTATGGAATTGATGTCCATAAAGTCGTTAACGCATGTACTTTATGTCCCATGAAAGTTTCACACATAACTTCCCACATTTACTAACCGCCTCACCCTTATGACACTTCCTTATGACGGCCGTAGTGTACGTCGCACGCTGTAAACTGCCAAAACAATACCCAAATAGGATCCCCCAGTTTGTGTTGATTTCTTGAATGTTTTTGGAAAACATGTAGCACGTTGTTGTGGCTTGGAAAGTTGAGCTCTGGGAACTTGCTAGCCTGGTGACCTTCGACGGTCGAGATTTTGAGAGGAGGGGCAACCGTTGATAGTTGAACGCCTTCTTTTTGGCAGGCATGTAGCAAGGGACAACAAGGTAGCACGGATAGGGTATGTTTAGACTTGGAATGAGGGGCCAAGGGTTTTCCATGGGCGTATGGCATGGCTAGGGCCAAGGCGAGGGCGCTTGGCTTGGTATGACGTGACTAGCATGGCTAGGTCCAAGGCAAAGTGTGTTTGTCATGGCGCGGCTAGCTTTTCTAGGTTTGGTTTGGCTTGGCATGTGGGGCCAAGGGTTGGTCATGGGCGTATGGCATGGCTAGGGCCAAGTCCATGGCGCTTGGCTTGGTATGACGTGACTATCATGGCTAGGGCCAAGGCAAAGTGCGTTTGGCATGGCGCAGCTAGCTTGGCTAGGTTTGGTTTGGCTTGGCATGTTGGGCCTAGGGTTAGCCATGGGCGCATGGCATGACTAGCTTGGGCTAGGTTAGGTTTTGGCTTGGCATGTGGGGCCAAGGGTTTTTCATGAGCGCATGGCGGGACTAGCTTGGGCTAGGGGTTGTTTTGGCTTGGCATGTGGTGCCAAGGGTTTTCCATGAGCGCATGGCGGGACTAGCTTGGGCTAGGTAAGGTTTTGGCTTGGCATATAGGGCCAAGGGTTTTCCATGAGCGCATGGCGGGACTATCTTGGTCTAGGTGCGGTTTTGGCTTGGCATGTGGGGCCAAGGGTTTGCCATGGGCGTATGGCGTGGCCAGGGCCAAGGCAAGGTCGTTTCGGCATGGCGCGTCTAGCTTGGCTAGGTGCGTGACCAAGCTAGGGTTTTGGGCCAAAGGTCATGAGGTGACCTTAGACGGCCAGGATTTGCTCTTGGGATTGAAGGGAAACCGTTGATTGTTGCACGCATTCACTTTGGTAGCCGCATGAGAAAGGCCAGCATGGTGGCGCGTGATGCGTGTCGTAGGTGCACAAATTAATTCACTTATATTCTACTTTACTAATGAATAATATAGTAGCAAATAAGGATCATTCCCACGAAGACCAGGGAGATTTAGTTGTCAAAAGTGTCACAATAGGGGTTTTGTTTTAGGTTCAAAGTAAATAAAGAAATTGAAAATAATAAAGTTGAAAGCAATGGAGAGAAATATGATCAGGGAATCCTTCTTCGTTACTAAACCGTCATCAAGTTATTATATTCATCCATTAATATAATTAATCACAGATTATTACCAACCGTGGAATAACATCTAGCTCAGTGATATCCCCTAAATTCCTTATATCACTGAGAACGGAAGCTCTCCAATACCATATTCTATTCGTCTAAACCACCTAGTAGTAGCTCACTCAAGGTGTAATTTCTCCGAATGCTTTATATTTTGTGAATTATAGATTGATCCTAGTAGTTATACTCTTAGTTCAAGGTCCACTTTCTAGTGTTATTTATACACACAATCGCTACACAGAATCCCTCTGCAAGGTCTTGTGTTCTCTGCTTTTGTATGAATTATTCGACTATTACCTATCTCCTAACTCAATGCTAGCATTTGATTGAATCAACAAATTAATTCAGTTGGCCACCTAAACAATCTATCAATCAATCATAAATATCTAATTAGTATAAACAATCAATAATCATGTGAATAACTTCAAAATAGATTTATATAATAACTCAAATCATGTCTAAAACTTAGAATTCATCCCCAATCATTAAGAAGTTTAGCTACTCATGGGATTAATGAAACCCATGAGATACATATTATAAAATGGAAAAAATAATAGTTTCGGTAATGAAGAACGCTCCAAAACCCTAGCTTTTCTCCCTTGTGTTCTTCTCTCCAAAACTTGATTAAAAATTATAAGATTGATTTCTCAAAAATATTAGAAGGGTCTCTTATGTAGTACCCAAGTTGTAGGTGCGCCCATATTCGAATTACCGTCGAAATCAGTTGCCAAACTTGCCAAAACTCCACCAAAATCATGCCAAATTCGTGTGAAATAAACACACAGCCAATGGGATACTTCAAGTGTTGAGCAAGCCTTGAATAAAGCCAGTCCCACTTAATTTATTTGGCTTGTCAATTCCTTGGAACTGACATCATATTTCGTCTTCTCTTGTTACGGATGGGATCCCGTCCGATTGTTCTCCTGTATGTTTTTTACAATTTTCTTCTTTTCAAACACGGCTGGCTTTTCCCATACGCAAGTTCTCCTGAAACTTTTCGTATTTTTTTCTTTTCAACTTACGGTCGGAACTTTTCAATACGTAACTTCTCTACGAGTTTCTAAATCAGCTGTATGCTTCTCGTTTAACAGCAACACTATAACGAGCTTCTTTTCCTTACTGCCATTGACTCGAACTCAGTTCTCAGCTCCATTATCTCACTCAACTGCCATTCAACTCGAGAATTAATCTTCCATCGTCTTCAACATCGCTGCCAGCCGCAGCGATCAAAGCTCAACTCTGTCATCTTTTTTATCGTATTTTCCATTAACAAAAACCAACAGACCTCTTATCATATTTACCAAGCGGGAATTCACCACGAGCTTCATCATTAGCTGGATGGCAGCAATTCCATTTTCTTGTTCATAACTCCATTACTAGTCAACCAACAGAGACAACCATTGCATCGTAACAACACAGTCGTGTCATAACTGCACCCATCACCATTCCATGATTTTCTATCTCGAACTCATCAGATCATCATCTTCATTATCTTTCTCACCTGAATCAGTCGACTCCAATGGCAGCAAGGATTTATCAATGCCAAAACCAAACGCCAGTACCTGTTTTACCAACTCGAGCTTCATATCGGTCTTCTCAGCACAACAAATTTTTTTCCATCACTGAGTATAACAGTGTCACTTCCATCATCATTTCTCCCTTGCTTATGAGCTTTGAACCATGTAACAGGCCTACGTACTCTTATTCTCGAACTTTTTATAGCAGCGCCACTGATAACACCATAGCTACAGGCATCATCCTCTCCATAGTGATCATCCTACAGCAAGTTAGCAAACTCCCAGTACCATCGATCACCATTGCCGGAAGTCACCACAGTTCAACCTCCTTCCCTGACTTCTTCAAACTCGGTTCTCGAGCTCAACTTTCATCTCCCATTCGATATCAGTGACCGCATCTCCATCAACTCCTTCCTGCCATACTCATTACTGCCAAAGCTCTTTGTAACTTCATCTTCCTGTGAACTCAAACTCGAGCAGATCCTAACTGACTTGTGATTCCTTCTAGCAAAAAATATCATTACATGTCACTCAATTCTCTTCAGCCAACTAAGTTCGTCATCAACCATGCATGAACCCTGAAATGGTCGTGATTGCATGGTGAAGAAGATGACAGCGGCAACCCTGAGTAAACTAGCCGGGTGCCTTTAACAGCATTTGAATTTGAACTCCCCCTTTATAAAAGACCTGACTGGTTTTAGCAGTCCCTTTGAAAACAGGTCACCCCTTAACAGAATGACTGCCCCTTATAAATTCTGTGCGCGTAACTTTGCTTGAAATGCCCATAAAATCTTCATGCGACGTCGGAACGACTCCATTCTTTCGTCGTTGGCTTCGTATTTTCGTCCTCTTCGAGATGATATCAAGAACTCCTTGATTTTAATGAGTTACACTTGGTCTTTGGCCCTTCTCCGCTTTCGGCTAACTTCTTTTATTGCACTTCTTTTGGATGATTCATCTAGCAAAACACAAATAGATAAAAACAAACGTAATATATAGAATAATTTGCGAGAATAAAATCAATTACTAGCATGGATTCGACACTAAATATATGCAAAATATGCACTTAACAAATTCCCCCACGCTTGGCTTTTGCTAGTCCTCGAGCAAACTATCTAAAATACAACAACTCCATGTCGCCGAGGATACGGTTACTCTTAGCATGAATAACAGGCCTTAAAACCCCTAGGTATCCCTAGTGGACGAGTTATAGTCTCGTGAGGACTTACGAGAGATATACCCACAAAACCTACTCCAACTTCAAAGCGTTCCATCTTCCCAAGCATCCAAAGAGCTATGAGGACATAGAATTTCTGCATGCTAGTAATAAGAAGTTAGAAATACCAAAGAACATATTCATTCTTTAATCTTGAGTGAAAAAAGGATTTTATGATAATTGCACTCAATAAGACGGCTTTTTTATGGGTCTCACATGTGAGTAGGTAGGAATGAAGAGAGAATCCTACACATGTTGAATGGTGGGAAGGTAACCTTCTGAATTATTTCTGGAGACTCCACAAAATCGTGGAAAACAAAAATATTTTTTCTGATGATCTCTAAGAAAGGAAATCAACCACTATAGCAAGGATAAGAGTACTTACCACCTTCACATCTGATTGCAATGATGAAAGCACCACTCTCATAGCATCCAATAGAAACGTCTTCCTTCGACTCGTCTTCTTCATCTTTTTGGTCTTGGTCTTCGGTCTTCAACTATTGATGATAAACTCTTGAACTTCGTAAAACTTTCACAATTTGTAACTCCCTTTTCCTCTATTTCCTTGTTGCTTGAAACTTCTTTATATATTTTTCTTCCACATGGCCTTATTGAACAAATAACAACCTAAATGCAAATCTATTTGTATGTATATATATATATATATATATTATTTTTTTTGTATATATATATATATTTTTTTTGTATATATATATATATATTTTTTTGTATATATATATATTTTTTTAAAGAGATTGCGACTAAAACAATAAATATGAAATAAAATTAACATGGCCATGAAAGAAGTACTTTACCACTTTGATCTTCACAACTTGTAATGCCTTCGTGTCATAAACTTCAATAACTCTTATCTTTTGATTTTCTTCACTCTTGTAAATAAGTCTTCATACTTTGATATAAAATTCGGCTCCTTATGTGTAAGTCTTCAACATGTATATAAAAATCTGCTCATTGTATGTTGCTTTACTTGGACATGAAATTTGCTCTTCCTTGTATTGTTGCTTGTAAACCTCAAACGTCTTCAACTTCCTTGTATATTTTTGATGTCGCTCCATTGTTGATGATGGTGTGTTTCTATGGACCTGTTATTGGCGAGAGAGAGAATTGTGATAACTGCAAATCAAACTACAAGAAGGTGGTTTTCGTCTATAGACGTCACCCTTATGATTGACAAAATTAGCACTCAAGAGATAAAAAATAGTGCTTCTATTGGTGGGAGGTTGGGTAGCTCACCATTCCACCCGGAATTAACGTACGGTGACACACACTCAAAAGAAAGCTCTTTAGTCAGCTACAAAGAAAACTTGGTATGGTGCCTTGGTTGATATGAAAATGGGTAGTCTCCACTAATGATTGATCAGCAAATCTAATAATGCATTTCTCTCTGCTCCTAATTTTCATCACCGGCATGATTAAACTATTATTTAATACTCCAATTCGTAAGAAATCCGAATGTAGTTCTCTAACACTTCCAAGTTCAGTTATGTCGGTAAGAATCTCTATGTAAACATACCTAGAAGTATGCTAGTGACTCTAAAATCTCTACAAGTTAAAGGTTTTTTATGCAAAATTTTGAAAAATCTATATGCAAAATACTCCCCCACACTTAAACTTCACATTGTCCTCAATGTGTAAAACCGAAAGTTCTGAATTCTGACGTAATAGAAGATAAAACGCAAAAAATGTGAAAATTGGTAAGGAATTTGGAAAAACTCCATTTCACAAAAGTTGTTCATCTATGTTTTTTCTACAACGTGTCAAAAGGTAACAGTGTTTCAATAAACGATGTGACGGTTATGGTATATGAACTGAACTATGCGCAGTCTGAATTTTTCTGACGAAAAGGTATTCATCATAATTTTCTTCTAATATAGATTCCGGATTCAATAAAATTAAACATGGGGATGCAAATATGATATGAAAACCTAGAAAAATAAAATAAAAAAAGATAGAGATACAAAACTAATGGGTTTCCTCCCATTTAGCGCTTAGTTTTACGTCCTCGGCCCGACTTGGCATTCTCCTTACTACTCCTCCAGTGGGAGTAAATCTTTAAGATCTATCTCATCCACATTCACATAAGCGATGTTTTCATAATATGGCTTCAATCTATGGACGTTGACCTTAGAAGTAGTCCCATTTCTAAGACTAGTGATATCAACTGCACCATGAGAATAAACATTAGTAACAACATATGGTCCAATCCATCTGGACCTTAGCTTACCAGGAAATAACTTAAGACGAGAATGAAATAAAAGAACTTTCTGTCCCAAAACAAAATTCTTCCGAGAAATCATCTTGTCATGGAAAAGCTTAGTCTTTCCTTATATATACGAGAACTCTCGTAAGCATAATTATGTATCTCCTCTAGCTCATTGATTTGTAGTTTCCTATGTTTCCCGGCTTTATCATACTCCATGTTGCACATCTTTACCGCCCAATAAGACTTATGCTAAAGTTCAACTGGGAGATGACAAGCTTTTCCATAAACCAACCGATATGGAGACATACCAATTGGTGTCTTATATGATGTTTTATACGCCCAAAGTGCATCGTTGAGTCTATAACTCCCATCCTTATGTGTAGTGTTAACGGTTTTCTCAAGGATGGACTTAATCTCACAATTTGAAATTTCAGCTTGCCCACTAGTATGTGGGTGATATGGCGTACCAATCTTGTGTGTAATGTTGTATTTATTGAGAAGAGCATGGAAAGATTTCTTGAAGTGCGAGCCTCCATCACTAATAACCACTCTTGGTGTACCATGTCTAGAGAAAATATATTTCTTCACAAATTCACAAACAACTTGAGAATCATTAGTAGGGGTGGCTTTAGCTTCCACCCATTTTGAAACATAATCCACAGCAAGAAGTATATAAAATTTTACATTCGAATTAACAAAAGGACCCATAAAATCAATGGCCCACACATCAAAAATCTCGACAGTGAGAATAGGATTGAGTGGCATTTGATTTCGAGAACCTAGATTGCCCGTTCGTTGACATCTATCACAAGATTTGCAAAAAGCATATGCATCCTCAAATAGGGTAGGCCAATAAAATCCACTCTCAAGGACTTTGATAGCGGTACGTTTAGATCCAAAATGACCACCACAAGCATAAAAATGACAAAAAGATAGAATTGACTGAAATTCAGAGTTTGGTACGCACCTGCGGATATTTTGATCAGCACCATATTTCCACAAGTAGGGGTCATCCCACACATACTGCTTGGCTATTTTATTAAGCTTTAGCTTTTGAAAATTAGACATAGTACTAGGTACTTGCCTTGTAACCAAATAGTTCACTATATCATCATACCAAGGTGTTGAATCTTCAATTGAGACTAGTTGTTCGTCTGGAAAACGATCTTGTAATGGGAGTTCTTCTTCGGAAACAACAAGTCTACTAAGATGATCAACAACTGTATTCTCAGCACCTTTCTTATCTCTAATTTATATATTGAATTATTGTAGCAAAAGAATCCAACGTATGAGTCTTGGCTTAGCCTCCTTGTTTTTCAATAGGTACCGTAGTGCTGCATGATTAGAATATACAATCACATTGGCACCCACCAGATAAGCTCTAAATTTTTCCAATGCAAATACTATAGCCAACAACTCATTCTCAGTAGTATAATAGTTGATTTGAGCATCGTTTATGGTCCTTGATGCATAATAAATCACATGTGACCTCTTGTCTACTTTTTGACCCAAAACAGCTCTGACTGCATAATCACTTGCATCACACATTAACTCGAACGGCAAACTCCAGTCAGGTGATTTAATAATTGGTGCAGTAGTCAACAATTCCTTCAATTTATTAAAGGCATCCTTGCACTCCTGGTCGAAGTTAAAGGCAACCTCCTTTTGAAACAATTTGCACATCGGCATTGAGATTTTGGAGAAATATTTGATAAACCTCCTATAAAAACCTTCATGACCAAGAAACGAGAGAATTTCCCTCACCGAAGTGGGGTATTGTAAGTTCCTAATCAAGTCTATCTTTGCCTTGTCCACTTCGATCCCTTGAGAGGAAACGATGTGTCCAAGTACAATTCCATGGTTTACCATAAAGTGACATTTCTCCCAGTTTAAAACCAAATTAGTGTCTATGCATCTTTTAAGCACAAGTTCAAGATTATTTAAACAAATATCAAATGAATCGCCATAAACACTAAAGTCGCCCATAACTACCTCAATGATGTTCTCCACGTAATCAGAAAATATACTAACCATACATCTCTGAAAAGTGGCAGGCGCGTTGAAAAGACCAAATGGCATTCTTCTATATGCAAATGTACCGAAAGGACAAGTAAAAGTTGTCTTCTCTTGATCCTCTGGTGCAATAACAATTTGATTGTAGCCTGAATAACCATCCAAAAAGAAATAATATAAATGTCCCGCTAACCTCTCTGTCATCTGATCAATGAAAGGCAAAGGAAAGTGATCCATGTGGGTAGCCGAATTGAGCTTTCTGTAGTCTATGCACACTCGCCATCCTGTTTGAACTCTTGTAGGAACGAGTTCATCATCTTTATTTCTAACAACAGTGACACCTGATTTCTAAGGCACCACTTGCACCGAACTAACCCATTTGCTGTCAGAAATTGGGTAAATCACCCCCATACTCAGTAATTTGAGGATCTCTTTCTTCACGAACTCCATCATTGGTGGGTTAAGCCTACGTTGAGCATCACGTACTTTCTTTACATCATCTTCCATAAGGATTCTATGCATGCACATGGATGGACTAATGCCTTTGATATCAGCAATTGTCCAACCAATAGTCAATTTGTGCTCTTTCATAACCCGAAGAAGGCGTTCTTCCTGTATTGCTGTGAGATTCTTTGCAATAATGACTGGAAGCTCTTTCCCATCACCCAAGAAATCATACTTTAAGTGATCAGTTAGAGGTTTCATTTCTAATTTAGGTGCCTGCACAACAGAAGGTAAAGGAACTTCATCAGTAATAGGTAAAGAGATATATAAAATATTACATGTTTTAAATTCTTGTGATGCCCTTAAAGAACCACATGTATCAACAAACTCCTTGGAAATATCAACATCCAAGTTAGGAATGCCATGGACGTCCAAATCAATGTTATTTTGTAGCACAGATTCAAGTTCATCTTCTTTGTTCAAATCAAACATCTGTTGTGCCAACGAACCAATAACATCAACAGAGAAAGCGGAGTGCACATCACTAGAATAACGCATGGCCTCAAATATGTTGAAGCGTATAACCTCTTTGTCAAATTCCATAGTGAGTGTACCATTGTCCACATCAATATTCGTCTTTGCTGTTTTCATAAACGGTCTCCCAAGAAGTAACGAAGTAGATGAACAATTATCTCCATTATGCATATCCACAATGTAAAAATCAACCGGAAAGATTAACTGATTCACTTGAACTAACATGTCCTCAATGACTCCCTTAGGATATATATTGGACTTGTTTTCCAATTGAATAGTAATCTTTGCCTCTTTCAAAGGTCCAAGATTCAAAGAATCATAAACATCGGCTGACATAACACTTATGGATGCTTCCAAATCAAGCAAAGCATGCTCAAACCTCTTGGTACCAATAGTGATTAGCACGGTGAAACCCCAGGATCTTCACACTTTGCAGGCATTTTTATCAATAGCATAGCTGTGGCACTTTCGCCCACCTGAGTAATCTCATTAGCAATCAACCTATCCTTTCTTGTACACAAATCCTTTAAAACCTTAGCATACATGGGTACGGTTTTGATGGCCTCAATAAATGGGATGTTGATTTGTATCTTGCTGAAATGTCCATGATCTCCTTATCTTGAGCTTGCTTCTTTGATTTGGCAAAACGACTAGGGAAAGGAGGTGGTATGGTAAAGGTGGGAACCGTATCCTTAGGTTGGCCGGTTGAGGTTGTATTTTCCTTTGGGAAGGTTTCCTCCTCTACTTCCTTTTCAATGTCGTTACTAACCTCTTTTTGTTGTTGTGGCTCTTTAGTTTGCTTCCCACTTCTTAGAGTTACAACATTGACGTTCGCTCTTGAATTCACAAAAGGTTGTGATGGCAACTTTGCCGAATTCTATGCTTTTATTCCATTCATTTCTGTAGCCAACTATCCCATTTGAAGTTGCAAGTCTTTTATAGCCATATCTTGTTTCTGCAGGATTGCATCTTGATGCAGAGCATTTGCATCTTGATTTTGCATCATCATTTTTATCATCTCCTCTAAACTAGAACTTTGATTCTGTTGTTGAGGCTGAGGTGGAGGTTGTGGTCGGAACTGTGGTTATTGAAAACCACTTTGTTTCCTATAAGTATTAGGAGATGCAGCTTTCTGATTTTCTTAACTGAAATTTGGGTGATCTTTCCAACCTGGATTATAAGTATTAGAGTAGGTATCATACCTTGGCCTCTGATTAGGGAAAACAGCATTCACCTGTTCAGACTCTTCTTCATAAGAAGGAATAATCACAGCTGCCATTCGTTGTACCACCTTCTCTATGTTGTTCATCCGTTGCTCTGATTGTGCAGATTCCCCCATCTCACTAACTCTTCTGATATTAGAGTCATTTCTGGTGTAGAATTTTTGAGCATTAGCATCCATACTCTCAATCAAACTGGTTGCCTGCGAAATTGTCTTCTCAGTAAGTGAACCGCCGGCAGCTGCATCAATCAAATTCCTCTGTTCTGGAAGTAATCCTTCGTAGAAGTATTGAATGATAAGTGTTGAGGATATATTATGGTGTGGGAAGCTTTCCAACAACCTTTTATACCTCTCCAAATATTCATATAGAGACTCCCCATACATCTGTAGAATGCCACTAATCTCCTTGTGAACGGATGGCGCTTTGGAAGCAGGAAAATATTTCTCCAGAAATAGCTTTTTCATTTGATTCCATGTTGTAACACTCCCTGAAGGAAGACAATACAACCATTCTTCTGCTAAGTCTGTCAATGAGAACGGAAAGGCTTGTAGCATAGCCATATCTCTGTCTGCGGTTGCATGCCTCAGACTTGTCATTGTGTTCTGGAACTGTTGAAGGTGTCAATTTGGATTTTCACCTGGATGTCCCTTAAACTTTGGTAGATGATGAAGTAGATTCGACTTCAGCTCCACTAGTTCAGTGATTGTAATGCACAGTGGTTGTGAATCTAAGCATGGAGATGTCATCTCTCCTAACTTTCTCTCCGGAGGTGGAGGTGGATTATTGTTACCGCCTACCATTGTTGATGTAGAAGGTTCTTCTTGCAACTTTGGACGTGCTTGTAGTACCGTTCCCTTGCGAGTTTGAATTCCACACCTCTGGTAATTCCAATCCTTCGATGCCAGAGATTAAGTACCTGAAATAAAATTCTCAAAAGCTAAATCAAAAACTAAAAATAAGACAAAAAACAAAAAGAAAACAAAAAGAAATAACAACTAAAGCTACCGACTGCTCCCCGGCAGCGGCGCCAAAATTTGATGTGTGTCGTAGGTGCACAAATTAATTCACTTATATTCTAATTTACTAATGAATAATTAAGTAGCAAATAAGGATCGTTCCCACGAAGAGCAGGGAGATTTAGTTGTCAAAAGTGTCACAATGGGGGTTTTTGTTTTAGGTTCAAAGTAAATAAAGCAATTGAAAATAATAAAGTTGCAAGCAATGGAGAGAAATATGATCAGGGAATCCTTCTTCGTTACTAAACCGTCATCAAGTTATTATATTCATCCATTAATATAATTAATCACAGATTATTACCAACCGTGGAATAACAGCTAGCTCAGTGATATCCCCTAAATTCCTTATATCACTAAGAACAGAAGCTCTCCAATACCAGATTCTATTCGTCTAAACCACCTAGTAGTAGCTCACTCAAGGTGTAATTTCTACGAATGCTTTATATTTTGTGAATTATAGATTGATCCTAGTAGTTATACTCTTAGTTCAAGGTCCACTTTCTAGTGTTATTTATACACACAATCGTTACACAGAATCCCTCTGCAAGGTCTTGTGTTCTCTACTTTTGTATGAATTATTCGACTATTACCTATCTCCTAACTCAATGCTAGCATTTGATTGAATCAACAAATTAATTCAGTTGGCCACCTAAACAATCTATTAATCAATCATAAATATCTAATTAGTATAAACAATCAATAATCATGTGAATAACTTCAAAATAGATTTATATAATAACTCAAATCATGTCTAAAACTTAGAATTCATCCCCAATCATTAAGAAGTTTAGCTACTCATGGGATTAATGAAACCCATGAGATACATATTATAAAATGGAAAAATAATAGTTTCGGTAATGAAGAACGCTCCAAAACCCTAGCTTTTCTAACTTGTGTTCTTCTCTCCAAAACTTGATTAAAAATTATAAGATTGATTTCTCAAAAATATTAGAAGGGTCTCTTATGTAGTACCCAAGTTGTAGGTGCGCCCATATTCAAATTACGGTTGAAATCAGTTGCCAAACTTGCCAAAACTCCACCAAAATCATGCCAAATTCGTGTGAAATAAACACACAGCTAATGGGCTACATCAAGTGTTGAGCAAGCCTTGAATAAAGCCAGTCTCACTTAATTTATTTGGCTTGTCAATTCCTTGGAACTGACAGCCTATTTCGGCTTCTCTTGTTACGGATGGGATCCCGTCCGATTGTTCTCCTGTATGTTTTTTACAATTTTCTTCTTTTCAAACACGGCTGGCTTTTCCCATACGCAAGTTCTCCTGAAACTTTTCGTATTTTTTTCTTTTCAACTTACGGTCGGAACTTTTCAATACGTAACTTCTCTACGAGTTTCTAAATCAGCTGTATGCTTCTCGTTTAACAGCAACACTATAACGAGCTTCTTTTCCTTACTGCCATTGACTCGAACTCAGTTCTCAGCTCTATTATCTCACTCAACTGCCATTCAACTCGAGAATTAATCTTCCATCGTCTTCAACATCGCTGCCAGCCGCAGCGATCAAAGCTCAACTCTGTCATCTTTTTTATCGTATTTTCCATTAACAACAACCAACAGACCTCTTATCATATTTACCAACCGGGAATTCACCACGAGCTTCATCATTAGCTGGATGGCAGCAGTCCATATTCTTGTTCATAACTCCATTACTAGTCAACCAACAGAGACAACCATTGCATCGCAACAACATAGTCGTGTCATAACTGCACCCATCACCATTTCATGATTTTCTATCTCGAACTCATCAGATCATCATCTTCATTATCTTTCTCACCTGAATCAGTCGACTCCAATGGCAGCAAGGATTTATCAATGCCAAAACCAAACGCCAGTACCTATTTTACCAACTCGAGCTTCAAATCGGTCTTCTCAGCACAACAAAGTTTTTTCCATCACTGAGTATAACAGTTTCACTGCCATCATCATTTCTCCCTTACTTCTCAGCTTCGAACCATGTAACAGGCCTACGTACTCTTATTCTCGAACTCTTCATAGCAGCGCCACTGCTAACACCATAGCTACAGGCATCATCCTCTCCATAGTGATCATCCTACAGCAAGTTAGCAAACTTCCAGTACCATCGATCACCATTGCCGGAAGTCACCACAGTTCAACCTCCTTCCCTGACTTCTTCAAACTTGGTTCTCGAACTCAACCTTCATCTCCCATTCGATATCAGTGACCGCAGCTCCATCAACTCCTTCCTGCCATACTCATTACTGCCAAAGCTCTCTGTAACTTCATCTTCATGTGAGCTCAAACTCGAGCAGCTCCTAACTGACTTGTGATTCCATCTAGCAGAAAATATCATTACCTGTCACTCCATTCTCTTCTGCCAACTCAGTTCGTCATCAACCATGCATGAACCCTGAAATGGTCGTGATTGCATGGTGAAGAATTTGACAGCGGCAACCCTGAGTAAACTATCCGGGTGCCTTTAACAGTATTTGAATTTGAACTCCCCCTTTATAAAAGACCTGACTTATTTTAGCAGTCCCTTTGAAAACAGGTCACCCCTTAACAGAATGACTGCCCCTTATAAATTATGTACGCGCAACTTTGCTTGAAATGCCCATAAAATCTTCATGCGACGTCGGAACGACTCCATTCTTTCGCCGTTGGCTTCGTCTTTTTGTCCTCTTCGAGATGATTTCAAGAACTCCTTGATTTTAATGAGTTAGACTTGGTCTTTGGCCCTTCTCCGCTTTCGTCTAACTTCTTTTTTTGCACTTTAAAGTGCAAATTCACTTCTTTTGGATGATTCATCTAGCAAAACACAAATAGAGAAAAACAAACGTAATATACAATAATTTGTGAGAATAAATGCAATTACTAGCATGGATTTGACACTAAATATATGTAAAATATGTACTTAACAGCGCGGCACGAGGGGCCATGGCTAAGGGCATTTTGGCATGGCGCGGCTAGCTTGGATAGGTGCGTGACGAAGCTAGGGTTTTTGACCAAAGGTCATGATGTGACCTTAGACGGCCAGGATTTGCTCCTAGGATTGAAGGGAAACCGTTGATTATTGCACGCCTTCACTTTGGTAGCTGCGTGGGAAAGGCCAGCATGGTGGCGCGGCACGAGGGGCCATGGCTAAGGGTGTTTTGGCATGGCGCGGCTAGCTTGTCTAGGTGCGTGACCAAGCTAAGGTTTTGGGCCAAAGGTCGTGAGGTGACCTTTGACGGCCAGGATTTTCTCCTGGGATTGAAGGGAAACCGTTGATTATTGCACGCCTTCACTTTGGTAGACGCGTGGGGAAGGCAAGCATGGTGGCGCGACATTAGGGGCCATGGCAAGATGTGTTTGGCATGGCGCGGTCGGTGTGGCTGGCATGATTTGCCATTGGCATAGAGGTGTGGCTAGAATGGTTGGAATGCTTTGGCGCGGTCGGTGTGGCTGGCATGATTTTCCATTGGCACATAGGTGCGGCTAGCATGGTTGGCATGCTTTGGCGCGGTTGGTGTAGCTGGCATGATTTTCCATTGGCACAGAGGTTCGTCTAGCATGGTTGGCATGCTTTGGCGCGGTTGGTGTGGCTGGCATGATTTTCCATTGGCACACGTGAGAATTAGGGTTTGGCTTGTCGTAACCCTAATTTGAAAAATATATCCCGGTAATTATTTTAGAGACACATTAAAGGTTTCAGTAAATGTGCCTAGTAAATGCGTGTTGCTTTAAATGTTGTGACATCACTGTCTGCTAGGGTTAAGTGTTTTACGATTTTAATCCTAAACTAAAAACCACCATCAACATTAAGTCCCCTGCTTAGCTCGGAACAGGTGCCTTGTTGCGAGGTAAGCATATGATGGTGACAGACAAGGACGGAATCGAGGTGTAAATCATTGCAAATATGGTCAGGAGAATCCGACTAACCTTTTTGAGTGGTAAAGAGAGTTTTGGATTCCCGTGTTGGCGGCCCTGCGTAAGTTGTACTGGAAATGCAGACCATGGGTGGTGAGGAGAAAGTTACCGGCTTGGTCTTGTCGTACATCTCCAAGGAAAAGGGGGTGCGGTCTTGGGATGCGACGCAAGTGGACAGCTTGGCTCGAGGGGTCAAGGGGTGGCGTGGTCCTGGCCACGGCAATAGCATGGTGGAACGTGCAGGGGCGGCTAGGCGTGGTGGGGGCCGTGACAATGAAGCGAATGGCTTGGCCTGGTTTGGTGGGGTGAGACGTGCGCAGATGACCAGTAACGGTGAGGATGAGACATGGCATGGATTGCTTGGTGATTTATCTTCAAGGGCTTGGTTGCCTCTTTCCTTATTTGACTTGACCAGGAAGTTCTTATTCTCTTCAACCCAAAATGTTATGCCCACAAAAAGAGGAAAAACGTTACTCTTTCTTCCTTTAGGGATTCCACAGTATTTACTCTTGGTGAAGTTGTGTCTTGAGAGTGATCGTTCGGATGTAAGTCCCCAGTTCTGTAGCGGTAGCGGCGGTAAGGCCCGGCCAAACCATCCATACCCTTGGCATGGTGGCGCTGCTATGTTGGCATGGTGTGAGCATAACCTAAGCACAAACTGTTCATGGCGGATTGTTTCAAAAACTGAATGTGGAGCGCTGGAAAGACTGGAACTGGCAAGGAATGCGTCGATGTCTTGGGAGTGGCAGGGCTTGCTCTTGTGGGACCGATTGCTTTTCTTCATGCACGGCTTTTACATGGAATTATTTCCTTATTCAAAAATATTCTTCTAGAGGTAGGTAGCATCCGTAATCCTTTCATCTGGTAGCTTTGCACAAATCCCGGTATGATTGGGTGTCTTCAGGGCTAGGCTTTGGAATGCGGGGCGGAGCTGCTAGCATGGACTTGGCATGAAGGGGACCCATTAGCGTTGACGGGTGTGGGACGCTCTGTAAAGCTCTTGGAAAGGCATGAAGCTGGTAAGGGGAGCGCTTTGGAAGGGAAGCGCTTGCAAGGGAAACGCTTTTGGTTTAGGGTTTGTCACGTTGAAACCCTAATTAGCGCCCTTTACTAGAATAGCTGTAGAATCCGCGTACGGACTCGAATTTTGATGGTCCGCCCATTTATCGGACACGAAACTAAATTCTGTATCTTCCTTCGCGGGAATATTTAGGTTTCGATCTCGCTTGGGAGGTGAAAATGGCTCGACAGTTAAAATCAGGAAGAAGTCAGGAGGGATGTTGCAGGCCCGGGGTGGCACAGTCGCGCGCCAGTCACCTATTCCCGTTCATGGATCAAGAAGGAATATTCATTCTGTTCAATCTCTAAAAAATCTATCTGCATGAAAAGAGGTATTGACCCTCTTCTGTTTTTCTGTTTTTCGTCTGGATCCGTGTTTTCGTCTGCACTGTCTCTCCAGTGGGTTCCAAAAATTTACCAAAATTCCGATGTATTCTTGGGACGGATGGATGAAATGTATGCTCGAAAACGATCATGTCAGGGATAATCTTGGAGATTGTGGTTGCGTCGTCAGTCCATCCTCGACCTTAGGTTATTCAGTGGACCTTCTGATCGTGATGATGATGTGTTGTGAGTACTTGCATGGTCGAAGACTTTCGGCGCCCCGGGATGGAATAGGGAGACGTTCCATTGCTGATGCGCTGCTATCAAGTCTTCCGGGACTTTGTTCCAAGTTAATCCTTTAAACCATCTTCTGAATCTTGGACTATCGTACGGAATGTGATGCGGTGATAAGTCCCCGGTCATACTTCGGTTTGATATGATGGCATGGATGAATACGTGAATATAACCTTCTGGCGTGCTTTTTGGAGTCTGGTTGAGGGGAGTGAAAGCGTCTCATGCTGGTAGTCCCCATGCGTAACCTTCTTTCATTACATTGCCTTGAATCCCCGTTCATGGGATTTGATATAAGCCTAACGTACTCTTCTTGATGTGACACTGGGATACTCAGAAATTGCATGATGAAATATTCTGGATAGTGTAGGATTGGGATCCTCCACGGCCTCGTAAAGTTTTTAAGGCGTCTTCTAGACAAAGAGATGGAGATATTCTTGCGCTGCACCCTTGAAGAGTAGATGTTCTTGTTGTGGCTATGGAATTTTTGGTTAACTATGTCTTCTGAGCTTTGACAGTGAAGGGTTTCTGTGTATACCCTCAGTCCCCAAGTATGGTTTACATGTTTGCAACTTATATAGTCAGTGGGTTGACCATGATAAAGACATCACCATCGTGCTGATTTTGTTACTTCTTCCACGTGGAACTCAGAACATAGAGGAGTATGGGTTACCTTTGTAGTAATTGTTATTGTGGTGAATCTCTGGCTGTCCATGGTAACGAGTTTTGGCGGGATGAACTAAAGGGTGGCCATGAATACGAAGATTGGATGGATTCTATCACGATCCTTGATATGGGGAGTGTGGCAGCACGACCCTTTGTAGGAAGGAGCGGCGTTGAAGCGAAGCCGCTGCTGGAGAACGTTGATATGGAGCTACTTCTGGAGAGGACGTTGAAACGACGTCTTGCAATTCTCAGAGCCTTGATGGTTACCATGTTGAAGTCGAAGGCCGCGTCACGTTCTGTCAAACTCGACATCCCTCAAGAGAACAGAGGTTAGGAGTCCCCAGTTCCATCTATCGATCGTGCTTTCCAGGAGAGGTTGGGGTTTGGGAACGGCTTCCCTAGCTGGAAACGCGTGATTTCTTGATGTAGTGCGGTTGTGGGGTGAAAATATTTCTTGACGCTACACCTTGGAAAAATATAGAATCTCACATAACAGTTTCATCCTAGACTGTACGACTTTGTTGGCGAAGTTCCTATCGTGCGGGTCCTGACAGGAGAAGTGTCTCCGTGAACTCAGGAAGGTTGTTGGTTTTCTTTTCTTTAGATTTTGGAGAAGTCTTTCCTGATCTTTATGTGTGATGAAATTGGATTGCTTATACCCATCTACTGGGCGTTCAAGAGCAACGCGAGCCTCTTCATCTATAAAAGCACGTCCTGCTGAAGTATCTTTTGTCTTTTCATCAAATCAACATTGCTAAAAGGAGTTCGGCTTCTTCGGGCTCTTCCAGTATCTTGCCTTGATGGTGGAGTAGCGTCTCTGGTGACGGTTGGAGCTGCCATGCTTTAAGAACCGTTGGGGTGGCGGAAGCAGCTCTGGTTTTGGTGATCGTAAGTGTATCATGCATAGATGACATGGTTTTGATCACGAAGTGTTGGAGCCATGGAGCTATTTCGAAGGGAAAGTATGGTGCTGGAAGGGCGCAAGATGTTAGCGCAGAGTGTGGTATTGCGGCTAGCATGCACGCGCGACATGTATGCCTGGCATGTGCGTATGGTTAGCGTGTCTGGGAAGCGCGTCTGGGAAGCGCGTCTGGCAAGCGAGTTTGGTAAGCGCGTATGGAAAGCGTGTATGGTAAGCGTGTCCGGGAAGCGCGTCTAGGAAGCGCATCTGGGAAGCACGTCTGGCGAGCGAGTCTGGTAAGCGCATCTAGTTAGCGCTGGATCGTCTTGGAATGGGCACTGGCTTGGCGTGGACGCTGGCTTGGACTTTGGTACGGCGTGGACCGTTGGCTGGGTATGGCGCGAACCGTTGTCTTTATGCGGTACTGGATTGACATGACGCTAGCTTGGCGTGGTGTGGGCTTGTTCTTGCGGGCCCAGTTTCCTCTTCCCATACGTAGCTCAAACAGGAAATTCTTTCCTTAATCAAATTCCAAAAAGTATTATGTTTATGAAATGGGTTGGCTCCCCTTTTTATCTCTTATCTTTGTTATCTCATCCTGGTGTTAGTGGTACCGTGGGAGCAATAAAGTGGGCAAGCATATTCTAGCTATGTACTCCAGTGTTTCTCTTTCAATTCGTTATCTTGTTTTCTTGTGTGGTGCAAACCCTAGCCATAGGTATGACTTCCATAAGTCTGTAGAAATATTTTTCTTCTGAACTGGTGTAAACCCTGGCCATGGGTATGCCTTTCTTGTAGAAATACTTTATCATAAAAAATTCCTCTTCGAATATCACCGTAGTAACGTCGGCTACCTCATGAATAGTGACGGGTAATTATTATGCAAAATAGGCACGTACAGGTAGGTGACTATATTTATTTTTTTTGAAAGGCAAACAAAGCGTCTGGTTTATGGTTTTTGACTTCCTGGATTTCTTGGGTTGATAGATAAATGTTACCTTGACGGTTTGGGTTATATTTTTTTTTTTGAGTGAAATGTTTATAATTGAATTGTCTTTGGTTGCGAATGAAAGTTACATAGACTACTATGAAAACCATGGAACCTTGTGTTGGTAGATGTCATTAGATGAAACATGACTATAGGTTTTATCAAAACTTGAAAAAGCAAACCACGTATTTTTGTCTAGATAAGACTTACTCGGTTTCTCAGGTCTTCTGATGAGAATAAACTTTCCGGGTGCAAGACCAAGTTTTTTTTTTTTCGAGAAACATGGTCATGGGAAGTCCCCAGTCTTCCGATTCGTTGCTGAGTTGTCTGATAACTGTCGTTAATCCCTAGGAGGATCATTTTGCTTCTAGCCTCTGAGAAGTCCCCAGTCGTCCCTTATCGTGTCATGACTGATAATCGAGCCGTCGAGTCGAACTTCATCTTCGGAGTTATTGTAGTCAGTAGGTGATGTAACGACGTTATTGGGAGAGACGTTAACATCAGGGACGTGCTCTGTGCTGGTATTCTCGGAAGCCGCTCCAGATCTGAGTTCCACCATATGGGGATTGACGTTCGGGAAACGAAATCAGGAGTTGGAGTTGATATTGTAACCGATAGATCAATCCTCCCGCTGTGGTCGCCAATTGTTTATAGGTGAAAGTAGTTTCTGTTGATTTTGGTAATTTCAAGTGTGTACGGGTAAGAAACAATTTAAACCCTAAACAATGTACTGCAAGGGAGTACTTTAAGTTCGAGAGATCAATCTGTACAAGTCCAGCCTAAACCAAGAAATGTTCATTCCGGACTTGCTTCGGTCACAAAGTGGAGGAGAATGGGTTGGTTTTGGGGAGGGAAGCAAGGAGAGTGGTGAGACCAGAATAGTTGATTCTGGAAGAGTAGTTGGGTTACTACGACTTGTTATCATAAAATTGAGAGAGATAACAAGGTGAGCTAGCAAGTAAGTATTTCTGAGTGTTGTACCTCCCGTATGAACTTGTTGTTCAATGGAAATAGGTAAGACCTATTTATACAAGTCGGAGTAAAAATGTACCCTGGTCTCATTAAGGAGTGGAGAAGTAAATGGGAGGAGGTGGTAACCGTATGCATGGAATTGATGTCCATAAAGTGGTTAACGCATGGAACTGGTTTTCATGAAACTGCTAACGTTATGGAATTGATGTCCATAAAGACGTTAACGCATGTACTTTATGTCCCATGAAAGTTTCACACACAACTTCCCACATTTACTAACCACCTCACCCTTATGACACTTCCTTATGACGAGCGTAGTGTACGCCGCACGCTGTAAACCGCCAAACCAATACCCAAAAGAGGATCCCCCAGTTTGTGTTGATGTCTCGAATGTTTTTGGAAAACATGTAGCACGTTGTTGTGGCTTGGAAAGTTTAGCTCTGGGAACTTGCTAGCCTGGTGACCTTCGACGGTCGAGATTTTTCATCTTGAGAGGAGGGGCAACCATTGATCGTTGCACGCCTTCGTTTTGGCATCCGCGTAGCGAGGGCCAACAAGGTGGCACGACTAGGGTGTGTTTAGACTTGGCATGAGGGGCCAAGGGTTTGCCATGGCTGTATGGCATGGCTAGACCCAAGGCAAGGGCACTTGGCTTGGTATGACGTGACTAGCATGGCTAGGGCCAAGGCAAAGTGCGTTTGGCATGGCTCTGCTAGCTTGGATAGGTTTGGTTTGGCTTGGCATGTGGGGACAAGGGTTTTCCATGGGCGTATGGCATGGCTAGGGCCAAGGCCAGGGCGCTTGGCTTGGTATGACGTGACTAGCATGGCTAGGGCCAATGGTTATCCATGGGCGCATGGCATGACTAGCTTGGGCTAGGTGAGGTTTTGGCTTGGCATGTGGGGCCAAGGGTCTGCCATGAGCGCATGGCGGGACTAGCTTGGGCTAGGTTCGGTTTTGGCTTGGCATGTGGGGCCAAGGGTTTTCCATGAGCGCATGGCGGGACTAGCTTGGGCTAGGTGTGATTTTGTCTTGGCATGTGGGGCCAAGGGTTTACCATGAGCGCATGGCGGGACTAGCTTGGGCTAGGTGCGGTTTTGGCTTGGCATGTGGGGCCAAGGGTTTGCCATGGGCGTATGGCTTGGCCAGGGCCAAGGCAAGGGCATTTTGTCATGACACGTCTAGCTTGGATAGGTGCGTGACCAAGCTAGGGTTTTGGGCCAAAGGTCGTGAGGTGACCTTAGACGGCCAGGATTTGCTCTTGGGATTTAAGGGCAACCGTTGATTGTTGCACGCCTTCACTTTGGTAGCCGCGTGGGAAAGGCCAGCATGGTGGCGCGGCACGAGGGGCCATGACTAAGGGCGTTGTGGCATGGTGCGGATAGCTTGGCTAGGTACGTGACCAAGTAGGGTTTTGGGCCAAAGGTCGTGAGGTGACCTTAGACGGCCAGGATTTTCTCCTGGGAGTGAAGGGCAACCGTTGATTGTTGCACGCCTTCACTTTGGTAGCCGCGTGCGAAATTCCAGCATGGTGGCGCGACACGAGGGGCCATGGCTAAGGGCATTTTTGCATGGCATGGCTAGCTTGGCTAGGTGCGTGACCAAGATAGGGTTTTGGGCCAAAGGTCGTGAAGTGACCTTGGACGGTCAGGATTTTCTCCTGGGATTGAAGGGAAACCGTTGATTGTTGCACGCCTTCACTTTGGTAGCTGCGTGGGGAAGGCCATCATGGTGGCGCGGCATAAGGGGACATGGCGCGGTCGGTGTGGCTGGCATGATTTGCCATTGGCACGGAGGTGCGGCTAGCATGGTTGGCATGCTTTGGTGCGGTCGGTGTGGCTGGCATGATTTTCCATTGGCACAGAGGTGCGGCTAGCATGGTTGGAATGCTTTGGCACGGTTGTTGTGGATGGCATGATTTTCCATTGGTACAGATGTGCGGCTAGCATGGTTGGTGTAGGTGTAAATTATCTACAGATCCAGGTGGCAACATCCTAGAACCGGTGTACCCAAATACGAAGAGACGCGAAGTATAGAGCGAAGATTATCGGGCGCGAGATTTAAGGAGCCACGTGGATCGGGCATAATAATGTCGGACAAGACTTGACCCAGACTTCTGATAAAGCTGACAGGATAAGGCGTGGTGGGTCAAACGAGGAACGATGGTCAAACGAATAAAGAAGAACGGGTCACATCGGGTAACCATAAGGACGACAGAAAAGATGGGCGACATCGCGTTAATAATGCACCTAAAAAGATTGGCCCAAACGGAGGATAGGCGAGGAGCCAGGATACATCGGCCACATGAGACGAAGAGAACCGGCCCGATCACAAAACTGATAAATAGATGTAACATGACCAACACCTTAATTTCGTTGTATAAAACTTCTCCTATAAATAAAGGGACTTGTATTTCGAGAGAGGTAGGTTGTATTTTGAGAGAGAGAGAGGAGAAAAACTCGAGTAAGCACAAAGAAGAAGAAAAGTGAGTAGTAAGTGCATCTTGTAAGGAAATCCCACGAAGAGCAACACCTTTGTAACACTTCTAAGTAATAAGATTCATCCTTTCACCCCCGTGGACGTAGGTAATCATACCGAACCACGTAAATCTTGTGTTCATTGTGGAGTGTTTACTTTCATTTGAGATGAGCATTGTGTTTCTATCCTTTGGATGTAGTTTGTAGTAAAATGCATCTACATTCTGGCGCCGACTAAGGGGACACGACTAAGATCTCAGGATACCTTGCCGTTAAAGCCTTCAGAGACGATCAACAGCTCCTCAATACACGTTAATGTGTTGGAGTAGAAGCTACGATGAACTCTGTTGGCCGAAGTAATGGTTGTTTTGAGTCATTTAATGAGCATTTAAAGTCAGAGCAGTAGCAGCGTCTTCAACAGTTTGATCGGCAGAGAAACTTCATGAGCTCACCAGCGACTAATAGTTCGGGTTAGAAGCTACGTGAAGAATCTGTTGAAAGGACGACTGTTTTTTATTGATAGTTGTATGATTGTTAGCGTTAAGCGAGTTGTTTCTAGCAGCGGTGTGAAGTCGAGTGCTTGGAGTTACCAAAAGTTAGCGTTTTTAGATGTTTCATCATATAATAAACTGTCGACCATATAGAATTTTTAGCCGGCGGTGTAGCATAAGTCGTCGGAAAGGTCACCATTAAATCTCGAGAAAGTGGAGTTGGTACAAGTTTGATTTGATTCTAGGGGTTACTTGTCGTACTTTTTAAGCATCATGTGCATAAGATCTATGATTTGGAACATGTAGAATAAAGGACAAAACTAACTTAAATGCATAAGTCGAGTACAGAGAGCGACATCGTACGGAGTGATAGCGACAGGAAAATAAGGACAGCCATAGATTCATCATAGGGACAAAATAGGGTAGAGGGACAGTGCCCACCTAACAATTGAAGTAGATCTTACACAGAGACAGTAGTCGTACAGTCGAACTTTTTGCCCTTTTATCTAAATTTTTTATTTTGAAAATTAGGTCAAAGTAAGGGGTTCTTTTTCGTATTTGCTGACGTAGGGACGGGCGATACTCGGCTTATCACGCGACGTGATCGATGGCTAGCACTTCAGGGACAATTAGGATGTTAAGGAATCGTACAGTCACTAGCAGCAGCATGCAGGCAGGGATAACGGGGCCGAGGCAAGAGGACAGTCGACAACCACCGCCCGAGGAATCTCATGCAGCTGCGCGAGGGATGCCTGTTGTAGACGAAGAAATAGATTTGGGGCGAGACGATAACACCTTACCTCTGGACCAGGTTATATTGACTCAGAGGAGAGTTGACCAAATCGATGGACTCACAGCTTCAGACACCGATGACGATGAGGAAGCACTTGCAGCGCGAGCTCAGAGGCAATGGACGAGGCAGCAAGTTGAACACCAGGAAGCTTTGGGAAGGGAACAAGAGCGTCTTAGACAGATTCAGCTGGGGCGATCAGCAACAAGTAACATCGGCCCGACAACCGTTCACGCGGTCGATCGTGTAGCCAACCCGATACCGCCCCCACCACCCACATCAGCACCATTACAACCTCGGCCACACCAACCCAATGGACACTCCAGTCATGAAAGTACGGACCCGACGTTGTTGGCCATTTTGGAGAGTCAGAGGAGGCAAGAGGCGGCACTAAGGGAACTCCAGCAGAGGAATTTAGCCTTGGAGTATGAGAATTACCAGCTGAGGAACCTACGGACCAGATCAAGAGGGTCGTCCAGTCGAGGGACATCGGGTTATCGCGGACGATCCGGTCACTCACCACCCATGATGGGGCCAAGTAACCTTAATCAGCCCGATCAGTCAGGTCATCCACCATTACCTCCGATACCCCCCACGCAGAGATATGGACCACCTGAGGATTCTTCCACCGACGAAGAAAGGCGAGGAAGGGATGAGCGACAAGATCGGGAAACTAAAGCTAAGCTTAAGGAGTTGGAAGCAAAAATCAAGGAACTCTCGGGTGGAAGCGAGGAGAATAAGTTGGCCGAGATTATGAGTGAAGCCGAGAAAACGCCTTTCTCTCAAGAAGTGGAACAAATTTCGTTCCCACCCAAATGTACTTTACCTTCATTCCCCTCTAGATTTGACGGAACAGGCGATGCGATCGAACATCTTAAGATGTATACAATGTCACTGATCCAATGGAGAAACAACCTGGTAGTTATGTGCAAATTCTTTCCAGCTAGTTTGGAGGGCGAGGCGCGAGATTGGTTTTATTCACTCACACCTAGTTCGATTAACGGGTACGATGCGCTAGTCGAGGCCTTCCTTGAGACCTACATGCATAACAGCCGACCTCGGCCAAGAATGAACAAGTTGTTTACTCTCGCCCGACGATTCAGAGAGCCTCTGAGAACCCTGACCGACAGATGGAGGAAATTGTGTACTGAAATTGGGAAGGTACCGGTGGATCAAGCCATCTTTGGGTTTGAAAATGCGTTGGGGAGGTCGGACCCCATCTGGATTTCCATGTTTTCTGAAAAACCTAAAACCTTAAAGGAGATGAGAAGAATGCAAGAGCACTATATCGCCTTGGAAGAAATTCAGGCCGAATCAAGAGATAGAGGAGTACAAGAAGCCAGCGCTGAAGTTGGTACCGAAACTAAAACGGTCATGGACGACCATATCAGGCGATCATAAAAGAGATCGGACCCGCCCCCAAGGAGCAGTGAGAAGAGGGAATGGATGGCCAAAGGGAAGAAGCCAAAGAAGGAAACCCGGTCGTATACCCCTCTAAACGCTTCTTTGGAAGAGGTGTTCAAGGAAGTTGAGAAGAGAAACGACATCAACTACCCAGCATCGAGGGGAGTACAGTTCCAAGAGACCCGAGATCATCCCGAATACTGTCACTACCATCAGTATAGGGGCCATTCCACCAATAACTGTCGAGAAGTGAAAGATATTGTTCAACACCTCATCCGCGATGGATATTTGAGGCAATATGTCCGACACCCCCCTCGGCCGGAAGCAACACCCGATGCACTAGTTCATCAAGTCCGCATCGATAGGGCGAGTCAGTTCGTAAGCACCATTTCACATTCGTTTATGCAAAACTACACTCTCGGCCCAGTAGTCAACACCAGGATCCATAAAAGGGATCGTGAGGGTAAAGAGATATTTAGCGTAGCCAAGTCCCTTCCAATGGAACCTTGGATGACACTGCCCATTTCGTTCTCGGCTAAGGATGTCCCGGCAAATGGACAGGCACACAATGATCCGCTGGTCATCACGCTATTGATTGAGAAGTGGGGAGTAAGAAGGATTCTCGTGGATAGCGGAAGTTCAGTCGAGGTGCTATTCTACGACACGTTCCGAAGAATGAAACTCTCAGACGACATGCTCGTCCCATCAACATATCGCATCTACGGCTTTAACGGCATAGTAACCATCCCAAAGGGCGAAGTAACTTTGAGGGTTTCAGATGGTGGTGGCTACCTCGACACACTAACCACCTTTTGTGTAGTCGACGTCGCCTCACCTTATGAGGCCATTATCGGGCGCCCATGGATTGCTGGGATTAAGGGAGTAGCATCGGCGTACCATCAAAGGTTAAGATTCCCGACTTGCAAGGGAATAGCGGAAGTTGTGGGCGACTCCCAGGCGGCACGACAATGCATGAAAGTTGATATAGAAATAAATGAAGAACGGCGAGCTCGGCAAAGGCAAGAAAAGAACAAAGCAAAGGAAGTGAAGGCGGCAAAAGAATTGGAGGAGGCGATTTCACAAGCGGTCCTGGCACACGAAACTCGAGAACAAGACCCTTTATAGCAATTAAAGGAAGCGTCCCCAGTCAGGGAGACCAAATCAAACTTCTCGACAGTCGAGCCGACTAAAGAAGTAAACTTGGGAACGATAGAAGAACCCAAAATAGTGAGGATCGGGGCATTACTATCGGATGAACAAGCAAGTAAACTCACGATGCTATTAAAAGAAAACCTGGATGCATTCGCTTGGGAAGTGCATGATTTGGAGGGTATTGACCCGAAGGTCTGCTGTCACCACTTAAAAATTGATCCGAGGTTCAAACCGGTTAGACAAAAAATGAGGCGCGCCGCGCCAGAGTTACAAGCGGCGGTCGAGGTCGAGCTGAAGAAGTTACAAGAATCCGGAATAATAAGGAAGTCCCACTACCCACAGTGGATATCAAACATGGTCGTGGTACCGAAAAAGAAAGGGGGAGTCAGAATATGTATTGATTTCAGCGACTTGAACAAGGCCTGCCCGAAGGACAGTTTCCCCCTTCCCAGCATAGATCAACTAGTAGAATCAATAGTGGGATACGAAGCGATGACCTTAATGGACGGATACATGGGCTACAACCAAATACCATTGGCGCCCGAGGACCAGGAACACACTTCCTTCTTCACACCAAGAGGATTGTATTGTTACACCAAGATGCCATTCGGACTTAGGAATGCCGGGGCTACGTACCAGAGATTGGTAGGCGACATGTTTGAAGACAAGATTCACGATACCATAGAAGTTTACGTGGACGACATGTTAGTCAAGAGTCGGAAATCAAAAAACCATGTCCGAGACCTTCGAGAGATTTTTCAGACAATGAGGAAACACAAAATGAAAATTAATCCGGCCAAGTGCGACTTCTGGGTCACGTCGGGAAATTCCTAGGCTACATCATCACCCCCAGGGGAATAGAAGCAGATCCCGAGAAGGTACGAGCCGTCCTTGAAATTCCATCCCCCGCAACGGTAAAAGACGTGCAGAAACTAAACGGTTGCATAGCCGCATTGGGGCGATTCGTATCACGGTCATCGGATAAATGCAAGGCATTTTACGACATCTTGAAGAAAGGAGAAAAATTCCGATGGATGGACGCCAATGAAGAGGCCTTTCAAAATATCAAGCTACATCTAGCTAGCCTCCCGGTTCTTCAAAGGCCCGAGCCGTCAGAAATTCTCACTTTATACTTAGGCGCGACACCCTATGCCATCAGTGCGGTATTGGTCAAAACAGAGATAGGCGTGGAGAAGCCGGTATACTTCGCTAGCAAAACCTTAAGTCCGGCCGAGAAGAATTACACCAGAATGGAGCAAATGGTGCTCGCACTAGCCTTTGATGCCTCTAAATTACGAACATATTTTCAAGCTCATCGAATACGGGTGCTCACCAAATCGCCTATCGAAGCGGTCTTGGATAGTGCTGGGCGATCGGGGAGAATCTCCAAGTGGGGAGCCATAATTAAACAATATGACGTGACATACGAGACAAGAACCGCGATCAAAGGACAAGTAGTGGCCGATTTCTTGGCAGATTTCCCCCTCAGTGATGAGGACGAGGTAGAAGATATACTAGGAATGGCAGAAGAACAAGAGGAGCCAGTGGACCTACTAGCCGCCAGTAGCTCAACACGATGGGAAGTATTTGTTGATGGGGCATCAAACAAAGACGGATCGGGTCTTGGGTTGGTGTTTACCACGCCAAAGGGGAGGAAAATCGTGCATTCGTTCAGGTTAGAATTCAAGGCGACAAACAATGTCACCGAGTATGAGGCGGTGATCCATGCCTTAAGAATAATTGTGGAAATGAGGCTGCATGAGGTTCGATTGACTAGCGACTCACATCTAGTGATCCGGAAAATTACGGGCCAATACGCTACGCACGACCCGGTGCTGCAAAAATATTGGGAGCTCGCCCAATTTTACATCAAGCAAATACCAGATATAAAATTCCGCCATATCTGCCGAAAGGATAACAGACACTCGGACGCTCTATCGTACATTGCCTCACAACTAGTAGACCCGAGCATCGAAGGGATACGCGTTATGAGGCTTCTTAACCCGTCTATCCCAGAAACACCAGACGTACGGATCGAGGTGGTCGTTAGCACGGTCGAGAGATACAAAGAAGGCGACTGGAGAAATCCAATACATCAATACTTAGAAACGGGTGAGCTACCTAAGAGTCGGCCCGACATGAACAAGATCAAAAGCAAATCGGGCGCCTACGAATTAAGAGAAGGGATCTTATATCGGAAATCTTACCTAGGACCACTCCTACGATGCTTAAGCAGGGAAGAAGGCCATATAATCCTACACGAGCTACACTATGGGGCGGTTGGAAATCACAGCTCGGGAAGAAGTTTGTCGGTTAAAGCAAAAACAATGGGCTACTTTTGGATGTATATGAACGAGGACGCAAAGCAAATGGAGAAAGCTTGCGAAGAGTGTCAGTGTTTTGGGAAGAAAATCCATGCTCCCGGCGTACCATTAAACTCAATCATAAGTCCGTGGCCCTTCGCTAAATGGGGAGTGGACATTGTCGGGCCATTACATGTCGGAACGGGACAAAGGAAGTATTTGATCGTGGCCACTGACTATTTTACCAAGTGGGTAGAGGCGGCACCGTTAAGGCATATTCGGGACAAGGATGTTTTTAAGTTTATTTGGGAACATATCATTTGTCGCTTCGGGGTTCCGGCTGCAATCGTCTCTGATAATGGAAAACAACTACAGGGAGATAACATCGATCTTCTATTCAACACTTACAACATCAGGAAGAGCAAAGCTACCCCGATTTACCCCCAGTGCAATGGGCAGGCCGAGATCACTAATAAGACAATCGCCGATAACATGAAGAAAAAACTGGACGGGGAATATGGCAACTGGTGCGAGGATCTATATAACGTCCTATGGGCATACAGGACCACACGAAGGGAAGCTACGGGATTCTCTCCATTCATGCTTACCTACGGAACCGAGGCGATTCTACCAACAGAAGGGATGATTCCTACCACAAGAACCGAAGCTTGGAGGCGCAACGTGTCATCCGATCTGATCTTGGCTAAACTCGACGACTTGGAAGAAACAAGAGAAATGGCGTTACAAAAAATGGAAAATTATCAAAGGAGGTTACAACGGGAATACAACAAGCGCGTTCGACCAAGAGAATTCCATCCCGGGCAGCAGGTATTGAAATTCCTGGCTGAATGGGAGCGCGACAAAAAAGGCGGAAAATTAGCACCAAAGTGGGGTGGGCCATATATAATCGAATCTAAGGCGGGCGAGGGATCATATCGACTACTGCGACTCGACGGAACAAGAGAGCTCAAACCATGGAACATCCGATTCCTGAAACTCTACCATCCTTGATAAGCGACGCGGAAAAACGGTAAGCAAACGTGTCCTCTATCTCTGTGAAACCGTGAGGGGTATGGGATAGGGCATGAGCGACTAATGGTCATTCGTACTCGGGGCAATGCCAGTGTGGAAGTGCCGAGGTGACTTACACTCGAATGGTCATTCGTACTCGGGGAAAAGCCAGTGTGGAAGTGCCGAGGTGACTTACACTCGAATGGGCATTCGTACTCGGGGCAACGCCAGTGTGGAAGTGCCGAGGTGCCTTACAGTCGCCTGGCTATTCGAACTCGGGGCAGTGGAAGTGTGCAAGTGCCGAGGTAGCCTAAGGGTTCTGGTGGTTGGAAACCAGTTCCAAAGGTTGTTTAGACACGAGGTCTACTCATCTAGGTGGCCTACTTACATCTGAAAGGTCACCACCATCGCAAGTGGGCGTGTCCACTTGCCCGAGATCGGTTGGTCGATAACCACTCGGGATTGTCGGGCCTAGAAATAGGATGACTGGTACCCTTTCACTGAATCCAAAGAGATAGTGATGAGATACCCCAATCAGGACATGGCATAGGGCCCGATGACCCTCCTTGTTGGGTGTGTTCGACATAAATGGTTAGAATACTGACTTACTTGAACAATGATTGCAGGAATAACATATGAAACAAAGAAGAACTCGATTGCGTCATGCGACTATTAAGAAAATACGGAAAGCGTCATGTGACCAAGCGAAACGAAGCGTCTAATGAAAATAAAACAAACACCATCGGTGACGCAGCACCCCCATTAAAACAAACAAGCAAGGTAGCGGAAATTAAAAAAGGGGAGAAGTGTTTAGAGCGATTTACAACCCGATGGAAGGGGCAACATAGTGACGCAGCACCACAAAAAGAAAGTTTAAGCCTTGGGAGGAGCCGCGCCGGCCTTCCTCTGCGCGACCTCGAGCCGCTTCTTCTCCACCCAGTCCATAATGCCAGCTTGAACCTTCTGATCTAACTCTTCCGCATGGGAGACGCGTTCATCCTCGAGTTGTTGGGTAATCTGGGAAGCGTTTTCCTCAGCATCAGCTAACTTGGAGCCCAAATCGACCTCAGCCTGTTTCAATCGGCGAACCTCCAGATCCAGCTCCCGAGAGCGTTGTTGCTCGGCTACAAGATCACAAAAATAGAATGTTATTCATCGGGTGCATTTTTGCAAGAATAAAGCGCAATCTAGATCTAAAAGAGCGGCCTCAACACATCGTCTAAGAGACCTGACAAGGCGGGTAACACCGAATGAAGTGACTCTACCGACTTGGACAACTCATCCTCGGCCCTGGACAACTTCATGGTTAATTCGTTATAATGTTGCTCGTTGAACTCGTTACTAGGGCAATACTTCTTATGCTCGGCCCAATCGTCCATTAACCGATTACGCGACGCTTGGAGCACTGCAAGCTGCGATCTACTCCACTCTAAATCGCCCATAACCTTATCAAATTCACTCACTCGGCCCAGTAAATCGCTATTAGCTCGCTCCACCACATCTTTATCTCTCAATATTTGTCGGCGGTCCTCGTGAAGGTCTCGATTCTGCAATTGCAGAGCGTCTACCCTTTGCTCCAAACTTGTGGCTAAAGCATCCTTTTCAGCAGCAAGGCGCTGAGAAGACCCCAAGTGAGCCCGTAAGTTGTCCATCTCGGCAGGATCATAATCAAACCGGCGACGTCGTTCTAACTCGTCCTCAAGTCTTGCAATCTCCTCAGTTTGACGGTCTATTTTGTCGTCTTTGTTTGCCATTCGTTGACGAAGATTTTCCACAAGATCCTTCTCAATATCCCATTTTCTCTTCATAATCCTAAACTCCGAAGTAGCGTCTATACCTATACTAGATACCTCGGCTAGGAAGAAGGATACCCGACTCAGGATACTGGCATGATAAACTCAATCAACACAAGTTAAGAAGGATCATATACCTTGAGCGTCGGCAAGCTTGATCTCCAGCTCATTCGCGCGACCCTTCTCATTCTGAAGTTGAAGTTGGAGAGATTATATCAACTACTTATCTCGAAGGCGATTGGCAGCATCCAAGCGTACGCGGTTCATAATCTAACACAAATAGTTTGACTCATAAGCGACACTACGAAAAAGAAATCGTAAGCGGACCATAACCATACAGAAATGACTTGCTCACCACAGTGTCAAGTGTCAGGGCAATGTCGCCATAACGGGGCATAGCATTCAACATTTTCTCATCTGTATACTTCACAAAGTTGGAGGAAGTAAGCGCACCCAAGGAGTTCATGATCGGTCCAGAGACAGTAAAGGAAGTTTCAGCACTAGAAGACGATCCCTCAGTAATCCGGGGCACACAAGGAAGCTCTACCGGTACATCGGTAACGATCTTCTCTACGACGGGCGTCTCCGAGGGCTCATGTTGGTCGCCCATACCTTGTTCATCGCCTTTGTCGCCCGAAACATTCTCTCCAAACAGCTCATCCTCATCGTAAAGATCAATGATGGGGCCGTTTTCGGCGGTGGCTTAGCAATTTGCTTACCTCTACTAGGATTACGCCTCAGCGGAGTAGGGTCAACATTGCCCGCATCATCATCATCGTGCCTTGGGTGTTTCTGCACAAGTGTCTCGTCATAACATGTGAAGGCAAAAAACAGGGGCAAGTACATGTACTTATAAGAAAATCATTATGTTTGTTACCTTCCCCTGGTCTTCCTCAACCCTTGTGCCATCACCTCTTTTCCTAGACCCGATAGTTTTGGTGGAGCCGACCTGAGATTTTTAAACAACAACAAATGACTAACTGACGCCCGAAGCTAGCAAGATAAAAATCAAGAAAATCGCATACCTTATCAGCCTTGTCATCATTAACCACCCAGAAAGAATAGGGCTCGACGGGAAAAGTAGGCAACGGGAAGTCACCATGAAGGATCGGACCTCGGACTAGAAGCGGAACTCGGGGATAAATCGGGTCATTAGAATGATGGGCTCGCTTTTTGGAACCCTGGCCGATGGGATAAGCTTCCAGCATCATCCTTTCAACACCCTCGGGCATAGTTTTGACCCGATGAGGACTAGCAGCAAAACCGGCAAGATCTCCTAAGGTTGAAGTACCAGCTCGATAGTTGACAAGGAAATTGGAAACGGTATACTCAGGAGCGTCCTCGGGCTTGTAGGTCGACCATTCGGCAGGAGAACCACGACCATCATGGCGATCCCTCCACTCGTTCATAATTCGAAAAATATTTCCAGTCCATTGAGCTAAAGCACGAGAAGGCCGAATCTGGGACAGAATCTCGTAATAAAATGGTTTATCAGGGTTGTATAAGGGAAGACGAAGGCCCATCTCCAGTTGACCCAAGGTGATGACCACACAATCAGCCGATTGCTCGTGCTTCTTCATATCGGTTTTCTTCAAGATACCGTTTCGGCCCGAGAGAAGGGTCACTTCATAATTTTGAAGATCGTACTTCTCCTTCAGCTGCTCAATGAACTCTTCATCAGAGAGATCCTTCACCCTTTTCTCGGACCTGCACGAAATAGAAGAAGAGCTATCAGCAAAAATAGATCTCATCGCTCGATCATCATACCTGGAAGGGCTTTCAAGCAAAAACATAGAAGCAAGGGGAGGAACATCAAACTCGGAAAAAACGTCATCAACAGACCTCTTTTCATCCATGGAAGGAGAAGAATCCATTAACAAAGATAATGCAGAACTCGGTTTTCAACAAAGAAAGATGAGGCGATGGAAGCTACTATATCAATCGATGAGGAGAAGATGATGAAAGAAAACCAAGAGAGCTAGGGTTTTTTGAGAAGCGCAAAATGTGAAGAAACTTGGGAGAAAACCACAGTAGAAGAACGGAGAAAGAAAGGGCAAAGAAGAAGAAGGAAGAAAGGAGCGGGCTATTTAAAGAAGAAGAATTGTAACCGACGCCGACGGTTACCAGTCATAAAGTGAAGTTAGTGGGACGCTGCATGGCGAGATCTGCGGCATGGACGAGGACATGGAGGTTGAAACGACTTTCTTCCACTCGTGTCTGCTACACGAGCGAAAGAAGGGGCATAAATGTAGGTGTAAATTATCTACAGATCCAGGTGGAAACATCCTAGAACCGGTGTACCCAAATACGAAGAGACGCGAAGTATAGAGCGAAGATTATCGGGTGCAATATTAAAGGAGCCACGTGGATCGGGCGTAATAATGTCGGACAAGACTTGACCCAGACTTCTGATAAAGATGACAGGATAAGGCGTGGCGGGTCAAACGAGGAACGATGGTCAAACGAATAAAGAAGAACGGGTCACATCGGGTAACCATAAGGACGACAGAAAAGATGGGCGACATCGCGTTAATAATGCACCTAAAAAGATCGGCCCAAACGGAGGATAGGCGAGGAGCATGGATACATCGGCCACATGAGATGACGAGAACCGGCCCGATCACAGAACTGATAAATAGATGTAACATGACCAACACCTTAATTTCGTTGTATAGAACTTCTCCTATAAATAAAGGGACTTGTATTTCGAGAGAGGTAGGTTGTATTTTGAGAGAGAGAGAGAGAGAGGAGAAAAACTCGAGTAAGCACAAAGAAGAAGAAAAGTGAGTAGTAAGTGCATCTTGTAAGGAAATCCCACGAAGAGCAACACCTTTGTAACACTTCTAAGTAATAAGATTCATCCTTTCACCCCCGTGGACGTAGGTAATCATACCGAACCACGTAAATCTTGTGTTCATTGTGGAGTGTTTACTTTCATTTGAGATGAGCATTGTGTTTCTATCCTTTGGATGTAGTTTGTAGTAAAATGCATCTACAGTTGGCATGCTTTGGCGCGGTTGGTGTGGCTGGCATGATTTTCCATTGGCATAGAGGTGCGGCTAGCATGGTTGGCATGCTTTGGCGCGGTTGGTATAGCTGTCATGATTTGCCATTGGCACACGTGAGGATTAGGGTTTGGCTTGTCGTAACCCTAATTTAAAAAATATACCCCGGTAATTATTTTAGAGACACATTAAAGGTTTTAGTCAATGTGCCTAGTAAATGCTTGTTGCTTTAAATGTTGTGACATCACTGTCTGCTAGGGTTTAGTGTTTTACGATTTTAACCCTAAAATAAAAACCACCATCAACAGGTACTAACATTAGTTCTTCAATCTGGAAAAAGTTATGGGTTTGTGTTAGAGCACTGCTCGATCGAACTCGCAAGCGTTGCTATCTCATGCTTATTTGTCAAGTTTAGTTGCCAAAACTATAAGTCTTGATTTCTAGTCTACTTATATATAAGTCTCGGACTAGGATAAAAAGTGTAGCTGAGCTCTAGAGTAGTCCACGTCGATCATCATACAAAGACGAAAAACTACTCAAGGAACTGGTGGAACTTCATCGATTAAAATTAAAGGTATGTGGATACTTGAACTTATCTATCATTCAAAAGTTTATCTAATCTATCTCATATCTTGAGATATAATTCGTATTGCTATATTGACTTCGATTATACACATTTGCTATTTCGAGCCGAGTTTATCTCGCTTATCTATTTTTCGAAATATATGTTGGTAAGATTTCGCTTTGGCTAAGTTCATCTTTACAAGTGACGAAAGTCATGTTGATTATTTCAATATCTTGAAAATCGCTTTGATGAAAAATAGTGTGTGAGTAACCTCTATTTAACATCCTCTAAGAATGTTTCAATCATTGAAATGAGAGTTTAGAATATATAACCTTGAATGGATATAAATATTGTATGTGAACGCATACATGTGTAAGTCCAAAATCTTTGAACCAAAGTATGCGTACTTTTCCTCCTATGACAACCGGAACCAAAGTCCGCGTACATGTATGCGTACTTTCGGAAGTTCACATCCCGTGAATTTCTGCTGGAGTTTGTGAACTGAAAACAAACTTAATCCGGGTGCTTAAGTATGCGTACCAGTATGCATGCTTGAGTGGGTTATTTTCTAAAAACAGTTTATTAGTGAACTTAAACTTATATAAACTAAAGAATGCATAATTTGCAAACCGTGGCTATAAAGTTCATGAATTGATTCGAGTGAATCAAAATAGTTTTTGCTTCGATTGTGTCTTGTATACTTTTATGAGATCTAAGCAATTGAATAACTTTCCAACTAGTTCTTTTGAGTCATTTGAACTAGTTATGGTGAAGATGAATATGGTTAATGTGAAAGTGCTCATATGGCCAACCATTTGGTTAACTACTTTTGAACCAACTAAGTGTACATGTTTAGGTACGGTTACACAAACCTAAATGAACGTACATTTCGTTTGTGTATAACAAGCTAAGTTCGATCTAACGGTGAATATTGAATGCTTTGTTAGCAAGGTAACATAGATTGCAAACCCTGATTTGGAAGATTATATAAACCTAACCCCGATTTGTATAAGCTAGAGTCGATTCTCCTTTAACCTTAGGTTTCTACGGAGACCATGTAGGTTAACGACTTGAAGACTTTATTGGGATTGTGAAGCCAAACCCAACTATTTTCTCTGTAGTTGCGTGATCTGATCTTGATGTTTCTATCGTATTGAGTACAATTGAAATAATTGACTCGAGATTAATTTCTCCGATAGGCAAGATAAAAGTAGTCACAAACATCTTCGTCTCATCATTTGTGATTCCACAATATCTTGTTCCTCTAGTCGGTTAAGATTATTATGGGGTGATTGATAATTCTAGGATATTCTTTGGGAATATAAGTCCGGGTTATCAATTGGTTCATGTTCACCTTGATTTATCAAAAGACATAACAAAACTCGTAGATATTTCTATGGGAGACAGATTTATCTATTCCTGCAGACTTTTCTGTGTGATACAGATTTGTTTATTAAAGTCTTTGACTTTGGGTCGTAGCAACTCTTAGTTGTGGGTGAGATAATCTAAGGGAATCAAGTGCGTAGTATCCTGCTAGGATCAGAGGCGTAAGGAGCACAACTTTACCTTGGATTAGTGTGAGATTGATTAGGGTTCAACTACATTCCAGCCGGAAGTTATGCTAGTGTCTGTAGCGGCTTAACACAGTGTGTGTTTAATATGGACTAGGTACCGTTCTGCATTTGCGGTTTCCTCGTTAACAAAACTTCTGGTGTATGTGCTATTTCTTTTTCGCATTATATTTTGTTATATAATTGAAATATCACAGGTTGTGCATTGAATCAATCAATTGGGAAATCCGAACTTTGGTTGTTGATTGAAATTGATTGACCCTTGAACATTGGTCTTTGGTATCATTTGATAGGTGTAGAATACACCGTATTTACTATCTAGTAGTTTATGCTTTCTTTGATATTTTTCTTGTAAATTATGTATTTTACGTGTGTTTTTGAGCTATTAGGTACTCTGGAGTCGCACAGACGAAAAGAAGAAGGAATCACCCAAGTTTGAGCAAAAAGGGTAAAAATGTCATTTTAGGGGCAAACACTATCTGGAGCCTAAGCGAGGTTAAGGTGCATCTATGATTTTGGAAAATATTATGGCAGGCCACTGATGGTTCAGGGCACCCATGGGGTGGTTCTTATCTTGGGCGTATGAATCCACCCCAATCATACTCTAACCCTAGACTCGAGAGATGCTTTCCCTCTATCATTAGTTCATTCATTTGAACTGAAATTGAGAAAGCAGCGCAGCTGCTACTCGAATTTGCTATGTCCAAGAAATTCGAGAACGATTTATGAGATAAATTAATGGAATCGGTTCATGGAGGAGATAGAGCTGCTGATGAAAGAAACTTAGGGTTGATGTTGTTCCTTAGAGAAACAGATCGGGAAGTTGAAGCTTAGAGAGATGTTAATGGTGCTGAGAAGAAACTAGTCAAGATGCTGCTGATACTCGAGATATAAAATGGAGATCGGTGTCCAACCAAGAAGACAAGGAAGAATTAATAAAAACTGGGTATGTATTGAGTAGCTGTTGCTGTTGAGACGAATTTCGCGATCTCAGAAGTATGGGTTTGAATTGAATTTGTGTTTGAAGGTGGTCTGAGGTTTGAATGAGTCATCCTTGGTTCGAATTTATGGTGGTTAAGAAGAAGATGCAGAATGAGTTTGAGATGGAATGGTTCATGGGTGTGGTCTGCAATTCTGTTACTGTTGATAAATTGAGAAGCAGTTGTTGGTGGTTGTTCAGTTGAGTTACAGATCAAGAGCATGAATTTGGTGGCGATTTGGTACAAATATCTAATGGGGAAGTTCAGTAGTTGATGTTGGTATGAATATGGTTTTGAGAAGTTGTTGCTGCTATTGAATCGGAGAAGGTAATGTTGTGGATTAATTGATGGCTCTAATGGTTGCTGTCGAAATTTGGTGTTGAACCTGTGAACTGTGAAAACAAGAAAGATGTGAATGAGGGTTGTACTGCAGGAATTTATTTACGGGGGAGCTTGAATGGGTTGTAGAAGAATGCTTAGATGTATGTCTTAGGATTTCTTAACAGGTGAAGATAATGGCCTGAAACAACGGCCGGAATGTCCTGTAAACAAACGGAACTCGGCCGGTTTTCCATTCCGGCGAGTTGACCAGGTAGTCGGCGATGACCGATCCAGAACGAGTTCGAAGAGCCGATCCGACCCAGCGACTCAGCCGACTAAGCTCTGACTAAGACAGCTGATTGAGCTGACTCTCCCTTGATCTTTGACTAACGGAAGACCGCTATCTTGATCGTTAGTCCTAACGGTGGACTGGCGGAATATTCCGTCGACTGAGAGAATTTTCAGGTGGCCGACGGTGACGGATTCCGGCCTATTTACGGTCAAAAAAATCCAATTTTCCGGTGAGCAAAAATTACAGAATTTTGTATGGACTTCTCTCATGTGTGTGAAGACTTAGAATTTGGAATTGGATGAAAACTTGGAAGTTTTGGAGAATTGGACTAGAAATTGGAATATGGCTCAAATTGGGAAAGTGGTGTTCTTATGGAATGTGGATTCTTTTCCTACAAAGATATGGATAGTATTGAAGCCTATAAATAAAGGAGTTCTCTACAACTTTTACAGACACATCTACTTTGTAGAAGGAGTTAAAGTGCACAAGGATTGGAGGAAGGAGCAACTATCATCTTTTCAATAAGTTTTTCTTTCTTTCTTCCTTAATTATTATTATTATTGTGTGAACTCCAAACTATGAGTAGCTAATTTTCTTATTGATTGAGGATGAATTCCTAGTTCTTAATATATGGTTTGAGTTTTGTTTCAATTCTACTTTGAAGTTTTTCATATGATTATCGTTTGTTTTTACTAATATTAATGTTTATTCTTGATTGATAGGTCATTTGGGTGGCCAACTAAATTGATTTTTTA
The DNA here is from genome assembly GCA_023529315.1 of Papaver bracteatum. Classification (NCBI taxonomy): domain Eukaryota; kingdom Viridiplantae; phylum Streptophyta; class Magnoliopsida; order Ranunculales; family Papaveraceae; genus Papaver; species Papaver bracteatum. Next base: position 1,613,395 of record JAJJWX010003498.1, read on the forward strand.
ATTGATCTGAAGCTAGTGAAAGTTAGGGGATACGTAATAGTTTCTGGACTCTTTACACAAGTAGAAAACACAAGACCTTGTGGAGGGATTCCGTGGAGCAATTGTGTGTGAAAACAACGCTAAAAAGTGGACCAAGCGAACCGAGTCTAACTACTAGTACTAAACCTAAGTTCATAAATCTTAATGTGTTCGGGGAATTACATCTTGTAAGCGAACCTCAAGGTGGTTCTTTTGAATAGAATCTGATAACTAAGCGAACCTGTTACTCAGTGAAATAAGGAATTTTTGGGTTAGCTAAGCGAACCTGCTATCCTACGGTTGGTGATAATCTGCGACTAATAAAAATTGGAAAAGAACATAACTTTAATCATTGTTTTGAAGCGAAGAAGGATTCCTTGATCTATTTTCTCTTATTGATTTAAACTTACACTTTTGATTGCTTTATTTACTTTCTTTTACTTTATAAATTCTAGAACCAATACCCCCCCCCCCTTTTTTGTGATAATTTTACAAATAATAATCTCTTGCTCCTCGTGGGATCGATCTTGACTGCCCTATATTACTTGTTAATTAGGTAGTAAAATATTAATTAATTTGTTGTGGTTACGACACGCATCATCATTCAAGTTAATTTCTCTTGTATTCAATTAGACTCGCAGATTTCTATTTGCTTGAGTAAGCATTGAATCGATAAATGGAGATATAACTCTTTGATATACTTTTTATTAAGATTGAGTTTGACTGTCTAGTTGATTCACTTAAAAGTATATTGGAGTTAGTCCATACATATTTCTAAACGAATTATTGGGTGAGGTTGTTGTACCCTCACTTTTTCAGTTTGTAGTGCATCTCACAAAATAAAGTTTTTTACATGAAAGTGGATCAGATAGTTAAATAACACTAGAAGTGAGCTTGCTCTTTATGAAAGCAGTACAGATATTAAATTGAGAATTTAATTTTTGAGTGTAGACATGCAAGGAAATTCTATAGGGGAATAAATATCAATAAGGATTTAGTAAAAAAATAATTGCTCAAGTGTATCTGAAAGGGTCATAAGTTGGTTCTCATCTAGCATCTACAATAATAATGAAAAATGGTTATACTCTTTGATGATTGGAGTTTGGATATTAGGAAAGACGGATATGTGTGACTCTGTCTTTCAGGGAGTACCTCTTGATCTTTATAGATTATCATAAGAGGAAAATATGAACTTACTAATATTTCTTCTCAGAATAGGTTAGCGAACCAGTTCGCAAACCGTAAGTTCTGTCGGGTACAGTTCACGAACTCGGTTGGAAAACAAAGGTGAACTTATTAGTATATTGGATATAAATTGGCTAGAAGTTGGGAAAATCAATTATGGTAAACTAAGTTAAAGAGTCTAGTAGGGTTGACAAACTCAGTTCACAAACCCTAGCACCCCGACTCGTGAGAAAGCCTTGCGGTTTACGAACCGTTGTACCAGCTTTCCTGACTTGTTTAGCGTATGCTTAAAGATTTAGTATTTTTAGCATTGATGGAACTCTCTTGACACTTCTAATAATTCGTTTATCACATAAACACTTGTGTGTACCTATAAGTCATGATTTAGTTCTTAAATGTTTGAATGAACATCAAAACGTTTTTAGTTCTTTGGCTAACTTGCCAAACCGAACAGTCATTATATACGGTTACTGAACTAACGTGTATACTATTTTATTGTGTTTTGAAGACCTAAAAAGTGTTTACTATCTTACCTTGAATTCTAAGCTAGAATTACGTCCAGGTCCAAGAGACTCAGACCCAACCGTAAACTTTGGGTATTTTGAGACGAAAATCTTGTCTGAGTTACGGCCGGGTTGAACTTAACCGTAATAAGGTGTTTTGAACGAGTTTGGGCTTATAAATCAAGTAAAATGCGATCCCGAACGGGATCTAAACCGTAGACCATGTGAGCACTATATAAGAAGACGCTCAATATATACAATAAGAGGAGATTTTTAATCATCTTTTACACAATTATACCTCCCATATTACATCTTCTACATCAAAACCTAGGGTTTACCCCTTTAGGGGGAACCCATTTTCTTGTAATCATATGTAGCTAAACCTTTAATTGATTAAGGATGAATTCAATGTTCTAGCATGAAGCTTTATCATTTATATAAATTTGTTCGGAGTTTTATCATCTCATCGTTTGTTTTCACTATTTCTAGGGTTTATGAATGATTAATTATATGTTTGTAGTGCACTCTAGATTAATCTATTGATCGATATATTGCTAGTAAAGGGTTACAATATCCATGTAATTATGATAATCCTTACACAAGTAGAGAACGTGAGACCTCACAGAGGGATTCTATGGAGATATCGTGTGCGAAGACAACACTAGTAAGTGGACCTTGCGCTAAGAGTCTAACTGCTAGGATCAATCTAAGTTCAGATAACTTAAAGCTTCCGATTGGGTTACACCTTGAGTGCTTTACTACTTGGTGGTTCAGTTGGATAGAACTTGATATGCGAGCGTTTCAGTATCCGGTTACAAGAGGAACTTTGGGGATATCACTGCTCTAGATGCTTTCCTATGGTTGGTGATGAATGGTTCTAACGAAGATAAATGATTATACTACTGAGTCAACGTTTGGTAACGAAGAAGGACTCCTTGATCATCTTTTTTTATTTGTTGTTCTCTTATTTACTTTAACCCAATCCCTCTTTGTCTTGATTTTTCTAACATAAATAACATATCCATTACACAGATCTTTGTGGGAACGATCCTTAATACCGCTATATTACTAGTTAATTAGTGGGAAATATTTTGATTAATTTGTTTCACTTACGACACGCATCAAATTTTGGCGCAACTGCCGGGGAGCAGTTGCTAATTGATTTTTTTATTTGTTTAGCTTGTTTTTTTATTTTTTGTTTTGATTTTATCTATATTGTGAGTCATCATGTTTTCTTACGGAGATAACATGTACGGAGCACAAGATCAATCAACATAAAATAGTGGTAATCATTATGGATTTCAGTCTCATTCATATAACAATACCAACCATACCCTACAGAGCCTTATGGATACTCTCATACATATCAACAACCTTATGATGGGTATGTAAGTGAGCAATTACAGGGATGTGAGGATAATTATGCTTCTAATAAGTTATTTTCTAGTAGTGTGCGGATGACAGATATTTTGGAAAGATCTACTCTTTTTTATCATGTTCTTTCTTCATTTATGTCAAAAGAAGATATGCAGTCTGAAAATTCCATCGTGAATAATGAAGGAAAACGTATTAATATCATAAAGCTTTCTAAGAAATATGATCAATTAGAATAAGCTGCATCAGAAAAGACTCTTGATGACACTAATAAGGTAATACGAGCGGAACTTCAACATCGTTGAGATATTGAAGATTATGAGGTTGGCGAAAACTATGATGAAGATGAGCAACCTTTGGAAAATCCTTGCAATAATGGTAATGTTATTTCAACTCTGGATCATTATAACGATCACTCGCCTATTAGAAAGGATGATAATGGGTATGACATAATTGTTGTTATCAATGGTGTAACGTACACAAGTGAAGATTTTAGGATTTTCACCAACGAAATAAACTTTCTGAGAGAGGATTCAGATTCCGATGATGAGATTGTTAAAGAGATTGAGATTGAAAATGAAACCAAATTGATTAAAGTCGTGGAAGACCCAATTGAGCTTGCCAGAGATTATATTGATAATGAGATTACAGTTGAAGCAGGCGAAGAATGGCAGAATAGTTTTCTAGAGGACCACGATACATATGAGGTAAATAATTCATTGCAATTATTTAAGAATGATGAGGATCATGTAATACAAGATATTTTGGAAGGTTTGTTTAATCCTTTGCATATCTCTAAATCTTTTGATCCACGTCACTAAATTTATGTAAGCTGATAAAGCCTCGGAACATAAGATATAAAAGTAAGGAGAGATAGGGTCCCCTTGTCTCAATCCCCTTTCTGGTTGAATTAAACCAGTAGGACTACCATTTAATAAAACGGAGTAGGAAACAGAAGACATGCATTAGTTTATTAGCTTAATTAATCCAATGATCAGATAAGCCCATTTTTTTCAAAACCTTTATGCTAAGACCATTCAAGTTTGTCATAAGCTCTAGGCATGTCAAGCTTTATGGCTGCAATACCATCAACTTTCTTATGATGATTCACGACATAAATATCTTCATTAGAAAGAAGAATATTATCATAGATACTTCTCTTTAGCACAAAGGCACTCTGATTTTGAGAAATAAGTTTGTTCATAAAAGGTTTAAGTCTATTAGCTAAATTCTTAGATAGGATTTTATAGATAAATAAAGTTACATAGACCAATAGATCTATATTGAGAGACTAGCTCAAGAAGAGGGACTTTAGGAATGAGAGCAATATTGGTGTGGTTAAACACTTCAGCAATATGTCCAGTGCGAAAGTAAGTCTGATTCATATCAACGACTGCCTCCCCCAATATATCCCAATGTTTTTGATAAAAAAGGCCCGTAAAACCATCAGGACCATGAGATTTTTTCCCTTCCATTTGAAAACAACATTCTTAATTTCCTCAGTAGATATAGGAGAATTTATATGAGAATTATCCTCCACGGAGAACTTCATTAGAATATCTTGGAGAATTTCATCCTGAAATTGTTGAGAGTGAGAAATACATAAATTTTTGAATTAATCCATAAACAAGTTGGATATACTATCTCCATCATCTAAAATGATGTCAACATTATTTTTAATCCATCTAATGACATTTGTTTTTCTCTTGAAAAGAGTGACTCTACGAAAATGAGGAGTATTTATATTACCTTCCATAAGCCAAACTTCTCTAGACTTGTCCTTCCAGTATAATTCTTCAAAATTATATAAATATTCCAATCTAGCTCTTAGTCTAGTAATGGCACTAGAGTCAGTTGGGTTAGAAGTTTGAATATTATCTAGGTCATCCCTAGTGGTAAAATTATAAGTTTGAATATTTCCAAAAGAGGATTTATTCTAGTCACGCAAGAATTTATTAGTACTAGTAAGTTTAGCTTTTAACTTAAAGTATGAAGATCCTACCACATTAACAGACCAGGAATTAGCTATAATATCTATTCAGGTATGATCCTCAATCCACATTGCCATAAAATGAAAAGGATGAGGCATACAAATATTATCATAATTAAAACCAATATGCATGGGACAATGGTCAAAGGATTCTTTGGGAAAATTATTAACACAAAGTTTAGGAAAAAGTTGTTCAACACATTGATTGATTAGACATTTGTCTAATCTTTCAAGAATAAGATCACTACCTTGTTGTATATTAAACCAAGTAAATCTAGGTCCGGAAAAATCAGGATCATGCAAGTTAAACACAGAGCAAAAGTTCCTAATATTTAGGAAATCAGAATCATCTAGACCACCATTTTTGTCCTCATAACCTAAAGAGCATTAAAATCACCTACAAAGAAAACATGTTCATCTATAGATATATAGGATAGTTGGCATTGACTTTCCCAGAAAGCTTGTCTTAAACTACTATTAGGTTCAACATATATGAAATAAATGTGACAATGTTTGGAATGGATAATATCAGTAGAGGTAACATATCTACGGGAAAAATCATCATTGACGACACTAGATAAGAGTTGTAGTACCCCTACGACAACTCCATTTCATGCATTGTGGAACGGGGGTATTGTAGAAAGTCCAAGCTTTTTTACAATGGTTGATAAGAGTTGTAAAGGGTGATGTGATTCATGGTTCGACAATATTTTGCCAAAGTTGTGATTCTCTTTTGATTTTTTTTATAACCTAACACAACTCTTGCTTTTGTTGTGGGACTATTTTACACAACAAAGGATGTGTATCGTAGAAATATGTCACCCATCACTTGTTAAAATTGTAGGATTATCTTGGACAACCTAGGATGTGTATCGTAGAAATATGTAACAACTCTTATTAGTTTTATGAATAAGATTTTCACGACATTTGTTAGAGTTGTAGAACTATCTTGGATAGCACCTAGTTATGTTGTAAAGACATTCTTTCACACCTTTGGTTTGTGTAATTGAATTATAGAACACAACTCTTATTAGAAGTTGTGTGCATAAAACTATTTTGAAAAAACAAATTATAGCTGGAATCGAATTTCCGAAAGTATTTCACATTTACATTAATCTTCCAAGTATTTCACATTCACATTAATCTTCCAGTGCAACACATTTACATTCATTCTAAGTTGCAAAAAATGACAACCTTACAGTGTTAAGATTTTTACCACTATTTTTTCTTTCTACTACAACACCAGCAAAAAATCATATCACGAAAAGAAAAAGAGAAACTATAACCTATGAGATCAGGGACAAGTTCATTGCTCGTAGTACAGAACCTGGAATCAATCCCACTTCTCTTCATCAGTTAGAGTAAACACTGGCTCCAAATTCCTTCTTACAAATCACTAGTCAAAGCTCCCTTTACTTCATCCTTTTGTTTGTTATACCCTCATTCAAATATATTCAAATCTATTAGGGATGCGGCTCCTGCTTCTTGTGCCCCACCCACTACCACTTCCCCCTTTGGTTAGACTTCGGGGACGACTTTTATGAGCACCATAGGATCTTTCATGAAAGCTCAAACAAGAGTCATCCTCAAACCCGGAACTGGATCTCTAGTTACCTGAAATTGGCACCAAACCAACAAACAAAGAAATTATATTTTCAAAAATATCTTCTTTTCTTTTTATCAATAATATAAACGAAGAGAAAAAAACTAACTAAAAGTGGAAGCACTACATATAAGAAAATTTTATTACTGTTGTCAGTACCATTACAACAACATTCCAAGTAACTGATGTTTGTACCCAAAATTACTTTTAGTCACAAAACACGATTGATTTGATGATGATGATACGAAATTAGGGTTAGAAAACAATTTGAAGAAAAGTAAAAGGAGGCAACAAATTTAACGTGGTTCGGCGATTGATGCCTACGTCAACGGATGGAATTCCATAGGGAGATATTTTATTGATATGATGATTACAATAATTCTTGAAAGGTTAGCAAACCTAGAATATTCCTTATCCTTTGAGTTGGATTTTGGCCTCTATTTATAGGCAAAAAACCCTAATATGGTTCCATAATAACCCTAGATTTGTAGTTATCCAAAATAACTGGATTTGTACTTATCCTTTAATATTGTGTCTATCTCAAACTGACTTCCAAAATAAGTCTTTTGGTCTTCTATAATAGTCTAGACTGGGCATCTATATTAATCCATATGAGTTTCCTCAATAAACCCACCGGTTTCCACAATAAACCGTATTGGGCTTCCATAATAAGCCATGTGAGTTTCCTCAATAAACCCACAGGTTTCCACAATAAACCGTATTGGGCTTCCATAATAAGCCATGTGGGTTTCCTCAATAAACCCACGGGTTTCGATAATAAACCGTATTTTACCGATATCAAATAGCTTGTGCGGTACGCACATACACTATTTTAATAGGGTACAAACATCGCCCCCTCTTAATTCTCAACTTGTTGAAGTATTAAGAAACACAAAAGACAAATTAATCACCGCGGTTCATTCTAATTCGTCTCGGCCAGTTAATCAAATGACCTTTCGCGGCCTTGGTCGTTATGCTGTGTGGATTCACCACGAGCTTGGCTTGATAATTCCAAGTACCAAAATGTACTTGTCCATATCAGAAGCTGTTATTACTCGATCACCCAAACCATACAAAGTACCAACGATGTACTTAAAATTTGAAAAAACAACTCATGTGGACATCACATGTTTTTTGGCCCTTTCTTTGGCCAACACGTGTTCACCCCGTGAGTATTTGGAATGTGAAAAATACTAGAATCCCCCTACTATACGGTTTCAACATTTACAAGCCCCACAAAATGGATCTTCCACCCTATACTCCATACTTTCAAATTTTCATATTTCTAGGCCTAGAACTTTTATTTTTGGGGCCAGGTTTTAAATTTTTCCGGATTTGCTGACGTCAGCGGATCTTTTAATAAATCAGAAAATACCCAAAATAACCTCCAGTATTTATAGACGTTTTATACCTACCAGAAACTGAAAATCAAATCAAATTTTTTCCAGCTCTCTCTTCTTTCTGCTCTCATTCAGAAACAACATTGGAGATTTTCTGCTCTCTTTCAGAAACAGCATTGGAGATTCTTGCACTCGTTCATTGAAGTTAGTTTGATAGTGAAGAAAATGAGAATAAGAACAACAATTCGTTAATTTCGTCTCAATTTTGTTCATCTTAATTCACCGGTTTTCAGATCTGACGAGTTTCTGAAGATGCATTGATGAACAACAAATAGGTTTGTTTTGTTTTATCTTTTCTGTTTCTATCAAATACGTTTGATTCAATAGTTTTTTGATCGATTTTTTGTTTTTGATCTTCTATTGATTTCCATTTTATTTTTTTTGAATCTGAGAAGAGGTTGAAGACAGGTTGGAATCGAGGAATAGGTACGAATCTGATGTTGGTTGAGCTTATTGATTTCGATTTTTCTTAAAAAAAATTTCTTCAGATTTTATTATTTTGATCTTACTGATTTTTGGATTTCGATTTGATTATTAGAAGAGGAAGTTTAACCAACATTTGTTTCTGAAGAAGAAGATCAACAATATAGGTATGAATTTTGTTGTTTGTTTGATTTCAAATTTTTTTTCAATTTTTTTAATTTTGCATGTCCGATTTGGGAATATAGTTAGCATTTGTTGAGAATCTATTGTTGATATTGAGAAGATGATGATGAAAAAATATTGGTTCAGAAGATCAACTACAATTTTAGGTAGAGATGCTGTTTTTTTTTAATGTGTCATTTAAGGTTACACAGTAGAATGTTTAACTTGAAGTTACACATATATGTCCTGTAGCATTTGTATTTGTAAACAGTTATAGCAGTTGCATCTTTTAAGACACATTGTATCTCTTGTTTTCCTTTTTGTTGAGTATGTTGATTGCTCCTTTGATTTTTAGCTTGCCGCATAGAATATACTTCTCACGAGGGGGAAATTCCCCCGAGTGAATGCGTTCGCTTTAAAATTTTGATATTGTTATTGTGTGTTTTGATATTTTTCAGGTTGTCATGGATTCTGTTAGTTGTGTTGCTGTTAGTTGCATTGTTGTTGTTCGCTACTTTTCAGATTTTATTACCCTGCGTGTTAACACTGAGATTAGACTTGAAGAGTTTAAGGAACAAGTTTGTCGGGAATGGAAGTAGGTTACTCCTCTTGGTATTACTTTCTTCTTTCGAGAAAGTGGTAAAGATTTCCCGCTTGACTGTGATTTTTCGTTGCAAGCTCTTATATCCATCACAAATAGTAAACAGAAGACCAGTGTTAATATTTTCTTGCAAAATGTTCCTCGTGTGGCCTCTTCCTCCAGCTCTAGGGCAGATTCTTCTATTTATAATGATTCTAGTAGTATGTCTTTGTCCAGAAACAATGTTACTGTTGCAATGTATTTGGAAGATAAAAGCAAGACTGCGAAACCTTTGTTATCGGATGGTTGGCCCAAGGTTCTTGGTGAGATTGGTTATGTGTTTGTTGAAGGAGTTAAGCAAGTCAGGGTTGCTTTCACCAAGTATCATCTTCGCACTGGTTTTCAAATGATTGTAACTCACAATGAGCGTTCTAGGTTCACGGCTAAGTGTGCAGATGAAAAATGCGACTGGAAATTCCATGCAGCTTTTATCGATGAAAGGAACGAAATGTTTCAGGTAGGTTTTCCGTGTTCTGTCATCTAATGCTTAGCATATGTTATGTTATGTTTTGTTACAGTATGTGTAACTTTGGTTTACACATGATGTTTTTTGCACCATATTGTTTTCTGGTTGATTTTTTCACTTTATATTTTGTATGAACCTCTTTAGGTCAGGTCTTATAACCCTGAGCACATTTGTGGTGCTGGTGGCTGCTACTTGAACCAAACTTACTCCACCAGCTTCTCGTCTACTTTGATTGAGGAAGAAGTTCGCAAAAATCCTCACAAGAAGCCCAAGCAAATTGCTGCTGATTTCCAGACCAACTACGGGATTAACATGGAGTACTATCAGGCCTATAATGCTAGGTAAAAGGTTTATGAGATGATTTACGGCGATGATGTCAAGTCCTACTCGCACTTGGTACGGTATATTGATGATATAAGGAAGACCAACCCTGGTAGCGTGATAAAGTTTGAACGTGAAAATAAAAAGTTCCAACGTATTTTCATCGCATTTTCTGCATGCATCAAAGGGTACCGGTTTTGTCATCCAATGGTATACTTGGACTACTTTCCTTACTGGTACATTCAAAGGTTGTTTAATGGCATCTACTTGGATCAATGGTGGTAAAGGTATTTTTTTTTATGTTTTTTTTTTCTTTTTTTTAACAACTTCAGTTGACAAATAACTGAAAGTTACACATGTGTAACTCTCAGTTACACATTACTTTACTCAGTGTGTAACTAAGAAAATAGCATATGTAACCTTAAGTTACACATTTTTTTTAGCATGTGTAACTTGTATTTACACATTGTTTTCTGTTTGTGTTAAACTTATTATTCTTTCGATTCTGCAAAAAAAAATTGTAGGATTTTTTCCCCCTTGCTTTTGCACTAGTCGATTCTGAGACTGTTGACAACTGGGAGTGGTTTTTGAGGAATTTGACTGAAGTTGTTGGTGATGGGAGGCCAATCACCTTCCTTTCGGATCACCATGAAGGACTCTTGCAAGGTGTTCCACTTGTATATCCAGATGGGTTCCACAACTTCTGCTACTATCATTTGACGAAAAATATACCCATCACTGCAACAGATCCTAGGTACTCTCTTGTGATGGACCATTTTCGAGAGGCGACATACGCACTCTCGCCTGAAAACCATGTGAAAGCCATACAGAAGATTAGAGACTTGAACTGTGATTGGGTGGCTGATTACATCGAGACCATCCCATCTGAAGCATATGCAAATGCCTATTTCAAAGGTTGTCTGTATGTACGAACATCTAGTACTCTAGCAGAATCAGTTAATAGCTGGGTTCTTGTTCACAATAAGATGCCTGCATCTGCTCTTCTTGATCAGGTTAATTGAGTGTGTGTGTTTTTAGTTGTTTTGTTGTCTTTTTTATTTGTTGTTTTGTCACTTTATGTATTCATAAGGTTTTTTTCCTTTTCAGATTAGGAGGAAAATAATGTGTTTGATGGCAGAGCGTCGTGAAATTGGCGCTAATATGATGACTCCATTAACCCCTGAGTACGAGCAAAAGCTTGCGGCTCTTCAAGATGAAGGTTTGGCTTGGGAAGTATTGGTTGCTAGTCCTACCGTGTTTGAAGTTATTAGCGAAAGGTCTCACATGGTAGACCTCGAACACGAGACTTGCACATGTCAAAGGTTTGGGTTCTTATGCTTTTTCTTCTCTCTGTATGCTATTTTTTTCCTTCTCTGATTAGATATATGCATGTGTAAATATTATTTACACATCTATTTTGCAAGTGTAACTTAAAGATACACATCCTGTATATGCACCTGTAACTAGATAATTTTGAGTGTTTTATGATTAGTATGTGCAACTAATTTATTTTTTTCTTGTTTTTGTTTTTTTCAAGGTGACGCGTATATGGTTTTCCTTGTGCTCATGCTCTTGCATCCATACGAAAGGTTAAACGTGAGGCTATTGATTTCATTTCACCGTATTTTATAAGAGACTATTTTAGGAAGACTTATATGCATGACATCCAGCCGATTCCCAACTACAACAGGCCTACTGAATATCATCCAGACGACATTGTCATCCCGCCTACCGTGAAGAAGCAACTAGGTATACCCCCAGGAAATAGGATTATAAGTAAATGTGAGAAAAATGTGAAGTGAAAAGTTCATTGCAGCAACTGCAAGGAAACAGGTCACAACAAGGCAGGTTGCAGGAATCCTCGGAAGTTCACCCCTCACTAGCTTGAGCCTACCAAAGTTCATTTATGCAAGTAATGATCTGATGTGTGGATTCTTATTTGTCTTTGATTATTTGTTTTTTAGTTTTCTTCATGTTGGTTTTCATGGACCAAACGATTTTATTTTTCTGCAACGTTGATTATGTGCAGGGATCATTCATTCATATTTTATAATATTGAGTTTTTATATTTTTGGGAGTTCACAGGTGAAATGTGTTTCTATTCCCAGTGTGCGTCTTCTGAACACAGAAAGGAACTGCATATGTAACTTTGGTTTACACTTACAAAATATGGATGTTTAACTATTGCTTACACATTGTTATTTTTACATTTTTTTGATTTAGCTTTGTCTTAATTGCATGTGTAACTATGATTTACTTAACCTATGTTTCAGCATTTGACCCTGTTATACATTATACTATATAATGTCTTTATATGTTGTCTAGAAACAGTTATTTTTAAACATTTGTAACCAGAAGTTACACTTTTGTGAATGCATGTGTAATATTAAGTTACACATGATAAATTCATATGTAAACCCTGGTTACACATTCTGTGTCAAGTTAAGATGTTTAGTTACTTAACCTGTTGCATACTTTCTGAAACCTGTACACACAATAGTAAAAGTTCTAACAAGATAAAAGTTTTTAATTCAAAGAATTTCAATCCAAAAGTATTTTCAAAACTAAGAACTGCTAAAATCTACTAACTGATGAAATTTAAAAGTTTCCAACAACATATTTTCCAAGTCTAACATCTGCTTGTGTCTAACAACATATTTGCAAGTAGTAGAATCTTTTCCTAATCCTGACGACTGGTTTACACAGTTGCGGATGGATCCTAAAGGATCTTGTAAAGCATGCTCCCTCTAATCTTGTTCACCTTGTCAGTCCACCATAACACCATAGTTGATGAGTATTTTTTGTCCATCTGTCTACCCTTCATCCTCATCTTCATGTAATTGCATACAAATAGAAGACAGACAGGAATGGAACCTTGTGGGGGAGAACCGAGGTACTTGTCATTTTCATTCATCCCAAGAGCTAGATGACAGCGCAATGACAGTTCTCTAGTTATTGCAAATGCATATTTCCTGGCATCGATTAAGTGTTGACCCCTGAGTTGCTTAACATTTGATGAGTTCATGTACGACCAAGGATTAGAGCTCCTCAAGTCATACTCCAGCAGTGTGAAGTGTGTGTTGTTGTTGCATATTGGGGCGAAAAGTATGACCGCACAGTCCTTGTACTTTTCATACTCCTTAGCAAGCCTTGGAATCCAAAATCTCTTGAATTCAGGATAATCCTCCAAGTAAGATTTCAGCAAAAACCATTTTAAAGCAAAAGTTACAAATGCACAAGTGATTATGTAAGCACAAGTTACATATAAGGTCTTGGATTTTACAAAAGAAAAACAAGTATGTGTAACTTCAGGTTACACATTATATCTGCATCTGTAATTTCAGGTTACACATTATAACTGCATTTGTAACCTCAGATTACACATGAAAAAAACTCTGAGCACGTTATCATAGTCTTACAACACCCACTACATATTATTAATGCAATAAAATTTTAAATATTTCTAAGTACTTACCTATGCTATTGGAGAGAGGAATATCGCTTTCTCATACTTTCTATTTGAGATCATCTTTGTTTGCAACCTGCTTATGTAGAAATCAATGAACTCTGCCTCCAAGTAGGCTTCTTTGTTGGCAAGTTGGAGCATTAATTCTCCACTTATATCACAGAAAGGGCTGCGGTCGTCATTGTACACTATCCAAGCAATGTGTCTACATTAGAAAGAAGGAAACAATTAAATAGCATAACAGAATCAAATAGTAAGATACAACGAAAACGGATTTAAACAGCAATAAAAAAGTAAAGCATGAGTTTTGGTTATAGGTATTTTACGATTGGGGATGAGTGTTGAAATATTCAAGCACTTTCTTATTTTGATCGCCATTAAGCCTTTCAATAACTTCAGAATCTTTGACATCCTTTCTCATTGTGCCGTCATCTTCTTCAGCATCCTGAGCCATGTTTTCTAATTGTACTTCTGGAAATGCGTCCATTCTTCCTTCTTCTACTTCTGGAACTGCGACTATTGTTTTTTCATTTGCAGTCTTCTTACTCTTCTTTGGCTTCCTTTCATACTGCTTCAGATGATCTTGATCTATTGTTCTATTCCTCAAAACACGTTTCTGGGCTTCCTTGACTAGTTCTCCAACTGGTTTCGGAGTGTTATCAAGTCCAAGGCTAAAATTTACTCCAACACTGCCAATGTCCTGAGTTTGAGCTGTGAAACAGCAAAAATAAGCAGCCTCAAAAAAAAAAGTTTCGCACATGCTTCACTTGTGTAACCTGAAGTTACACTTTCCTTGCATAGCATGTGTAACAGAAAGGAACACTTGCATCATATTGCTACACATGCCTTTTACAATGTGTAACCTTAAGTTACACTTGCATTATAAACAAAACATAAATGAAAAAAATAATCACAATAATTTACACAAGTAAGAGTGGTTACCACTTGAGCTAGGTTGTGCATTCTCCATCATTTGATCACTATCAAAGTTCAGCTGATTTTGAGCTGTGAAATAACAAAAAATTGGAATCGTCAAAAATAAAATTGCACATGGTAATAATTGTGTAACCTGAAGTTATACTTGCTTTACAAACAATACATAAGTGAATTAAGTTACACAAGGAAGAGTGGTTACCGCTAGAGCTAGCTTATGCATTTTTCATCACTCCAGTTCCATGTTGTCTTTTGTTGATGTTGCGGACAATTTCATTTAGCATTTCAAAATCTTCAACATTTTTCATATCAGCAGGGTTAGCTCCTAGTTGCACCAACCTGTAGGTCTCAGCAATTTCACATGAAGTTGGCGGTGTTGTAGCAGTTATCACCGCAGATTCCTCAAACTGTGTTGAAGTGAAACTGTCTTCAAAAGTTCCCAATGTTGGCTGAGTTGGAGCAGTGGTAACCAAACCATCACCAACAGTTGCAGGTATCTCCTCATTCACTTTTGCAATTACATCATCACCTGCGGCTTTCTCCTGCGTCTCATCCACAACTCCACATTCTGAAGCTTTCTTCTGCGCATCATCCGTAACAGTTGTCTCTTCACCAGCTTTCATTTGCGCCTCATCAACAAGATTTAAAGGAGTGTACTTTCCCTTTTCAATGGGCCTTTTGAGCTGTGGATGAGTCTTGCATGTTGTGACACTCTTCATACTCGAATTGTATGTCCTTAGGCTGTTTTGAGCTCTTCTGCAGCAGTCTGAGCCAGCAGAATTTTTGGTGTATTTCCAGCTGCTAGACTGACACATGGAACTACACAAGGATTGAATTGATGATGTTAAATTTTTTAAAAACAATTTCAAGAAGAATATATCATGTGTAATCGACAGCTACACATGCATATTACTTGGATACCTAGCATGTGTAACTAGTGTAACCAGAAGTTACACATGTATATAACATGTGTAGATAGGGATTACACATCCATATCATCTGTGTACTCAATAATTACTAAGTCTAATTTGGTACCTCTGCACATGTCAACTAATATATCATTATCACTATGAATGTGTAACTTTAATTTACACAACCATTTGGAATGTCAAACTCACATTTTTAATCAAAAGTTTACAAATGAACAACTGATTATGTAAATAGAAGTTACACATAGGGCCTTGGGTTTTACACTAGAAAAATAAGAATGTGTAACTTCAGATTACACATTATAACTGTTTTTTTACACATACCAAGGCAAGTCAGTGGCATGGATACCTATCATGTGTAACTCCATGTCACACATGCATCTAAGTAGTGTAACAATAAGATACACATGCATATAGAATGTGTAACTAGGTATTACACATCCATATAATTATTGTACTCGACAATGACCAAGTATTAATTTAGTTTGGTACCTCTACACATGCCAACTAATATATCATTATCACTATCAACTTAAATAAGCGTATTAAAAATGAAAAACTACTTACATTCTTCATGGAAGGAAGTTTCCATGTCATCTTTCTCTTTCTCTTGCTCAGGTTATTTCTCGGACTCTTTTTCTTCATGCTCAGTACCTCCATCTGTTAATTGCATAAACTTTTCCTGATGCTCAGTAACTCCATGTCCTTGTGCACCATCTCCTTGTTGCATATACTCTTCCTGGGTCACATCGTAAGGTTGAATTCCCATTGCTAGCATAATCGCACACGCTAAAATGTGCTTGTCGGTGACGTTCTCATCTTTTATCCCTGCTCTTGCAAGTTTATGTACCGCATTGAACATTTTTTGCTTCGCTTGTAATTGCTCTTTCAGTTTTCCATTTTCAATGGTTTGTTGTCGAAGCCACCTTTGCAATTCTTCTTTCCTGGGTTCCACTGGCGCTATACCGAGCTGCTTTTAAAGCTGTGAGAACTCTTCCACAAATCTAGTTGTTGGCTGCAATTAACAGATATATAAGTGTATGCATGTGTAAGAAGAGATACAAAAATGCATGTGTAACTTAAATTTAGTAGAGTTCACTGGTGTCTGCATGTGTAACTTGAACTTACACAAGCACATATATCAGTGTATGTTTAAGTTACACATGGCATATACACAGTACAACACAACTAACTTCTGGTGTTTTACTTTGAACTGGAAAATATACACAGTTACACATGTTTGCACCAGCTATGTAACTTCTGGTGATATTTACACAAGTTCTTTTGAATGTTGTATTAAACAAGATATAAACCAAGTAATGGAAAACACTTACGGTAAGCTCTGTCATGTTTCCACCAGCTATGTAATCTGATATTACTTTCGTGTCCCACTTTCCAAGCCTCGGGAGCTTTTGTTCTCTGTTTTCAACTTTTAGGATTATTCCTGCTGGTGTGTGCTCAGCAAACAAGATCTGCAATATATAAACAATCAATTTTATTAGTCGATCAGCAAAAATACTTACAACTCAGCAGTAAAACTACTTGAAGTTCAATCAAGTAAAAAATATAATCTTTTACCAGTAGGTATTGCACAAAAGCCTTTACGTTTGAAGGACAGTCTGCATTTTTTAGTATTTCATCAAACAAATGCTCGTGGACCAAATCTTTCCAGGAGACCTTGAGAACAGTTGGCAAGATATTTAACATTCACTCAGCCAGCATTTTTGTCCCCAAAAAAGAGCACACAACACAAATAAAACCCTATCAAACAAACTACATGCTCATCGTCAAGTGGTGTTCTTTTCCTTTTCTTATTCATAACTTCTTTTATTGTATCCACAATCTTTTTCTTGGTCACTGCCGTTGAATGTGTTGTTTCTCTGATATCATAAAAGTAGTTGTTGTATAATATGTTGTCATCCACTTCATTAAGGTCAAAATGTTTTATCAACTTCTGACCTTTTATGCTTCCAGTCCTTTTCATTCCAGTTATACCAGCAAACTTTGCCGGTGTAGACTCTATAAGGTTTTCTCCAAATCTAAATGAACACGGTACTACGCCATCTCTATCAAAGCATTTTAAAAGCTTCACAACCCCATTTTTGTTAGTAGATATTTGTTTCATGTTCTTTGGATTAGCAAGATCGTATTCATCGTAATACATCATAACAAGATCACCGTAAGCCGCTTTCCTAAGATACCTTTCAGCTCTCTTAGATAGTCCTATTGGTTTCATTTCTTTCACCAAATCCTGAACTGCATTAAGTGAGTGTCTTAACTTTCCTGAACACGTCACACAACAAAACAACAAGAATCAGTAAGTTGTGTACTTATCAAACACACTATTTTTAATTGCAAATCAAAAGCATTGTACAAAGAATGTGTATCTGCCAGGTACATAAACTCACTGGATCATGCTATAATGTGTTGTGTGACATAATCCTAGACATTCTACAAGGTGTAACTTTAACTTACACATGCATATGAATGAGTAACTTTAATTTACACAACCAAATTTTTATGTGTAACTAGTAGTTACACATCCTAAACACAACCAATTTTTATGTGCAACTACTAGTTACATATCCGAAGGCAAGTCAGTGGTGACAGGATCATTTGGTATGTGTAACTATAAGTTACACAATCAATATACAAACTACAACACAGCCAGTGGTGACATTTTTGAGTGTGTAACTTATAGTTACACATGTCCTTGTCTGTGTAGTTACATATTCACAAGTATTACATAAGAAATAAGCATGAGACCATGACAACAATAGTTTTCACATCTTAGTACCTGTAAGTGTATCATCTTTTCCAAGGGGATTCATTTTTCCTTTCACCATTTTTATTTCAAAAGAAAATTGATTTTGAATCTGCAGTTGATGTGGTAATAAAATCAAGTTAGTTGATTGCAATTCAACTTAGATTTTCTAGGGTTTTCAAACAGTAACATCTCAGAAATGAAATCCACTAAATCAAATTAATCAAAAAAAAATTTAGTTGTTTGATCTGTTAACTGAATCAAAAAAAAAATCTGAAAGAAAAAACGAAAACAGATGCAAAACCTACCTTCGTCTTCTTTCTTTTTCTTGTTCTTTGATCAAAAAACGACTGAATCAAACAACGAATTAATCAAATAACAGATCGAAAATAGATCAAATAACAGATCGAAAATAGATCAAATAACAAATCGAGAATGAATCAAAAAACGAATGAAACGAAGAGAATGAATAAAAAAATGACTGAGATTAAACAGATCGAAAACACGAAGAAGAAGAAAATATATTATATGAAGAAGAAGATTTGGTAGAAAATCTACCTGTTTTTGGTTTCCCTTTCTTCGATCTGCAACTCTGAAATTTCAGTTTTCTATTTTGGGATTTTTCAGTTTTCGCTCTGCAGGTTCTCAGATGAGATATGGTTTCTCTTTCCTAAAATGAAAATAAATGTGTTTGCGTAAGAATAAACCTAGGTTAGTTACTTATATAGTTAAGGTTATTCTGGTCATTTTGACCTCTATTAAAATTTATTTTTAATTCGGGGCCTGGTTTTAAAACTTTTTTAACTAGGGTCATCATATTATGGGTTATCCATGGGTTGGGCCTTAGCCTTATTTTCTCATTTGGATTTTTCATTCGTGAATCCGTGTTCCTTCAGGAGAAGTGGATCCTTTGATGACCACTATATAGATGCTCTTCTGGTAGTATGATTATTATTATTTTACTTTTCACTTCATTTATTTTTCTTTTTTAGATTTCAGCATTTCGACCTCATTAGTTCGGGTTAGAGCAGGCCACGGCTACAACTATGATTTCTGGCGAAGGCTAACTATGGGGAATACGAATTATTGTTCTGGCTACAAAGCTTAAAATAGAACCAAGACGAACAAACATCAAAATAAGAAACATATGTATACTTGGATATTTCCGTATACTGGTATTTAATTTCCGACTTTTCGCTAGTCTATAGTATACTTGGATGTTTTTTCACATCACAGAGAAAAAGCACATCATAATGGCATAGTGGCTGCTCAGTGCTCTCCTTATATATAGTTCAAGAAAAAAAAACGCAGTCTTTCTCTAGTTCAATTTTACTTTGTTTTTGTAGGTGTAAATTATCTGCAGATCCAGGTGGCAACATCCTAGAACCGGTGTATCCAAATACGAAGAGACGCGAAGTATAGAGCGAAGATTATCGGGCGCGAGATTTAAGGAGCCACTTGGGTCGGGCGTAATGATGTCGGACAAGACTTGACCCAGACTTATGATAAAGCTGACAAGATAAGGCGTGGCGGGTCAAACGAGGAACTATGGTCAAACGAATAAGGAAGAATGGGTCACATCGGATAACCATAAAGACGACAGAAAAGATAGGCGACATCGTGTTAATAATGCACCTAAAGAGATTGGCCCGAACGGAGGATAGGCGAGGAGTCAGGATACATCGGCCACATGAGACGACGTGAACCGGCCCGATCATAGAACTGCTAAATAGATGTAACATGACCAACACCTTAATTTCGTTGTATAGAACTTCTCCTATAAATAGAGGGACTTGTATTCAAGAAAAGTTAAGTTGTATTTTTGGGAGAGAAAAGGAGAGAAACTCGAGTAAACACTAAGAAGAAGAAAAGTGAGTAGTAAGTGCATCTTGTAAGGAAATCCCACGGAGAGCAACACCTTTGTAACACTTCAAAGTAATAAGATTCATCCTTTCACCCTCGTGGACGTAGGTAATCATACCGAACCACGTAAATCTTGTGTTCATTGTGGAGTGTTTACTTTCATTTGAGATGAGCATTGCGTTTCTATCCTTTGGATATAGTTTGTAGTAAAATGCATCTACATTCTAGCGCCGACTAAGGGGACATGACTAAGATCTCCGGATACCTTGCCGTAAAAACCTTCAGAGACGATCAACAGCTCCTCGATACACGATTAACGTGTTGAAGTTGAAGCTATGATGAACTCTGTTAGCCGAAATAACGGTTGTTTTGAGTCATTTACTTCAAAGCCAGAATAGTAGCAGCGTCTCCTTAACATCTTCAATAGTTTGATCAACAGAGAGACTTCACGAGCTCACCAGCGACTAACATTTCGGGTTAGAAGCTATGTGAAGAATATGTTGAAAGGACGACTGTTTGTTCTTGATAGTTGTATAATTGTTAGCGTTAAACGAGTTGTTTTTAGCTACGGCATGAAGTCGGGTGCTTGGAATAACCAAAGGTTTGCGTTTGTAGCTGTTTCATCGTGCGATAATCTGTCAACCGTATAGAATTTTTTAGCCGGCGGTGTAGCATAAGTCGTCGGAGAGTTCATAATTAGATATCGAGAAAGTGGAGCTGGTACAAGTTTGAT
Source organism: Papaver bracteatum (assembly GCA_023529315.1). Lineage (NCBI taxonomy): Eukaryota > Viridiplantae > Streptophyta > Magnoliopsida > Ranunculales > Papaveraceae > Papaver > Papaver bracteatum. Next base: position 1,634,168 of record JAJJWX010003498.1, read on the forward strand.
TTGATTCTAGGGGTTACTTGCTGTACTATTTTCTAAGCATCATGTGCATAAGATCAATGATTTGGAACATGTATAATAAAGGATAAAACTAACTTAAATGCATAGGTCGAGTACAGAGAGCGACGTCGTACGGAGTGATAGCGACGGGAAAGTGAGGTCAGCCACAGATACAGCATATGGACAAAATAGGGTAGAGGGACAGTACCCACATAACAACTGAAGTAGATCTTACACAGTGACAACAGTCGTACAGTCGAACTTTTTTCCCTTATGTCTGAATTTTTATTTAAAAATTAGGTCAAAGTAAGGGGTTCTTTTTCGTATTTGCTGACGTAGGGACGGGCGATACTCGGCTTATCACGTGACGTGACCGATGGCTAGCACTTCAGGGATAATTAGGATGTTAAGGAATCGTACAGTCACTAGCAGCAGCATGCAGGCAGGGATAACGGGGCCGAGGAAAGAAGACAGTCTCCAACCACCGCCCGAGGAATCTCATGCAGCTGCGCGAGGAATGCCTGTTGTAGACGAAGAAGTAGATTTGGGGCGATACGATATCACCCTACCTCTGGACCAGGTTATATTCACTCAGAGAAGAGTTGACCAAATCGATGGACTCACAGCTTCAGACACCGATGAAGATGAGGAAGCACTTGCAGCACAAGCTTAGAGGCAAAGGACGAGGCGACAAGTTGAGCACCAGAAATCTTTGGGAAGGGAACAAGAGCGTCTTAGGCAGATTCAGCTGGGCCAAGCAGCAGCAAGTAACATCGGCCCGACAACCATTCACGCGGTCGATCGTGTAACCAACCCGATACTACCCCCACCACCCGCATATGCCCCATTACATCCTCGGCCACACCAACCCAATGGACATTCCAGAAATGAAAGTACGGACCCGACGTTGTTGGCCATTTTGGAGAGTCAGAGGAGACAAGAAGCAATACTAAGGGAACTCCAGCAGCGGAATCTAGCCTTAGAGTTTGAGAACTACCAGCTGAGAAACCAACGGACCAGATCAAGAGGGTCGTCCAGTCGAGGGACATCGGGTTATCGCGGCCGATCCGAACACTCACCACCCATGATGGGGCCAAGTAACCTTAATCAGCCCAATCAGTCAAGTCAGCCACCATTACCTCCGGTACCCCCCACGCAGAGATATGGACCACCCGAGGATTCGTCCACCGACGAAGAAAGGCGAGGAAGAGACGAGCGACAAGATCGGACAACTAAAGCCAAGCTTGAGGAGTTGGAAGGAAAAATCAAGGAACTCTCGGGCGGAAGCGAAGAGAATAAGTTGGCCAAGATTATGAGTGAAGCCGAGAAAACGCCTTTCTCTCAAGAACTGGAACAAATGCCGTTCCCACCCAAGTGTACTTTACCTTCATTCCCCTCTAGATTTGATGGAACGGGCGATGCGATCGAGCATCTTAATATGTATACCATGTCACTGATCCAATGGAGAAACAACCCGGTAGTAATGTGCAAATTCTTTCCAGCTAGTTTGGAGGGCGAGGCGCGAGATTGGTTTTATTCGCTCACACCTGGTTCAATTAACGGGTACGATGCGCTAGTCGAGGCCTTTCTTGAGACCTACATGCATAACAGTCGACCTTGGCCAAGAATGAACAAGCTGTTTACTCTCGCCCGAAGATTCAGAGAGCCTTTGAGAACCCTGACCGACAGGTGGAGGAAACTGTGTACTGAAATTGGGAAGGTACCGGTGGATCAAGCCATCTTGGGTTTGAAAACGCGTTGGGGAGATCGGACCCCATCTGGATTGCCATGTTTTATGAAAAACCTAAAACCTTAAAGGAGATGAGAAGAATGCAAGAACACTACATCGCCTTGGAAGAAATTCAGGCTGAATCAAGAGATAGAGGAGTACAAGAAGCCAGCGCTGAAGTTGGTACCAAAACTAAAACGGTCATGGACGACCATATCAGGCGATCAGAAAAGAGATCGGACCCTCCCCCGAGGAGCAGTGAGAAGAGGGAATGGATGGCCAAAGGGAAGAAGCCAAAGCAGGAAGCCCGATCGTATACCCCTCTAAACGCTTCTTTGTAATAGGTGTTCAAGGAAGTTGAGAATAGAAACGACATCAACTACCCAGCATCGAGGGGGGTACAGTTCCAAGAGACTCAAGATCATCCCGAATACTTTCATTACCATCAGTATAGGGGTCATTCCACCAACAACTGTCGAGAAGTGAAAGATATTGTTCAGCACCTCATCTGCGATGGATATTTGAGGCAGTATGTCCGACACCCCCTTCGGCCGGAAGCAACACCCGATGCACCAGTTCATCAAGTCCGTATCGATAGGGCGAATCAGTTCGTGAGCACCATTTCACATTCGGCTATGCAAAATTACACCCTCGGCCCAGTAATCACCACTAGGATCCATAAAAGGGATCGTGAAGGTAAAGAAATATTTAGCGTAGCCAAGTCCCTTCCAATGGAACCTTGGATGACGCTACCAATTTCGTTCTCGGCTAAGGATGTCCCAGCATACGGACAGGCACACAGCGACCCACTGGTCATCACATTATTGATTGAGAAGTGGGGAGTAATAAGAATCCTCGTGGATATCGGAAGTTCAGTCGAGGTGTTGTTCTACGACACGTTCAGAAGAATGAAAATCTCATAAGACATGCTCGTCCCATCAACATATCGCATCTACGGCTTTAACGGCACAGTAACCATCCCAAAGGGCGAAGTAACTTTGAGAGTTTCAGATGGTGGTGGCTACCTCGACACACTAACCACCTTTTGTGTGGTCGACGTCGCCTCACCTTATGAGGCCATTATCGGGCGCCCATGGATTACTGGGATCAAGGGAGTAGCATCAGCATACCATCAAAGGTTAAGGTTCCCGACTTACAAGGGAATAGCGGAAGTTGTGGGCGACTCCCAGGCGGCACGACAATGCATGAAAGTTGATGTAGAAATAAATAAAGAACGGAGAGCTCGGCAAAGGCAAGAAAAGAACAAAGCAAAGGAAGTGAAGGCGGCAAAAGAATTGGAGGAGGTGATTTCACAAGCGGTCCTGGCACGCGATACTCGAGAGCAAGACCCTTTATAGAAATTAAAGGAAGCGTCCCCAGTCAGGGAGACCAAATCAAACTTCTCGACAGTTGAGCCGACTAAAGAAGTAAACTTGGGAACGATAGAAGAACCCAAGGTAGTAAGGATCGGGGCATTACTATCGGACGAACAAGCGAGTAAACTCACGACGTTATTAAAAGAAAACTTGGATGCATTCTCCTGGGAAGTGCATGATTTGGAGGGTATTGACCTGAAGGTCTGCTGTCACCACTTAAAAATTGATCCGAAGTTCAAACCGATTAGACAAAAAATTAGGCGTATCGCGCCAGAGTTACAAGCAGCGGTAGAGGTCGAGCTGAAGAAGCTACAAGAATCTGGAATAATAAGGAAGTCCCACTACCCACAGTGGATATCTAACATGGTCGTGGTACCGAAAAAGAAAGTGGGAGTCATAATATGTATTGATTCCAGCGACTTGAACAAGGCTTTCCCGAAGGAATGTTTCCCCCTTCCCAGCATAGATCAATTAGTAGAATCAATAGTGGGATACGAGGCGATAACCTTAATGGACGAATACATGGGCTACAAACAAATACCATTGGCGCCGGAGGACCAGGAACATACTTCCTTCTTCACACTAAGAGGATTGTATTGTTACACCAAGATGCCATTCGGACTTAGGAATGCCGGGGCTACGTACCAGAGATTGGTAGGCGACATGTTTGAAGACAAGATTCACGATACCATAGAAGTTTACGTGGACGACATGTTAGTCAAGAGTCGAAAATCAAAAAACCACGTCCGAGACCTTCGAGAGATTTTTCAGACAATGAGGAAACACAAGATGAAGATTAATCCTGCCAAGTGCGACTTCTGGGTCACGTCAGGGAAATTCCTATGCTACATCATCACCCCCAGGGGAATAGAAGCAGATCCCGAGAAGGTACGAGCCGTCCTTGAAATGCCATCCCCCGCGACGGTAAAAGACGTGAAGAAACTAAATGGTTGCATAGCCGCATTGGGGCGATTCGTATCACGGTCATCGGACAAATGCAAGGCCTTTTACGAAATCTTGAAGAAAGGAGAAAAATTCCAATGGACGGACGCAAGCGAAGAAGCCTTTCAAAATATCAAGCTACATATAGCTAGCCTCCCGGTTCTTCAAAGGCCTGAGCCGTCAGAAATTCTCACTCTATACTTAGGAGCGACACCCTATGCCATCAGTGCGGTATTGGTCAAAACAGAGATAGGCGTGGAGAAGCCGGTATACTTCACTAGCAAAACTTTAAGTCCGGCCGAGAAGAACTACACTAGAATGGAGCAGATGGTGCTCGCGCTATCCTTTGCTGCCTCTAAACTACGAACATATTTTCAAGATCATCGAATACGGGTGCTCACCAAATCGCCTATCGAAGCGGTCTTGGATAGTGCTGGGCGATTGGGGAGAATCTCCAAGTGGGGAGACATAATCAAACAATATGACGTGATATACGAGACAAGAACCGCGATCAAAGGACAAGTAGTGGCCGATTTCTTGGCAGATTTCCCCCTCAGTGATGAGGACGAGGTAGAAGATATACCGGGAATGGTAGAAGAACAAGAGGAGCCAGCGGACCTACTAGCCGCCAGTAGCTCAACACGATGGGAAGTATTTGTTGATGGGGCAACAAACAAAGACGGATCGGGCCTCGGGTTGGTGTTTACCACGCCAAAGGGGAGGAAGATCGTGCATTCGTTCAGGTTAGAATTCAAGGCAACAAACAACGTCACCGAGTATGAGGCGGTGATCCATGCCTTACGAATAATTATGGAAATGGGGTTGCATGAGGTTCGATTGACTAGTGACTCACAACTAGTGATCCGGAAAATTACGGGCCAATACGCTACACACGATTCGGTGCTGCAAAAATATTAGGAGCTCGCCCAATTTTACATCAAGCAAATACCAGATATTAAATTCCGCCATATCTGCCTAAAGGATAACAGACACTCGGACGCTCTATCGTACATCGCCTCACAACTAGTAGACCCGAGCATCGAAGGGATACGCGTTATGAGGCTTCTTAACCCGTCTATCCCAGAAACACCAGACGTACGGATCGAGGTGGCCGTTAGCACAGTCGAGAGATACAAAGAAGGCGACTGGAGAAAGCCAATACATCAATACTTAGAGACGGGTGAGATACCTAAGAGTCGGCCCGAGATGAACAAGATAAAAATAAAATCGGGCGCCTACGAGTTAAGGGAAGGGATCTTATATCGGAAATCTTACCTAGGACCACTCCTACGATGCTTAAGCAGGGAAGAGGGCCATATAAGCCTACACGAGATACACTATGGGGCGGCTGGAAATCACAACTCGGGAAGAAGCTTGTCGGTTAAGGCAAAAACAATGGGCTACTTTTGGATGTATATGAACGAGGACGCAAAGCAAATGGCAAGAGCTTGCGAAGAATGTCAGAGTTTTGGGAAGAAAATCCATGCTCCCGGCGTACAATTAAACTCAATCATAAGTCCGTGTCCCTTTGCTAAATGGGGGGGGTGGACATTGTCGGGCCATTACATGTAGGAACGGGGCAAAAGAATTATTTGATCGTGGCCACTGATTACTTTACCAAGTGGGTAGAGGCGGCACCACTAAGGCATATTCGGGACAAAGATGTCTTTAAGTTTATTTGGGAACATATTGATGAGTGCCAAATATTGCATATTCATACACCTTTTCATTGGCACTTAACTCATCTTTCACGCTTCAAAGTCATATGTTATCCCAAATTCTGCATTTTTACCATTTTCAAGAATAAATATTTGTATTAATTAATTTTGTGTTTTTAAGTACTAAATAAAGCTTGGAAGAATTGAGAAGACAAAAGAGAAGAAAGTTGGAAGCGTTGCAACCCGCTCGCGCATCAAGAGTAGCAACTTTGTTTACAAATTCATGGGATTAAACAACCCATGATCCAAAACCCAAGACCCAAATCCATTTCCACCTCACCCCCATTGGATTCTTTCCAAAACATCCACCTCACCCCCATTGGATTCTTTCCAAAACATCCACATCACCCCCATTGTATTCCATTTCATCCATCAATTAAAGAAAACATCCCCATTCTCTCACTCAATCACTCCCAATTTGTTTCCCACAACCAAATATATTCCATTCAATCCATCAATTAAGAAAACATGTTTTGTTGAGTGGATGCTTTCCAAATTTCGAATCCAAGTGCTTGAGGGAATTTTGTGTATAAATAGAGAGGGTTGTTGTGTTGAAAAACCATCCAAGAATAGCTTGTTCATGTTAGTTTATCAAATTTCAGTTTTGTTGTAATGTTCTTCATGTTCTAGTTTCATTTGCTAGGGTTTAAAAGAAGCCGTAACTCATTGGTATGTATTCATATCTTGTATCTTGTTCTTGAAAGTTTAGAATTATTTAAAGATATAATTTAATCCAAGTTTGTCAACATCTTGCTCCCACAATGTATGCCATGTATCCATTGTAGTTAGAATATCTCTATGTTGATTATGCTACAACTCATGCTTAACCAAATATTGATCCTCAGATTAGTTGTGCTTTAATTAGACAGTTAATGCTTTGGAGAAATACTTTAGTTGTGATTAAATTATCCATTGGAGAAACACCTTAGATATACGATAGACTTGAATCTGCTGTAAGGACAAGAATAATATTACAAGTTGAATGCATATCATAAGTTAGTGGTGGATTTGAATACCCTAGTATCCATATTCTCAGTATTTACACCTTGATTTAATTGCGTATTTTAATTCAATATTATTTTCTGTTTAAGTCTTTGCCAATATCTCGTCGTATCGACAAAAGCAAACCCCTTTTGGTTACTCTCTGAATCAGTTCTAAGTAAGGATTTAGAACAAACTTCTACACTCTCCAAGTCTCTGTGGTTCGACCTGTGCTTGCCCTGTGTTGCTTGTCGACACTGTGCACTTGCATTATACACAATAGTAGGTATTTTTCCGATCCTACCAAGTTTTTGGCACCATTGCCGGGGACTCGGTAGCGGTGTAGTTGAAGTTTCTATCTCATGTCACTATTCATATTTCATCTCTTGGAACTGTTCATATTTCACTGTGCGTAATCACTATACAATAGGTATTTCACTGTACAACAGGTATTTCACTGTTCATATTCCACTGTACATATTGACATTACTGTAGCAGCGTAACTATTCACAGTCAATTTTACACTTATTTTTGATATTTTTTCTTTATTTTGCTTTTGCTTTAAAACTTCGAAACCCTAACTACCTCTTTTGAGCTCAACAGGTGCCTGAGTAGCTGTTGTAAAGGCGAAGGAAAGGAAGCGAAAGAATGCGGAAGAAGTTTTTATTTTAATAAAAAAAAGAAGAGAGTTTATTTTATTTATTTTAAATAAATATATAATTTTGTAAACATTGAAACAGATTCACGAGTTATTATAATTTTATTTATCTATTTTTAGTTTGTATTAGGATTCCTTTACTCTTGTAATTTTCTTTTTTTTTTGCACTTTATTTTGGACTTTGGACTTGGACATTCTATTTTTATTTTTATTTTTAAACCCTACGGAAGGGTAGTATTAAATATCAAACTGTTTGTAGAGAAGGACGGTGATTACAATATCACCTCGTCCCCTCGGGTTCGTTCATGACATAGGAGTCGTGGCCCGAGTCGACAACAACGGTTCATCCCCCGTCTGGTACGGGAGGTAAGTTTGTCGAAACACTCGCGAATCCCCTGTTAGCGAGTTACTGTATTCCTTCGGTTTGCATATATGTTGAGGATTTGAATACGGCTGTTTTATTTTCCTAGTAAAGGGCAAGGACTGGCCATACAAGATAAGGGTTCGGATTTCATCACCGTTCTCTTCTTGCCCGCCTTAGGAAAACGATACATACACGAACCTAAGCTTTAAAATCTGATATAAAACAAGACCTATAAGGTAACGAGCTTAGTAGGAGAGTCGTTCGAAAAATATTGGTTACTCTTTAAGCATACTTCGAAGTTCATGACGGTTTCTGTAAATTGAATGCGTGACTGCGCCGCCTTGTAATACGGTGAGGCCTTGGGTATCAAAGCTCTAGCAGCTTCCCTTGCCTCTATTCAATTTACTTAAACTCGGATTGATTCCAGAGGAGTTTTCTCATATTTTAACGAATTCCATTTCGAAGGATTAGAAGCTGGTCTAGAAAACAATCTTAGTGGAACCATCATGCTTTTTGTTTGCTAGAAATCAATAGGTTTTCTGTGGTAGAGTCAGCCTTGTTTGCGATTGCATAGAACTTCCCTTCCGTTTATGATTTTTCTTCTTTTATTTTGTTTTTCTAATGTATGCCCGAGGTAATTAGAGAACGGGCTTGAAAAAAAAAAACCAATAATGAAAAAAAAATATATTGATCTGTTTTCAGTGTGTACATCCCAATCTCTGCAACAAGCCTAGTGCTAGTTAGATATCATGTCAGGATTCTGGTCTGCAGGTGGGGATGGAAACAAATCCATCAGAGAGCTTGCTTACGGGCATGCTTCACATTATGAAACTCCAACAGACCATGATGTCACTAGTTATAGGGATTATTATGGACATTTTCACAGTCCTGAGCATCAATACATGAACCCTAGTAACTACTCACACATGTATCATCCACCACAGGGTGAAAATGAACATCTTTACAAGTGCCCAACTCTCACAATCATCACTTTTGGACCAGTTATAAGCTGGAACTGCAGCTTTAGAAATGCAAATGCATGAATCTGTCGCATATAATTCTTCTAGGCAATCTGAAATCTATGCTTGTACCTTATGTGGAGGCTTAGGCCATCCTGCTGAGAATTGCTATATTTTGCATGATTTTAGGAAATCTAGAGAATATCATGAAAATCCAAAATATGAAATGCCAACAGATTACAAAGCTGATAGTCATTGGGACCATAATCAACCTTTCGAAGGTTTCGATCAGTATTTTATAGACCCTAATGACCCTGCACATATGTATCATCCACCACAGTGGGAAGTTGAACAATTTTGTACTTCTCAATCTGTGGAGGAAAATCTCAGACTCATCGAACAAAATAATTCTAGGAGTGTATTGCATGATAAACCATATAGCATTGATTATGAATTTCCTACTGTTGAAGACTCTCCTTCCATCGAACTACTTAATGCATTATTAAAAATGAATTTGATTCGTTTACAAAATGTAGGAAGGGAGGAATTTCAGGATGAAATGTTTGTTTTTCCTAATGAAATAAAATGTGAAAATAGTATGCCTAGTCTTACTCGTGCAACTGATATTGCATATGAACCTGTTTTAAATGAAGGGACTAGAAATACTACGATTTTGAATAGGGAAAAGCATTTCTGTGATGATAATGATAATGATGTTATGTTAGAAGAACATGTTTTTACTGAAAATATTGTCGAACCTTTGGGTTCAGAGACAATAGGCTTCTCTGCCTCAACCTTAATGAGTGATGTTTCTTCTAATGTTCCATATACATGGGATGTTGATACTGATCTTGAGCCTGTGCAATTGTCCTGTGAACAAGAGCATGACACATTTCTTGTGTCTGACTTAGAAAATGTTAAATCTCCTGTTGACACTAATGATCTTATGCATGAAAATATAATTGACGTTTCTGATTCTATACCTAGGTCACAACATGATGTCTCTTTTGATTTGTCTATGCATGAGAATAAAACTTTGGATGATCATGAAACTGATTTGGGTCTTGCTGAATTGTTCTATGAATGTGAGCATGATGTATCACTTGTAGATGACTTAGGAGATGTTAATGTAACTAATGATAATGGTACTCTTGATCTCATCCATATGAGCAACTTAGACGTGCCTACTCTCCTGATTAAGTCACCAACTGATGGTCTTGCAGTGGACCTAAGAATTGTTCCTTTGAAGTGTGCTGAATCGATGTGGTTGACAGTTCCAAACCTAGGGTTAGAGTTATGTGCATCTCAAATTCTTTTGGACTTTTTGTCCACTAAATATCCTGTTATTGAGAAGTCATATCTAGAATGCATTGATGTTTCTCTTCCCATCCCGAACAAAGCCCATTTTGAGCTAGACCTTCTGCGTGGTGAACCCCTAAAATTGTTATATTTCGTGCCCAAAAGTATTACTATTGAAAAATCTAGGTTTGGGGGTATCTCATTTTGTTTTACTTTCTCACGTGCATTTCTATCATATCATATTTATGTGAGATTGTTAAAATTTCTGCACTTCTTCTTTTGGGTTGATCCTCAAATCTTTATATTGATAGTGTATGGTGAATTTTTGTATATAATAATCCAGTAGATATTGTTAAATCTTGTTTCATGAACCGGTTAAGTTGTATTTTGTATATATTGTGCTAATCCAATGTGACATCAACTGAGTTAATGTTGGATTCTAGCATTGAATAATGAGGCTCTAATCTTGCTTTTGACATACCGGTAATCTCTTCCCTTTTCTCTACTCAACATAGTTCTCATGATATGTTTCGGTTTAAATTCTTTTCATCTTTTGAAACATTGAGGACAATGTTAGATTTAGGTTTGGGGGAGTATTTGCATATGGCGCTGTGAGTCTTTTGCATTTTTATGACCAGCTGTGGAGCGGGTCTTTTGTAGGATCCTTTGTAGTCTTTTGTATTTTTTTATGACCAGATGTGTAGCGGGTCTTTTGTAGGATCCTTTGTAGTCTTTTGCATTTTTTGAGTCTTTTGTTGTTATTTTTTTTATGACCATCTGTTTAGCGGGTCTTTTGTAGGATCCTTTGTAGTCTTTTACATTTTTTGAGTCTTTTGTTGTTATTTTTTTGTGACCATCTGTGTAGCGGGTCTTTTGTAGGATCCTTTGTAGTCTTTTGCATTTTTTTTTTTTGAGTCTTTTGTTGTTATCTTTTATGACCAGCTGTGGAGCGGGTCTTTTGTAGTGTGTTTACTATGACCAGCTGTGTAGCGGGTCTCTAAAAAAAAAAAAAAAAAAATTGGTTACAAATTGTCAAGGTTCTACGAAATTCCGAAGTTCATCATCTACAGTTGAAGACCGAAGACGAAGACATTTCTATGGATGCTCTGAAATTGGAGAAGGTTTTGTGGGTACATCTTTGGTAGGCCCTCATGAGACTACAACTCGTCCACTAGGGACACCTAGGGGTTTAAAGGCTTAGTGCATACGCTAAATGCATTCGAGAGACCAGCGACAATGGTATAGTTAGGATTTCTTGATTTCTATTTCACTTGAGGACAAGTAAAATTCAGGTTTGGGGGTATTTGATGAGTGCCAAATATTGTATATTCATACACATTTTCATTGGCACTTAACTCATCTTTCGCGCTTCAAAATCATATATTATCCCAAATTCTGCATTTTTACCATTTTCAAGAATAAATATTTGTATTAATTAATTTTGTGTTTTTAAGTACTAAATAAAGCTTGGAAGAATTGAGAAGACAAAAGAGAAGAAAGTTGGAAGCGTTGCAACCCGCTCTCGCATCAGTAGCAACCTGTTTACAAATTCATGGGATTAAACAACCCATGATCCAAAACCCAAGACCCAAATCCATTTCCACCTCACCCCCATTGGATTCTTTCCAAAACATCCACCTCACCCCCATTGTATTCCATTTCATCCATCAATTAAAGAAAACATCCCCATTCTCTCACTCAATCACTCCCAATTTGTTTCCCACAACCAAATATATTCCATTCAATCCATCAATTAAGAAAACATGTTTTGTTGAGTGGATGCTTTCCAAATTTCGAATCCAAGTTCTTGAGGGAATTTTGTGTATAAATAGAGAGGGTTGTTGTGTTGAAAAACCATCCAAGAATATCTTTTTCATGTTAGTTTATCAAATTTCAGTTTTGTTGTAATGTTCTTCATGTTCTAGTTTCATTTGCTAGGGTTTAAATGAAGCCGTAACTCATTGGTATGTATTCATATCTTGTATCTTGTTCTTGAAAGTTTAGAATTATTTAAAGATATAATTTAATCCAAGTTTGTCAACATCTTGCTCTCACAATGTATGCCATGTATCCATTGTAGTTAGAATATCTCTATGTTGATTATGCTACAACTCATGCTTAACCAAATATTGATCCTCAGATTAGTTGTGCTTTAATTAGACAGTTAATGCTTTGGAGAAATACTTTAGTTGTTATTAAATTATCCATTGGAGAAACACCTTAGATATACGGTAGACTTGAATCTGCTGTAAGGACAAGAATAATATTACAAGTTGAATGCATATCATAAGTTAGTGGTGGATTTGAATACCCTAGTATCCATATTCTCAGTATTTACACCTTGATTTAATTGCGTATTTTAATTCAATATTATTTTCTGCTTAAGTATTTGCCAATATCTCGTCGTATCGACAAAAGCAAACCCCTTTTGGTTACTCTCTGAATCAGTTCTAAGTAAGGATTTAGAACAAACTTCTACACTCTCCAAGTCTCTATGGTTCGACCTGTGCTTGCCCTGTGTTGCTTGTCGACACTGTGCACTTGCAGTATACACAATAGTAGGTATTTTTCCGATCCTACCACATATCGTTTGTCGCTTCGGGGTCCCGGCCGCAATCGTCTCCGATAATGTAAAACAACTACAGGGCGAGAACATTGATCTTCTATTCAACACTTACAACATCAGGAAGAGCAAATCTACCCCGATTTACCCCCAGTGCAATGGGCATGCCGAGATCACTAATAAGACTATCGCCGATAACATGAAGAAGAGACTGGACGGGGAATATGGCAACTGGTGCGAGGAGCTATATAACGTCCTATGGGCATACAGAACCACATGAAGGGAAGCTACGGGATTCTCTCCGTTAATGCTTACCTATGGAACCGAGGCGATTCTACCAACAGAAGGAATGATTCCTACCACAAGAACCGAAGCTTGGAGGCGAAACGTGTCATCCGATCTGATCTTGGCTAAACTCGACGACTTGGAAGAAACAAGAGAAATGGCGTTACAAAAAATGGAAAATTATCAAAGGAGGTTACAACGGGAATACAACAAGCGCGTTCGACCAAGAGAATTTAATCCCGGGCAGCAGGTATTGAAATTTCTGGCTGAATGGGAGCGCGACAAAAAAGGCGGTAAACTAGCACCAAAGTGGGGTGGGCCATATATAATCGAATCCAAGGCGGGCGAGGGATCATATCGACTACTGCGACTCGACGGAACAAGAGAGCTCAAACCATGGAACATCCGATTCCTGAAACTCTACCATCCTTGACGAGCGATGCGGAAAAACGGTAAGCAAACGTGTATTCTATCTCTGTGAAACCGTGAGGGGTATGGGATAGGGCATGAGCGACTAATGGTCATTCATACTCGGGGCAATGCCAGTGTGGAAGTGCCGATGTGACTTACACTCGAATGGTCATTTGTACTCGGGGCAAATCCAGTGTGGAAGTGCCGAGGTAACTTACACTGGAATGGGCATTCGTACTCGGGGCAACTCCAGTGTGGAAGTGCCGAGGTGCCTTAAAGTCGCCTGGCTATTCGAACTCGGGGCAATGGCAGTGTGCAAGTGCCGAGGTAGCCTAAGGGTTATGATGGTTGGAAACCAGTTCCAAAGGTTGTTTAGACGCGATGTCTACTCATCTAGGTGGCCTACTTACATCTGAAAGGTCACCACCATCGCAAGTGGGCGTGTCCACTTGCCCGAGATCGGTTGATCGATAACCACTCGAGATTATCGGGCCTAGAACTAGGATGACTGGTACCCTTCCACTGAATCCAAATATATAGTGATGAGATGCCCCAATCAGGACATGGCATAGGGCCCGATGACCCTCCTTGTTGGGTGTGTTCGACAAAAATGGTTAGAATACTGACTTACTTGAATAATGATTGCATGAATAATAGATGAAACAAAGGAGAACTCGATTGCGTCATGCGACTATTAATAAAATACGGAAAGCGTTATGTGACCAAGCGAAACGAAGCGTCTAAAAAAAGTAAAACAAACAACATCGGTGACGCAGCACCCCCGTTAAAACAAACAAGCAAGGTAGCGGAAATTAAAAAGGGGAGAAGTGTTCAGAGCGATTTAAAACCCGATGGAAGGGGCAACATAGTGACACAACACCACAAAAAGAAAGTTCAAGCCTTGGGAGGAGCCGCGCTGGCCTTCCTATGCGCGACCTTGAGCCGCTTCTTCTCCACCCAGTCCGCCTGAACCTTCTGGTCTAACTCCTCTACATGGGCGACGCGTTCATCCTCGAGTTGTTGGGTAATCTGGGAAGCATTTTCCTCAGCTTCAGCTAACTTAGAGCCCAAATCGACCTCGGCATGTTTCAATTGGCGAACCTCCAGATCCAGCTCCCGGGAGCGTTTTTGCTCGGCTACAAAATCACAAAGATAGAATGTTATTCATCAGGTACATTTTTGCAAGAATAAAGCGTAATCTAGATCTAAAAGAACGGCCTCAACACATCGTCTAAGATACCTGACAGGGAGGGTAACACCGACTGAAGCGACTCTACTGACTTGGACAACTCATCCTCGGCCTTGGACAACTTCATGGTTAATTCGTTATAGTGTTGATCGTTGAACTCGTTACTGGGGCAGTACTTATTATGCTCGGTCCAATCTTCCATTAACCTATTACGCGACGCTTGGAGCACTGCAAGCTGCGATCTACTCCACTCTAAATTTCCCATAACTTTATCAAATTCACTCACTCGGCCCAGTAAATCGCTATTAGCTCGTTCCACCACATCTTTATCTCTCAGTATTCGTCGGCGGTCCTCGTGAAGGTCTCGATTCTGCAATTGCAGAGCGTCTACCCTTTGCTCCAAACTTGTGGCTAAAGCATATTTTTCAGCAACAAGGCACTGAGAAGATCCCAAGTGAGCCCGTAAATTGTCCATCTCGGCAGGATCATAATCAAACCGGCGACGTCGTTCTAACTCGTCTTCAAGTCTTGCAATTTCCTCAGTTTGACGGTCTATTTTGTCGTCTTTGTTTGCCATTCGTTGACGAAGATTTTTCACTAGATCCTTCTCAATATCCCATTTTCTCTTCATAATCCTAAACTCCGAAGTAGCGTCTCTACCTATACTAGATACCTCGGCTAGGAAGAAGGATACCCGACTCAGGATACTGGCACGATAAACTCAATCAACACAAGTTAAGAATGATCATATACCTTGAGCGTCGGCAAGTTTGATCTCCAGCTCGTTCGCGTGACCCTTTTCATTCTGAAGTTGAAGTTGGAGAGACTCTATCAACTGCTTATCTCGAAGGCGATTGGCGGCATCCAAGCGTACGCGGTTCATAATCTAACACAAACAAACGAGTTTGCATCATAAGCGACGCTAAGAACAGAAATCAGAAGCGGGGAATTACCATACAGAAACGATTCGCTCACCACAGTGTCAAGTGTCAGGGCGATGTCGCCATAACGGGGCACAGCATTCAACATTTCCTCATCAGTATACTTCCCAAAGTTGGAGGAAGTAAGCGCACCCAAGGAGTTCATGATCGGGACAGAGACAGTAAAGGAAGTTTCAGCACTAGAATACGATCCCTCAGTAATCCGGGGCACACAAGGAAGCTCTACCGGTACATCAGTAACGACCTTTTCTACGACGGGCGTCTCCGAGGGCTCCTGTTGGTCACCCATACCTTGTTCATCACCTTTGTCACCCGACACATTCTCTCCAAACAGCTCATCCTCATCGGAAAGATCAATGATGGGGCCCGTTTTCGGCGGTGGCTTAGCAATTTGCTTACCTATACCAGGATTACGCCTAAGCGTAGTGGGTTCAACATCGCCCGCGTCATCATCATCGTGCCTTGGGTGTTTCTACACAAGTGTCTCGTCAGAACATGTGAAGGTAAAAAACAGGGGCAAGTACATGTACTTATAAGAAAATCATTATGTTTGTTACCTTCCCCTGGTCTTCCTCAACCCTTGTTCCAGCACCTCTCTTCCTAGATCCGACAGTCTTGGTGGAGCCGACCTGAAATTTTCAAAAAAAAAAAAAAAGATGACCAGTTGGCGCCCGAAGCTAACAAGATAGAAATCAAGAAAAGCGCATACCTTATCGGCCTTGTCATCATTAACCACCCAGAAATAATAAGGCTCGGCCGGAAAATTAGGCGACGGGAAGTCACCATGTAGAATTGGACCTCGAACAAGAAGTGGAACTCGGGGATAAATCGGATCATTAGAATGACGGGGTCACTTGTTGCAGGGTTGGCCGATGGGATCGGCATCCAGCATCATCCTTTCAACACCCTAGGGCATAACCTTAACCCGATGAGGACTAGCAGCAAACCCAGCAAGATCGCCCAAGTTCGTAGTACCGGCCCGATAGTTGACAAGGAAATTAGCAACGGAATACATCAGACCATCCTCATGCTTGTAGGTCGACCAATCAGCATCAGAACCATGACCATCGCGGCGATCCCTCCACTCGTTCATAATTCGAAAAGTATTGCCAGTCCATTGATCCAAAGCACGAGAAGGCCGAATCTGGGACAGAATCTCGTAATAAAATAGGATATCAGGGTTGTATAAGGGAATACGAAGGCCCAGCTCCAGTTGACCCAAGGTGATGACCACACAATCAGCCGATTGCTCGTGCTTCTTCATATAGATTTTCTTCAAGATACCGTTTCGGCCCGAGAGAAGGGTCACTTCGTAATTTTGAAGATCGTACTTCTCCTTCAGCTTCTCAATAAACTCTTCATCAGAAAGATCCTTCACCCTTTTCTCGGACCTACACGAAATAGAAGAAGAGCTATCAGCAAAAATAGATTTTATCGCGCGATCATCATACCTAGAAAGACTTTCAAGCAAAAACAGAGAAGCAAGGGGAGGAGCATCAAACTCGGAAAAAACGTCGTCAACAGACCTTTTCTCAGTCATGGAAGGAGAAGAAGCCATTAATGGAGATAATGCAAAGCTCGGTTTTCAACAAAAAAAGATGAGGCGACAACAGCTACTGTAACAATCGGGGAAGAGGAGATGAAGGAAGAAAAACAAGAAAGCTAGGGTTTTTAAGCGCAAAGTAACGAAGAAATCTTGAAGAAGAGGTTGTAATGGCGGAAGTGAGAAGTGGAGAAGAAGAAGAAAAAGAAAAAAGGAGCGGGCTATTTAAAGAGAATAAGTTGTAACCGATGACAACAGTTACAGGTAATAAAGTGGGGATAGTGGGACGCTGCATGGCGGGATATGCGGCATGGACGAGGACGTGGAGGTTGAAACGACTTTCTTCCACTTGTGTCTGCTACACGAGCGAAAGAAGGGGCATAAATGTAGGTGTAAATTATCTGCAGATCCAGGTGGAAACATCCTAGAACCGGTGTACCCAAATACGAAGAGACGCGAAGTATAGAGCGAAGATTATCGGGCGCGAGATTTAAGGAGCCACGTGGGTCGGGCGTAATGATGTCGGACAAGACTTGACCCAGACTTATGATAAAGCTGACAAGATAAGGCGTGGCGGGTCAAACGAGGAACTATGGTCAAACGAATAAGGAAGAACGGGTCACATCGGATAACCATAAAGACGACAGAAAAGATAGGCGACATCGTGTTAATAATGCACCTAAAGAGATTGGCCCGAACGGAGGATAGGCGAGGATTCAGGATACATCGGCCACATGAGACGACGTGAACCGACCCGATCACAGAACTGCTAAATATATGTAACATGACCAACACCTTAATTTCGTTGTATAGAACTTCTCCTATAAATAGAGGGACTTGTATTCAAGAAAATTTAAGTTGTATTTTTGGGAGAGAAAAGGAGAGAAACTCGAGTAAACACTAAGAAGAAGAAAAGTGAGTAGTAAGTGCATCTTGTAAGGAAATCCCACGAAGAGCAACACCTTTGTAACACTTCAAAGTAATAAGATTCATCCTTTCACCCCCGTGGACGTAGGTAATCATACCGAACCACATAAATCTTGTGTTCATTGTGGAGTGTTTACTTTCATTTGAGATGAGCATTGCGTTTCTATCCTTTGGATGTAGTTTGTAGTAAAATGCATCTACAGTTTTCTAATAGGATCTGTGTGTTGGGTTGTTTGAGGAATCGGATTGATATGTAAAATGGAATGATGAATCTCTGTCTGTTGGATTTGTTTGAGAAAATAAATTGGCATGTAAACTAATTTGAATAGATGACATTGAGAGATAAATTTATGTCGACTATGTGGGTTGTTGAATGTAAATTATGTGCAGGGAAGAATCTAGAGTTGATTTCTGTAGATTTTAAATCGGCCAAAAACCGTAACCGACCAATTAAACACGGATCGGTTTTAAAACCGAACCGATTGTTACTCGGTTCAGTGACAGTTTGAGAATCAATAACCGTGCTATACATGGTTAATGTTCAATTTTACCCATAACCGCACCGAATCGCACCGTGTGCACCCCTAACTGCAGCAAAAAAAAAAAAAAAAAAAAGTTGTTTTGGGAGTGGCTTAAAATGAAATTGATTCTTTACGGTAAAGAAAAATAAAGAGATGTTTAGCTGGAAAGGCATCCAATGCAAGAATTACCAACCCATCATAGCATTTTCCGAAAAAGGAAAATCTTCACATTTTACAATGTTGTCATTTACTGAGCACCGGAGTGTAACTAATGGATAAATTACCCGGCGTTTTTAGGGGCCAGGAAAAAGGATTTAGGGGCCAACAATAAAACAAAAAAGGTCACCCAAACCTAAATTGAGTCATCCCTTATCCTATTCTTTTCATAATGGCAAAATTACTTTTCAATAATCGGTAGTTAAACATGAATTCGGTAGTTAGTTTACATTTAGTTATTGTTAGCCAAATTTATTTATTTTTCTTCGCGAATTTTGGTTCTAACATTATCTACCGATTATGGATGATGTTCTTGGAATTACACTAGCAGAAATATAATCGGTAGATAACTATATACTTTATCTACCGATTATGTTTCTGCTAGTGTAATTCCAAGAACATCATCCATAATCGGTAGATAATATGGATTTTTATCTACCGATTATGGTAGTACCAAAATTCGAAAATTTTAAGATTTTGGCAAAATCTCATTTTGGGGCCAATATACATTCGGTAGATAATATATATTCTTATCTACCGATTATGGTAGTATTAAAGTTCGAAAAAATTAGGATTTTGGCAAAATCTCATTTTGGGGCCAATATATATTCGGTAGATAATATATATTTTTATCTACCGATTATGGTAGTATCAAAGTTCGAAAATTTTATGATTTTGGCAAAATCTCATTTTGGGGCCAATATACATTCGGTAGATAATATATACTTTTATCTACCGATTATGGTAGTACTAAAGTTCGAAAAAATAGGATTTTGGCAAAATCTCATTTTGGGGCCAATATATATTCGGTAGTAAATTGTGTTACTTTAACCTCTGAATGTACTCAATTTTCGAATTTTGGCACTACCATAATCGGTAGTAAATTTAACTTCCGAATGTATATTGGCCCCAAAATGAGATTTTGCCAAAATCATGAAATTTTGAACTTTGGTACTACCATAATCGGTAGTAAATTGTGTTAATAAGTGATGCTTATTATCTACCGATTGTGTTCACGGCCCCAAATTCAAATTTTCAAAATTTAATAAAATTTCGAAATTTTCTACGTTCACAATCGGTAGTTAATGGTGTTCATTATCTACCAATTGTGCTTATTTTTAGTGAAGAAAAATTGAATTTCTTGAATCAAGAATAATCGGTAGATAAAAATCTATATTATCTACCGATTATGGATGATGTTCTTGGAATTACACTAGCAGAAACATAACCCTTCAATAAAGATTTTATCTACCGATTATGTTTCTGCTAGTGTAATTCCAAGAACATCATCCATAATCGGTAGATAATATAGATTTTTATCTACCGATTATGGTAGAACCAAAATTCGCGAAGAAAAAAAAAATTGGCTAACAATAACTAAATGTAAACTAATTACCGAATTCATGTTTAACTACCGATTATTGAAGGATAATTTTGCCATTACGAAAAAAATAAGATAAAGAGTGACTCAATTTAGATTTGGGTGACCCTATTTTATTTTATTGTTGGCCCTAAATCCGTTGAAGTGGCCCCTAAAAACTCCAGTATAAATTACCTAGGCGATAGCTACAAAGTAAAGTCCATTCAGTTCCTTTGTTTTTTCTTTTTACTCCATATTTTATTACGAATCAGAGAGAAAGAGAAAGAAAATCTCATTTACACGGAGTAAACATTGAAAGAAAAACCCTAGAATTTCCCCCAAAATAAACAGTTTTGGAAGAAAATTTTGATTTGAAGAATGTTTGGAGGAGGAGGAAAATCTTTGTTTTCGAAGCTTAAGAGTCTACTAGTTATACACAAAAAGGAAGCAGCAATACCCAAAAGTCTTCCAGATGAGTTATATTTCGAATTTTTTTTGAGATTACCAGTGAAATCAACATTTACATGTAAGTGTGTTTCTAAGACATGGTTTTCCATCATTTCCAACCCTGGTTTTGTTAAGTTACATCTTGATTATACACTCAAAATCAACAACTCTGGGTTCATTCTTAGTTGTTATGACAGCAAGATTAATGAAATTCTAATGTATAGTATAACAAAACATTCATTGTTCTCTACCACTAAATTTTATGATCAAGCTGTTGTAATGGAGCATCACCCATTTAATTCTGCAAAGATACTTTGTATCGTGGGTTCTTGCAATGGTTTGGTCTGCTTACTGCTCCGTAATGGTTATAAAGAATTCTTTAGTCTTTGGAATCCGGCTACCAAAGAGTATAAAAGGATGCCTGATTCACCTTATAACTTTTTACAAGCGGATATTTTTCTTAACAAAATGTTTTTGTTATGATTGCAAGAATGACGATTACAACTTAGTTTACGTTGGAATCCCTAGTTTTGCAGTCTATGTCTACACGTTAAGATCGAATTCATGGAAACCCCTAAGGGGTAAACCTTATTCTCTTAATAGTGCGGCGGTGCTTGATGTTAGCGATGAGAGCTTTAAAGAAATACAACTGCCAGGAGAAATAATGGAGAAAATGCGCCTCAACCCGCTTATAATTTTGAAAGTATTGGAAGGGTGCCTTTGTGTAATTCGTGTGGAGTGTGATGAAGCATGGGTGATGGGGGAATATGGAGTTTGGGAATGTTGGACGAAACTTGAAAACAAGGTTGCGAATCAATATAAGCACCTGAAGTGGTCTTCTGAGACTGGTGATTGTCTAATATACAGTGAAGGCACTGATTTATATTTATATGGCCCAAAGAATTCTAGTGCTATACGACTGAAGCTTGGTAGTTTAAAGATCAGAAATGTGGATATCTACGTCGAAAGCCTAGTTTCACTCAACACCGGTACTTACTTGGGGAGAACGAAGGTGATTGGAACACGAAAAAGCGGCATATGGAGAAAAAGGAGTATACTACTGTTAGTCCTTGTTATGTATTTTCTGTTATGGCTGATGTGGTGAACAACTGTTTCAGTTTACAGTGAAATGTGCAAAAGTAAGAAAGGATAAATGAGGTAAAAAATTACTCTCTCAGCATAAGTAATTTATATGTTTTGCACTTTTGCTCTATCTTGGGAATCTTTGTTGGTATAACTATAAACCATGTAATGGAACTGTGTTCTGTATCCAGCTTAGAGCAAATCATTTTCTATATAGAGTTCTGGTTAACTTTGTTGTCATGAAATTCGTATTTGGTTCTTGTGCATCCAATCTTTTGAAGTTATGTGACAATGTTAAAGAGCCATTTTTATCATTGCAGTATTAATCTCTTGCTGCAGATTCTTGCTGTCATATATATGCTTGTCTACATTTACCAGGCAGCAAAGAGAATCCAGATTTCGTTTTAAAACACTAATTCACTGTCACCCAATAAGGTTTTGATGATTGTGGGAAGGCACTTGTTGAACTATATTTACTTGTGTCTTGATTAGTTTTAACAACCAGACGTGTTTATTTGAATGTGAGTTCTTATTGGTAAGCTAAGGGATTTAGTTGTTCTGGCAAACTAAAAAATGTGTTAATTTCGGTATTCAGCTCTGCATTTTGAAAAGCAACTAGTCAACATTGATTTCATCTGTGTAACGCTATTTTTGCAAGTTGTGATCGGTTCTCCATCAACTTGACAGGCCTTGTGGTGGTCTGGCAAGCAAACTTATTACAGATGAGGTAAAGGATCTTATCCCATGGATAAGCTATGTCATGGCTGCTAAGGTGAACAATGAAATTGAGATAGTTGACAGTAGAAAAAACAAAGTGAACTGTTCATGATCTTACTTGTTGTCAATGATTTCTTAGGCATCTTTCGAGTTTGGGAACCTTCTATCTTAATCCTTCTAAATAATAATGGAAATAAATATTGTTTTTGTATCCTGGTAGCGCTTTGGAAACATCTTTCTTATATTTGTTTTCTGTGATTTTGTTCTTCTTGTGATCGTCAAATGATGTTGTAGAATATGTTACGAGATGCATGTTTGTTTCTTGTCTTTTAGTTCTCGGCAGGGAACTGTCTGGCAATATCCAATTTTTGGACCAACAGCTGACTGGTCTAGATACCCACCCTGCTGTTTTGCCAATTTAGTAGCATTTTCCAGGGGTGAAGGTTTGGACAAAAGTTACTCTCTTAGTATATGTAATCTTTTTTTATATAACTAAAAACCATGTGATGGGATCGAAAACTGTGTTCTGTATCCAGTTTAGAGCAAAACAATTTTCTTAGAGTTCTTAACTTTTTTGTCATGAAATTCGTATTCTGTTCTTGTGCATCCAAGCTTTTGAAGTTATTATATGACAAAGATAAGAGCCATTTTTAATGTTGTCGTATAAGGTGTTAGTTTCGGTACTCAACTCTGTATTTTGAAAAGCAACCTGTCAACATTGATTCATCTCTGGAACGCCATTTTCGCAAGCTGTGATTGGTTCCTGATTAACTTGACATGCCTTACTTTGTCCTGCATTTTGCTGCGACTCATCTCTGTAATGCCATTTTGTAAAATTATTTTTTTCATTTGCAGTGTGCATCCTAGTTGTGTCTTTGAATGATGGGAGAAAGGTTATTGCTTTGTTGGTTGGAAACAAGGAAACAAGACAGGTTTGTTATTCTCCTATAATTGCAAGGGCGGATCTGTTGACAGCCTGACAGGGGCTAACTGTAATCTTAAGTTACGGATAAAAGCAACGCATAGACATTTTTCTTTATCTCCTGCTGCAGTATCATTTTTCTTTACGGATGCAGGAAGGAAAAAGAGTTTTATTTTATGTATTAGAAATCTTAAGGAGCTTAGTCGAGTTCCAGAGTCTGAAAACTTCATGTCAAGTAAACTAGCTGAAGTTTCTCTTATAAGAATTTTTTACATTCATATATATACATAATGGTTGGATCTTGAACGACATGAAAATCACAATATACGCATAGATGTGTTAAACTTATTACCTGATGAAGCCATTGATTGAATCCAAGAAATCTTTCAAGGCTGCAATTACCTTTGTAGAATAGAACACAGTGGAAAACTGGTTTCTCCTTCTTCACCTCTCTCTCTTTCTATTTTTTTTTTTTATGTAATGAAAAATATTTCATCTCTCTATACGATGGTTATAGAGTTTCTTTTATAGGTAGAAGGAGGACCAAGGTTCCTAGGCTTTAGAGTTAGTAATTAATCTCGACCGTCCATCAAAGAAGAGATATTAGGAAATAATCCCGGAAATGATAACCGACATAATTTAGCAATAATCTAGATTACCAAGATTATTACATGGGCCCAAGGGAATATTTTATTTTATTAATATAAAATATTCTTACATTCTCCCACTGGTCCATGTGATAATTGATTTAATGGTTAATCATAGAAAACATAAGTGCGCATAGTTGCTAAACGAAATTTAATGGTTAAACATAATACCTTGATCAAGCAAACTACTCATGCGAGTCATGGCGGTCGCACGTTGTCATGTTATCAACATGTTTCCTTCCATGTACCACAACACAAATAACTTACTTAACTAGGCCTTAAATTGGGATGTCATAATGGTCCACTAATGTCTTTAAAAGAAAGACTATTTCTGTTACATTTATCCATTCACATAAGTGTATACAAAAGTGGATACAGAAATAAGTTCAGAATAACAACAATAATAAGATCTCAATAAGTGTTCAAACATAAGCAAAAGTCTAAGTGAAACTAATTGTTTGTTACTCCCTCAAGACCCATGTTTCCAACATGTTCCAAAAAAGTCTTAGGAGGTAACGCCTTCGTAAATGCATCTCGCAATCATAAGTTTTGTGCCTATGTGTTCAATGAACAACTTTTTCATCCGAACGACTTGTTTCACGCATAGGTACTTTAGATCCATGTGTCTTGAACCCTTAGTATATCTAGCGTGCTTTGAAAAAAAATACTGCGGCATTATCACAAAAAGTTTCACAAGTGCGGAGGCAAAATTTAAGTCTCCAAACATTGAAATGAAATTCCGCAGCCATGAACAGTGATTTGTATCCTCATAACATGCTACAAATTCAGCTTCCATTGTTGAGCCAGTGAGAATAGACTCTTTTGCACTTTTCCATGATATTGCTCCTCCAGCTAATAGGAAAATATATCCAAAAGTGCTCTTTCGAGTATCATTACATCCCATGAAATCGGAATCTGTATAGCCAACCAAATCAAATTGATCTGATTTCGTAAATGTGAGGCGATGATCCTTCGTTCCTTGCAGGTACCTTAAAACTTTCTTTGCAGCTTTTCAGTGTTCCATTCCAGGATTCACAAGGTATCTTCCGAGCATACCAACTATATAGCTGATATCTGGTTGTGTGCAAACTTGAGCATACATTAAACTTCCCACCACAGAAGCATACGGGATTTTATCCATTTGTTTACGTTCCAGTTCATTCTTAGGACAAAAATTGAGTCCAAACTTGTCTCCTTTAGAAACCGGAACAATACTTGGCTTACATGCACTCATCTCAAATCTCTCTAAAATTATTTCGATATATGCTTTCTGTGAGATCGATAATGTTCCAAGTGATCTATCACGGAATATTTCTATCCCAATCACATAAGAAGCCTCACCCATATCTTTCATTTCAAAATTCTTCGAGAGATATTCCTTTGTTACATGTATAAGGCGAAGATCACTACTCGCAAGTAGTATGTCATCTACCTACAATACCAAAAATATGAACTTCCTCCCACTGATATTGAGGTATATACATGGATCTACAGCATTTTCTTCAAAACCAAATTTTAGAATGGTTTCGTTGAATTTTAGAAACCATTGCCTAGAGGCTTGTTTAAGTCCATAAATTGATTTCTTAAGTTTGCAGACCATGTGTTCCTGTCCTTCTAGGACAAAACCTTCAGGTTGACACATGTAAATATCTTCCTCAAGCTCACCATTAAGAAAAGTTGTTTTCACATCCATTTGATGTAACTCAAGGTCATATTGAGCTACTAATGCCAGAATAATTCTGAGAGAGTCTTTCTTTGACACGGGAGAAAAAGTCTCTTTGTAATCAATGCCATCTTTCTGAGTGAAACCTTTGGCTACAAGTCTAGCTTTATAACATTGAATATTGCCATTAGCATCGTGTTTGGTCTTAAAGACCCATTTACACCCGATTGCTTTGTGTCCTTCAGGCAATTCAACGTATTCCCAGACTCCATTATCATCCATCGATTTTTTCTCTACTTTCATAGCACTAATCCATTTATCAGAATTACTACACCTGATAGCTTGTGAATAAGAAACTGGATCTTTCATAGTCCCTAAATCAAAATCCGATTCTTGTAGATAAACCACATAATCATCAGAAATAGCCCTTTTCCGTTCTCTAGTAGATCTTCTTAAGGCCAGTTCTTGTGATTGTTCTACAATTTCTTCATTGGCAATAGTCTCACCATGAAACTCCGGTGCCGTTATTTGTGTTTCTCCCTCATCATTTGGTTCTACAACCGAAGGAGTCACAATATCTGTAGAAATATGAGGTAAAGGGATTATTACTCTGATTTCTTGAACAGATTTTTCTTGCACTGGTGTACTCACACTAACTTCGCCATCCTTAATGAATTTTGCATTTCCAGTTTCAACAATTCTCGTACTATGGTTAGGACAATAAATAATATACCCCTTGGATTTTTCAGGAAAACCAATAAAGTAACCACTAACAGTTTTCATATCCAATTTCTTTTCTTTGGGATTATAAACTTTCGCTTCTGCTGAACAACCCCAAATTTCCAGGTGTTTTAAACTAGGTTTCCATCCCTTCCACAGTTCAAAAGGAGTCTTTGGAACTGCTTTGCTTGGAATCTATTTAAAATGTACACAGCATAACGAAGAGCATACATCCACAAACTTAAGGGTAAATTCGCATGACTAATCATGCTTCTAACCATTTCCATTAGAGTACGATTTCGCCTTTCTGCTACACCATTCTGCCAAGGTGAACCTGGCGTTGTGTATTGAGCAACAATTCCAAGTTTTTGAAGAAGTAAAGCGAAAGGTCTAGGATGTTGTCATGTCTCGTCATACCTTCCATAATACTCTCCACCCCTATCAGACCTAATGATTTTCACCTTCTTTTCTAATTGCCTCTCAAATTCGGTAATGAATTGCTCCACAGCATTCACAGCTTGATATTTATCATGCAATAAGTAAAGATAACAATAACGTGAAAAATCATCAGTAAAGGTGATAAAATATTTTTCTCCTCCAAAAGTTGGAACATCGAAGGGTCCACAAATATTTGTATGTATTATTTGAAGGAGTTCGGAAATTCTTGTGGAACCTTTCTTTGTGTGTTTTGTCATCTTGCCTTTAATATAATCCACACAACTTTTGTAATCAGTAAAATCAAGGTTCTGTAGAATCCCATCTTTTACCAATCTTTGAAGCTTTTCACGAGATATGTGTCCCAGCTTCTTATGCCAAAAGAATGAGGAATTACCCTCAGCATGTCCATTTCTATCATTATGATGCATAGTTAAATAGGTTCCAGGTATTGATGATGATGATAAATTTAACTTGTAAAGACCATCAAAAAGATAACCAGAACCAATAACTTTAAAATATTTAAACAAACTTAAACATCCATTGGAAATTTGAATTTGAAAACCGTGTCTATCTAGTTGAGAAACAGAAATTAAATTGCGAGAAAAAGTTGGAACATAAAGAGTGTTTTCTAAATCAAGAAAGTATCCATGATCTAGAACCAAACAGTAGGTGCCTACAGCATTAACTGGGGCTTTATTGTTATTGCCCATAAAAAGGAAGTTTTCATTCTGGTTTGTGAGTTGGATTGGAAGGTATCCCTGCATCGAATTAGAAACATGAACATTAGCACCAGAATCAAACCACCATGATAAAGAAGATTCTTTAACAGTCAAATTTGTTTCAAAATAGCTTACGAATCCCAAAGGATTACCTTTCTTTTCGAACCATTTTTGACGCTTAATGCAATCTTTCTGAAAATGACCAGGTTTCTTACAGAAACGACACTTATTGTCATCTTTCTTTGCCTTCTTCTTTTCAGGTTGAACAAAATTGTTTTGTGGTGCTCTCTTATTTCCCTTTGCAGGCTTACGCTTATTGTTCACTCCTCGGTTGACAGAATGTGCTTGATTAAGACCTTGCTGGTTTAGCCTAGCTTCCTCTTGAACCAACATGTTTCCCAGTTCATTTGCAGTCCACTTTTCTTTAATAGTGTTGTAATGCACTTGAAAGGGGGCATATTGTGGTGGTAGCGAGTTGAGAATGAATTGGACAAGAAAGTTCTCATCCACAGTTAATTTCATCTCAGTTAGCTTAGCAGCAATGCTACGCATTTCTATCACGTGCTGGTGCATTGACCTTACACCGGTATACTTCATGGTGGTTAGATCAGCCATCAATTTCCCAGCTAGAGACTTATCTGCAGTCTTAAAGCCTTCATTTATAACTTCCAAAAAGTTCTTAGCACTTTTAGGTTGTTTGGGAAGTGATTCTTTGATGTTTGATTCAATGTGCATTCGCATCAGCTGTATGCTCAGCCTATCACTTCTCTCCCACTTTTTCAAGAGATCCTTATCTTCAGTGGAACTCTTATCATTTATAATTGGCTTTTCAATTTGGAGAGCAAGATCAATATCCTGCACACCCAAAGTGAACTCAACATTCTCTTTCCATTCTGAGAAGTTGGTGCCATTGTAGAATGGGATAGAAGAAGTATACGAATGCAAAGTCTTAGAACTAGAAGTTGTAAAACATGACAAAGATACACAAAGTCATACTCACACACATATAAATTAAGAAACTCATGTGGGTAGAATCTTAATAAGACAACAATCATGTCATAAAGTCATAAAAAAAATTTACACATATATAAGTAAACAAAGACAAACATCTGTGGACATTTTGCCTTTCATGGTTACATATATAATCATAATATTTATTTAAACATGTGAATTAGAGTTACCTGTGGGTAACCTTTCATTCTAATATGTATGATTAAATGGTTAATTTCTTTATGTTTATATACAAACACTTGAATAAACATCTCCTGTGGGTGATAGTTATTCTTATGTGATTGCACAAAACGATGTAGACTTACAATGACATGTTAATATAACATAATAATTTAGTATCACTGTGATGATAGCTAAAGAGCATACAATTCAAATATTTTAATAACCTATACATATTCAAGTTAGGCTATATTTGAAATAAAAATTGTCAGTCCAGGAAAAAATACATCATGTAAAAGTCAACAGCGAAAGTCAAACAGTCAGAATTAACAGTCAAAGTCAGTTATGCCTAAGTTAAACAGGAAAATGACTATTTTATCATACATGAGTCTAACCCATGCAGACGGTTACTTTGGTATCCAATGCAATGGTTAAATTACATTAATTGTACTTATCATATATATTTAATCATGACTGTTAGAATTTAATCATGATAGTTGGATTTTAATCATGACATTAATTTAATTATAAATCATTATACTAACAATAAAATTAATAGCCAACTTTCAAATAAATTTACCCCACATCAAAATATCAAATCCTTGATTCACGGTTTTATTTGCAAAAATTAAACGCATGCCACCGTATTTCAAAATGAACTCTTTTGATGATTTAACAAAAATTTCAAAAAAGTTAACCTTTTGATTATACTAACAAAAATATTATGATTATACTAAAGTATTGGGGCCACCATATTTCAAAAGTTAACTCTTTTGATTATTCTATTAAAACGCATTTTGTGGGAAAGATGATGAGATTCATTATTTAATTCTTGTGATGATTTCAAACTCACTAATGAGTCCCGACAATGATACCCACGCCTAATTATTCAAGGCTACTAACACTACTTTATTGTTAATAGAGTTGTGACAGGCTGACAGCTAATTACTCTATTACTTTTGTCTTTAGTCTTCTGCTTTTACTTTTGATTAAGATATTATAATGTTTGTAACTTTTGAGTTAAAAAATAAAAAGGCAAAGTACTAATTAATATTCCCTTTTGTTTCATCCTTTGTCGGTAAGCCAAGCATCTGTACTTTTCTTTTGGAACAGTTCACCTAGTCAAAGTCACAACATTGGATTCCTTTGTACGCATGCATTTTTTTTTTAATCTAAATTATGTTCAGGCTTTTGTCGGTCAATTAAAATTATGAACACCAAGTCTACCATCGTAACAAGGCATTATTAATAGTAATGAATTGGCAAGCAAAAGAGTTACTATTGACCCGAACCTTGATATACATCATTCACTTGCACTCCATTTTTGATCAAAACAACACAAAATTTATCATCTAGATTCATTAATAGACTTATGAAAAATTTCACAAAGAACTCTCTGATGAATTCATAACATGATTAAGTGACTGTTAATAACGGTTTTCATGGAGGTTAATTATCACCGAAAATCATAGTATCTTATCAAATACGATGAATTCATATCACACAATTTATGCATACAACATCATAGAAAATCATATAGTTCTAAACCATGCTCTGATGCCAAATATAAGAATTTTTTACATTCATATATATACATAATGGTTGGATCTTGAACGACATGAAAATCACAATATACGCATAGATGTGTTAAACTTATTGCCTGATGAAGCCATTGATTGAATCCAAGAAATCTTTCAAGGCTGCAATTACCTTTGTAGAATAGAACACAGTGGAAAACTGGTTTCTCCTTGATTATTGCTAAATTATGTCGGTTATCATTTTCGGGATTATTTCCTAATATCTCTTCTTTGATGGACGATCGAGATTGATTGCTAACTCTAAAGCCTAGGAACCTTGGTTCTCCTTCTACCTATAAAAGAAACTCTATAACCATCGTATATAGAGAGATGAAATATTTTTCATTACATAAAAAAAAAAAAATAGAAAGAGAGAGGTGAAGAAGGAGAAACCAGTTTTCTAGTAGAAAACTATTCTACAAAGGTAATTGCAGCCTTGAAAGATTTCTTGGATTCAATCAATGGCTTCATCAGGTAATAAATTTAACACATCTATGTGTATATTGTGATTTTTATATCGTTCAAGATCCAACCATTATGTATATATATGAATGTAAAAAATTCTTATATCTCTTGCATACAAACTTAGTTTGCAGTGGGATGAGCCTCATATCAATTCTTTTTTGGTAAACCTCATATAGGGAGGCAATGTAACTGAACATGGTATGTTTATCCAGGTTTAACCTGGTTTACTTATTAAAAAAAAAAAAAAGGACCGAATCCACTAATGCTGGATATGTTAAATGGCTGCAGTCTCAAGTTACCATTCTCAGTCTGAGGATCTTGCTAAATTATCTGAGCATTCATTCTCATTTCATTAGCTACCATTACAAATTAATATTTCTTGACATACAAAGTGAAGAAAAAAAATAGAAAGACTACAGTACAATTACAGAGGAGATTCTACATGCACGGGTTATAATAAGTAATTTAAACTAGAGTACAAACTAAATACATCATTCTCATTATTAAAAACAATTCAACCAAGATCCAGGAAGAAGATGAAAGATAAGTTTCAAGGCAAATCTACGCATAGATCTTCTAGTTGATGATACTATCAACTAGAGCAAGTTAATTTTATAAGAGGAGAAGTCATTTTGCTTAAACATTGTAGTTGTGATGCTTCTATTGAACAATCGGCCGCCATGATGGAGATCTAAGCGATGCAAATCTAGTTAACTTGCAGTGATGTAACGGAGCTGCTGTTGCTGTTTGGGACTAGGGTTTCCTTTCCTTCTCTATCTGCAGCGGCAAGGAGGGGAAGACTACTTGTTATATGATGTTTAGAAGTGTGCCCCTTTAGGGTTAGGGTTTCACAAATTATCTGTTTAGTATGACGGACCGTATGATTGTTGGTTACATTTATAGACGGCTATGATTGTGTGATTGAATATTTTCAAGCATTTGCCAAGTCAAATGTCTGAAATGTCTTGCCAAAACTAGGATGCAAACGAGCAACACGAAAATTTCTACCACACATGCATTCTCACGTGCAAACTGAAAGGACTAAAATGTTGCAACTCTCGCATGCCGATGAAGATGGGCTACAACAGCATTTTATATAGTTGGTCAAAACACAGTGGAAAATACGAAGATTATTTTTAAATGCTAACAGTAGCACAACTGCGTTTTCAAATTGAGTTATCGGGCGAGAAGTAGAGAAGAGCTCAATAACGAAGCAATTTCCTATTGCGTGAGCAGAATAATTGTTTTCTGAATGACAATGTTTCAACATTGTTCTGCTTTACTTGTGGAACAAAGGCCGTGCAGGGTGCAGCTTAGAACCTCAACTTCTGAACAAAATTCTTGATCACCTTGAGAACTAGCTAATGTATGCTGCTTGACAGCCACGAGTGGCCATCTGGTAGGACTCCCCTTGTGTTGGCATATTGAACAAAGAGGTGGTGGTGAGGTGCACTCCTTGCTAGAGAAACTGCTTCACTTACGTTTCCATTATAGTCAATCCTCTAGCCCAAAAGGCACCACGCTTCTATTCCAGCTCGCGGTCAAGTTTAGAGAATCTCTCCTGCAAGGCTTTTGATGTGGAAGTCTGAGTCTTATCATGGAGTCTGTGTGAATATTCATCCAGTTGCTTTGATGTTTGACGACCTGAACTAGGCACTTCTGTCATCCATGGTTGGAACCCAAAGCTGGTCAATGGAAGGCTTAAATTATCACAATCACTTTCTGAGCTGCTTTCATCCAGGGACGGGCCTAGCAAGGGGCTGAAGGTGGCTATAGCCCGTCCCTAATTTTTGGGTAAAAATTTTTTTGTATAGAAACTTAAGTCTAATTTTATGTTTAGCCCACATTTTAGTTGTATTTAACTAATTGTATGTGATTTTTAGCCCATACTATGAGGTGATCAAAATTTAAATCATATTTAAAGTAAATAATCTTCTTCCACTCATTACCTTTCTACTCCTACTTTCTTCTATTTTGATAATCACTTTTTTTTCTGTTATTTGTGTTCATTTTAACTTTTATTCCCCTAGCTATTTAGTATTGTACGGATGGATCACTCTTTGGCCACTAATTAAGTGATGTATTCCAAAAAAATTTGCCGCGGCCTTCGGCCGCATTATCGGCTGTTACAATCCAGCCCTACCCAAGGGAAAATCCTGGGTCCGTCCCTGCTTTCATCAATGTCCGCATTCTTGCGAGACTGTTGACTCCTCTTTCTTCAGGTCACCATTAACTTCCGGAATGAAGAATGGAGAAGTTCTGAAATTGATACTGAGAAGATGTTCGAACTTCAGTTGCAGTGGATTGTGTCTCAAGTTCAGGACTACTAGACGGTGTCACAGCTGGACCATGAACGGTATTCAATGGAATGTCCTTGTTTTCTGGATGACCTTCAGGTGAATCCTCTAGCCCAAAAGGCACCACGCCAGCTCCTTCAAGGTCCTCTTAGGTGATCCAACCAAATTTAACCAAATTGCAGCTCTTCAATGCAACATTTTTCCTCAGTTGTAATTTGTGACAATTTGTGAGTTTTAAGCTCTGTACAGAGAGAGCAACTAGAGTAAGAAAAATGAAACAGGATCAAGAGAAAGGTACAAATTGCAGATAATTTGAGAAAGACTTGAGCAAAAATGGATGATGAATGCTTCACCAAGAAACAAAACGGAAAAAATTATTTCGTAGTTAAAAGCTTATGTGGCAACATGGTACACCCCAAGCACTTGCATTAAAGCCAAAAAGCTAGGACAAGGAAAATCATTGTTACCTATCCATTATGACCCAGTTAGCTTGATATCTCTTAGCTTCTGCAGCCACCGCTCCACATGGTGATCCAGAAACGATCTTTATCTTGACATTAATCTATAACAAAGAGTCAGTGGTCAATTTGAGCTACTAAAGCAAGGACCTGAAGAATATCAAGCATAGTGCATAAATAAGGATAAACAACGTAATAAGCCAACCTTGTTCGGATCGTATACATCATGCATCTGGAGCATCATCTGGGAGCATGTATCTGAAATATCACACTTGTACTCTATACTGGTCCCTGCAGAAGACCTTCGAAGTCCACTGGCACAGAGCAAATCTTGGGAATCCCCATTTTCTACCTAAACATGTAAAGATGAATTACCATGGATAAGGAGATCTTCAAAAACACCATTGTAACAAGTTCAGCACAAGAATGATGCATAGGTGAAGGTTCCAAAAGCTTATTAAACAACAGTACATTGAACTATATCTATGCATCAATTTGCTTAGAAAAAATCACTAGAAGGCACGAGTTTGGGCGTGTCCGTGGAATCGAAAGCTAGGTGAGAAACTTGAGTAAACCATCAACTCTGCATAAGTTTGATTTGCAAGATAGTGAAAACAAATAAGACAGAATCATGTTTAGTTGCTATTGTTTAATCTGAAGTACAAAGAGTCAAAGTTCATTTTTAACAAGATAGGTAGGAGACAGAAACTAGAGACACATGCATAGTTGAGAAAGATTTGTACTGGTGGCTAGTTAAGGGTTAAAGACTTAAAATCTGTAATTTTTCTGCTCTATTGACAATCAATGACTATATCATTACCACTTTTCAGTTTCTGTCGAAAAGATTGTATTGCATGCTTAAACAAGAAGTTTCAATTTTTCCAAATTTTACAGGCTTGTGAGTAGATTGGAAGAATCATATATAGAAACTTGAAATTTATTGACAGGACATATAAAATTATCAGCAACTACTTTAAGTGTATATACTAACAGGAATGAAGAAGAGAATATTGAATACATACCAGTCACCTTTTGCGTATACCTACAGCAGTATACAGTAGCACATGACACTTGGCATAATTCCTGAAGATAAAATCTCCTGAAATTGCTTCTTACTCTCATCAACAAGGGCAGTGTAGAGCAATAAACACTTGAAATTGCCTCAAGGGACCATTCATTTGGAACACATCTCGCCTTTTCCATCGAACATAAGCCTTCAGCACATCCTTAAGCTGACCACCTTGTCTAAAAGCCCCAACCAATCCGTGCAAGTATTCTTAGCCATAGCCGTCTCACCCATGTTATATAGTATTACTTCACATTCCTTATATAACCCACCCCTACCAAATGTATGTATCAGCATATTGTATGTTTCAACAGTTGCCCTGCTCCCAACTTCATGCATCACTACATAAATGCAGCCCATCCATAAGCTTGTACACGCTTTAGAACTTGGCAGAACTCCTTACTCAGTCATGTGCAAGAGAATTTGCTTAGTATCTTCATGAAGCTCACCTTTCCCACAAGCAAATATCGAACCTCAAGTTTCCATATCCGGCTAAACATTGATTTGCTCCACCATATCATGAAACAACCTCCTGAAAATGACCCACTCATCAAAAAACCTGTATAAGAATGTAAGAATTTGTGGCATCTGGTTCTGTATTACTGACTTTAATCTCCAGAAAGATGTGATACAGACCATTTCTCCCATACAAATTTAACAAAATACTACAAGTTACAGCATTAGGCATACACCCTGCTGATTGCATCTGTCCAAATACACCCATGGTTTCATTTATAGACCCAGCATCAGCATAAGCCTCTAGGAAACATTCACAATTCCAGCTTCATTCAGGAACAATTCCAGCTTCATTCATACTCCTGAAAACCATTTCTACATCATCACCCAATTCTCTACCATCACAAACACAAGTAAAGGGAATATCATTACAGATTAATTAATAGTAAAAAATTGTAAATTAACTGATTCATCTTGCTAAATTAAGATTGTAAATTCTGACCATTCATTCCCATTTCTGCTATTACAGATTAATAATAAAAGAAAGAAAGAAAAAGACTACATTACAATTACAAAGGAGATCTTCTTCACTGAAAGTATAGACACTGGTTATAATGAATGAATACCAAATAATCCCATTTCCTCAGACACCTTTTTCTCTACAGGAAATCTTCTTCTGCTTCAGCATCACTGCCTTGTACGCCTTCCACCACCACTTGTAGAAGATGTTGCACGAAGAACTCCCTGAGATCTCCTAGTTGATTTACATCGGTTCTAACAAATAAATTAAACCACAGAAGAAACGGTTTACATCAATCCCAGATTCGGGGGATGACATTGAGATTGAAGTTTCTGGGAAAGTTGTCCAATTTCATAGAAGGATGATTAGCAGGGTAGTTCCTGCTTCACTGTGGTGCAAGTACCCGATTGTGATGGAAAGTTAATTTTATGAGAGTATATATCATTATGCTTTAACATTGTAGTTGCTGATGATGCTTCTATTGAACAATCGTCCGCCATGAATTTACAGTGATGTAGATCTGTTGTTGTTAGGGTTTCTTTTCTTCCTCTACGGGGAGGAGGAAGGGAAAACTTTTTCTTATAAAATCGGCCTTTAGGTTAGGGTTCGCTTATACTGACCTCACCCTACTTGCTGACCATACACGTGGAGCGGTGAATGTTACAAACCGAAAGCAAACGGAGAGGACTAGTGTTGCAACTTTGGCATACATTACAACAAATAGGCATGAAGATGACATTTTATAGTTTACTCAGAAACACAGTAGAAACTGATAAGATTATTCTTAAACAAACTTGGTAAAGGGGCGTCATGAATCGGTAGAGGGGCGTCAAGTGTGATAGCAATGACCCTCATATTGGTTAGGGGGTGTCCTATAGGGGTGTAGATTGACTAGATTACCTTTTTCACCTTAAATCAACCAAAATCAAATCAATTTTTTTTAAGCCTAATGATTCAAAAAAATCAAATCAGTTTTTTTTTCATCTTCTTCTTCATCTTCTCTTCTCCTCCATTTCCATTCTAACCATAAGCTCCATTAAAATCGATCGAAAATTTCATCGTGATTAATCGGTGATTCGCAACATTAATAATTGTTGATTGAAGTCTATATTCGAAAACCCATTTAGTATTTTTGTTGTGTTCAATTGAAGTGTATTCTCCATCAAAAATTAGAGTTTTAGGTTAAAAATCAAATTTTAGAATGCTGCATTTTTTCTTTATACGGTTAGAATTGGTTATGTTATGAACCGTATCTATGCTTTACGGTTCGTAACAATTAAATAAATATCAAATACTAACCGTATGTTCTTGGTTCTGAGAATTTTGGTCAGATACGGTTGGTAATTTAAACAGATTACTGAACCGTATTTTGTCTGCATGTTAGTTTTTTCCAGTCGGCTCATATTTTCGAGTTAGTTACCAAATAGTATCTACATACGGTTGAGGATGATATTAAAGTTACTAATCGTAATTAACCTACGGTTTGTAATAGAATAAATTTTACCAACCGTGAATTGGTATTATTTAGGTTTTCCCAAATTGAACCGATTCACGGTTGGTTTGGTACTGGTTACCAATCAGTATCTCACATATACGGTTGGTAATCATAATTACCAACCGTAACAGAATGGTATTATTTATGGGTTTTCCCCAAATTGAACCGATTACGGTTGGTTTGGTAGATGGTTACCAACAGTATCTCACATATACGGTTGGTAACCGACTAATCTACCAACCGTGAATCGTATTATTTAAGGTTTTCCCAAATTGAACCGATTACGGTTGGTTTGGTAGCTGTTACTAAATCAGTATCTCACATATACGGTTGGTAACCGACTAATTACCAACCGTATGTTCTTGAAATTTTTAAAATTTTGATTTTTTTACATACTTTAGAGAATTTTAAGCAACAAAAAGCTAATGGAACTAGTACTTGTTTTCTCTATCATATAGAGATTCACCCACCTCAAATTTTAATCGGAATCACTCATTTTGGTTGAGTGAATCAAAATCTAGGGTTTCACAAATATCACATAAGTTTTCTTCTCCTCAAATTTTTTTTTTTATAACTCTAAAAATCTGATTTTAGAGTTATAATATACTAATCTTGATTATCAAAACTAATCTTAGTAATTAACACTAATCTTGATTATCATTACTAATCTTGATTATTAACAATAATGGCTAATTAGTCATTTACATATTTTTCATTGATAAGGGGCACTTGATTTTACTTCTAATGACCTTTTTTGTCTTATTAGTTTAACGCCCCTCTACCGATTCATGACGCCCCTTTACCAAGCTTGTTCTTAAAACACTTGCAAATGTAGAGATTAGAAAACAACCCATAGATGCAAATATAACAATTTAATCTACTTTTTACATGGAAACTGAAAGGATCAGAAAACAAGCCATAGATGGGTTATTACACTAATACAACAAAGATCAAATCTCAAATCTCAGTTTAATGAAAAAAATTAGGACTACCCCCTGTGGACAGACCCAAACGCGCCACCTTCCGCTAAGAAATTTGCTTGGGAAAAATCCACCTGTTATAAGTTCCAACTTAGCATAGCTGAACCACCTTGGTAGGTCTCTTGTGTTGGCATAAACAACGATGTGGGGGGGCCTAGAGGTGCACTCCTTGCTATTGCTCATCGCTTCTATTCCAGCTTAGAGAATATTTGCCATGTAGTTCTTAGCTTCTGTGTGAATTTTCTTCCAGGTGCTTGGATGTTTGACAACCACAAATAAGCATTTCTGTCATCCAAATCCCGGAAGGCTTAAATTTCACTATCACTGACTGAGCTGCTTTCATCACCATGTCGGTATTCCTGTGAGACCGATGACTCCTCTTTCTTCAGGTCACTATTTAACTCCCGAAATCAAAAATGAAGAAATTCCTGGATCTGAACTTGATACTGAAGATGTTCCAATTTTAGTTGCAGGGAATGGTGTCCCAAGTTTAGGACTATTCAATAGTGTCACAACTGGACATTTAATGGTTTCAATGTACTGTCCTTGTTCCCTGGATGTCCTTCAAGTGAATCCTCGATCTCAGAAGGCACTAAGCCAGCTCCTTCAAGGTCTTCCTTAGGTGATCCAACCAAATTTAAGCATACTTTTGGATGAGAAAGTTTCATAGCCACAATATCATTACAGCTCTTCCATGCAACGTTTCTCCTCAGGTTTAAGCTGTCTGGACAGAAAAAGCTACTAGAGTAAGAAAAAATGAAACAAGATGAAAAGAAAAGTATGCAATTATATACAACTTGTGAAAGATTTGAGCAAAATCTGAACAAGGAATGTTTCACCAAGAAACAAAATGCAATTATATATACTCTATAGTTAAAAACCTCATGTACCGACATGGTACACACCAAACACTTGCATTAAGCCAAAAAGCTAGGTCAAGGAGAAATCACTGTTACCTATCCAGTACAAACCAGTTAGCTTGCGTTTCCCTAGCTTCTGCAGCCACCGCTCCATATGGTGGTGATCCAGAAACAATCTTGACATTGATCTATGACAAAGAGTCAATGAAAGGTCAATATTGAACTAGAGCAAGGATCTGGAGAATATTAAGCATAGTGATAAATACAGATAAACAACGTCAAAAGCCAACCTTGTTCGGGTCGTATACATCATGCAGCTGGAGCATCATCTGGGAGCATGTATCTAAAATATCACACTTGCTCTCTATACTGCAGGTCCCGACAGAAGACCATGGATGTCCACTGGCACAATGACCAGCAAATCTTGGGAAACCCCATTTCCTACATAAACTTGAAAAGATGAATTCATAATTAGTCACCATGATTATTAGCCACCAAAGCACAGAGAAAACTTAAAACAAGAGCTTTAACTAAGCAAACCAAGTCCATCCAATCAATTTGAAGGACATACTAATAAAAGATGAAAAGATGAATTCATTATTAGCCACCAAAGCACAACCGACAACTTAAAACAAGAACCTTAACTAAGCAAACCAAGTCCTTCCAATCAATTTGAAGGACATACTAATGAAGACACAAGAAACCCTCAAGAGACATAGCCATCCTAGATTAGGACTCTTTTAAAAGCAGAGATTTCTGCAGACTGCAGTAAAATCAAAATCTGGTCCACTAGTCACGAAATTATCAACAACTACCCACGAATACCTTGTAACTAAGGCAACAATGAAAAGTGATTAGTCTGTATTACCCACTGTGTATATTTGACCATCTAGAGTCTTTAAAAACCAGAACAATCATCGATAAGGAGATCTTCAGAAACACCATCGCACCAAATGCGGCACAAGAATGATGCATAGGTAAAGGTTCCAAAGGCTTATTAAACAAGAGTGTACTGAAGTATATCTACGCATCAATATGCCAAAAAAATCACTAGAAGGCACGAGTTTGGGTGGGTCTATGAAGACAATTGAAGGCTAGGTGAGAAACTTGAGTAAGTCATCAATTCTTCCTAATGTTGATTTGCAAGATAGTGAAAACATATAAGTCAGAATCATGTGCAGCTGCTAATGTTTAATCTGAAGTACAAAGAGTCAAAGTTCTTTTTTTTTTTAAAGCTAGGAGACACATGTACAGTTGTGAAAGATTTCTTTATAGGTTAGAGACTTAAAATTTACAATTTCTCTGCTCTCTAGACATTAATAACTACATTGTTACCACCTTTCATTTTCTATCGATTGCAGGAAAGATTTTGTTGCATGCTTAAACAAGGAGTTTCAATTTTTCTAGATTTACAGGCTTGTGAGTAGAAAGGAAGAAGCACGGAAACTCTAAAATAACAGATTATTCTTATAACGAGTAAGGACATACATAGTTATCAGCAGATACTTTAATTGTGTATAACGGCAGGAATGAATAAGAGAATATTAAATACATACCTGTCACCTTTTGTGCATACCAACAGCAACACACAGTAGCGCTTGATGCTTGGCACAATTTGTGAAGATATAATTTCCTGAAATTGCTCCTTGCTCACATCAACAAGACCAGCAAAGGTATAAACACTTAAAACTGCCTCAAGGGTCCATTCATTTGGAATGCATCTTGCCTTTTCCATCTCTACATAAACCTTCAGGGCATTCTCAAAATGACCTCCTTGTCTAAAAGCCTAAATCAATCCGTTGTACGTGTAAGCATTCATAGTGACACCCTCTAACCCATCCTATATAGTATCGGTTCACAATCCCATGATAACCCACCCCTACCAAATGTATGTATCAGAAAATTGTATGTTTCAACAGTTGCCGCCTCCCAACTTCTTGCATCGTATTGAACGCTACGAGAGCCTCCTCATACAATGCAACCTTTCCATAAGCTTCAACAACTCCTATATACGCTTTAGAACTTGGCACAACTCCTTTTTCAGTCATGTGCAAGAGAATTGGTTGCGTATCTTCATGTTGCCCACCTTCCCCACGAGCAAATATCAAGGGCTGAACATTTTTTTCCACCATATCATGAAACAAAGTAACAACCTCCTTAAAATTACCCCCTTTACCAACAACCTGTATAAGTTGTGGCACCGGGTTCTCTATTACTCACTTTCATCTGCAGAAAGAGGTCATGTACTACCGCCCATTTCTCCCATACAAATTTAATTAACAAAATACTATAACTCTATAAGTTACAGCGTCCAGCGTACACCCTGCATCTGTTGAAATACACCCATGGCTTCATTTATAGACCCAGCATCAGCATAAGTCTAATAACACATTATATGAGGTAATCTCGGCCAAATTCCCTTCTGACTCCATCTCCTTGAAAAGCTCAGAAACATTCTCAAGTTTCTCTAATTTCCTAAATGTTTCGACAAGATAAGCATGTGTAGTATTATCTGGAACAATTCCAGCTTCATTGATACCCCTAAAGGCCATTTCTGCCTCATCACCCAATTCTCTACTAGAGCAAGCACCAACTAAAGTTCTATTCCATCATGTCTTGTTTGTGAGAACAATCCTAATAATCCTTCCCAGTCTAATCCACCTCTAACACATGCATGAATTATACTATCATAAGTTAAAATACTACGCAAAATCAAGTGAAAGTATGAAACCTTATACTAACAGTAAGCGTTAATTAAAGCAGTGAATGAAACCATTCCTCGAAACTCCATGAGATGGCATTTGATCGAATACCTCTCTGGCATTTATCCAACTGTTTAGCTATTCATTTATACAGAATCCAGAATACATATAGATTGGAAATGCAAATGATTAAACTAGCTGATAGAGTTTTTGTGCTTCCGAGTTCCGATCTTGTAAAGCATCAACTCTTTTTTCCATCTCTTTTACTAGCACAAGCACCAAGAGAAGTATTACGAATTACAAGGTCAGGTAGCTACAAAAATTACAGGAGAAATCATTATGCCAATGGCTTGTTGTCGTTGGTGATGGTGATGATGATGCTATTGAACCACCAACTGTCCCTGCCATGATTTTGTTGTTGCCGTTGGCAGTAACCATAAAGTTTTAGGGTCCGGTCTCTTTCAGCCTTATGTACTGCTTATAAGGTGTTAGAGAGATCGGCCCGTTAATTGTAGGACCGGTTGAGTAATACTGCCGTGAATCGTGATGCGACTTACATTATTTTTGAATCCTATCATTGGGGTCGTAGACGGCTGGGTTTTTAGGGTTGTATTGCATCATGAAATAGTAATTCATAGAACTCGTTATCTTGATATATTTTGTAATACCTAATATAACCTCAATTTGATTAATGTTAATTAAAATAATTAAACTAACTAATCTGACTAATCAAATGATTAATTTTTTGAAAATGAAAACTTGATTCTCATGGATTTTAAAGAAGGAGAAGTATGATTTTGGTTAAAAAAAATTTGAAAAACTTCGAGAAAAAATGATGAAACCATCATCACAATACTCAGAAAACCTTCAAAGCAAATGAATTTATATCTCATGAAGCTTTCAAATATCTAGTTGGACTACAAGTAACTAGTTGTCAGCCGAGCAACAAGCAAATGAATTTATACTCAGAATAACCTTATAATAAACTCCTAATAGGAATTTTATCGATTCAAAACCGTTAAATGTCCGTGAAATATCTAAGTTTTTTACATGTTACGGTTGGGATAATGTGTCGAACCAGCCATTAGAGGGTAAATATATTAACACTGACTGTGTTCTAACAAATCAGTCACCTGAAGACATACAAGATCAAGATATTTCTGTTGATAATGTGGTGAAGGATAAGAGACATTAAGCAGTGAAGGATAAGGAGTTACATCACATGCCAGGCTGTTCATGACAGGTTGTTCACAGCTGGTCTTTGTCACACTTTTTCTGTGTTGTAGTGAGCTAATCATTTAGTATAAATGTGTCTGAGATATGATGTGTCTGTAAGGATCAATTTTATCATTTTGTAATGAATGAAAGTAATTCAACTAATCTGAAACTTCACACTGTCATTATGGTATCAGACGGGGAGGTTATCTTCAACCTGTAATTCGATCCCACCTTCAAATTCAGTGTGTTTCTTTTGAAGATTATTCTCTTCATTTTTCCTTTTTTTGATTCAAGATTAGTATTCTTCCGCTGTTTTGTTGAAGACTCTTCATCAAATTCTTTGTTGAAGATTAGTATCCTAACGAATTCTTTGCTTTCTTTCATTGATCTTCGATTCTTCATTCTCATATCTTCAAATTATTTGTTTTCAATGGAAAATCCCACTGCAAATTCCTTCTCAAAAGTTCCTCTTCATCATCTTTCTCACTTTGTCAACCTAAAACTCAAAGAAGACAACTTCATCACCTGGAAAAATTTACTCAATCCAATCATTCAAAAATATAAACTCATGAGGTTCTTGGATGGATCTTTTCCGTGTCCTGTACAATATACAACTCGTCGCAATCAAGAAAATGGAACTGAGAATCCATTGTATGCAGATTGGATGGATGGAGATTCTTCAATCATCATGTGGCTCAATTCTACAATTTCAGATGTTGTTATTGCTTATTTCTCAAGCTCCACCTCTTCTCATCAATTGTGGACAAGCATTGAAGATCGCTTTGCAAGAGCATATTCTACTCACTCAATTCAACTCCGCACCAAATTACTCTCTTTAACTCAAGGTAATAAATCAATTCCATCACTCATTAATGAGATTAAGAGCATATCAGATCAACTAGCTGCTGCAGAAGAGGTAGTATCTGACAAGGAGCTTGTTGTTGTAACCTTAAAATCTTTAAGTTCTGATTACATACCATTTGCCACTGCTATGAGACATAGAAATCCACCTGTGACTTGTGTTGAACTCCATAATAACTTGCTCAGTGAGGAAGCAGTTATTACTGATAGAGAAAAAGCAGTGAAGCATGAAACTGAGGTCAAAGCCTTTTTGGCTAACTCACATAGAGGAGCATTTAGAGGAACCTACAATCACAGATGAGGAGGTTATAGAGGCAGAGGCTCTTATGGTAGATATCCTAATCCAGTTATGTTCTCAAGATCTCAATCTGGCAGAGGTTATGCTTTACAAGAAGATCCAGTATGTCAAATTTGTCTTGAACCAGGTCATAAAGCTGATATGTGCACTCACATGCTTCATTTTACCTACAAAGGCAAGCAACCACCATCAAATTTGACTACTATGTTAGCTACTGCTGACATATTTGACACTGATGAATGGATTGCTGACAGTGGTGAAAACTCACATATTGCATCTACTTCTACTGGCTTGCAAAAACTCACACCTTATGATGGTGCAGAAGTTATCAAAACTGCAAATGGTGAAGGTATGTCCATAACTCATCTTGGTTCTGATAGTAAACATGTTCATGAGCATTCTTTTACCATTAGTGACATTTTTCTAGTGCTAAAATCTTCTCATAATCTCCTCTCAATCCATAAATTCACTTCTGAAAATAATTGTTCCATAACTCTTGATTCTGCTGGTTTTTCTGTGAAGGACTTGAGCTCTGGGAAGACTCTTTTCAAAGGACCACATAAGAATGGTCTCTATCCAATCAACTTCAATCCATCCACCTATGCTTTTTCATCAACAATCACAGATCATACTCTTCTTCATAAGATATTTGGTCATCCTTCTTTTCAGACTTTTAAAAAACTTTGTAATCATCTTAACATAAACAATGTAGCTAATAAACCATTTACCTGCTTGGATTGTAAAGTTTGTAG
The DNA here is from genome assembly GCA_023529315.1 of Papaver bracteatum. Lineage (NCBI taxonomy): Eukaryota > Viridiplantae > Streptophyta > Magnoliopsida > Ranunculales > Papaveraceae > Papaver > Papaver bracteatum. Next base: position 1,678,678 of record JAJJWX010003498.1, read on the forward strand.
AAGTCACAAACTACCTTTTCAGCTTTCCTTTACTGCTGCTCAACATCCATTGGAGTTGTTGCATATGGACCTTTGGGTCCTTGTCATGAAATGTCTGTATCTGGCTCTCTTTATTATGCTAATATAGTAGATGATTACACAAAGTATTGATGGGTTCTATCTTTACATTCTAAGGCAGATTTCAAACATGCCTTTTATTCCTTTGTCACAAGAATTGAAAATATTTTATCTTTTTCTGTTATTACCATCAGAACAGACAATGGTGGAGAATTCTTAAATGATTTTCTCAATTCTTTCTGTGCTCAAAAAGGCATTACCCATGAACTTTCTTGTCCTAACACACCAGAGCAGAATGGTGTAGCTGAGACTAAACATAAGCATCTACTAGATGTCACTAGAACTCTATTGTTTCAATCTGGTCTACCTTCTTCTTATTGGGTTGAGGCTTTACTTACAACCAATCATCTTATTAATAGACTTCCCACAAGAGCAATCAAATTTGTAACTCCTTTTGAAATGCTTTTTCATAGAGTTCCAGAATATAATTTTCTGAAAGTTTTTGGATGTTCTTGCTTTCCATGGTTGAAACCCTACACTTCCAACAAACTTGAGCCAAGGAGCAAGCATTGTGTATTCTTAGGCTATAGTTTAAGTCACAAAGGCTATAGATGCCGAGACCCCTCTACTAGCACTGTGTACATATCTAGACATGTTACTTTAAATGAGACTTCTTTTCTCTTTAAAGATGCTCTTTCTACATCAGTACCTACTACTGATTTCTTTGATGTTCCTTCATCTATTTTTGTTCCTTCACCTACATCAGTACCCACTAAAAATTCTCCATTACAATCTAATTCTCAGAACTCTTCTTTCCCTGTCACTAATAATGCTCATCATATGACAACTAGGGGCAAAAATGGCATAAGAATACCAAAATCTTATTTTGCAACAAAACATCCTATGCAACTTGCTTTATTGGATAATTCTGTTACAGTTCCAACTTGTATTACTGTTGCTCATAAACAAAAGGTTTGGAGTGTTGCTTCTGCTGATGAATTTACAGCTTTATAAAATGCTGGTACATGGTCTCTAGTGGATCCTTCTGAAGCTCAACATATAGTAGGTTGTAAATGGGTTTTTAGAGTCAAATACAAGGCAGATGGCACAATTGACAAGCATAAGGCTAGGCTGGTTGCAAAGGGATATCACCAACAACATGGTATATACTTTGATGAAACATTCAGTCCAGTTTCAAGGCCAACAACAATAAGAATCATTTTTTCTATGGCAGTTCACTTTGGTTGAAAAATACACCAATTGGATGTTAGCAATGCATTCCTTCATGGTGATTTGAAAGAAACAGTGTATTTGTCTCAGCCACCAGGTTTTGTTGATCCTGAAAAGCCACATCATGTGTGCTTATTACACAAAGCCATTTATGGCTTGAAGCAAGCCCCTAGAGCTTGGTATGAAAAGTTGAGTACAGCCCTCTTGGCCCTGAAATTTGAAAACTCAAAAGCTGATCCATCTCTATTTGTGCATCATGCTGGTTCACACATTACATTGGCTCTCATCTATGTGGATGATATTCTTCTTACTGGGTCTTCTACATCATTCTTACAGACATTTATTTCTACTCTTCAAACTCAATTTCCAATCAAAGATATGGGAGATGTTCACTATTTTTTGGGTCTTCAGGTTCACAGAGATTCTGATACTTTGATTCTTTCTCAAACAAAATATTCTATTGATTTATTAAGAAGATTCAATATGGAGGGTGCTAAAGCTTGTCAAACCCCACTAGCTGCTTCAGATAAACTGTCCAAAGATGATGGTGACTTACTTGAAGATCCTTCTGAATACAGATCATTAGTGGGCTCTATTCACTATCTCACATGGACTAGACCTAGGATGTCCTATGCAGTCAATTTGGTTTGTCAACACATGCAACATCCCAGAGTACCACACTTACTTGCAGCCAAAAGAATCCTTAGATATGTTAAGGGCACTCTAACCTTTGGTTTGAAGTTCACAAAGGGTTCCGCTTTTCTATTAGGTTTTTCAGATGCTGACTGGGCTGGATGTGCTGATGATAGAAGATCTATAGGTGGCTATTGCATTTTCTTGGGATCAAATGTTGTCTCTTGGTCATACAAAAAGCAAACTACAGTTGCAAGGTCAAGCACAGAGGCTAAATACAAGACTCTAGCTCATAGTGCAGCTGAAATTGTATGGATCTGTTATCTCCTTCAAGACCTGCATTTTCCTATCACTGGTATTCCTAAACTTTCTTGTGATAATATAAATTCTCTGTCTCTTGCTTCTAATCCAGTTCAACATTCAAAAATGAAGCATGTTCACTTGGATTATCATTTCATTAGAGAACTAGTGCAGTCCAAGGTTTTAGATGTATTCTATGTGAACACATTGGATCAACTGGCAGACATCTTTACTAAACCACTTCATGGTCCTAGATTCATTGATATCAGATCCAAGCTCAATGCCATTGATGCTCCCTTGAGCTTGAGGGGGGATATTAACACTAACTGTGTTCTAACAAATCAGTCACCTGAAGACATATAAGATCAAGATATTTCTGTTGATAATGTGGTGAAGGATAAGAGACATTAAGAAGTGAAGGATAAGGAGTTACATCACATACCAGGATACTCATGACAGGCTGTTCACAGATGGTCTTTGTCACACTTTTTATGTGTTGTAGTGAGCTAATCATTTAGTATAAATGTGTCTGAGATATGTTGTGTCTTTAAGGATCAATTTTATCATTTTGTAATGAATGAAAGTAATTCAATTCATCTGAAACTTCACACTGTCATTAAAATACGGTTGGCAACTGAGGAACTCCCAGCCGTAAAAAGGAATAATAGAGACAAACCTAAATTTGGAATGGAGAACCAAAGAAGAGCTTTGAGGATCGGCGATTTCTGAGTCAACTCGAATTTTAAATTTTTTCTTTTTCTCCATGATTATTTCTACAGATTAATCTTCTCCCAAAAAGTTTTAAAGTTTTCTTAACTCGATTTTCTTCCTTTCTGTGCAGGAATCTATGTTTCAGTTTGGTTTGTAACACTATTTAAGATCCTTTTCTTAAAATTGATTCCGATTCATTATATTTTTCTTTTTATTATGAGAAACTAACTCATTGATTCTCCATGTATTTTCAGTGTGTTATGTCTCAAATGGCGTTTGCCTTAGTGTATGTTGTGTTTCAGGCATTTGCAGAGTATATTATCAAGCGTTTGCTTATAGGTTTGTTCAGTGATGTTATCACTTCAATCAATGGTGTTTCTGGGAAGAAAGTAATCTACCGATTCAAATCGCTCATTTTGTGGTTTGGTTTATCCCGCTTTCACCTCAAGTCAACGAAATTCAAATTTCGAAATTCTTGTTATAAAAACAAAGTTGGTTTCCTTTTATTACTCCTTTGGTTAATAGCCAGTTCTCAATCTTGCCAAAAAATAAAATAAAATAAGTCCAATTCGTTACCCTGATTATCGAAAGAATATCTTTTCGTATTCAAGTCTAACTATATCTCCGAACAATCATATTTATACCTATTCCAAATACATTAAACCCATCTTCTACCTAAACTGCACAAACCCTAATACCCTTTACAGTATGGAGGAAGGAAGTAGCAGCAATATGGGGGAACTGGTTAACAAGTTCAAGAAAGTAACATTAGATTTGGGCGATATCAATGAAGCAGTAATCTTTGATAAAGATGCTAATGCTGGAGATACTGAAGACTCAACCTGGGAAGCAAGTGCTATTAGGAAGATAATTATGTAAGGGAGAATGAGATATGATATGGTGGGAAAATACATCCAATTTACTTTGCCATTTCTGGCTCCGAAGGATATGAGAATTGTCGAAATTGAACCAAATCTCATGATTTTTAAATTCAGTCAATAAGATTTTATGAATACTGTGATCAATGAAAGGCCATGGATCATCAATAAGAAACTTCTCAATGTTCATGATTACATTCCGGATATGGTTTATACTGAAAAACATTGGGAGTTTCAACAATTCTGGATTGAGCTGCCATACCTCTTGCCAGAAATTATGAAAATTGTATCTGTAACCAAAATTGGGGAGATTATGATAGAAGTCACTTCTATTGAGCCTAAAGATGATATGCCAATTGGTAAGGATCCAGTCAAAGTTTGTGTAAATGTGGATCTTTCTATGCCATTAAGAAGGGGAGTAAAAGTAATTACAAATGCTGGAGTCACTCGCTGGCAGAGATTTTTCTATGAAAGGCAGCCTAATGGCATATGCACTAATTGTTATGTCATTAAGCATTGTAAAGTTGCTTGTAAAGATGCAGCTGAGTACTTATCCAAAGCTCATGAAAAGCCATATTTTTTTGGAAAATCAAATACTCTCAGAAAGAATATATCTTCTATCAAGTCCAATGCTGCTCCTGCTACTACAAAGCAACAGAAGAAGTTTGTCAAGAATACTGTTTTTGTTCCTCCTAAGGATGGAGTTCCTGTTAACTTGGACTTTCTTCTAAAGAAAAATTCTTCAGAGACTGCTGAAGATATAAGGCTGGGGAAAAGGCATAGGATTGCTGGAGAGGATGACAACAATTTTACTGACTCTGAACTTTCTTTCCATACCAATGCAAGAGATAACATCACAGTCAGCCAAAATACTCACATGGGCACAACTGGAGAGAAACAAGCTGACAATGCAGGAAAGTAGAATCAGGTACTCTCATATACTTTCTTTCACAAAATTTTAATTTATAACTCTATTACTCATAATTGCAGTCTTGATTCTAGTCTAAGCTTTAATTTTAAAATGAAATTCATTTCTTGGAATGTTCAAGGTATTGCTAAAATTTTTACTTTTCAACAATTGAAAAACTTAGTCAAAGCTCATAGTCCTGATTTTATCTTTCTTAGTGAAACAAAAGTTGATCTTCATAGAATGACTTCAATTTCTCAAAATTTACACTATCATAACTATACTTGGATTGATATAGTGGGTTTGGCTGGTGGTCTTATCCTCATGTGGAAAGATAGTATATCTTGTGATATTGCTAGTACAGCTGATAACATTATCCATGCCCTTGTTACTATTGATCCTAGCAATCCAGAGGTTCTAATGTCCTTTATGTATGGTTCTACTTATAATGACCCAAAAAAGAAGCAATGGAATTTTATTCATGAGCTTAGTGAAGTAGTTTACCAGTCATGGATAGTTTTAGGTGACCTAAATTTTCATCTGGCTAGAAATAGAAGTAGATCTGACACTTGGGTCCAAGATAGAGTTAGAGATTCTGGTATTTCTGATTTGGGTTATGAAGGCAATGATTATACCTAGACTAGTAATAGTTTTGGTACTGGTACTAAAAAAGCCAGACTGGATATGGGGGTAGGCAATACAGACTGGTTCTTACAATTTCCAAATGCTAAAATCTGTCATCTAAACCATATTGCTTCTGATCATTGTCCCATTATGCTCATTACTGATCTTGTTCCTTGGAAGCTATGGAGACCTTTTAAAAATTTTGGCACTTGGATGGAGCATAATACTTTTAGAACTCAAATGCAACAAGCTTGGAACATAAATGTTCAGGGTAGTCCTGCACATAAATTCAACAATAAGCTTCAATACACTAGATTCACTTTATCTAAGTGGAACAGGTTAGAATTTGGTGATATTCATAAAAACATTAAGGTTTTGCAGGATAAGTTAGATATAGCTCAAAAATAACCCAATTCAACTAGTCAAGAAATGAAGGTTAAAACCATCACCCATGATTTAGAAAACTGGTACAAGATTCAAACCAGTTTCTATAAGGAGAAATCTAGGGATAAGCATATCCATGATATGGATAACAACACTAAATATTTTCACTCACTTGTTAATAAAAGAATGCATAGGAACAACATAAGCTCTCTTAGTGACAATGATGGGAACTGGCTTAGAGACAGGGATAGCATTAGCAATCTTCTTACTGCTCAATTTAGTACAATTGCTTGCACAAGTATTAGCATTAGCAATCTTCTTACTGCTCACTTTATTACAATTGCTTGCACAAGTAATCATGTTTTGTCTGATGATGATTTTGTTGTTATTCCTACAATCATTAATGATTTTGATAATGTTGTGTTACTTTCTGTACCTTCTGCTGAGGAAATTGCTAGTGTTGTTAAATCTATGCCAGCTTGGGTCTCTAGGTCCTGATGGATTCCAAGCTGGTTTATATCAATCCCAATGGGATATTGTGGGTAAGGATGTTATTGATGTGATACAACAATTCTTTATCACTGTATTTATGCCAAAAGAGCTAAATAAGACTTACATTAGTCTTATTCCTAAAACTAAAGACCCAAAAAAACCTTCTGAATTTAGACCTATAGGTCTTTGCAATGTTTCTTATAAAATAGTCTCTAAAATAATAACTAATAGGATCAAACCTTATCTGCAGAAATTAATTTCTCCATATCAGGCAGCTTTTGTTCCAGGTAGAGCTATACATGACAATATAATAATTGCCCATGATATTATTCATACTATGAAACAAAAAGAAGGAATTGAAGGTACCATGGACCTAAAGTTAGACTTATCTAAAGCTTTTGATAAACTTGAATGGCCTTTTCTTCAAAACAATTTTGCTAAATTTGGGTTTAGTAATGAATTCTGCAGCTTAATCAATCAATGTATCTCCACAACTAGTATAAGTGTTTTACTGAATGGATCCCCTTGTCATATATACCTTCAAGAGGTATAAGACAATGAGATCCCATTTATCCTTATCTTTTTATCATGGCTATGGAATATCTTTCTAGAAAATTGAGGTTTGTTGAAGCTAACAAAGAGATTGTAGGTATCAAAGTTGCAAGAAGAGCTCCATCCATTTCTCACCTTTTATTTGCAGATGACATTCTCATCTTTGCAAAGGCAGGTATGAGGAATATTACTGGTATTTTAAGTATTTTGAATGATTTTGGCACATTATCTGGTCAGACTCTTAACTTTGATAAATCTTGTGTCTATTTTAGTGGAAATTTAGACCCTGTTATCTGTATTGATTTGGCTAAAGAACTGAATATGAAACTTGTTAGTGACTCAGAAACTTATCTTGGGGCTCCACTTCTTTTAGGACACTCAAAAGTAAAATCTTTTGATACTATAGTTCAGTCTTTTAAAGCTAGACTCAATAACTGGATAAGCACAACTTTAAACCAATCATGCATAACTACTTTAATCAAATCTGTTTTGAATTCACTTCCAACTTACCAGATGGGTTGTTTTAAGATCCCTATCACTACTATAAACAAGCTTGACACTCTACAGAGAAGCTTCTGGTGGGGTCACAAAGCTAATAAGGGTATCAAATTCATAGGCTGACCTAATCTTCAAAAACCTAAAGAATTAGGAGGCTTAGGATTTAGGAACCTACAGGTTTTTAATAGAGCCCTTATCTTTAAGATAGCTTGGAAAATTTTCTCAAATTCTGAGGACTATTATGTTAAGATTTTGGAAGCTAAATATTTCAGAACTTCTAATCCTCTTCACTTAGATAGTCTAAATGAAAAAATTTCTTGGGTCTGGAAGGGTATATACAGACAGATCAAAACAATCAAAGATAATACTTTTTGGGCTGTTAGATGTGGTACTTAAATTAAGATTTGGTTGGATAAAGGGTCATTGGTCTTGAACATCCTCCTACTCCTAAAACTGGTACTAATTTGCCCTCTAATCTTGTTTATGTTCATGAGTTGTTCTTGCCAGGCACTAGAACTTGGAATGTTCAGCTTATTCAGAATGCTTTTGGAATGAATATAGCTGATAAAATTATTGACATGCATATTCCAAGTTGTGGGAGTGATAGTCTTAATTGGATTCATGACAGGAAAGGTAACTTTACTGTAAAAAGTGCCTACAAAATTCTAAATACTCATTCTGCTGATAACTCTAGACCTTAGCTGGTAAGTAGTCATGTTTGGAAATCTCTCTGGAATTGTAAAATTCCTCATAAGGTTAATCTCTTTGTGTGGAAGTGCCTCAAGGGCATTGTCCCTACTAGGGACAAGCTTTCTAAATATAAACAAGGCATTGATGTGCATTGTAGTGTCTGTAATGCTAATTTTGAAACTGCTGAACATATGTTACTAGATTGTCCTTATGCTAAATCTATTTGGCTGGGTGTTAATGTGAATGTTAGTAATGTCAGGATTGTTCATGGAAGCTTGTTTAACTGGATTATTATCTAGTTTACTTCTAATGTTTTTAGTAATAATATTTCAACAATATATCAAATGCATTTTCTGTACTTATTAATGATCACACTTTGGACAATTTGGAAAGATAGATGCACAGTTGTGTTTCAGATGAAGCTCCCAAATAGAAATTTCAGTATAAATAGTATTATGTCTTTGCTTGATGGTTGTAAAAAGAGTAAAGTTGTTGTTCCTAATAATACAGTTGTTATGAAAGTGCAGCCTCAATACTGGGAACCACCAGAAGTTTATTTTATAAAGATTAATGTAGATGCTTCTTTTCTTAAAGAAAACTTAACAGGCAGTACTGAGCTAATAGCAATGGATTTTTCAGGGAGATGTTATGGAGCCAAAGGAAACTTCTACAATGGAGGAATGATCAAAGACCAAGAAGTGGAGCACTTGGAATGTCTGGCTATGTATGATGCAGTGAAGTGGGAAATTTCCAGGAATTTCTCTAAAGTCATCTTTGAATCAGATAGTGAAACTTTAGTTAAGTCAATAAAAGAGGATATTTCTTATGTTTATTGGTTAAACCAAGGCTTAGTTCTAGACATTAAGAGTTTATTTCAAAGTCAAGTTAATTTTGTCTGTCTTTCAGTTAAGAGATCTAGGAATAGAGTTGCAGACTTAATAGCCAAAAAGTGTAGAAGTAGTGGTTTAAATTTTGAATTTGTGGATACATTTCCATCAGACATTACTTCTTGGATACAAGAAGATAACACAAGATGTACTCTCATAAATCAATAAATAAAATCTCATTCTGAATCAAAAAAAAAAAAAAAGGAATAACGGATGGGAAGTGAAAAAAATTTGGCCGTTATTTGTCCCAGAATCAGCCGAGTTTGTATTACGGTTGGGTTAGCATGTTTAGAAGGAAATTTTCCCGTCCGTAAATGAATATGTAAGTTGAGATATTTATAGTTTCAACATGAATACATACTACGATTGAAAGGTAGTAATACTTTCATTAATTAAACCACAATAAAACTCATTATATACTACTTACTAGATCCGCATTACAAAGTTGGTTTTAATAACATCCCTTTCAATGTATCAAGAAATATTTGATGATGGAGAATTGGGATTCGAAGTTGATTATAACCTTTCAATTTTCTCCATTCCTTCTTAGCTTGATCTATGACTTCATCATCGGTCTCACCTCTAAGTCGAAGTTTCTTGCACATACGAAGTAAAGCTATATATTCTTCCATTTTTTTACTTATGTCTGAAAACCGAAGATACAATTCAACTCAATTGCGGTTATTAGTTTTACCTATTTCACTATAAAAAAATCAAAAATCTTACTCCAATATGATTGACTGGCTAAACCATCTTTCCTTCATTCTTTTCCCCTCTTTCGATAGCATAGTATAATTTTTTTGCAAAGAGATAGGTCTTCATACAGAGTGAAGTTGGGTTTATCCTTTGAGTACACTTCATTTTGTAGGGGTTTTGGTGGAGTTATTTCAAGTATAAATAAGTGGTTGAACAACTAGAACCTTTATAAATCAGTCTTCTAACGGATCTATTTTTCAAAAGTAAAAAAATAGCCGATACGATGTGGTACAAAAGGAAATTATGGTATTTATATCTAGGAAATGAGTATGTCGACCAATCCGTAAGTAAGTATAAACTTGTAGGTTTTGGCATATGTTAGATTCACGTCTAGGAATCCAGACCATAGAACTAGTTTTTTTTTACTTTATATCAGATTTACGGCTTGAAGTCCTAACTGTGAAATAGACAATCAGTCTGGATATCTAACCGTAACATGGATAAAAAAATGGATTATTGGTGAAAGAAACGGCTAGGTACTTCCCAACCATAAAAGAAACACGGTTGGTTTACCTATCTGCTTCAGAAATTACTGCCAAGAATTTCTAACCGAAACTATGTTGTCCTTTATTTTGACCAATTTATTGGTTATCAGTGAAAGAAACGGCTAAGTATTACATGACCGTAAATAAAATAAGATTTGTTTACCTATCCGTTTATGCGTTTATGGATAGGATTCTTAATCGTGTAATAGCTCTTACAGTTGGGAAACCCAACCGATGATAGGAGGTATGTTTTTTATATAAAAATTATATGCACTTACGGCTAGGTATTGTGAAGAAACGACCAAGCCGTAAGTGCTCAATGATTTCCATTATGTTAATCTTTTTACCATTGTACTTAGATTTAGACAAAAAAATATATACTAACATTCATTCATACATTCAAAGATATAAAAATTCATCTGTCCAAACACATAACCAAACAATAAAAATACTAAATCCAACAAAGTCTTAGATGATAAAAAAATCCATGAAGAAAAATACCATTAGTCACTCACTGGATTCCTCGCTAGATTCCGAACACAATAGCGATGCCTCATCCTAATCCCCATCCTCTTTCTCCTCTTCCACAACCTCTTCTACAACTTTAGGTTTTTTGCCTCTTCCATGGCCACCTTGAACTGGATCTTTTTTACCTCCACCACGTCCACATCGACCACTTGGAACTTTGCCACTTTTATCAATTATACCTCTACCACGTCCAAAATTTTTACCTCCACCACGTCCACCTCGACCACCTTTTCCTTACTTTGATTGAACATGCTCATTTGAGGGAGTATCCTAGTCCTCGCTACAAGAAGGAGGCCTATCCCTCTTACTTTTTCTTTCTCGGTCCTCTTCATAAGCATATAGACCTCCTTTGCCAGGATTTATTATGCCTTTAACACGATTCTGGAGTAATCTATGTTCAAGGACCGTTATGTTCTCACCAGAATTAACGTTATGGGTCAGGTCCTCGACCACCCAATTAACTCGTTCAACCTATTTTTCATATCAAATACACAAACTGTAATTATTCGTAGATAATAAAAATAAAAATAAACATATACAAATATAATTAGTAGTATACGTACGACCATCTCCCTCCAATCACTTTCATCATTCCTTGATGTCCTTGATGTCGAACTCTCTCCTTTCTTGGAACCAGTGAAGATTCTGTACCGGAACTCTGATTATCCCTTGTGATTAATCTTTGTTTTTAGAGTTGTTTTTTATTATGTCTAGTAAATCTTCTTTTTAATGTTTTTAGAAAAATAATTAGGGTTTGGAATAGCCATTATTGTGAGTACACTTAGCTATATCCACCGATTTTCATCTTCATGTTTTAGATTTATTTTTTTAAATTCTAAGTTTTTTTGGAAGATGATTTTTGCAATTTTAATCTTTATGATTTGGTATATTGCAAATTGTTATGGGATATGATGTTTACGTCCGTGAACCTTGATTGTCCCATACTTGTTCAAAAGTTATCTTTATTATGATATGAATATGAATGTATTGATATAATATAGAATGAACTTTTGACATTACAAAAGTTAAAGCCTTTTATGTCATTATTTTGATAAAAAGAAAGGATAAAACTTGTGTTTACAAGGATTAAGTCTATTATGTCATTGTGCAAATAGTTATGAGAAATAAAATGAATCCTTGTCTCTTCCGCAGTATTGGTCCTCTCCGATCCACATTTTTGTGCATTTACTGTGTTGCTCCATAAGTTTTCTTGTGTTTGAGCATGACCAATTGAATTGATCACGTTTTGGTTAGTTTAGTTGTGAAAACCGATTAAATTAATTATGGGTTTTCTTGTGATTAATTTAGTTGTGCATTTTGATTGAATTAGTCATGGGTTCTCTAGTGGTTAATTCAATTGAATACCTTGGATACAAATACATGTTTACACGTGATTTGGTTTGTCCAAAGAAATCCTTCTTTACTTGTGAAATTAAGGTCGCATTTGTTGTTATTTCGGGAATGACATTTTATGGGGGAGAGTTCTTTTGAACTTTTGCTTAATTTCCATATCTTTGTGGGGAGTGCGGCTGTGGAATATTATAGGGGTTTTCTTGTATCTTTATAAACTCCTTGATGAATGCATTTAGCTTCGGCTATATGATTGCATCTAAATTTGTTGGTATGTTAATACACCTATGGTCATGAAGTATCTCCGTGGAAATTTCATTAGGATCCCACAAATTTCATTAGGAAATTTGTTGTTGACAAAAAGGGGGAGAATTAATGTGTAGTTCACACTAAAAATACACATGGTTTACGGATCATTATGTAAGGGGGATTGGTTTTCATGTTGAGATGAAGTATTGACTAAGGGGGAGTGATATATATCACCATAGTGGTATTGTCAAAGTTGTGATACAATTGAACTTTGATGCTGTGTAATAATACTATGACACTGTATAACAATAATTAAGAGCATTTGTTTTCTCATTGTTATAGCTACAAATCTTCAACTAAAGATGGTGCTAAACTTACAACCTTTAGAATCATTGGAGTACTTGAAAGTGACGAAGATTTCGAGTCATGTTGAGGATGCCAAGGATATCAAGCATGTGGATGAGAAGCTACAATTTTTATTTATTTTGTAATCCATATGTATTGATAGTTTTTTCACTAAAATTGACAAAGGGGGAGATTGTTAGAGCATTTCTCGGTCGAAATCACATGCGTTGCTATCTCAAGCATGTTTTTCAATGTTCATGATGAAAACTATAAGTCTTGATTTCTAGCCTATTTATAGATTTCTCAGACTAGGATATAGATAGTGTAGTTAAGATTAGATTTGTCGGCGTTCATCATTTGAAGACGAATACATACTAAGGGGAGCTTATGGAACTTCTTCGACAAAAGGTATGTGGAGACTTAAACTCATCTATCACTTGGAAAGTCTATTTATACTTTATGTCCTATAATCGAAACATAACTCATATTACGATATAGTTTTTTACTATACACATTTGAGATTTCGAGCTAAGTATATCTCGCTTACATATTTCTCGAAATATGTGTTGACAAGCTTTCACTTTAGCCATGTTCATCTTTACTCGTGACGAAAGTCATGTTGACATTTCAATAACTTGAAAATTGGTTTGATGCTAATAGTGTGTGAAAACGGCTATTGTTATTATATAAGAATGTTTCAATGATTGGAATGTAGAGTTGATAATGTAACCATCTTTGGATATAAGCATATATAGTGTGTTCGCACATTAGTGTATAAATCCATAAACCGGGAGCCAAGTGTATGCATACGTGTGTATACGAAATTGGTGAAGGAGACAAGATAAGTATGCATACCCGTATGCATACTAGCGGAAGTTTTCGAACAGAAAGTATCTGATGGGTTTGGGAATTACAAACTCCTAAACTAGTCACCTTAAGTATGCGTACCCGTACGCATATTGGCGAAAGTTTTCGAACCGAGAATTTCTTCTGAGTTTGGAAACTTAACAAACTCAAAATCCGGTTGCTTAAGTACGCATACTTAATCTGGTTAGTTTTATCAAATCGGTATGTTCATGAACTTAAACATTTAAATCTTAAGGAATACAATCTTTGCAAACCATGGATCATTATTGATTCAAGTGAATCAAACCGATTTTGCTTTAATTGTGTTCTTGTATAATTCATGAGAATATAGCAATTGAACAACTCATTAACTAGTTTCATTTGAGTCATTTGAACTAGTTATGGTTAAGATGAATAAGGTTGATATGAGAGTAATCATATGGCTAACCTCAGTTAATTATTTATGAACCAACATGGTGTACACATTTAGGTACGGCTACATAAACCTAAATAAGGGTACATTTCATTTGTTTGTAACAAGCTAAGTTCGATCTAACGGTTGAAAGATATTAGCTTGGTTGAATCAGGTTTTCATCTAACGGTGATTATTGGATGCTTTATTACCAAGGTAACTTGGATTGCAAGCCCTGATTTGAAAACTATATAAGGGATAACTCTAGCAACTGGGAAACCTAATCCCCACACCTCACGTGTGTTACTAGTTGCATAACTAGAGTCAATTCTCCTTTAACCTTAGGTTTTTTCTCGAGACCATGTAGGTTAACGACTTGAAAACTTCATTGGGATTGTGAAGCCAGGCCCAACTATTTTCTTGTAGTTGCGTGATCTGATCTTGTTGTTTCTATCGTGTTGAGTACAATTGAAATAATTGAATCGAGATTTTACATCTCCGATAGGCAAGATAAAAGTAGTCACAAACAACTTCGTCTCATCGTTTGTGATTCCACAATAAATTATTTCGCTAGTCGATTAAGTTTATTGTGAGCCGATTGATAATACAAGGATGTTCTTCGGGAATATAAGTGTGGTTTATCAATTGGTTCCTGTTCACATTGATTTATCAAAATACGAAACAAAATCCGTAGGTATTTATGCGGGAAACAGATTTATCTATTCCTATAAACTTTTCTGTGTGAGACATATTTGTTTATCAAGTCTTCGACTTTGGGTCGTATCAACTCTTGGTTGTGGGTGAGATCAACTAAGGGAATCAACTGTGTAGTATCCTGCTAGGATCAGAGATGTAAAGAGCGCAACTATACCTTGAATCAGTGTGAGATTTATTAAGGTTCAACTACAGTCCAGTCCAAAGTTAATTTGTAGTAGGCTAGTATCTGTCGCGGTTTAATACAGTGTGGTGTTCAAACTGGACTAGGTCTCGGGGTTTTCTTCATTTGTGGTTCCCTCGTTAACAAAATTCTGTTGTCTGTGATATTTCTTTTCCGCATTATATTTTTTTATATAATTGAAATATCACAGGTTGTGCGTTATGATCAATCAATTAGAATATCCAACCTTTGGTTGTTGATTTACATTGATTGACACTTGAACATTGGTCTTTGGTACCGTTCAAGTAACTCCTCTTATATTCAATCAGGATCGTAGATTTCTATTTGCTGATTCCGGATTGAATTAAGAGTTAGAGATATTAAACTCTTTGATATACTTTATTCTAGATTGAGTCTGACTGTCTAGTTGATTCTCTAGAAATTTTTATGGAGCAAGTCCTCTCAGATTTCCAAACGAATTGTTGGGTGTGGTTGTTAGACCCCCGCTTTTTCAATTTTATTAGTTTTTTTTAATTAGATTAATTAGTTAATAGAAAAGTAAAATGGTAATAAGTTAAATTTATTGAGGGTATTTTTGAACTTTTACATAGATTAGGTCCCCCCATATCCACATCTTGGTTATAACTATCATATTAATCCCCATAAAATCAATCATATTGCCGTCCCAATAATAGGATTCTTATTTTTTTCTTTTTCTTTTTTTCAGAAAAGAGCACCGTTTTCATCAACTCAAATTAAAGTGTCAAATTCGTACCATGAAAAAAAAATATAGAAAGAAAGTGGGAAATTTAGGATTAAAGGTTGATATATTAAAATCTTTTGACAGGGTAAATTGGCAATTCATTATGAAATTCTTAAAAACCTTTGGGTATTGTGAGGAATGGTCTGATTTAGTTTACCAATGCCTCTCAACTTGTTCTGTAGTTGTATTGTTGAGCGGCTACCCTTACGAAGAACTCAATCCTCAAAAAATATTAGACATGGGGATTCATTGTCCCCCATATGTTCATCTTATGCATGAAAGTTTTCTCTAGACTACTATTGCATTTAGAATCCAAAAAATAGGTGCAGGGAATTTAATTAGCTAAAACTGCACCAAACACATCACATCTCTTCTTTGCTGATGATCTTCTTTTATTTACTAGAGCCGATCTAGAAAGATTTAAAAATCTTCTTGATGTTATAAACTTGTTCAGCTCAGCATTGGCACAAGTACTAAATTTCTCAAAGTCAGACATATTTTTTAGCAAAAAAATTCACAAAAAACATTAGGGAATCATCTCTAGATTGATGAAAATAAAAAAGATAGATGTGGAAGACACTCACTTAGGAATATCTCTCTTTGTCGACAGATCAAAACTTACAACTTTTGATACTATCATTGAAAAATGAAACAAAGAGTTAAAACTTGGTTAGACAACACTCTTTCCCAACCAAGTAAAATGGTTTTAATAAGTCTTTCTTATCAGGAATGTCAATTTACATGATGGTCTGTTTTGTATTGCCAAAAAAGGTTATTGCTGGAATAAACGCATACAAAGAGACTTTTGGAGGGGGAAACATTATAACTCTAAAGGAATCTATATAAAATCCTTCGATTTCCTGTGTAAACATGTATCTCATAAGGGTCTAAGGTTTAAAGAAGCTAACAAAGTCAAGCATGCAATGATAAGTAGAATTGCTTTGAGACTTGTAAGTAATCCAGATGATCTATGGGCTAAAATTCTAATATGTAAGTACTTCAAAAAATCTGGTAACTTTTTATCCTACCAAAAAACAAAACAAATCTTCTTGGATTTGGAAATATGTCCTTCAAGAGATATAACACATTAAGAAATTTAGCATTTGGGAGGTGGGGATGAACAATCAATTAATATTTGGGAAGATAAGTGGGTACCATGGAGGAATACCACCTTATCTGATTACCTCCCAAAAAACAACAAAAATCAGAATTGACAAATTCAATAAAAAGTGGAATCTAGAAACTCTACAGGTAACTTTTAATAGCACATTGGTCACTGAAATTCTCCAGATCAAAATCTATGCAAAGAATGGTCTTTTGAAAAATGACAAATTAAGATGGACACTCACAGAGAATGGGGAATTCACTATATATTCTTTATATGCAAAACTACAGGATTTTGCTAACTCTTTTTTCAGCAGAATAAAAAAATAAAATTGGAAACCTTTGTGGACCATGGAAACTTCCCAAAGGAAAAAACTGTTTATCTGGAAATGCATCCGGGATGCTTTACCAACAAGACAAAAACTAAGATTTATTCTTAATATAGAAACTGAATGTGTCTTCTGCTAACAAGCTGTAGAAACACCTCAACATGTCTTTTTTTATTGTGCTTATACAAAAAAAAAGGAGTATGGCACCTTGTGCATCATAGGGAGTACTTTTTAACTTTACTAATGGTACTTCTTTTATAGATTACTACAATGACTGGAGAAAAGGTAGTGGACACTCAATATCCATAGATTTAGCTTCTACAAAAGTTGGTTCATCTGGACAGAGTGATGCTCCAAAATATTTGAAAACAAAAAAAAATTCCCCATCTCAACTGGTATGACAATAACAAGACGTTATGCATATTGGCATCCTGATATAATTATCTCTAAAAAAGTATCTATAATAGTACCTTTACAAAGAGATATTTTATGAAGATTTCCTGATAAAGATACTTATAAGATAAACTATGATGCTTTCTAGGTATTTGCAATTTCTAATTTAGGATTTGGTTTTCTTATGCGTAACTACATAGGAAGTTTCAAAGAAGCAGGGATGAGAAATTTTAGAGATTCATCATCAAATGAAGCAGAAGCAGTAACTCTTCTACAAACCTTCAATTAGCCCTCACAAATAAGATAAAGAATTTGGTCATTGAAGGGGATAATCAGGCAACAATTATGCATGTTCAGGGAAAAAGCAGTTTAGTTCATTGCATTATAATCTTAGATAAATTAAGGAAATTTACAAATCAATTAGAGTTTTTTTTTTGGGTTTTCAAGCTGTTAACAAGAAGGCGAACGGAGCAGCTAATATTTTGGCAAAAGAAGGAAGAAACTTAGTTATTCATCAGATATAGAAAGATTCAACACCTTTATTTTAAATTCCTAGAATTTATTTTGATTGTGTAAAAGCATATGATGCAAACTCTTTAATTCATGTAATTTCAGGGAAAACTAATCCATTAGATTTAACTCTTTCATAGTTGACCCTAAACAATCCTGAATCAATGGATTAGTGGAATCTTCTTTTGGTGGCATTAGTGTGTATCTATCTTACTTTAAAAAAATTAAAAAATTAAAGTGTTATATTAATGGGGATATTATGATCTTATTTCTGTCGTATGTTACAAAGTAGAGAAGTTGGGCAAGTATTCTGTCAAATTCTTGTTGATGTTGTTTGTAGTTATTCCTTTTGGTGTTAAACAACCTGGTTGGTAAGTTCATTTTCTACCTGGTTTGTTTCCCGGTAAGCATGTTCTATCTCCATCATGGGTATCTGTTGTTGTAGTTCATTGATTTCCATTAGCATGATATGTAAGTACCAAGGTTAGTTTTTTTGTTGTTGTTATAGTTGTACTAATAATTTCGAGTCTGCCACAAACCATACACTTGTCCATTATTATTGAATATTAATCTTGTTGCTAGCAGAAGACCCCATGTCTTTGTTGTTATTGTGTTGCCTAAAGGTGTTGTCATTGCTAGTATTAGTTGTCCATTTTTGTTACTGCATATGATGCGTGCTCCTTCCAGTCCAGGATTTCTTATTTCTACGCCGCCAGTGTTGATTTTTATCCAGTTCTCTGGTGGTGCTTCTATCCCACTAGTATTGCTCAGAATTGGTGGTAGCTCCGCGCAGATAGGGAGAATATGTTGTTTATCCAACTGTATTCTTCAAACATTACCTTAATAATTTGAGTTATCTGAATATGTGATTGGATTTGTTTCCTGTATTCCATGCGTTTCTTTCTATCCAAATGTGCCATATTGTGAAGCTGGAGAGAGCTTTGTTTGTGTGTGGAAGCTTTTTGTTGAGTTCCTCTGGGATATTTGTCGGAAGTTGTAGTTGTTGTATGCTAATTTGGTTTTTCAAGGTATTTGGTTGTTGTGGGTGGAAAAAGTGTGGATATAAGGAGATGAGTTGCTACGTTGTTATTGGATGACTGCATTGGAATAAAATATGGTTGGTTATTTTATATCATGCGGTTTGGACAAAGATTAGGGGATATAATGTATATGTATGCTAGGGTTTCCAAGGTTCGTAATCCTTCAATACAGTTTGGGGCCACGTCATGCTTAACAAGGAAAATCGATGTGCATTTTCCTGGTGTGAAGTGAAGCTTTAGGACTTGGTCACTGCGTTACTAGTGGAAAATCAGAAGTTTCGGCCCGCACAACCTCGTTCCGTAGGCAAAATTTTCGGATTTTCGTATCTTCTTTCCCAATTGGATTAAGCTGGGAAGCAAGAGCAACACTATTCTTTTTTTATAATAGTTTTTACTAAATCAGATATTACCCAACTATCATGGCCATTCTTTTAATTTTGTTCTATCTGCCCTCTCTTCTATGTTAGTGTAGATGGGGAAAAACGATTTGCAGGTTTTTGCCTAATTAAGGTTGACCGTGCGGAGGAGATTTCTTGAACCGAGAGAAATGTTCAACCTCACACAGATGCACCGCTATGAAGGGGGTGCTTTAAGTTCGAGAGACCAATCTGTAGTACTCCAGCCTAAACCAAGACAATGGACGTTCCAGAGTAAATTCGGTGACAAGAGAGGATGGGTTGATCTGTAGGAGGGAAGCTGAGAAATGTGTGAGATCAATGGTGATCTGAGATTATAGGTGTGTTATGAATTCAGCGTGAAAATGTTCTGAATGATTGAATTTTGCCTGATTGAGAGTAATTTCTGTAAGTTCGTGTAGACAAAGGAGCGCCTGTATGAACTTTGGTGAGAAATTACTCGTTCAGACGATTGTTGTTCGAATGTTTGAGAACTCTTAGAATCTTGTTCTTTCAATCAGGATTCAAAAACATTATATAATGCCGGAGTTGAAAACACCATGATCCCATGAAGTGTGACAGTTTGCTGGAATCAGAGAGTGGGGAGTGGGAAATCGTGTTAAACCAATTACTCATCGTGCGGAGACTTGGTTAATTTTCCACCCACTATCTTGCTGATTCTTCCAACCGATTGCACGACTTGCTCACATTCTCGTCGTGGATGAACACACATGCCGTATACTTCCAGACCAAAACCCTAGTTAATATCCCCCCAAGTGACATGATTGATGTCTTGTGGTTAATTTAGTCAGTTGTTGATTTCATGACTTCGTGGGACAATGAGTCCACGTATTTGCTGAGTTAAACATGATCTTGTAAAATATTCTGCAACTCATGAATTGAATGCATATGTTGAGACAGTGATAGGATCCTCACGTTGAGGAGAGCAAGTGTTGCTCGATAATTTATTTAATATTGATAGTTCCAATATTCGTTGATTTAAGTAAATATTGCTCATCTGAGCAAGTGTTGCTCGTCTGATGAATTATTGGTAGCGTGACCAAAATAAAATATTAATTCAAGCACTGGTAGTTGAACCGAGCATAATTAATAAGAATACTGATCATGAGATCATTGCAAAAATTATTAGTGTTTGAATCTGGAATCAAGATCCTTGGATTCAGAAACCCTAATTTGATCAATTGATGACCAATTGATGGTTTATTTGAAAATTAACAATGGAATGAAGGAGAACCGGATTCATGGGGACCATGGATCGACCATGAAATTCTCATATGCTCACGTGAGCAAAAACCAATACTTCTTTGAAGAGTTGGTGAGTTGTTGAAAGAATGATTAAATGCTGGTTTAATCATTTGCTGAATTACTGCTGGGTTCAGCATTAGGTGATAAAACCTAATTAATTATTGAAATATGAGGGACTGACCAAGGGGTTATGAAACCGTCCCTGGGTGGTCATGGGATCAAATGATGATCGCTCCGTCAAATTCTGAAATTAGGCGGAGAGTTTAGGACCCAATACTCGCAATTGTGCAAATTAGGTCAGATTATGAGAAACACGTGGGACTGACTCATTGCAAGCCAAAAATCTAACCCTGGTCAGTCAAGGTAACATGATTTCGTCGTTGAGACATCTGTGTTTCAGTCCTGAGAATTTTGATATTTTCTGGTGCTCGTTTGAGCGACCATTTGAGAAAATATGACAAAATTAGGGTTTTCTGATAAAACCGTCAAAACTTCATCGGATGAAGGAAAATAATGAAAAAGTGAAAATATTATGGAGTGTGGGACCAATCATGACCGTTGGAAAGGCTGGCCGGCCATGGGAGCCATCCCACACATTTTCCATAATTTTGTAATATTTTTCATGATTTTAGGGAAATATGATAAAATGAAGGAGTTTTACTAAAATTAAAGAATTTTGTTGAAATCAAGGAGTTTCCATGAGATGAGGGAAACATAAAAAATCATAAATAATAAAATAAGGGACGTGTGGGCATGTGGGACCGGCTTGGAGTATGACTGGCCGGCCAAGGCCCGGTTCCGTGCGTTTTCCCTATTTTATGCATTATTTCATGATTTGAAGGAATTTTCATAATTTGAATCAAATATCATGAAATCATGGAATTTTCATGGGATTATGAAAACATGAAAAATATGCTAATAAAAGAGTGGGACGTGTGAGCCATCTAAGGTTTGGCCGACCAGCCATGGCCCGTGCACATGGGTTTCCCTAATTTTTATTATTTTTCATGGGGCCAAGGAAATATCATGAGATTAAGTAATTTTCATGAAATTAGGGAAATAATAATAAAATAATGAGGAATCATGAGGTGTGGGGCCGGCTGGGACCAAGGCATGGCCGGTTAGCCAATGGTCACGCCCATCACGTTTTTTTCCTAATTTTATATTATTTCCTCCGCGTGAAGGAAGCACCATGATCTTGAGGAGTTTCCTCAAAATAAAGGATATTCGTTCAAATGAAAGGGTTTTTCATAAACTCAGGGAAAACAACAAAAATATGATAAAAATATGAAACCGACGTGGGATTGACCACGGCACAGTCGGCCGGTCAATGGGTCCATGCTCCCAGCGCCTTAGTCAATGTTTATTTATTTTTTATTTTTCATCTTATTTTGCATAGGTTCATCGTTTCATCGTATTTTTAAATACTCGTTCGTGCGGTGGTTATCAATGTATTATTATTGAATACACTTGCACCATTTGAGACATGACTTGCTCAGAAAGCAGCTCTAATGCCCGTGCGTCCAATATTTATTACTAATCCATGGATTTCTGCTGGGATGGACGATAGATTGCGTAATGAAATACTTTGCGAAAATATTTGAATATTTTCATAAATTCTGCGGATGAATCCAAGAATTTAAGTTTGAGACAGGGCTCACTCAGAAGGAACTCTGATTCCCATGCGTCCAATATTTATTACTAATCCATGGATTTCTGCTGGGAAGAACCATGGTTTGCGTAATGAAATATCTGCGAAAATATTTGAATATTTTCAGAAATTCTGTGGATGAATCCAAGAATTTAGGAATAATTAATTCATGACTTTATACTAGCAGAGCAAGCTGTCTAGGAGCATTAATTATTCTGATATGAATTTGCTGGAGCTTCACATCTTTTACATGGCCAGGGTAAACTCGTTGTTTGTATCCTGAAAACATCATCACTCTATACTAGCAGAGCAAGTTGTTTGGGAGTTGTCCATCCCGTGATAGAAATAATTATTGAAGTGCTCAGTACTACTCGTGAGATATAGCGTTGTCCAGATGTGAGACTACATATCTATACGCACTCTGAGAGAAAGTATTCTCAATTAGATAATTCGATGAGAGACCCGTGTCTCGATGTTCTCGTCTGATTGCTGGATCAGAGGTTTGTATAATTATGGGTTTACAATTTTAGCCTTTATTGAAAATCCACCATCTACATTAAGTCCTCTGCTTAGTGAGGAAAGATGTGTTCCTCAGTCAGCATTGAATGGTGATTTTCCGGTCATAACAATACAAGTAATTGAACTCAGTCGTAAGTTAAGATGTTACCGGATTTCGATCATACGAGCGTACCATGACTTGAAAGATGTTTCCTGTAGCATGATAGAACGTCATTTGATGAGCATAAATTGGTGTTGAACCGATGATTTGGACGACGGGTCCTTGGTCGTTTAGGATTCGCGGGCCGGGCCCAATAAGGAAATCCTTGGAAAATTAGGTTTTGGAAATAAAGTTTGATATAAAAGGAATTGCTCCTTCTCTTTTATTTTTTTTTAATTTTCCCGCACGACCAGAGCTTTATCACCTTCACGCCATCAAGAGGAGCAGAAAAGTTCGTCGGAGCGCCACCGTCCGACGTCGCCGTAGCCACCGTCGGCCAATTTCCGGCCGACAGGTATGCTTCGAACTTTTTTTTATTTTTTTTGCTTGCTGATGCCCATGATTTCTATGGGTTGTTCACATATTTTTCATGATAAAATTATATACACGTGTATATATGAGTGCGGGTTTCGTCGAAAACCTTCGTTTTTTTTAAACGTTTCTTCGTTTGATCGTTAGTTTTTGAAAACTAGTAATAATCCCTGATTTAGGAGAGGTTTTCCTTCATATATGAATATGTAGGTTCAGTGATGAAACTATGTTGATGATCTTTCACGTGAGCCAAAGTTTTATCACAAAAAGTGAATTTTTCACAAAATTGTAGTAAAATCTTCGATTTAAAGAATAACGATGATGCGGAGAAGAGAGTTATCCTCTTTATGTATATATGAACATGTGTCCAGTGATAAAATTTTGTGTATGATCTTTCATGTAAAACTTTACCATGTAATGCGTGAGTTTTCACGAAATTGAAATAAACCTTCGTTTCAAATACTATGACGGCACGAAGGAAGAGAGTTTTTGTAAAACCATGGTCGGTTCATGGAAAAGTTTTTTTTTTTGAAACCGTGGAGTATCCACGGTTTATTTTTTGTGAGCCTGGCTCACGTTGAAAAATATTCATTTATTTACGTGAGTAAATAAACATTCTGTTTTTATATATATATATATATATATATATATATATATATATTGTTTCTCTAAAATCAAAACTTGAGTTTTGTGTGATGTTGCTTAGGGATAAAATTATTTATGATGAAATAATGTTTTAGTTTCCATAATTCTATGGTGAATGTTCACTCAGTAGAAAAGTTCATGATTTTATGAAAAATCTGAGTTTTTTGAATGTCTTTTGTAGGTCTTGAAGAAGCAGACAATTTTGAAGCATTAACTCTAGCATTACTCTCACTACTGTTTAGTGGAAGCGTAAAAAGGTAAGAGTTAAGAGTTACTATTAGACGCTAGTATTTCTCTAATTCCGGATGATGTACTGAAGTAGAATGTGACGTGCATTTTGTAGCTACTTCGTAAATATGACCAGCTCTCAAGTTAACGACACTTCAAGAGATGAAACGCGTGTTGATGATGACATCTCCAGAGATGAAACATGGATAGATGAAACTTCCGTCGGTGAAGATGAAGATGAAATTCCTGGGATTAAAAACGTCCCAAATATTGATGATTCATTTTTTGAGGAAGATCCTTTAGGAGCTGAAAAACATTTGAAATCTCTAGTGTATCGTCTGCTGATAAATCCCAGGACTGTCACTCAGAAGAAATTCGTGACTCCCAAGACGGTCATCCGATTTTGTCTTGAACATAGGGTCTTCCTTGCATCAATTATAGAATTTAAGATTTCTCGTCGACCTTTGGAGAAGTTTGTTGGATGGGCGAGGCATATGCTGGGTTTTCCTCATGTGAGGACTATGCTCGATCAGGCGCAGGTGACAAGAGCCATTCAAGCTTCTGGGGAGTTATTCATATATCATGACGCGAGAAGTATTGTAGCTCTGCTTGCTCACTGGTGTATTCCTACTCACACCTTTATATGCAGATGGGGAGAGTTCACCATTACCCTGGAAGACGTGGTAGCTTTGATGCATCTCCCAATCACATGTAATCTTCCTGGGGATATTTTAGATGAGGAGACTGTCGTTTCTCATGTCTTGACAGCTGCAATGGAGGTAGAAAATAAGGCTGGTAGTAAAGGATGCTATGCTCTCTGGTTGACACGATGGTGGCCCAAAGACGAGGTTTCTGATAAACCTATCGACGATATGTTACCCATTGCTGCTTTCTTGTGTTTATGGTTGTCTAGAGATGTCTTCGTAGACAGCGGAAACTTGTTAAAGCCTTTCATGATCCCCTTTTCTATAAAAATGGCTCAAGGTAAGCAACTTCCGATAGGTAGCTTGTTCTTGGGATCCTTGTATTACTACTTATATTCTTTGATTATAGACTCCAGTGTGTCGAATAGCTTCATGAAGATTAAATGTTATGCTAACACGATGTTTCTTCAAGCCCTAATGTGGGAGCACTTCAAGAATTATGCACCCATTCCACGTAATGTTTTTCAAGGACCCAATACTGACGCTCGCCACATTTTCCCTGAGAGAGACAATTATAGGATCATGCGTTGGTCTACAAAGCAACCTCGGTCCAAGGCACACCTTATTGACGTGTTGGATGATGAGTCTGAGTTCAACTTTCTTCCTTGGGTGTCAGTGCCTTCATATGTTTCCCAACCGATGACTTTCAATACTGGAGAGAGTACTAGCTTGTCGTCTGGTGCAGGTCTGAACGATGGTGAGAGGTATTTCATGTTGAGTTGCACCCTTGGTCATCTGTTGTCAGTCTCATACGGAGAATTTTCAGTGGAATAATATAATATTGATAGAGCGGCTCGACAATGGGCATGGACCAGTGCGTTCCAACTATTCGGAGAAGGAAACCATCAGTTGAGAAGCTCATGACTCGTTTAGACCATACCCATGTGGAAGGAAGTCAATACTGGTTTCCTTGCTCTGATATATTCGCCTATGTAATTCCGGGTTATGAAGGATTTTGGGATGATCAATTTGAGCGATTGCATGAATAAGTCATGGTCGGTCAGCCACCAGTAAAAAATCGTCCTTATGATGAGTTGATTTCTAGTCGACCGAGATTGGAGTATCTCTCTGGTGATAAGCGAAAATCATCTCCAGGATGCTCCCAAGTACGCTTTGTTATATAATCTTCATCAAACCATAACAGCTGTATTCTGATTTTGCTACTGAAATTTACCACAGGACGGTCGTATTGTAAGACCTCGAATCGGTATACATTTCTCAGAAACTGAAGCTGTTGTTCATGGCGGAGAAGGCAGGCACAAGAGTTATAAGCTGTTACCCAATACTATAAAGTCCCCAACTGGCGCTTTGGTGAGTTTCTAGTACTCTCCTTGTTATGACCCTTTCTCGGCAGTATAATTAGGATCACGCAACTGATATTGTTATTTCGTTGCAGAACTTTGCTCCGTCAAGTATTGATGGACTTCGTTTCTCCGCTCCTGAGCAAACAATTTCTGACTTGAGTAATGAAGAAATTGTAAGTATCTCTTCCCATATCAATTATGGCGCCTTATGAATAAAACGCTGGTTTCTGGGGATATGTCCAGGAGGATGACTCCATGGATGTGGAGAATATTGTCGATGCTTGCTCGAAGGATGGCGATAAAGAGATCTCCCAAATTCAAGAACCGAATGAGAATAATGTTGATGTCGACGCCGGCGTGAGCAATTCTGGTTTTTTGAACACTTCGGAGACTACCCAAGTAAGTATTTCTCTTGTATTTCACCCGTAGAAGTATAAACTTACTGACTCATGAGTGAATGAACGAGAATGTATGTGAATATATGACAAGTTTCGCCAAAAATACGTCACCAGAAAAATCAAAACTCAGCATTTTAGGAAAACGTCGTAGAATTCTCGTATGATGTCAGATTTTGATGATTCGCATATGCATGTTCAAGCATGGGAAATTTACAAGCTTTAACAAAGAATCTTTTTAAGTTTTGAGCACGTTAAAGGCCTGAAAAAGGTGAAATAGTGAACTTCCAAGAGACTTTCAGAACTTTTTCAGATGTCGTGTAGTTCCGAGTTTCAACCATTTGTTTTTGCATATTCCTCCGACTGCTATAAAATTTTGACGTGTTGTAGGTAGAACCAATACGAAGAGAATGGAGTATAACTCAACCTTTGATTCTTCACCAATTTCTCCCAGTTCACATTTTCATACATGGCAGTGTAAAATCTGAACAGACGGACTTGTTGTAAAACGTACTTCTTGTGACTTCCACATTGCTTGCTGACACCGAGAATGTATAATGAAGTGCTTTGATGATATTAAACCACTTGCATGCTGTAGTTTATGGCTTCTTTTGGTTTCATGCTTGGATGATCCTAATCTCATGTAATCTCCGTATCAGGTGGAAAATACCGAAGTTGAGAATGAAGGAACCCAAAATGACGAAACGAGCAACCTTGAAGTTTTTGATAAGGAGGAAACTATCTCTGCACTTTAAAGTCATGAAAGCATCATTGATAAAACCGTGGAGACCCAGATTATTGTTGCTTCAGTGATACAAGAATCCAGGACGCCTGCAGAGGATACTGAAGAAACTGCTGCTCTGATTGTATAAATTGCTCCATTAGTTAAAAACCGTATAATTATGCACGAATACCCAAGTGCAGGAGTTTCTTTTGATCCTCCATTCGATGCTTTACTCCCATATCAAGAATTAGTTGGTGGATTCAGCGTTCCCATTGGGTATGCGGGTTTGTACAAGAGGATATGGGAGAAATTTGGCCATATAATCGTTGACAGGAACCCTGGGAGTGCTTATGCTTTAACAATGCAGGTAAGTGTACTCTTGCGTGTTGTAAGAAACATATGCACTAGAGCCAAAAATGCTGTAACTCCAGATGTACTCTTTGATTGGGAGTTCAACTTGGTGAATTCTGAGAGACTTGGCTTCAACGTGAAGTGGCTTCGTAAGAAGATGAACGCTATTAAGGATTCATGTGAAAATAACATATCCTTTCCCAATGATGTTGTGATGGAGAAGGAAGACAAGATCGCCAAGTTGACCGAAGAGCTGAACAAGGAGAAGGCGGCTTTACAGGATTTGAAGGATGCAGAGGCGCAAAAATCTTTCTTTGCTGATTTTCTCTGATTTGCATGATCTCTTGAAGTTATGAATTTCTGAGAGATGTGAGGTTTTATTTGGGTTTTGATATCATGGTTTTGGATTGGCAGATGGTTAAGGATTTTCTTTTGGATTTGATATAGATTTTCTTTGAAGAAATATGAACTGAATTTTTGATAAATTGCTGAATTCAAATACTGATTGCAAGTGTTTACAAACGTTTTGGAGGAATTGAAATACAAATGAAAGAAAATCCTAAAATTCCAAATCCAAATGTCATGCATGCTCAAGTGTCCAGTACCTCGAATGTTCCATAATTTCAGACAAACACCTTAAGCCAATTCTCATGGATTACGGGTAGGGTTCGTCCATCCTTGTTGATCAGTTTGTAATATCCTCCGATCATGGACTTAGAGATCATGAACGGTCCTTCCCAATTGGAGTTCCTTGCAGAGTGGAGATCCCGTTTAGTTGCCTTGAGAACCAAATCTCCTTCCTTGAACTTGTTTGGCTTTGCAACCCGTGCCTTGAATATCTTATGTTGATTTGGAATCCTTCGAGCGATGTGACTCCAGGGCTGTGGCACATATGGACACTCGTGCAAAAGGGAACATCACCCATATTGATTGTCATGTTTAGCCGGGTCTTCTATAATAAATCGCCTGATTGGATGATCAACTTGAAGAGGCTCTGGATTCATCCATTGGGTAAAATATTGATGCGGCGCGATGATCCACGCATAGCATTTTGCAATTGCTAAATCATTTGTGGAGTGAAGCCCTCGAACCAAATGATCATATTTGAAAACTGACGATATGGGCACATGAGAAGGAATAAGACTTGACTGAGCGTGGAATCTCTTGAAAAAAGCATTTGGATGCTCCCCAGAATTCTGTGCAAGTTTTGTCAAGGCTTTTCCCTCCTCTAGATATTCAAATGGCGAGATATCTTCTGTTTCTTCTTCTGAGTCAGAGGTTTCTTCAGCGGATGTACAACCGAATGGGTTGGTGCCACTCTTCCATTGTGGATCCATGTGAGTCCAAGAATCATGTCATATCCAGGGTCTTCCTGGATTATATAAAATTTGGTCTCAGTACAGGTCAAAACTTTCACAACTTTGAGATTGATGAAGCCGTATGCATCCCTGAGAATTCCTTCATGATCTCTGATTGTTGTGTGAGCGTGAGAAGACTCATGTAGAGTAATGCTGACAGCTCTAAGAGTCTTCAAATGAATAATATTGACATCAGTACCAACATCAACAAACGTCCTTTTGAATTCGTTTCCTTTGACATATACTGTGGTGAGCAGTCCCCAGTCATACATTTCTTTGTCAGTGGCTGAAGGTTCAGGAAGTATGTGCAAATGTTTGCCAGAAACTATATGATTCAAAGCCATCAACATATCTCCCCTTTGCTCCTTTGATAGATAAAGTAATTCGCAGATATGCTCTATTAATGACTGAACTGCTTCTTTGACTGGTGCTTCAGAAATGGAGAAAATTCTGACTGGGAGGGGATCCCTGTGCACCCCTTCGGTTCCAAGATTAAGTTCTCCTAACTAGACCTTCTCTTTGAATATGCGTTTCAAAGTCCTGCAAGCGCAAGTGGGGTGACCGATAAATCTATGGAATCGACAGTATCGAGGATTTTCAGTTGCCTCTTCGGCTGGTTCTTTCCTAACATGTGGAAATTTGATTGCACCATCTTGAATCCAGGCCTCCAGCAATTCGATGACTTCTTCAATGGAGCAGGAAAAATCAAGTGCTTCCGGATCTTCTGCATGCTGGGGAGGAGCTTGTACGTCATCCTTCCTTTGTGCCTTTGAAGGGGTGGAAGAGGTATGCTTGCGTTGTGGTTCAGCCTTCCGTTTGCTCCCTTCTGCGATAGCATTTGCGGAAGGTTGCAAGGTTGCAGGTTGTACTGCTTGTTGATTATACGTCTGCTTCCTCGAGTGTCTCGCGCTTCTTCAGCCTTTGTGGATTTCGTTATTTTTAATAGAGTGGGTGAAGTGGTTGCTGATCTCTTTGCAGCTTCGTGGATCTCTGAGAAAGTTTGGAATCGAAGATTCTTCAGCAATTCTCTGTAGACTGGGAGCATACCGTTGATGCACAGTTCCACCAGTTGTTGCTCTGTGACATTTGGATCATGACAATCCAAGGATTGGATCCTGAATCTTTTTACAAAGTCGTTGGGATTTTCACCAACTCTTTGAAACATCCTTCCAAGGTCAGAGAGGGTGATTTGCTCTGACACAAAGAAGTATTTTCTGTAAAAGGCGTTAATCATTTCTCCCCAATTATTGATGGTCCCTGGCGCGATATTGTTATACCATGTGTATGCTCTTCCTTTCAAGTACTTTGAGAATTCCTTGAGGAGGACGACATGGTTATGTTCATGTTCTCCTAGAGTTTCAAGGAAGCGAGAAACATGTTCTCTAGCATTTCCAGTTCTATTATACAAGGTAAAAGTTGGAGAGGTATAACCTTTAGGAAGTGTATTTCTTTGTGTAGCAGCAGGATAGGGAGGTAGGTGACGATGGACATGTGATGTCTTGTCTTTCCCATGATTCTCCAGAAGGCACTCCAAGTCTTCCCGGGTGATGAAGCTTGATGAGTCTTTTGCTGATGAATTGCATGTAGCTTTGTTGGTTTCATCATCGTTCACGGTGTGAATTGGAATTACCTCAGGGTCAGCAGTATCTGAGGATTTTTCCTTCTCCTTCCCTTTGTCTGGAATTTTCTCTGACAACTTGTCAGTAAGAGTCTTCAAGTGATCAAATAGATTTTGTTGCATTGCAGCCATGTCTGTCTTATTCTTTGCAAGAGTTTCTTGCGCTTTGATGAGGTCAGCGAGGGCAGGTGGCAGATTTCCTATGACATCTTTGGGATGCCGGCCGAACAAAGGATGACCTTCCGTGTCGGCGTGAATAGGAGTGAAGTTACCTCCATCAGTGTTAGTGGCTGGAATAGTTTCCGGGATGTCTTCATTGTTGCTAGTGCTAGCAATATTTGCGCCGGGATTTGTGACCGATCCTGACCTAAGACCAACCATCTTGTAAAAATGAGAGATTGCAACCGATAGAATGATCTCCCACTGTGGTCGCCAATCTGTAGATGGGGAAAAACGATTTGCAGGTTTTTGCGGAATTAAGGATGACCGTGCAGAGGATATTCCTTGAACCGAGCGAAATGTTCAACCTCACACAGATGCACCGCTATAAAGGGGGTGTTTTAAGTTAGAGAGACCAATCTGTAGTACTCCGGCCTAAACCAAGACAATGGACGTTCCAGAGTAAATTCGGTGACAAGAGAGGATGGGTTGATCTGTAGGAGGGAAGCTGAGAAATGTGTGAGATCAATGGTGATCTGAGATTGTAGGTGTGTTATGAATTCAGCATGAAAATGTTCTGAATGATTGAATTTTTCCTGATTGAGAGTAATTTCTGTAAGTTCGTGTAGACAAAGGAGCGTCTGTATGAACTTTGGTGAGAAATTACTCGTTCAGACGATCGTTGTTCAAATGTTTGAGAACTCTTCGAATCTTGTTCTTTCAATCAGGATTTAGAGTCATTATATAATGCCAGAGTTGAAAACACCATGATCCCATGAAGTGTGACAGTTTGCTGGAATCAGAGAGTGGGGAAGTGGGAAATCGTGTTAAACCAATTAATCATCGTGCGGAGACTTGGTTAATTTTCCACCCACTATCTTGCTGATTCTTCCAACTGATTGCACGACTTTCTCACATTCTCGTCGTGGATGAACACATGTGTCGTAGACCGCCAGACCAAAAACCTATTTAATATCCCCCCAAGTGACACGATTGATGTCTCGTGGTTAATTTAGTCAATTATTGATTTCATGACTTCGTGGGACAATGAGTCCACGTATTTGCTGAGTTAAACATGATCTTGTGAAATGTTCTGCAACTCATGAATTGAACGCGTCTGCTAAGACAGTGATAGGATCCTCACGTTGAGGAGAGCAAGTGTTGCTCGATAATTTATTTAATATCGATAGTTCCAATATTCGTTGATTTAAGTAAATATTGCTCATCTGAGCAAGTGTTGCTCATCTGATGAATTATTGGTAGAGTGACCAAAATAAAATATTAATTAAAGCGCTGGTAGTTGGACCGAGCATAATTAATAAGAATACTGATGATGAGATCATTGCAAAATTATTAGTGTTTGAATCTGGAATCAGGTCCTTGGATTCAGAACCCCTAATTTGATCAATTGATGACCAATTGATGGTTTATTTGAAAATTAACCATGGAATGAAGGGGAATTGGCTTCATGAGACCGTGGATCGACCATGAAATTCTCATATGCTCACGTGAGCAAAAACCAATACTTCTTTGAAGAGTTGGTGAGTTGTTGAAAGAATGATTAAATGCTGGTTTAATCATTTGCTGAATTACTGCTGGGTTCAGCATTAGGTGATAAAACCTAAATAATTATTGAAATACGTGGGACTGACCAAGGGGTTATGAAACCTGCACTGGGTGGTCATGGGATCAAATGATGATCGCTCCGTCAAATTTTGAAATTATTCGGAGAGTTTAGGACCCAATACGCGCATCTGTGCAAATTAGGTCAGATTGTGAGAAACTCGTGGGACTGGATCATTGCAAGACAAAAAGCTAACCCTAGTCGGTCAAGGTAATATGATTTCATCGTTGAGACATTCGTTTTTCAGTCCTTAGAATTTTGATATTTTTTGGTGCTCGTTTGAGCGACCATTTGAGAAAATATGACAAAATTAGGGTTTTCTGATAAAACCGTCAAAACTTCATCGGATGAAGGAAAATAATGAAAAATTGAAAACATTATGGAATGTGGGACCAATCATGACCGTGGGCAAGGCTGGCCGGCCATGGGATCCATCCCACACGTTTTCCATAATTTTGTAATATTTTTCATGATTTTCGGGAAATATGATAAAACGAAGGAGTTTTGCTAAAATTAAAGAGTTTTGTTGAAATTAAGGAGTTTCCATGAGATGAGGGAAACATAAAAAATCATAAATAATAAAATAAGGGACGTGTGGGCGTGTGGGACCGGCTTGGAGCATCACTGGCCGGCCAGGGCCCGGTCCCGTGCGTTTTCCCTATTTTATGCACATTATTTCATGATTTGAAGGAATTTTCATAATTTGAAGGAAATATCATGAAATCATGGAATTTTCATGGGATTATGAAAACATGAAAAATATGCTAATAAAAGAGTGGGACGTGTGAGCCATCTAGGGTTTGGCCGATCGGCCATTTGCACATGGTTTCCCTAATTTTTATTATTTTTCATGGGACCAAGGAAATATCATGAGATTAAGGAGTTTTCATGAAATTAGAGAAATATTAATAAAATAATGAGGAATCATGAGGTGTGGGGCCGGTTGGGACCAAGGCATGGCCGGTTGGCCAATGGTCACACCCATCACGTTTTTTTCCTAATTTTATATTATTTCCTCCGCGTGAAGGAAGCACCATGAAATTGAGGAGTTTCCTCAAAATAAAGGATATTCGTTCAAATGAAAGGGTTTTCCATAAACTCAGGGAAAACAACAAAAATATGATAAAAATATGAAACTGACGTGGGATTGACCAGGGCACAGTCGGCCGGTCAGTGGGTCCATGTTCCCAGCGCCTTGGTCAATTTTTATTTATTTGTTATTTTTCATTCATCCTATTTTGCATAGGTTCATCATTTCATCGTATTTTGAAATTCTCGTTCATGCGGTGGTTATTAATGTATCATTATTGAATACACTTGCACCATTTGAGACATGGCTTGCTTAGAAAGCAGCTCTAATGCCCGTGCGTCCAATATTTATTTCTAATCCATGGATTTTTGCTGGGAAGGACCATGGATTGCGTAATGAAATACTTTGCGAAAATATTTGAATATTTTCAGAAATTCTGCGGATGAATCCAAGAATTTAAGTTTGAGACAGGGCTCGCTCAGAAGGCAGCTCTGATGCCCGTGCATCCAATATTTATTACTAATCCATGGATTTCTGCTGGGAAGAACCATGGTTTGCGCAATGAAATATCTGCGAAAATATTTGAATATTTTCAGAAATTCTGCGGATGAATCCAAGAATTTAAGTTTGAGACATGGCTCGCTCAGAAGGCAGCTCTGATGCCCGTGCGTCCAATATTTATTACTAATCCATGGATTTCTGCTGGGGAGAACCATGGATTTGTGACCGATCCTGACCTAAGACCAACCATCTTGTAAAAATGAGAGATTGCAACCGAGAGAATGATCTCCCACTGTGGTCGCCAATCTGTAGATGGGGAAAAACGATTTGCTGGTTTTTAAGGAATTAAGGAAGACCTTGCGGAGGAGATTCCTTAAACCGAGCGAAATGTTCAACCTCACACAGATGCACCGCTATGAAGGGGGTGCTTTAAGTTCGAGAGACCAATCTGTAGTACTCCGGCCTAAACCAAGACAATGGTCGTTCCAGAGTAAATTCGGTCACAAGAGATGATAGGTTGATATGTATGAAGGAAGCTGAAAAATGTGTGAGATCAATGATGATATGAGATTGTAGGTGTGTTATGAATTCATCGTGAAATGCTCTGGATGATTGAATTTTTCCTGATTGAGAGTAATTTCTGTGAGTTCGTGTAGACAAAAGAGCGTCTGTATGAAATTTGGTGAGAAATTGCTCGTTCAGAAGATTGTTGTTCGAATGTTTGAAAACTCTTCGAATCTTTTATTTTGTTTCAATCAGGATTCAGAGACATTATTTAATGCCAGAGTTGAAAACACCATGATCCCATGAAGTGTGACAGTTTGCTGGAATTAGAGATTGGGGAAGTGGGAAATCGTGTTAAACCAATTACTCATCGTGCGGAGACTTGGTTAACTTTCGACCCACTACTTTGTTGATTCTTCCAACTGATTACATGACTTGCTCACATTCTCATCGTGGGTGAACACACGGGTCGTAGACCGCCAGACCAAAACCCTAGTTGATATCCCCCCAAGTGACACGATTGATGTCTCGTGGTTAATTTAGTCAGTTGTTGATTTCATGGCTTCGTGGGACAATGAGTCCACGTATTTGCTGAGTTAAACATGATTTTGTGAAATGTTCTGCAACTCATGAATCGAACATGTCTGCTGAGACAGTAGTGGAAACCTCACGTTGAGGTGAGCGAGTGTTGCTCGATAATTTGTTGAATATTGATAGTTGAACCAATATTACTTGATTTGAGTAAATATTGCTCATCTGAGCAAGTATTTCTCGTTTGATGAATTATTGGCAACGTGACCAAAATAAAATATTAATTAAAGTGTTGGTAGTTGAACCGAGCATAATTAATAAGAATACTGATCATGAGATTGTTGCAAAATTATTAGTGTTTGGATCTGGAATCGTAATCCTTGGATTTAGAAACCCTAATTTGATCAATTGATGACCAATTGATGGTTTATTTGAAAATTAAACATGGAATGAAGGAGAACTGACTTCATGGGATCGTGGATCAACCATGAAATTCTCATATGCTCACGTGAGCAAAAACCAAGACCTCTTTGAAGAGTTGGTGAGTTAATGAAAGAATGATTAAATGATGGTTTAATCATTTACTGAATTACTGCTGGGTTCAGCATTAGGTGATAATTATGAAAATGTGAGGGACCCACCAAGGGGTCATGAAACCGGTCCTGGGTGGTCACGTGATCAAATGATGATCGCTCCGTCAAATTCTGAAATTATTTGGAGAGTTTTGGACCTAATACGTGCAGTTGTGAAAATTAGGTCAGATTGTGAGAAACATGTGGGACTGGATCATTGCGAGCCAAAAAGCTAACCCTGGTCGGTCAAGGTAACATGCTTTCATCGTTGAGACATGCATGTCTCAGTCCTGAGAATTTTAATATTTTCTGGTGCACATTTGAGCGACCATTTGAGAAAATATGACAAAATTAGGATTTTTTTTTATAAAACCGTCAAAACTTCATCGGATGAAGGAAAATAATGAAAAAGTGAAGGAATTATGAAGAGGTGAGGGACCGACCAAGGGATCATGAAACCGGCTCTGGGTGGCCACGGGATCAAATATTGATCGTTTGAGCAATACCCAGATTGGTTGAAATCCTAGTTAGCGCCCTTTAGTAGAATCGATGTAGGATTCTCATACAGACTCGGATTCTGATGGTCCGACTCTCCATTCTGTACGGAAAAGAATTTCCTATCTCCCTACGCGAGAATATTTAGGTTTTAAGCTAATTCGGAAAGTGAAAAATAGCCCGAGAGTAAAACTTAGGAAAAATTCAAGGGGTCGGTCCATAGTATTTTTCCTAATATGATAAAACGAAAGAGTTTTGCCAAAATTAAAGAGTTTGTTGAAATCAAGGAGTTTCCATGAGATGAGGGAATCATTAAAAATAATAATAAATAAAATAGGGACGTGTGGGCGTGTGGGACCGGCTTGGACCATGGTTGGATTTTAAGGTAAAAAAACAAGACCTAAGTTAATTCACTTTGATTAATCTTGTTGTGGAGATTTTTTAAAGAAAGTTAATATTAATTAGAATTGTAAATTAATCTTAATTAAATGAAAGTTATCCTGTAATGTGATTTTTGAGAGGAAGTATAGATAAATATTTAAATTGGGTTAATTTGAAGTCAAAGAAAAATTAGGATTTATTTTAATTTAAGGGAAGAAGTAGAACTTAATTATTAAGGGAAAATCAAGGCGTATTTAGTTTTTAACTCAATTAAGGATCCTATGACGTTGGTAGAATGACACTATTTGGATATTATGAGGCCATTTTTTTAATAAAATTCAAACGACGATCAAATTAAAGCTACGTTGCCTGGATCGGACACGGTTATGACACAAGAAAGCACTGGGACACATCAAATTTCAAAAATAGGGTTACAGAGACAAGATATATGTGTTGCACATACTATTGGAATGAAATTTCACAATAATATACTCAACAAATAATTATTTTTATTTTCAAAATACTTGATTACCAATTAATTTTTTTTAATAATAATAATGAAATAATGAATAGATTGGACTAAAAAAAGAATAAATTGGTGCCATATGTAATTTATTTTGATTTTCCAAACCAAAATGAATCATTTATTGGGTGTCTGAAAGTTCCCATCAGTATCCGTGAAATTGATTTTTACGAGACACATGATGTGGCGTGCCCATCGCGTGTCGACAAGTGGTAACCATGTTGTGTCCGTTTGTGTGTTCGACACAATTATGCCATTTTTCTAGGAGTGTCCGTGCAACATAGATTTGAAGCTAAAATCTTTGGTTTCATGCTCCTTTTATAAAGATCTGCATTCCTACTAAAATTGAAAGCCTTCCTATATATGAAACTTCACCATCCACAAATTTTAATTTTAATTATTAATCTTTAGCGGTTGATTTTTGAAGTGGAGATGGTGGTCTTGTACGTCTCAAAATGGACTAATTTTTATTAGGAATGTAGATTTTTAAAAGGAAAACACACCACTCAAGAATCATCTTCAATTTCATTGTCGTTTGTGCTTTATAAAAGAAATGGCACCATAATAATGCCATTCTAACCATGTCATTGGATCATTTCTCAATAATAGAAAAAGTTGACCATAGACTGCCGAACCAAAGAAAATAAGCCGATCAAAAAATTTGACTCTAGTTTTTTTTTTCTTTTTCTAGAAATGCTGGGAGGGTTTGGTGTTACTAGTTGCATAACTAGAGCCAATTCTCCTTTAACCTTAGGTTTTTTCTCGAGACCCTGTAGGTTAACGACTTGAAAACTTCATTGGGATTGTGAAGCCAGACCCAACTATTTTCTTGTAGTTACGTGATCTGATCTTGTTGTTTCTATCGTGTTGAGTACAATTGAAATAATTGACTCGAGATTTTACATCTGAGATAGGCAAGATAAAAGTAGTCACAAACAACTTCGTCTCATCGTTTGTGATTCCACAATAACTTATTTCGCTAGTCGATTAAGTTTATTGTGAGGCGATTGATAATACAAGGCTCTTCTTCGGGAATATAAGACTGGTTTATCAATTGGTTCTTGTTCACCTTGATTTATCAAAATACGAAACAAAACCCGTGTGTATTTATGTGGGAAACAGATTTATCTATTCCTATAAACTTTTCTGTGTGAGACAGATTTGTTTATCAAGTTTTCGACTTTGGGTCGTAGCAACTCTTGGTTGCGGGTGAGATCAGCTAAGGGAATCAAGTGTATAGTATCCTACTAGGATCAGAGACGTAAAGAGCGCAACTGTACCTTGAATCAGTATGAGATTGATTAGGGTTCAACTACAGTCCAGTCCAAAGTTAATTTGTAGTAGGCTAGTGTCTGTCGCGATTTAATACAATGTGGTGTTCAAACTGGACTAGGTCCCGGGGTTTTCTTCATTTGTGGTTTCCTCGTTAACAAAATTCTATTGTTTGTGATATTTTTCTTTTCCGCATTATATTTTTTTTATGTAATTGAAATATCACAGGTTGTGCGTTATGATCAATCAATTAGAATATCCAACCTTTGGTTGTTGATTTACATTGATTGACACTTGAACATTGGTCTTAGGTACCGTTCAAGTAACTCCTCTTATATTTAATCAGGCTCGCAGATTTCTATTTGCTGATTGCGGATTGAATTAAGAGTTATAGATATTAAACTCTTTGATATACTTTATTCTAGATTGAGTCTGACTGACTGTCTAGTTGATTCTCTAGAAATTGTTTTGGAGTAAGTCCTCTCAGATTTCCAAACGAATTGTTGAGTGTGGTTGTTAGACCCCCGCTTTTTCAATTTTATTAGTTTTTTTTTAATTAGATTAATTAGTTAATAGAAAAGTAAAATGGTAATAAGTTAAATTTATTTAGGGTATTTTTGAACTTTTACATAGATTAGGTCCCCCCATATCCACATCTTGGTTATAACTATCATATTAATCCCCATAAAATCAATCATATTGCAGTCCCAATAATAGGATTCTTATTTTTTCTTTTTCTTTTTTTCCAGAAAAGAGCACCGTTTTCATCAACTCAAATTAAAGTGTCAAATTCGTACCATGAAAAAAAAAAGTAGAAAGAAAGTGGGAAATTTAGGATTAAAGGTTGATATATTAAAATCTTTTGACAGGGTAAATTGGCAATTCATTATGAAATTCTTAAAAACATTTGGGTATTGTGAGGAATGGTCTGATTTAGTTTACCAATGCCTCTCAACTTGTTCTGTAGTTATATTGTTGAGCGGCTACCCTTACGAAGAACTCAATCCTTTAAAAAATATTAGACATGGGGATTCATTGTCCCCCATATGTTCATCTTATGCATGGAAGTTTTCTCTAGACTACTATTGCATTTAGAATCCAAAAAACAGGTGCAGGGAATTTAATTAGCTAAAACTGCACCAAACATCTCACATCTCTTCTTTGCTGATGATTTTCTTTTATTTACTAGAGCCGATCTAGAAAGATTTAAAAATCTTCTTGATGTTATAAACTTGTTCAGCTCAGCATTGGCACAAGTACTAAATTTCTCAAAGTCATACATATTTTTTAGCAAAAAAATTCACAAAAAAAATTAGGGAATCATCTCTAGATTGATGAAAATAAAAAAGATAGATATGAAAGACAATCACTTAGGAATATCTTTCTTTGTCGACATATCAAAACTTACAACTTTTGATACTATCATTGAAAAAATGAAACAAAGATTTAAAACTTGGTTAGACAACACTCTTTCCCAACCAAGTAAAATGGTTTCAAATAAGTCTTTCTTATCAGGAATGTCAATTTACATGATGGTCTATTTTGTATTGCCAAAAAAGTTATCGCTGGAATAAACGCAATTCAGAGAGACTTTTGGAGAGGGAAACGTTATAACTCTAAAGGAATCTATATAAAATCCTTCGATTTCCTGTGTAAACATATATCTCATAAGGGTCTAAGGTTTAAAGAAGCTAACAAAGTCAAGCATGCAATGATAAGTAGAATTGCTTTGAGACTTGTAAGTAATCCAGATGATCTATGAGCTAAAATTCTAATATGTAAGTACTTCAAAAAAATCTGGTAACTTTTTATCCAACAAAAAAACAAAACAAATCTTCTTGGATTTGGAAATATGCCCTTCAAGGGATATAACACATTAAGAAATTTAGCATTTGGGAGGTGGGGATGAACAATCAATTAATATTTGGGAAGATAAGTGGGTACCATGGAGGAATACCACCTTATCTGATTACCTCCCACAAAACAACATAAATCAGAATTGAAAAATTCACTAAAAAGTGGAATCTAGAAACTCTACAGGTAACTTTTAATAGCACATTGGTCACTGAAATTCTCCAGATCAAAATCTATGCAAAGAATGGTCTTTTGAAAAATGAAAAATTAAGATGGACACTCACAAAGAATGGGGAATTCACTATATATTCTTTATATGCAAAACTACAGGATCCTGCTAACTCTTTTTCTGCAGAATAAAAAAAAAATTGGAAACCTTTGTGGACCATGGAAACTTCCCAAAGGATAAAATTGTTTATCTGGAAATGCATCCGGGATGCTTTACCAACAAGACAAAAACTAAGATCTATTCTTAATGTAGAAACTGAATGTGTCTTCTGCTAACAAGATGTATAAACACCTCAACATCTCTTTTTTGATTGTGCTTATACAAAAAAAAAAGGAGTATGGAACCTTGTGCATCATAGGGAGTACTTTTTAACTTTAGTAATGGTACTTCTTTTATAAATTACTACAATGACTGGAGAAAAGGTAAAGGAGACTCAATATCCATAGATTTAGCTTCTACAAAAGTTGGTTCATCTGGACAGAGTGATGCTCCAAAATCTTTGAAAACAAAAAAAAATCCCCATCTCAACTGGCTGTGTCAATAACAAGACGTTATGCATATTGGTATCCTGATATAATTATCTCTAAAAATGTATCTATAATAGTACCTTTACAAAGAGATATTTTATGAAGATTTCCTGATAAAGATACTTATAAGATAAACTATGATGCTTTCTAGGTATTTGCAATTTCTAATTTAGGATTTGGTTTTCTTATGCGTAACTACATAGGAAGTTTCAAAGAAGCAGGGATGAGAAATTTTAGAGCTTCATCATTAAATGAAGCAGAAGCAGTAACTCTTCTACAAACCGTTCAATTAGCCCTCATAAATAAGATAAAGAATTTGGTCATTGAAGGGGATAATCAGGCAACAATTATGTATGTTCAGGGAAAAAGCAGTTTAGTTCAGTGCATTGTAATCTTAGATAAATTAAGGAAATTAAAAAATCAATTATAGTCTTTTTTTGGGTTTTCAAGCTGTTGACAGGAAGGCGAACGGAGCAGCTAATATTTTGGCAAAAGAATGAAGAAACTTAGTGTTTGTGGGTGAAAACTATTCCTGCCGATTTTGGTAATTTGAGGTGTGTAGATGAGGAATGAATCTAAACCTTAAACAATGCACTGCGCGATGAGTGCTTGTAGATTCGAGAGGTCAATCTGTGCAAGTCCGACCTAAACCAAAAAGAATGGCCATTCCAGACTTGTTTCGGTCACAAAGTGAAGGAGATGGAGTTGATCTTAGGGAGGGAAGCGAAGAAGGTGTTGAGATTGTGAAGGTGTTGGCTATGTATGACTTGAAACAGAAAGGTGAGCAGGCTTGTAATTAACGCAAGAAGGATCTGGATGTTAACACTTGGTTTCTGTGTTGTGCTCTCTCTGTTCTGTCTTGTCTTGTTTGAAAAATAGGGCGGAGAACCTATTTATACAAGTCTTTTAGCCTAACCTTCATATCTCGTGGGAGAAATTGGAGAAATTGGAGTGATGGAGTAGTGGAGTAGTGTGTTGGTGTCACACGACCAGGCTTTCCCACTTCTCCCATCATCACTAACAGTCCAGGACTTCCTGAAATGTTCTTGTGATGGCGTGTTGTGCGTTGCACGCTGTAAACCGCCAGACCAATACCCCAGTGTGTATCCCACAGTTTGTGACATGATTGATGCCTCGAGTGTGTGGATCGTGTGACCCACAGAAAGTAGCATGTATGAAGTATCGTGTATATACTATGCAGGTACTTGTGAAGTATCGTGTATATACTATGCAGGTACTGCATCGAGTATATTCAGCATGTATGAAGCATCGTTTTTTGAGAGTCTCAAAGAAACTTCATGTTCAGCCTACTTCATGTGATGGTTTGGATGTTGCGCATGCAAACCCTCCCTTGACCGATCACGTAGTGTGGTAGAATAATGGGTGGTGATCACCATGATGCCATACTGACCAATTGACTCCTGACCAGGGCTGTATAGCCAAGCCGGTGAAGTTGGACGGACGAGATGATCTTTGAGACACTCATCTGCGACCGTTGATGGAATTAGGGTTTATGAAAAGGTGCGCAAGCATCACTTTTCAGCTTGGTCGAATCTAAGCTTGGGACACAACTTTGGCTAGGCCGGTCGTGCATGTGTGTAGACAACATGACGGTGCAAGCGCCCATACCTCATTGTCTCACGAAAGTGTGATCTAGGAAACTCAATTAGTCCTGCGAAGTTGTGTGGTTGAGATTAATTTGTGACAGAAAATTGGTGCCGCAAAAGCCGCACGCCGTACAAACTTCGAGCGGGCATTCCAATACGAACAGTATTGTTCGGTCTTGGCCAATTGCTCCAACGTGTAGGTGGTAGGATGGTGTTCACGCCTATGCCTTACCATCCCATGAAAACATGATCTAAGCCACTTAATTCGTCCGGCGAAATCGCGGCTGAGATTAGTTTGCAATTTGGAAGGAGCGACCATGCATGTTGGAAGCGCGCGAACCGAGAAGAAAAGGAGAGTTCGGTCTTGGCCGATCAGGTGAGGGATAGACGGGTCCACGGTGGTCATGTTGGTATGACCGGACCTGATTGATCTAATCTCGGACCCTCCATTCGTGCCGGAGAAAATG
Source organism: Papaver bracteatum (assembly GCA_023529315.1). Lineage (NCBI taxonomy): Eukaryota > Viridiplantae > Streptophyta > Magnoliopsida > Ranunculales > Papaveraceae > Papaver > Papaver bracteatum. Next base: position 1,721,453 of record JAJJWX010003498.1, read on the forward strand.
GACGATCGTGATTTCAAAACCCTAACTTAGGGTTTCAAGGCCGTGCGTCATGCACCATTCGAGCGCACGAATTGGAATGACCAACCATAGTTGGTCCTGACCGATTGGTCAGGTATGTAGGTAGGCCCACAGTGATTGTGTTGACATACTCCGTGCCCTTTGAATCTATATCTGCACCCTCCATCTATACCTACGAAGATGGATGGTTTAGACTATTTTGCGACACATGTAATGTGCCGCAAACCCTTATTTAGGGTTTTGCGTCCATACTGCTATGGTTTGGACATTTTGGAAAGCTAGGCCAATCTTTTGGGGAGACCGACCATGCGGGGTCCGCATTGGTTCGGCAACGGATGTTCCATACCTGCTTGGAGGTTATGGAATCGATCTGGGCCATCCAATCATGATGGTGGAGTTGGATGGTCGTGATCATAAGACTGATACGGTCAGTCCGGATGCTCAATCGGGTTTGTATAACACACCGAGAGTGGATCAATCGGGCTAGTATAACACACCGAGAGTTGCAGCCTGTACGGGCATTTCGTACATGTTTCATTATAATGCTTGGAGATTCGTGTTGCTCTGCTGAGAGCAACACTCAGTCGTCATGGCTCACTGATAATGAGTACATGAAAAATAAAAGGCTGGTTGCGCATTAATTAATAATGCTGTAAATTCACAGGGTATATGGGATTGTTGCTACATGCTCCAACCTGGATGAATTTCGTGTATTTTATTCACATAATGGGATTGTTGCCACATGATCTATTCTTGGTGAATTAAATAAAGTGAAGGAGTATCCATCACTTATTAATGGCCTTATCTTTTACAAGATGTTAGCGCATAATTTTTAGGCTTTTACAATTTTACCCTTTAAATGAAAATCCACCATTAACACTTAGTTATTCATCAGATATAGAAAGATTCAACACCTTTATTTTAAATTCCTAGAATTTATTTTGATTGTGTAAAAGAATATGATGTAAACTCTTTAATTCATGTAATTTCATTGGAAACTAATGCATTAGATTTAACTCTTTCAGAGTTGACCTTAAACGATCCTGAATCAACTGATTAGTGGAATCTTCTTTTGGTGGCATTAGTGTATATCTATCTTACTTTAAAAAAAAAATAAAAAAAAAAGTGTTATATTAATGGGGATATTATGATCTTATTTTTGTCGTATGTTACAAAGTAGAGAAGTTGGGCAAGTATTCTGCTAAATTCTTGTTGATGTTATCTGTAGTTGTTCCTTTTGGTGTTAAACAACCTGGTTGGCAAGTTCATTTTCTACCTGGTTTGTTTCCCGATAAGCATGTCCTATCTCCATCATGGGTATCTGTTGTTGTAGTTCATTGATTTCCATTAGCATGATATGTAAGTACCAAGGTTAGTTTTTTTGTTGTTGTTATAGTTGTATTAATGATTTCGAGTCTGCCACAAACCATACACTTGTCCATTATTATTGAATATTATTCTTGTTGCTAGCAGAAGACCCCATGTCTTTGTTGTTATTGTGTTGCCTAAAGGTGTTGTCATTGCTAGTATTAGTTGTCCATTTTTGTTACTTCATATGATGACTACTCCTGCCAGTCCAGGATTTCTTATTGCTACGCCGCCAGTGTTGATTTTTATCCAGTTCTCTGGTGGTGCTTCCCATCCCACTAGTATTGTTATTGTTGAATTATTTGTACTAGTACGACTCAGAATTAGTGGTAGCTCCGCGCAGATAGGGAGAAGATATTGTTTAGCCAACTATATTCTTCAAACATTACCTTAATAATTTGAGTTATCTGAATATTTGATTGGTTTTGTTTCTTGTATTCCATGCGTTTCTTTCTATCCAAATGTACCATATTGTGAAGCTAGAGAGAGCTTTGTTTGTGTGTGGAAGTTTTTTGTTGAGTTCCTCTGGGATATTTGTCGGAAGTTGTAGTTGTTGTATGCTAATTTGGTTTTTCAAGGTATTTGGTTGTTGTGGGTGGAAAAAGTGTGGATATAAGGAGATAAGTTGCTACGTTGTTATTGGATGACTGCATTGGAATAAAATAGGGTTGGTTATTTTATATCATGCGGGTTGGACAAAGATTAGGGGATATAATGTATATGTATGCTAGGGTTTCCAAGTTTCGTAATCCTTCAATACAGTTTGGGGCCACGTCATGCTTAACAATGAAAATCGATGTGCATTTTCCTGGTGTGAAGTGAAGCTTTAGGACTTGGTCACTGCGTTACTAGTGGAAAATCAGAATTTTCGGCCCGCACAGCCTCGTTCCGTAGGAAATTTTTTCGGATTTTCGTATCTTCTATCCCAATTGGATTAAGCTGGGAAGCAAGAGCAAGACTTTTTTTTTTTTATAATAGTTTTTACTAAATCAGATATTACCCAACTATCATGGCCATTCTTTTAATTTTTTTTCTAAAGCAACTCAGATATTACCCAACTCTTGTTTTTACTAAAGCAAGAGCAACACCAATTTTTTTCTATCTGCCAAAAAAAGTTATAGCTGGAATAAACGCAATTCAGAGAGACTTTTGGAGGGGGAAACGTTATACCTTTAAAGGAATCTATATAAAATCCTTCGATTTCCTGTGTAAACATATATCTCATAAGGGTCTAAGGTTTAAAGAAGATAACAAAGTCAAGCATGCAATGATAAGTAGAATTGATTTGAGACTTGTAAGTAATCCAGATGATCTATGGGCTAAAATTCTAACATGTAAGTACTTCAAAAAATCTGGTAAATTTTTATCCAACAGAAAAAACAAAACAAATCTTCTTGGATTTGGAAATATGTCCTTCAAGGGATATAACACATTAAGAAATTTAGCATTTGGGAGGTGGGGATGAACAATCAATTAATATTTGGGAAGATAAGTGGGTACCATGGAGGAATACCACCTTATCTGATTACCTCCCACAAAACAACAGAAATCAGAATTGACAAATTCACTGAAAAGTGGAATATAGAAACTCTACGGGTAACTTTTAATAGCACATTGGTCACTGAAATTCTCCATATGAAAAATTAAGATGGACACTCACAAAGAATGGGAAATTCACTATATATTCTTTATATGCAAAACTACAGGATCCTGCTAACTCTTTTTCTGCAAAAAAAAAAAAAAATTGGAAACCTTTGTGGACCATGGAAACTTCCCAAAGGATAAAACTGTTTATCTAGAAATGCATCCGGGATGCTTTACCAACAAGACAAAAAACTAAGATCTATTCTTAATGTAGAAATTGAATGTGTCTTCTGCTAACAAGCTGTAGAAACACCTCAACATCTTTTTTTTTATTGTGCTTATACAAAAAAAAGGAGTATGGAACCTTGTGCATCATAGGGAGTACTTTTTAACTTTAGTAATGGTACTTCTTTTACAGATTACTACAATGACTGGAGAAAAGGTAATGGAGACTCAACATCCATAGATTTAGCTTCTATAAAAGTTGGTTCATCTGGACCGAGTGATTCTCCAAAATCTTTGAAAAAAAAAAAAAATCCCCATCTCAACTGGATATGACAATAACAAGACGTTATGCATATTGGCATCCTGATATAATTATCTCTAAAAATATATCTATAATAGTACCTTTACAAAGAGATATTTTATAAAGATTTCCTAATAAAGATACTTATAAGATAAACTATGATGCTTTCTAGGTATTTGAAATTTCTAATTTAGGATTTGGTTTTCTTATGCGTAACTACATAGGAAGTTTCAAAGAAGCAGGGATGAGAAATTTTAGAGCTTCATCATCAAATGAAGTAGAAGCAGTAACTCTTCTACAAACCGTTCAATTAGCCCTCACAAATAAGATAAAGAATTTGGTCATTGAAGGGGATAATCAGGCAACAATTATGTATGTTCAGGGAAAAAGCAGTTTAGTTCAGTGCATTGTAATCTTAGATAAATTAAGGAAATTAACAAATCAATTAGAGTCTTTGTTTTGGGTTTTCAAGCTGTTGACAGGAAGGCGAACGGAGCAGCTAATATTTTGGCAAAATACATGCCACGAATATGTTTTTATTTCGTTTATATGATTGTACTAGTTATAATACAGTTATGGAGGAAGGGCCATGGAGTTTAGATGGATATTTAGTTATCTTTCGGGAATGGAATACTTCAATTGTCACTAACAATCTGGATTTTCTCACACAATAATTCTGGATTGGCATCAAAAGTTTCCCACCAGAATTTCTAAATGTTGAAGTGGAGAATCAAATTGCTAGTATTTTGGGAAATCCTCTCAAGGTTATACCTGAAGATGGTAATCCTACTGATACTAATGATGTAAGTGTTTTAATTGAATTAAATGTTTCAAACCCAATGTTAAGGGGTATGATGGCAGAGAATGCATCTAAAATCACTCAGTGGATTCTTATTTATTTTCAGAGGCAACCAAGGAAACTTTGTCCTGCATGTCTTATAATTGACAATGATGAATCAACATGCTCAGATAAGGCATATTATGTGCAACCTATATCTAGTTATATTTTTCAAATTTGGTGAGGATTTTAGTGAGATTATTGACATGGGGGCTAACAATCCTAAATATAAGCAAGGGGGAAGATTCTTGTTTCTCCTAAGAAGACAAGGTCCATAAAGAGAATGAAGAAAAAATATTTTCAGATTCCTAAGGATGGCTTTCATATTTCTACCATATATTCATTCCAATATCCAAGGATCAATCAATTTCCAATCAACAACCAAAGGTTGGATTTTATAATTGATCGATACAACATATACCCTGTGATATTTAAATTATATAACAAAACATAATGCGGAATTGAAATAACACAGACACCAAAAGTTTTGTTAATGAGGAAACCGCAAATGCAGAAAAACCCCGGGACCTAGTGCAGATTGAACACCATAATGTATTAAGCATCTACAGACACTAGCCTACTACACACTAACTTCGGTCTGGACTATAGTTTAACCCTAATCAATCTCACACTGATTCAAGGTACAATTGCTCTCCTTAGGTCTCTGATCCCAGCAGGATGCTACATACTAGATTCCCTCAGCTGATCTCACCCACAACCAAGAGTTGCTACGACCAAAAGTCGAAGACTTTAATAAACAAATATGTATCACATAGAAAAGTCTACGATTATAGATAAATCTGTCTCCCACAGACAGTGGCGGAACCAGAGTTTAGAAATGAGGGGGACTAAAATGAAACATTTAGATATTTGTGGAATAAACATTAATAGTTAGGTGGACTAAATCCAAATTATAGTATAAAACAAAGGGTGTTTTTATAATTTTTCTGATTTTAGGGGGGGCTAGAGCCAGGGTTAGTCAACCCTTGGCTCCGCCCCTGCCCACAGATAAACTACGAGTTTGTTCCTTCTTTTGATAGAAATCAAGGTGAACATGAACCAATCGATAAACCGGACTTATATTCCCGAAGAACAACCTAGAATTATCAATCACCTCATAATAATCTTAACCGTATGGTAGCGAAACAAGATATTGTGGAATCACAAACGATGAGACGAAGATGTTTGTGATTTCTTTTTATCTTGCACTATTGGAGATATAATCTCAATCCAATCTTTAAATTGAACTCGTACGATAGAAAATGGCAAGATCAGATCGCTCAACTACAAGAGAAGTAGTTTCGTCTGGCTTCATAATCCAAATGAATTCTTTAAGTCGTTAACCTACAGGGTCTCGAGAAGAATCCTAAGGTTAAAGGAGAATCGACTCTAGCTAAACCAACTAGTATCACTCAGGAGATGTGGGGATTAGTTTTTCCAGTTGCTAGATTTCTCCTTTATATAGTTTTCAAATCAGGGTTTGCAATCAATGTTACCTTAGTAACAAAGCATTCAATATTCACCGTTAGATGAAAAACCTGATTCAACCAAGCTAATATCTTTCAACCGTTAGATCAAAACTTAGCTTGTCATACACAAATGAAATGTATTTCATTTAGGTTTGAGTAACTGTACCTAAACGCGTACACTTAGTTGGTTCACAAAATATTTAACCAATGGTTAGCCATATTATAACTTTCATATTAACCATATTCATCTTTCTCATAACTAGTTCAAATGACTTCAAAAGAACTAGTTGAAGAGTTGTTCAATTGCTTAGGTTTTTATACATAGACACAATTGAAACAAAATCGGTTTGATGCATTTGAATCAATTCATGAACAATATAGCCACGTTTTGCAAAGATTGCATTCCTTATAATTTATTGTTTTAAGTTCATGAACCACCGATTTGAGAAATAACCAGCTTGGGTACGTGTACGGGTATGCGTACCTTAGCTACCAGATTTGAGTTTCCAAACTCAGTAGAAATTTTCGGGTGGAAAAGTTCTGCAGGTACATGTACGTGTACACATACCTAAGATGACTGGGTTATGAGTTCGTAAACTCCAAACTCAGCAGAATTTTCTGGGAGAAAAAGTTCCGCCAGTTTGTGTATGCGTACGCGTACCCAACCTGTCTCCTTTACCAATACCGTATGCACACATATGCACACACTTGGTTTCTGGCACATGGATTTATACACTAATGTGCGGACACACTATATATGCTTCTATCCATCGATGGTTACGTACTATATTTCAATCATTCAAACATTCTTCTATAATGTTATAACAGTCGTTATTCACAACTATCGTCATCAAAGCTATTTTCAAGATTGAAACGTCACCATGAATTTCGTCACGGGTAAAGATGAAAAATGGTTGAAGCGAAAGATTACCAACACATAATTCAAGAAATAGATAGGCGAGTAAAGTCGGCTCGAAATAGCAAATGTGTATGTATGAAAACTATCATACTTATACGAATTTTGTCTCAAGAATAGGAGAAAGAGTAGATAGACTTTTAAGTTATAGATAAGTTCAAGTCTCCACATACCTTTAGTCGGATAAAGTTCCACTGGTTCCTTGAGTAGTTCTTCGTCTTCGTAAGATGATCTCCATGGAGTCTGGAGCTCAACTACACTTAACTATCCTAGTCCGAGACTTAGCTATAAGTAGACTAAAAATCAAGACATATAGTTTTGACAAACAAGCTTGAGATAGCAACGTATACGAGTTCGACCGAGCAATGCTTTAAAAATCTCCCCCTTTGTCTGTTTTAGTGAAAAAACTATCAATACATATGGATTACAAAATAGATAAAACTTTGTAGCTTCTCGTCCACATGCTTGATCTCCTTGGTGCTTCAACATTACTCGAAAGCTTCGTCTTCTCCAAGTACTCGCATAATTCCATAAATGTTCAGTTTAACATCATAGTTGTTGAAGATCCGTAGACATAACAATGAGAAAACAAAAACTCTCGATCATTGTTATATAGTGTCATAATATTATTACACAGTATCAACTTTGACAACAATACTATGGTGATATGTATCACTCCCCCTTAGTCAACTTCCAGGGGCGGAGCCACATGGAGAGGTAGGTGTGCACTTGCCCCCCCTCAAATGTGAGCTCCCAAGCCTAATTTTAGCTAGTTTATCCAATTTTTTGTCATTTTAACCCTTTTGCACCCCCTCAAACATGCATTAATTGATAAGGTGCCCACCCATTTCTTGATTTCTGGCTCCGCCCCTGTCAACTGCCATACTGGATGATTGTGTAGATGATTTTCCTGATTGCATTGATGAATCTATCTCACAAGAAAATCCACCCAACTTGGAGGTAATATATATATCATTAGTATAAAACAGAGTTTGGACAAGTTGGCCTTTGTTAGTGGTGGTCAGGATTTGTCTGGACAAAGATAAATCTACGGATGTAGTTCTCTTGGCCACACCCTCATCTCGCACGTGTAAGTGATGGCCAAGATTTCATATCCCAATTGATAAATCTATGGTTGTAATTTGTCCCATAAAACTAACATTTAATGACCCTTTAATGGAAATCTAATATAATAAATATAGTAAATGATTAATATAATAAATACCTAACTAATTAGTGTTCCACACTAATTGATATTAAATGATTTATTAATTGCTCATAATAATGTTTGTTCACTAATTGCTCATAATAAATAATCTATTAATTTCTTCCATTATAAAATTTCTCTTAGTTAAATTAATAAATTTGTATTTCTTCTATTAATAAATAATTTTGATAAAAACAGAAAAAAAAATATTCATAGATATTAGTTGCGATAGTAGGTTGTGGAAGCGTGGCGAAGGTCGAATGAATCACTAATCTAATAATATCAGTAGATATTAGTTACGGCATGGGTTAAGCCCTATAAACACATAAATAACCACTAATCTAAGGAACGAGTACAAGAGACCTGGATCTACCGGTAACTCATATAATGGAACACTTTATGTTTTTTTTATGCAATCCCATTAAGCAAAATCAATACTAATACTTTGTTACTTCATTTTCTTATTGTTATCATCAAGAATATAAAGCACGGTTTGTAATAACTTTGCTTATGTAAGTGGTGGTTCAAACTTTTCCTCACAAGAGATAAATCTAGGGAGGTAATCGTTTGTCATAGGTGATGGTTGTGATTGAGATTAGAAATGCATCTAATGGACAAAAGTTATCATGTCATTAAGGTTCCATAATTCTTCATAATAAATAGTCTATTAATTAAATATCAAACTAAAAAAGATAATATATAAATTATTCTACTAATGATGATAATAAAAGTATATTTTTATTAGCTAATACTTTGAATTAGTTTGGTATTGCTGCGATCTTTACAAAATTGCTTTTCCGATGTACTTTATTGTGCGGAGCTATGTAAAAAAAACAATTGGTTGCCGATGTAAGTTACTGTGCCGAGCTTTGTAAAAAAAAAACAATTGAACGGTTGCAAATTATAAACTAAAGCTAAAACTATTTTAAAAAACAGACATATCTCTGAAAATATCATGTTCAACTATAGTTAGTGAGAAAATGACAAAAGCAGACATATTTCTGAAAATTGTCTATTCTATTTTATAGTGCGTAAAATAAGTAAATTTTCTACTATTAGAGTACGTACACATGTAATATTAAATTTACTAATTAGTATTATTACTAAAAAGTATTATTTTTCTAAACCACTTTTTAAAAATCCATAATATCTTAATATTTATCGTTGAAAATAAAAGTATATTTTAATGATACGATATAACATAAAATGTAGTTTGAAAATAAAAAATAATTATCTTTAAAGAATATAAAAAATAAAAAATAAAAAATGGTGATCATATATAGATTCAAGGATAATTGTTGTCAGTTATAAACAAAATGTGATAGAATTGGAAAATAACATATGAAGCTAGGTTGAACTATAGCTTTTGCTTTTGAAGCTTTTAAAAGCTCATTCTCATCACTTTACAAATTGATAAATTTTGGAAGTATACACTTTATGAAATCTTTAATAAACACTAAGATGAAAAAATATTGCTATCAAAATGTTTTCAAAATACTCTTTTTGAATGAAAAAAAGCAGCATCAAACTTAGTTAAATTGGCTAGCAATTATATAAGTGGACCATAATGACGGTGGCAAGTATTGGTGCCCAGTGAGTAATTTCGCATCGCCTCACATATTTCTTGATAAATGGTTTAACGTTATTTTTATTCAATGATGATGGATAGCAGAGTTTATTGTTAGTAGAGCTTATTGTTATTAGGTTAATTACTTAATGATTTGGCTTACTAACTAATCATGATTTTATTATTTTTATGCAACAAATAACCTCACATTTGGAGGCATGATGTCGTAGAATGTAATGGCCTGCCCTCTACCGATAATGTCCTTACTAAGCCACTGCGTTCATATGATAGTATTGAGTTTTCAATGGTAACCGCTGCGTTCATCTAGCAACAACTTCTTAAGAGGTCACCCATCCCAAGATTACTCAATACCGAGCATGCTTAACTATAAAGATTTTTCGCCAACTATGAAGCCAATTATGATGAAAAGGTCTCGGTGTTAGCAAATGACAAACCATTACCTCTATTCCAACTTAATTTGGAGTCGTCCTCGGGTACGGAATATGTTCAATCCTAGACTCTGGCATTTTTTCTCACTCATGAGACTCTGGAATATGTTCAATACGTCAAGCATACTCTTTCGCCCTCGACATGTAACCCGTGGTCGACTCTAATACCATTTTTAAGGACCTGATCTTTGCTAATACTGTTCCCACTTAGTCATTATGGTTATCTGATAGCGTGGAATTTTTAACTAAAACTGATGTGGACATCCATTAGCATTTTTCTGGGAGGTAGCCCATACCTAGATTACTCTTGCCCGAGAACCCATAAATTCAGTGATTTTTACCAACTCTGGATCCAACTATGTTGAAAAGGCCACAATGTTACAAAAGGACGAGCCATTACCTATATTCCATTCGGTGAACTCTTCCTGCCAAATTGAATTACGTACATAATATTTATGGGAATTTTGAAAAACTAGAACTACATCGTATGTGGGTAAAATGATTACCATCGGAAATGACTTAACATTTTAAAGTATAATATATTAAGTGAATGAATTAGATTTTAAGTATATCATCATCATTGAAATATTAAGAACATACAATAAGCTTGGACTTCTCCATACATAGAACCGAGGATTTTTAGCTAAAAACCCCACACCTCTTATCCCAAGGTGGTCAAGTGGGGTTTCGTGTTATGTGGTTAGGCCCTGAGTAGTGTCTGATGGTCCATGAAGATCCTAACAATTGGTATCAGAACCCTTGGTTGGGGATACTGTTCGAACGTTGAAGTGGTTGTGGATGTCACCCGGTTTAGGGCACAAGTGAAATTATACTCAATGTGAAGAAGGTAAGGCCCAAAGTTGAACTGGCGCTCAAGGTGGAGTTAGTGTCTCATTCATTAACTCAGGTGGAACAGGGTTCTAGATCCGAAAGGCAATGCTCAAGGATGAACTGGCGATCAAGGTGGAGTTAATGTCTCACACATTAACTCTCAAGTAGTAGGGTTCTATGTGGGCAAGGAAATGCTCAAGCTGGAGTTGGTGCTTGCCTTCTCATTAACTCAAGGTAAAGTAGGATTGTAGGGCGCATAGTGACAATAATCCTGATCGATGGGTAGCATATACAAATGGTAATCATATGGTGAAGTCTGGTTGGACTGGTGAAGTGGTTTAATATCGTCAAGGTGGAGATTGTTGGAGTATGTGGCACGATAAACCAATTAATTATAGCTAGGGATAGTCCCACATGGAAGAAAGAGGAGTACATGTTGAGCTTAATAAACTTGGGCATCTCCTTACATAGCACTGAGGCCTTTTAGATTAAAACCACACACCTCATATCCCAAGGTGGCCAAGTGGGGACATGATCGGTGCTATGTTGTCGGGCCCATAGTAGGTTCCTATTTTCCATGAACATCTTAACACCATTCACTAAATATAAGAAAGATGAAAAAAGGTAATACCATTTCAAAAGATCGATAAGATATCTTTTTAAACTAAAAAACATATCAAATAATATATATTTTTGGGACAAAATATGTAAAAATTAGTTTCGATATAATTTCATTGTTGGCTTGAGGATACAACTCGAAAAAGGAGAGACATAGTATACAAGGATTTCAAGGCGGAAAATGCTAGAAAGGATGTGAAGTGAAGAATAAAAATATCTATCGGGTTTCCATTTACTTTTGCAACGATAAGAAGGGTAAACTTGATATTAATACATATTATATTTGATATTCATATGTCGGAAAATTCATAACTAAATAAAAATTATGCCCGTGCCGTTATGGCACGGGTTAAGACCTAGTATATATATATATATATATATTATGACCAGCTGTGTAGCGGGTCTTTTGTTTTTCCTTGCATGTTATGACCAGTTGTGTAGCGGGTCTAAAATTTAAAAAAAAATAAAAATATATCGCGGGTCTTGTGCATGGCATTTGTCATGACCAGCTGTGTAGCGTGTCTAAGTCTCTCTTATTATATGAACAGCTGTGTAGCGGGTCAATTTTTTATTTTGCTCGAGGAGTAGCAAAATGTAAGTGCGGGGGAATTTGATGAGCACACAAGTGTGACACATTTTCACCCATAAATACATTAGCTGTGACTCATTTTATCATTAATAAACTTGTTTGTAGGTGTTTTTGGATGAATAAGCTCTTGTGGAGAATTGGCTCAAAAAAATGTTATTTGCACCCGGAGAACACGTGTTATTCGGACTCGGACTCTCAATGTTGGTTAAGGGACACCTCAATTACTAAGGGGCACCTCAACGGATAAGGGACACCTTCCTTACTATTTACACCCCATAAGGCAAGTGCTAAAGGGACACCCATACATGATTAAGGGGAGGACATCTTCTTCCCAAATTCAAAATCAGAAAAGGAAAGTGCTAAAGGGACACCCGTAAATGTGTGGCTCCTGCTTGTTTGGATAGCGACAATCCTATGAGGAAATCTTCGTACTCTGCTGAATTTTTGGTGCACTTAAAGTCCATCTTGAAAGAATGCGGAAAAACTTCACCAGTTGGAGACACTATAACTACACCCGCTTCTCCGGTATTACTACTAGGGGTAGCAGATCCGTCGAAATACAACAATCACGCTTCCTCTTTGACAAAAGAGATTTCTGGAAATTCCCCAGGGAGATCTTCATGTAGCGAAATAGTACCTTCTCCCAGGAATGTTGCTAGTAGATCTGCTACTGCTTGTCCTTTAATAGCTCGCAGAGGAGTGCATGTTATATCAAGCTCCGATTTCAAGAGTAACCATTTGGTCGGCCGGCCTATCAAGGCCGGTTTTGAGAGTAAGAACTTGACAGGATCAGCCTTAGCTATTAGCACTAGTTTGTTTGACATCAAGTAGTGTCTGAACTTCTGAATAGCGTGAATTAGGGATAAACACACTTTTTCTGCCTTAGGATACCTGATTTCAGTATCTCGTAAGGTATGGATGAAGTAATATCTAGGGTGTTCAATCCCTTCATCATCTTCTTGAGCAAGGAGGGCTCCAATGGCGGAATCATTAGAAGCGGTATAGAGGCACAACAGTCTCCTTTGTATAGGAGATTTTATAATGGCCGGTGATGATAAAATTTGTTGAATCTTCCGAAAGGCTTCTTGTTGTTGCATGGCCCAAACAAAACTTGCTCCCTTTTTCAGCAAGGGAGTGAACGAAGCGACAGGCTAGGCTAATCCGGGTATAAAACGTCGAATGTAGTTTACCTTGCCCATGAAGCTCTAGATTTGTTTCACAGTTTATGGAGGAGGCATCGTGAGGATGGCTTGAGTCTTGGCCGGATCTACCTTGATTCTTTTAGTAGTTACTTGAAATCCCAGAAATTTTCCGGAAGAGACCTTAAAAGCGCATTTCAAAGGGCTCATCTTCAGTTTGTATTCACGGCATCTTTCGAACACTTGTCCTAAAAATATATGTGGGTCACTCGAGTTTTTGATTTAACCACTATATCATCTACATAATCTTCAACTTGTTTGTGCATCATGTCGTGGAAGATTGCAGTCATGGTGTGCTGGTAGGTAGCACCTACATTCTTCAAACCAAAAGGCATCACAGTATAATAAAAGTTTCCAAGAGGGGTTCGAAAATCCATCTTACTTGCGTCATGCTCATACATATTTATCTGATTATAGACGATGTATCCGTCCATGAAGGAGAACATGCCATGTTCGCTGGTAGCGCCCACTAGCATATCGATGTTGGGAAGAGAAAAATCATCCTTGGGGCATCATTTGTTCAGATCTCTGAAATCAATGCAGCATATAATTTGATCGCTTTTCTTTTTTATGGGAACCAGGTAGAATAATGAATGGACTTGATGAAGCCGGAATCTAGCATCTTTTGAATCTCGGTTTTGATTTGTTCTTCCACGTCATGTCTGAACTGCCTTGGAGATTGTTTGACTGGCTTGGATCCAGGTATTATGTGTAGATGATGAGTGACCAGTTTTTCATCCAGGCCGGGCATTTCCTCATATGTCCATGCGAATATGTCTTGATACTCCTTGAGAAGATTCACGAGCTTTGCGCGTTCGTCTACACATAGAGTCGAACTGATGGACATGTCTTGGAGATTCTTCATCCCCGATGTTGATGATTTCGAGTTCATCGGTTATGGAGTCAGTGTCGTCCGATAACTGTCATGGAGCATCTAGTACTTCTTCTTGCAGCCTGTCGTTGTTGTTGCATTCTATTGGGCGAAGATACTGGGTGATAGTTTCCCCTGCTAATTGCTAACAACAGCGTCGGTATACAGTTTTCCCTTTCTGGTCATGACTCGCCACAAAGGTCCGTTCCTTCTTAATATGTAGATGATCTGAGCCTTCGCTTGACGAAGAAGAATTAATGCGTCCTGTCAGCAGAGGCGCGACACGAGATTTGGTCTCTCTGTTCAGTGATACGAGCCAGTATTCCTCCTCGATCGACTCCCACGTGGGGAGTGGAGTGCAATAAACTTTGCTTGATAAACCTTGTGAATTCTCCTTTGGCTCAAAAAGTTCCACGCCACAAATTGGTGCATAAGGAGACAATGACACAGGAATGCGAACAACTTCTTCATTCAACATAATTTTCAGGCATTGGTGATACGTTGAGGGGATGAACTTATTATCATGAAGCCATGGTCTCCCTAGTATCATGTGGTAGTCTAGATCCTTCTCTATTACTTCGAACTTTACTTTCGAATGGACAGGTCCTACTAATATATATATTTATTAACATACCCGTACGTGCTGGTTTGGTTTCCTTCGAAGTCCGTCATCATGGTAGGCTGCCATACAATTTTGTTTGGTCGAAACTTGGCTGTCCTGAGAGTTTTAAGAGTAATGACATTAAAGGTTTCTCCCGTGTCGATAAGAGCCCTTTGAATTATGAATTATTGATGCGTGCGGTAACATGAAGGGCTCTGTTGTGACCCTCTTGTGCCATCATGTCATCTCCGTAGCAGATAAGCCACCCAAATCTGATGTCAGCTTGATGAGAAAGTTGAGTATGTTTTCTATCATCTCTTTCAGCATGTCCATGTTCCTCGTATTCCTATACTCGAGCCAATTCTATTATGGTTGGAATTTCTCCATTAGCTATGCGATCAGATATAGCGTTGGGAGGAGGAACATTATCATTTGAAGGATTCTGCTCAGAGTTTTGAGTTGTTAAATCGATCCTAAGACCAACTATCTTTTATTTGAGAAAATTAAAATGAGATTGAAAATTGATCTTGAAACCGAGAGATTAATCTCCCACTGTGGTCTCCAGTTGTTTGAGGGCAAAAAATGGTTCTGCTGTTTTTGGTAAATTTGGGTGTGTTGATGAGAAACGAATTAGTACGCTAAACAAATGCACTGCACGAGAGTACTTTTAGATTTGAGAGATCAATCTGTAAGACTCTGGCCTAAACCAAAGAAATGGTCGTTCCAGATTCAATTCGGTCACAAAGTGAAGGAGAAGGGTTGATCTTAGGGAGGGAAGCGAAGAAGGTGTTTGAGATCACAATGTGGAATAATGAAGGTGTGGCTGTTTTATGACTTGTATGGTTTTTATATACTTGTGTTGATAACCCCCTTATTTTACAATTCATTGAGCACAGCCTGATCTCATAGGAAGTGGAGAAATTTAAGTAGTGGAGAAGTGGAGTTGTGCGGACAGTGGTGATCATCGTGTTTCCGTTATGAGGGAAGACTGGTCACACTTTCACCCACTACTCTCATTACCGTTAACTATTCGTGTTAGCCAAAAAACTTGGTAGGCTCGGAAAACCCACAATAAAATACTGCAAGTGCACAACGTCTAACTAGTAGACAATGGAAAGTACAGGTCGATCCCACGAGGAGTGTGAAATGCCCTAGTAACTAATACCAAAAACAAAGTAATCCCATAAGATGATGCTTAACAATTTTTCAGATTTCGGAACAAAATGAAATAATAAATAATCGTAACAAAATAAGTAATGGGTTATTAAGGTTTTCGATTTCCACCAATTCAATCATATAAAACTCTACTAATTTCTATTTATTACTCAAGACAAATATCGAAATCAATTTCATGTCCCGGAAGATGTTAAATTAAATTCTACTCCCTCCGTCCTAGTTTACTTGCCAAAATTGGGGATTTTTTTTGTCCTAAATTACTTACCAAGTTTCATATTTTTTCACTTTTTATCCTAATTTACCCCTCTGTAGGAATCAGGTCATATTATTGAGAATTGTGTAATTTTATTTCCTATACACAATTTTAAATTCTCCTCTCTCTATATATCCTTTATTTTTATTTATTTTTGAGTTCTTCAAGTAAAGACCAGAAAACTAGACATGTAAAAACTATGTATCTTAAATGCTAGCTTGGGGTAATTTTGGAAAAAAATCCACTCTCTCTACATTTCTTAATCTGTGTGCAAAAACCAATTTTGACAAGTAAACTAGGACGGAGGGAGTAAAATATAGTTTCTCCGTTGTAACTTCCTTGAAACAGATTCATGAGTTATTACATAGAAGGCAAGCGAGTAACTTCCTTCGCTTTGTATGTAGCGATCCTAAAGCATTACCTATCTATCCTTGCATACCACGTCTAGGGATTTAACCGAAGCACGAAATATCAATTCAAAAGCATAGATAATCAAGAAAATCACATAAACAATTGAGTACCAAGCTATATGAAGAGAAATTACTAGTCAATGAATTATTATCAGAAATATCATCGTAGAGTTCATAAAATCAAATTGGCTTCAATCTAAACCCTAACAAACGATTTAGCTAGCCATGGCTTTCTTAAAAGCCATAAACAAATTAAATAAAATCTCTAGCTAATCGAAACAGAAAATAAAACGGAACTTCAAACCCTATTCGGCCGCAGCCGCGCATCCCCAAAACTCCAGGCGGCCTCCTCCTCCCCTTTCTGCGTGCAACACAGAATTCATAACTTTCATGTGAGAGGATTGACTTTCCTTTTCTGTTTGATTCTCCGCGTCATAGGCCAATGGAAGTTCGCCACGTGTTTAGATGTACTCATAACTACCCATTGAAACTGTGCCAAGTGACAGGCAATAAACTTCCGTATCTCCACTTTCGTTTTTCAAGCAAGAAGGAATAGTCATGGGATCCACGTTAATCATTTCTTGCAACAGCACACGTGATTTTTCATCTCCTGAATACATTTATGGCTCATGTACTCTATAATATTCGAGATGGAACGGAATCATGAAACTGTGACAATGTGTCATCAGCTGTAAAGAACCTAGAGACCCACCGAGCTTGCCTCCTTGTTCCATTCACAGTACGAACTACGAACCATCCATTTTGATTCTCGGCAAAACCAACTCAACCATCGCCCATTTCAGGTATCCATCATTGTTGTCATCTCAGCCAACTCCGGCCACTGTCTATTCTTATTTTCCCCCATCGTTCACACTGCAAACTTCAAGTCAACAGCAACAGCTTCTTTGTTTCCTCCATCAGCCAAGAATCCAAAATCCATCACCATCGTGAATATACCATCTCTGCCTGGCCACAACAACCATCTCAGCAAATTAACACGCATCTTTAACCTCGGGGCTGTTGCCAAGGACAACGGAACTAGCTACTCCCTGATCTTTGATGTTGCTGCGATTGACCAACACCATCACTGTTCCGCCATTAGCTTCACTCCATCTCCATTCATCTCTCATAAAACGGACTCGGCACTCTTGCAAGCTCCAGCAACTTAGCTTTGCTGCATTCTCTTTATACCGGCATATAAACCCATTATCACTGGCAGCTTCAAACTACAGCTAACCCCAGTTCCATTTCGTTGTTGCCTGCTTCTCGATAAATCTCCAGCCACAAATCAATTCCATACGGACCATGACCTTGTTGCTGTGTCGTTTCTCCATAAAGCCATCATTACCAGTAATCAGTTCAGCATAGGCACCACTCCTTGATACAAGCCAATAACACCTTCGCAACCAGCACCATTGCTGGATATTATTTCATTCATCACGAACCCTCGCTGTCTGCACTCAAAACTGGAACCAACACCAGATTCTGACCAAGAACATCTCCTGAATATTCCATCTCGCACAAACTAGCGACAACTGCTTGAAGAAGAAAACGGGAATTCCATCTGTTTGACAGAGAATGAACAATACTGTCTGATGCCTTCCATTCCGCAAAGATGTGGTGGAGAGATGGGCCACATCCACTCTTTTTCTATTAACTCCAAATGGGCCTGACACATTCCAACTAGCAAAGACAACTCTTTGCTTTGCTTACCGACCTCTTGGCCGTGATGTGTAGCCAAGAAGGTAATTTGAGTGGTGCTGATACATAAATACTAGGCCAGCCACATTTAAACAAGTGTCTTTGGAGCTGTGAGTAGTAGCCTTGACAATATTCCTTCGCAAACACCAATTTAGCTTCTAGTTAAGCCATATATTCCCAAGGTGATCGATTTGCTAGTACTTTCTACAAAAGCACTAAAATAATGGTATTAGTAAAATTATCGAGTCCTAACGAATATAAATATGGGTATAAAATATATCACAAACGTGCTTATCATTACCCTGACACTTTCTCGTAATGGGAGCACTGTACGCCGTACGCTGTAAACCGCCAGACCAATACCCCAGTGAGCATCCCCCAGTTTGTGACATGTTTGATGTCTCGAGTAAATGGATCAAGTCGCGAGACTTGCCGCTAAAAGCATCACATAGTGCTTTTAGGTCAAATAATAAAATTGTTCGTGGAATCAATGTTTATGAAGCATTGTATATAATCGATGCGGATAAAGCATTATTTATAATCGATGCGTATAAAGCATCGTTGTTTTAAAGATCGCCTAAATTAGTCGCGGATCTTAATGTCTTATAAGGAGCATGACTAGATACCTTTTGGCGATCGTTGATATCCCTAAGGATGAGCTACCGTTTGGTCGATCGTTCCATGTAGGCGAGTGACGACTGATAGCCATTCTAAAATCCTATCAGCCGATCTTGGTTAGATCTGGACCGTTTAAATCGGCTAGCCAAGTTGAATGGACGAGACGATTTGCGGCAGTTATTGACTACTGTTGAGTCATTCAAGCGGCACGAAGGTCCATCTTTGGGCGATCGTTTGAAGATCACATGGGTGAGTTGTATCTTGGCCGATTGCTCCTCATGAAAGGGGGTGGCATGTGATCACTACGTCACCCTATTGATTATCTAATATCTGATCTAAACTGTCCGACCAAGCTAGCGAAGTTGGATGTACGAGATGGTTTGCGGAAGTTATTTGTTACCGTTAATCCAAATTAGGGTTTGGAAGCCGTGTGGCCAACCTTCTTTTGGGTGATCAATTCAAGGAATTTGAGGGCTAGTTTAAGTAGGCCGACCGACCATGTGTAAAGGTGGGTCGACGGTGATCACATTGAAGCTTTCGGGGCCACCTGAAATTGAATCCAAACCTCTCAATTTGGTCGGCGAAGATGGATGGTTGTGATCGATTTGTGATAGTAGTGTGTTGCCGCAACACAACTTAGGGTTTTAAAACGGTGCGTTCACCCTACTTTGGGCAAATAATTTGACACGCTCTGGGGTTGATATGATCAAATCGATCACCAGGGGAGGATTTGGGTCAACGGTGAGCATGTTAGCACTTCTTTAATCGTTCGAAAGAAAATCTAAGCCGTCCAAATAGGCTAGCTAAGTTGGACGGATGCGATGGGCTTTGAGACCGTTTTTTCCGGTTTTAGCTCGTTTGAGCTTGTTTTTGCCAATAGCGCGATCACCCACATTAGGGATAATCGTTCGAAGCGATGCGGGTGTACTAGGTGGAATCCGCTTGGTTGGGGCGTTAGTGGGCCTGCCGGAGGTTATTATGATGATCGCCTAGATTCGCTAGGAGTAGGCTAGGCTTGTTAGATCGTGTGGCCAAATTGTGTGGTCGTGATTATTTTTGTGACCAATATGAACAGTCTAGATTTTCCTTTAGGAATTTAAATGCGTTCAATCATGCTGCCTTTTAATTAAAAGGTGTGTTAACACGCTAATATCTTTATTAGAGAATGGTGTATCCTACGTGAGTGTTTTCATGCATGTCTCAACACTGACACTTCGGGAGGTTCATGCTACTCCACTGCGAGTGAAAATTAATTGTCAGGTCATGCCAATATTGAGAGTTCAGCTGGGAACATACCATAGGAAAATTCTAGGCAGGTCATGCATTAGTGAATAATGTAATAGGTTAAAATTTACATAATATCTGGGATTGTTTCTTCACGCTTCATTCTGGATAAATTTAATAAATATGTTGAATTTCTCAATACATGTTTAAGTGAAAAGCTTTATGCACTCATCACTTTCAAATAGCTTTCGTTCCTTTGCAGGATGACAACGCATTAAAATACAGGGTTTCACGATTTTAGCCCTAAAACGAAAACCACCATCAACACCTTGGTAACAAAGAATTCAATATTCACCGTTAGATTAAAATCTGATTAGATTCAAACTAATATATTTCAACCGTTAGATCGAACTTAGCTTGTTACACATAAATGAAAAGTGACTTTATTTAGATATGAGTAACCGTACCTAAACATGTGCACCTTTGTTGCCTCAACAATAGTTAACAGAGGTTAGCCATATGAACACTTTCATATGAACCTTATTCATCTTAACCATAATTAGTTCAAATGACTCAAATGAAACTAGTTCTAGAGTTGTTCAATTGTTTATATTCTCATAGAAGTATACAAGACCCAATTGAAGCAAAATCGATTTTGATTCAATCGAATCAAGTCATGAACATTATAGCCACGGTTCGCAAAAGATTGAATTCTCTATTATATAAATGTATTAGTTCACGAACAAACCGATTTTAGAACATTTTCCACTCTGGTATGCAAACGGGTACACATACCTAAATGGCCGGACTGAGTTTGGGTTCGTCAGTACACGAACTGGTACGCATACCTTCCAAACTCCATAGAAATTCCTGGAACTGAACCTCATGCCAGTACGCGTACCGGTATGCGTACAAGGTTCCCGGACTTGGATTACATATATGCAAGTACGCATACTATTCTTATATATAATTGTTCTAAACTCTCATTTCAATCATTGAAATATTATTAGAAGACGACAATAGTTGTCTCACGCAAACTATTAGCTTCTAAGCAATTTTCAGGTGATCGAATCAATAAGAAATATTCTGAGTCTACATCAAATGACTGTCTCAGACAAATCATGTAAGATGTTACCAGGCGATTTTCACATGATCATCTTTTGACTTTCGTCAAGAATATATGATGAACTTGGTTAAAGCGAAAGCTTACCAACATATATTTAGAGAAATATGTAATCGAGTTAAACTCAACTCGAAATATCAAATGTGTATAGTTGAAGTCTATATAGCTATATGACTTTTGTTTCAAATAAGAGATAAAGTAGATAGACTTTTGAGTGATAGCTGAGTTCAAGTTTCCACATACCTTTTGTTGATGAAGTTCCACAAGCTCTCCTTAGTAGTTATTCGTCTTCATTCGATGAACGCCGTGAAGCCTAATGCTGAACTGCACTTTCAATCATAATCCGAGACTTAGCTATAAGCACACTAGAAATCAATACTTATAGTTTTAACTAAACTTGACAACAAGCTTGTGATAGCAACGGTTGCGAGTTTGACCGAGCAGTTCTCTTACACATCATGCATGATGAGATACGAGAATGTAGATCATGTTTTGTTACGAAGGCCCTCAATATTTTATGGGGATTTGCCGACCGCAACTACAAAGTCTATCCTGATATATTATTACACTGTTCACTGGCATAAAATAATACTGAAATTTCGTGGCGTCCGTATCTCACCACGCATGGTCATCGAGTCTTACTTGAAATCAACTTATATGGTTGAAATTTTTGTCGGCCCTTACTGCTGATCATTCAATTACATGGCTTTTTCAGCATGCACTGCTGCGGTCATCCAATATTTAATAGCTTCGCAGAAAGTCACCCATATATTTTAGGATTATTCCCGCCCAAATATGTAACTGCAAAGTTAATTTCGGAAATCAGGAACTAATTTTGCTGGAAAACCTAGTTGTAAATTTAATATATATTATTAGTTATATCTGATTGGACCAACACCTGCGAACTAGGTGTGTTACAGTAAACGTAATGTGATGATGATGATATAATTATGGGATATTTTGACATTGGGTCCCAACTTTGTGACCAGAGATGCATTTGGGTCCTAAAAAGTTCAAAATTAGAGTTTGGGTCCCAAGACTATATTTGACCGTTACCAAAATAATTTTGATTTTTAAATGATTTTATTTATTTAATTCATGAGTTTCCATTAAGCCCTCGCGTGCGGGATAACTCTGAATTTTAATTGACCATGAAAATCCATAAATTTGACCAATTTATATCATCTTTTTCCTCGCCGGTAGCATTGCTTTTTCATCTTTGTCTTGCATCAAAATATTTATCAAGATCGAATTGATTAAATTCTACACTCGACCAATTAAAAATTTTCCTTTAGTTTAAATTGAAGAGTTGGAAGGGGTACTTCTAAGATTGTGTCAATTTTATGGATATATATAGAAAACTGATTTATTTTTACTTTTTTTAGTATTTTGATTTTTAACACAATTAATTATTGGAAAATGGGTTCAAAAAGAGGATGAAATAAACATAAAGAAATTGTTGTACTCCAGACTTTCAAGGCTCGAATAGATTTATTTTAGACGATTATTTCTACCCTCCCAATATTAATTGGCGATTACAACAGGTATGCGAAATAATGCCTTCAAGATACAATGAAAGCCCTACAACAGAAAATTGGAGTTTGTACCCCTTGACCTAACCAAGAACACACGAGAGAGGTTTTTGATGATGCTTTAGAAAGACAGAAAACAAGTTGAATTGATTGATGAGAATGGGAGAATGCCTTCACTATTTATAGGGATATTCATGCCTATTAGTAATGCCTTTTCATCACCAACAGACGCTTCCAAAAGCCATTAATGGTGGCTTATGGGAGAGACGCGTCTGTTCAAGTTTGAACACAGTCGGGAGGGGCTACGCTCCCCCGGATAGCGGCAAACAATCTTGAAAATATCCAACATTAATGTGGTTTGATAATGAATGTGAATCTTTTCTGAAAGTGATTTGATCATTTCGAAAGAGATTTTTAAAGATATACGACGTCTAATTCTTAGAAAATGATGATGCAATTAGAAATTAGAAAATTGATGATCATGAAGAGTTTACCGGTTCACAGAAATATAATAAGGTAATGATTTTATTATTAGTAGTAACAAATTTATTCTTCTAAATAATTGGTATGCCGATAGATCTATTGAATCCGAGAGCGAGAAATGATACCAAGTTTTCCTTTTAATCAAAGTCAATCAAATCACTAAAAACTGAAATCGTCAAACAATTGTTTTCCTGATCAAAAAAAAAAAAACAATTGTTTTCTTGAATCTATAACTCGTGAAAAAACTAGATATCACTATATCGAATAATGGTCCGTAAGGGAAGTTCCTATGGAATGAACAAACCTAGAGTTTGTTCATTTTGATCCCACTATGGGATGAACAAACCAAGAAAATGGATGTTCAAATGAACAGATTTGTTCATTTGAACACTAAGACACTCCAGTAGGCGCGCGTCTGGTGAAATGGCATGTGCCATGACTAATAACTCGGGCGACATCAGATCTGACGCCAGAGATTTCCACCAGAGCGCGCGTTAGTGAACTTGGCGCAAGCGATTTGTCTGATGTCGCCGAGTTCATAGTGAGAACGACCCCAGGTTTTCCCATCCTGCTTCCCTTCTCCTATAAATTCGTTTCGTCTTTAGACTTTTACTCACACCTTTCTAAACCTTACAAACAAAACTACTCATATCAATTCAGTTTCACAAATATGTCATCGTCACAACAACAAACACCACAACAAATACCACGACAATCATAGAAAAAGAGCACAAGAATTCGTGGTACGAAGTATACAATGGATGAAGACGAGTCACTTTGCATAAATTATGTATTATACACAGTAGATAATATTAATGGTTGCAGTCAAGAAAAAAACTCTTTTTACGGTAAAATTTTAACAAATTTTTGCAAGGAAACCGGTAACAAATATGCTCGTGATGTGGATGGGTTATGTCATCGTTTTTGCACAATTGCAGCAGCCATTAGTGAATATGTAGCTATTATCACTCAAATGTGGAACAACAGAAGAAGTGGTGAAAGCGAACCAGATGTGGAACGAAGATGTTGGGAAGAGTGGCAAAGAACCCACAAAGGTTCAAGCTTCCAATATGAAAGTTGTTTCACCATTTTGAGGGTGCTTAATAAGTTTAACCCATACTTGCTGGAAGGTCATAAAGTGACTGATGGAACTCCAAGTAGTCAGGTTCAACACAATAGTAATCTAGATGTTAACACCAACGGCAAGAGAAGAAGAGGAGGTGGTGTGAAAGCTGCAAAAGCAGCGAGAGACGCAGCCCAACAAGCAGCAGAAGGAGGTTCAAATGAGTTCAACTATGATGATCACAAGCAAATAGAGATGCAGATGGAGGCAGATAGAGTGAGGGACCGTGTCATTGCTTTAGAAAATCAACGGAAAGCTCGTCTTTGGCGAGAACAATACTATAGGGATTATAATCTAAACAAGTTACTCAACATGGACACCGGAAAAATGAATGAACGATAATATTCTACATGGAATATGCAAATGGATCAAGTCCAGGCCGATTCAGTTGTGAATGTTGCAGACGAAGGTGATGCCTCGGAAGAAAATGAAGAGGAATTCAATCTTGATAATGCATGAATTAAAATTACTTTTATAATTCAGTCTTGCTAATAACACGTTAGTTTAGTTTAATTAAAATTACTTTTATAATTGCATCAATTTTAAATCTTAATAACTACTTTTAAATTAAAAAATATATTAATTAAAATAAAAAACAATTTTTAAATTGAAAAACTTATTAATCATCTGCCTCTTCCTCTCCCCCTGCCTCTCCCTCTCGCATCGTCTGCTGCACCTTTTAAAGCCCAAAGGTGCTTTGTTAAATATTGTCTTAGTTGTGCATAGATTCCCCGATTGTGTAGTCTGTCAGTCACAAGTCTATATTCTCTTTCCGGACGCCCATGCTCCACCACAAGATTCGGCCTCAAATCTTCATCTTCAAAACTAGTCCAGGTTGGGTCACGCCTGGTTTCTTCAATGACCATATTATGCAGAATAATACAAGTCATCATAATTTTGTTCATTTCTTGAATATCAAAAAAGCGTGCCAGCCCAGCTATGATGGCAAACTTCCTTTTCAATATGCCAAAAGCGCGTTCAACATCCTTTCTACATGCCATTTTTTGTGTGTTAAAGTACTGCATATCCTTCGAAGTCATCGGACCATGGCCTACCTGTTTATAAGCTTGAACCATAGTTGACCATTCTGGATAGATTCCGTCTGCTAGATAATAACCCTGATTGTAGTGATTATCGTTGATGGTGAAATTGATCTACGTGCAATCCCATTCTTAAGATCTTCAAACAATGGTGACTTATATAAAACGTTGAGATCGTTATTTGAACCTGGGATTCCAAAATAAGCATGCCAAAACCAACAATCGTAGCTAGCTGAAGCTTCTAAAATTACAGTTGGTTTTGGATAATGAACCTTATATTGGCATGCCCATTCTACCGGACACGCATGCCACGTCCAGTGCATGCAGTTAAGACTACCAAGCATTCCTGGAAAACCCCTCTCGGTGTTTTCTGCAGTTATTCTTTGAACAGCTTCCTGAGTTGGCTTTCTTAAAAAGGTTGGACCAAAATGCTCGACTATTGTTTCGCAAAACAGTTTGAGATACCTAAAGGCGGTTGTTTTCCCAATACGAATGTAATCGTCCGTGGAATCCAGTGGTACCTCGTAACATAGTATACGGAGGGCCGCTGTGACCTTTTGTTCGGGACTAAAGCCTCGTATATGTCGTGCATCATACTGATAATTAAATAAAGGTTGTACCTGACAAAGCTCGGCAATAATCCTTTGTGTCAAGTTGCGGCCCATGCGGAATCGTCCCTGAAAATTATGTTTGGAATAGACACAGTCATGATTAAAATAATCATGCATCAGCTTTTTGTGGTAAAAATGTCGATTCCGCCATGTCCATCTTCTACTTGCAACTTCATTTAACTCTAAAGGCTTTGGTATGATCCCGGTTTGTAATTGCAGAATCAAATTTCGTCTTTTTCTATCTTGATATGCATCTTCATCCATTTGGTTCAAAAACTCTATACACATTTCTTCATCTTCTTCATACAACATGTCATCCATCTCCATATCCTCCTTAGAAGAATCAGAATTCATGATTAGAAATTGAGAGTTAATCGAATTAAAAAAATATTGATCGGATAAAAGATTGTTGTGTATTTGTGAGATCAAATTCGATCCTATTTATAGAAGTGGGAAGTAGATGTTCCGATAGCCGTTGGAAACCTGTCGTTGCCATTGGCGATTTTATGCCAAACTCTGGCGTCCAGGGAGCTGTCGCCCGCGCCATCATCCAAAACGCCAGCGTTTGGATGCAGATTTCCCGCGTCATTATACCTGTCGCGCGTTTACTATTTGGTCGCCCAATGGTTTTCCATAGTGGAGAATCATATTTGACCATCCACGTAGCTCAACAAACTTTGGTTTTGGCCATTGCCAATTAGTAAATAAATAGAAAACTTAATTTTAGCTGGTCTTTTCCTTATTTAATTACTCCCTCCGTTCCTATTATATAGACGGAATATTGGATTTTCATAGTCCCACTAAATAGGCGGAATTCTAATTCCAAGGTGCTTTTTGACATATATACCCTTATTTATATTGTATGAGAATTTGTATTGAGAATAAGACAAGGGGTATAGATAAGAAAAAACATGAAAAATTATAAAAACCATGCATTTTCTTATTCTATGATATTTCACCTTCTCCGCCCATATATTAGGGACGGAGGGAGTAGTTTTCTTACTGTCAAGCCGGTCAATACAAGTCTTGGAACCCGAACTCTAATTTCAAATTTTCTAGAACCCAAAATCAAAATATCCCTATATAACTATAAGATGTACACGTATTTTTTTTGCTTGTACTTTACAGGATTTATATGATTGTTTAAACCAATTTCATGTAATGCACAATATAATGGAGTTAGTAAAAACCAAGTTGACCAAAACAAATAGGTCCCTCTAATTTGTATTGGTCAAACCCATAAATATGAAGTAGATATATGAATTATTCGTATTTCATCATCAAAATACTAACTAATTCAAAAAAGAAAATAAATCAAAATACTAACTAACATCATAGGAAACCAAAGTCCTTCTTTAATTAATTCATCTAATAACTAAGCTTAATTTTAAAATCAAATTAACGTGTTTTAGCTGGATAAGTCAACATGAACTTATTTAACTAATATCATCATCTACTTGTACATTATATCAACAAAGAAAAAGAGGGAATCTCAGAAGATTTTTCTACTTCTTGTCCAATTAAGAGTCAAAATGTTTTGGGTTTAGGAACTGCTGTTTATAAATACAAAAATGTCACAATTATTGTTGTTTGTCAATTAATTTCAATTATTAACCCTCTATTTTGTATTTTTGTCTTAATTTATTTCATCTGTTTTTCTTTATCCAAAATTTTAATCTCATTCTTATCAACATCTACTTCAATCTCCTACTATTCTAGAGTTGGTAGTGTCTTTGTCTCTTAATAGACCCCCCTTGGGTATCTGCTGATTAATTGGGTCAGAAATTTTAGTCGTGAAATTAGGGGGAGACCCAAAAAAAATAATATTCTCGTTATCAAACCCACAATTAATTTTTGGTACTGTCACACTCATAATTATATGAAATTATTAGGGAATCAATACATAACTCGTTATGCATACTATCTTTTCAGTCATAACTCGTTATGCAGCCTAATTTTTCAGGGGTATAATTGGAAGCGCAACTTGGACATAACATACCTAAAAATCCGCGCATTGGAATTTTACAAATTTTATATCGTTGGAAATCTTTTTAAAAGAGCTACGCAACGAGTACAAACAAGAATATCAAATTTTTGTTTTTGAAGAAAAAATCGGAGGTGATCCTCATTTTAGGGAAAAATTTCGAAAACTTGATACATAACCATTATGCAGTCACCAAAAACGATGCATAACACATTCTGCAGACGCATAACGAATTATGCAACCATTTCCTCCACTGCATAACACATTATGCATTTGGATAACAAAATTATGCATCTATAACAAGTTATATTACCATTTTTTTTGGTTGATTTTAGCGCGTACATATAAAAAAATTGATGCATAATGCAATATGCATCCATATTTACGGATGCATATCAGGTTATGCATCTATTTTCTCGATGCATAAAAGTTTGTGCAGCAATTTTCTCGATGCATAACGCATTATACAGTCATATTTTCGGATGCATAACAGGTTATGCATCCATTTTCTTGACTGCATAACATGTTATGCAGCTATTATTATAGGTGCATAACGTGTTATGCAACCGTTTTTTTTTTTGTTGGTTTCAATACTAACAAAAAGTAGCTGCATAACGTGTTATGCAACCATTCTCTGTACTGCATAACAAGTTATGCAAACAAAAAAAGGTTGCATAACTTGTCATGCACCTACAATAATAGCTGCATAACGTGTTATGCACCCATTTTCCGGACAACATAACAAGTTATGCAACAAATTTTGTAGACAACAAATCTTGCATTGGACTGCAAGACTTAACATCAACCACTTTCCCAACACTTTCATTGAATCTCCTCGGCATCAATCCATTGAATCTCCATGGTTCACAATTTATAGTTCATGCAAACTTCAAGTCAACTGTAGCTTCTTTGTTTCCTCCATCAGCCAAGAATAATCATAACTCTGCATACTGCAATTCAGTGTTCCTCACTTTTATATATGTACTGCCAAGTCTGCAATTGCATATAAGAATCGAGAGAACTGAGAAACAACAGACTAGACATCGAGAAACTACTAAACACTAGTGGATCAATTATAAGCTGAACAAGTAATTCATACTCAATTTTAACATTCCCCTTCATCAAGCCACCAAATCGATACTATGAATGCCTAAATGATTATGAATTGTTTCAATTATAAGCTGCACAATCCACCAAAATAGCAATTCATACTAACATTTTCTTCTGTTCGTCTCAGCCACTACCGATTGAACCAGTTCATATACTCACTGTCAATCGATACCACAGATAGAACTCTCTCCAGTTCAACCAACTGCACTGGCTCCATTCACGTTGAATCCACCACCACCAGCAACCATGTCAACAGTCCCCGTTCCTACTTCCTTCCAACAGCTAATTCGATGCATTGCGAACAAATTCATCATTCTCCATCCCGGCATCTTCATTTCTCCCCTGACTGCAAAGCAAACAAAAGTCTCCATTTCTAACTTCTCCTCACCATCTATTCATCACCAAAGTCCGGCTACGGCCAGTTTATCAGTCCAACTTCAGCTCCTTCTCAGACTCACCACCGGCTGCAACAACAGTAATTAACACCAAGACTGAAACCCATCGTCAAATTAGAGCTCTTTATACAGCCAACAAACTGTTGTTATACAGCCTTTAGAAGCCTAATATACAAAGTAATAGGACTCAAAATAGTGGTTGTTGCAGAACAGGTCGTTCAGGCCATTTAGCAAACACATAGTGTCTATTTTAATGATGATACAGATTCAAGCTTCCTGTCATTCCTAAACTCATACACATCTCCTTCCCTGCAGAGAAATTTAAGTATGAAACAAACCCATTCATTTATAGTCATTTGTAAGCTCTAAAACATCTTCATCTTCTCATTAATCAACGCATGATGCCTCTGATTCTGGGAGAACAACTTGAACTCCATCTACCCCCTTGCTTGTAGTTGATGCTATTCAATCCACCATCAGCTCAAGAATTCGAAACCCACTAGTCCACTGCAAACATCCATGAACCCACCAAACTCCGTTTATGTCACGACTTCTAAATCCAAGGACTAAACCATCGTTCAATGAGTTTCATTCTCAGGGGAAAACTAAATCAAGCTAGAAATCCCTATTTTTGAATTTTTAGAAAAAATCCCTTAATGGGTTTGTAAAACAAGTTTTGGAAACCATTGATCGGTAGATAAAACTTGTTTTCAAAGAAGATTTTGAAAGAAATTTCTGATTTTTGTGAAAATCTAAATTTTCATGAGAGATTTTTCTCAAAACTTATAGATCTGAATGTTAAGAGCAAAAGTGATAGAGATATGAAGAAAAGTTTCTGATCTTCTAATTTTTCAGATCGCTCCATTCAGTGATAGCAACAAAAGAATTGAAGATGAAATTTGCTTGAAGAAGAAACAAAAAAACTAAGAAACCGATTTTTTTTAATTTTGGGTGTGGGAATAAATTTTTCCCCAAAAATGGGTGCGCGCCTGAAATTTTGGGAGCGTGGGTTTCACAGTGAAAAAATCTTTGAGAATGGGTCTCACTGTAGTTTTCACTTTTTTTTTTTCACCTTGCTAATTAATGCAACAGTGACTAGGTACATCTTCAATCGCATACATGTGCATCCATTTTCCTTTTGAATGGTTGGTAAAAGTAAATGACATGATGTACATTCTGTCATATAGGAGAAAGAGAGATGAGTGGAATTTGGGAGTGGGTTTTTGGTACAAGTTAAAAGAAAGAAACCAAAACAGCTCTCTCCAGTCCAGTACAATGTACCATTTTGATCCAAGCAACAAGTGATTTTCGTATCAGGAATCAGATAAAGGAAGGAATAGAGATTTCTCTATTTGTGTAAAGATTTTGGTGGGAGGAGATATTTTATGTTTAGATTGCGTGCTATAACTAGTTCTCACTAGATTTGTGCCCGTGATATGTAATGGGCATCTTTTTTCTTTTTAACTTGGTGAGCGTGGGGCTTTGCCCCGCCCCGTGATGATATATTTTTGATTTGGTGTACGTAGGACTTGTCCCGTTCGATGGCGATGCATTTTTTATTTAGTGTGCACGGGTCTTTGCCCCGCCTCGTGGAGGTACATTTTTGATTTGGTAAGCGCGGGGCTTCCCCCTCCTCATGGGAATGTATTTTTCATTCAGTGTGACCGGGCAAATACATTAAATAGGTGGATAATATTTTATTTATTTTCTTCTTTTATTTTTGCAGAAAATATGTGGATTTTTTTTCTTCGAAAAAAGAGTCATAATATGGTAAGTATTTGAAATTCAAACACGTTGCCAAGCGTGCTCACTAAAATATTTGTTTCACAAAACTCAAAAAGGACTTGTTTTGGCCAATAGGAAGCGAGAATTTCCTCATTTGTGACCGTGCTATGCATCCTGCATTTATGTTTATCCATATTTTTGATTTGGTGTGCATCTACCTTTTTATTTCATTTTCAAACAAAATATGTGTGAAATATATGGATTCTTTTTTCCTTTCCTTTTTTCCCTTTACGTATGAGTTTGGAAAAAAAGTCATAATATCTATTCGACTTTGAATTGATTTTGGACTTTGATAAACTTGAAACACAGTAAGTTAAGTTTTCTTTTGAGCTTAAAGTTTATGCCCGTGATATGCACCAGACATTTTCTGTTCTGGTAACTTTTATATACTTTTTCTTTCATCAAAACCGGCATGTAACCTGTTCTACGCATCACCCAGTGGTGATGCACAAAACCTTAACCGCAGACTCCATGATGTAATCTCTAAGCCCCGCCCAGCAGTTTGTAATTTTAAATTGGATTTTGATGTCAATATGTGCCCTATTCAACCATACTAATTTCGATGTAAACACCAATAGTCGAGAATGGAGATATAGTCGTTCTGGTTGTGGTTGGGTGTCTTTATTTATTTGTTTTGATGATGATGATTTCGTAAGTCTTAAATATTATCTAGAAAGCTACAGAAATTTGTCTACGAAGTCAATTCCTTCCCATGGGCTGCCATCTTAGACAAAATCCTAACCCAATTAAGCCTTCAAGGTGTTCTCTGTTGCACCAACAACATAGAGAGTTAAGAGACCTCTGGACATATATTATACACTGCAATCAAAATTTTGGTCTTCCACCATCCACTGGGAAACTCTTTTGAGTTTGTGCACCCTTTTTTTAGTTGTTGTAATTTCTAGCCTTTTTTTCCTTGATCTAACCAATTTGAAGTTATAAACGGACTACGAAATATGAGTAGATTCAACACTATCCTGCCTATATCACAATTAGGAGGAAGCTTGTTTAGTGCATTATTAATACACAAATTGTGTGTTGTGTACTGAAATCTTAGTTCAGTTTTAGTTAGTTGCTAACAGTAAAAATTAAACAAAGAAGATATGAGTAGTGCATTTGAACAAAAATCTAACAAATACAAAAATCTATGAAATCAAATTATCAATTCGTGATCGAAAAATAAAAAAAAAAACTTAATAGCACAAATCGGTACAAACCTAGTTGACCCACTTCGGAGAGATTAACTCTAGCTGCAGAAATAAAACACGTACAATGACATAAATCAAAATTTAATAACTCCAATCCGTTCGACAATGAAAAAGAAAAAGAAAAAAAAAGAAACCCTAATAAATAATTCAGAATCAAAAATTTATAACAGGAAGTAGTAGAGAAAATATAGAAGAAACAGGAAGAAAAGAAAAGGATTAAGGTTGGGGTTTACTAATTGAGATGTAGTTATTTATCCTTTTTTTGAAGCTTCGCACCTGTATTTTGGAGAAGAGAGGAAGCGACTAAATCCTACAATTCAGGATTATGAACCCATCATTATATAGACTCAACATTGATATGGTTTCCTTGTTAGAGACGAAGTATTACTCAGTTTAGGTATATATTTTTATTACTATATTTAATCAGTTAAGTTTGTTTAGTAATTAATCAAAGACGTAAATATTTTTTATTTTATTTGAAACGATTTCTTTTTTTGGTGTCAACTATTTCCTTTTTTAACATGATTTGGTTTTTAAGAGTTTTACGTATTAAGAATTTACTTTTTTATTATTATTATTTATTTAAAGGTTTTGACGTGAGTTTTGTCCACCCTTACTAAAGTACAATTAAATATAGGTGTAAACACGGTGTAACTAAATAATTCAAGGTTAATTTTTAACATAAGTATTGTCCACCTACTTTTTTTTAACACCATTACTAACGGACAATTAAATATTTGATATATCTAAATTTTAACCAAATTTTAATTATTACAATCAATAGAGTTATGCCAAGTGTCCTCACCCTACCTTCTGCATTAGAAAATGCCTTTCTAGGCAAATAAAAAGCGAGGGTTTCATCACCGTTTAATATGAGAGCTTTATTTGTCAAGGCCTTTAAGGAGGAAGATGCTTCTATGCTTCTGTTTGTAGCCCCGTATTTTTTTTTTTTGTCCCTAAACTACATCCAAATTCCTTAAATTGGAGAGGTTTTCAGGAATTATAGGGTTCGAACCCCTACCTCGGCCGTGGGAGGGAGCATACCAAGTACCAACCACCGGACCAGAAAAAAGTTAAAAACATGGAAAATAGGGGTGGAAAAACAACTGAAGTATTTTTGATGTGAAAAAGAAAAACAAATTACTTGTGAAATGAAGCCCACTTTTGTCTTTACATGTTTTGTTTCTTTGCATTCACAGAGAATCCTAGCTAGCTTCTTACATAAGTAGATGACGAAATAGAGAGTAGAGACAATATATTGATGCCAATGCCAACCTCTCTGGCTCTTAATTTTCAAACCCATAACTTAAGCTGGTCTCCACTGTTATTATTAGTATTTGATTAAATGTGGGTTGTTTTGAATTCTCTGTTTTCTTCTTGTTTTTAATCTAGTAGTATTAGGTGAGGTTTTGGTTAAGTTTGAGAAGAAATAATTTCATCAAGTTTCTTAAAACCAGAAACATTAACTAAGACAAGGTTAAAAAACAAATTGCAATGGCTATATAAACTCCAAGCTTCCATCACCTAAACAGTTTAAAACCTGATTGTCTTCTTCAATTGAATTCCTTGTGAATATCTGTTTTTGTCTCTTCCGAGTCTGCACCATGTCCAAAATCTCACCTTCTTCTTCTTCTTGCCATCTGCATTTAACTCTGCCTTAATTAGTTCAAATATTTTTAATTTTGATCCTGAACATAAACTTTAGGAAAATGGGTTTGATACAGGGATACAATATGTTGTTGTTTCTATTGTTGCTTGTTACTGTTATTCATGGAGATACTTCCAAGGATTCTCAGTGGCTTTTAAGTATTAAAACAAAGTTGATTGATCCTCAAGGAGTTCTTGACAACTGGTCTTCCAAAGTTAATATATGTAGTTGGAATGGAGTCAAATGTTCAGTGAGTTTGAACCAAGTTGTGGGTCTAAATTTATCTAATTCAGGACTATCTGGTTCAATATCATCTGAATTCTCGAACCTCGTTTCGCTTCAAATTCTTGATCTGTCCTTGAATTTTCTCACTGGTATCATTCCTTCTGAGCTTGCACAACTTCAAAATCTAACGGAGCTTCATCTGTATACAAATTCTCTTTCTGGTAAGATTCCTGGAGAGATTGGTCTTTTGAGAAAACTGCAAGTTCTTCGGATTGGTGATAACTTGTTAAGCGGAGAAATTACGTCCACCATCGGAAATTTAAGTGATTTGAGAGTATTGGGTCTTGGTTACTGTCAACTCAATGGGACCATTCCAGTTGAAATAGGCAATTTAAAGAATTTGAAATCTTTGAATTTGCAAAAGAATAGTCTCAGTGGATACATACCACAAGAGATTGGTAATTGCAAACAACTTCAACTCTTCTCAGTGGAAAACAATAATCTCCAGGGAAGAATTCCTGCGTCGATTGGAAAGCTTGAAGCTTTAGAGATACTCAACTTGTCGAATAACACTTTGTCTGGGTCGATCCCGGTCGAGCTCGGTGACTTATCCAATTTGAAGTACTTAAGTTTGCTCGGAAACAGATTAAATGGTGAAATTCCTTTGGAGTTGAATCAATTGAATCAGCTTCGTACACTTGATTTGTCGAGAAATAATCTTTCAGGAAGTATCAGAATCTTCAATACACCACAAGTCAAGAATATTGAGTCACTGGTTCTAGCTGACAACTTTCTCACAGGTGAAGTTCCAAGGCATCTCTGCATGGGTAACTCCCCAAACTTGCGGAAATTGTTTATTGCAAGAAACAAACTAAGCGGCGGAATACCCAGCGAATTGCTAAACTGCTCTTCACTTCGACAACTAGACCTTTCTGATAACGACTTAACCGGGGAATTACCTTCTAATATCGACAGTTTAGAGAATCTTACTGATCTTCTACTCAACAACAACAGCTTTACAGGAATACTTCCCGCTCAAATTGGTAGCTTGAGTAATTTAGAATCTCTGTTTCTATTCCACAACAGTCTTACAGGAAGCATTCCCGCCGAAATTGGAAAACTTCAAAGGTTGAGTCTTCTTTATCTTTATGAAAACCAAATGTCAGGTACTATTCCATTGGAGCTAATGAACTGTTCGAGTTTAACAGAGATAGATTTCTTCGGAAATCATTTTAGTGGATCAATTCCATCCACTATTGGGAAGCTCAAAAATCTAGTTTTACTTCAACTGAGACAGAATGATTTATCCGGTCCAATACCGCCAAGTTTGGGTTACTGTAAGAATCTCCAGTCTTTGGCATTAGCCGATAACAATCTCTCTGGAACACTTCCGGTAACTTTGAAATTTCTCAGAGACCTTACCCTCATTACACTATACAACAATTCGCTTCAAGGTCCTCTTCCTGAAGCTCTCTTTCTACTGAAGAATATCACAATTATCAATATTTCTCACAACAAGTTTACTGGAAGTATGTATCCGCTTTCGGGTTCCAATAATTTGGTCGTAATGGACCTGACAAACAATAGCTTTTCTGGTCCAATTCCCACTAGACTGTCAGAATCAAAAGGCTTGATTCGGCTCCGTCTCGGGAAAAACTTCTTGAATGGTAATATTCCTCCTGAATTTGGTGCACTTACCGAACTAAGCTTTCTTGATTTGTCATCAAATAATCTCACAGGAGAAATTCCCATCCAGTTATCAAAATGTAAGAAATTAGAGCATTTCACACTTCAAAATAACAACTTCATGGGTATTATTCCTTCATGGCTAGGAAGTTTACAATCCCTTGGGGAGCTTGATTTATCATCGAACGAGTTTCACGGACAGGTACCGTCCGAGCTTGGAAACTGTTCGAGACTACTTAAGCTTTCTCTCAGTGACAACAACCTCTCAGGTGACATCCCATTAGAGATTGGAAAACTTAGTTCATTAAATGTTCTCAACTTGCAAAGAAACAACTTTTCTGGATCAATTCCTGCGACAATTCAGCAATGCACAAAGCTCTACATGTTGAGACTCTCGGAGAATTCCTTAGTGGGCGAAATCCCATCTGAGCTTGGACAACTGAATGATCTACAAGAGATGTTGGATCTTAGCAGCAATTCATTGTCAGGTGAAATTCCGTCTTCTCTTGGAAATCTTATCAAGTTAGAGAGATTAAACTTATCCTTCAATCAACTCCAAGGAGACGTACCTTCATCACTAGGAACTTTAACTAGCCTTCATGTCCTAAACTTAACGAATAACCGCCTCCAAGGTGAACTTCCTTCAGGCTTCTCACAATTTCCACCGAATTCCTTCTTGGGTAATGACAAACTGTGCGGTGCACCGTTAAGTCCATGTTCAAGATCAATGGGCTCAGTGAGAAAATCGGTATCAGATACGGCGGTTGCGGGAATAGTAGTAGCTATTGTTTTTACTTCAACAATGATTTGCTTGGCAATGTTGTATATTATGTTACGGATTTGGTGTAACTGGCGAAGAGTTTTAATTTCAAATTCAGATGGTAGTGCTGGAGATGAGTTTAAGAAAGGAGAAAACAAATGGGTTTACGGAAATGATCATCAAAAGAAGATTCACGGAGAGTATTGGAAGGTTTTGAACTGTATGAATGTACTTGCTTCACCGGAGCAAGTTTCTTCTAATACGTGTATTTTTCAACTCAAAGCAAACAACAACGTGGTATAGGAAGCCTTTTTTATTTTTTCTTCTTAATTTTGTCTTTGATTATTATTTGGATTTCTTTAGAACAATAAGATTTTTACTGTCCAATGTAAGATTTTCAATGTCTAAAATTCAAGCTCAATTACAAGATCAGCACCATATTCAAGCTTTAAAATATACACAAAATTTGTTAAAAAGACCAAAATCAACAATTTCTGAGTAAAAAAGAACATTTAGATTTTGATACTGTTTAAATGGATAAAAATATAAAAATAGCAGGATGTAACCAGTTTTACCTTACTCATTTTCAAATACTTTTTCTTATTTTTAATTTAATCAGGATGCATCCAGTTTCATCCTCGCTATTTTTAAGCCATGATGAATCCAGTTTCACCTTTGCTATTTTTTTTGGTCCATTTCACCAATAATTTTTTTTACTTGTCCATTAGAACCATGTTTTAAAAATATTTGGACAAATAATCCATTTTCCGTAAAATATAAGTTCGCTGACCCGTATGACTCTTATAACATAATGATCTTTCAGCAGCAGTCAAGGGAACAACTATGACATCTAGAATTCCAAAAAAAATCCTATCGAAGGCCAACTCCGCTCGAGGTGTTGTTTTAGTTTGCGACTTTGTCGTACAGCGAGAGCAGAATTTTTAACGCCGATTGTCACCCAGCCGTTAAATTTGCCTCTACAAGATGCTAATTTTAATCCCACCTGGCTAAATTTACCCTCTTTTTAATGCAGTATAGTTTTTACTGGCATCCACTGTTGTGGCGTTTCTTTCCCTTCAAAGAAAAGAACCGGGGATATATCCCGTAAAATCCGAAATCTTTTCTCAAACTGAAATGAGGAAAGAATATTTTCTATCGTATTAGGCCGTTGCAGAAACCCAAATAAGGAGTATATAAGTGGCCTAGGGCTGGACTCTTTCTTACTCCTAAACCTCCACGTTTTAAGGTTTTATCAACTTATTTTGAAGAAAACAAACTCTTCACTGCTCAGCATAATGGTGATGGTTCTTCGTTCTTTTTCAAAGAATATCAATAACATCCTTGCTGACGATATTTTGTTCCGCATAATCAACCGCTTACAAGGTAAGTTTTTTCACAGATGCAAAGCAGTTTGCAAAAGCTAGAGGATGCTCATCAAGTCTAACCGTCGTCTTCGTCTTCGTCTTAGAACTATACCAAGAATGTCGGCCAGAAGATCAATGCGAAGACGTCTATTAGCACAACAAGGCTTAATTTAGCTGATGTTTTATTCTTTTGGCGTTGTATTTTTTAGTTATTATCAAATAAATACTCCCTTCGTCCCCATATTAAGTGACCTAGTTTAAGTTTACACAACTTTTAAGTCAAGAAAGGAAAATAGTATTTTTAAACATTTTTTTTTACAATTATACCCTTATGAATAATAATTAGTGAAATTTAGAAATGATTTATCTCTCAAACTACTCTACGGATATTCGCAAACTTCATACCATTGAAAAGCATTTTAAAACAACTACGTAACGAATATAAACATGCCTATCAAATTATGCATATTTATTAAATTTTTTATAATTAACTAAAAGGATAATTTTAGAAATATCTCCTTGTTTAGTGATATAGGTCACTTATTAGTGGGATAAAATCTAAAATCATATAAGTCAATTAATAGTGGGACGGAGGGAGTATGTCTTATTCGTTTTGCACAACGTGTTGACGATCATCCCCTTTTATAATTGGAGCAAGTTTTTTCTTTTTACTGAATTCTGAAATCTGTTGCTTTTGTGCTATTGGATTTAAAGTCCAAAAACATCTTCTGATTGCTTATGTTACAAATGAAAAATCCTTTCAAGGAGCTAGACAAATTTGATGTTAGTGGCATATTTTGTGAGTATTCATCATTGTTCGCAAGTTCTTATAAGGTTTGTACGCATCCAGGTATTTGATCAGCCTTCGGACAAATTTATTGATATATTTTGTTCTGATCTGGGTGCATGGGAAAGTTTTCGATTTCGAAGGAAAGAATCCATTTGGGGATTGGAAATCTTTTCTCAAACTGAAATAAGGAAATAATACAAGGCCGTTACAGAAACTCAAAAAGGGAAACCATATTTTTTTTATAGAAGCCAAAAACTTGGGAAAACACGTTTACACTTCGTGTATATAAAAAAAGAGGGGTGAGCTCTTACTCTCCCATCCCGAACTACGTTTTAAAGTTCTATCCCTTATTTTGCAAAAAAAAATAAAAAAACTTCGGCATCATGGCAAAGAATCATGCCCATGATATTACTGATGATATTGAGATCGACAATAACATCCTTACTGACGATATTATGTTCAGCATACTCAACAGGTTACCAGATCAGCCTTTTCAGAGATGCAAAGCAGTTTGCAAAAGCTGGAGCATTCTCATTAAGTCTAACCGTCATCTTCGTCCTAGAACTGCAGCAAGAATGTCGACAGGAGGATCAGCACCAACACGTCGACTAGTAGAAGAAGTATCATCAACAAAAAGAGGAGTTAAGAAACCTCGTAGGACTTGATTTTAGCTAACCCTTTAAAATCAAGATGTTTATTCTTTTAGCATTATATTTTCATTATTAAATAATCTTATTCGTTTTACACAAACTGTGTTGACGATCATTTTTATAATTGAGCAAGTTCTTTTACATATGTACTGAGTTCTGAACTCTGTTGCTTTTGTACTACTAGTATAACCGTTGCCACGGTGGAAGGGCCGACCGAAAAAGAATCTGAAGATGGAGTTTAAATTTGATATTGTTGTTTGTGCTCGTTGCGTAAATTTTTTTACAACCT
Organism: Papaver bracteatum; assembly: GCA_023529315.1. Classification (NCBI taxonomy): domain Eukaryota; kingdom Viridiplantae; phylum Streptophyta; class Magnoliopsida; order Ranunculales; family Papaveraceae; genus Papaver; species Papaver bracteatum. Next base: position 1,761,292 of record JAJJWX010003498.1, read on the forward strand.
TTCCAACGAGATAAAATTTGTAAAATTCTAAGGCACGAATTTTTATATATGTTATATTAAAGTTGGCTTTACAATTATACCCCTGAAAATTAAATTAGGATACACAAAAAGTTATAGTAATTGGACTAAAAGAGAGGGATAATCTTGTCTAGTGAAAATGTGACGGGAATCTGCAAGGAATATTCTTTCTCAATCTTTTTATGAAATTGAACATTTACGTTACTCTTCATTTAACAAAAAAGTGGTATAAAATGACTCCCTCCCTACGAGCCCTTCGGGCCCTCCGGTCGGTCGGCCCAATTAGATTCAAAGTCCAGAACAATAAACAACAGACAAAAACATCTTCTGATTGCTTATGTTTCCATTCCATATTTACACTTGCTGAACACTAAAGTACCCCGGCGTAAGGTTACAGTAGTCTCCCAACCCCAAAACTAAGTATACTCCGTATCAAAAAAGTTATGTGCAGTTGAAATTTATGGATTTGCTGGTATACGAGAGTACCGCAACGATGAGAATCCAATAATCCATTGCAAATATATCCATATATTAGCAACCTCTTTTTCTCCTCTACACAAAACCCAATCAGCATGACAATGTTTCGGTGTTGTGCACAAGCTTAGAACCTCAACTTCTAAACAAAATTCTTGATCCCCTTGAGAACTAGCTAATTTTTGTTGCTTGACAGCAACCGACTGGCCATCTGGTAGGACTCCCCTGTGGACAGACCCAAGTGAATCGGTGTAGATGAAATACAACAAGTAAACCAAAAGAAGACAATCAAACAAAGATCTGATCACGCATAAAGGAATTATACACAGCCAGCCATATCAAGATTCTATCAACCAATATGCTTAGATATAGCTCTTGCTTTATCAGCAAACCTATTTGAAAGAAATTGAGCAATATTTGACCATCTAGAGTCTTAATGAACAAGAACAACCAATAATAAGGAAATTTCCGGAAACACCATTGTCACAATTCAGCACAAGAATGATGCACAGACGAAGGTTCCAAAAGCTTATTAAACATGAGTACACTGAACTATATCTATGCATCAATTTGCCCCAAATCACAAGAGGCCCGAGTTTGGGCGGGCATGGACAGATTCGAAAGCTAGGTGAGAAACTTGAGTAAACCATCAACTCTGCCTAATTTTGATTTGCAGGATAGTGAAATCATATAATACAGAATCATAAACAGCTGCTATTGTTTAGCCTGAAGTATGAAGAGTCGAAGTTCAAAGCGCATAGTTGAAAAAGATTTTTGTTGGTGAGTGGTTTAAGGATTAGAGACTTCAAACCTAACAATTTTCTGCTCTCTAGACAATTCATGAGTCATGACTATATATCATTACCACCTTTAATTGTAGAAAAGATTTTATTCCACGCTTAAACAAGGAGTTTCAATTTTTTTTAAATTTACAGGCTTGTGGGTAGATTGGAAGAAGCATAAAAACTCTAAAATAATAGATCATGTATAACGAGTAAGGGCATACAAAATTATCAGAGATAATTTAACTGTGCATACCGACAGGAAATGTATAAGAGAATATTGAACACTTACCTGTCACCTTTCGCATATACAGTCAGCAACATACAGTAGCCCATCACGTTAGGCACAATTCCTGAAATTGCTCCTTGCTCTCATCAACAAGACCAGCAAAGCAATAAACACTCAAAAACTGCCTCAAGGGTCTATTATTAGCCTGCCAGAAAAAAAATCAACATACTGATTTAACAATATACCATTACATTACTTGTAAGAGCAAGCACTATGTAATAAAAAAACTCAGGAAGAATAGCATCATGCCAAGTATCATTTTCTAGGAAGCACACCACCACCATGTAAAACAGTGTCAGTTACAGATATCTTATACTTGACTTAATCTTACAAGTACGACTGTTTTTTATATTTCTCAAGCCTAGCAGCCTAGCTCAAATATTTTACTATTCGATTAACATAAATGACTACAGAAGTGATTGATTTTTCTAGCAACAAAATGCATAAATCAAAAGATTGAAGGGGGAAAAAAAAAACCTACAAGAGATCTTTGTTTTACACTCTAATGGTTCATAAGTTAAAAGGATAAAACTACAACAGAAAATAGGGTCAAAATTCTGAGCGAAATTTTTTCTGGAATAGAAGTTCGCCAGGAATTAGACCACAGCTGCCTTTTTACGGGCAAATCGTGCTAGGGATTTTGGTAGCTCAACTTCTTCAGTTACTCTCAGTTTTTTTCTTGATTCTCCCTCCTTCATTTGTTGATCCAAGTAAGGTCTTTTAGTTTTCATAATACTTTCCTGCTTCTTGCTTTCTATCTTACTTGGCTTACTCCTCCCCTTTGTTTTCTTCTTTCGTGGAGCAAGTTTGACAGCAACAACAGCATCTTCTTTTTCAGCCTCTAGCTCCTTTTGAGATGGTTGTTCTTTCTTCCTTGCTGGCTTCAATGTTCCTATTTTTGTGGGGTTTAACATGACTGTTTCAGGGGGTAGTTTGTCGAGAAGGGATTTAATCTCCTTCTCCCTTCTCTGTTTTTTAGTATCAAACGGATTTGCTACAAATGTATCGAAGTTGGCTTCTCCTGATCCAGGAACTAAAATAGTGGAAATACCCATGGTGTGTCCAAGGCATAGAACATCCTCATAGGGCTGGAACTTTGCTTCTCCCACCTGATACCCTTTAGCTATATCATGAGTCATGTAACGACCATAATCTTGGTCTCCATTATCCTTCCAAATTTGTACACGAGATCCATTACCAATAGCGAGCAAACCATTCTGACTGAAGTCCAAAGTCTTAGCATGGCGAAAGTAAGTCTTTAGAACCTCGAATTTCCTCAAATCCCAAAGCTTAATTGTACCATCCAACCCTGCTGTAGCCATTAGGTTACCTCCAGGGTGGTGGGCGATGGCAGAGATGGACCCCTGATGACACAGCATTTTGACTAGAGGAACAGCACTAATGGGATTCCACATTGTGACTTTACCACACAAGTGACCCAAACCCACAACAGCATTGAATGGATTCACCTGCATTACGTCACACTGGCCAAGACGTGTTTGGAAGTTCGACACCATAAACCCCGTAGTGACATCTTGGTAGTGAAGTTGTCCAGATTTGTTTATTGTTGCCAAGAGGAAATGATTTCTCATAAATTGAAGCTTCTGAACTGCCCCATGTTCCTAAACATGGATACAAAGTTCAAAATTAATAATCAACAGCTAACAGAGCAATCCATTGAGGCATCCAAAGGAGAAAGAGTGAATAATATGAGCTTGTTAATGCAAACCTTAAGACAGTGGAGTTCTATGCCATGATTATTGTAAATATATGTGTACCTGTCACAGAAAGAGTACTTGGTGAAACAATGCTCAAAGATGAAGAAGCTATACAGGAGAAGTGGGAAAACTTCTATAAATTTTAGATCAAAACCTGACAGGTTTAATGAGATTTACAACTTAGACAAACATTAATCGAAAAAACAACAGACACTTTTACATATGCTTTCAGCGTGCACATAATTGAAAGATAAGACCAAAAGGCTTTACTTTTTCTGCGCTGCAGCAAAATATAGCTCATTGTGGAAGAACGCCACATCATGTACAGTTTCCCTGACCTAATTAATAAACTCAAAAGTTATTGCAGCAGCAAAAAACAAAATTTCAACTTCTTTAGAATCTCGTCAATATTAAAATCGTTTTTTTTAGTAAGGAACTAAACAACTAATGCTACCCAAACTTACCTGAAATTCTTTAATCTGTTTCAAAGTTTGTGTGTCTATGATAGCTAGGTGGCCCTTTCGTCCTGCCATTGCCATATAACGACCATTTGCGGTATAGTCCATTGTGTATGGACCAAGATCTGCACAGTAAAGTAACAATAATCAGAGTAAAATAATAAGAAATAAATGCCCACAACATGGAAATGGAATCAACCAACGTTTACTACTAATAACGCGAGAATGGGGTCAGACAGATGCTTTGATATTATATATAGTAATATAAAACATACGCAAGATCTCTACGATAAAGACATCACTAGAATCATTTCTTGCCTAGGAGATGAAACTTCCAAGAAAATAACCATTTGGTTCACATTGAACCTACCAATTAATCATGCAACTATGACAGTTTAAAGACATGATAGTTTTTCCATGCACAATAAGAAAACAAAGCCCATCCTAAATGTTCAACTGATTGGATAAATAGAAAATGACTAGTCATATATAATGATATCAACCTGGTAAGACCAAATCAAATGCCTTCTTTGAGCTTAACATATCTACACTGCGGACGATATCTTGATTTTTATAATTCCATGTCTTCTCTATCCCTTCAGCCTCCAAATAGCCTGTGTTAACTGAATTCAGCCACTGAAAGTACATTTTAAGAAATGTCAGCCCAAAAATATAATTAAATAAAATGGTAGAGTATGTCTATTAGACTATTCGCAAGAAATCTTCAAGAAAGAAGAATTAGAACCTTCTCGGCCTTTGCAGCAACATTTGCAGATTGGCCAATCAAATTTTCTCTAACGGCAAGTTGACCTCTCAGCTTCTTATTTTTTAAACCCTGTATTGCCACAAACATATAAGAATATGAAACCTCATTTTGAGCACATAAGCAATAATAAAACAGAAATGCTCCATGGACAGCGACGGCTGAGATCCCATACACGCATGACCAGTTGGCCACATTCCCAAACGAAGGCCGTAATGCACTCGACCAAAACTAAATGAAAATAAATGCAATACAACAATCATCCTACCTCCAACTTAACACCATCACCTCGCTGATACTTTTTTTGCTTCAACTCAAGCTCATGCTTCAAATCGAGCTCATCCGTCTTTTCATAGAGGACGTCTAAATCATCCATCGTCTCCTGCAGATTGGAACCAAATTCCACAACTCTGATAAGTATCTTTCATACGAGTGTATTTTTTGATTGGAAAACATTATAAGCAGGAATCAGAAGGAATTGTTGTTGCTGCACCACATAGTATGTCAACAGACGATTGGTAATCAAGCTCATGGTTGTGAGTGCTGGTGCTTATGATGATTTCTTTTTTAAATGATTACAGCAAGGACAATGTATAGCTAGTGGAGATATTAAACCTAATCAAGCTGTTACATATTTTAGCTAGGGAAGAACTTGGTCATCTTAAAAATTGTGTAGTTTAGTGATTAACAAATATTGGATGAATCACAGTCGTCAAAATCTGAAAAACCACATTGCACAGTAGTTGTCAGACACAAAACAACCATAACATACTCTTTTCAATTGAAGAATGTCTGACTACGAAAAAGCAAAACATGATTAACTGTCCTGAGCTGAGTTTGGATCAAAAGGGAAGGTTAATAATAGAGGAGACAATCAGGAGTGGTAATGGTCAGAGTCAAATCAAATTTGACATTTGGAGATAGTAAATAGGCAAAATCAGGATTGAAAAGTAAATTGGTTTTAGAAATTTTGACTAGTGTAGTAAGAAACTTGCACATTCATTCCAATTGTCAACATGATAATACTAGCAATTTGTATGCACACAAACTGAATACAGAGCCCTAATCAGATACAAATTAAGCTTGGTCATAGATGCTGGCTATTCAAGGGAGGGGAATCCCAGAAATTTCAAAATCAAAGCTTAACATGAAACTTAAGTTGAGAAAAAAGAAGAAGAAAAAAAATAGCAAACCCATAATTTCTTATATCCTACCAATCATACTCCTAAACAAAAAGTTTAATGTTTGAGATATATGCATGCAGCTACAACATCATTTGAACATATAACAAACGAAATCGAGCTTGATTCACTGGATAGAAAATAGTTCAGCAAGAAGAACTTACTGAAGAATCCCAATTAACACCAGTAAGTTCTTCTTCTAATTTACAAAACCCTAATTTTTGAATTTCTAGACTTAAATCATGAAAATTTAGTAATGCAAGTAAAATCAAGTGATATAACATACCATTTAATGAGGAAAATTATATTGGGTCGTCCGAAATCGTGGTGGTGAAGTGAAGATTAGGGTTGCAGAAGAAAAAGAAGAGAAGAGAAGTGATGGAGAAAGGAGGAGGTGGTGCTTAATGGAAGAAGAAGAAGAAGTGGTGGTTGTGGTGGTGAAGTTTCTCCGTGCAGTGGTGTCTGCGCTGGTGATGGAAGAGAAAAAAAGAAAAGAAGGAAAAGAAAGAAGAGGAGGAGGCCGGAGAAGGTAGGGTATAAAATATTGGACAGTCAAAAGATTGATGTGCTTGATGAATTAAACTGCAGGGCCTAGTTATTCGCAATTCGAGGCCTAGTTAACAATTCGGTATTCTGCGCACGTACAGAATGGCAAATATCGATGGGCACCACCATGTTGCTTTCTCCCTCTTTTTCTGTCAGACCCTCATCGGTTAGAATTCTTTGCCTTTGGTCTTGTCTCGCGTTTAGCATTTTCAGTTTTTTACTAAACAATCCGTCCAAGAGCTTGTTGCACCGTCTGATGTTGTGTGTAAAGACCTGTCTGAATGAATATGCCAAGAACAGATATTTTTACTTTTTAGTCCTTGGAATATTTTTGGTGTAGTGATATATCTTGATCGGGTGGTGCTAACGGGAACATTCTTTAACTTGACGGTGTTACTTAACGTCTAGTTAAATATTTGATGTAAATCAACACATAAGTCTTGTATATCCACGTTTTAACTAACGGTTGTCAACGGTTTTAATATTAGGCCATTAAAATCAGGGGGCTTGGACCAATAAAGTTCTCTACTAAGGAGGTGTTTTTTAAAAACAAATTCTTCGACCAATAACGTTACGACACTTGTCTTCTCCAGAATTATTATAGTTGAAAGCTTTTATCTAATTTAATTTGAGGTGGATGTCATACTCATCGTGCAACATGAGAGCTCATATGATGTTTTAAAGGAGGAGAGATATGGGTGATAGCAATGTCCCTCTAATTGGTTAGGGGGTGTCCTATAGGGTGTATAAGTTTACTGGATTACCCTTTTCACCTTAAATGGACTAATTTACCCTTACTTTTTTGATTAAAAAGACTGAATTATCCTTCCCCATTTTTAACCTAATTGAATCAGTAAATCAAAATTGTTTCTCTTTTCTTCTCCTCCTCTCCTCCATTAAAACTGATATTTCATCGTCCTCTTCGATTCATCGGCGATTTGAAAAATTTATAGTACCCAGTTAGAGTTTAGTCTATTGTGTTTGATTTAAGTTAGTTTTGCTTCAAAAATTAGGTTTTGGATCGAAATTGAAACTGGAATTTGTGTGTTGTATGTGAGTTACGGTTGGTAATAACCCAGAGACCAACCATACCTTTATTGGTTGAAGAACATACGGTTTCTAACAACCCAAATACGAACCGTACCTTAAAAAAATTGAGAATTAGGTTTAGGTACGGTTGGTATCGAAACCTTAGTTACCAACCGTACATCATCCTGAATGTTAAGAATTTTTGAAGTGATGATGTACGGTTGTAAACTATAGTTGACTTACCAACCGTACATAATCATGTATGTTAAGAATTTTGAAGTAGTGATGTACGGTTCGAAACTATAGTTGACTTACCAACCGTAGTTTAGTTACGGTTGGTTTCGATTCATTTTTTATGAACCGTAATGAGTTACGGTTCGTATCCAAGATTTTCTAGCAAACAGAATCGGTATTACGATTGGGTTTTCCCCAAATTGAACCAGTTACGGTTGGTAACTAGCTTATTTCCAACCGTATGTTCTTCAGAAAATTTAAAAAATTTGATCTTTTTACATACCTTAGATAATTTTGATCAACAAAAAGCTAATGAGAACTAATTTTGATCACCCACCTCTAATTTGCCACTTGAATCACTCATTTTGGTTGAGTGAATCAAAATCTAGAGTTTCACAAATATCACATAATTTTTTATTTTTTTTATAAATCTAAAAATCTGATTTTAGAGTTATTATAAGTGAAAATTGATTATCAAACACTAATCTTGATTATCATCACTAATCTTGATTATTAATAATAAGGGTTAATTGGTCATTTCCATATTTTTTTAATAAGGGGCACTTGGATTACCACCTAATGACCCTTTTTGTCTTATTAGGTTTGACGCCCCTCTACCATTTCCTGCCGCCCCTTTACCAAGCTTGCTGAATTAAAGGTGATATAAGGACAATTTTGGAAATTTAAAATTTGCAGCTTCACACCACTATTTGCAGCTTCACGCCACTGCTAAGGTGCTACTACGGCAGTTGCTTTGAGTTTGATATGTGCCTTCCGATCAACACTTAACCGGGACTGATCAAAAACTTAATTAAAGATAGGCATTTATCTATAGAGAATGTCACTATTAATTTTAGTCAATCAACTGAAAAACTTTGAAAGACAACGAAAATCTAAAAGAATCTAAATTGATGATTGAGCTTCCCATAAAAATTTAATAAAACCGCCTCATTATATTAATACAGAAAGAGTTAAAAGAGATTAACAAGACTAAGTTGTTGCCTTAGCTAAAAATATTTTGACAAGAAGCAGAGGAATTGTCTTGAGTGCTCAAACTTGTGGTATCATGTTGTTCATAGAAGAAATTGCCATGATCGGAAGATTTTTGATCGATAGAATTTTTAAAGTTCTTTGAATAAAATGCATATTTTGTTTTTATACGTTCTTTTCTTTTTTTCTTTTCTTTTTTGTAAATAAGGTTTGTTGTTTTTATACGTTACTGGCAGACTAGTCACCTCTTTCAGCTTTTTGAGCAATCGAATTAATACCATGAACTGCAATCTTCGGTAACGCATCCATTAATTCCTACCAAAGTTAACCATATAAGCGTTAAATCAATGACTTGAGTTGTCACTCACGCATTTATTATGAAGACATGTTAGTGGCTTTCTGGATAATTTTTTGGCCGGAAAAAGTAGAGAAATTAGAGGTATTAAAGAAAATCACTTTATAAAAGATGTTATATTATTAATTACTAAAGGATTTAAAAGAAAATCCTAACTCACTTTCATAGGAATCACTATTGCACTTAGCATGTGTGACAAGCATTTAAACCACCGTTCGATCCTAGTGGGCGATTTTTGTCTCATGAGGGTTTATAGATGATACACCCACAAAATCTATATAGATATACGCAGTTCTATTATTCTCTGTCATCAATGACGGGCTAGGTTTGTTAAAGACTGACCTGCATTTGGATTATTCCACGAAAACCTATCACTAACTAGTCTCCAGATAAAATCATGCATCATCGGGAATTCTTTTAATCTCTGTAAGAAAATTGGGGAACTTGGTCTTTAGAAATTGAAAAACTTATTGGTAGGAAAATTCCACTCCCTTTACTTGACGGTACTTCAAGTCGACCAGCCTCTCCTGCAAGATTGAAACATCAACATCAGTGTTTATTTGTTTCAACATAATTATTAATAACATAAATATTCACCATAGTTTTAGTTGTTATTTCTTCAGGATCTCGTCAACCGATAACAACGTCTGCTTAGAAGGCATAATATAATTGCATTTATTCATATATTAGCCTATATCTTTCCTTTATGTTTTTCATGGTTCTTTGACGAGCATCTCCAAAGTCTAATTTGTAACAGTGTCACACACGACGCCAGGTTTCAGTTGATAACCAACCATGCACAACTTATCGAGGCGAGCTTAGGGTCACCGAGTTTTTATGATAACTAAATCTTCTGCAGAATCAGAGGCAGGCATATGAGTTGAACGGAGGATTTTAATGGATTTTTTTAAAAAGACCTTTACAAGATATATGGAAGGGAAAAATGGTTTTGCTGTGATTCAGAGGTTACCCATGCTTTTAAAATATCCAACAAAGTGATTGGCCTCGACATGTGTGCCATTCACTGTAGTTTTCATAACTCGAGACAAGAAGATGCATCCTGCTATTGATAAGTCTGAGCCATTAATTTGTGGCATCAATACAAATTAATAAAAATTAAACTTTTCGTCGGGTCATCAATCATTGTCATTACTATTGACAAGTTCTGTGATAAGTCATTATTTTTGACATTGTTGGTTTGAAAAATAATGTTATTGCATTTTAAAAATTACATACATATACCTTTTTTTTTTCATTAACAATTTTAAAGCGTTTTATACATCAAACGTCTAATTCGTACAATCACATCGGGAATAAAGTTTCATACATCAAACGTTTAAGCCGTACAATCACATCGGGAATACATTAAACGACATCTACTCTTGGTTCTCAACCTGGATATCAACGACAAAATCCATATTCGTATTTAAATCTACATTACTATTCAAATAAGGATTTTCATCTTGACTTAATCTAGGAATTTAAAATTCAGGACAAATAGTTGCCTCGAGCATAAACGGGTGATACCCATAACTTTTATCATCAAAGACATCAGTATCTTGATGTTTACGGCCACACTCCGAAAATAACTGGCTAGTTTCATCATACCAAATATACCGTGCAGAGAAGCTTCATCTTGGGATTGCTCAGAACTGAAGGACTCGTAAATGGTACGCTAGGATGGGAATGGACATACGTAAAATGGTCGTACAATAGTTTCTCTAGCGCATCACTCTTCAAAATATAGTTGTGCCATGTTTTTCTATTGACTCTACAACGTTGAATGTTGGTATATATAAGCAACAACAACTAAAATGAATACTAATAAATATAATAAAACTTCAGAAATACTAACCTTAGTGTCATGGATATTATTCCAATCCTGGTGATGATGGTACTTTGGAAGATTAAATATTTCACGTATCCCCTCCGAGTTAACATAAGGAAATGCCCAGTGTGTCGAAGGAAATGTGATGTCGGCTGATGTGATTTCAATAATATTGTAGTAAGATGATTTGTTCAACACTTGTGAAAGCAGATTTTATATATAAATTTTAAAACTAAAAATATAGCAAACTTCAAACAATAAAGTGTTGTGAAAATTATGGAGAGACTAGGGATAGGATTCCACCAATTTCCACACTCATATGGTTCATATATCAATTCTAAACAATAAAAGCTCAAATGATAAATTTTTATTGCCTAAGGTAGATTTCAAAAGTAATGGGTGTAAAACTAAAGCATGGGACATCAAAACATCTAAGCTAAGCATGACCCATCAATTTTAATCACAACCATTCAGTGAAACTCATTAATCAATTGAATAACGGTGCAAATAGTCGTAACAAAAATTGATAGAATTACCATATTTGTGAAACTTGGCTTCCTCCGTCGCCCCAGAGGATTGGATTCGCTTCTCATCATGGAAACACGCTCAAAATTTGATTTCATTGCTCAAAGGGTGTTTACAAATAATAAAAGGGAGGAAAAATAATTAAACTCGGATTTTGTAACACTAATAATTATTACAAAATAATTGTTAAGGAAATGATATATAGGATGTGCCGCTATCACTGTAACTCTGCGACTGCTTTATGTCGTCATTGTTCTTCATGTTCTTCCTCCTTATGCAGCAGCAGAAAAAATACTCCGCAACTCTGAATTTTGCTCTGTTTTTCTCCCAAAATCTATGTCATCTGTATGAATCCCGTAACATATTTTTATAGCCACAACAACCCAAAATCTTTGTAATAACTTCCAGAAATCATCGCAATAAATTCTTTCATATTCACGGGTATTATTTCCTTCTTTATATTATTGACGCGTATGTGAACAGATAACTCTCCCTTTTTATCTCTTTCACGTTCTAAACTAGCTGCCAGTACATGGGAAATTGAATCGAATCCTCTCTAAATACACACCAACCTCAATTATACTCGGGAAAGAATGTGAGAACCCGAGATATGCTCGTGATTTGCTGTGAGCAACAGATTATTGTTTCTTCGATTCCGAGTTATATACCAATCCCGATTTAGCTTAACAGGATATTCCCAAATAATTATGACGAAAATCTGTCACAAAATCTCTCACAGCAATCAATACAGAAGTTACGCAGATTTAAACCATTTTTTTCCCGCCTTTTTCAATCTTCAAACGATGAAGATGAATGCCCCATATCCTGAACTGGGGTGCGAATAGAAATGGGTGCTAAGTAGTAAAGAAGGTTCCCCTTCGTAATTGAGGTGCCCCTTAACCAGCAATGAGAGTCCGAATAACACATGTACTCCGGGTGCTTAAATCAACTTTTCGAGCCGAATTTTCCAAAAATGTTTATTTTCCAAAAATACTACAAACACATAAAACACCATAATTAGTACATAACTGAGCACTAACAATACAAAACATTGAGAACAAAACGGACACGTAAATGCGTCTATCAAATACCACCAAACTTATTATTTTCTAGTCCCGGGCAAATTTTATCTACGAAATAAAAATTCTAACTCATTGTCGCAGGCATTGCGATTGCACTTAGCATGTGCAACAAGCCTTTTAACCCCTAGGTGGCCCTCGTGCCCGAGTTATAGTCTCGGGAAGGTTTTCCAGAGGTGTACCCACAAAACCTTTACTCCAAACCTTAGCTATCTACGCAGAACCTTGAAACGCACTAAAGAATCTCCTTGGATGCCATACTCTCATTTACTACAGAAGGAAGTACCCTGATGCGAAATTCAAATTGTTGTACACGAGTTTGCACTCAAGCATATTAAAATTCATATATAAGTGACAGAGCTCTACTCAGATAGTCTCATTGTGGACATCATATCCGGAGTTAACAAATCACATGAATAGATTAAGAAGATACATGTCTGACTAATATCAACACAACTGGCATATACATGGCGACCAGCAGTCGGTAATCCTAACTCTAGGTCAACACATGCAACTTCCATATACAATGGAACCATCAATCGACTTTATTGAATTTATTCTGGTTGGTCTAATGGTCTGGTCTCAATTTTTTTTTTTTTTATGGTATCTCAATTACTCTATTTCACCCTAGCAATGGTAACAACTTGATTCGTGTGTCCTACCAAATCACTTAAAATAAAAAAAGAAGGTGAAAAAGAACTCAATGAGGTATGACGAAACTACCATACTATTTCTAACACCTGAAATTTGTGCTTTTATGAATAGACTCTATTTAGATGTTTCCATCCACTCATATTGGTTCCTCAACTCCTACAACCAAGATGATTCCATCCACTTATATTGGTTAGTGCCAACCTTAATAGGTATAAATTTCTAGGCTCTAGACTTTATTGAAGGATATTACCGTAAGCATGAGCGTGGATGCCTCCCAGAAAATGCTAAATTTAAAGTCTTTAGCTAGACATCAAAATACCTTAAAAAGTATTGTCACCTTCCAAAGTTATATACCAATAGTCGAAATAATTGTGGGTCCATAAGACCATATAGAGCTAACACAAATATGAGACAACTACACTGGTTCAAAAAAATGAAAAAAATGATCACGTCCTCATCTAAGGTTTCTGTCAAGACAACTGGGTGTATCTGGGGCGCGTCTCGGTAAAAAATTAAACTTCATATGTGCATCTCAGTAAATAGATTCATCCGAAAAAAGGTCTCTAATACATGGGTTACCTCCTGGACAGTATCAGGAGGATCGGGTTGCGGAGTCTGAATAGACTCAAGTAATATCCTAGACGCACAAGGCTCGAGTCCCAAGTAAGGGACTCTAATTAGGGATACGTGATAATCAAAAGAACCATCACTACCCCCAAACTTAAGGTTTTCATTACTCACAGACAAACCTCTAACTATTGCTTGAATTTACGGATCTCTAGAGTCCTTAAAATACTCAAGAGATTATTCTAGTTCTCTACTCCCTAACTTAGGGTCATCATTACTCTCAGAAATACCTAAACTACTGCCTGAATTTCTGGGTCCATAGAATCACACATCTGATCTAAGAGAATGTTTTCCTCAAAATCATCTAGAGAATCTACCAGTAAAGTGTCAAGCCAATTTTCCTGAACTAAAGAGCTAATCATATTCACTTCTTCTAAGTCATCATTCTCATAAGGTTGTCTTGTAACATTAAGGACATTTAGTTCAGTGGTCATATTACCAAAGGATATGTTCATAGGTCCAGTCCTACAGTTGATGACAACGTTAGCTGTGGATAAAAATGGGCGACCTAAAATCACTAGGATTTGAGCACTTGGATCCTGAACAGGATGGCTTTCTAGAACAACGAAATCCACTGGATAAATAAACTTATCAACCTCAATCATAACATCATCTATGAGACCACGAGGGACTTTGACAAACCTATTAGCTAATTGTAGTGTCATTTTAGTCGGTTTCAACTTACCAAGACCTAGATGGGTGTATACATGATACATGAGTAAGTTAACACTATCTCATAAGTCAAGTAAATCTTTATCAACCATGTGATTACCAATCACACAAGATATGGTGGGGCATCCAGGGTCCTTATACTTAGGATGTTTGGTTCAGAATAAAGGAACTTACTTGACCAACTAAAAAGGCTTTCTTTTGGACATTAAGCTTACGCTTTCGTGTACAAATATCTTTAAGGAACTTGGCATAAGCAGGAATTTTCCTAATTGCTACTAATAACAGAATGTTGATGTTTACCTGCTTAAATGTTTCCATTATCTCATTGAAAGTCGACTCCTTCTTTGTTGGGGCTAACAACTGTGGATATGGGGCTCTAGGCACAAAGGTAATCCTATCAGGAATTTCTTGGGACTCTTTAGAAATTGTTTCAGTTTCCTTATAAGGTGGAACTACAGTACTTCCACTAGGCATGGCTACCTTATTGTCTATCGTTTTACCACTCCTAAGGGTTGTTATCGAATTCACATGGTTTGATGATTTCTCACCAGCTAAAGATATTTGATGAACTCCTCTGGGATTGGGTTGTGGTTAACTAAGGAACTTCCCTTTTTCTATAAAAGTCTCATTTATCTGACTAACTTGGTTTTTTAACTCGGAAATATCCCGAGAGTTATCCTGGACCATCTTTTTATTTTCACCTAGATCTTGTGAAACCGACTGCTGAAATTTTATAGTGTTCCGAGTTAACAAGGCAAGAGACTCTTCTAAACTCATGATTTTCTTAACTGAAGGGGTCGGAAACTGTGTTGGTCCTGAAGGATTCTTAGCATAGCTAAAACCTGGGGAATAACCTGAGAGTTACTAGACTGACCTTGACTCTGGCCCTTAGACCAAGAAAGGTTTGTATGGTTTGTCCAACCAGGGTTATAGGTTTCTTAATATGGGTCAAACTTCTAATTGTTCTCAAATTTAGTGTTATTATAAAGAGCATGGGCTTGCTCTTCAGTAGTCTATCCTTCCCAAAAAGGCTCTACTCTACCACTAGAGTGACTTAATTCTAAAACTTCTAACCTTTTTGCCTGGTATTTTGGAATCTGAGTCATAAGATCCTTCTACCCTATTAACAGTTCCTCTACCTAGAAGAATGGTTTTTTTTGGGTTCCCTACTATTTTCCTATTGATAGGTCTTTTCGGCAATTTTATTCAAAAATGTCATCGCCTGATCAACATATTTATTCTCAAACCCACTTGTGCATAAAGACTCAACCATGGTTATTGTCGAATAATCTAAACCCTCATAAAGGATCTGAACTATCCTAACCTTCTCTAAACTATGGTGAGGACATTTAGATAACAAGTCATTGAACCTTTCCAAATACCTATATAGAGATTCTCCCTCTTGTTGAGAAAAAATATTTGCGTCCTAATAGACGATGTTTTGTGACTAGGGAAAAACTTATGTAAAAAGGAAGATGTAAGTTGGTCATAAGTTTCAATTGACTCAGAAGGAAAACTATACAACCAAGATTTAGCTTTATCTTTCAGAGAAACTTGGAATAACCTAAGTTTCAAAGCATCATCATCTAGGTTTTTAATTTTCAGAGTACTACAAATTTCCTCGAATTCCATAACATGAAAATAAGGGTTTTCATTTCTTTCCCTAAAAATACTGGGAGCATTTGTAAGGTCTCAGGTTTTAGTTCATAATTTGCCTCAGTTTCAGCTAACTTGATACATGAAAACGAGAGGTCCTAGTTAGGTTCAACAAATCTTTTAAAGTTGCCATTTCTGGCACTACCAAAGGACTAGGAGTACTTTCTTCACTAAGTGTCACGTTTTCAAAGTTGAAATCTCTAAAGACAGGGCTCTCAAAAGAAGAGTCTTCGAGCTCCCTGCTTCCACAAGCAAGGTTTTTCACTAATCAATCGTCCTAGATTATCTATTTTCCACGCCCACTCTCTAATAACCTCGGGCATACACTATAAAAACAAAATTAGAAAGAAAAATCCGAAAAGGAAGGGAAGTTCTAAATAAACACACATAAAGCTTACTCCACCAGAGCAAACCTACTGATTTCTAGCAAACAACAAGCATGATGGCTCCCTTATATTGTTTCTAGACCAGCTTCTACTCTTTCGAAATGCAATTCGTTACAATTTAAGAAAACCTCTATGGAATCAATCTAAGTTAAAGTAAGTTGAATAGAGACAAGGGAAGCTCAATGGAGATTTGACACCCAGGCCTCACTGGCAAAACATTCGCTTGGGTTATAAGGCGGCACGCTCAACTTACATTAACCATCATGAAATTCGAAGTATGCTTAAAAGAGCAACCAATATTTTTCGAACGACTTTCCTATTAAGCTCGTTACACTATCGGTCTCGTTGTAGTCAGTATTTTAAGCTTAGGTTCGCGTAGGTTGTGTGTTCCTAAGGCTGGCAAGAAGAGAACGGTGATGAAATCCAAACCCTTATCTTGTATGTCCAGGCCTTGCCCTTTACTAGTAAATTAAACCATTTTCAGTCCTCAACATATAAGCATACGAAGGAAGACAGTAAACCCGCTGACATGGGATTCGCGGGTGTTCAGATAAACTTACCTCCCATACCAGACAAGCAAAGAACCGTTGTAGTCGACTTGGGCCACCGAATCCTTTGTCAGTGTAAGAACCTGAGGGGCCGAGGCAATATCGTAATTGCCATCGTTCTCTGCAAACAATTTATATTTAATTTTACCCTTCCTTAGGGTTTAAAAATAAAAATAATGTCCCATTGTCCAATGTCCATTGTACAAAAAGGAAAGTGCGAAAATAAAAGTAAATTTACAAAAATAAAAGATATCCTAATACAATTTCTAAAAATAAATTCTAAAAAATATATAAAAGAAAAATAAAAATAAAATCTAAAAAAATATATATAAATAAATAAATTTATCTTTCTTTTCCTTTTCTTTTAGCTTTTATCTTTGACTCCAAATCTTTTAGTTACCAAAAAGTCTTTGGCTCAATTTCTTTTCGTTCAAAGTTCCAAACCTGTAGCACAAAGATAAATACCCAAAGAAACGTAAAATAGAACAAAGCGAAAATAAAAATAAAACCTAAAAAATAAATATAAAAACTCTAACTTAAAAACAAGTCCGCGTCGGCGGCGCCAAAAATTGATGTGATTTCAATAATGTTGTAGTAAGATGATTCATTCAAGACTTGTGAAAGCAGATTTTAGATCTAAATTTTAAAACTAAAAATATAGAAAACTTCAAACAATAAAGTGTTGTGAAAATTATGGAGAGACTGGGGTAGGATTCCACTAATTTCCTCACTCATATGGTTCATATATCAATTCTAAACAATAAAAGCTCAAATGATAAAGTTTTATTGACTCTAATTCATTGCCTAAGGTAGATTTCGAAAGTAATGGGTGTAAAACTAAAGCATGGGACATCAAAACATCTAAGCTAAGCATGAACCATCAATTGTAATCAAAACCATTCAATGAAACTCATAAATCAATTGAATAACAGTGCAAATAGTCATAACAAGAATTGGTAGAATTACCACATTTGTGAAACTTGGTTTCCTCCGTCGCCCCATAGGATGGGATTAGCTTCTCATCATGGAAGCACGCTCAAAATTTGATTTCATTGCTCAAAGGGTGTTTACAAATAATAAAAGAGAGGAAAAAAAATTAAACTCGAATTCTGTAACACTAATAATTGTTACAAAATAACTGTTAAGGAAACGATATGTAGGATGTGTCGCTATCACTATAGCTCTATGACTGATTTATGGCATCATTGTTCTTCGTGTTCTTCTTCCTTATGCAGCAGCAGGAAAAATGTTCTGCAGCTCTGAATTTCGCTATGTTCTTATCCCAAACTCTCCATCACCTGTATGAATCCCGTAACATATTTTTATAGCCACGACAATCCAAAATCTTTGTAATAACTTCCAGAAATCATCGCAATAACTTCTTTCATATTCACGGGTATTATTTCCTTATTTATATTCTTCACGCGTATGTGAGTAGAATCCTTTCCAAATACACACCAACCTCAGTTATACTCGGGAAAGAATGTGACAACCCGAGGTATGCTCGTGCTTCGCTGTGTTCAACAGATTCTTGTTTCTTCAATTTTGAGTTATATACCAATCCTTTTTTATCTCAACATGATATTCCCAACTAATTCTGATGAAAATCTCTCACAACACTCAATACAGAAGTTACGCAGATTTAAACCATTTTTTTCCTCCTTTTCAATCTTAAAACGATGAAGATGAATGCCCCATATCCTGAATTGAGGTATGAATAGCAATGGGTGTTAAGTAGTAAAGAAGGTGCCCATTGGTAATTGAGGTGCCCCTTAACCAGCAGTGGGAGTCCGAATAACACGTGTCCTCCGGGTGCTTAAATCAACTTTTGGAGCCAAATTTTCCAAAAATGTTTATTTTCCAAAAATACATACAACACATAAAACACCATAATTAGTACATAATTGAGCACTAACAATACAGGACATTGAGAACAAAATAAACACATAATTGCGTCTATCATCGGCTACCGTTGAGTATACACAAAGGTTTCTGCAAACTGAGTAGGAGGAGGTACGTTTGGAATAAAATGGGACCTTCTGGAATGACCAAGTCCAACCTCTTCATGCTTGTCTACACAAATCAAATATGGCAGCAAAGGTCCCATGTTATTGTTTCTCCAAAATCGAGCGTACTCTGACTCATTTTCCATTTCATAATTTTATCCTTTCTCAATATCCTCTGTTTTAGTATTGGTAAAATCAGGAGGGTTACAAGAAATTGTCATCATACCCAACACATGCCTCAAATATCTCTCTCCCAAGATAAAGTGTTTCCTCTTTATTCTCTATTACTCCTGGAAAATATAATCTCTTTAGACTAACCTCTTTTGCTGTAAAAACATTATCATCATCAAAGTACACATTGCGAACGCATGGTTGAAAAATAACAGAACACTCTCAAATCCATATGTCTTTTAGCATTTTCTGCAGAATATTTCCCATCATATGTTAGTTGCTTTCTTTGAAAGTATTTATTGCAGGGTACACACTATCCTCTACATATGGTCCCTTCTTCAGTAATGGCTGATAATTACGAAAGTAAATATAATACAATACTCTAATATTGTCCACATCGCTTTCATATTAGGGTCACCTATGCTACTAACATTGTCCAAGTTGTATAACAATATCCTATAAATAAGAGATACCCAATTATATATGGTTAGCTTTCCCAAACTATCGGGACCTCACAAATCAATCAACTATGTTGTTAGAGCATTGCTCGGTCGAACTCGCAAGCATTACTATCTCAAGCTTGTTTGTCAAGTTTAGTTGATCAAAACTATAGTCTTGATTTCTAGTCTACTTATCACTATGTCTCGGATTAGGATAGAATGTGTAATTAAGCTTTAGACTTCACGATGTTCACTAATTGAAGACAAAGATCTACTGAGGAGAGCTTGGGGAAACTTCATCAACAAAGGTATGTGGGGACTAAAACTTATCTATCACTCAGAAGTCTATTATATTCTATCTAATGAGACTAAGTCGTATAGCTATATAGACTTTTACATTATACACCTTTGGTATTTCGAGCTGAGTTTATCTCGCTTATCTATATGTGTTGGAAGATTTTTTCTTTAACTATGTTCATCATATTCTTGACGAGTTTAGTTGGAAACAATTTATTTGTTGGAAACTAAATATTAAATCAAAAGATGATCATGGAAATTGCCTTGAAATATCTTACATGATTTGTGTGAGACAATCATTTGATGTCGACTTGGAAAGTTTCATATTGATCATTCAATCACTTGAAAATTACTTGAAGCTAATAGTTTGTGTGAGACATCTATTGTATTCTTCTAAGGATGTTTCAATGAGTTTAGAACAATTAACCATGTCTGGATACAACACGGTATGCATACCTAGTATGCGAATTGTATTGGTATGATTGAGGACTGGGAACCTTGTTTGCGTACCTAGTATGCGAACAGTTTTATCTGTAAAGGTCCGGGAATCTTGTTTGCATACCAAGTATGCGAACGGTTCTACCTGAGTTGGGTCCGGGACGGCTGGTCGCATACCTAGTATGCGAACGGTTGGACAAGGCCAAGGTTTGGAGCTGTTGTTTGCATACCTGGTCAACGAACACAGTGGTTTAAGTTCTAAAATCGATTTAGTATGATTCTCATACTCATGAACTAAAATATTTATGAATTAATTAATGCAATCTTTGCAAACCGTGGCTTAATGTTCATGAATTGATTCATGTATAAGTACTTTGTACGTAATATATATATATATATATATGGCATATACATTTTCTGCTTGCTTCAACATTTAATATTTTAATTAATATCTTGGGTTATGTTATCCCTTAATTAAAATCTTGAGTTATGTGATCCATTAATTAAAGGTCAATAAACTAAGGTTCATAATGAAAGAGGTTACAAAACTACGATCGTCAGATATCTATTGCCATGATGAGACTGAAATGGTTGGATTATCCGTTCTAAACGTCAGTGCTCAAAAACCCCTTCTGTTTTGTTTTATAGATAACATAAATTGAATGAATGTATTGTTGTTAGTCAATGCTTTGTGTTTATAAAACTATCAATTGAAAGGTCTAAGAACAAACCCAATCAAAGAATCGTTTGGAAATAGTAGGAAGAGAATAGTTCTATGAAGAAATTGGGGTTTTCTTTCAAAAACCATGGAAAGAGAAGTGAAAGGAGAACTGAATCGAGTTCTCTATATGTTTTGTGAAGATATTCATGGAAATGGAAATGATTGGTCATTTCAAAATCCATTGACTGGTCAAGATAGGTACTATGGTTAATGAATACCCGTTCTAAATAAACAATTGATGAAAATGCATTTTTGGGAGAATGTTTGATGATTACACGTTTTTTCCATATTGCCCGTCCAATATTAAAATTGTGAATTACTGTTGGGCCTAGGATATTCCCAAGATGACGTGAAAAGACAATTGGAAAGGGCTTGGGAAGAGCACTAGACCCATTCTTATACTCGTCCCTGACCTACGATGTCCATTGGCACAATCACCAATGAATCTTTGGAACCCGCTTTTTTTACCTAAACATAAAAAGATGAAGTTCCTCTTTTTTTCACCCCTTCAGCTCTCATAAAACCCTAGATAAAATACTGGAATTAATTCCATTAAAGAAGAAGTAGATGGAAATCATCTTGAGCCTATAACCTGATTTTATCCCAATTGTACATGTTATCGTTTTTTTTAATGTTCGTATTCTTATTTCTTTTGTAACATTTTTTTTTTTTGCTTATTAATTTGAGTGCTTAATTTTAATTGATTCAGCCAATGTACAAAAACTGTGGGTGAAATCACATTTTGAAATTTGGACTATTTTACTGAACTAAGAAAAACAAATTTTATAATTTCTGTCAAAATTAATATTGATTTTCACTGAAATTTGGATGTAGATATTGAAAATTATGAAAGCAAATATTGGAGATGTTGAAACAGAAAATAATTTCCGAAGCACAATAAGAGGAACTCGAATTCCAAAATATCATCCCAAAGAGTTAAATTTTCTAGGAAAAGATGACAAAGATGATTGGGGAAGAAGTTCATTCAAATCAAGAGGTTCATGAAGAAAGAAGATCAAATAATCAAAGATGGTGTTTACAATTGTATATAGGTATGATTATGATATAAGTAGAATATTAATTCTCTAACTAAAATTTGTACTTTGCTAGGCAATGTTTGGTCTCTTATTAGAGTAGGAATTCTTTCAGGCTTCTATGTGCCCCGCATTGAACACATATTACCTTAGTAACACTCAATGTGACACAAACACAACAAAAGTGGAACATATACCTCTAATATTCATGCAGTTTCACAATCACATATGGTTATGAACATTAAACTTAATTTTGTAGAGAAATTGGTTTTTGTCTTAAGCATAGGTTTATGCCTGAAAATGTCATGTTTATTTTGTTTGACGACTATTTTTATCATAAAACCATTTTAGTATGTTCTTCATCAATTTTGCTTGGTATTAATGCTTATTTTAAATGAACACGATGTTCTTCAATAACACAAGTGACACATGTATATATTGCTTGGTTAAATGTTACTTATAAGTTTATACTTTATTTTTCTTATTTACTATTGAAGTTAATAATTAATGGCGTGCTCTGAAGCACCAAAGATTTGGCGAAAGATTCATGAAGCTTAAGAAATATAAAACCTATGAAATTTGAGTTAAGATATCTCAGGGTTCATGTATCACCTATCCATAATATCTCTTATTGCATTGTATGTAGGATGCAACTTGGTTTAGAGAATAATGTTCTCATCGGTAACAAATTCTAGGTGATCATGGTAAAGAAACACACTAGGTTCGCATGTGGCCCCCAGAACATCATGTTTCCACCTCCAATATCAAGCATCCAGAAATCGGATTCCCATGTTTGTTACTTCTACTCGATTAGTAACTATTCATTGCTATTGGCATCCTTAAGGAGTCACGTGTTAACTCATATATACGGTCCTGGTAAAGTAACACCATGGTATTCTTTTAATCATACTTATATTGCATTCCTTGCATCCATTGGAATTTATATTAGGTTTGAAAAGTGGGATGAGCATATATTCCACTTTCTGAGCTTGAGATGTTGTGACAAGAAAAATATTTTTGTATTTACTATGGGTTAAGGTTGCACTTTGCGTTGCTTGTTCTTCATAAATTGTATAAATAAAGAGGTATTTGAAACTTTCACAAGTTGTTTTACCATATAGGCCTTGCGAAGCAATATTTTAGAGAGGGCAGAGTTAAATAATTAGACTGAGAATGAGAAAGCATTTGTCTTAAACTATGTTTCATTAATGTTGTTGTTTGTTGAATTCTTCACTTACAATATCTTATTTAAATTAATCCAAGTTCCTAAGTGGCTTCCTTTACTCCATTTTTAGCGGATGAGGCTTAAGTTTTTTAGTTTCAAATGGTCTATCTTTTATTTCTAATTGTGATTTATTAGCATTTATGGTAAATAAACTACCGTGTAAGTCACAATACCCTTTTAGGTGAAATTTGAAACTCTATTATTTAGCCTTTTTCCTTTTCGAACGAAACACGTAAGTAGACTCAGGCGAAGTACCGGTCTTTGTTTCATTTAGTAAACAAGGATCTCTGAACGCGTGTGTATGAGGAAAAGGAATCAAAGCATGTCATGATTATATGGATGAGTTGGAAACCTTAAGTAGTAATTGAATGTTCCAGGCAGTTTCTACAAATATGCATGGGATATAATTGGTGTAGAGTTGGTAGAAGCAATTCAATTTTGTTGGAGTCATAGGTTCATACCAATAGGCCTAAACTCTAATTTTTTATTTCTGCTGCCAAAATCTCAGGGTGCAAAGAAAGCTGAGCAGTTCAGACCTATTGGTCTAGCTAATTTCATATTCAAAATATTCACAAGAATAATCACCCCAAGATTGAGTACACTTATTGGAAGACTAGTTTCTGTTCAGCAGGGGGCCTTCATAAAGGGGAGAAACATTCAAGATAAGATTGTTTTAGCTTCAAAGATGATAAATGAACTTAATATTAAAAGGAGGGGTGGAAATGTTGGACTCAAGTTGGATATAACTCAGGCATTTGATTCTCTGAATTGGGATTTTTTATTTGAGGTTCTTAAAAAATTTGTCTTTTCAGAAATTGGTATTAATTGGATCAGGGAGATATTTCAGTCTGCAATGATTTATGTTCTTGTGAATGGTAGCCCTTGTGGATTTTTTAGTATTGGAAGGGGATTGAGACAGGGTGACCCCTTATCACCAATATTATTCATTCTTGCAGAGGAAGTACTTAGCAAAAACTTATCATTTATGGTGCAAGAGGGCAAAGTGCAGGCAATGGTGACTAGTGGTAATTGTCAACCTTCTCATTTAATATTTGTTGATGACATTTTCATCTTATGCAATGGACATAAAGGTCTTTAGATAATCTAATGAAACTGTTAAGTAAATATCATCTGTCCTCTGGGCAAGTAGTGAATAAAAACAAAAGAAAATATTTTGTTGGAGGTGTGTCAAATACAAGGAGAAATGCTATAGCTGAGTATTTGAAAATGGGATTATCTGAGTTGCCTGATGCATATTTGGGGGTCATTTTAAATCCTGGCAGAGTTAAGACTTATCAAGTATGGGGGATGGTGGAATTAATGTAGAGGATGATGGCTGGATGGATGGGACATTTATTAGCATTTTCTGAAAGACTAATTTTAATCAAGCATGTTTTGTGTAGCATCCCAATTTACAACATGGCAGTTTACAAATGGCCCAAAGTTGTTATAAAAGAATGTGAAAAAATCATAAGGAACTTTCTGTGGTCTGGAGATCCCTCTGTTAAAAAACTAGTCACTGTGAAATGGGATGAGGTTAATGCTTCATTATAAGAAGGTGGTTTGGGTTTAAGAAGGTTGGAAACTATGAATAAAGCACTATTAATGAAGCTTTGTGGAAAATTGAAATAGGTGAGGATGAATCGGCTCAGTTCATGAGAGCAAAGTATAAAAATAAGAACAATGAATGGATTTCAACTTATAAACAATCATCTATCTGGCCTGGTCTTAAATCGGTCATTGCTGAAGTTAATGAATGCAAGAGATGGATTGTAGGGGATTGAAAATCAATATCAGTATGGAAGGATAAATGGATCAAGAGCTATGCATTGATTGAAAGAAATGCAGAAGATGATTATGTTAAGATGAATAAAGACATGAAGGTGGCTAATCTAATTGTAGATGGAAAATGGAAAATACCTGAGCAAATGCTACAATATTTTGAGGAGGATGAAATTCCAGCTATTGGTGGAGGTAAGGATAGGTTTATATGGTAGAAATACTTGCAGGGCAAATTTTTAGTTGGAAATGCAGCTCAACAAATAAGGAATAAATTACCTGTGATACCTTGGTTTAATAAAGTCTGGCACTCTAGTATACATCCAAGCATATCTACAAATCTTTGTAAAATATTGAGAGGTTCTTGTGCCACAGAGGAATCTGTGAGAAAGAAAGGTTTTTCAACTGTTTCAAAATGCTATCTCTGTGGAAATACACAAGACATAATGTGTCATATCTTATGGGAATGCAGTTTCAGCACTAAATTCTGGCATTGGCTTGTTGGGATTTTTGGCTTCCTTAATCCTTCTTCATTTGAGGATATTTTAAAAGCTCCAAAAGGTAAAAGTGGAGTAATTCAAGAAGTATGGTTCATCAGCTCTTTTAAGGTGATGGTAGAGTTATTACACACAAGAAATAAGAAGATGAAGAACCTAACCTTGGGAAGATGACACAATCAATAATGTCTTTTACAAAAGCTTGCGGAGTAAGAATAAAAAGTTCCAAGTGGGGGAATGTGTATGATTTACAAATATTACTACACTTTAGAATTAGAGGCATCAAAACTCATATGCTAGATGTTAAACAATACTTCTTCAGATTGCCTAAAGGGGGACAAGTACTTATATGTTGTGATGGTGCATCCAAGGGAAATCCAGGCTATGCAGGTTTTGGTTTTGTAGCAAGGAATGAAGCTGGTGGCTGCTTGGGTGCTGCTACTTTCTAGCTGAGGTGATGGATTTGGTGGTAGCTGGTGAATAGGCAGTAAATAAGAAGTATAAAGATGTAATCTTCAATCTTGATTCAAAAGCAGTTCTAACATCCTTCAGTAATGACAACATTCCTTGGTTTGTGATGAACAGATGGAAGAATATTAGAACACAAATACCAGGTATATCTTTCTCACATGCATACATGGAAGTAAATAATTCTGCAGATAAGATGGTTAAGAAGGGAGTATTTCTAGCAAAGGGTGTAGTTATCTATTATGATAGTAAGCTTGATTTCTTGAGCAAGCTTGAAAGTGAAGATGATATATACTTTAGGTTCACTTCATAGAAATTGCATTAACAAAAAATGCAGTGTAATTCATTTGTTAGGCCTTTTTCTATGGGCTTGTTTTGTCTTTTGAGTTGAGTCCTTAACTTGGGCTTGTAAGATGTAATTCTGATTCTTTTGGTAATAAAATTTCATGATTTAGAAAAAAAGAAGTAGTAATTGAATGTCAGGTCATCCGATTTTTCAAGATTGAACAAAGATACATATTCTCTTTTCTTATGTTTCTTGAATATTTTGTGCAGATACGTGACAATATCAATTGGCAAGCGATTAGTAACTGCTCGGCTATTCGGACAAAAATGAGTTGTTGTATGAAATGGTACGTGTTAGCAATGTTATTGGCTCAACTTTGAATTCATTATTTCATATTATAACTTCTGCAAGATGGCCATCATTGTTCGTGAACTACTCACATTACCGATGTTTTGATTCAAAGTTTATGATCACCATCCAGGATGGAAACACTATCTAAATTATCAAGAATTCACGACATGAATTTAACAAATAGTTGAAATGTAAAATTTAGGAAATTAAGATAACTTAGATACAGGAGGCACACCTTCCACATCCCTTTCATCAGTTTGACATTTATCGGATCTTTCTACGTAACATGAAGCTTTCATATATTTTCAGATTGTGTAGAGAGTTTCCACCAAGGTATATAGGTTGTATAAATAAAAAATGCGTATCCACCTAATGATATTAAAAAAACTAGAAATTTGGATGTCAAACTATTCTCTTACCGGACGGAGGGGTGCAAATGGATTTGACAGTTTTCTTTCTAGTCAAATATTTTTTTTACCAAATGTGTGTTTTCATATGACCAAATGAATACTTCTGCATTCCTACATGATCTGGGGTCATTGAGTTGTGCTTTGAAGGGTAATCTTTGCTTTGTTGATTTTGTTTGATGATATGATGCGTTTGAGATGAGCAACATTTAACTTTCAGTGCATGTTAAGCTGATTTTAGTGTTATTTCTGAGATACTAACATTTCTACTTACCTCTTCATATGCCCAATAATCTAGCGATCGTAATTAACGCCTGTCCGTTGAATGATAAGTTAACAACTGATTTTGCAACTAATGGGTTGTTTCTTAGATATGGTTAAAAGTGTTCACAAATTCCATTGTGGAAGGTTCAATTTTCCATTTCCTAGGTTTTTATCAATTTTTCGTTATCTAGGTTTCAGTCCGTGCAGTTTCGATACGTGGAAGAAATCAAGAAAATAAGAATGTAATAAGTGTTGCTTGTTATCCACTTGGGAATATAATAGATGGCCAGAAACCAAATACAAATAGTTTTTCACCATTATTTATACTCCAAGTCTAGGGTTTAGTTGGATTCATTATTACTTCTTTCAACCCCAACTTACTCCTATTAGAAACCTAAAGAGCGACATATTAGTTGGAAAATCAATATATTGTTAATAGTTTTCAAATCCAATTCTATTCTTTGAGAATGTAAGCCCTCGCTTCCAACTAAACAACCATAACATAAAGGTGATTTAAACTAGGTTTCCAGCCTTCTTACAGTTCGAAGTGTGTCTTTGAAACTGTTACTTGGAAATCTATTTAAATTACACAGTTGTAGAAAGAACATACACTCACAAATATATGGCCATTATGCATGACTCATCATGCTCCTAACCATTTTCATAAGAGTGCGATTTAGCCTTTTGATATACACCATTATACCAACAAATCGTCCTTGTATACCGCTAAACTTTGGAGATACTATGCAAAAGATTCAGGATACTATCCTATTTTGTCATATCTTTCACAATATTCACCACCTTTATCATACTTAATGATTTTCACTTTTTCTATAATTTCCTCTCAATTTCAATAATGAATGCTCGAAAAAACGTCCATAGATTGAGATTCACACAATTGATAGATGTATACAATAACGCAAAAAGCATCAGGTGATAAACAATTTTATTCTCCAAATATTGGACCATATAAAGCACCAACAATAATTTAATAACAAAAGATAAAATCTATAATAACGATACATGAAATCCTCCAAATATTGGACCATAGAAAGTCTACAAAATAAGTAAAATCTTATAAGGATTAAGGTGAGACATGCAAATATTCGTGGATGTTTTACATTCTCATGATATAACATTACCTCTATTAAACATTACAACTAGAATCACTTATGGGTGAATCACGTCCGACAATATATTAACAAACTCAAATAATTCTAAAGTGTTCAACCTAATAAAATGTGAATTGTAGTCACCTGCGGGTGGCTATTATTTCACATGTATATGAAATATTTAGATAAACCTTAATGCTTGTTCCAATGTGTGAACCAAAACTACTTGTGAGGAGCATTTGTTCTAATCGTTAAATCAAACTAAGAGAAACAACACTTGTAAGATAAGAGTTTAGTATCACTGTGGTGATAACTAAAAAATCTAGAAAATTAATATGTACAAATGCAAGTTCACACTAACTTTTCTTGTGATATTGCATATCCCCACTAAATAATACAAACATACTTGATTTGATCATAAATTTAGTCAATTATAAATTGTGAAAGCATCAACACCCTTTTATTGAAAAATATCCAAACGTGATGAAGCTTTCGTAAACCAAAATTGAGCATTAAGCATGGCTATAAGTATAGTTCAATAATGAAATTTTGTTAAAGAAAATTCTTTGATGCTGTGTTAATTTAGATCTGATACAAGCTTTTATGTTAACTAAGGGTTATAGTATGGATAAAAATAAATGATGTTTATAATAGGCAATGAATATCGTTTTCACAAATATTTGAGAATGCATCCAAAAAAAAAATTAATTTCTTTAGAGGATGCAATAAATTTTGGATATAAAACAACATAATAATAATTTTCATGAGAATCTGAAAATTTCGTAATGGGTTATTGAACTCGAATAATGAGTTAATTTAAGAAAATTTTCTTTTATGCATTTTATAAGAAATAATGATAAATTATGCAAGTATTTAGTTAATCATGATCATTATTTTTTATGTCTAGTAAATGCAGTCCAAATTGACACTCAAATTAGAAAAATGACACTAGACACTCATTAGACGTAAAGTGATTTAGATCCATAATGTATGATCAAATAAAGATCATATTCTTCAATGTTTCCTTAAACATGTGAACTAAAATCACCCGTAGGTAATTGTTGTCTTAATATATTTAAGCAAAACAATATTAAAAGCACTTTACAATATAATGATTATGGCTAAAAAAAAACCATTTGAAATTACTGTGGTAATTGCCCAACATCTTACCAATAATGCTATTATCATAATAATCCGATAATCACGAAACCTTACCTTTACGGTTTGGCGCGTTCGTGTTTATAATAACATCAAGATTGTTGTTAAGATAAAAACACTCTAGTATCACTGTGGTGATATCTAAAGAGTCTCGACATAATAATCTTAAGGAAAATAACCTCATACAATAAAAAACAAATCAACATTGAGAGAAAAACCATACCGTAATGCACATACACATCAACCATATTGTAATGCATACTCAAATTTAATAGTGTCAAAAATGGTTTCCATTATAAAATCATTCGATAAAAAATCAATTTAAATTGTGCATTAATGTTTTCAATAAAGCGGAAGCATATTAGTTGGATCGCATTCTTACCGTAATTTCTTAGTCATTCATATTGGTTTTAATTATAGACCGGTTATATAATAATGTGTTTCTATAATGAACAAGTCTAAACTCGATTTAAATACAAGATCAAAGTTAACATACAAAAGTGTTGACATTGTCAAGATCAACTGAGTTTATCAAGTAAGTATTCAAAATTAGAGTAAATGGATAACGATTTTGTCAACTAGGTAAATGCAGTTAACTCCATTTGGTGTTACTACAATACATGACTATTCTTAATTGTATTGCTAAATACCCATTCATTCATTTATTAGGAAAGGTCCACTACTTGTTTGATTTACAGGCTCATTATACACCATTATTAAAATAAAAAAAGTCTTACAATTAAACTCATTAGGAAAGAAACGTTAATTTATCTACATGCCAAAAATAAAAGTTAGGTCATTAATATTGAAATATATTTTCCTGAGAGAGGATATCAAAAACATATAAAAATTATAAGAAATAATAGCCGCGGATGTTAAAGTTATACACTATACTATAATTTTCAAAATAGATTAATTTTGATGAGATAATATATTAGAAAGTTATACAGGAACATGAGGTGTGAGCATTATATGGATCATGATAGATTGATGTGAGAAGTAATCCGATTCCATAAGTACGATTAATGTCATAAAAATCAAAACCGGTTTTATCTTATTTTTCTCGATTTTATAATCTCATACGATTAGCGGAAGATAATGAGTTTTAAACACAATCTAGCGATTGTAATTAACACATGTCCGCTGAATGATAAGTTAACAACTGATTTTTTAACTAATGGGTTGTTGCTTAGGTATGGTTAAAAACTTTCATGAATTCCATTGTGGAAGGTTCAATTTTGAATTTACTAGGTTTTTATCAATTTCCCGTTCTCTAGGTTTCAGTCCGTATAGTTTCGATACGTGGAATAAATTAAGAATATAATAATGTAAAAAGTGTTGTTTGTTATCCACACGATCGGGAATATAATAGACGGTCAGAAACCAAAGACAAATAGTTTTTCACCACTATTTATACCCCAAATCTAGGGTTTTAGTTACATTCATTATCACTTCCTGCAACCCTAACTTACTCCTACCGAAAACCTAAAGAGCGACAAAATGGAGAAAGATAAATATTCTTGTTGGTGGGAGAAGTTCTTGAGAAAAACTGGATCTCTACTTGCAGAAATACCTCTGAAAGATTTTAATAAAAGAGCAGATATATTTGAAGGACATACTAAAGATTTGATAGCACTGGGAGAAACGTTAGGTGGCAAAAGAGTTGGTGTTGGGGGTTTGTTGGATTCTTTTATTCTTTAAAAAACTATATGGGAAAAGAGAAGATTACAGAAAGTTTAAATATTGGTATCTGAAGAAGAAGAAATATATGCGTTCCTTTATGTTTCAATTTTATGGTTTATTATGTTTAAGTAAGAGTTGATAACTAGATGAAGATAATATTTTTGGGGAATATATTCATTGTGATTGAATGTTATGATGTAATGGAATGGAACATTAATATAATATCATATTATAGTTTGAGTTGTGTTCTTCTATGTTATTAGTTTTCAATTGTTTGTGAATTGCTATCATAATTCTAGTGTAAATATGCCCTTTAAAAAGGCTAAGCACAAATTCAAGATTTGTAAGAATTGAAGAAATTGGAGAAGATTTTTACGTGATTTACAGTAATACAATAAAATTGAAGGAATGGCTAGAAGAAAAAATACATCAGAACAACCAACAACCGTGAGGAGGAGTAAAAGACTTGCTAGAAAAGAGACAAATGAAATAGGAGAATCTTCAAGATTAAGAACAAGGAGCAACAAAACAAGGAATAATGGAGAAAATCAAGTTCAACAACCAAATCAACAAACACCGATACCGATAGAACTGTGGATTATGACAGGGTGAGCGTGCATACTTGGCGATCAGATTTGATAGAAGAATAAGAAAATCGACAGTTAAGAAATGGAAGGCGAGAAGGAAGAGATCAAGAAGCGGTTAGAGGATTAATTCATGGAGATGACGAAAATGAAGAAGTAGAGGCTTTAAGACAAAGAATACAAGAGGAAAGGAGATTAGAGTCAGAGGAACGTGCAAATTTAACAAGACAAAATCACGAGTTAAGAATGGAGAATTTGATATTACAAAATAGGAGATCAAGAAGTACTGCAAGATCAAGTTCAAGATCATTTAGAGAAGAAGCAAGGAGAAATTCCATTGTGTGAAATGCTGGTGAAAATATTCGAGAGGAAATGAAAAATCCAAATGAAGAGCAGCGTTATGGAGAAGAAGAGATGATTAACGATCGCTACATTCCTTGTAATGAAACTTTGGATGATAGACGTGATAACAGAAATCAAGAGGGTGGAAATAACCAAGATGGTGAAGAAATCGAGAAGAAGGTAGGAGAATATTACATGAGCAATAAATTCAAAGAAACCGAAGAATAATTGAGGATGAAATTGAGAGACATTATGTTGAATAAGAACATCTAGCTTGTGAAAGAGAAAGATTGAGAGCAGAAGTGGAAGTGGAAGAACAAGAGATTCAAGAAGCAATACGTCAGAATAATCATGATAATCGAGAAAAGAGACGTGCAAGAAATCGCAACAATGATAATATCAATGATGAATATGATAGAATACAAAGAAGAATAGAAAGACAACGAAGAGAAACAGTGAGAAATGAAGAAAATCGTAGAAGAGAAAATGAAAGGCATAATCATTTGCGAATTTAGGAAGGAGGTGAAGAAGAAAATCGTGGGAGAAGGCAGAATAAAGATACTGAAGAGGAAGCACAAAATATCGCAAGGCAAGAAAGACATGAACGCAGAAGAAGGAAAGCTGCACTGAAAAGACCAATTGAGCAAAATTCAGCTGGGAATGAACAGATCTTGAGAGAGTTAGCGGAAATGAGGGGAATGTTAAATAATAGAAGAGAGGGGGGCAGAAGGAAACTTGATGAGGCCATTGAAGAAGCTGCAAAAACTCCATTTATCCAAGAAGTACAATTAGGAGGGATACCCCCAAAATGCAATTTGCCAACATTAACCAGTATCTTTGATGGAACAACTTGTTCTATTCAACATGTCAAAGCTTATGTTAGGTGTATGCTACAGTGGGAAAACCATGATGTTGTATTGTGCAAAGATTTCGCATCCAGCTTAACAGGCGAGGCGCTAAAATGGTTCGAAGGTTTACCTAAGAACACTATAACTTCTTTCAATCATTTGCAGACTACATTTTTGGGAGCATATATAAGTAACAATTCTTCACGACCTGTCATTGAATATGTATTTGGATTGAAGCAAAGGATTGGTGAAAGCTTAAAACATCTAACAATAAGGTGGAAAACAATGTGTAGTGAAATGGCAGGCCGCGTGGATGAGAGATATCTCATATTATCATTCATTAATGCAATGTTTGCAACCAATTTATTATACGTCCAAATCTTCATAATCAAGAATACCATCACAATGACAGAGCTGAGAGAATTGCAAGAAGAATACATTTCTTTGGAGGAGAAACAAAATGAGATGGAATCATACCCTGTTGCGAATACCTACTCAATTGCAGCAAACGCAAGTATACTTCCCAGGTTAATAAATACAGTGGCGAGCACTTCGCAGGTGAAGCAAGAAAAGAGTATGGATGATGGACAACATAAATTAGTGGCTATGGGAAGTAGAGATCAAGAAGAGTTCGAAAGGGAAAGAATTTTTTTCAATCGAGGTGGAAATAATAATATTCAGAGGCTTGATCAGCCGCAAGAGGCTTATGGTGGTCATAGACAAAATTATTATAGAGGGCAAGGAAGTCAGAAGATAATATGGGAAGAAATTAAAATGCCACCTCTAAATGCTAGCATAAATAAAATTTGGGAGGCTGTAATATTAATGGAGGATATACCCGTACCCTGGAATATGAGAAAAGAGCCACACCCAAATAATCGAAGTCAAGAATTTTGTTTTTATCATCATTTTCATGGTCACTCGACAAATGAATGCAGGAATGTAAAGAGAATCATTTTGAGGATGATAGATCAGGGAAAATTAAATTATTTTCTAATAAGACATCCACAGCCTCAGCAATTACCACCAGCCCCAGAAATTCGCAGAGTGAATACAACAAAGGAAGGAGAAACGTTTGTAATAGAAGTTGGAGCAAAAACGAAGAATCTATTCTGTAACTCCATCATACATTCGTACAAGACTATAGAGGATTTCCATGACAATGTTCTAAGCAGAGTTTTTGCGAGAGATACGGATGAGAGAGAAATAATGAATATCACAAAAGCCTCGCCATTAGAAGAGTGGCAAAAGCAGATTATTTCTTTCACTGCACAAGAAGTACCTGAGCCTGGAGAGATGCATGATAACCCACTAGTGTTAAGATTAGAAATAAATCCAAAACAAATAGAAGAAGAAGATGAAGAAAATGAGGATGGTGAAGCTGAAGATTCTTGGCCATTAACAGAGATTTAATTGACACGGGAAGCTCAGTGGATATCTTATTTTATCATACTTACAAAACCATGTGAGGAAGAGATGATGATCTAATACCATCAACTTATAATATCTATGGTTTCAATGGTTTTGCCAACAATCTCAAAGGGGAAATTACTATGCGAATTCCATTGAAGGGGATATCTTCTAAAATTTTATTCTGTGTTGTCGATGTTGAATCTCCTTACAATGCCTTGATTGGCCGACCTTGGCTGCATGGGATTTTAGGTGTAGCGTCAACTTTCTACCAGTGCATTAAGTTTCCTCATCCCAGTGGTGTTGGAGTCATAAAGGGAGATTGGATTGATGGAAAAAAGTGCTATGAAATTGATATGGAATCTTGCGAGGAAAGGGCTGCGAAGAACAGAAACTGGAAACATAACATCAAACAAAATCAAAGAAGTGAAAGGCTGATGGTGGATACAGTTGAATGATGAGAAGAAGGAATGTTGCGAATTCAACATGTGCTGAAACCAATAGATAGCGAGCGTCTCGCAGATGGAGAAAATGTAGCAAAGCGCAAAAAAAAAGCAGAAGCAGAAAATAGTAAGTAGAAAAGGTAAAATCCCTAGATCGTAAAATATAAGAGATGTATGAATGATTTGTTGAAGAAAATTTTACAAAAGTATATTTTGACTAAATAAAAACGATGAAATTGAAAAATCATACAAGATTTGAAATGCAAAAAGAGAAAATCAAAGAATAATGACATATTAGAATGTGACGAACCTTTATGGCGTACAACCTAGTTCGCGGATAAAATTTCGCAAGAGGCAAATGTAAGACCTAAAGTGCGTCATATAAGGGGGTATCTCTTTGCATGGCTCAGGGATAAGGTTATACCGCTGCTGGAACCTGAGTCATTGAGATTTGGTGCCCATGAAAGCCTATCCAGGGGAGGTACCTTGTATTTCCAACTATATATATATATTAACAGTTGGATGACCGAGGGTCTCTTCTAAGGAGTGCAAAGTATGATCAAGGAGCCGAGGTACACAGTTGAGCCAAGGGTGCCCGGGGCGTATGAAACTACCCTGGACATTCTTGGCAAGTCTTGGCTACGATGCACTCGGCCCGAAGAAAACCCCACTTAGGGTGCAGTCTCGTTACTATAAGCCATATAGGCAAAAAGGATAAGAGGATGCGAAAACAACTGGTTGTTGGTAAAACCGGATGGGAGGAGCTAGTCTTGTATGTCCGATGTACGCCTCCTTGAAAGGCCAACTAGGTGGAATATAAGGGCGGCACCCTCCATTAGGGAGATGATAAGTGTCTTAAGACGCAAATGTCATGAGGCTTTATGTTCGAAAGAATATTTAGGCTTGTCATATTTGTGCAACAATTATATAGAGGCAAAAATCCATGAGAAAAAGATAAGATGAGATCAATGGGTTTTTACATGAAAGTGTAAAGACGTCCTGCGATTTCATCGCAAGATGGCAATGTCATGGGGCTTTGTATTCGCAAGAAAACTTAGGCCTATCATATTGTCGCAAAAAATTGAGAAAATGAGGATAAGGAAAGATCAATGGGTCTTTATATGCGAATATAAGGACGTCTTGGTGATTTTGTCGCCAAAACAAAACATGGCAAAATAAGACCTTTAACTTGGAAGGAAAAATAAGACCACACAAGACATCAAGAAATGGCTGCGAGATTATAGCCAAAATTCAAAAACAGATTTTATTCAGAAAGTAATCTGCTCAATTCATCATATTGCAGATGAATAACAGAGGCAAGTATGGGAATGGACAAGATGATAAAATTGTTATTCATCATTATATGACAAATTTACGCAGATAGTTAAAAATTAATAATCATATTGATTAACCATATTGCAAAAAGGAATTGTTTTCTAATGTATGCAAATAGAAACAAAAGAAATCTACACAACAAGGAACTTTAGAAGCTGGAGAAATTCGCAGCAATATGTTACAAGGAGAAAGAGATAAATGTACAAATATTACAAAGAGATTAATAAAAGGAGATAAAACTATTTAAATCCTTCATTATCTTCGTTAGATTTTCCCCCTTCATCTTCATCTTCATTATGTTCTTCATCTTCTTCCGACTCTTCAGCTTCACTATCAGAGATGACAAGATTCAAAACATTCTCTGGTATTTCATACGCGAGATAAGGATATGTAGAATGAGGAATTTTATGATCATCACAGACCATATTAATGGAATCATTGCGAACACCAACTAGAACATTACTAAAATTTTCCAGGATAATCTGTAGCTGCTTCTTGAACTTGGAACATTTCTCGTTGTGATAAGACAGAAGTTCTACGAGTTGTCCTTTTTCTTCTTCCAACTCTTCAACTCTTTGGCAAAAATTTCCTTCAGATGTTGCGAACAAATGACAACGTATTAATAAAATAGTGAAGATTCAGTTAAAGAAATGGATTAGTGGAAAAACAAGAATAATAACCTTCTCTTTCAGAGATCATATCTTTAATTAAGGAAGAATGCTCAGCTTGAAGACTAACGTCTACACCTAAGTTATTTCTGGCGTTGTCAAGGATCTTCGTAGCCCAAGCACTCATCATCATTACTAATGAGAAGGAGGGAGAGAATTTGGTTTTCCATTTTAACAAGAGCTCTATTCTCGCAGATAAGTCTATCTATTTCAATTTGAACTTCAAGAAGAGTTTTGTGGAATTCCGTTAAAGCTTGAGTACCTTGT
Organism: Papaver bracteatum; assembly: GCA_023529315.1. Taxonomy (NCBI): domain Eukaryota; kingdom Viridiplantae; phylum Streptophyta; class Magnoliopsida; order Ranunculales; family Papaveraceae; genus Papaver; species Papaver bracteatum. Next base: position 1,798,338 of record JAJJWX010003498.1, read on the forward strand.
CTAGATATGCAATCTCTTTCATCTATGAGATCACTATTTTAGGCTCTTAAAATATTGATTTCTTATTTAGAATCAAGATAGCGACGCTTAGACGTATTATCCGCTCTCAAACTAGACATGTGGTCAATTGCTAAAAGACGAAGTGTGGATATAAGGTCATCTATAGACAAAGATTCAATCTTGTCATTTGAATAACTACTTAAGGAATTATTAAGGAGATCAAGAAGGTTACCCTCATCTATAGGCTCAAGAAAAGAATGGAAGAATGTATCCTCATCAGTAAGGCCATAAATATCTGCAAAAATGGTTGCTTGAATAAGCTAAAACAATATGGTAAAAGAATTAAGAGAAAAGGGAAAGAATTCGTACCATAGAGCTGTTGGTTAGATTTTTCAAGATTAGATATCTTGCGCTTATCTCTAGAAGCATCAATTTCCATTTGTTTAACCTTCTCGCGAAGGCTAGCAACTTCAGATTCCAGTTGTTCATCCTTCTTGCGAAAACTAGCAGACTCAGATTCTAATTTTTCATTCTTCTCGCGAAGAATATTGTTCTTATTTTCAAAAGTTGCACGTCTCCTCTCCAAGTCCGAGGCAACAACAAAAGAAGCTCTTCCAGCCTGCGAAGGTTATCAAAAAATTGTCAAGACAAATATAAATTAAAACCTTGCGAGGAAATGAGAATACACAAAGGTGGAGAAAAAACGAGAAAATACCAGAATGCTGATTGAATGTAAAAATTTTGGAGATATAGATCTTGAAACCCCACGAAGAGATTCATTGTTCTCCAAGAGGGGGGCATCACAGATAGATGCCATGGATTTGCAAGCTTCAGCAAGAGGAGTATCGCCAATCCCTAACATAGTATCAAAGAATATGCTGGAAAGCTGAGACATAGAAGACTCAGGTTGGGAGGATTCCTTTGCAGAAGTTACATCAACATCACCATCATCGCCATCATCGTCATTGTTATCATCACTAGAACTCTCGCTGGACAGAAAAGTTGAAGGAGGAGAGGATTGGACTTTTCTTTTCTTTGAAAGAGGAGCACCAGATTTCTCCTTGCGAGGAGCAGCAGATTTCTCCTTATGAGGAGCACCTTTGCCTTTTCCCTTAGTTTTTTCATGCTTAGCAGGTTCAATTTCTTCAATAACCTTCAAACACAGATAAAGATAAGAAATAGAGGAAACAATATATTGTTAAGAATCATAAAGGAATATTTCTCACTTCATCTGTGAATGATCTGAGAGCTAATAAAGTGATGGACTTCCCTAACTTCTGGTAGCTAGCTTTCAGCCTTTTAATCTGGTAAAATTGGAGCAGTTAGCGAGAGTATACATAAAAGCATGAGGAAAATAATAATGGTAGTTCAAGCAAAACATTTGAGAACATACCTCTGTATCCCTTTCAGGCCACCTGAACACCCATGGTTGGTACTCTGCGAGATTCGCATGTAAAGCATGAGAGACAGAAATGTATGGACCATCTAAAAATAATGGAAAAATACACCATTTATCATTAGTGGAGTGGCGAGGAGATGAATTATTTCCAGGATGCCAATCAATGTCCAACATAAGAACTTTGTCTTCAGCAATGTCATCCTTCTTATGTAAGCGGACACCCCAACAAGTGTTATCCTTCCTCATGGGGATTATTTCATAATTCACGAAGAAATTTTCTACGGTATAATTTGCAGGGACAATTGGAACTCCTTTGAATTTAGGGTTCTTCACTTTAGGGTGGTAAAGAGATTCCTTAACGGCACCGCGAGTAGCAAACTCAAGCATTAAATGAATACAATCTCCACTCAACTGATATATCGCCCACGAGAACTTCGCGTGAGAAAGTATTTCATAGAATAAAGGAAGTTCAGGGTCATAAAGATGAATGGGAAGGCCATCTTCAAGTTGACCTAATGAGACTATGATCTTCTCACGATTACATGGATGATCAAAAAATAATTTAACAGAGAGCTCATCCTTAGGGTTTTGATCGAGAATGGTAGATAGAGTAAAACCTTTATCTTGAAGCTTTTTCTGCATTTTTTGAAAGATAATTAGATTTTTAAGACCCGCTGGAGGCATTCTTAGTATGGGAATGAAGAAAAGAATGGAAGATCAAAGGAATAAGAGAAAAATTACAACAACAGCATATGCGAAAGTTTCGGAAGAAAAGTAAAATTGCAGAGAGAAGGAAAGAGAAAGAAAAAGAAGAAAAGAGAAGAATGAAGAAGATATATATATATATAGAAGGTAAGAATTCTCGAGAAGATAAGTTCATTTAATGCGAAGAGAAGACGTGAACGGTTGAAAAGGACGTGTCAGAAGTTAAATGGAAGAAAAGATACGTGTAATAAATCTGGCGAAGAATAGAGAAACATGTCAGAACAGAAGAATCTGAAAAGATGAACAACTGCGGCGTTTAAAAAAGTTCCAATTCTCATGATCTTTTCCCCTTCGCAGAAAAGACATGAGAAGAGGCAAGATGTAGGATCAGAATATCGCCACAATGATACTCTTGCGAAATTTATAAACAACATTTATTCGAGATCTTCAACAACACGCTGCAAGTGTCGCAGAGTGACTCAAAGAATGACGTAGCTGATGACGATAACTGAAACACAAAAAGAGCATGACAATCCTGCGAAGATTATAGCATCTTCGAGAATTAACATTATAACTACTGCGAGACTACCGCGGGTCAGATCCGAAATTAAATGACAACATAGTTGTCATCCACTATGTAACTTCCCTATATAAAGAGAGTTGATAGACTCAGAAGAGATAGATCAATTTTAGATTGTTGAGAAAGTTTTGAGGAGAGATAAAGTTGAAGAGAGCGGTTGTATTCTTGATTTCCTCCATTTCTTGTAATATTTCTGAGAATTAATCAATAAAAGTGTTGTTCTTAATCTTCAAATATGTCTTGATTATTATGAATTCTTGTGAGGGGTGTAGTGTAGGAATTCCTGCAACTACAAGCAGTTTGAAATAAAACTAAAGAGCATATTAAAATTCAAATTATAAGTTTTAATTTTATAGATGCCGAATCGCAGGATCGTGAACTTCATGGTAATCACACAATAAAAATGCAAGTAAAGATTATTGAGAATACTTGGCGTAGCATATCCATAGTCCGTCATTCGTAACCTTGTTAAGGTTCTGGTTTATCTTTCTTCACCTTAGCCGTAATTAGAAGCAATTCATTAGACACGATATTGTTATTGTATCTCTTTAATATGTAGAGAGGGGACCAAGTTCCTAGGGTTTTAACATTTGATCTTTAGATCTCGAACATCCATTAAGGAAGAGTATATGTAGGAAATAACTCCTTACTGAAACCTATAATAATAAACAGGGAAAGAAAATTAAAGCACTAAAGGATAATGTATTCTGAAATCAATTAAATGCAATGAACTAATCGAATCAGAAGAAGATACACTTCATTTGGAAGATCGGTGGATCATTCACTTTTGAAGAAAAAAACAATGGATTATGTCTTACTTTAGAAGCAAAAATACTCGTATAGATATCATTCAAGTGTTTTAATCTCAAACTTTCTTACTTTGTTATTCTAGATAATAATATCAAATGTTTACTCATTAGTTTATTTTAGTAGTAACTCTCATGTTTGTTTGTTTCTATATATTCCAGCAATCTTAATAGGTTTCTTTATTAATGGATAGCTAATATTTTTCCCTATGTTTGCTTGTCTCCTATTTTGAGATTATCAGTCGTGATTCTAAGAACAATGTGTAGTAAAAGTAAATAGTAGTTGTGCTTTTTCGAGCAGTCGTGCATTATTCACCATAAAAGTAACTGGAAGTTCTCGGTTCGAAATTCTCAATGGTAGTTTTTCTTAATCTATTCTTTCATTCCTGCACTTTCATCATTCTTCAATATCGATACACCATCCATGTACCATGGACCGTTTCACACTCTCCTCCACTTCCCACTAAAATTGATAAAGGGGGAGATTGTTAGATCATTGCTTGGTCGAAATCACAAGTGTTGCTATCTCAAGCTTGTTGTCAAAATTATATCTTGATTTCTAGTTTACAATTAGATAAGTCTCGGACTACATAAAAATGTAGTTGAGAAATAATGGATCACATCAGTCATCATTGCGTTTTACCGTTTGAAGGCGAAGATCAACCGAAGATTTTGGAGAACTTTATCAATAAAAAGTAAGTGAAGAATGAACCACCTATATCTCAAGTTATATTCGCTTTTTTATTATTTGAGACGATGTCGCATAACTAATTAGACTATTATGCATAGACAAGAATTTCGAGTCGAGAACTAATTATTTAGTTAACGAATTTCTCGAAATATAATAACTAAGATTAATGAACATTTGTTCATACTTGATGAATTTTAGTTAAAGGCAATTTATTGTTCAGAATCAAAATCATGACTCAAGTTTATCATTCGTAAATAGCCTGGAACAGTGATATGTGTCATTGATCTTATTCAGGAATGTTTCGAATCGATTTAGAGAAATATAGAACTACTATTTATTCGGATACAAGACAGTGGTATCCATTTTACTTGGAAAATGATTATAAGTTGGAACCCGTATTACATGTATTCGTACACTTAGCGGAGTATCTATACATATCGACTTATATATTATTGGTACGTATATTCGTATGTATACCATATGAAAATATGTTTAACTCGTGAACCGGATCGGTATGCATACTTGTATGCAAACCATTCTTGAACCGTGGTTACGGAACCGGGCTTGTTTCCGAACCGGTAGCAAACTGAAATAATTTTGTGTTCCTGAACTCGACAACCTTTCAAAATCGGTATGCAAATCGATTAAGTTCCATGAAATCCAGAACCGGCGACAGTCTTAAGGTTTCTAAACGTGTACACAAACTTATAAAGTTCTGTTAACTCTGGAACTCAGTTTGGTTAAATATTTACAAATAGGTACGCGTACTGTGACTAAACCGACTCGCCAACTTCTATGTATTTGTACCTTGTGTATCTACTAATCATGTTGATTATATTTTCAAGTGCGTTTAAATTATTTCTATGAGATAATTAGCATTTGATTAATTCTCTAAAAATACTAAACTTATTTGATCACATGTTTGTAACTCATAGTAAATGTCTTATGTGTCCATGAAAATGAAGGGTAAGCTTTTAGGTTCAAACCGTCTAGTTTCGGCTAACCATGTTGAACATAGTCTTTATACGTGGTTCGGTTACCGTTTTACCTAACCAGAGTGTATATCTTATTTATGTCATATTCAAAGATTCATCTAATGGTGGATATTGTTTGCTTGGTTCCAAATCTATCTTAGCTTAAACCTAAAGTGACCTATGCTTTGAATGTCTATAAAAGGGGAACTTCAAGCAACTGGTATCTTTAAATCTTGATATTACTTTTTGGTGTGTCCTAGTTGTATCTAGAGTCGTCCTCTTCCCAACCCTTTTAGGGTTTAGTGACTACAAATTCTTCATAGAGATTCGTGAAGCCAGGTCCAGTTATCTTTCCTTGATAACTCGTGTATCATGTATATAGATCGGTTGTTAAGCTACTCACTTAATCAAGATAGATAAAAATCATCAAAGTTCTATTCATCTCAAACTTTGTTGATTCCACAGGTTTTATACTTGTGAGGGGAATAATACTCTAGGATGCACTTCAGGTTGCATAAGTCTGGATTTTGAGGTTAGATAGACTTTGTCTATTGTTATAGATTTCCACACCTTTTATCAAACTATTTGATTGTAAAAGGAAATAAATTATATAAGCTTAATCTGTGGGAGGCAGATTTGGTTTAAATTTTTCAATTGAGTTGAAGCAACTCTTATTTGGTGCGACGTAAGCTAAGGGAATCAATTACGTAGAGTCCTGCTAGGATTCAAGAGGCGTAAGGAGCGTGATTATACTTAATCAGTTGGATACCTTTTAGGGCTCAACTACATTCCAGTCTGAAGTTGGTAGTAGGCTAGTGTCTGTAGCGACTTAATACAGTTTAGTGTTCAATCTGGACTAAGTCCCGCAGGTTTTCTATATTTGCGGTTTCCTCGTTAACAAAACTTCTGGTGCCTGTGTTATTTATTTTTCCGCCTTATATTTTTTATCTTTATAATTAAAATATCATAGGTTGTGCGTTGATTAATCATAGTATATACATCCGACCTAGTTAGTTGGATGCGACTTGATTGATTCTTGGACATTGGTCTTTGGTACCGTCCAAGTTATATCTTTGTGATTAGGTTTATGTAAATGTTCTAATCGCAAGAGAGAGAGATATAACTCTAAGATATTATTCCTTGATTGAGCTTAACTGTCGAAGTTGTGTTGAGTTTGTCCATACAGATTGCCTATGAAATAAATGGTGGTGTATTTTGGTACTTCCGCATTTTCCTAAGTGATAAAGCTACTAGTGTATTTACAATTGCTTGGTGTATCTGGAGGGATGGGTGCTCATTTATCTTTCAAAATAAAGATCTTAATTACCATTATACTATCAGGATTGCTATGCAGTTGGTGTGAGATATTGAATAATATTTGCATAACGATTATTGGCCCAGATCTTACTACTGTAACTAGTAATTTACCTCAGGATTGCATTATTGTTTTCTCTGATGCATCTTATGATACAAACACTATCTTCTCATTTATTGGCTTGATCATGAATGATAATGCAGGGAACTACCTTGGGTGCAAAACCATCTCAGGCATGGCTCGGAATGCAGAAGAGGATGAAAGTTTGGCAGTGTTGTAAGCTGTTCTATGGGAAAAAGAGAAAGGAAAAGAGAAAATATGTCTCATTAGTGATGCAAAATTAGATTTGGATCACCTATATAATAATAATAACCAGATATGTTGGTTTAACAACTCTATTTTAGATGATTGCAAGTCAGCCACAAGTACATTTTCATTTATTAGATTTGCATTTCTAAACAAAAGCTTCACAAGTTTGGATGATGTTGCCTCCAAACATTGTAGAACTTCTAGATTCAATGGCGAATGGTTTGGAAATACCCCAGACTCTCTCACCTCACATATGTAATCTTTCTTAGAATTAATGAAATTCTCTCATATCAAAAAAAAAAAAAAAAAAAAAACCTATAAAATAAGTTTAGTAACATCTAGACTAGCCCAAAATAATTACCACATGGGCCCGATGAGATAATTCCATCGTGTGAAAAATATCTTACATGTAGTTAGATGCTCAAATGTAAAGAGATTTTTACATTGAAATTTTATAGAAAACGATTTTATAATCTACACAATCTCTTGACTTATGAACCGTTATTCATAAGTCACAATCTCTTGAATCAGTAGCTTCCGATCGATGTCCTTGGATGGTCAGACTTGGACAATGACGGGAACTTGATGTTTTTTAAAATTGGTTTTGCCACTACTATCTATCCGTATTTAAAATATCTTTATTCTGAATGAAAGCTTAAAATGGTAAAGATAAGGCAAGGCCACAAATTAGAGATCAGCGAATTAACCTGTAAAAGTATAGTAGAGCAAATATGGTAATTCTAAACTCAAATATTGAATAACTGAAAAGTGATTCAGTAGAATTTCGTTATATTAATTTGCGATAAATTAATATTTCGCGAAGATAATATTTTTTGTCAGTCCCGACTTGGCTGGTGTGCTAAATTAATAGCCCATCCCGTTAAATTTATAAGATAATAAAAAAATTAAGTTTCCAATAGGCCTAACTAATATATAAATTAATAATAAATGTGATAACATTATATTATGGCGCTTATTAAAATAGGCATTTATGGTTATTTTGTATTGTTCATATTTATAATAAATTGGACTTCATCTTTAATATTTGCACTCCCTTAAGAAGTTGCGAATGAATTTATGAAGTTTTATTTTTCTAATTTTAATTTTATCATTATAGTATATACATTTGTACACATAATTTGAATCGAAAATAAAATATCTATATATTTGATACTACACAATTATTTTAAAATTTAAAGTTTAATTTAGTATGTTTCGACATAATAACTTACTAATTTGTCAATAAATTAATACTTCGGAAAATGGGTCATTTGTCCAAATATTTTTAAAACATGGTTCAAATGGACGGGTAAAAATTAGTATGGGTGAAATAGACACCAAATAAATAGCAAGGATGAAACTATGGATTCATCCTGACTGAAACTTAAATAATAGCAAGGATGAAACTGGATGATGTTGATGGTGGATTTTCATTTAAGGCTAAAATTGTAAAAGCAAAAAATATGCGCTAACAATACTTCTTCACTTTACTAATTCACCTAGAATGGAGCATGTGGCAACAATCCCAGTATTCTATGAATTAAATACACGAAATTCATCCAGGTTGGAGCATGTGGCAACAATCCCATATACCCTGTGAATTTACAACATTATTAATTAATTCACCTAGAATGGAGCATGTGGCAACAATCCCAATATTCTGTGAATTAAATACACGAAATTCATCCAGGTTGGAGCATGTGGCAACAATCCCATATACCCTGTGAATTTACAACATTATTAATTAATGCATGACCATCTTTGTATTTCCTGTACTCATTATCGGTGCGGCATGAAGACTGAGTGTTGTTCTCAGTAGAGCAACACGAACCTCCAAAGTATTAATAATGAAGCATGTACGAAATACCCGTACAGGATGAAACTCTCGGTGTGTTATACTAGCCCGATTGAGCATACATCTCTCGGTGTGTTATACTAGCCCGATTGAGCATATTTGAATCTGGATTGTCCATAGCAGTCTCAGAAACGATCACGACCATCCAAATTTACCTGCATGATTGGATGGCTTAGATTGAATCCATGACCCCAAGAAGGTATTGGAATATTCACTACCGACCCAACGCGGGCCCCGCATGGTCGGCCTCCCTAAAAGGGTGGCATAGCTTGCTAAACCGTCCAAGCCAAAGCAGTATGGACGAAAAACCCTAAATTAGGGTTTGCGGCACATTACATGTGTCGCAAAACAGTCTCAACCATCCATCTTCATAGGCATAGATGGAGGGTATAGATGTAGATTCAAAGGGCCCATAGCATGTCAACACGCTCAATGTATGCCCGCCTACACACATGACCGATCGGTCAGGACCAACCATGGCTGGTCGTTCTAGATCGTGCGCCCAAAGTGGGCATGCCGCACGGCCGGAAAAATTCTAATTAGGGTTTGCATTGATCGCAAACGTCCGTTTTCTCCTGATCGAATGAAGGGTTTAGGAGTCGACTGAGCAGGTCCAGTGAGCATCAACACGATCAACGTAGACCCATCTATCTCCACACCCGATCGGCCAAGGCATACCATGCCTGGTCGTTCCAACTCGCACGCCCAAACTAGCGTGGTCACACTTCCCAATCGCAAACTTATCTCGACCACTCAACTTCGCAGGACGAATTGAGTGGATTAGATCACGTTCCTATGGGAAAATAAGGTGTAGGCATGTACACACTCCTGACACTTACACGCCAAACCAATCGTCTTGGACCGACCAAGCTTGGTTGTCCCGAAACACGCGCCTGCGCCTGAAGAAGGCATGACGCGCGGCATTTGCGACACCAAACTTCTGTTGTAAATTAATCCTGACCGCTTCTCTTTGCCGGACAAATTGAGCAGTCCATATCACACTTTCACGGGACAATGAGGTATGGGCATGTATACCGTCATGTCGTCTACACGCATGCCCGATCGACCATGCCAAAATCGTTTCCCAAGCTTGGATTCGACCAAGCTGAAAAAGTGGTGCTTGCGCACCTCTTCTAAAACCCTAATTCCACTAACGGTCGCAGATGAGTGTCTCAAAGATCATCTCGTTCGTCCAAATTCACCGGCTTGGTTATACATCCCTGGTCAGGAGTTAATTAGTCAGTGAGGCATCATGGTGATCATCACCCGTCACTCTACCACACCATGTGGTCGGCCAAGGGAGGACTTTCTTGCGCAACCTCCAAACCATCACATGAAGTAGGCTGGACATGAGGCTATATTGAGACGCTCAAACAACGATGCTTCATTCATGATGAATATACTCAATGCAGTACCTGCATAGAATACACACGATACTTCACAAGTATCGACTTCCTAAATAACTTAGTTATTTAATCTAGCATTACATGTTACTTTATGTGGGTCCCACGATCCACACACTCGAGACATCAATCATGTCACAAACTGGGGGATACATACTGGGGTATTGGTGTGGCGGTTTACGGCGTGTAGCGCACAATGCGCCATCACAAAAACATGTTAGGAAGTCATGGACGGTTAGTGATGATGAGAGAAGTGGGAAAGACTGGTCGTGTGACACTAACACACGATTCCACTATTCCATCACTCCACTTTCTCCACTTCCCACGAGATACGAGGGTTATGCTTAAATACTTGTATAAATAGGTTCTCCTCCCTATTTTCCAAATAGGAACAAGGCAAGACAAGAAAACAGAGGCAAATGTTGATACAATCGTATTCAAACACCGGAACTGATAGCTTACATCATGCAAGCCAGTTCAACTTTATGATACAAGTCATACATAGACAACACCTTCACAATCTCAACACCTTATTCGCTTCCCTCCATAAGATCAACCCCATCTCCTTCACTTTGTGACCGAAACAAGTATGGAACGGTCATTTCTTGGTTTAGGCCGGATTTGCACAGATTGATTTCTCGAATCTACAAGCACTCCCGTGCAATGTATTTGTTTAAGGTTTAGACACATTTCTCATCCACACACCCCAAATTACCAAAATCGACAGAAATAGTTTTCACCCATAAACAATTGGCGACCATAGCGGGAGGTTAATCTCTCGGTTGTAAAGTCAATTTCTTCAATACCATTCAATCAATTTTGAGATGGTTGGTCTTAGGACCGCCTCGACAGTCTCAAATCCTGATGGTTCCTCCAACGGAGATACCCCTCCTCCTAACGGCGTATCTGACTGCATGATCAAGAGATTTCCAACATTAAGCGAACTAGCACGGGTACATGAGATTCACACGAAGAACATGGAGCTAATCAAAGAAGCGGTAAACGGCATACTTGATCTCCTCATCAAGATGACATCAGATATGAGTGTTCCGGGGACCTCTAAACCGGGGACTAGTTCCCCTCAGATTAACAACTTTACTACGAACCAGAGACCAGTGGATCAGGAAGCGGCATCTCTAGTGGAAAGCTTGTGTGAACTCTTCCACCTCTCGAAGAATCAACGGGCAGAGACGTTTGCTGCAATTAATAAAATAGCTCTGGACGTACACCCAACTCCTTCACGTCCAGAAGTCCTAACTGCATCGGAAACATCTGTAAATGATGTTACATTTACAGAAGATGACATGATGGCAGATTAAGGTCACAATCGGGCCCTACATGTTACCGCACGCATCAAGGGTTCAGAGTTCAGGAGGGCCCTCATCGACACATGAGAGCATCTTCGAATGTGATTACTCTCAAGATTTTCAGGACATCCAAGGTTAGCCCATGCAAGATTATACGTCAACCCACCATAATGACGGACTTCGAAGGAAACCAGACCAACATATACATGTATGTCAATCTGAATTTATCAGTAGGACACGTTTAGTCAAAAGTGAAATTTGAAGTGATAGAAAAGGAGCCGGACTAACATATGATACTAGGGAGACAATGGCTTCATGACAATAAGGTAATCCCTTTAACGTATCACCAGTGCCTGAAGACCATGCTAAATGATGAAGTCATCCGTATTCCTGCATCATTGTCTCCGTACGCACCAATATGCGGAGTGGAACTGTTCGATCCAAAAGAAACTCCGCAGGGAAGGTTAGACAAAGTCATTTGCACCCCACTACCCACGTGGGCTTCAATCCAGGAAGAAGACCGACTTGCATCACTGGGGGCTAAGCACCACGACACGCCTTTTCTAATGAGGCGTCCATCTTTATCCGGTGAAGTTTCAACCCATGCTCATACCAAAAGGGAACGCACTTTCGAGGCAAACCGTGATTAGAAGGGGAAGACAATATAACGGCGCCTCTGTTAGTAATTAAAATGAGAGACTATCCCAGTCTCTCCACCCAGTTGAATGTTGCAAGAATGACGAAACACAAGAGAAGGTATTGGACACTCCGCGACATCTACAAGATGACACCAACTCCACAATTGACGAGCTCGAGACTGTTAACATCGGGAATGAATAATCTCCCAGGCCTATCTCTATCAATTCGACTATGTCCATGGAAGAACGTGCGAGTCTTGTCCAACTACTCAAGGAGTACCAAGATGTGTTTACTTGGACATACGAGGAAATGCCTGGTCTAGACGAAAAGTTGGTCACCCATCACCTACATGTCATACATGGATCCAAGTCAATCAAGCAATCTCCGAGGCAATTCAGACACGAAGTGGAAGAACAAACCAAGAACAAAATTCAGAAGTTGCTAGATGTTGGTTTTATCAGACCTATTCATCATCCGACCTGGTTAGATAATGTGGTCCCAGTAAAGAAGAAAAATGGACAGATTCGGTACTGCATGGATTTTAGAGACTTGAACAAGTGCTGCCCAAAGGACGACTTTCCTCTGCCTAACATCGACATGTTAGTAGACGCCACCAGCGGACACGGCATGCATGTTCTCCTTCATGGATGGTTACAACGGCTACAATCAGATAAGGATGTATGAGAACGATGCAAGTAAGACAACCTTTCGAACCCCTCTTGGCAATTTTTACTATGTTGTTATGTCATTCGGTTTAAAGAACGCCGGCGCAACGTATCAACATGATATGATGGCAATCTTCCATGACATGATACATAAGCAAGTCGAAGACTACATGGATGATATAGTAGTCAAATCTAAGACTCAATCTATCCTCACGATGCCGCTACCATGAACCGTGAAGGAGCTCCAAAACTTCATGGGCAAGGTGAACTTTTGCTTCATTCACCCCTTGCTGAAGAAAGGAGCAAGTTTCGTCTGGACCGCACTACAACAGGAAGCATTTCGGAGGATTCAACGAATATTGTCATATCTGAATCATCACAAAGGGTTCGCCTATTATGTCAGTCCTGACAAGAGCGAGCATAGGACATCTTCAGATCCACTGAAGCCAATACCTCAAGGTAGCAGCCTAAAGAAGATAACGATGTCCACGCGTCATGTTTATCAAGATCCTGGGGAATCACTCTATCAGACGATGGTGCATGTTTATCGTGCTATGTTGGAGAATCTGCGCTTTTGGTCATCCTCTGGACTTTGTGAAGTTGTTGAACACTCATTTACAACAACATCTTCCCTGCTAGAAAGAATCAGCTTCGCTGAAGCAGCAAGAGGAAATCCACCGAGATACAACATCCTGCGCGTCCAAAATCGCCAAACTCCAACTCAAGTACCATATGCACGAATGCCGTAATGGTGAAACAACGTCCAAGATATTCCATATCTGGATCGATGGTAACTACATCAATGAGAGACGCTCTCCCGTAGAAGAAGTAGTTGTGTTACCCAAAGGAGTATGACTGGGACTGCTTAGCACTGCCCATCTCAAAGACAACCTCATGAACCTAGCGTGACAACACCTATCAAGTCGAAAGCTATGGATACTCTTGGGAAGAGGAATGTCTCTCTCTTCTCCATTTCATGAAGAAACGTCAAGTAAACCATCGGTTTCAGTTTATCCCTCTAGCAATGATACGAGCTCTACCACTATATGAAGAATGCCAAGTTCGTGCCCGTAGCTATCACGCCTCTCCCTGCCAGTCTCTTCTGATCACATTTGCTTCCAAGAAATGTTGTTGCTCGTCGATTGACACCATCCAGAGCTTCACCATATCAACGACCATTACGTACAAAAGACCCATCGGGCATACAAGATAGATCCACGTAGACCACACTTGGGGACTGAGGCTCAGCATGAAATTACTCCCCGTCAGTCAAGAACTTCTTCAACGCTCCTTCCACCAGAAGCTACTTCAACGTGCTCCGGGAGCCGCTCACTCCAGAAGCTGCTTCAACGTTCTCAGCGGGACCCACACCATATTCGAACATACAAGGTTCATGTTTGGGCAAAGCAAGCACGCCTGGGTCCCACGTTCGAACAAAGGAAAGACTGGTGTTAGCCAGCAAGACCGGTGTTGGTTACCGTAGAAAAGCCGGTGTTGGTCAAGGGGCAAGCCTGGTGTTGGGTGAGGCAACATGTTTGGTGTCTGGTCGAAGAATGCACAGCCGGCCCCGAGCAAAGCATGCACGCGTTGGGTCCCACATTGATCAAGCACATAAATTGTACGGGAAAATCAAGCAAGGCTGGTGTTGATCAAGTCACAAGGTTGGTATTGATCAAAGTCACAAGGCTGGTATTGATTAGGTCACAAGGATGGTATTGATCAAGTCACAAAGATGGTATTTCTCAAGTCGCAAAGGCTGGTGTTAATCAGGACATAAGGCCAGTATAATAGGCGCACACAGTAGGGCCGATTTCAGTCGAAGCACATGGCCAACATTTGAAGCATGTACATAGTGGACCCACATTTAACCAAAGCAGACACAACAAGCCCACGTTCGATCAAGCAGGCGCATGATGAGTCCCACGGTTAAGCGAAGTAGGCGGGCCCACATGCCTATCAAACAGGTGCAACAGGGTGATGTTTGGTCAAAGCATATACATGGTGGGGTCCACATCCGTTCAGGGTTACATGCACGGTTTTCTATGGGAATAAGAGCATACAAGTTCTATTCCCTTCTTGGCTCAAATACCCGAAAGAGGAAACCGGTCCCACCAAGGTCGTCGTCACACGGGGAGTACTCCCACGAATGAAGCAGGCGCAACATTCCGTCAATTAGGCACATCAAGCCTACGTTCGATCAAGCAGGCACAGTAGCCCCACGAACGAAGCAGGCATATCAAGGTCGATCCGGAAGGACCGACATTCGAACGGAGCAAGCACGGAGCAGGCCCTCTATCGAAGAAGACATATCAAGGTCGATCGAGGCAGGCAAGACCGACATCATGCTAGGGGAACGCTCGCTAGAACGCCTCTTGAACGTGACATGCTCCAGGGACAGGATGACCCATCTCTCCGGGTAACATCTAACTTTGTCTCATAAGTTTTATCTTTAACTGTCACCATCTTATGTCTACCCCACAATAATGAAACCATTATGCGCTAGGCATGGGACTTAATGTTGATGGTGGATTTTCATTTAAGGCTAAAATTGTAAAAGCAAAAATTATGCGCTAACATCTTGAAAAAGATAAAGCCATTAATAAGTGATGAATACTTCTTCACTTTACTAATTCACCTAGAATGGAGCATGTGGCAACAATCCCAGTATTCTATGAATTAAATACACGAAATTCATCCATTTTGGAGCATGTGGCAACAATCCCATATACCCTGTGAATTTACAACATTATTAATTAATGCATGACCAGCCTTGTATTTCCTATACTCATTATCGGTGTGGCATGACGACTGAGTGTTGTTCTCAGCAGAGAAACACGAACCTCCAAGCATTAATAATGTAGCATGTACGAAATACCCGTACAGGATGCAACTCTCGGTGTGTTATACTAGCCCGATTGAGCATACATCTCTCGGTGTGTTATACTAGCCCGATTGAGCATATTTGAATCTGGATTGTCCATATCAGTCTCAGAAACGATCACGACCATCCAACTTCACCAGCATGATTGGATGGCTTAGATTGAATCCATAACCCCAAGAAGATATTGGAACATTCACTACCGACCCAACACGGGGCCTCGCATGGTCGCCCTCCCTAAAAGGGTGGCATAGCTTGCTAAACCGTCCAAGCCAAAGCAGTATGGACGAAAAACCCTAAATTAGGGTTTGCGGCACATTACATGTGTCTCAAAATAGTCTCAACCATCCATCTTCACAGGCATAGATGGAGGGTATAGATGTAGATTCAAAGGTCCCATAGAATGTCAACACGCTCATTGTATGCCCAATAACACACATGACCGATCGGTCAAGACCAACCATGGTTGGGCGTTCCAGATCGTGCCCCCAAAGTGGTCATGCCGCACGATCGGCAAAACTCTAATTA
Source organism: Papaver bracteatum (assembly GCA_023529315.1). Classification (NCBI taxonomy): domain Eukaryota; kingdom Viridiplantae; phylum Streptophyta; class Magnoliopsida; order Ranunculales; family Papaveraceae; genus Papaver; species Papaver bracteatum. The sequence goes on from JAJJWX010003498.1 coordinate 1,814,392, forward strand.
GGGTTTGCATTTATCGCAAACGTCTGTTTTCTCATGATCGAATGGAGGGTATAAGATTCGACTGAGCAGGTCCAGTGAGCATCAACATGATCAATGTGGACCCATCTATCTCCACACCCGATCGGCCAAGGCATACCATGCCTGGTCGTTCCAATTCGCACGCCCAAACTAGCGTGGTCACACTTCCCAATCGCAAACTGATCTCGACCACTCAACTTCGCCGGACGAATTGAGTGGCTTAGATCATGTTCCTATGGGAAAGTAAGGTATATGCATGTACACCAGCCTACCACCTACGCTCCAAACCAATCGTCCGGGACCGACCAAGCTTGGTTGTCCCGAAACACGGGCTTAAAGAAGGCATAATGTGCGGCATTTGCGACACCAAACTTATGTTGTAAATCAATCCTGACCGCTTCTTTTTGCTAGACAAATTGAGCGATCCAGATCACACTTTCATGGGACAATGAGGTATGGGCATGTATACCGGCATGCCATCTACACACATGCCCGATCGGCCATGCCAAATCGTGTCCCAAGCTTGGATTCGACCAAGCTGAAAAAGTGGTGCTTGCACACCTCTTCTAAAACCCTAATTCCACTAACGGTCATGGATGAGTGTCTCAAGATCATCTAGTTCATCCAACTTCACCGACTTGGTTATACAGCCCTGGTCAGGAGTTAATTGGTCAGTGCGGCGTCATGGTGATCATCACCCGTCACTCTACCACACCATGTGGTCGGCCAAGGGAGGACTTTCTTGCACAACCTCCAAACCATCACATGAAGTAGGCTGGACATGAGGCTATTTTGAGACGCTCAAACAACAATGTTTCATACATGCTGAATATACTCGATGCAGTACCTGCATAGAATACATACGATACTTCACAAGTATCGACTTCCTAAATAACTTAGTTATTTAATCTAGCATTACATGTTACTTTCTGAGGGTCTCAAGATCCACACACTCGAGACATCAATCATGTCACAAACTGGGGGATACATACTGGGGTATTGGTCTGGCGGTTTATGGCGTGCAGCGCACAACGCGCCATCACAAGAACATGTCAAGAAGTCATGGACGACTAGTGATGATGAGAGAAGTGGGCAAGACTGGTCGTGTGACACTAACACACGACTCCACTACTCCATCACTCCACTTTCTCCACTTCCCACGAGATACGAGGGTTATGCTTAAATACTTGTATAAATAGGTTCTCCTCCCTATTTTCCAAATAGGAACAAGGCAAGACAAGACAACAGAGGCAAGTGTTGATACAATCGTATTCAAACACCGGAACTGATAGCTTACATCCTGCAAGACAGTTCAGCTTTCTGATACAAGTCATACATAGCCAACACCTTCACAATCTCAACACCTTATTCGCTTCCCTCCCTAAGATCAACCCCATCTCCTTCACTTTGTGACCGAAACAAGTCTGGAACGGTCATTTCTTGGTTTAGGAAGGATTTGCACAGATTGATTTCTCGAATCTACAAGAACTCCCGTGAAGTGCATTTGTTTAAGGTTTAGACTCATTTCTCATCCACACACCCCAAATTACAAAAATCGACAGAAATAGTTTTCACCCATAAATAATTGGCGACCACAGCGGGAGGTTAATCTCTCGGTTGTAAAGTCAATTTCTTCAATACCATTCAATCAATTTCGAGATGGTTGGTCTTAGGACCGCCTCGACAGTCTCAAATCCTGATAGTTCCTCCAACGGAGATACCCCTCCTCCTAACGGCGTATCTGACGACATGATCAGGAGATTTCTAACATTAAGCGAACTAACACAGGTACATGAGATTCACACGAAGAACATGGAGCTAATCAAAGAAGCGGTAAATGGTATACTTGATCTCCTCATCAAGATGACATCAGAGATGAGCATTCCGGGGACCTCTACACCGGGGACTAGTTCCCCTCAGATTAACAACTTTATTACGAACCAGAGACCAGTGGATCAGGAAGCGGCATCTCTAGTGGAAATCTTGTGTGAACTCTTGCACCTATCGAAGAATCAACGGGCAGAGACGTTTTCTGCAATTAATAAAATAGCTCTGGACGTACACCCAACTCCTTCACGTTTATAAGTCCTAACTGCATCGGAAACATCTGTAAATGATGTTACATTTATAGAAGATGACATGATGGCAGATTAAGGTCACAATCGGGCCCTACATGTTACCGCACGCATCAAGGGTTCAGAGTTCAGGAGGGCCCTCATCGACACATGAGCATCTTCGAATGTGATTACTCTCAAGACTCTCAGGACAGCCAAGGTTATCCCATGCAAGATTATACGGAAGCCCACCATAATGACGGACTTCGAAGGAAACTAGACCAACATACGGGTATGTCAATCTGAATTAATCAATAGGACACGTTTAGTCAAAAGTGAAATTTGAAGTGATAGAAAAGGAGCCGGACTACCATATGATACTAGGGAGACCGTGGATTCATGACAATAAGGTCATCCCTTCAACGTATCACCATTTCCTGAAGACCATGCTAAATGAAGAAGTCATACGTATTCCTGCATCATTATCTCCGTACGCACCAATATGCGGAGTGGAACTGTTCGATCCAAAAGAAACTCCGAAGGGAAGGTCAGAAAAAGTCATTTGCACCCCACTACCCACGTGGGCTTCAATACAGGAAGAAGACCGACTTGCATCACTAGGGGCTAAGCACCACGACACGCCTTTTCTGACGAGGCATCCATCTTTATCCGGTGAAGTTTCAACCCATGCTCATACCAAAAGGGAAAATACTTTCGAGGCAAATGATTTAAGATTTTTCTGAAGTTTTCGTAGTAGTAATTAAGATTCGTTCTCTCAGACTTGTTAAGATTAATTTTAAAGGAATAAAATAGAGAGTTATTGGGTCTAAGATTCGGCCAAACTCATATCAATAGGTTCAATTATTCATTCTCAACAATTATTTCTCAACAAACAACATCGACTCTTATTTTTGCCAAGGTAGACCCTCCAAACATTAATTGTATCCCCTAAGCATAGATTATCTAAACAAAGCATAACCTATCTAATTGAATCACAACTAATTTTATCGAATCATAATTCTATTTTAAATTAATGCAAAAGTAATATAAAGAATTAATTAAAATCACCCATGTATGAAGTTCAGCTTCCTCCGTCAACCCAGTGTAGGGGTTTAGCTACTCATAATGAAAAAACACTCAAAAATATAATTAATAGCTCCAATGGTGTTTTTATTGAAGAAAACTAATAATACAACAAGTTTGCAACACTTTTCGGGTGTTACAGAGTACACCGTTACAATGTAGTTCAAATTCTGTTGCTGAAGCTGCTGTTACAGGAAAAACTATAAAAGGAAACTATCGTAGAAAAACTGTCGCTAAGCTGAGAACCATGATAGTTATTAAACGATAGACCTATAGCGTCGTTTGTGTTCTTTGTCTTCAACCTCTCTGCAGCAGCAGAGAAGTTTCTGCAACTTCTCCTCTAGAGCTCTGTAGCCTCCCCAACTCTCGATATCCCCTCTAAGAAACACCAGTACCCTTTATATACCCATAAGCACCAAGAAATCTCGCTCAATCACTCAAAATATTCCTCCATTACTCGTCAGTAAAACAATATATCTTCGAGATATTTTCTTCCCTTTCTTGCCTTCCAACACGTTAACTGTCAGCTACGATCATTCAAACATGTTCCATACACTCTTCCAGCACACCAGAAATTGGGTTCTCTTCACTGTAACAAAGCGAAATCACAGACAAGCCCGTATAATCTATTCTCCATGTGTGCTTCACTTCCCAACGATGTATCCCAATTCTATTTGAAACCATCGACCATACCATTCATGTTTGGTTCAAACAGGCCCAAAGAAACCAAAAACAGTGATCGAATCTCACAAAAACTTGCCAATATTCTTAACAGAGTTATCGTAGGAAGAAAACTCGACAACCTGTTCAAGCATTAAACCCACCATTCTAGCCAATTCTGGTCTAAACGACGACCATTACCATCCCCGTTGAGTCAAAATAAACAGACCCAATGAGTTTCAGCCATTGAATCGACTTAAATCTCCTCCAAAACATGAACCCTAATTCTTCCTGTGACTGGTTGTCTTCAAAACAACCGTTCTAGCCAATTCAAACCGAGACAGAGGACCTTACCATACATGTTAGCCCAAAAGGAAAATACCCATTTGATTTCAGCCATTAAGTCTCATCGAAACCCTTTCAAATCTTTAACCCTAAATTTTGTTCTTCACTGCAAGACTTTCCCGCCAAAAATGATTTTCAAAAGGTTGAAGAAGAGTGCGCCCCTTATCCAGTACAGGTGTCCCTTTAGCAATTTGGGTGTAAATAGAAATTTCTGGGGTGCGAATAACCGCAGGTTCCAAATAACAAAGAAGGTGCCCCTTAACAACTGGACATCCCTCAGTAATTGAGGTGCCCCTTATCTAAAACTGAGAGTCCGAATAACATGTGTCCCCCGGGGGTACAAAAACAACTTTTCGCGCAACTTTCTCCATAAGAACTTATTTGACAAAATACCTACAAACAAGATTATTAGTGATAAAATTGAGACCTAGCTAATATAAATATGGGTATAAAATAGTGCACTTACGTGCTTATCAGCAAACCGTGATCATAAGGGGAAGACAATATACCGGCGCCACTGTTATCAATTAGAAGGAGATTCTAGCCCAGTCTCTCCTCCCAGTTGAATGCTTCAAGAACGACGAAACACAAGAGGAGGTATTGGACGCTCCGCGACAGCTACAAGATGGTACCAACTCCACAACTGACGATCTCGAGACTATTAACATCGGGAATGAAAAATATCTCAGGCCTATCTCTATCAGTTCGACTCTGTCCGTGGAAGAACGTGCGAGTCTTGTCCAACTACTCAAGGAGTACCAAGATGTGTTTACCTGGACATACGAGGAAGTGCCTAGTCTAAAAGTTGGTCACCCATCACCTACATGTCATACCTGGATCCAAGTCAATCAAGCAATCTCCGAGGCAATTCAGACACGAAGTGGAAGAACAAATCAAGAACAAAATTTAGAAGTTGCTAGTTGTTGGCTTTATCAGACCTATTCATCATCCGACCTGGTTAGCTAATGTGGTCCTAGTAAAGAAGAAAAACGGACATATTCGGTATTGCGTGGATTTCAGAGACTTGAAAAAGTGCTTCCCCAAGGACTACTTTCCTCTGCCTAACATCGACATGTTAGTAGACGCCACCAGTGGACACGGCATGCATGTTCTCCTTCATGGATGGTTATATCGGCTATAATCAGATAAGGATGTATGAGAACGATTCAAGTAAGACATCCTTTCGAACCCCTCTTGGAAATTTTTACTATACTGTTATGTCATTCGGTTTAAAGAACGCCGACGCCACGTATCAACGTGCTATGATGGAAATCTTCCATGACATGATACATAAGCAAGTCGAAGACTACATGGATGATATAGTAGTCAAATCCAAGACTCAATATATCCTCACGATGTCGCTGCCGTGAACCGTTAAGGAGCTCCAAAAATTCATGGGCAAGGTGAACTTTTGCTTCATTCACCCCTTGCTGAAGAAAGGAGAAAGTTTATTGGCCTCAGCCTCCTTGTTAGCAAGGATCTCGGTGTCCTCACCATCAAAGCTCTCTTCCATTTAGCTACTTTTTCACCACTGGTCTCAACAAGGACGTCCCACTCATCATTTGGAGAGAGAAAATAAAAGTCCGAAGCTATCTCCATGACATCTCCAATATCAACTTGCCCGCCAGATGAATATATCCGGCCAAAATAGAACTCCTGAGCCGACCCAGTAGGGATCATTGATTGAAGATCAACATCTTTATTCCTATGATTCGAGGAGGGAGCAAGTTTAGGATCATCAACAAGAGTATCTCCTTGAACACCAGGGGCAATCTCCTTCTCAGTAGCTCCACCACCAACATTATCTCCATCCTCATGATTATTTGGATAAGTCTCTATACGTTCCTCATCATCAGTAAATTCCTCTTCTTCCTCGACGTACTCATCGTTCACTAGGCTGGTAACCTCATCAGGATTTTATGTCTCCTCAATAGTAGCAGTATAAGATTGAAACAAACCTAACTTTTTTTTTTCAGTGCTTAAAGACATTCAACACGATGTTATCACGAAGACAACTTTCTCCATATCTTGATTAAATCTCAAACTAAGAAGAAAGGGGAAAGTATATGCATTATAGTCTCACAAGAAGTCATACCTTAACAGTATCAATACTTTTCGAAGGAAGAGTAACATCGGAACTTTCTTCTTCGTCTACATCAGCGGCATCAAAGGAATACTCAAAGTTCATACCAGCAAAATTCATCTTCCAGCGGCAAAAATTACCATAACGAGTTGGAGCACTATCACGAGGTTGACTACCAGTAACATGGATCCATCCATGCTGACTAGGTATCCATCCATAAGCCCAATAACCCGACAACTTCAATAACGATGGCATTCCACTCATAATCATGATCATGCTTGAGCCGTTCACGAGCAGGAAAGAGCTTCCGCTGATAAGTTCTTGTGGTACCAGGGACGTAACGAAACTTTGAGTCACTCACTTCACTTAGGAGACGAACCTCGCCGTGAGGAGCAGCAATGGTACGAATACTGACACTCCATGGCTTACGGTTCCTACCATTGACGTAGTCTCCTAAAAAGGCATTAAATTTTTCGGGAGTATACTAATCTTTCTCAGTTGGGTTGGGGACGTAGCAGATCATCATCATCTCCCCCTTACTTCGAAGATAGTACTCCTTAAGCGCCCGAAGATAGTTCTCACTCAGCTTCACCACCGAGCGGCAGTAAGTATATGGAATAGATCCCACACGATGAGCCAAGACATCGTATACATAAGATCATCAACATGAGGTCATTCGACGACGGTCTCTTCAGAGGACTCATATCCGAAGCTTTCCTCCATCTTCGTATTAAGTCCCCACGGTTGTCATCTTAATAGGGATGGTAAGGCCGTTGAAAAGTGAAAATCACCATACTTATAGTTCGAAATCAGATCATTGCAAACTTGGTTAAGTAAGATCATCATCGATAGTGAAATCCTGCGTCCTAGTAGCATAAAACTTAACTTTTTGGACTTTGGACTTGGACATTTGGACATTATTTTTTAAACCTACGGAAGGGTAGTATTAAATATTAAATTGTTTTGCAGAAGGACGGTGATTACGATATCACCTCGGCCCCTCGGGTTCGTACATGACATAGGAGTCGTGGCCCGAGTCGACTACAACGGTTCGAAATCTTTGTAGCCATGCCTGGTGGACATACTGTAGTTCCACCTTCTACTCCACAAGAGGAACCCGTAGCTGAGGAAACTGAAACAATTCCTAAGGAGTCCCAAGAAATTCCTGATAGGAATACCTTTGTGCCTAGAGCCCCATATCCAAAGTTGCTAGCGCCAACAAAGAAGGAGTCGATTTTCAACGAGATAATGGAAACATTTAAGCAGGTGAACATCAACATTCCTTTATTATAAGCAATTAGGCAAATGCCTGCTTATGCCAAGTTCCTTAAAGATATGTGTACACGAAAGCGTAAGCTGAATGTCCATAAGAAATCCTTTTTAGCTGGTCAAGTAAGTTCAATTCTTCTGAATCAAACACCCCCTAAGTATAAGGACCCTGGATGCCCCATCATATCTTGTGTTATTGGTAATCATGTAGTTGATAAGGTATTGCTTTACTTAGGAGCTAGTGTTAACTTACTCCCGTATCATGTTTACACCCAGATAGGTCTTGGTAAGTTGAAACCGACCAAAATGACACTTCAATTAGCTGATAGGTCTGTCAAAGTGCCTCGTGGTGTCATATAAGATGTTCTTATTGAGGTTGATAGGTTCATATACCCAGTGGATTTTGTTGTTCTAGATACCCAGCCTGTTCAGGACCCAAGTGCTCAAATACCGGTGATCTTAGGTCGCCCATTCTTAGCCACATATAATGTTGTCATCAATTGTAGAACCGGACTTATGAAAATATCTTTTGGTAATATGACTACTGAGCTAAATGTATTTAATGTCATTAAGTCTTCTGAGATAGATGATATAGAAGTGGTGAACATGATTAGCACTCTAGTTCCTGATCCTTTAGCCTGCACTATGTTTGATAATCCATTATTTGATGAACCTTTCAGTGATTCGGAGGAGGTAACCATGAAGAACACATTAGTTGATGAGCCTATATTAGATATTTTCTTTGATAATCCCTTATATGATGATGTTGTTCGTTTAGATGACCAGTCTCCCAAAGAAGCTAGTTATTGTGCTGACTTTATGGACCCTGGAATCCATCCCATAGATTTTAGTCCATTTGAGGATATTGTTCACCCTAAGTTTGGGGGTAATGATGACTCTAGTGATCGTCATGTATCCCTAATTTAAGTCCCTAACTTGGGACTCGAGCTTTGTGCGTCTAAGATACTACTTGAGTTTCTTCAAACTCTACTACCCGATCCTCCAGACACTGTCCATAAAGAAACCCAGATCTTAGAGACATGTCATTCGGTTGAACCTATTTCCCTAGACACTTATATAGATCCCAAAGAGACACCCCAGATAAATCTAGTTGCCTTGATAAAATCTAGTTGCCTTGATAAAATCCCTAGATCAAGCTATGTTCCGTCTACTCATTTCTCTAATCCAAGATGGAAGCCTTTCATTTGTGTCTGCTCTATTTGGTTCTAAGGACCCACAGCTGTTTCGGCTATTGGTATATGACTTTGGAAGGTGACAATCCTTTTGAGGTATTTGATGTCTATCTAAAGACTTTAAATTTAGCATTTTATGGAAGGCACCCAAGCTCATACATACGGTAATATCCTTCCTTATTTCTTTTCCCTCAAGTGGTAACAATTTCTCCTTGTTCATGTTTTTAATTTTATCTTTAGAACATTGAGGACAATGTTAGATTTAAGTTTGGGGGTAAGGGAGAAACTTCTAGCGTCACTTGGTATCCGGTTAGCTAAGTTTACATACTATTTCTCACCGAAAAGATAGAAATTGGAATACTAGGGATAACAACCTATTGAGACATTAGAGAAAAAGACATTGAGATCCTTGAAATTCATGAGAGAACTTGTTCCTTTTAGAGGGTAACCGTGATGGACCTAACCATCCATGATGGAAAAGGCAAGTAGGTCGGGAAATGCGGAAAGACAAAGCAACCTCACAATGTAGTCTTAGTTCTTGGATTACAACTCTCTCTCGGTAAAAACTTATCATCATCAACAAACGGAGCGACATCAAAATCTATGAAGAAAGTTGAAGACGTTTAAGGTTTAGAAGCAACAATAGAAAAGAATAATTCAAAGAAATCAAAGTTGAAGAAGTTATAAAGAAAATTATTTAAGTTGTTGGAATTCATGATACCAAGACATCACATGCTTTACCTTGAACGCAACCTCATCTCCTTCGAGATCTATGTTTGCTTAAAAGTAACCTTATTCTTACCAACCAAGATGATCTATTCGGAATTATAACGTGTGTTTGGGAAAACGTCGTGAAGAAGTTAAATAGGGAATATTGGGAATCAAGCACTCGATGAGTGGGAAGTTTTCAGGAAGAAACCCAATAAAAAATATTTTCCGAGTAAATGACGGAGTAATGACGAAGATTCTTGTCTCTTCAAAGAGAACTCATGAACCAGACGAAGAACATCCGTGAAGCTTTCCTCTTGGTTGACGGCATTTTCACCTCGATGGGTAACAACCATCCTTGCAAACGTTCACAACACCTTTAGCAGATTTCCCCCTCACTGGAGAAGTAGATGGTGGGACCATAGACTTCTGAGAAGGCATCGTAGTAGGAGAAATTGAACAAAGAGGTTGTACATCTAGAGGTTCAGAATGATAAGGAGAAAGAGGTGGTGCATTCGTCAGTTCAGCCCGTTGAGAAGGAGGATGCCGATTAACAGCATATCGAGAACCCTAAGAACCCTTCGGTGGATCCCCTCTCTTAGTATATGAAACTCTGGGACCAGATGCATATGAAGTCTTCTGAGCTCGAAGATCCGGCTGGGGAGACTTAGATGGACCACCCTTCGGCGGAGATATATCAGGAATTTTATATAGAGGATATCTATAAGGGCTCGATGGTGGAGTCTAATATGGAACCCGATGATGATCAGCCATACCTACAAGGAACACAGACACAAGACGAAGATTAAACAGAGAAGATGATGAAGATCATAAAATGAAAACTTTAAGACTTTCACAGTTCATCAGAAATATCATCAAAACATGGAAGTATGTAGTTGATAAACCCCACAGAAAATTAGGAACCCTAGTTCAGTCATAATAATTAAAAACAAGCTCCAACGATCAACAGAAAAGCCATAGGTTTTGTGATAAAGAACATAGGCAAGTATATATACTTTCGTATATTTTTTTTCTTCATCACAAAACCTAGATACAGCAGCAGAGAAATGATTATCAACCAAAACCAATATAAGGAGGACACTATACCTAAATCAGGAGCGTTATGATGAGAACAAGGATGATTTATGAGCACCTGATGAATAGCGACAACGGAGGACTTCTGAGGTCTTTGATTTTGAGCAGCACCAGCATAAGTTAATGGCTAAAGAACAAAAAAAAAGGAGAAAAATGAAGAGGTTCAGAGAATGAAGAGTTATGAACTGACAAGAGAATAAAGAAAGAATCAAATTTATTTCAATGACATCTTCTCTCCTATTTATAACAAAGATGACAAAATTGTCCCATGATTCAAGGAGGAGTTATTGCAAGGAGTGGGAAACGTGACCTAAAATCTAGGAAAAGTTATTGTGGAGAGATGAAGAAGTTGTGAAGACAGTTTTCTTATAACTTTGACTAACATCCCAATTAGAAGAAAATGGGCAAATTGTATGCACATAATTCATCATTCGCCACGTGTCGGAAGAATCACACACGGAGGACACGCAGCCTGAGACATCAAGGCACAATGCTGCGTCTCAACACCCAAGGGGCATATGTCATCTACACATTTTCACCATCGAGCTGATCCGACGGCTAAGAATCTAGGAGCACTGAAGTATCGAGCCATTGAGAAGTACTGAAGAACACCCTAGGATTTACTTTACTTCATCTTGAGGAGGACCCAAGATCAACGGTGGAGACTAAACTCGCTGATATGGATGTGATGGGAGCCCCAGACATCTGTCTGACATATGAAGGAAGCCCAACCACCCGCATTAAACACTCTAAACATATAGCACGTGTCAATCAACCTGTGGAGGAGAAAAAGGTGGCCCATCGTTACCAAGAATGACCGTTGGAGCCATCGGTCGAAAATGAAGACACCAGCGGGATTAGCACAAAAATCAAGAAGATAAGGTTGCAACTGTCTCTGATAGTGGACCCCATGTTCTATCCCTATAAATACCCATCTCCACTAGGAGAGAAGAGGTCGACCAATTTTTAGTGAGTAGAGGAGAAGATAATAGGAGAAAGAGATAGGAAGAGTAAGTCTGAGTTTCATTTCCCCCATTGCTTCGTTATTCACACAGATTTATTTGACTATCTTTGTAACTCTTAAATACATAGTGAACACAAACCCCCGTGGACGTAGGCCTTAGTGCTGAACCACGTAAATCATCGTCTCATTTACATTCATCACTCTATTTCCTGTTTTTATTATTATGCATTGATTTATTACACATCTCGATTGTATGAATAACTAAATTACTCTCCCATGAATAGAAAAGGATGAGCCCGAAGGCTCTGAGTCGATGAGTCGTCGTTCTAACGTAGTTTTATTTATGATTTATTCTCCTTTATAAGTGTGAATAAATGTGAATATTGTTTGTGAATACGTGGATGCCATCGTTATTTTATGTGTTCACACAATCTTCCATGATATGAGTCGTGATCTCCAACACAACTTTGGCACATTAAACATTTAAAGAGCATGACACTGAAAGGACAATATATGAAGGTAATGACACCAAAAGGACTGAAAGACTACCGAGCAATGCTTCTAAGACCAAGCACTATGGGAGAGGGCATCCCTTCCCTTTCCCTCAAATAAAGGGAAGAGATAGCACAATAAAGGAAACCTCACTATGGTGCCCAGTTTTCCCTTCCCTATATGATACAACTAATCAGCAACCGTATGAATAGTGCCATATGGCTACTGAGTAGCCGTATCAGTCAACTCGTTGACTTGACCAACATGGCTGCTGAGTAGCCGTATTATGGGTTTAAGTCATCAGAAACAACCTCGCTCGGCCATTTATTCTTCATCCTTCTTCTTCTCTATTTTTTTCCTCTCCATAACCCCTTTCGATTTGAAGACTCTCTGGTGCGACTCAAGAGCTAAAATTCAATGAGTTTGTTCCTTAGTACCCAATGAAGTATTTTCTTCTTTCAATTTCGTATTTCATCAAAAAAATAAATGAAACTAAGCTATTAAAAATAAAATTTTAACTTCATTAACTAAAGACTAAAACAAACTTTTAATTAAAAATTGAACTGATTTTGTTCTTGCCTCGCCAATTGCCTGGACAATATGGCATTATGTTTTAATTCATAGTACTTTTTTGCATTTGGAGCCAGCTTTTGGAGATCGATTTGCATAATTTCCCTTTCTTCTCTCTTTCGATTAACTTCAATTTGTTGTTGTGTTGTATCTAGCAACCTTTCCATAATTTGTTTTTGTTGTTGCTGACGAGGTGCGATTGTCATTCGGGATTCTTTTAGATAATCAATAATTTTACTTCCCGCGTCGCTCATCTGGGAGTCTTGCGAAGATGGTGTAGTGGGTCTGCTTGGTCCAGCGACTTTTTTCTTATTTTGGGTTTTTTTTGCTACTCTCGACTTGCGTTTATCTTCTGTAAATCCACTTGATGACGTTCCAGTTATTGTACTTGGGTACATACTAGGGGTATATCCTAATGGAAAAGAGATACCACTAGGAACATTATAAACGTTTGGAATTTGATTTGCAAATGGAGTCTCGACGAATTGGCCTGTAGGTGGATTTTGAGAAAATATGGTTGGAGTATTAGAAATTTCCATGAAATTGAGATTACATAGGATTAGAATCTTGGTCCATATCTTCAGCTACACCTACTTGTACATTTGGTTTATTGGGAACATCTTGAAGCATTTCATACTTAGGATCTCGAGTAAAGGTTTTTTTTTGTGTATTTCAACATGAATGCTTCTCGCAATTATCATCTACATAAATGTAAACAAGCCATACACATAAATAAAACTATTTACAAACAACATATATAACAACTATAATGAACATATTTAGATAACATACCCTGTTATTAGAGTCCAAGTCCGGATTACTTGCAACGGCTCTTTCATCTAGGGGGAGGATGAGAACTTTGATGCTAGAATTTCGGAGAACATTAATCATCACCGAGCATCTTTAAACACTCTGGTCATTAATTAACTACTCATTATGAGTTTACAAGGGATGCTATCTGTAGTTGCAGGTTTTCCCACAACACACCCCTTGTAATATCTTGATAATAATTTCTTGATCTAAACTTATTTGATATTAAAATGATGATTAAAATACTAAAAATTGTAAATAGACACACAAATTTTTACATGGTTAGATCAATATGATCTACATCCATGATTCTTCACTATGATTGTTTAAATTTACATTTGATTTACATTGATAATCTCCATTAATGGAGTTCTAGATCTAGTTTTGGGGAAGAAGATGATAAAGAAAAATACATTCTCTCTCTAAAAATATCTCTGCAAAATATTTCTCTCTCTTACGAAAATTATCCCCCCCTTTTCTCTCTCCTGCTATGCTCTTTATATAGGTGTTTACATAGTGGATGACAGCTCACATATAACTCATATTCCCCTTATTTTAGGATCTCTTGCCATGTTCTCTCAGGACCTCGCTACCTTCTCGCAGGCTCCCGCCTTGTTCTCGCGAGCATTCTCTCCAACTACAAAATCTTCACATCTTTCTCAAATTTTATGATGTCGTTATCTATTACATCATTCTTTGAATTATTCTGCGACGCTCGCAGTGTGTTGTTGAAGAACTTACAGAAATGTTGTTAATAATTTCGTAAGAATATTGCTGTGGCGATATTCTGATCCTACATCTTGCCTCTTTTTTCTTGAATATTGCTTGAAGAGCAATCTTTAAGGAAAAATCAGTTGTTATAGTAGTCTTTGATCTTTGTTGATGAAGGAACGAGCGAAAGAATACTAGACTTTGAAAAGTACTTACTTGCCTCTATTCTTTTGTGAAGTTACGGATCTTTGTGAAGTAAATAAGAAGTATCAATTCTTGAAGTATGCGAAGTATGAAGTATCCTTGAAGAAATGTAAGAAGTACTCAATCCTCAAAATATAAGAAGTATCCATTCTTGAATGAAAGTCATAAGTATTGCCTCTATTCATGCGAAATTATTACTTCATTTTTGGTGAAAATTCTTGTCCATTTTGGAAATGATTCTTGCCGAGAAGATAAAGAACATAAAATGTCTTCTTGGTAATCCATAGTTGCCTCTATTCTTTATCTATGAAGGTAGAATCCTTGAGAATTGTTTCTTTATTCTTATCTTGCCTCTGCCTCATGCGATAATCTCTTTAAGAAAATAATCACATTCTGCGAAATAATCACATCTCCGGTGAGATTCTGAATGAGTCTGAATAGTTCTGCGAAATTATGAAACCTTGCAAAATTATGAATAGTAACGCGAATAGTGCCGCGAATAGTACTGCGAAATTATGAATAGTGCTGCGAGAATGCAAATAATCCTTCTAAGAGACTCTGAATAATACTTCTGAGAAATTATGAATAGTATTTATGAGAGATTCTAAATAGTACTTGCTGCTCACTATCTTTCTTGCGATGAACAAATCTTTCCTGCATTCTTAAATGAAAATGGGTAGGATTATTATGGTGGTCTTATTTTGCCTTCCTAGTTAAAGGTCTTATTTTGCCATGTTTCTTTCTGCGACAAAATCGCAGGACATCCATACATTCGCATGTAGAGACCCATTGATCTTGCCTTAGCTCTTGTTTTGTCAATTTCTCTGCGATAATATGACAGGCCTAAGTTTTCTTGCGAAGACAAAGCCCAATGACATTGCCGTCTCGCGATGAAATCGCAGGACGTCTTTACATTTTCATGTAAAAACCCATTGATCTCATCTTATCTTTTTCTCTTGTCTTGTTGCCACTGTATTTGTCACGCGATAATATGACAGGCCTAAATGTTCTTGCAAACATAAAGCCCCATGACATTTCCGTCTTAAGACACTTATCAGCTCCCTAATGGAGGGTGCCGCCCTTACTCTCCCCCTGGTTGCCCCTTCAAGGAGGGCACATCGTCCATACAAGACTAGATCCTCCCATCCGGTCTTAACAACAACCAGTTTTTTCGCAACCTCTTATCCTTTATGCCTTTATGGCTTATAGTTACGAGACTGCACCCTAAGTGGGGTTTTCTTGGGGCCGAGTGCATCATAGCCAAGACTTACCAAGAATGGCCAGGGTAGGTTCGTCCGTCCCGGGCACCCTTGGCTCAACCGTGTACCTCGGCGCCTTGGTCATACTATGCACTCCTTAGAAGAGACCCTCGGTCGTCCAACCAGGGTATAACCTTATATAGTTGGAAATCCAAGGAACCTCTCCTGGATGGGTTTTCAATAACCCCAATCTCCATGACTCAGGTTCCAGCAGTGGTATAACCTTATCCCCGAGCCATGCAAAGAGATACCCCCTAATATGATGTACTTTAGGTCTTACATTTGCCTCTTGCGAAATTGTTTTCGCGAACTAGGGTGTACGCCATAAAGGTTCGTCCCGTTCTTTGTTTCTGCGAAATTTTATTCGCGTTTCTTGCGATATTTTCGCGTTTATTTATTTTTTCATTTATTCTTTCATTTATGTCAATTCTTTCATTTATGTCAATTCTTTGCGAGATATATCTGCGAAATAATCACCAACTCTCTTCTTTGCGAAATAATCGAAGATCTTGCGAAGTAATAAAATACCAAATTCATGCCTCTGGCCAACTAATTGTACTAGAAATTTTGTAGTAATGAATCTCGCAACTGTACAACTTCTGTGCAAACTTAAGCCTTGATATTTTGTTTACTGTTGGGTGAACTCTTAATGGGATTGGAAGAACTGGGTTTTCATGCTATTCATTTATTCTTTACGCTGGTATTTGGGAAGTAAACATCTTTGCGAAGGAATTGAATATCTGCGAATTGTTTATTTTTGCTGCAAATGTATGCCAAGTAAACGTCTACATTGTAAATATTTGCAAAATAAAAAATTCTTTTTGATGGGGAAGACTCGAACCCGCGAAATCAATATTATACTCTTCACCTATGACCATAAGTTCTGGCTTTTGTTTGCGAAGGAAAGGTAAGATTCACGTAACTTATCCTTTTGTAATCGCTCTTTACACAAATTTTGTCTTCTTCTATTGTTCTTATTCTCCCTCTTGTAGTCATGACTTATATTGTTTAGCAGATTTTGTTGTTGGTGGGCAATTATATCTTCGCAATGTTGGTGATCTCATCATCCGTTCTTCTCTTGTTTCTTTGATCATTAAAATATTTCACTGCATCTGTAATTGGCTTTCATTCTTTAGCATAAGATATTTTTCCATTCTTTTGCATAAGATGTATTCTCCTTCCTGTTATCGTAAACTTTTGTTGGTTGGTTTAAGTCTCCCCTTTGTGTTCTTGAGTCTTTTTCTTGAATGCTATTGTGGCTCCTGATTGGTGGGTGTTGGGGTTATGGTTCTGTAGTGAGTCTGTGGTTGCCAGTTCCATGGATGCTCCATCAGTGTTATTGAGTTGTCATTGCTGCTGCTTTTTATGTTATCTTGATGTAGATTTCAAATTTGCTGCTCCGTTTATGTACCTACAAATTGTTAGAAAAAACGGATGTTTTATTAAAATAAAAAATGCATGGACCATGTTTTGATCCCAAGACCTATTGTTCCTTAGATTTTTTTTCATTTGAATGCATAAAACATTAGTCCCACATAGACTAAAACCCTTAGAGTTTTAGACTTAAATACCATGGGTTTTGCCTTAAGGGCATCGCCCTTTGGGTCTTTTGACCTTTGTGTATGGGGAAATCCATATACTATGGCAAGGGTGCCTTTCCCTTATTTAACTTCTTATTGCCTTTCCCGTATGCGCGGTGCTTCGCACATAAGAACGCCGCCGCCGTCCGTCCGGTCGGTCGGGCGAGGGGGGGGTAGTGGGAGTGGGTGTGGGTGTAGGTTAATTCGACCCTATCTTTTTACGTTTCACCCACACATGTAAAACAATTTTTACGTTTCTCCCGCATGCTTACCTCATGAAGAATCTTATGCCTCACACGTGTAGACACAACTTTTTTGACACTCGTGCCTCGTGAAGAATCTCGCATATTTTGAATGACCGACAAAAACGTTTTTACTGTATTTTTAACGCATGATTTTACTCTGCCTTTTGTCCGTGTCCGACAAAAGAAGCAATTGCTTTAACGACACCTGTCTCGCGTGATTCACGGTCAATCTTTCGCGCTTTGGATTCCTTATTTTTTCGAACGTTCAAATTTTCTCTTCTCTTGCTATAAATACCAGAGAAAACATTCAATTTAAAACACACCTCAGAACTCTTCTCTTCTCTTCTCTTCTATTCTCTCTTTTGTTTACAGAAACTCTGTTTTCAGATATACTCTTCTGTCTTCAGAAACCAAATTAAGTTCTGATTTACATTTCTCTGAAAACAATTTTGTTTATATACTTTGTCTTAAGATTTTTTGTTTTCATTACTACTGCCAAGCTCTTAGAGTTCTCTCTTTGTATGTTACATAGAGGAGTACTAACATTGGTTGTATCCTGGAGGTGACTTGCCAATTGCTATAGCATCTCAGAGGAGTAGCAGGCAATATTACCTTTAGGTCATCTTATCTCATACGTGCCTCTACTAAGTTTTTGATATTATCATCAGTGCATCTCCCGGAACAACAATCACATATCAGTGCAAGCTAAGTATTTTTTCTCAGTTAAATACGAACATTGTCAATATTTTTTCCAACATTCTAAAGGTAATATCGTTCGTTCGTTGCTATATAATTGTTGTTGTAAGAACATGGGAAAGAATATTGTAGAAAAACCACCAAAGTTCAGTGGAAAAGACTTTAAACGATGGCAGTCTAAAATGTTATTCTTCCTAAAAGACCAAAGGTTAGATGTACTTGCTTTAGAAAGACCCTCGAGAAGACTTCATGACCGTAATAATGAAGATAAACTGGATAGGTGGGCTAGGAAGAATTACATGTGCAAAAACCATATTCTTAACTGTCTGGATGACTCCTTGTACGACTTCTATAATGCAAAATAAAATTTTAATGCTTTTGATTTATGGGAAGCCCTTGAAGAAAAATATCTTGTTGAATCTGCTGGAAGCAAGAAATTTTTGGTGGCTAGGTTCCTGGATTATAATATGACTGACGAAAAGCCTGTGGTAGAACAATTCGTCGAACTTCAGCTACTCATCAACGAAATTCTTTCCAAAGGCATGCATATTGATGAAGCTCTACAAGTATCTGCAGTGATTGAAAAGCTTCCACCCTCATGGAACGAGTACAAGAGGAGGTTGCGACACAAGACTCATTAAATCACCATGGTGGATCTTGGAAAAAAGATCCAGGTTGAGGAGCTTATGTGCTGCAAATACAAAAGCCTGATGATGAGCAAAGACATGTCCAACAAAGCTCATGTCTTGGATGATAAAGCGGCGTCAAAGAAAAGTCCTGGAGAATCCATCAAAAATGGTAACAGACGTAACAAACGTCAAAAACTCAGAGGTAACAATTTTAAGCCTAGGGGTGGTATCTCTAAAAACACCATCAAAGGAGACTGCTTTAATTGTTGAAAAACTGGTCATATGGCCAAGGACTGTAGAGCGCCTAAAAAGACCAAAACTTTTCCAAAACAGAAAAATAAGGCAAACATAGTAGATGATTCTGGATATTTTATTGGCATGTGTCTAAAGTCGACCTTGTCTCTAATATGACTAATGTGAGATACTGGTGGCTAGATTCTGGAGCCACTAAGCATGTTTGTAAGTTCATAAATGCTTACTCCTCCTATGCCATAGTAGGAGACGATGAGAAACTATTTATGGGAAACTATTCCACCGCGAAAGTGGTGGGGAAAGGCAAGGTCGAACTGAAGCTTACTTCAGGGAAAACTCTCGCATTGAATGATGTGTATCACGTCCCAGACATATGCAAGAATCTTTTCTCAGAAACCATCTTACTAGGAAAAGGTTTTAAAATTGTTGTTGAGTCTAATACTGTTGTAATCTCTAAGAGTGGTGACTTCATAGGAAAATGTTATGTCACCGTTAACATGATTAAGCTTAGTGTATATGATTTGAACTTGAATGTTAATGAATCTTCTTCTGCTTATGTTTGTGACTCCTCACATGTTTGGCATGATATACTTGGACATGTTAATTTCAAATCTCTAGAAAGACTTGCTAATTTAGGTTGCATATCAAAAATAAACTTTGACAAAAATCAAAGATGTGAAATCTGTGTTGAATCTAAATATGCAAGAAAACCGTTTAATAAAAGTGTTGAACGTAAAACAGTTCCTTTGGAACTAATACACTCGGATTTAGGAGACTTGAAATCAACACCAACAAGAGGTGGTAAAAAATGGTACATCACTTTTATAGATGATGACTCACGATACTGTCAGGTTCATCTTCTTAGAAGTAAAGATGAGGCCTTAGAGGCTTTCAAATTTTATAAACTTGAAGTAGAAAACCAAAAAGGAGTTAAAATTAAAACTCTTAGGTCAGACCGTGGCGGTGAGTATGTGATACCCATAGGTGAGTTTTGTAAACTTAATGGCATCATTCATGAAACCACTGCACCATATTCACCTGAATCAAATGGTGTAGCCGAAAGAAAAAATAGAACACTCATAGATATGGTGAATGCTATGTAGACCAGTTCAGGGTTATCTTCGAACTTGTGGGGGAGGGGGGAATCTATTCTCTCTGCATGCTATATCTTGAACCGAGTTCCATTTAAAAAATCAGATAAAACTCCTTACGAATTGTGGAATGGTAGACAACCTTCCTATGCATACTTTAAAGTTTGGGGGTGTTTGTCCAAGGTGGCCATTCCTCATTCCAAGAAAACTAAAATAGGTCATAAAACAGTCGACTGTGTTTTCTTAAGATATCCTGAGCATGCAAATGCACACAGGTTCATGGTCATCAGTTCTGACCACAATAACATTGGTCTGAACACCATAATGGAATCAAGAGATGCTGTGTTTTTTAAACACATATTTCCTTTAAGGTTTGGACCTCGAAAAAGGGTCCATGATGACCTCTATGGTGTTCCATCTACTAGTCAACCCCCATCTCTAGAACATGAGACTGAATCGATAAGAAGTAAGAGGGTTAGAACTGAAACAAGTTTTGGCCCAGATTTTTTGACTCTTACGGTAGAGTCTGAACCCCAAACCTACAAGGAAGCTATGACTTCTTCAGAAGCTCCTTTCTGGGAAGAAGCTTCATTAATTGAATGGGAGTCCATTCAGCAAAACGAAACTTGGGAGCTTATAGACTTACTTCCTGGTAGTAAATCCATAGGTTGCAAATGGGTGTTCAAAAGGAAACTTAGAATAGATGGAACAATAGAGAAATATAAAGCTAGGTTGGTAGCTAAAGGCTAAAGACAAAAGGAAGGATTATATTTCTTTGATACCTATTCACCGGTCACTAGAATTACTTCAATTAGGATGTTAATTGCTATTGATTCAATTTATGATTTGTATATACATCAGATGGATGTTAAAACTGCTTTTCTATATGGTGAATTGAATGAAGAAATTTATATGGATCAACTTGAAGGCTTTATTGTAAAAGGTTGTGAAAATAAAGTATGCAAATTAAATAAATCTCTGTACGGTTTAAAGTAAGCACCTAAACAGTGGCATGAAAAATTTAATCATGTTATGATAACTAATGGCTTCAAGGTTAATGAATATGATAAATGTGTTTACATTAAATCTATGGATGATTCTCATGTTATTGTGTGCATATATGTTGATGATATGCTCATATGCAGTAACCTTGATATTATTAATACCATTAAAAGCATGCTTAGAGATAATTTTGACATGAAAGACTTAGGCCCTACTGATGTAATCTTAGGGATGAAAATTAGAAAGACGTCTGATGGATATAGTCTTAGTCAATCTCATTATGCTAAAACTGTACTTAAGAGATTTAATTATGAAAATGCAAAACCTGCCTCTACTCCATATAATCCCGCTTGTAACTTGAAAAAGAACAAGGGTGAGGGAATTGATCAACTTGAGTATTCTCGCATTATTGGTAGTCTTATGTATCTGATGAACTGCACAAGACCTGATATTGCTTACTCTGTGAGTAGATTAAGCAGGTATACTTGCAACCCAGGACAAGATCACTGGAATGCTCTCTACATAGTTTTACGTTACCTGAGAGGCACTTCAAACTATTGTTTAAGTTTTGGGAAGTATCCTACCGTGCTGGAAGGGTATTGTGATGCCAACTAGATATCAGACTCAGAAGAGTGCAAATCTACTAGTGGGTATATCTTCACACTTGGAGGTGCGTCTGTCTCATGGAAGTCTTCCAAACATACATGTATAGCTAGATCCACTATGGAGTCTGAATTTATAGCCTTGGAAAAAGCTGAAGAGGAAGCTGAATGGATACGATGTTTCCTAGGAGGAATTCCACTCTGTCCCAAGCCCGTGTCTTCAATCGCAATCCACTGTGATAGTCAAGATGCTATTGGTTGCGCAAAGAACAATGTATACAATGGAAAGTCTATACATATACAAAGAAGACACAAGACGGTGAAACAACTACTCTTTACTGGTATTATCTCGATAGACTTTGTAAAGTCTAAAGATAATATTGCAGATCCTTTGATGGAAGGTTTATCTAGAGAAGTAGTTAGATATACATCGAGGGGGATGGGACTTAAGCTCATAGAATAAATCACCATGAAGGATACTCAACCTTGTGAATGGATTTCCTATATCAAGGTTCAATGAGATAACTAAATTATGGTGATATTGGGAAAGCACTATCTTAGTCCCTCCCTATGGTGTAACCGAGTGATGGTGTTGCCTGCATGATTAAGGATGATCTATTTAGATCTTAATGGGTTCCATGGCTTTGTTTAAAGCGGGGTGTGGCAGGACACTCTTAATGGATCCACCTTTGTGGATGTTGGAAGTGGGGCCTCTTCCTATGAGAATCTGAGCTGATTCTCTAGAGACATTCATTAAGTCCGGGATTTTAGCCCATGACCAAAATGGGCATAACGGCAAGAGCTTGGAAGATTTTCGGTTGAGGCATCAAGTGTGGCTGTTATTTCTGAATTGCATTCACTGTTAGCGGTTCAAGACATTGCGTTCACCGTTACAACAAGCAGTTCAGGTAACCTCTCACTAAGTTAAGGTTCAATCTTTGGGACACCTTAGCCTATTTTGTTGCCTTATGTTTTCTCGTGTTTTATCGACATGTTTTATTATTCATGTGTGGAATTGTTAGAAAAAACGGATGTTTTATTAAAATCAAAAATGCATGGACCATGTTTTGATCCCAAGACATATTTCTCCCTAGATGTTTTTTCATTTGAATGCATAAAACATTAGTCCCACATAGACTAAAACCCTTAGAGTTTTAGACTTAAATACCATGGGTTTTGCCTTAAGGGCATGGCCATTTGGGTCTTTAGACCTTTGTGTATGGGGAAAGCCCTAGACTATGGCAAGGTTGCCTTTCCCTTATTGCACTTCTTATTTCCTTTCCCGTACGCGCGGTGCTTCGCACAGAAGCACGCACGTCGCCGCCGTCCCTCCGGTCGGTCGGGCTCGGGCGTGGGCGAGGGAGAGGGCGAGGGAGTGAGAGTGGGAGTGGGTATGGGTATGGGTTAATTCGACCCTATATTTTTACTGAAACTTTTTACATTTCATCCACACATGTAAAAGAATTTTTACCTTTCTCCCGCATGCTTACCTCGTGAAGAATCTTATGCCTCACACGTGTAGACACAACTTTTTTGACACCTGTGCCTCGTGAAGAATCTCGCATATTTTGAATGACCGACAAAAACGTTTTTACTGTATTTTTAACGTATGCTTTTACTCTGCCTTTTGTCCGTGTCCGACAAAAGCATCAATTGCTTTAACAACACCTATCTCACGTGATTCACAGTCAATCTGTCGCGCTTTGGATTCCTTATCTTTTCGAACGTTCAAATTTTCTCTTCTCTTGCTATAAATACCAGAGAAAATGTTCAGTTTAAAACACACCTCAGAACTCTTCTCTTCTGAAACTCTTTGATTCTCTCTTTTGTTTACAGAAACTCTGTTTTCAGATATACTCTTTTGTCTTCATAAACCAAATTAAGTTCTGATTTACATTTCTATGAAAACAATTTTGTTTATATACTTTGTCTTAAGATTTTTTGTTTTCATTACTACTGCCAAGCTCTTAGAGTTCTCTCTTTGTATGCTACATAGAGGAGTACTAACAGTGGTTGTATCCTGGAGGTGACTTTCCAATTGCTGTAGCATCTCAGAGGAGTAGCAGGAAATATTACCTTTAGGTCAGCGTATCTCATACGTGCCTCTACTAAGTTTTTGATACTATCATCAGTGCATCTCTCGGAACAACAATCACACATCAATGCAAGCTAAGTATTTTTACTCAGTTAAATACGAACGTTGTCAATATTTTTTCCAACACAAATTATATCCCAGGTTAGTTAAAGTCAAAAGTTTAACAAGAGCACTTCTCTTTTGGTTTTGTTGCTCGCAGTTATCATCTTATGGCTTGGCAAAGTACTGAATGAATGTTGGCGAAGACTACAACTGACTGTTGAAGATGTCCTTTGCCGTCCTGTTCTTCGTTTTTTTTTTGGTTGTTCCACTCCATACTACTAGTATTAATCTGCGAAGAAACTTTTCAAAATCCTCTCCACATCTGCTGGTAATTTTTTTAAGCTAAATTTTCGTAACTTTATGTCTACGATTGTTTCTGCGAAGATATGTTGTGAAGTAAACTTGGAAAAACCTTTTTCCTCTCACGCATCATCTCTTCTTTTAGTTCCACGAAGAAGAACTTCCCATGTAAACTGTCGCAGAAACTTCTTGAAGAAAACTTCTTGATGTGTTCTTCTTCCTTTAGTCAAGTAGATTGCCTCTACTGCTGTTTGCGATGTAGAGAATCTCTGTCTACTTCTAAATATCCTCTTTTATCCCCGCTGATGATGACTCTTAATTACCTAACTTTGTTTGTACTATCTCGTCTGCAGGACTTCTCAAAATAGTTATCTCGTTGTGTTGACTCACTGGCCAAGATAATTAACTCGTTTCTTTTGTTTTTAGAATTTCTCTAGAACTATCGATCTTACTGACGATATATTAAACTGAATAACGAAGTAATATTTGAGTATCATGAATTGACAAAATGAGTGTTGTGGTATTGATGAGACATGTTGTTTACGAAATGAATGAACTGATGCGATGAAATATCATCTTGACTAATTTTTGCTTTTCTTTTTCTCCTTCTTTAATTCCTTCTTTGCTCTTCGTAGAGGTTCCACTAATGTGTCATTCCTTCGTCTTCTTAGTTGTTGGATATGATCATTTCTATCTGCTCCCTTCTTTACTATGTTTTCATCCTTGAGAAATAAGCTTTGGTTATTTTGCTATAGCTTTCATTATCATCTTGTTGTTGGTTGGCATTGGTTCCTTCTCGCTGAAATGATGTTTTCCCTTCGCCTGCACCTTATCTTGAGCTCCAGAATGGTGAGTTCATTTCTTCAACTGTAATTTTTCATTCCATGATGTTTTTCTCGCTGGATGTGTGATTTCCTTCATCCTCTTTTTTATCTTTCTAGCATATGTTGAGACAAAAGATCCAATTTCGCTTCTCCTGTAGCGTTACTTCTCTTTCACTCCTTATGATTTATTTTGCTTTAGGTAATGCTGAGGCGTTAGTTTCACATAACAAGCCTTTTACCTTTTCTTGGTATTTAATTTCTTCATGTGTTGAGAACTTAAGTTCTCTTGTACGTATTAGTATTCTTCTTTGTCTTGATAGTACATTTTGGTTTAATTATTACTCTTCTCTTACGTATTTGCTAATTTTTCTTGAGTTGAACTTCTTATTTGCGTCCTTGAATTTTCTTATTTGCCTGTACTTCTTTATCTTTGATGTAGATTTTTCCTCGCATATCTCCTTCTTCGCTATCCAAAGATTGGCTTCGCGGCAAATACTCTCTGCTGCTATTGATAGTCTTGGTCTTTGAATTTCATTTTGTATACTTTTCAGTAAGCAACATCATTTCTCTTGCATATATTCCTTAGTCTTTTTCTTCGCTGGCAATCTAAATCTACTATTCTGACCTCATTTTTGTACCTGCGAAATTAATTGCGAAATTTTTGTAGGATTTCGCAGTGACAACCGTTTTGATATCTTTCTTCCTGCCATCATTTCATTTTCACTTATGACTTTTCATGCAGTGATGCTTTTAGTCCACCTCCACGTGATTGTGAGTCTGTGACGTGTTTTCTTCATCCTGCAATTTTTTCTGGACTTGTTACTGCAAACTGTAACTCATCATTCCCTTCCTCCAGTGAAGTCATCACCCCTAGTAATTCATCCGTGGAGATATCTTGGCCTGTTTTATGAGATTGTTCTCAATCGTTTTGCTGTAACATCAAAACCATTACAAGAGAGATTATTGTTTGTCTGGTTGAATATTCAAATTAAATCCAAATTTCAACATTTAACGTTTTCAAAATTAGTTGATTGATTTTTTTTATTTTTTATCTAAAGTATTTTAAAATCACAAGATCTGGATTCTTGAGGGAAAAATTAAAGAGATTGAGTTAGAATAGGTCTTCATGAATCAATTGTTGGTGAATATTTTGACCAATTTCCCTTTGCTGACTATCTTCCCCACTGATTTTCACGAGCACATCTTGTAATTTGTATTTCTTTTTCATTTAATTTCACCAAACTTCTAACATCACTTGTTATCTGTTGATCGAATTTTTCCTTCAGAATTTTCTCTCTAATCCACTCTTAACAATTAACTTCTCTTTATTTTCTTCAATCTAATCCACAGCAGGTAGTGTTTCTAGCGCCAAAATGTAGTTTCAGGTTTTCCCACAACACACCCCTTGTAATATCTTGATAATAATTTGTTGATCTAAACTTATTTGATATTAAAATGATGATTAAAATACTAAAAATTGTAAATATACACACAAATTTTTACATGATTCGATCAATATTATCCACATCCATGATTCTTCACTATGATTGTTTAAATTTACATTTGATTTACATTGATAATCTCAATTAATGGAGTTCTAGATCTAGTTTTGGGGAAGAAGATGATAAATAAAAATACATTCTCTCTCTAAAAAGATCTCTCTGCAAAATCTTTCTCTCTCTTACGAAAATTATCCCCCCCTTTTTCTCTCTCCTGCTCTTCTCTTTATATAGGTGTTTACATAGTGGATGACAGCTCACATACAACTCATATTCCCCTTATTTTAGGATCTCTTGCCATGTTCTATCAGGACCTCGCTACGTTATCGCATGCTCTGCTACGTTATCGCAGGCTCCCGCCTTGTTCTCGCGAGCATTCTCTCCAACTACAAAATCTTCACATCTTTCTCAAATTTTATGTTGTCGTTGTCTATTATGTCATTCTTTGAATTATTCCGCGACGCTCGCAGTGTGTTGTTGAAGAACTTACAGAAATGTTGTTAATAATTTCGTAAGAATATTGTTGTGGTGATATTCTGATCCTACACTATCGAAGAAGGCAATGGTCTAACACTTTGTCAAGTTAACAGATGGTGCAACCGAAGTTGAAGAAAAGCATACCTTTGTAGCAGATGAAGCACATTACGAAGATATACACCGCCAGGGACACATAGATGGTGCAATCGAAGTTGAAGAAAAGCATACCTTTGTAGAAGATGAAGCACATTATGAAGATATACACCGCAAGGGACACATGTTAAATCTCGAGGGTAAGTGAAGTTGAGGAAGAAGACAAGAAAATGGCGACGAAATGACGAATATCGATATCGGATAAACCATCATAGTCACAAGCAAGATATTTTTGTTTTTGTTTGACAACAGTCATAAACAAGACTGAGTTAAATCCAAGGAAGGCGAGAGAAAATATTTACCGAAATGATTTCTGTACCGAGAGATTTTAATCTCCCGATAATTCTCTTTCGTAACACACATGTGGTGGGACCAAAACCCACCCCCCCTATAATTCCTCAGAGGTCCCTAGGAGGTGTGTGAGTGTATCGGGATTTTCCGGGAGAAAATCTTCGGTCAGTGTATTTATAGTGTTGATGGTGGGACCACGGTGTAGCTACTAAGTATCCACTTTAGTGGGAGAATGAGCGATATATTCCATCCGTAAAATCTTGGGGATAAAAATATGCGGCTTCATGCATATAAATCGCCACATTTTCAAATCCAAAATTAAATTTTTTATTCTATGTATTAGAAAATTCCAACCACATCGTCCAGAAAAACTACCTAAAAATCATCTCCTCCCGTCTCTTGAGATAAAGGGGCTAGAAAATGAACCCCGCCGATCCAAAAAAAAACGGGATTCGCCCTCGTATGAGAGTGCGGTTTTAAGAGCGGTCCGTTAAGATACATACGTATTACCAAAAAAAGAAAATATATTATTATCAAATAATCTTAAAATCCAAAAATATAAAGCGTCGCTTGAAAATGGACCACGGGATAATGTTACTGTTCAGGTCCAAAATTATTAAGCCTCGTTTGAAAATGGACCATTGGATGATGATATTGTTGGTGCAGTTATTGTTGTTTTGGAACCTGGTCCTGGACAGAGTCTTCCTCTCCCATTCAACATCATATCCACATTTTCTTAGAATAGTTTGGGTCCATCAACATCTCACTCATGTCACCCTCCAGAATTCGTAGCACCTTTTTGAAGAAATATAAATATAATTAAGCAAAACATAGTACAATTATTCTCACTCACGGCTGTGCAGGAAAGCTTTATAAGCTAGCGAATTCTTAGCCTTTGGATGATAAATATTTTTTTAGCTATTGAGATGCATGTTTAACTGTAACATTGGATAATTGCAAGTAAGTTCTTTATTTTAATTTTAATTATTAGATTTCAAAAAAAAATTTGCTTGAAACTAGGCATAGATTAGAAGAGACTAGCTCCCCAGAAAAGACTGACAAACATTGTTTGTGACATACATATTACAATCAAACATAGGGAAATAGGCATCACCATCTCCAGAGGATGGGGCATAATCTTTGGCCATAGATTGGATTGTTGTCTTCCAATCTTGCCTTAAGGAAGTACAATTTAATTTACGAAAATAAGAAAAGAGTTCAACATTTTTTTTAAAATAGGGCAACGTGATTAGTTTGTTGAGGCAGACTCCATTTTGTCTTCAAGGTCTTCATCACTTGTTGTCATTCATTTCAATGTTGCATATCCTGAGATTGTTATGTTGATGCCACTTCATTGCCTCAATGACACCCAAAGACGCGTTGTGTTGTAGTGATCTCACTGCGCAGAGGCAGGCCCATCGTTCTTTGGTTGTGTCGCGTTCATCTGTCAAAACATTAATCACAATAGTCGTGTGAGGGTGGACGTTCCAGCAACTGTAGCACTTCATTGTTAATTTGGGAACTTGTATCAGGATTTGAAGTTGATCTATTTGGGCCAAGGTTGGGGTTCTGTTGAAGGAAAGCTCATTGGGGTTGGTTTTCCCGATATGAAAATGGTTTTCTATAAGGTGAATAGTAACCACATGTGTTTGTTGTTTTTGTTGGAAGCATTTTAAGCACCTAGCTTTCCAGATATACCAGGTTGTAATAGCATATAGCTGATTTCATTGAACTCCTAAGATCAGACTGGGTTGAGTATTTGTAATCCAAGATGCAATCCATCTTTGAACACTAGCAGTATTTGTATCTACTCTACAATGTATTCCAAACCAGACAGCGCGACTGAACGGGCATCTAAAAAGGGTATGGGCATCGGTTTGGGATGGAAATCCACACATGGTACAGGTTTTGTCTATTGTGGTGACCCATCTTCCTATTTTACTACTTACTGGTAGAATGCCACTATAGCATTTCCAGATAAAAACACGGATACGAGGGAGGACATCAAGAGACCAAATTCTCTTCCATATTGGGTTTGGTGGAGAAGTGGTTGGCCGTTTTGAATGGCTTTGTCTCTTATCAGATGCTCATACACTGGTTTATCGTCAGTGTTCCTTTACTAGAGTGCGACCATAATAGGGTGTTTTTGGTGGTAGTATGTTGGTTGAGATCGATTTCAAGAATGTTCTGTACCACATTTCGGGGTATGACTTGATTGAGGAAATTTTCATTCCAAATTTTGGCATCTATGGACAGGATATCACTAACTTTGGTCAGGGTGTTTGTTATAGTTGGTTTGATTTCATTTCTGGAAATGGTGTTGGGGTGGGTGAGGGGTATCCAATTATCAATCCAAAGTTAAATATCCTTTCCATCTCCAATTTTCCAGACAACTTCTTATTTAATGAGTTGAATACCCTTCCATAAGCCTTTCAAAAACCACAAGCTATTTTGTTTCCTTTTGATCAGATGAAGAGGGGTACCGTTCCTAAAATATTTTGCTTTGAGCAATCTTGTGGTAAGGGAATCTGGGTTGTGTATCATCCGCCAGGAAGTTTTGGTAATCATGGCTAGGTTGAATTGTTATGATTATTTGATCCCTAATCCCCCATTTTCAATGGGGGTGAAAATAAAATCCCAAGATTTGGGGCACCAACCCCTATTGCTGTCTGTTGAGTGGCCCCACCAGAAAGTTCTATTTAAGGTATCCATTTTCTTGGTTATCTCCTTTGGTATTGCAAAACAAGACACTTGGTATGTTTCCATAATATCGGCCACATGTTTGATACAAACTCTCATACCCGCAGGGGAGAGGAGTTTTCTACTCCAGCCTTTGAGACGAGCCTTAATTTTTCTAGGATTGGTATGAAGCATTTAATCTTGGATTGATGGGTAAAGAGCAGGACTCCTAAGTACTTGTCATCTAGTTTTATTCTTTTAGCTTTGAGGATATCTAAGATTTATCTAATTTCTCTATTGGATACAGAGTTACTGAAGAAGGCACCTAATTTATCGTAGTTGAAGAAGGCAAGGCTAAAAACATCTAGGATATGGACAAGGTTTTTGAACTCTTTCTTCCCTATTTTAGTGAAAATAAGACAATCATCCGCGAAAAGAAGGTGGGAGATGGCGGGGGCTGACGAACCGAATTTTACTCTACTAATTAATTTTTGATTTTCCGCTTCTATCAACACCCTTTAAAGGCTTCCATACAAATAATGAATAGGTAGGGAGAGAGTGAGTCTCCTTGTCTAAGACCTCGAGTAGGTTTAAAGAAACATGTTGGGGACCCATTAACAAGGCCCATGCATCCTTTATTTTTTTGTTTTTTCCTCTCTGATCTCATCGAATGGATTATTTCATGGGATATGATGATGTTGTATGAGATTTTCGTCCTGGGACAAAAGCCGATTGGTAGGGGGAGATAAGCATATCAAGGAAAGGCTTGATTCTTCCTGACAGAATTTTTGAGATAATTTTGTAGATAGTGTTGCAAAGAAATATAAGCCGAAAGTCCTTTGGGGTGGTGGGAGATTCTATATTGGGGATGAGGGTGATAAAAGTGGAGTTGAATTCCTTGAGGATATGTTTTGTGGGGAAAAAATCTTGAACCATTTTGACAACTTCATCTTTAGGCGAACTCACTAAGAAGGAACCAGATTTTACATACTTAACACAATCTCTAATTCCCTCTATAAACTCAACTGCAACTTCTTCTAGAAGAAAATATCAAGTTCCACTCATCATCTATAAAATGGCATGGGAATCCGTCCGTTCAAATACTTAACAAACTCTCTAAAATAGAAATGCTCAACCATGTTAAGTGGGTAATCATGGGATTTATTTAGGTGCATGTAAAAAACAATGAGTTTAATTTCATGTTTAGAGGGGGGATGGGGGGGGGCATCAGTTTAGCATTGTCTATATTATTTAGGCAGTTTGGGATTAGTTGGAGAATTTGGTCACTAATGTTGGGATTAGAGGTTGAAGCCATGGAGGCAAAATATTTGTGGAAAGTATCCTCTATGCCTTGTCTATCATTGCACCAAGTTCCATCACTCTTCTTGATTGTCTCAATTCTAAGTTTTCTAGCCCGATAAGTAGTCGCTGAATGGAAATACCCAGTATTTTGGTCACCTAGATGTAGGTTATTGTCAGTGGCTTTGGTTTTCCAAAAGCTTTCTTCATAGTTGTACCACTTTTCCCGGTCTTGTTGGATATTCACTACTCTTGGGTTAGTCTTGGAGATTGTGGTTGTTTTTAGCATGGGTAAAATTTTGGTTGAGCTTTTTGATGTTTTGTTGAATATTTCCAAAACATTCTCTGTTCCAGATTTTTATTTTTTATTTCACATTTTTTACTGAAAAGCTGTTGAGCCTCCTGGGTTTATGTCCCAAGCTTTCTCTATAACTTGAAACCAAGATGGTTCTTCCATATAGATACCAAAAAATTTGAAAGGTTTCGACTCCATCTTTCAAGCAGGGAGCAGTTCTAATCATAATGGGGCTATGGTCCGATCCTAACGGAGTTAGGTGGTACACTAGCACTCTTGGGTAAAGATTTAACCACCTGGGGTTAGCTAGGGCTCTGTGTAGTCTGGCTTCCACAAATTCCTATTTTTCCCTTTTGTTTGACCAGGTAAAAGGGTATCCTACAAAACCTAGGTCCATAAGGTCAGCTTCATTTACTAGATTATTGAAAAAGTGGCTCTCAGTTTGGTCCACCACTACTCCTCCCCCTTTTTCTTCTGCAGTAAGAGTAAAATTTAAGTCTCCAAGAACAAGCCAAGGTACTTCAACATTACTGGCCAACTTTTTGAAATACTCCCAACTGGTGTGTTTTCTTAAACGATGGGGGGGGCACACATAGGTTCCGGATAACATCCAGACATTTCCACTAACTTTACATCTGACTATAACATCCGTTTGACTATCTGTGTTATTCACAATTGAGAGGGACACTTTGCTAGACCAGACTAGAGCTAAACCACCTACGGTTCCTATAACACCAGTAGGGTTAACAATCTCCATATTTTGGTATTTCACTTGAAGGAGGATAGAATTTATGAAAGGCTGCTTGTTCTTGATTTCTTGGAGGAACAAAATATCAGGGGTGTGCTTATTTAGTAGCTGTTTGAGATGATTTTGGATGGCTGGTTTGCCCAGTCCCTGACATTTCCAGGCTAAGATGTTGAGATCCATGAAAATGGGTTGTTGACGTTTATTTAAACTGAGGAGGTTTGGTTTTTTGGAGGGATGTTTTTTGAAACGAGATGGATGAGCTTGTCAATGGTATAGGCAGTCCGTAGAAATTTGGTTTGTAAAGTAATTTCTGAGGGAGAAAATGAGGGTTTTATAAGTATCTTCGGTTGCAGGGGAGCTCAAAGGTGAATGGTCTTCAAAGTAGGTGGGTTGTTTTCATTCCAGGAGGTTGCCAAAAAAGCATCCATAACACAAGGTATGCAGAGTATGCTTATGATTGTAATATAAAAATCTAACTATGACTAGTTTTTTTATCAATCAGAGGGAAATTTTCATATCTATAACAAACATTTTTAGAAAAAAATTGAGCAGTAACTGTAAGTCAAGGTGTTCGAAAAAATGCTAGAGAGAGTTTTTACCTGGCTGGTCTGATTTTGTTCTTCTTGCTTCTCAACCTTGTCACGACTTTTGGATTCTTGTTGCAGTTTATGTATTGTGTTGGCGAGAGATAAGATTTTCCTCCGCAGACGTACACCTTCCTCAGTGACTCTTTAATTCTCTCTGGCTGGTGTGGGGTGCTTTTTCTGGGGTACTAGTGGTGTGATCATCATTTGGTGGGGTATACGGTAAGGGGAAGGGTTTTCATTTGTGGGTTCAACTCTATTTTTCCTTAGAGGATTGTTTGTTCCATCGATCCTAATTGCAATGCTTCCTTGTGTCTTTATCACAATGCAATTATTTATCTCCTTTTGCATCTTTTCCTTGCCTTTTCCTTTGTCTACAACTAAGTTTTTGACCACTAGATATCTAGATCTCTATGTGATCATTATTTCCTATTCCTCATGGTGTTTTTGTGGGTATGTTATAACACCTCCTACTCCTTCAATGTGATTTAACAACTCCTCTCCCTCTTCTTCTTCCACCAGGTTCAGATCCTCCAGATTTGCAGACCCAATTTTCCATGCACCATTTGCATATTGTTGCATTAGTTTCTCATTTTCAGTGACTAGATCCCCAAGGAGGGTATTAATACAAGTGGAGGGGGCTTTAGGGTGTAGACTGATGATTTTATTCTTGTTAGGAATTCCTTTCGATGATCTACCAGAAACAAAGATGTTGTTTATGCTCATGAAAGATGGGGGATATGGGGTAAGTTTTGGTGGGACTAGTATGAGATTGTTCAATGTTTCCAAATCTTTTCCAGTCAAAATCATGGGTTTTTTGTTAGGGACTTCAGAGTTTTTGAATTTTGGAGGTGGAGAACAGGTTTTCTTGGGTTTGTAGTTCTTTAATGGGTCATCGAAGAACGTTTTGGGTAGGGTGGGGGTTGGTATGAAGGTGAAATTTTTTGGTTGAGCAGGTCCATCTCTGGTGATTGAATTTGTTAGGGGAACATCTTCTATAACAAATTTTTTGGAGAAAGCAAAACCATCAGTGGGGTAGGATTTTTTAGATGCAGGGGATTGGGATTTGAAAGAGAGTGAGGGGGTCTTTTTGAAGGGTGGTTGGGACCAAAATTCTGTGGAAGGTTTGTTATGCTTTGGGTCAGGACCATATGAGCTGGTAGGACTAACAGATCTTTTGAGGTTGTTGGGATTGTATAAGACAATATAGGTATCCAGATCTCTTTGTGCTGGAGTTGTTGAGGACGATCCATGCATAAGAGTTGCATTTGTGGTATGTGGTAGGGAATCTTGATCAAGGTTGTTTCTTGGGGTACAGTTGTTGTCGGGGGACCCTGCTGGAGACATTATAGGAGTGAATTATATGGTACATCTACTCGATTTAGAGGCTGATGACGAAGATGTTGGCGCTGTTGAGGCGCTCTCCGTATCATCCAAATAGCATGTGATTGTAGGCTGATTGATTATCTTGCATACTTCACATGTGTAGGGTAAACCAACATAAAAGAACATGATAGTGAGATATCCATCTTCTTGCAGATCGAGTGGAAGATCAGCAATAAAGGGTTGGTTCATACTTAAAACCAGTTTCACTCTTGGGTTCTTCTGTGCAAAGTTTGTATCCTTTGGATATTAGATATCAATGATAGTTCCGTTTAGTCTTTCAGCAATCAGCAATAGAATTTTATCATACCATTTATCCGGTGGTAGATTAAGGATGCAAACCCACCAGGCTTCCTTTGACATATCCACAAGATAGGGATCAATGTTCGGTTGGTATAACTTGAGGAGAAGTAGAAATCTCCTGAACTTGGATGGTGAAGAATCCTTTGCTCTTTTAGTATCATTTTGTGACTTGAAACCCAATATGATACGATTTTCTTCAGTGGGTCTCCCTATGATGAGAGTATCAGGTTTATAGTTGAGTTTCCAGTAGATTTTTAGTTATTTTTTTATTACTTCAGCTCGGAAGAATTTTTTGGCATAAATATTTCCTATTAACATGTAGTTGTTGTTTTATTTGCTTAGTTTCCGATCATCTGAGGTGATGACAAGAGGGGTTTGTAATGAGAGCTTGGATTGCATTTTCTCTTCCATAACTTGGTCGACAGTAGTTTGAGGTTTTTCCATTTCAGGTTGAAAAGGACTTGAACTGCACAAGTTATTCAAAATGGATTTCAGACATGATTTAATGGCTCTTGTGTACCAAACCATAACTTTCATAATGAGAAGTCTTTTTCTCAACCAGAATTCGAGAATACCACCCATTAAACACGGTAAACAGAAGACAGTGAGTAAAAATAGTAAAATTCTCTGATAATTCTTAAAGTCTATTGAGGAAACTGACACCAAATAGTGTATTGGATGGTGAGGGAAATTAGAGATGTTGTTGGCTTCTTTACTTCTTTGTGAGTCGTCTACATCATAGCAGGAGAGCAGCAGAGACAAGAGGGACGAAGACTGAGAGTTGATGTTGAATATGGTTGAAATAGTGATCATGTTCATGTAGAAAACAATAACTTTCTAAACCAGAACCATCAAAACTATTTACATGTTCTTCATGTTCTCCGTACAAATCATACCCATCTTTAATTATGCCATTAATTTTCTTATTTCTTCTTTAAAACACCCAATTAAAAATGAATCTTAAACTGCTAAACCAGTCTTTAATCGAAATTGATAAACTGCAATACCACTTTAACTCTAATGTTCATTGTAATCATATGAACAATTGCTCATCTCAAACACAAATCTTAGATTAATTGAATAATTGAGCATGCACAAACTAATTACATATGTATAGTTCTGCTATAAATGAGTTTGTATTTACAATTTCCTTTTTAAATTGTAGCAATTACTGCACGATCTGATAAAATGAATATTTCCTAAACCAAAAATGTAGGATTAAAAGTTATTTCATGATTCGTACTTCTAAACTCAAATTTTATTAATAAAAAATAAGCAAGGAAAAGAAAAATTAAATAGAAATGGATAAATGTAATTATAAATGAACTCTGGCCAAGAACCATCTATGATAACAATATATACAATGGAATCCTATTTTATGTTATAAGAACATGTAAACACTTGACATTTGATAACAAGAAAACAACACAAAGTCCAAAGTTCACTAAGCAAGATTAAATCTGATAGTTCGCTAAACAATGATGAACTCTTGCTACGAAACAAACAGAAATCACATAGTTTACTAAAAGATGATGAACTCCACCTCTAGAGGAAAGACTAGCACCTGATAGATCACCAACATTGATGAACCCATACTACCAATCAAACAGAAAGCACGAAATTCACAAAAGATGATGAACTCCACTTCCATAGGAAATACTGGCACCTGATAGTTCAATAAACAATGATGAAATCCCACTACGAAACAAACAAAAATCACGGAGTTCACCAAAGATGATAAACTCCACCTTTAGAGGCAAGACTATCTTCCGATAGATCACCAACAGTGATAAACTCCTACTAATATACAAATGCATGAAATTAGGTTACATATATTTTTGCATCGTACCTTTGATTGCTTCAATATCTTGCTCCAATTATTTTTGTACAATAGATTGTTGTTGAACTACAACTATTTACTTGTTTTTCTTTGCTTTTGATTGTGAATTCTTCGTTGATTACTTCATTTAGTGTTTTTGATATGTGTTTTGCATTTGAAGATCAAAAATCAACTAGATATGAAATTAGGTTACATATATTTTTGCATCGTACCTTTGATTACTTCAATATCTTGCTCCAATTATTTTTGTACAATCGATTGTTGTTGAACTACAACTATTTACTTTTTTTTCTTTGCTTTTGATTGTGAATTCTTCGTTGATTACTTCATTTAGGGTTTTTGATATGTGTTTTTCTGGGTGATTTTTTTTTTGATGAAATTGATTATAGCAGTCGATTAGGGGTTTTGATGAAATTTATTATGGGTTTTGATTAGTTTATTTGAGTATATTCAGGTTTCTCTATGAATCTAAAAACGGAAGTGAAAATATTTCTGGGAAAGAAGATAGGAAATAGAGAAGATAGGAATAAATGAGGGAATTTATACGACTTCTCATATTTCAGGAGGTAACAGTTATGGAAGGATATTTCGATCATTTGCGATATTTAAAAAAAATTATGTACCAAATATCAACCTCGTTTCGCCATAAGACCCAATGGATATGTCCCCACCTATAAATGGAACAAACAGTTATTTCCCCTAACAAACACCCTTTCTAAAAGAAACGACTTTGAGAGCAATGTCAGTCCAACCTTTGAGAAAACAACCTCTTTCATTATATTTTTTCCCCACCAAAACTTCATTTGAATGTTATCCATCTTATCAGTTAGGTCCTTAGGCATATGAAAAACTACCAAATGGTGGCTTGCAAGACTACCTAGCACACTTTGGATCATTATAGTTTTACCTCGAGGGGCTAGAAATATGTTGTTCCATATTTCTAATCTCACTTTGTAATTGTCCAGGAGGTGAACAAAGGAATCATATTTCTTTTTTTTGAAGTAATAGAGGAACTCCCAAATACTTTTCCTGCAAAGGCATTCTCTTAATTCTTAAGATATTAGATATTTCATTTTTCACAGAGCAAGGAACCTTAGAACTGAAAGATAAAGCAGATTTATCAAAGTTTATAGCTTGGCCAGAAAATTTTCTAAATTGTTCTATTAAGGTGGCTAGATTTCTAGCATCTCTAGTTCTTGCTTTAATGAAATTTAAGCAGACATCATAAAAAAAGATGGGAGATAAGAGGACAATGCTTATTAGCCTTATATCCATGTATGAGATTATTTTGTTCAGCCTGAATTAAACTCCTAGAAAAAGACTCCATACAACCCATATATGATTTGGCATGATTTACAGTTTGGTTAATTTGGAAAGCAAGGTGTGCCAAAGTATTTGATAATAAAACTATCAATGAAAAAGAAATATCTAATGTTATTCGAATGCAGATAAAAGAGTGGAGCAGATCTTAAATTTTACCTACTTCCCAAACTAGTAGAGCTAGTAACACTATTCATACTTGGAAAAATCCTAATGTGGGGGTCTGCAAAATAAATTTTGACGCATCATAAATTGACAGAAATGCTTTAGCAGGTTGGGGACTAATTTGTATGGATTTTGCAGGTAACATCAATGGACTGCGAGGAGGTGCTTGCACATTCATAGATCCAGAACAGGTAGAAGCACAAGGTTTACTTGAAGCAGTTTTATGGGCAAAGAGGAACGGATGGATGAGGATAGAATTAGAGGGAGACTTCTCAAATGTCATTGTTGCGCTTAATGGAAATGTAGAAGATATTAAGTGGACAAGCTATAATATTATCAATGATGCACGAAACATATTAGATTCAGTTGAGTCATGGACCTGCAAATATGTGCATAGGGATGCTAATCACCTGGCAGATACTCTAGCTAAATACGCAAGAGCTCAAGCTTTATGTTTTTGTTAGTTAAATAATAGTCATGAATGGACTGAGATTATTATTCAACAGGATAAGACTAAGTCTTATGGGCTAGATTGGAGGTGCTAGATTAGCACTTAAGTGTTGCAATTCAAAAAAAAAATTGTAGCAAAAAGTTAACACTAGTTCTCTCTCCTACCAGTTTCTAGCATGCTAGATAGTTACGCTGAATGATTCAGCGCTTGAAAAACCACCTTTTCGCGGAATGGTTCAGCGCTGGGCTGACATGGACTGCTAATCTAGCATGCTAGATTAGCACTCCCATAAGACTTAGGAGGTAGTCTTGACTGCTAATCTAGCTGCTAGACTAGCACCTCATAAGACTTAGTCTAAACACACCATATAATTTCTTAAAAATCAATTGAATATCTTTTCCAAAAAAAAAAAAATTTATGGGGAAACCACAAAATACAACTAATAACATTTATTTATACCTTGCGTAACTAGATGGATTTGTGTTGATTCTTGGCCATTCTCATAAGTTTTGTTTTCACCAATCTCCATAGGACAGCCCGAGATTAGACTTTGTTGTCGGGATGGCGGGTTGGTTGCAGTCGGCTCGTCTGGATGTAGATTTTCTACACCTCCATGGAACGTAACAACTATATTTAAATCAGCACAGCCGTAGTGGTCCTTAGGCCTATTCCTATGCATATGGCAAAAAAATGGTGTTTGGCATGCCAGATGGCATGCCAAACCATTTGTGCCACTATGGGGAATCCTCTGAGCGATCTAATTACTATCGAGCGATATTGTTAATATCACTCGAAATTCACTATATCGCTACCGATAAAATCAATATCGCCACCATTCAAATTTCTGACGCCTATAAATACCACATCTCTACTCCCACCTTCTCAATTCTCCTCAATTCTTCTTCTGAAAACCTTCTGAAAAACCATTGAGTTTCTTTAAACTTTTGTTCTAAAACGATTATCTTCAACAAATATGGAGATAAGAAGAAGAAACAAAAAAGGGAAAGTATCTAGTAGTACCTCAGGCACTGGAGCAAATTTTGATACAAATTATGAGTTTAATAATGTTAGACTAGTATCCGGTGAAGGTGTATTCTCTAATCACCTTTCTGCTAATGAAGGGCAATGTAAAGCTATACATCTAAGAGGTGGATGGAGTGAGTTACGTACAATTTTTCAATTACTTCCTCCTACTTTTCAAGAGAGAGTGAGAAGATATCCTTTGTGACATCTATATCTAATACAACCTAGAAACCACATGACTCAAGGTGTTCAAGTTATATTAGAACGATGGTGGAAGACTACAAACACGTTCTTTTTCAAGGACTTTGAATGCGGTAAGTAGGTCTTTTCTAGTAATTTAATTTTTAGATTATGTGTTTTGTTTCATAAAAATCAACAAATTCTAATTATGAATAATTATTGTTAATAGGAGTTACACCGATAGATTTATACATGTTAACCGGAATTCCATGCCAAGGGAACTTACTTCCATTTAATAGACTTCAGAAGATAGATGGAAAGAATTACTTCCTTTATACTCAAATGAATTAGAAGGAAATCCTATACATAGACAAATAAAAGTGTTTGGGTTGAAGGTGTCTGGGTTGAAAAGTTTTCTCCAGCGTTATGCTGTAAAAATGCGTCAAAACAGGGTAGCTCGTAATCAATATTTGATCCCTGAACATTTTGAGGAGCTAGAACGTCTGTTTGTATTGTGGACACTGGGCCAATGTATGTTTCCAAATGCTAGCTCATTAGTGTTAATTGGGTTTCTCGAAGCATTAGAAGATTTAGAGCAAGCACCAACATATGATTGGGGGACTGCGATTTTATCAGAGATTTACATTTCCCTAAGTGAAAACTCGACGTGTGAAAAAGATAGTTTTAATGCTTTTTGGGGAGTTCTGGAGGTAAGAACCAATATTTTTCACATTATGTATTTATTTGTCATTTTCATATGGAAAATTTATTAACCTCCTGAATGTTATTATTTTCAGTATTGGTGGTATACATATTTCCGTGTTTCGGAACCTTGTCTTAAGAATTATACGAATGTTTTTCCGATCATACGGAAGTATGATTCTGAGAATTGGGAAGCTGCACGGATTGAAGATGGTCAACATGCTGCTATTTTTCATAAGATTCAACAGTTGATTAGAACAAGCCATAACATTATCTCACAACCATATGAAGCAGTACCTGAGTTCCAAGAAGAACTTGGTCAGACAATGGTAGAGTTAAGCCTTAGAAGGATGGTGTTATACATCCCTATTTCTGAGAAGGGTGTTTGGTATTATGGTGAAAGACAACTTCTTCTATTGCAATGGAGATCAGTGATAGCTGTCAACCCTTATCCCAGTACAGATGTTTCAGCAGACGATTACTTCAAATTGATAAGGGAAGGTCATCGTTGGAAAGAAGCTGATGAATTGATCCAGGAGCCGATGGACAGAAATGAGTACCTATCTTGGTTTAATACTATTTGCAAGCCAAATATTTCCATGCAACCGCAAAGTTTGGGTCGGATGGATTTCCCAGCTTTAGGTAGGTTGCCACTTGACAATGAATTTCTTACTTCCCAACCTCCACCAGAGACGGGTGATGTATTTGCATATCCTTCTCAAAGTTCATCGTCATACATGCCACCCTTTTCTTGGGAAGTAAAGACTATATCCAGCACATCTGGAGAGATTGTTACTTATCCAATTGTTTCAAGTGCACCTACTCGGACTTATCCATACCTCGGGGTCAATGCTACAGAGTTGGAGTATCAGACCCGGTGTAACGATTATGAGTCTCTTGTTCAGGGATTTCAGAATATGCACTTGGAACAGATGCAAAGTTTGAGGGAAAACATGATGTTTGAGATGAGTCAAGGACTTGAGGGTAATGATGGTTCTAGTAGTAGTAGGGGAATGAGTCCTGGTGTTACAGGAGCTGGTAGAGGAATGACGCATTTGAGTCCCCGTGTTACATGAGCTGGTAGAGGAATGAGTCCAACCGAAATTCAGCAAAGTCATAGAAGTCACAAAAGTCGTGGAAGTCACCAAAGTCGTGGAAGTCAGCAAAGTCTTGAAAGAAGATTGAGACGTCGTCCTATGGAGGAGGTACCAGAAAGTTCAACCCCACACATGGTGTTAGATACTCAAGGTGGTGAACAAAACATTGGCTTGGATACAACTCTTACACGTATTTTTAGTCATTCTCCAACTAACATACTGACTCCAGGTGGTGGTGTGAACATGGAAGTAGTTAGGCAAACGAATCTATACACCTCAATTGCCTCAACCTCATCAGTATTT
Organism: Papaver bracteatum; assembly: GCA_023529315.1. NCBI lineage: Eukaryota > Viridiplantae > Streptophyta > Magnoliopsida > Ranunculales > Papaveraceae > Papaver > Papaver bracteatum. The sequence goes on from JAJJWX010003498.1 coordinate 1,856,060, forward strand.
CAACCATTCCAGTAACACTATCAACCACACCCATTTCAAGATTTGTATCGTGTTCCCATACCCCCTACTCCCATTGCTTATCAAGGTTATGGTGATTCTGATGAGACTCAAGCACCAAGCGAGTTTCAAAACCGCAGCTTAACTAATTTGTTGAACAACTCTATGGATCCAGAAAATGCAGGCAATTGGATCTTTGGTCCGGGAGGAAATGGACAAGGAAATGAGTAGTTTAAATGTTTTCTTTTAGTTGAATTGTGAAATGTAATTTTGTTTTTTTAAATTAATGGAAACTATCTTTTCAATTAATGTTTAGATTGAAACCAGATTTAAATCAATTAGCTACTACTGCTCTACGCCTTAATAGAAGTTATACCACAACTATCAATGGGTCATCCATTACAAAAAGACTTTTCTCTGAGTGGATATGTGCTATCATGATCCAGAGATTCTCTGGAGTCAAATCCACTTCGGTTATGCAAGGACTAGGCATGGTGAAATGAATTTGAAGTTGAGTTGGAATTGGTTGAAGTCAGGCAGCCGTTGGATGAAGATATGATGAGAGATTATCATAGTATCGAGCGATAGATTGACTGTCGTTGTCGATTTAATGACCATCGAGCGATTTGTTGACTATCGAGCGATGAACACTCTATCGCTCGCTGGAAACTCTGTCGTGTATGTCTATATGCCAGAAAAAACATATTGGCATATGAGTTTGGCAGTTTGGCATACCCATAATGGATGCATATATGCCAAATACATGAGTTTGGCATGTGCATAGGAATAGGCCTTAGAGAAATGAAATCGGCCAAAGAGGCAGAATCACAATCATACCAACTTGAATAGGAATCGGTCTTTCAACTGTAATCGAAACCCCGATTTCGAGTCGTTAGATTCCAACCAACCACCACAGAACGTGTCAATTATATACTTTTTTTTTTGAACGTGTCAATTATATACTGGTCAAGCTCTCTATAGCTTATGATTTCCGCTATCGTACGCCTCTGTGTCAATATCTCCACTCATTCACTCAAACCAACAAAAAATACTTCTTTCTTTCTCCTCCTACAAACCCTAACTCTCCAGAACGGGAAACTTTCAGTTCTTGATTATTAAGGTAACTCTCTTTTCTTTGCTATAATTGCTCAATTTCTGCTGTTTTTGGTGTTGATCGTTTGATAATTGATTAAAAAATAACTGTTAGTTGAGAATTGTGAATATTAATTTATAGTACCATATACAATTTTAATCTCGTATATTAAAAACAGAAATGATGATCTGGACTTGATTGTTATACATAAGGGGATTTTGATTTTTGGTTCAACTTGTCATCTTGAGTAGATGCCCAGTTGATCCAGGCCTGACTGTCATATTTGAGGCCGCTAGTTCCATTGACCTTTCTTATAACAGTAGATGCCTCTCTAATATGAGGGAAAGTCGTTGTGTGGTAATACTCACAAGGTTGATACTCGACAACTCCTAATTTACCAACAACATGACATGGATTGTCATTTTGATTATCATTGCATATTTTAGACCGTGTTCTTTCCATGAAATTTCAATTTTGCATACCCACAAATGGTGACATTATGGTATTATATTGTGTATGATGTTCTTTATGACGATTTTACAGCGAGTTGTTTTAAAAAAAGGGAATATGGGTAAGAATGAAGCAATGGTGGTTCGATTGCAGAAGAACAGGATAATTAGTTCAAATAAGGTAGCTGAAGTTATGGAGAGCATCGATAGGGGATTATTTGTTCCTGATGGGATTCAATCTTATGTTGATACCCCTTTGGCTATAGGGTATAATGCAACTATATCTGCTCCTCATATGCATGCTGCGTGTCTCCAACTGTTATTGGAGAATTTGCAACCAGGAATGCGTGCTTTAGATGTTGGATCAGGTAAAATGGATCTTTTTACTTGCTACCCTAATTTTCATGCTTTATTTAAATTATCTTGAGTCAAGAATTGTGTATTCTACATAGTTGCTTTTGCATTACTAAGGTGTATTGTGTAACATGGATTTGGCTCCATCCAGTTAAGTGTTAACTAGGTGAGGTCCTTGAGTAAGTATGAACACAGAGTAGGTTAGTGAGAATGTTCACCAAACAAATAAAGTTTGTATAAACATTAGGTGGGATAACTTTGCACAATTTTTCCCAACAAACAGGTATCACTTACAAATATTTCCACAATACTCCATCTCGTCTGCATTTTTTGGCCAACCCTCCTTGGTCTGACCTGCAAGAGGACTGATCTATGTATAGTTTGTTTCTTGGCCTCCGATTATTTCATTAATGACTAACTTGAAATTTTCGATATTTGTGGGAGAATGCAGAAAAGTTCAAGGATATGAACTGGGTTCCCATGTTTTCTTGTCATCACTTCAATAAGCACTATTCCAGATGACACTTTTTTCGCTCTAAATGGAAGCATTTTTATATGTTAGATAATTGTACCTGTAAACCAAGTAACTACATTTTTAACTTACTGCAACTTTTGAGGACTGTGTCACCTCAGATTGTATTGTTATCATATGGAGTTATGAATAGTGCAATTTTTTATAGTTCACTTTTTCTACTTATGGTCTTCTTTTAGGAACGGGATATCTGACTGCATGTTTTGCCGTGATGGTTGGATCCCAAGGGCATGCTATCGGCATCGAGCACATACCTGAGTTGGCAAGTACTTCCCTTGAGAATATAAAAAACAGTGCAGCTGCACCATTCCTGGAGGAAGGCTCCCTCTCTATACATGTTGGTGGTATGTTCTGTAACACATTGACTATGCATTATCCTTCAATTTTAACATGAATGGGGACATTTTAAAAGAGGATCAGTGGAACTTGTGTTGTCATTTCATGATATACTGGTCAGCCATCTGATATCTCATATCTCCTATCAGTTCTCTTGCTTTATAAGTTAATTGATCAGACTCAGACAACCGTACATCATATTTTCATGTTTGACTAGTTCAAGAAATTATTACTAAGTTTCAGGAGTCTCCCCGCCATGCTACATATTGACTGATACCATAGAACCATCAGAAATTGAAAAGATATGACTGATAAAGATGATAACAGTTCCATCATTTCTTCTAAATTATGAATTTCATCAATGCTAATTTGTCATATGAGTATTATTCGTTCTTATGGGTTTATTGATATTTACTTACATGGCTGCAGATGGAAGGCTTGGTTGGCCAGAATTTGCACTCTATGATGCTATTCATGTAGGTGCAGCAGCTCCAGAAATTCCACAAGCACTTATACAACAGTTAAAGCCAGGAGGTAGATTGGTGATTCCAGTTGGTGTCGGTGTACAGAATTTACAGGTTGTGGACAAGAAAATGGATGGATCCGTCACCGTCAGAAATGAATTTGCTGTGCGTTACATTCCACTGACCAGTCTTAAAGCTCAGTTGAATGGATATTGAAAGTATTTAGTGTTTCTGTTCCAAGAGATACTTAAGCTAATGCAGGATCAGAAAGATAAGGTGCGTGACAATGGGCTTGCTCTCCAATCTCCATTCTTGGTTATGCTGCATATACATTTAGTTTTGTACAGGTATAAGAATGTAATTTACAACTTACTATTTGTAATCTGATTAAATAATATGGTTTCTGTTATTTTCATTTCATCTTTTTGCTGCTTTTACATTTATTTTCTCGCTGTAACTTCCTTTCTTTACAAACTAACACTTTGGCTATGTTCTGACAAGATTATTCATTTATGCGCGCAACAGGTAACCAAAAAAAAGGTAGTAACATCATCAAAATGGGTTGTTTGGACAATGGTGCTTTTATACCGAGTAGTTCTTGCCTCGAACCTGTGGCACTTTTGCCATGAGAGTTTTTTTTTTTTTGAATCTCAGAATTAGCATGGTAGTTAATCATCACTGGGACCATGAGAGTTGATTGTTCAACTACTGCTCCGCCTCCCTTCACAGAAGCACCTCCCATGTTCTTTAGGTAGTAATAAGTAAAGTTTCTAAAGGCACCCGAACTGTCAATTAAAGGCACCTGTTGGCACTATCTTCTTATTTTTAGAAGTTCCCCAATTGAGTTTACACAGATGCCAGGTGGCAATTTTATTTTTAGAAGTTGGGAGAGGGGATATTTTTAGAAGTTCGGGAGGGGATACACGTATATATATAAGTATCAAATTCGGACCAAACGGGAAGGAAAGATTTTGTGAGCTTAGGTCAGAGGCAAGAGAGCAGTTAAGAGCTTAGGAAATTGGGTGAAATTCTCTTTGTTTCGTGCCCCAGAAAAAATGGGAGGATTTTCCGAAACTATCAAAAGAAAAGGAAGAAAAATGCGGGGCAGAGGGAAACCACCCATGGGAGTAATATCCTTTTCAGTCCTGATTAGCCAGAAAAATTTAGGAAGGTCAGCAACAACCACCGAAAATAAACTCAACTAGAAAACAGAAACTAGATCAAAGAGATGTCACTTCACCTGTCAAACTCAGTGAGTGCTGTGTGAGACTCCTGGCCAACCTTCCCAAGCCTGTAAATCTTTTTGTTCATCTCAGTCCGGTGGTGGTATCCATTTTGACCAGCCCTAGCAACTGTGTAGGAAACCCTAACAGGATGCCAAGCACCAATACAAGCAACCTTACGCAAACCTCTGTGAGTCTTACAAGGAAGACGACCCCATCGAGTGTCCACACCTTCATAACCCTTACCCTTTGTCACACCAATTATATCAATCATCTCGTCCTTCTGAAATATGGCATCGACGGGAACCTGTTTCTCGAAAAAGCCGTAAGCAAAGTCAACCTTTTGAGCAATATCTCCACCATTTACTTGGATCTCCATCAGATGGGCTTTCTTTTGCTTCAACCCCTTGATCTTTCGAATCTACAGACAGACAAATCCAGGCTCAGTAAAAATCTAACAAAGTCAACAAGCCAAACGAATTCCGATTAAATGGTTACCTATACTAAAAAAAAAAAAAAAATGCATATGATGTGCGTGGAGTTTCCCAGATAACATGGTACAGCAGAGCCATAAATCAGAATGGCCACAATTAGGTATAGCAACACAAACCATTATCTCCAGTCAATCTTGCCGAATTGGTAATGGGTGCAATTGTTGATAATCAAATGACTGGAATGTACAGCTTTAGACGAAATAATTAAAATACCTGGGTATGAGCCAAGACACGAATCACAGTACAGTACTTCTTCAGTTTTTCCAATTGAGACTGGATATCCTTCTTCCCTTCCTCAGTTTCATATTTCTTGGAGTACTTGACAAATGCCTTCTTCTTGGACTTGGCAAAATTCTTGTAAAATCGCCCTTCACTTCCTCATTAAGATGCTGAGCCCAAACAGTCCCAAGGGAACGCAAGCCACTGGGTGTTTTAATATATCCAACAACTCCAACTACAACCATAGGTGGTGTTTCTATGATTGTCACTGCTTCACAGGTCTCCTTCTTATGCAGTTCTGTAAAAATAAAACAACTAGGTAAATACAACTGGAATCAACTTAAATACGAAACACTGAGTTGTTATTATATGAGGGACAAAAAAAAAACTCACTTGATCCAGGTTTTTCAACCCCTCGAACAATGTGAGTCTCATCCCAGCCTTGTATCCAAGAAATGCAGTCAATCTACATGGCTTTGACTGCACAAACATCATCAAACTGTGAGGAATAGCAACAATGCAAGTAATGAACACAGCTAAGCATAAGGTTGCAACTACATTGTTTCTTAAAGCTCTTATTAAATCTCTCATGGCAACAAAAAATAATCAAGGGTGAATTATTGCAAGAACAAATGCGTCAAAGCATTAAATGAAATTGCAAGGTTGACAAGCTACTCTATTCAATTTCAAGAACACACTGAACAAAATAAAGATAAGGGAAAACAAAAACCACCTTTTCCTCTATGGTGCGCAGCCCTTTTCCTAGGAAGAAATCCCAATGAACCATGTCTTGGGTGCTCAAACTTTCGGTGAGACATCTGCAGAGCATGTTTATTGTCATAGCAAATTGCAAACAATAAAGAATAGAAAAATATTAGAACACACAAGTAGTTGCAAAACATAATAATGCAAAGGCAGATGAAACCAACATTACGCCTCATGTATCACCAATCATAAATGGCGTTATTCTTTTTGAACCAAACTACTACAACATGGTTTTGCATCGTCCAACAAGAATTGATAAACAGTTCAAATCAAATACAGTTCAGTTAACATCCTTCGCTAATCAGCTTCAATTTAAGGTTACAAACTAACATGTATTATTCAAAACCAAACTGAGTAATTAAGATCATAACAGTCTTCACTAACAATTTAAACTAACATGTGATTAATTCGACAGAACACATTATTCAGATAATGTGATTAACAAAGAAAACACATAACCAGTTCCACCAAAAACACATTGATTCCAAAACCAAGCAACAAGGGCAGATAATCAAATCCAGTACCCCCGCATTCTAACAATCGGAAATCAAATCATTCTTCTTTTTGACACCTATTGCTACTACAACATAATGTTCACATTCCCCAACAAATATTGACACAGGGTTCAAATCAAATAGATATTCAACAACATTCTTAGCAAACTAGATGGGAATAAATCTTCAAATTAAAAAATCTTCTCAAAGCCTTTAAGATCAACTGATTTAGTTTTTAGTTGAATCGAATAGAAAACATATAGATGTAACATCCAAATCCAATAACTGACTAAAAATGGTCCTGTACCAAAGGCCTATGGCACAAAAGAGTACCAATTCTCAGGCTAGTTTGTTTATCTCTCCAAAACCACAGTATGGTTATGTGAAAACTAGCCCTTTCTGAGATTCAAGCCTTGATTTACATTCTTAAAATTGTTTTCAGGAGTACATTTCAGTCACTACCAGATAAAGAGATTATATCTAAATGCTTTCAAAAACAATTTTTACACAGATTACTAAGAAAAATACAGATTCAATTAGGTTCATATGACTAATCAGATCCAAAAAAAAAAGAGTTAAGCAATAGATTGATATTACCTCGTGAGTTGAATGAGAAAACAAGTAATCTGCTGGAACCAAGAAAAACAATGGCAGCCTTCTCCCTCTAAGCCTAGAGTTGTGATGTGTAGGGTTTATTCAGGATAGCTTATAAATGTAAATCGAACGGTTCAGATGAACTCTTCCTACGAAACCCTAGTTTTGCGGCTTTTCATCCGGCTAGAATGGATATATTGGGTACTTGAAAACCCATTTTCTTATGAGTCCGATTTTGTGCACACTCCTTGGCGAGTGTGCACGTAACATTTCAATCTCCACCGTTAGGGCTGTACAGGAACCGACCCGAAATCCCGGATCGTCCCGGAACCGGTGGAACCGTACCTGTTTTTGTCCCGAACCGAGGAATGGGGTACAGGTACCGGTCCAAAAAATAGGAACCGGGGCGAGGAGGTATGGTGTACACGGTCCTGTTCTAATCACGTCCCGTCCGGACCGCTTTACCGATTACTTAAGAACCGTTAGATCTAAGGGATAATAAATTAGTAGTAACCGTTAGATTAGATGGTGGTATATAATCTAACATTATAGGGCTAGGGTTTTTGTTTTCATTTTCATTTTTTTTTTCGTCTCCACTTTCTCTTTCTTCTTCTTCGTTCTTTTTTTTTTTTTTTTCCTTCTTCTCTGTTTCTCGGTGATGATTTATGAAGCTATTTTTTTTTTAAAGCATATGAAGCTATTGTTGATGATGAATCATGGGTAGTTGTTTGATTGAAGTTCAAGTTGATTAGGTGAAGGATTGGTGAATTAGGGTTTGTCATAATTTCTGAAGAGATTAGGAAGATGAAATTTAAGAACGGGTTTTGAAGATTATGAGGTGAATAAGAAGTTAATGATGTTAATTTGAAGATTTGCTTACAGAGAATATCGATTTAGAGATTTGAGAATTAGGGTTCATGTGTTCTTCCCCAAATTAAAGTAAGAAAGTTGAGTCCTTGAGAGGAATGTTTTTTGAGGTAATTTTCTCTGAGTTGATTTAGTAAAGTTTTATTTTATTGATTGGGTATGCAGTTGGTAATTGAATTAAGAATGGTTGGGTGTTTGCACTTGCTATTACTTTTTCATTGCTCAATCGAAATCGAGAAGGGATCACATTTATGAAATGTTTGTTTTGTAATTGGCAAGTTCATTTCTGATTATTTTTTTGCTCTTCGTTTTCACATTTATGAAATGTTTGTTTTGTAATTGGTAATTTGGTATCACAAATAATTAATCTAGAGATATCTTCCATTAACCACTTGTGTTAATCGATCAAAAAAAAAAATCAATTTGGAACTGATCAAAAATTTAGGAACCATACCAGTACCTTATTGGTCACGAATAGTACCGAATCAAGTACAACAAGGTATGAGTACAGGTCCAAAATTTTGGAACCGAGGCTAGGGAGGAATGCAATTACGGCCGCAAGAACCGAATAACCGTACTCCGTGTGCACCCTTATCCACCGTTGATTACATTTAGGGAATTATATAACGAGGGTCATGATTCTAAACATGGAGGGTAATGGGCCCAACAACTAACTAAACAATCAATCAAAAGGATGTGTCAAATATACACTCTTTAGAAGAGTGTGCACAAAATTGAACTCTTTTCTTATAGTGATAGAACGATTTTTTTGGGGAGCATGGTTTACTTAGTCCATCCCGCCCCGATAGTTATAAGGAGTGTCTTAGGCTAAGTCCTATGTGAGAGTTTGGAGTGCTAGATTGGCCAAAAAAGTGTTGCAAATCATGAAATAATTGTGAAAAAAAAGTTAACACTAAATCTGGCTATTTCTCTCTCCTAGCATTTGCTCGCAGTCGCACTATCGGCGCTCAAAAAGTGACCCAAACGCTTGATTATTCGGCGTTATGCGAATATTCCAGAGAATAACGTCGAATTGTTAAGCGCTAGGCTGGACGCTGCTCCATTCGGCGTTTTCTTATTTTAGGTCAACTTTAAAAAAGAGATATTTTTGAATTTGGAACAGTCATCCTCCGGGGTGTAAATTTTTCTTTTTGTCATCCTTAATATGTGACTGTTGGATTGATTTATTAAAGGGGAGAGATGACGTGATATGTTGACTTCCCTAGGAGGACGGCATTAAAGTTAATCAAAACCTGATATGTAGGTCCTCTCTCCACATATTAATACGGATGTGGAGGACAACTTCACTTTTTTGAAATTTTGACTTTTCTAAAATGTAAAATTTTAAATTAAAAAAATTCACCAGGTAGAATGGAAATACTTTATAAGCGACGGACTGTTCATCGCTAGGCGCTGTACTGTTCAGCGTTTCGCTGCTAGATTGGCTATCCCATAGGATTTAGGAGGTTGCTCAATCTGACGTGGATGGCCAATCTAGCAGCTAAATATCTCTTCCATAGGACTAAGCCTTATAGTTGTAGAATGACTTAGTTACCTTTTAAATAAATAGGTTTTTATTCAATTTTTTCAACTTTATTTTTAAAATATATATAAAAAAATAATTAATTTTTGTGTTTAGTTTTTTGGGGGATATTTTGACTTAGGTGCCCATAAAATGGTATGCCTTTGCGTTTGGTGCCTAACTTTGTCCAACTTTGAGTTATGGTGCCCAGTGGGTCCCAGTCAAACGGTTGACTTAACAGATGACCAGTTGACCGTCAAGATATTTAATTTTAATTTTAATTAATAAAAAAAATTAACGCCCTTAATAGAAGAACAAATCTTCAAATCAATCGTCAAACAAAAATCTGCTTAACAGAGAGAGTCTGCTTACTGTAGCAATTCAAAAAACTGCAGTAAATCTAGATTTTGGTCACAATTTCTGGATCGATCATGTGCTCTAATTGAGTTTGATTATTCTGGCATTTGAAGTCTAAGGCAAGTTAATATAGTTATTTAAAGATGGTGATGAATCCGGGTATGACTTAAAACTTGAGTTATTCTTGAATTAAAATCTTTTAATGTTAAACAAGTTTATTCGTTTTTGTGTATTGTGGGCGATATGGGTTTGTAGAGGAACTATGTTTTTGAAAGGAAGGAGAAGCAATTTTATGCTTAATCTCTATCTTTCAAGACTTACTTTCAAAAAAATGGATCGCTCATATCTTGTTTGAGAAAAGTCCCCATTCATGATTACTGATAGGTCGAAGGAAATAACAGAAAGAATGAAAAGGAAGTTGGAGGATGGTGAGGGAGATATGGATATTCAGGGAAAAACAATCCGGTACAAAATCCAGAATAATTAGGTTTGTTAATGGCACATGGTCGGACATGAATGATTCATGTGTCAATTCTTCTCGTAATGTTGGAGGCACCCAGCGTCCTTGTCACCTTGTTGTTTCATGTATTTGCGAATGATCATGAAATGTAGTGGAAAAGAAATGAGTCTTCTTCCAGATCAGTATGTGATTTGACGCTCCGACATCAGATTCTCATTACTTAGGTTAATTCCCTTTGGTTTCATGACAACCGGTGATAGTCATGAAATGTGGGGGAGAAGGTGTAGTCTGTCCAGTTTTATTATTGGGTAAAGTTAGTAAATAAAACGAAAGTCTAATTTTTGTTGGTCATTTCACAATTTTAACTGTGAATTCGACGGTCAAACACAGTCAATACGTTGACTGGGACCCACTAGTCACCTAACTCAAAGTTAGGCACAAAACGCAAAGGCATACCATTTTATGGGCACGTAAGTCAAAATATCCCTTTTTTCTTTTGTGTGTGTTGGTTCGGCTAGGAGAGAATAAATAATTAGTAGCCAAACTATATGAACAAAAAAGTTTGGTTAGGGGAAAAAATTGTGAGCTAACCGAACTAAATAGAGAATAGTTCGGTTAAGATTTTTTTTTTTGCGAACTAACCGAACTTTGCATTTGGTATTCTGTACAAAAGTTCGGTTACACAAAATATTGTATTTGTCGAAGTGTTCTTCATGTTCAGAAAGTTCGGTTACTAACTAATTTTTTTTTTAAATTTCTGCTAACCGAACTTGCTACCGTGTTTTCCATCTTCACCCTATTTTGATGATTACTACTCAATTTTTTTCAATCAAAAACGAATCAAGAGTAATGTGAGACATTTACCGCTCAATTTTGATTATTAATACTCAAACCTATTTTGATGATTAATACTCAAACCTAATAAAAGAAAAGAAAAATATTTTTTTAAAAATATATATAATAAAAATTTAAATACTTAAATATTGAAAAAAAAAAAAACCTACAAAAAAATTAAATTAAATTAATATAAAGGGTAATTTTGGTATTAACATAAATATTTGGATAAGGGATGGATTTGGTTTACTTCTAAATGTCTTCCATGGTCCCCCCAAAAATGGTTCTATTATTGGGTACCTATGTACGATGATCCAGCCCGTTGGGATGTATTGGGCTGATCTGGACCCTAGTTAGCAATTCTGGAAATTCAGTTGGCTCGTTGGGATAAATTCAGTGGTCAGTGAACAAATCTGGAAAATTCAATGCGAAGTCGGCTCATTCTTGGTTTAACAAGGATCATGAAATAGTAACCAAAAATGTTAGTATATGGTTAATGGCTTGGCCGCACTAGATAGGATTCTTTCTTTGGTAGGTCTATCACAAGAAAATTGCAACAATGGACATTCATCGCAAAAAAAAAAAAAAGTATTTTAAAAGTCAACAGTTTTACGGGGTTAAGCCCAATTGTGTTGACCTTATTATCAAGGGATGGAGGTTCAAAAACTTGTCAATTGTTGGTCATGTTCTTTGGAAGATCCCTAAATACAAGTCCGCGTCAGCGGCGCCATAAATTGATGTGGTTGTGATAATGGTAAATAAAGTGTTCGATTCTCAGACTCGTTGTGGTTTGATTTAAGACTTAAAAATAGAAATCACTAAAAATAAAGAAATATTTACAAAGGATTGTCAATATCGAGAGAACTGGGACTCGGGATTTCACCATTAATCACAATCAATTAGTTCAAATAATGACTCAAAACAAGTATAGCTCTTTTGTAGACTCTTATCTTTTTCCAAGGTAGATTTTATAAAACATTAATTGTAAATCACAAGCATGGTGCATCAAAAGCTCTAAGTCTAAGCATACACCATCAAATAAAATCACAAATAATTAATAAAAATCATAAATCAATGTAACAATTCATAGAGAATCGATCATATTTACTGTGCAATGTGGACATTCCTTGATTAGAGCAAGACACAGGCACATCCTTTTTGACGGGAAGGGATTTCGGTTTTGCTTATGGAACTGATTCCTTTACAGTTACATCAGAAGCAATTGGTATGGTGGACTCTTTTGAACACTCTTGAACGGAGAGTTTACTTAAAAGATGTTCAATTTTCAAAGCATCCTTTTCGATATTATCTTCTTGAAGGATCTTCAAACGAGAGTCATGTTCGCTTACCATACCAACTAGTACATTGATTTTGTGTTTCAAACTATTGACATTATCAGCCTGGATTCTAACAAGTTTTAGAATCACTGCACTCTTTTTGGCTGGATTCCTTTCAACTTCAGAGTCAGACTCATCAGTAAGATAGTCACGCAATTAACTAATCACACGATTTGTTAACTAATGCAACACTTCTCTTCACTTTCAAGTCAAATTCTCCATCTTTCCCATTCCAACCCGCAACTATGTGGAGAATATGTAGCTTGCAGATTATATCAATCACTTGGATTTTTCGAGTCCTTCAAACTATTCGATTTACGAGTATCAGTCTCAAGCTCCACACCGGTGTAAGAATACCCCAATAACCTACTAGGATAATGAGTTATAAGATTGATTTCATTCTTTACGTGCAAGATCCGCATGTTAGAAAACGTCTTCAGCCTCTCGTTAAAATCATTATTCCCAATTTGTGGGGAGCCGAATACAATAGCCGTCACCAGTATTTTAGACAACCCATTCTCGACCAAATCGAAGGCGCTTAAAATCGCCAAACTTGCACCCAGGATGTGACTTGTAAGTACTACACTAACATTTTCGTCTTTTTACCGAAATAGAATGCCAATCAATATAAATCTCAAAGAGAAATATAGAGAATGTCGATCTCACGCAACTAATCAATTGAATAAATCTGATTCCAGTTAGATCACATCTGATCAATGTTTGTGCACACAAATTCACAAGATACAAAAACTAATAAGCAATCTTCTTCGTCTTCAAATCTTCTTTAATCTTCAATAACCTGCACAACACCACTTGAATCTCTTGTGATCAGTCACATAGATAACATAGTCTGTTAACAATGGATTATCACAAGATGTCTTTAAATCTAAAAACAGTTCTAAAGATCCCGTCGATACTCTGATCTAGTTTGAGTGAATCTTATATCAGAAGAGAAGATTCTCAAGCATAAACAAACTAGGTGCAATCAAAGTTTCAACAACCGTTAGTCAATCAAATCAATAACACTGCAATTATCTAGTTTCCCACTAACGGTACTCGTAGAGCTTCTTGATCCCACAAAAGTCTTTAAACTAGCATTCGTAAGAGATTTCGCCTAATTAGGATACTTTCCTCTCTGAATAGACGGCTCCACCAAAAACAAGAAGAAATGAAGTTTGCGTGGCTCTTAGGATAATTTTATAGAATTACAAACTTAGGTATTTATAGGCAATGGATGTTTGGACACTAAAGAGTTTCCAAAACCAAAGATACTCTCAAGATATGCAATGAACAAAAAAATTCGGTTTTCCTAATTCCAATAGATGCTTGTCCAATATTTCGGAAACCTCTCAATAGAAAATCTCTAATTAGTAAATGCATATTAATAATTTTTATTCTATAGAGATATACATTAATTGATGGTAATTAAAGCATATAAAACCAGAAACCTTAATTAAAAGATTCTTAATTTATTTCGGCACAGGATCACCTTGAGTACCAAGGAATATCTTTGAACAATAAATGATAAGAGTTACTGCTCGTGTTCAAAGTATGTTGACATCTTTCCACTGCAAATCCGTATTTCACATTTACGTGGATTTGCATTCTTGGAATCGGTTTCCAAACAAGTTTAGAATTGGTTTGCCTGTATTCCAAGACTATTATGTGATTGATCAAATACAAAATCACATACATGGGTTCAATCAGTTCTACCAATCACTAGGATCGGTTATACCTAAATATGGAAACACTTGTTATCGGTCACACCAGTCATTAGTATCGGTCACACCAGTTACAAGGATCGGTTTCATCTACATATGGTATTACTTGTGATCAGTCACACCAGATACAGGAACGGTTACACAAATTACAAGGATCGATCACATACACTCATGATCGTTCACACTAATTACTAGGATCAGTCACACCAATTACAAGGATCGAGCATACCATCACATGGTGATTACTTAGGATCGGTTACACCAATTAACAAAAATCGTCCATATCAAATTATAAGTCAGACATTGTGATTAGTTATACCAAGATACATACATAACCTAAGTTAAGATCGGTTCTACCATCTCACACATATTGGTCATCCAAAGATTTGCAATGAATAGCCAAACCAATAAGTCTATTGATTTCCCTTTTGATTCACGAAACAAGTTCATGAATGTACTTCCTTTAGACAAATGTAAAACATTGTTTACTAGGAAGAAATCTTCATCGTAACCCGTTCACATAATCATAACAATATATACAAGATTATGTCGATGTCATATCTACGAATTTCAAAAGATAAGCATTATACTTCGTTGTATAATTCCTCAATACTATGATCATACTATTATGATCATGTCACGTCACTATAGTATCATACACTATATATAGCTTCGTAGTTATTTTTCAATATATCACGACTTGAAAGATACGTTAGCACGACTTACAAACCTATATATAATTCATCTATAACTGCTACAATCTATTCAAATCATCAGCTACAACCCCAAGTTTATTCTTATTCACATATGCAATTTTGTGTGTTCCTTGTACTTCAACTGATTTTACAAAAATTGCATACCCAATTCGTCTTCAACTAACGGTCACCAGATCAAACCAAGTTTCAGTCCCTAGCTGTGCCGGCTGTAGATCATTAATTGATTCTTAAAAGAAATCCTTATAAATCCTATTTACACAAACATGACTCAACAACATAATTCAAATTACCAAAACAAATCAAGTTCAATAGTTTATGTATGTGAGAATATTGATATGTACCAAATCAGAATAAGTTCAATAATCCTCTTGTTACTGCTTCAGACAATACGATAAAAATTATATTATCACTTTACCAAATCACTGATTCAAAAAAGGGATTAGTAAACCACAATTCTTTGCAAACTTGCATCTTTAGACAAAATTAAAGAAGGATAAATGAAGAAGAAAAAGAATTGAACAAATAATTAAATGAAATAATGTGTTGACTTTGAATTTGTACCATTTGAACGAGGCGATTGTTAGGAAAAGTTGTAACCTTTGAATTTATAACGGTTAGAAACTATAACTGTCACCTTAAGTGTTGTTTCAACAACTATATAAACTCCTTTTGGTATTTCCATTTAGATTTTGAGAGATTGTAAAATAGAGATTGTGTTACATTAATTTGCATACGCTTTTGGCATTCATCGAAGTATATTTGAATGTTGGAGACATAATTTATGCCAGATAGTCTCCATAATATATTCTAAGTTTCTGACACAGATTTATTGGTTTGATTATAATATCTTCCACAGGTCTTGCCTAATAATTCTATCTCTTCATACCTATGAATAATTTTAGAGGACCTTCTCTCTCTTTTGCAACCAATCATCAAAGGTCCGAAATGGTTTTGAAACAAAATCACTATAAAGCATTGACTGGATCAAGAAAAGAATTGTTGATCATTAAGATTATAATCTGAATTCAAACACATATTTCCTCCCCTTGAAAATTATCAGTTTGGATAGATAAAGCAACTGTATACTTGTGTGAGTATCTCGTCAATCACGATTTGTTGCAAGCAAGGATCTCATAAAATCATATCTTTGCTTCTATTCAATTTTTTTACTACAATCCTCTCTGATTTATTATCCATATTCAAACTTTAAGGTTCCCACATTCATATAACTAGCATTGCGGGATGGAAGTCGAGAAAGAGAAAATTTGTTTGCTAGAGCAAGCTTGATCTAGCAGCAACGTGGATGGCCATTTGGCTAGTTTTTACGTCAGCAAACTCTTGGTTAATGGAAGCAATATTCTTGTTTCCTAGAAGACGTATAAATTGATTGTCCGTATTTTTTAAAGACCTTTCAGTTACTGTATAATTGCTATCCATGCTATTTAGAGAGATCAAATCTATAAAAAATCTTTTATGCTATTTTACAAACTCACTAAAAATGGAAGATTTGGGATTAACAGAAAAACTTGTCACATGATTTAACATATGATCTTAACCCTTTCCAGTCCAATTACATGATTGGAAGATTTCCAACTTTCTAAAACTTCTTCAACGATGAAGATATGTATTTGGATATGATCAATTTTTCATTTGATGTATATGTAGTAACTAATAGAAAAAATTATGCCTTGCTCTACAATAATTGTTAATTAATTCATGTTTGGTAATTAGTTACGGGGAGGGGACGTGACCTATGATACGAAGTATGAACAGTGGTGTCTGTTCAAAATGGAAGACTTAAAAATGTCACCGTTGTAGAACCAAACTGTTCGTAAGTTTCAAAGTTGGTGACTTTGAGAAATCCTTTCACGGAACAGAAATAAGAACACAATTATTTATTTGTTCGGCCTCTCCTAAACATTGCAGGCTAGAGGTAATCATTGTGACTGGAGTTCCCTATTGTTTGTTTTAGGCGGAAAGGATGCAAACGATTGGTAGTGGAAGAAAATATTACAAATTGTAATTTTTGTAAGACGACTCTGATGAAAGTTCTCAGTCTGGTCCGTGATGTCGTTTTGGGACACAAACTCCATCCTTTTTAGAATAAAACTTTAGTGTTTTCATCTGTGTCAACTGCCGAAACATTTTTAGACAAGAAAATAACATAATGAATATATGTGATCAAATTTTCTTGATTAATCACCAGTCTTATAACTGAATGAAAGGCTAAAACTTAAGATGTTTAAGAAAAGTGTGGTAATTAACAGTTGTTGCATGAATAATGCATGAACTTTCATTGAAATACTGTAAACCAAACATAAATACTCTGAAGCTAATCAAAACATTCATTCCTGAAAAGGCTGAAACTCGATTCGCTACCATAGTACTGCGAACTGATAAGAAGAGCAACCAGATAATGCTGCAAGTTACATTTTCGAAGAAAAGACAGTCACCCTGTTACGAGCAAATGTCACTCAGTTCAGTTAGAGTGCATATCTATATATATTTTAGGTGATAATCAAACAAACAAAGTGGCAAGGTCACTAACCAAGTAATCTGTAGCTCATATTATGAACATGTGCTATGTCAACTAGAATAATGTTGCTCCAACATAAGTGCTAAAAAGATCTGAGAAATACATGCATATAACAATCACGTGAAAACCATCAGACTACCAAAGTTCCCAATGGCAAGTCCATTAATAAGAATAAAAAAAAATGCTGCAGAAAATGCATGTTTTAACCTAGTAATTTGTTACTGGCAGTCCCCAGACAGATGCTTGTCCACTGTTAATTTAGAACAAAAATATAATGAGACTATATCTTACCTCGTCATCAGACTAGATATTTTCGACAATATTATGATTTTTTTCACCTTCCAGCGTACTCGGTTCCTAATTAAAAACACACAATAGCACTTAATAGCTTCTTTATAAATGCGTAAGTAACATGAAGCTTATTTTGCACAAAACAATTTGGTATATACCTCAATGTGGAGATGTGGACAGTCATAAGGGATCGACGACATGGCAGAACATCTATCATTTTTATTAACCTCCAACGGAGTTAGAGGTATGGTACCAGATAAAGTTACTTCTTCCACATATGAATCAAAAGGAGATACCTCTTTTATGTTTGTACCGGAAGAGGATACTTCTTCTACATCTCACAAATTAATGCTTCAATTATATAAGAACCTAATTATAGCAAAACAAAACAAAACAAAACACTTATAATTATAGCAGAAAATGTGAGATTAATATAGGCAGTAAACCACACACCTCCATTTTGGGTCTTTTTCCTTTTGTTTTTATCTTTTGTTACCACTTTCTTTTGAGCAGGTTTCTTTTTTCTTATTTCTTTCTCTGTTGCCGGCATGTGATGGTCATTTCTCTTCCTTTTCCCTGTCACCTTTTTAGTATTTGTGGGTTTCTTTGCTGCCTTTACTCTATTTGTTGCTGATTTACATTGTCGTTTCATTTTACTTTTCTCTACTGACGACTTTATTCTATCAGTCTTATTACTTGATTTTTTATTTCTTGGAGAGGCTCGCAATGTTATGTTAGAACCAAAAGGAAGTTGGGTACTTGTCTCATCCATGTTTCCATCGTTCGCAATTGCAGCATTGCTAATCATTTCCGTTTGATCATTTTGACTAGATTTCAAAAAACTATCCAATTCTCCTAGTACTCCAGTGAGTAAATTCTTAGTAAAGGCACTAGAAGTTTCAGTGCTTGTACCCTTCATGGCTAAAGATAAATCCATATTTTCTAAGTCACTGTATGTAAGAGTAGATGTCCCATTATTTCCTTGGATTGGCTTCTTAGGCTCTTCAATACCATCACCATTTTTAGCATCTATACTCCAGCGACTTAAATAATATTCCGATGGCATATCATATACTTGATGGGTATGTAGTATCTTCATAGAGTGTGCACACAACATCCCCATAAACTGGAAATTATTACAGCTACACTGTATAGAATTGTTTAAAGAATCAAACACAACATTACGAGCTAATGAAGATTTATATGATATTACCATGTAGGTATATACTGGTCCATCTTGATTAACAACTTCGAGAATTAATTCTAAAGTTTCCGTATATTCCTTTTGGAAATAATAAAACATTTTTGCTCTATAACGTTCTGCAGCTCGAGCTTCTGCTGGCCAATGACTTTTTAGAGGACGTTTTTTTTTGCACGCTTCTGAAATCTTCATCTTTTTCTTTATCTCGCTGACGAGTAAGAACCTTATCATATTCAACCACGAAATTCTTTATCACAAAGTTCTTTTAAAATACTTTTTTCAAAAAACTGTTCATACCCTCGCTCCGTTGAGTAGTAGTCATACCAGCACAGAAGTACAATCGACCATATACCTAAGCCCACAACTCTTTTTTCTTATATAAAGTTCACATCCATTTATTCTCTGTCAACTTGTATTTTTCCAGCATGGATTTCCACATAGATTCAAAATCTTCCTCCATCTCATTCTCATATATGCATCTTTTAAAATCTTTAGCAAAAAACTCAGAACTTGCAAATACATGATGGAGATGTTTTGCTGCTAGTTGAAAAATATGCCAAAGACAAAGACGATGATGAGTATTTGGGAATACCGTTTTAATTGCATTCATAATAGGCGCTGCTTGATCAGTGAAAATCGTTTACGGATGTTTCCCGTTCATGGCATTCAAAAATATCTTAAATAACCATACAAATGATCTGTGCTCTCGTCTAGTAATAAAGCGCACCCAAAAAGAGTTGTTTGCCCATGGTTATTAACTCCAACAAAAGGAGCAAAAGTTTTATCATAATCATTTGATCCAAATGTTGTGTCAAATACCAACACATCACCAAAGAAACTATAATTCATCCGACATTTAGCATCACTCCAGAAATAATTGAACAACTGATCTGTCCCATCCATTATAATTGCATAAAAGAAATATGGGTTATCTTTTTGCATAGCTTGAAAGCAATCTAATAGATGTTCCGCGTCACCTTTTCCTAAGATATCTTGACGCCTTCTTCTTTGTATATGATTGATACAATCCATTTGAGTGAAATTCAGATTTTCAGACCCTCCTGATTCAACACTGAGATATGCAAATATATTTTTTTGACTTATACCTGCATAATGCATGTTTTCAATCAATCTTGCCTGGGAGGTCTCTATCTTCCTCTGTGACCTCAATAAATGTACTTGGTCGGGACACGTAAGCACATGCTTGTGTTTTTCTACAAATTCTACTACTGAATATTTTGTATCATCATTTTGCAATTTAATGACCATTTTTGCTTCACAACCTGTTCTAGAATGCATACGTCTCTTCAATGGAGATCCCCTTGAATGTTTCTTATATTCTCCTTGATTTGAACATACCAAAACTCTTCTAGAAATTGTTTTATCTTTACGGTGAGTATATGCTAAATACAACGCCTCTAGCATAATGATTGTAGTAATTGTAAGCTTTCTCTTCAGAATCAAATTCCATACCAACTTCTGGTAATTCGTCAATAATCCTCTTTGTTGGGCCTTCGCTCACTGGAACATCTTTTTCAGTAGACAAGTAACCTGATTCTTCTGGCAGGGAATCTTCTTCAATAATCACCATGGCCTGATTTCACAAGTACATAATAGATGATATGAGAAGGAATCACTTGAAATTAATTATTTGAGATATGATGTCTAATATTTGATCTTTATAAATTAAATCAGGAGATCACAATAATGATTTTGCTGTAACTTATTGAAAATAGTCCTAAGATATCATGATATTATTATTAAATTTCCATCAAATCAAACAAAACGAGAAGATTACCTGGTAGAAATCGTAAAACTCAATAGTTTCTATGTATGCCTAAAGGTATGCAGTTTGCATCGTGTACTAGTTTCTTCTGAAATCTTCAGCTTTTTAGATTTTAGCAGAAGGAAATTTTTTTTGATCTATCATATATGTGTAAATTCTTAACTAACATCAATATTAGATATTAAGAAGTCCAAATATTTAGAGATTGTTCGAATTCTCGCGCCAAAAGAAAAATCTCCGCGCCAAAAAAAAGAAATCCGCGCCAATAGAAAACTGAAAGATTTGTTTCCACTAAACGTGGACAACCAAGGAATATAGGGCAACTCAAAGATATATTAAAAATATGGATGCTAGGAAATGGGAATATTTCTTCCGTTAACCAAGAGTTTGCTGACGTAAAAACTAGCCAAATGGCCATCCACGATGCTACTAGATCAAGTTTGCTCTAGCAGTGCTAGAGCAAAAATTTGAAGAAATGCATGTTAGATAATCTGGTTTTGTGGTATGTTTTTCCAATTCCCCATGTAAACTTATTTTGGTTAAATGCAAAAATGTAAACCAACACTCATATAACGTTAAGAGTAAAGGTTTATATAGCCTATAAAATGGGAGGAATGGGCACCGGGGTTTATAATGGTGCACATAGTTTCACTCAACTTTTATTTTATGCCATAAAAACAAAAAGAAAAAAAATGAAGTATATCAGTGGCCCGCGTATTCAGCTGAACCTTGGCTTCATTGATCTCCTTCAGACAACAATTGGATTATCTTGCATCAACTGTGAGAGGTGTATCAGCTTACTAGCAGAGAGCAAAGCAGAAAGCTTGTTAAAATATCTTTTTAATTTTATAGGGTCTTCATTTTAGCAAGTTTACTGAGCCAATCCCTACTCAGATTTGACGGCTGAGACATCTTCAAATTTTTAGCTTTCCTACTCAAAAGGCTACACGTTGGTCACCACATCTTGCTCCGTAAACATTTTTGCATCTTTAATGACTTTTTGTCTCATCAGAAACTTGAAGATGGAATAAGGTTAATATTAATACTACTTAGAGTGAAACTTTTTGTTCATAAGATTTTAATCACAAGTGTTTTGTTATCCGTATGCTGTCATTTTCATTTGAATAACAGACATCTAATCTTTGGCATTGCTTGAATATATTACTGTAGCACAAACCATTAAAGATGTCAGGGTATGGACAGACGAAAAATGCATTGTCATTCCTATATATGTGGATATACAATTCAATCAACAGAACAAATAGATAAAAAAGAATGAAAGGAACCTGTTAATCCCACATCGGTTAGAAAGTAGAAAAGATGAGGATAAGTAAAGCTCAAAATGCAGCTTGAAACCATACACTCAAGTGCATTCCTCCTCGGAATTGTAGTCTCTTGCTTGAAGCAATTGTCATGGTCGTTTTTCCAGACTACAGACGAAAAGAAAAAGTACTTTGGTCGTTGCCAAGGCATAGGTGTTATAATTCATGGGGACTCTCGTTTTCTCTTGAGTTTAGGTTTATATTAGCTGAACATTACATTGCTTAGTTTTGAATATACCGTGGAGTATGGACTAATTAGGCCGATCGAGCGAAGCGAGGGAGGACTCTATATATGGTGACTTTGTGTCAATGTGAAGCGTGACAATTTTTTCCAATTAGGCAAAAAAGATTGGATTTGGTGTCTGTCCATTAATGAAAATCCGAAAATATCCTTCTAAAAGGATGCAGACGTAATTTATATTTTCTTTTCTTTTAGACATTTTCGTAGATAGGATGAAAAATGAAGGGTAATCACGTAAATTGATTGGGCGGAAAAAAGGACACGGAGGTTGGAAATCTCTTAATTATTGAGGGCAGTTTTGTCAAACTTGAGTCAGAGGGCCTGGGGTCGAATCCCGACAACTCCAAAATATTTTCAATCTGTTTTTATTTTTTTCTCCTCCCCCTTCTATCGACCTTCCTTTCATTTCTTTCTCTTTTCTTCTCCTGCCTCTCATCTTCCTCCCCTCTGAAGATTCACATCTTCAATCAACTGTTAGTCATAACCGATCTTCAATCGTCTACTAATCGAGTTTAGGGTTTCGATTTCAGTTTCGATCTATGTAAGTATTTTATCATCATCATCTGTTTTTTTTTGGAAATCTTAGGGTTTGGATTTCAGTTTCGATTTACTTGTAAAATCTCTTATAAATTGGTTTTTAGGATTTTAGGGTTTGTTCATCATCTGTATTGGGGTTTCAAAAATCGATTTTAGGATTTCGTGTTTGTTAATCGATTATAGGATTTCTTGTTCTAATACGATTAAGAGGGTGTTGGTTCTGAGATGGATGAAGAAGAATTAAATCTGCTGCTGCGATTTGGTGTTGAAGAATGGTGAATCTAGGGTTCTGAAATTGTGATTGAGATGAAAATGTGGTCGAATCAGTGAATGGTCTGTGGTGAGAATTTAAAAAGGGAAAGTAGTTTCTGTTGTACAAAGTCAAGGAAGAAGATTGGTTTTGTTAATTGAAGTTGCAGGTGGTGATGATTGTTGCACGAGATTTCAGATGATGAATTAGGGGTTTGGTGTTTGGAGGCTATTTGAGATCGAGAATATGATGATGCTGATGGGGTTGGTCGTTGTAGTTGATTTAAAAAATAGAGATGGATTCAGTTCGGGTTAAAATGGGTTTGTTGCAGCTGAGAAGATTTAGAAGCCATGGGTTGGAGTTGGAAATTAGATTTGCTGAAGTTAACACAAAGAAGAAGGTTTTGTTGGTGAAATTGAAGTTAACACAAAGAAGACCTTGTACGGTAATTTAGCAATAAATGAAGGGGTTTGTTTCTATTTCGAATATGTGGAGATTGGTTGAGTTCGAGTGTAGAGACACTAATGAAGAAGATGAAGAAAAGGGTTTTCTGCATTGAAATGGAGAATGCAGATGGGAAGATGTGATGTTGTTGTAATAGACTGGCTGGTTGTCTCTGGTTGCAGTTGACTATGGTACATCACTGTCTATTTACGTACCTCTGTGTATGCATTGGAAAGTTCCATACTGAATTCAATTTAATTCGCCATTTTTTTGAACTGTTTCCACAAATTGTTTTCATTATTTAGGGAAATCGACTTTTAGGTCACTCATAGAGTAGTATTCTGCATCTTAGGTATGCAAACTTGAATAGATAGTTGATCCTTCCCTTGGAATGACTCCTGACTTGAACCTTTGAGGCCTACTGACTCCTGTAAAAAGCAATAACCTTGCCCACTAGCAAAGACAATTCCTCCATCACTGAGAGTTCGCTTTTATGATTAATTATGGTTGATATTGTTAGTCAAGGTGGGGATGTACCAGTTAAAAGATGATATTTGTTTTGCCAGCCAAGTATTTACATAAACACCTACGAGATAATGTAATGACGTTTGATATATTTATCTGCATACAAATTCATGTTTTTTCTTCCATGGAATTCACATAACACCTGCCTAGTTTTCTAATTTGGATAATATATCGTTTTTTTTTTTTCGTTTGAAATGCTTACTAATTTCTTCTTTTTCTGCTAATTATTTGGTACCCTTGATGGAAGTATTGGTTATGTTTCACCCCTTGACGAGCTCAACTTCCGCCAGCTACAGACCCCTCAGAGAAGGCTTGTTGATGCAGTTCCTCATATGTGTGGCCTGAACCCTAAAGCTTTTCGACAGTTCCACTCAAAAGGGAAAGCCCATAAGCCTGGCCTTGACAATATGATAGACTGCGAGCTGCTCAGCCAGTAAGTTACCACACTTCTCCATTTAACATGTTTAGTTTTCCGAGTTAAACCGAAGACCTTAGTGTATAAATGTTAATTTATATGATTTGGACTCATCTTCTTATGCCCACTTAAGATTGACTCAGCGCTCTGTAATATGAAGATGAGCAAGTGCTGGTTTTACCATCTCATTAAAATATCAATTTAAATTGAAACCTGCCAAATACTCAAAATTCTGAATTTCAGCGAACGTGTCCATGTAAGCCCGTTAAAGCTGGTATATGCATTGTGATTGTCAGGGTCGCACATGGATCCCCTCTTTAGTCATACCTTAGATGAATGAAAAACTATAAATCTGACTATTTCGATTATAGTTCTGTGGGAGACGGTGCAATTTTCTTTTTATTAGGCTCACAGACCTTCATTATCTGGATTTGTTCAAGCTCACATATCTTCTTGATTAAGCTGTTGTAAACAATTGTGCAAATTCGTCTGTGATGCACCAACAGCCTCCTGGCTATTCAAATTGAGTGATTGGTCCTTCCTTTAAAACAGCTGATTCAGGGGATGAACCTGTTGGAAAATCATGTCTAATGATCTCTATATAATTACACTATTATGTTCCTCAAAAATGCTGCATTTAAGGTTATTTGTATGATTTAGATCCAGTTTTTGTACGATTTGGGGCTTAAATTTTCGTGCAGCTCATACGAATATAGCTATATAACTCCTGATTTCATTTGTCCCTTATTAAGTATTGAGGTTTTCAAACATGGTTTAAGTGGATAGGGAGATACTCATACTTAGGCATATCTTTTTCTTCTCTACCGGAAGAACCCCTCAAGTATTTTGTATTAGAATTTGATCGTCTAGTTGATGGTGTGTTTGTATGATTTTCTGTTTTTCCCTCAGTTACGGGATGCTGGCATTGGAGGACCAATTAAAGAGATAGCTTACCAGATTGGGACTACCCGTATGCAGATCCTGACCAACTTGAATGACCCATCTCTTGGAACAAGTTTCTTATGAGGGAAAGCAAGGTTTGATTGGCCACTGTATCAGCTGCAACGAATGTAAATTTTACCCCCTGTAAGACCCACTTTTGGCTTTGTCAGAGCTAAGTTGTATATGAACGTAAGAAGTCCCAAGTTTTTCAGCAATGCGAGTAATATTCTAAGCTTCATCATATTGGTTCAAAGAGATCAAATCAGAGCTCCTAACTTGATGGTGGGTTTCACTATTGTGTAGCGTAAAGCTTTATTTCTATCCTGTTGCATCTCTTATTCATAAACTGGTATTTGTATCATTTGTTAAAGACCATTTAATGAGCCTCATCAGGTCTTTAAACCGTGGATTCTTATATTCTCATTCATTGTAGTTAAGGTTTATAGCTGGCATGAGTCAGATTAATATACCTCATAAGGTGCAGAAATATCGAGGATTTAACTTTAATATTAGCTCCAGCGCTTGATGATTTCGAGCCACAGGAAGTAATTGGGCCACACGAGCGAAGCGAGGAGGACCCTATATATATAGTGACTCTGTAAGTACAAAATTTAGTTTTGCATCAATTTTTTCGGTCGGCCATCCCACCGTGGCAGCGGTCATCTAGTATTAAAAAAGTGCCAGATCTCTATTCCTGAAGGCTACCACTAGGAGTTGGTCTTCTGTTGATTTTTTTATTTTTTTGAGACGAAAGGGGTAAAATTTTATCAAGAAGAAAAGGAAAAAGGAAATTTACAACTTGAGCTCCAATTGATTCAATCCCAAATCCACACATCCTATAGTATAACAGCCAAAGTCACTGCTTGATACAAAAATTGCTTCCCAATTGAATCAGGTCATTAAGATTGATCCCTGTAAACCACTTCAAAATTGAACCCCATTGAAAAATGTATCTCTTGATCTCAATTATGATCATTTCTTTCTAGCCAGATTGACCATACAATGGCAAATGGTTTGGTTTGACTTGCATTTCAATCTTCAAACTGTGACTTTATAGAACTCACAGTTGACAAGGAGGTGATCTACGGATTCAAGTTCTCTGTCACAAAGACAGCATAAGGTGTTATTTATCTGACAACCTCTTTTTAATATATTATTTATAGCAAACCACACCAACAGTTGAGCTTTTGGTGGGATATGCTTCCTCCAGATATGCTTGACAGAGGTGCCTCTATGCATGTGCTGCATTTGCCACTTATACCCCTCTTTGATGGTATATCCTGAAGTTACCCGGGATATGGAGAAGGTCATTCAACAGGAGAAGGAGACTCTCTTAAATTTATTCTCCAGGTCACTTGATGCACCAGATCTGCCACTTTAGCATACTTTTGTGATGCTGCTTTGTATGCTCTTTTGTGAGTCTCCTTGAATGGAGTTGTGCTTATCCAACCAAGCATCATGCCAGAACTTGACTTCTTTTCCCCTACCAATATAGAATGAGGAATTCCATTGAACTAGTACTTTCTCACTCTGAATTCCTTTCCAATGACCTCTACCATGCATGAGGTTTCTTATACTCTTTTAGCCAAATGTCTTGGTTCATCAGATTCCGTTTGTTGTTGTATAATCTTTCTCCATAAGCCTTGTTTCTCTTGAGTATACCTATAGCTCCATTTGGCCAGCATATCTTTGTTAGTAGCTTTTAAGTTTCTAATTCCCACTGGAAAATCTTTACAGGTTAGTAGTCATCTGCTCATTTTCGCAACAAAAATATGGTTGTAGCTTTGGAAACTTCAATGGTCATTGCAAAGATGTACTCCGACTGGGAATCAAAGACATATCCCATATATGGGTACATCTCGGTAAATCTGTTTGTTGAATAAAATGTTGCACTTCACATATGTGTAGTCTACAGTCTAATCTGAAATATCATTCAGGTGGGCAGGCTGAAATATATGATTTAGTCCCACACAGACTAATCAAAGCGGAGGGATGGAAGAAAAAAACTATAAAATAGGAAGCTAGAAACTTAATCAGGCATACCTTACTCGGCCTTTTGGCTAAGATCAAGTGTAGTATCTGTTCTTATATGATATGTGAGCCATCGGCTCACATGATATTAAATTACCGCTTGCTGCTGCTGGGGTTCTCACGCGTCGCCCTTGCGTTGCACTACTGCAATGGCCTGGCGCACCCCCACCAAAACTAAAACAAAAAAAATTCCCCTTGCTTTTCAGCTTTCTGTGGCATTTGCGCCTGCAAACCCTAGCTAGAAGTGATGTAGAATCTTTAGAGGGTTTGGGTCCATCATTAAAGGATATCTTTTTATTTTTTTGTGCTGCTGCTTTGAGTTCTGAATCATCACCATGACAGCCTTGTTAGTTCCTTGGTTTCACTTACAATTAACACTTGAGGATTTCAGCTTGATCGTTTACTTGTATGAATTCATGGCTTCATCTTCCAGTCCGAAAGAATTTCAGCTTGATCGTTCGACGGCAGTCCGAAAGAATTTCACACGGAATCTCCTCCTACTAACTTCAGTTTGACACCCCACATTATGAAATCACATTTCACACGGAACATTAAACCATCTTGAAACAAAACCCTCATTAGACCCATCTTTGATAAGGAGCAGGAAAGGAGATTAAGGAGCACTACTGTGAGGTGATAGATGACGTAGACCGCCTAACATTTCTCAAATCCAATTTTTTGGTCTGTTAGAAAGCTAACCTTTTGGAGCAATAAAGTATTTGCTAAACTGAAATTACATTTACATTCTATCTACCTTTGCTCCAAGTTACTAGTCTTGCTTGGTGTAAATGAACACATTTTTGTTCTCCAGCTTCGTTGAACCTGAGCTGGATTGGTACCATGACTTTGCACACGTATCCAGTTTGCATCCTGCAAAGTACGAGGAGTGATGGTTCAATTCTTAGCCAAAGAACAACCAAATGCTCAACCTCCGCAAGCAAATAATATTATGTGATCCCCTTGCAAGTATACTGTTCTCACAGACAGTTATAATGAATACAACATGCCTATTTATAGGCTACAAAAATAAGAAGAGAACTATGTCTATGGAGGCTAACAACTATGCCTATGGAGGCTAACAACTATGCATATGGAGGCTAACAACTATGCCTATGGAGGCTTCCACCAAACCAACTACTAGACAATCTAGTATTCTTATTTGATTTGTCTAACTCTAGAACACTCATTTTACACATGTTAATTGTCTAACATTGACTCTAGACATCCTAGATATTTCTAGGTTAATTTAGATAGATGTGAACACTTGACTAAGTTGGTGTTGAATATTCAACACTCCCCCTCAACACCTACTTTCCAACTTCTCTTTATCGTAGACGTTTCGGTCCCCTTCATAGTTTAAGGACGTTTCAGTCCTCTTCGGAAGTTTAGGGACATTTCGGTCCTCTTCGGAAGTTTAGGGACATTTCGGTCCTCTTCGTAGTTTTAGAACATACGGGTTCCATCGTAGTTTAGGGACATTGCGGTCCTCTTCGGAAGTTTAAGGACATTATGGTCCCCTTCGTAGTTTAGGGACATTTCGGTCCTCTTTGTAGTTTTAGAACATACGGGTTCCATCGTAGTTTAGGGACATTGCGGTCCTTCTTCGTTTCAGTAAAATACTTCTTGTACTCTTTAGACAACTCATAGGATTTTCACCCACTTTTGTTGTTCTCTATCTCATCACCACTTGGTGATTGCTTCCGTTTCTTCACAACATTTTTTGTTGTTTCTTCTTCTATTCATCTTTGTTCCAGTCACGCTTTTGTTCGAAAACTGTAACACTTCTTTGGTTATCCAGATTCTCTCACAATCTTTCATTTCGTCAAGCTTCTGCCACAAGCTCTAACTATTTTTTCTTCTTGTTATTTGATGTTACAAATTTGCCACTTTATCCAGATTTGCCACATTTCTGAATTCGTAACAGATTTGCCATGCTATGACATAATTGTCACACTTTGGTTTGTACGTATTTAAACAAACACATGTAAACCCATTTAGACTTCATTTGGACATTACAAATTAGGTAATTCCAACACTCCCCCGTAATTTGTAATGGCTCTGGTTTTTTTTTTTTGATATTCACCCAATCTCCGTTTGCGGCTCTTATCTCCTCATGCTTGCTTCGCTCGTGATAAAACTCTTTATGTTTGCCGCCACGTACCGCCGTTTTTTTTTTTTATTATTATTTTTTTGTTCTTCTTCTTATCACGAGTATGATTTAGTATCTCGTGACAAACATGCCATGCTTTTCTTCGACAATTTAGGAAGTAATCTGTTGCTCTTACCCTCAATATTCTTTTTTTTTTCTTCCCGATTTGAGGAAACAACCACTTATTGTTCTTACCCTCAAACCCTTCTCTGATCACTTATTAGGAAGTGACCCTTTCTTCTTCTCTTTTATCTTTTTTTTTTTTTCATGGAGACCCCTTTTTTTTTTTCTTCATGGAGACCCCATTTCTTCTCTTTTAGTACTTCTTGCTCATTTAGTATGTCTCCTAACTTCTGCGTGCAAGCCTCTACAAATTCAACATTTTTGAAATGTCGATATTACAAAATCTTTGTCTTGTAGTAGCATTAGTTTTTTCTTCTTCCAGTGGATACATGTCCACCGGCTTCGTGTCACAAGTAGAAACTTGATGTTGTCGTGACAAACATGGCTTTCTTGCCATTTTTTTTTTTCTCTCAAAACCGAGTAGGTCGTCTCATTGAGGCTCTCTTCCCATAATATGAGGAGGCGATCATTTGAAGCTCTCTTCCCTCAATATATGGAGGCATTCGTTGTTGACGTTTTCATGATATCGGCTTCTAAAACTCTTGAACGATTGTGGAGGCAATCCTTGGTGCACTCTTCCCACAATTGTCTTTAGAATTTTGTAAACAATTTGAGGAGGAAAATTATTGCTCTCTTCCCTCAAACTTGTCTTCTGGTCACTTATCAAAAAGTGATTTCTTTTTTTTCTTCTATACTTTTCTTTTTCCACATGGAGGCGTTTTTGCTCCTGTGAAGGTGGGATTTTTTTTTTTTTTTTTTTTTTTTTTTTTTTGAGTTTCTCTAGCTCTCTTCCTCTCCTCTCTCTTCCTCTCACCTTGCTCTGATACCAAGTTAAAATGAATACAACATGCCTATTTATAGGCTACAAAAAGAAGAAGAGAACTATGTCTATGGAGGCTAACAACTATGCCTATGGAGGCTAACAACTATGCATATGGAGGCTAACAACTATGCCTATGGAGGCTTCCACCAAACCGACTACTAGACAATCTAGTATTCTTATTTGATTTGTCTAACTCTAGAACACTCATTTTACACATGTTAATTGTCTAACATTGACTCTAGACATCCTAGATATTTCTAGGTTAATTTAGATAGATGTGAACACTTGACTAAGTTGGTGTTGAATATTCAACACAGACTTCTTCCTTTTGTTCTTCCTTATGGGGAAGTTGCGCTTCAAAATTAACCTGTTAGTGCCCAAATGTGGACTGAAATTGGATTGTTAAATCAAAAGTTTCAAGGATAAAACAGTTTTTGTCCGAGAATTTGAACACCCCATCCTGTTGGTAAAAATATTGGATTCTTAGTTTTGAAAGAGAGAGGCTTCACTATTCAGTGTGCTCTGCAGGCTGGGGAACAAGCAGATGGGAATTTGTAGTGCAACTCAATTGACGGCATGCTCGAATGAAGGTGGTGCATCTGTTTTCAGACTTGACTATATAAAGGCCGCCTTGCTTGCGTAGCTCAATCACCGCAGCTTCACAAGCAGATGGCAATTTGTAGTGATTATGTGCTTGCCATTTTGATTTCCACTGGGAACCCAAGGTTATTTCTTAAGCACATGTATATAGATTAACTTGAACACCATTTGATCTGATTGATTTAGTCCCACACAGAGTAGTCTAAGCGGAGGGATGGAAGAAAGAAACTATAAAATAGGAAGCCAGAAACAAGAATCAGCATACCTTTCTAGGCCTATTGGATAAGATCAATTGTAGGATCTGTTCTTATATCAGTTTAATATCTGATATGTGAGCCATCGGCTCACAACACTATATTAAATTTAATTTTTTCATGTGGGAGTTCCCACCACAGCGGCTTGTTGCCGTGGTTCTCATGTGTTGCCCTTGCGTTGTTGCACTACTGCTAAGGCCAGGTGCACCCTCACCAAATCAAATGAGGGCATGCAATGGCCTGGCGCACCCCAACTAAAACAAAAACTTTTCCCCAAATAAGCTCCATTCCCTGCAATTTCTTACTAAGTCATTTCTATGGAAGCATGAATTCTTAACTCAAATCCAATTTTTTGGTCAGTCAAAAAGCTAACCTTTTGGAGCAATGATGTATTTGCTAAATTGAAATTACATTTACATTCTATCTACCTTTACTCCAAGTTAGGGAACCGAAAATAAAACTTCAACCTGAGCTGGATTGGTACCATGACTTTGCACACGTATCCAGTTTGCATCCTGCAAAGAACAACCAAATGCTCAACCTCCGCCCAAAAACCATACACGACCCTCTACAGCCATATTGGCAGTTACTCCTTCACGGGTAGAGGTTTTCAATTTTTTTAACAAACATGTGTGAAAAAAAAGAACAAAAACAAGCAGGAAAAACAAAAATAGAGCTCATAAGTGCACGTCTTCTTCAGAAGATCTGAAAATCACGGGAACCCTTTCCACATCGCGCTTGTTATATCACTGCTCAATAGCTTCTTAGATCTCGTGATATTTAAAGAAACAAAATTCATGCTAACTGATCAATGTGGGACCATAATATTTAAGATAGGGTCCTTTCAAGCTCTAAATAATGACTCAATTCCTTCTGATTGTTTTGTTGTTGATCTACTTTAAAATGGATGAAAATAAGAAATTTTATGAAACCTGCTATGTATGAGTAAGACCAGTTAAGAAGCTATATCGAGAAAGCTCTGCACTCTGCAGGCTGGAGAACAACTTGTTCGCGTTACCCAGGAAACACGTTTGAACTTTATGGCTTTAAATGTGCCCACACCTGCTAACCAAGCAATTTTACCCATTCAGCGTCATAATTGAAAATAGATTTAGGCAGTTTATGTTATCCGAAAGATTTGTTAAAATCCGTACACAAAATTCATAGCAGGCTTAAAGCGAAGGTGGTGACTTGACTACAAAGGCCGCTTTGCTTCACAAGTAGATGGCAATTTGCCTACACCTACAACATCCTCCTCCATACTCAAATTAGTTATGTTTATGAATTGTTTCTCCCTGGTACTACTGGACAATTGAATATTATTGAATTGGTTAATACTCTAATTTTGTCTGTGCTAGTTCCTAGATTAGGGATACTCTAATTCGGATGCTTGACAAAAGAGGGAACATCTTTGTCAGAAGTGCCTAAAATACTTCGATCATCATTGTAGCCTTCGTAAAGCAATTCTTGAGAATAATGGGCACCTGTTTCTGGATTGTCTCTATCCTATATCGGTTAGGAATCGATGTCAATTCTGTGAATGCTATTGTCAACTGGAGTTGTGAGTTGGTTTTCTGATAATTCTCCTGGTTCAGTTTCAATTTCGACGCGTTCGATATAGTTTTCCTACAGGCTATATACATTTTCCTATATACAAAATGATTCAATTTCAATACGCCTCCCATTTGATATTCGTGTAAAGGTGAACAAAAGTAAGAGAACCATAAGAAAACGAAAGTCCAATGTTTAGTTTTTGGTATTGTAGGGCTTTACCCTTGATTAGAGGGAGCCAAATTCTCGACGGCCCTGAGAGACTCAAGGCCGAGGAGGGGGTTTGGAAATAGTTTTCAACCAGCAATTGACGCACCTCGGTTATTACCCCATTAGCTGCGTCATTGCCCCAAGCGCAAAGATGCCTGAAAATGAGAAGTTCAACTAGTTTTTATAGCTCTTTCATTGACATCCCTCACTCCGATTCGAACCATGTGGGACTAACTGACCACAGAAATGAACGAAAGGCATTGTGCTACTGTAAATGGTAATGGATATGATAATAGATATGTTCAAGCAATGCCAAAGAGCAGATGTCTGTTAGTTCTATAAAAATGTAAGAACATGAAACAATTTTAGCAAACTCATGCACAGATCATCCTTACAGGACTTGGAAACAACAATTATGGATGTTTTAATCAATTTGCTTGGTCGAGCTGGGCCTTTTGATGAGGCCGAAGAAATTATTCTGAGAATGCCAAGCCCTTCAGATGAAGCAATGACTTGGTGAGCATTACTGAGTTCTTGTTGTAGTCGTGGAGAAACCAGTCTCGCAGAGATTGCTGCTCAGAGCTGTGGGGTGTATGTTAGAACGTAACTGTGGGGTGTATGTTTTACTATCGAATATGTACGCAGGGTCTGGTAAATATGATGATGCCAGGAGAGCAAGGGGAGAGATGAAAGATAGAGGAGTAGAGAAGACACCGGGTTGTAGTTCGATTGAGGTTAATGGGTTTATTCATGAGTTTGTTGCTGGTGAGAAAACACATCCTCAGCTGCAAGAGATACATAAAGTTTTGGAGAAGATGAGTGATCAGTTGGGAGTACTGAAAGCATGTTAGATTAAGTGGTTGATTAAGAGAATTTAGTTGCAAGAAAAATGGCAAGTGGGAAAACGAATTCCATACAGCCAGTGATACAGTGGCAGGCGACTTGACCTCAAGCAAAGGTTCTAGTTTACTCATCAGAAGTTACAGGTTTCTTTTTTGTAGCATCCTTGTCAATTAGGGGCTATTCTCAACAATTTTAAGTTTCTTTTTCAATCAAAATTCAAACTAGACATGCATTCTCCATATCTTACTTGTAAACCATCCACAGGTATACTTGAGTTGCTGCAAATAAGAAATCTGGAAAGTACCTGATTGGTATGGTTGGGTATCTGAAGTTCAACCTATGAACAACAGCAACATTACCCATGACAAGCAAGAAACAGAAAAACGAAGATGGCATAAAAGTAAATATGACTTCAACTTCAGCTACCAAATTGTAGGCACTTCTGACAAACATATAGGCTGTCTATGACATGTATCACCTCTGAACACTGCTCTCTAAACTCTTTTTCTACATCCAGATCAGTAAATGTCTGACTAACGGAAATTCTTAACTCACATACTAAGAAAAAACACAGAATCACCTCATTGTTTGCCTTAAAAGCTTACGGGAATCTTCCCCCCTTTGGGTAGTACCTTTGTCCTTTCGCATCATCATCTAGACAAACCTTGATGTCTTTTAAGTCTGGATTTCTTTCAAAATCAATTTGTTTGTAGATCTTCTGTTCTTGCGGATACTTACAGACATGGCATAGTTTGTTTGCTACTTCGTTAGCGCCTCTGTGCATGTGGAAGAGCTTATAAGTGAGGAACTTCGCGGTCAAATGTATGATACGATTAAGCATTTTACAAATATCATCTGATCTTCTCGAGTCCTTGTCAACTTGTCTTGTTCTTGCAATTCCTCTTTCAACTTCGAGAATTGCTTGCTGGCAATCCGTTGACATTTCAACGTGCTGACAATTGTTTTTGGAAGCATGGTGCGCTCCACAAAGAAGAGCTTCTACTTCATGATAAAATGAAGATTCGGGTTTAGAAGCACCCGATACAGCGACTATTACTTCCGGAACACGGTTTTTAAGACGTCGGACAACACAGCTATATCCGCCGTGTCCTTCTTTCACAACCTAAGTATTCAAATTCAATAATAAAACAACATATAAGATTAAACACACAAAGTGAATAAAAATACAAACACACCACCCCTGGAAAAAAAAACTTTCTGCAGGAATCCTAGACTGACATTTGGATCACTCCCTTCTTATCTCACATACATTCAAAACTAAATTACCAAAGCTCAGAAGCAGGCCACACGAGATTTAGTCCAAGAGACTGACACCGTACAAATGCCGTCGTATCAAAGAAAACTTATGTCTGAAATTTAATACCCTAATCTAATTCTACTTAATCAGCTAGCAAAGACAAACAAAACCCTTATCTTTCAAGACTGAAGTAGTAATGGAACTACTACAAGCCTGAGAACAGAATAAAAATAAAAAGAAGGAACTGTTTATGGGTACATAACAAAATTACTTTTCAGTCATACAAGTGGTAGCACGGGTACCATTATATTTCCAGAGATTATTATCATATCCTTCAAAACTCCCAAAAGACAGAATCTGCGGGGGTGCAATTCTGGGGCATAATATATGGTTTGTTAACCGACACTACTTTAGTATAATTGGTAACAAATGTTCGCATCATGTATATCTAGTCACGAGTTATTTAGGGCGATTTTTTATTACTACCCACATGCTTATCCGCCAAATGATGTAAGCATATGCTACGCTTAAATATCAACAGCTTTTGAGTTTTAGTTGAGATTAATGCTACAGAAGTTGATGTAAGCATAGATATGTATTGCTTTAAAGTTAATATCACTTGTAAGGGATAAATATCAGATTTACAAAAGTATTGACTCATGCTTATAATCGTTATCACTATAAGATAAATGTAGGTAGAGATAGGGTGATACTTAGCTTTATGTGTAAACTAACGAATTGAAACCGCTCACAGCACATGTCGTATTCTGCATATTTTTGCCTTGAGGCTATTCATGGCATGTTTTTACAGTTTGTGAAATTGACTCAGCTAATGAGATATATAAGTCTTAATTGACTCTGTAACTTAAACATGTAAAGTTAAAGCTTAAGAGCTGCAGGTAATTAGCTTTTGAAATGGTGACAGACTTCAAATAATAAATGATAAAGCAGGTAGAGATGTAGATTAGCTCATAAGTGACAGGTAGAGATGTAGATAACAAGTCAGCTCATGGATAACAAATTAATGTTCATAAGATAAGTAAACTTACTGGTGAAAAATTTAAAGCTACAGATAGCATATCAGCTCATATGTGACAGATAAAAGTTCAGGTGATAGGTCAGCTCATAGGTGACATGTAAAAGTTCAGACAATTCAGCTTATAGGCGAAATTTTTTTAGATCCTCTAGCTAAAGCATGTCAGCTCGTAGGTGACAAATAGTAAAGTCCAGTCAAGGTGACAGATAAGAGTTTAAATTATTCATTTTTTTAAATCATTCAGTTCATAGATGAGAGATATAGCTCTTAGAGACCTAGGTCAGATAGGTTACCAAATTTCTTCGGGAGTTACTACTCCTGTGAGAGATATAGCTCTTAGAGACCTAGGTCAGATAGATCAGACAGGTTACCAAATTTCTTCGGGAGTTACTACTCCTGTCATCATGAAGATTGTTTTATTTGATATAGATTCACTAACTATTTGTAACACGATAACATTAGCGCAAGTGATAATAAAAATGAAACGCAAGTGATAATGATGAAACAAAGTGGATTTAGCTAAAGATCAAAACACACCTTAGTTTTACTCTCATTCATCTTGGGCTTGGTGAACGCCCCATCACAATCAACTTTGTCGATGTACTCCTCTGTTGGACCCAACCACTCCACAGATCCATCAGTACTTATTACTTGACACGGTATGAAGAGTGCAAAGCTTGCAGCAGGTAGATTCACCGGCGTGCTAGCATGTACAGCAGCAATAGTAAGGTTTTCTGCTTCACCTGATAGTTCTTCATCTAGATCCTTTCCTTTCTTTCCTTTCTTCCCTTTCTTCCCTTTCTTCCCTTTCACCGCTGACTTTATCTCAGTTTCCGGCTCATGCATTAGTGTTATGTAACTGTAGAGTTGTAGAAAGAAAAAAAGTACACAGATAAATCAAATAGTTAAATGATTCAAGATCTTTCCTGAACTTGGTAAGGATAAAACGAACGGCTGAAAAGGTAATAGTTAAGGAACTCAGCTACTGAGAGACAGAATACTGTGGGAAAACAGAACGTTGAACATATATCACAAAAAGAAGTCAAGACAAAGTACTGTAACACCCGGAAAACACAGTTTATAGTCATGCACAAGCAAACTCGTTCACAATTAGAATCAAAGTTTAATCCATATTTATCAATGAAGCAGTTGCACTAGGTAGTACTAGTGATCTCAACGTGATTTCGGAGACCTATCTATTAAACTCTGTTCAGTGAATTCTCAACTTGCGAGGAAAAAATGTCTGAGGTAGTACAACTGTAAGAGCTAAGTATCTAGTGAGAGTTTTCTCTCAAGTCCTCCTGAACTTTATAATCTGTTAATTAGTCCATTTCCATGTTTATAATTCGTTAAATCACAAAGTTCTAAGCTATCAATTTGGATTTTCAAAACACGCAGTAAATTGTAACCCTACAAAAGTTGATACTAACACATTTAAAAAACATCTTCAAACCCTAATTCTCTTTCTTTTTCACTTTATCTAAATCTTAAGCAACAAAAATTCAGGATTTTCAGATTACAGTAACAATAAGCAATTATGTATACAAACAACAGTCAAACAATTGACAATTTTACAATCAAATAGTAGTTGATTCAAAAATTAACCTTTGATAATTATGAAGATAATTCAGACCACTGAACAGAAATGATACTTAAGAAACACTATCTGATATGTATTTTTGTGTGTATTTTCAGTAGGATAGAAGTTGACTGAAAGTGAAAGTCATAGGAATCTTTAACTGAAAATGGTGCTCTTTTTCTTAATTAAGTAATTAAGTGAAACAAAACAGATGAAGAACAAAAGAAAGAGAGAGAAGAAATGGTTTACCAGAAATATAAATGAACTGTAAACACCTGGACGGTGCACCACCCAGCAGATTGAAGTGCGTTAAGAAGTCCATATTGTTGAACATCATCATTACTTCTGGCCCATTTGATATAAGCTTTTAGCGGTTTCTTTATGATGTCATCAAATTTACCTTTTAGAGAGAATTTAGCGGGACTGTTTGACGATTTATCGGGACTTTTTGACGACGTTTCCATCAAGGATACAAACCTGTCCTTTGAATTATATGTGTCTGCTTTTCTAATCCCATAATGCATCATCTCCATCATGAGTGGGTAAAGAATTGAGGTACGATTAGGGAATGATTTCTCTATTAGTTCAGAAAATGCGATCTTCTCCAAAGGAGTCAAGAACTTTTCTTTAGCTGCAGCTTCAAGGGTAGACCATGTGCCCCAAGAACTGCATTTGAACAACCAAAATCTGTGAACAAACGGTAACAGCAAATCTAGGTACTGCAAAAAAAAAAAAATTATTCCCTATGTAGTCCAAGCAAATCTCTCTGTTGGCATGTGCTACTGTCAATTACATGTTTCTCGGTAAATCTTTCAATGTAATAGTTCCACAGCTTAATTGCCTGAACTATGGTACACCAGAGGGCAAACGGGTTTTAGGTAAAGCTGCTATTAGTAATCTTAATATGATGTTCTCTGAACACTTAACGATATGATAGAAATACAGAGCATATAACCAGTACATAACTGAAGATACTCATACTCATGTCATTAACAACATAATCTTCAGGAAATAACAGCAAATTAAATAGACATACAAAGCCCTGAGATGGTGCTCTGAGGCTAAGAAACACCCAAAATATAAATAAACCGAGCATTCACAATCTTCCCAGTTTAAACCCCTTACATGTAATGATAACTTAGGAGTTGGTAAAAGGCCATGGACTGCGCCCAATAAACATTGGAGATGGAAATTGAGCATAGCAAGACCTTAACATTTAACGGCAATTCTAATAAAATTTCCTAATTCACAAAAAAAAAAAAAAAAAAATTCAACTTAATTAAAACATGCTGCAGCGCACATTTCTAACAAACCCCCCAAATTTATAGCAAAAAAGCTTTTCACTCATACAAACAGGCCATATAAAGAATTTTAACAAAACCCAAACCCTAGAAAATTATTGACTGGTAATAGGAAATAACAGTTTCGAAATTCTATGATTCATCAATATCATTGTAAAAAGTATGAACTCTCGTCTCTCAACCAAAATCAACCCCAAACAAGAAGCAAACCCTATACAACAGTTAACAATCAGTTCTTTCAAAATCTTTACAACCTAATTACGTAACAGAAAACAAAAAAAAAACAAATTAAACAAGGAGCATTCGATGGTCCATACCCTTTTTTTTTGCGTTTTCAATTTGCAGTAAAAAACTCATGCAAGCTTCTTTAAGTGCCTTTATTACCTCAGCACCATAAGTAGTCATCATTTCAGTTCTTTCAGCATTTGATAGGTAAATGCATGGGCCTATATTCCTGCTAGAACACAAAAATTACGAAGAAAGATGGAAAATAAAGATCAGTTGAACGAGAAAAAAGATCATTTGAACGAGAAATAAACAAGCAACCTATTAAGTCTAGTTTTGAGTCATGATTGATCGTCTTATTCTTTTCCACCATAGTAAGATTATTAAAGATAACAGTTTACCAGCCATTTTACTGGTGATTGGTTGTGATTATATACATAAGAGCACTTAGATAATGAAAAATTATGGAATTAAATAGATTGGTCGTGTTTATTTTTGTAAATGCAACAAAATTAGAATAATATGTAATCCTTAACAATATAACAGTGCGTTGAGAGGAAAACTAATTGCTCTAAAGGATTATGATTATACTACACAGTGCGTTGAGAGGAGAAGTAATTGCCGTCTTCTAAAGGATTTTGATTATACTACTACATGTATTAGAACATTTGTCCACCTTCTTAATGGTAGTCAAGAAGGATGTGGAATAATGTCTCATATCTCCATAAAAAAGTATGTACAACACATTTATCATGCAAAAAAGCAAGTCAATTTATATACAACATGTTTATCATGAAGCGAATTATGCAGCTTATTTCATTGCCAATACTATGCCGACTAATGTTCACTCCAAGCTTCTTCGCAGAAGACTAGAAAATGATCACAGATTATGTAAAGGTTTTGTAAGTTCTTTATCATGTCGTGTTTTGGTTTCTTTTCCTTGACCCCCTCATTTTTGCAAACAATTAGGCTTAACTTTCCTGATCAGATCCAGCTAATCAGTGATTATAGACCGGCACCGCTGCTGATCCAACCGCCATTTCCAACATCAAAGTCCAATCTCAACTCTAACCATTAATTGTCAGTTTGTCACCCTGAGTTTAAGTTCACACCTAGTCACCTACCTTTTTGAGTACCAAAATCTCATCCGCTAAGTCTAAATTTATGGTATCACTATTATCACATATTCAAGTATCACCACCACCTATCTTATCATCTACGTCTTCACTCTTCTAGTCAACTTAACCAGCCGGACAGCTAGTATAGAACAAGGGGCAATACAATAATGTTGACCAGTTACTGTTTCAGAATTCACACTTCCCGTCCCATGACAGTCTTTTCTGGGCATCACATGTTATGATGCTATCCATTTAGCTACCTTTCTGCTCTTAACAAAATTCCAACACATCTCAAATATTTACGGGCGAATTTAATTGGTCCATTTTTCTAAAACCATCTGAAATACCCTTACAGAGTGACGTAAGATATTTATTTTATTTTTATTTTAAGGCATTTTGTCACTTTGGGAGCACCAGCAAAGTACAATAGAAGATTCGATGTTCATTCATAGTATAAGTGTTTAGAGATTCACATTTAGAACTAAATACTTTGTCATTAAACTAAAAATGTGTACCTAAAATACTTTATTTTGCAAGAAGATTTACCTCAGCAAGTGCATGCGAGTGCCAACCCAGAGATAAGGGGCTGCACTGCCCTTAGCAGTATGTATATAACCATCAGTCTTTAGTTTCTCTAAGTCCAACCAAATATGGTGATCATTTTTACCCCGAGTAAAGTGCAAAATTTTATCTGCATTTCAATGCATAGAGTAATTGATGTAAGAATTTCAGCTTCATATTCTACAGCTCCGTAAAAAAAGCTATCCATTGATACATACCAAGGCACACATTCTTTGAAAGGTCGTCGCCATTAACCTTGTAAGCTTTATTAACCAATTCAAGATTGAACAGAGCAAGTACGGATTCTGTCAATACATCAGAAGATGAGGAAAATTTAAGAACTAACGCAAAAATTAAAAGAGAGGTCGTATAATAACAATTCGAGATAAGAAAAAAGAAAGAAAGCAACAAAAAAAAAAAAAAAACACACCGTTTTTGCTTGGTTCTGGAACCATGTACA
Organism: Papaver bracteatum; assembly: GCA_023529315.1. Lineage (NCBI taxonomy): Eukaryota > Viridiplantae > Streptophyta > Magnoliopsida > Ranunculales > Papaveraceae > Papaver > Papaver bracteatum. The sequence continues at coordinate 1,897,500 of JAJJWX010003498.1, forward strand.
ACACCAATTTGCCAGATTTCTTCATGTTGGAATCAACTACAAGTTGTATGCCTCTGAAAAACAGAATTGTTCAAGTTATCTCCGTTGGTTGGATCAACCATATAGTCCTTGAGTTAAGAAATAATAACAAAAATGCATACATTTTTTGATTATTGGTTGGATCAACCATATAGTCCTCGCTCCGTTCACCAATGTCCAATGTTAGACCGTGTGAATAAGGTCCAGACATCTTTACATCGTCTGCATTCAAGTGAATTTAATACTTTTTTCTTATAGGAAAAACTATAATCGAAGTGAAGGGATGCGAGGAAAAACATACCTTTCCCTTCTGTCAACTCAGTAAAATCGAAGGACGGAATACTAGTAATTACGGGCCTCCAGTGGTGTGAGTCTATCGTCGAGGTCATCTATTGATCAATTCCATAATAAGAAGAATAATGAGAACAATAGAAACTATAATCTGTATTGCTTTAGTAGAAGAGTATTATTTCCCCTCTCTCTACAGGCACTCCCGTGTACCCTATCTATATATAGATTAGGAGTACTTCTATACTAGGGATTCTTAGGATTGGAAACTCCCCTATGTTTATAAGATCTTCCAAGAAGAGACACTAATAGGGCTGGCAACGGATAAATATCCGGCGGATATTAGCAGTTTCGATAAGGATAAGGTTAAGTATATCCGATAACATCTGACGGATATCAAAAAATCCAATTCGATAAAGTTAAGGTTAAGCTATCAGATATTTATATGTAAAAATCCGATAACTACGAAAAAAACTAAAAGCTTGAAATGTTCAGTCTTTGTCTTTTTAAGTTCAAAATCTTCAGTGAAAAGTACAAACCCACACAAGCACAATATGTTTAGAGTTAAAGAGTTTACTCCCAGTCTAGTGAATGCAAAAGAAAGTACACAACAGGCTACAACAAAGCCAAAAAAGAAAAAAAACAATGTCTAACAGTCACAAAGGCTAACAATGTCAACACGCTAGTGAGTAGTGTAACTTAGTGTGATCTTGCTTGGATGCCTGGCATGTTGTATCATTCCATCAACTCCACTTCAGTCCACGATTTCCATATCTGTTAAAATCCGATAACTAGGAAAAAAAACTAAAAGCTTGAAATGTTCAGTCTTTGTCTTTTTAAGTTCAAAATCTTCAGTGAAAAGTACAAACCCACACAAGCACAATATGTTTAGAGTTAAAGAGTTTACTCCCAGTCTAGTGAATGCAAAAGAAAGTACACAACAGGCTACAACAAAGCCAAAAAAGAAAAAAAAACAATGTCTAACAGTCACAGAGGCTAACAATGTCAACACGCTAGTGAGTAGTGTAACTTAGTGTGATCTTGCTTGGATGCCTGGCATGTTGTATCATTCCATCAACTCCACTTCAGTCCACGATTTCCATATATGCATTCACAAATCACAAAGAATCACTTGATAAGAAAATTCTGACATCCAACATTTCAGTTTCTCAAAGCTTTCACCACTATAAGCAACAGTGCAACACAAGGTGAGCAGAAATTTAATGATAAAGTTGCAGATGAGAGCAAACATTGCTACAAAATGTCTTTCAATGTTTCACAGAAGACAAATGCAGCTGCAGGGCCTGGTAAAACGCTTGTTACCCCCAAGATCTGGTCTAGCCAGTTAAAAATGAACTGCATATGCCTTTCTAATCTACCCAAGTCATGGGAACCTTAAGGTCATTCTCACTACTATATAATGTTCGATAAGTTCAAAATGAGCTTAGATGTACTGAACTCAAGACTGATTACGGGAAACTTAAAAATCATACTAATTTAGCCTAAACTTAACGCTGGATTATTTTCACCTAATTTAGTTCAAGTGTGGTTGGTTAGATAAGTTAAACTGGACACCGTAAACAGATCAGTAAGAAACTAAGAATATATTAATCCGTAATTAAAGTCTATTGCCAATCGCCATTTGCATTCACATTAAGACGTGATTTCAGTTCACAGGGTTAGACAAGCCCAATTACACTATTCATTCCAACTAATTCATTAACTACAGCAAAATCAACCTTCTGCTGAAGATGTCCAACAAAAAGCAAGTTGTAAAAGTGTATCAGGGAACGACCAGCCCAGTCTTGAATTGGCAGCAGCTTATACCCAAAATCACCAGTATCACAACAAATATAATGTTCAAGAAATTCTTAAATCTCACAACAACAACAAATCAAGGAACATTACCTGGATGAGTAGATTCGGTTGCCTTCCCAAGTGGTGATTCTTTCTGTTAAGAGGACAAACATAAGTAAGAAGAAGAACTCACAAAACATAATGTTACAGCTAGAAAGAATACAATCCAAAAACACAAATAATCCACTAGGAGACGCAGGACGCCTAACATAAACAATTGTTGGCTGGCTAATATGGCATATGCTAAACAGTTGTTGGTAAAACACTCAATTCGAAAGTCTTGAGAAGTTGCAAAAGTCATTTCTTCACATATTCCCTTCTATAGGGTTAGATGTTATCCATGCAATAGCTGTGAGGCCCTTAACAGTGAGAGCATACTATTAAACCAACACCCTGAAATTCAAATTCGTACAACATACTTTACTTATAATGAAAACGTGCAAGTTTCAGCCATGTCTACACCAAATCTTACAGAAGGCGTTTCTTAATGTCACCTCTATAACAACATGCTGACAGATTAATCAAGAACCACGTGGATATCTAATAACAACAATCATGCAAAGTCTCTAAAGTTTCTAAACAGTCAACACCTGTCTAATAGATTCACATCTACATCACTTGTTGAGCCAAGTTAGCTAGGCAAGTAAACACCAGACAAGTAGGTCTAGTAGTTTAGAGCGTGCAAATGATGCAAGTAACCACAATTTATGTACAGGCCTTAGTGTAGTTTACCATTCTAGCCACCATTTTCTGTAAAGGTACAAAAGCTACTAGCATGTGTTACTGCAGTATCAAATATTAAGAGGAAAGATGTAAAGTTGAGTTCAACCCCTCATAAGATTACTAGAGAACTAAGTCCAGTACACATGATCATATATCCTATTCCAAGAACTAAGAAACAAAAATACTTTGTGAAAAATGAAAATCAAAAGATCCAATTTCAAATTAGTGTATCCACCTTCTACTTATCATGCTTCTAGGCTCACTTTCAATAATCAAAACTAATGGAGTTCTTAATGAACTTTCTACATAAACCCCTTGATAACAAGAAATCAAACAGACCCATAAATCAAAACACCTCTAAAACATAATCAAATTCAATCACTGGATGCAGACCTGCAACTAAAGCTAACCCCCTTGCATTGTTGCACAACACTACTGTGCAAAGTTAGTGCAGGTTCCTAGAGATACAGGGGAGTTCTTTGCTGCTACTGGAGTTTTAACACCTTTCTTGGGAGCCTGCAATAAACATTAACAGCAAGAGATTAGCCCAGATTTCATGAACAAGACAATGATAAAACCATGAAACTGAAAACCCTAGAAGAGGGAGGGATTTAGATCGAGCTGCACTTTATCAAACCCTAACTATCAATATTAAGTTATTCTTCGACCACATATTCTAATTCAGTTTAAACCCATCTCAAATCTTTCATCCATACAGAAACCCTAGTTCTTTATTGCAACACTGAAACCCCAATTTCATAAGAATCGAACATAGAAATCGAACAAATTAAAAGAGAAATAATTACAACATAGAGGTGGGAGCGAATCAATACCTGATTGACTTGAGTGATTAATTATTGGAGAGGGGGGAGCGAGACTGAGAGAAGTGAGAACTGAGGAGAAGAAAAAAATAAAAGGGAAGGAAATGAGTTCTGTAACTTCTGTTCTTCTCGACTCCTCCCCGAATAGGTATGGGAAAATTACATGCACGCCCCTACACTATCGGATATCGGATATTAACCAAACGGATAGAGCCCAATCCGATTCCGATAGGTTAAGGGAAAAATATCCGATAAATTATAATATCCGGTATCCGATATAACGGATAAAATCCTATAGGATATCGAATAATCGGAAATGGAATTCGGATATCGGACATCCATTGCCAGCTTTAGACACTAATAATTCATCACCAACAACGTAGCTCTAAGTTAAGGCAGAAGTAGTTCTATTAGTTGTATTAAATCCAGATTCGGTAATCTGAGGTAATCTTTTTTTTTTTTTTTTTTTTGAATCACACAATTTTATTAATGAAATTAAAAGGAAAAGTAATAAAATTGGAAGGAAATAAAAATTACAAAGCAACGCAGCCCATCAAATTACCCACTAGATGATTCACAAAAAACAGGCCCACTTAGCTGAATCTGTAGTATGCTATCTCAGGCATTTCAACTCTGCTCAACCATACAGGTCTGCCAATACAAACATCTCTTGCTCCTGCTGACATTCTTGCTCCTTTCTTGACAGCACAATCAGCAGAGAAATTAACCTCTCTGAAACAATGATTGAATTTGATAATAGTTATTTTCCGATTGCATTGCACCATCTCAATTTTATGAACCAAGGAATTTGATTGCAGGCAAACCGATTAATAACGGTTTGAGAATCTGATTTGGATGATAATTTTTGAAGCTTCCATTCAACGGCCAATTCAAGAAGAACCACAAATCGCAAAAACTTCAGCAATGTAGTTAGTAGCAGAACCCAAGCCTCCAGATACTGCACCAAGAACCTGACATTCATAATTTCTGACAACAATTCCAAACCCCGCTGCACCTGGGTTTCCAAGAGAGGCTCCATCACAGCAAAAAAATGTAAAATCAGATTCAGGGGCAAACCAATAGCAGGGTATAATGGTCTGAATTCTAGATTTTCTGGTACCCAGCTTAAAGAAAGATATTAAGTGAAGATCATAAGCTTGATCCCATCTCTCCCCTGTAATTCTCATTCCTCCTTCAAAAACCATCTTAAGTATTCTACCTTTGAAGTAAGATATATTTGGCTTATCATTGTTAAAAAATCTTCTATTTTTTTTGGAACCACAGCTCCTTCAAAGTACTGCAGGCTGCAGTAATCCAGACTTGTTGAACAAAAGACTTTTATGAGATACTCTTTGCCAGACCTCCTCAAAAGATTTAGGAGTTAAAAAATTGAAGATAGCTCCCAACCAGTTCCAAATATGCAAACTAAACTCACACTCCCAGAGCAAATGCTTCGTACTATCTTCAACTTTTCCACAAATACAACATTGGGATACCATATCATAACCATGACTAACTCTTTTAACATCATCCATATAAAGTCCATGAATCAATTTCCAGACATTGCTGGCAGTACTTGGGTGAAGATAAGAATTCCATAAGTACTTTGACCAACCAACCTCCCTTTCCTTCAATCTTATTTTATCAACTGCAGTTGAAATCAAAAAATTCCCTGACATGGAAGCACTCCATATCAACTCATCTTCTTCACCACCAATTTCAGGCATACTTAGAGCATCAAGAAATATTTGAACTTCATTAGGAACATCCCACTTTCCATTGTGGATGAGATTATCCACCTTCATGTGAATGTTATCTTGAACATATTGATTAGAGCCACATAAATTGATTAAAGCAGTATCACCAATCCATACATCAAACCACACAGAAATCCTCTTCCCATTACCAACATACCATCTTAAGTTTTCATGCAATGATTGCCATGCCCAGCACAAACCTGATCTTACTAAAGATTGTTGCCATTTCATACTCCATTGATTATTCTGGTCTTGATATTTAGCTTTAAAAAATAAAGCCCAGTCTTGCTCATAAATCATAATTTTCCATAACATTTTCATAAGAAAAGCCTTATTAATAATCTCCAACCTCTGAATTCCCAAACCACCTTCCTTAAAAGGAGTACATACTTTTTTCCAGCCCAAAATCATGTTCTTTCTAGCTTCACTATCTCCAGACTAAAGAAATCGTCTAATAATCTTTTCAAAGGTTTTGATTACTGATGATGGCCATTTATATATCGTCATGTTGTATAGAGGAATGCTACAAAGTACTGATTTGATTAAAACCAATCTTTCTTGAAATGATAAGAGCTTACCTTTCTAAGATGCAAGCTTCTTCTGCAACAACTCCATCATAGGCCAAACTGTAGCAGATTTAACTCTACCATTGCACAGAAGTACCCCTAAATATTTGTCAGGTAAAACACTTAACTCAATTTGAAGTAATTCACATATCATTTTTTTTCTCATCTCTTAAGTTTCATCCACAAAGCACTTGCTTTTCATTGTATTTATGCATTGCCCTGAACTAAGTTGGTAGCCTTTGAGTAAAGTTAATAAGTTCTCTATGCTCTTCTTTGAACCATTTAAGAAGATGAAAACATCATCTGCAAACAAAAGGTGAGATGGACTTATATTATTTCTTGTGACCATAGGAAAGATTTCTCTCTTGTGAACCATGGAAGTTAAATTCCGACTTAAAACCTCCTCCATAATGATGAATAAAATGGGAGATAGAGGATCTCCTTGCCTCAATCCCCTACTTACTGAGAAAAAACCACAAGGCCCACCATTAACAAGGATTGAAAGTTTTGCTGATTTGAATAAGGTATGCAACCAATCACACCAAACATTTGAGAACCCAAATTGCTGCAAAACTTTAAACAAAAACTCCCAACTGACAGAGTCATATGCCTGTGAGATATCCAATTTTAGACCAACATTACCACCCCTTATCTTTTTCTTCATTTCATTAACAAGCTCCGAGGCTAATAGTATTTGCTCTTGTATGCATCTGCCCTTCACATAAGCTGCTTGTTGGGGAGAAATCAATTTTGGCAGCAAGGTACTTAATCTTGTTGTAATTATTTTTGTAAAAATCTTATAGCTTACATTGCTAAGCCCTATAGGTCTAAACTGATTGGGAGATTTACCACCTTCAGTTTTAGGCAACAAAAATAAGAAATTTGAATTAAAACCTTTAGGAATGAATTTTCTACTCCAGCAAAACTGAATGGCATGCACTACTTCCTTGCTAATAATGTGCCAACAAGCTCTATAGAAGCAACCTGAAAAACCATCAGGCTCTGGAGAGCTATCTGGGTCCATATTGAAAATTGTGGCTCTAATTTCCTCTTCATCTGGAAGTTTATCAAGCATTTCTTGGTCCTCTTGAGTGATAACATCTGGAATTTCATTAAGTAAGGAATCATCAATTAAAACATTTTGGGCTGTAAATTTTTCCTCATAATGCTTAACCAAAACTTCAGCTATCTTTCCCTGGTCAGTTAAAATATTGCCATTACCATCCTCAAGCTCACTTATAAAAAATTTTCCTTGTCTTATCTTCAAACTTGTGTGCAAAAAATTAGTATTAGCTGCTCCTTCCTTTACCCATCTGATTCTAGCTTTTTGTTTCAGCAAGGTATTTAACTGAACTTCTTTGGTATTATAATTATTTTGAGCTTCCACGAGAGTATCTAGAAAATTAGTATCAAAAGGACTAGCATCTGACTTGAGCATTGCTTCTTGGACTTGCATTTCAGCTTCCTTGATTTGAACATTTAAATTACCAAAAACACTCCAGTTCCAATCATTAAGAACATTTTTTAACTTCTTTAGTTTACTTTGAAACACAAAAGCTGGATCTCCTGAAACATTTTCAGACCAACAGTTTTGCACCACTTCCATAAATTGAGGATGAGATAGCCAGACCTTCTGAAATTTCTTTGGCACATTAATAGGTTTCGGAATATTAGCACAGCCACCTAAAAGAGGAGCATGATCAGATGCTACCCTCAAACCCACTTTGTAACCCCAATAATTATACTTTTGCAGCCAATCTTGGTTAAAAACTACTCTATCCAAATTACATAGGATTCTGTTACTGCCTTGCTGACAATTGGACCAAGAATATTGCAAGCCAGATCAGGGAGCCTGAAGTAGTTCACAGTTATCCAAACAATTAGAGAAATCCAGCATTGCTCTTCTACTAGGACTTCTACCAACTTGCTCTTCATCCAAAGAAATGATAGCATTAAAATCACCAATGGATAACCAAGGCTTCTTCAGAGCACTGATAGCTGCCATTTCATCCCATAAAAATCTTCTCTGCATAATTCCCACATGGGCATGAATGCCAGAAACAAGAACATCACTTACACTGACTGTGATCATTTGACTTGACATAGCAATAACTGAAGGAGTTGGTAAATTCTTATTCCAAAAAAGCCATAAATTACCTTTCTTATTTGCTACTGAATTATGAATCACCATTGACTGCATACCTGGTATATTCAATTTATTGCAAAAGGAAGAACTACAAAAAAAATTAGGTTCAGCTACAAAAACTAATGAAGGATTAAACTGGTTTACTAAAGACCAAAGTTTATTTTGAGCCCTAGGTCTTTTAAGGCCCCTTAAATTCCAAAAAAGTATCTTCATGGATTGGAATGAAGGCCTTTTGTGCCTCCTTTTACTTGAGATTTTCTAAAGTTATATTTAACAGGTGCTTGAGAGATGCCTTTAGAAACAATTACCTCTTGTGGAAACTTCAATACTACTTGTAGTTGATGAAGTCACCGGTTTATGAACAGCTCTAGACCAAGAAGTCACATGCACTTTAGCTGCTGAAACTAATCCTATTTTTCCATCCACAAAAGTAACTACACTCTTCTCCACTGAATTGTCTTCCATAATTTGAAGAATCTTAGAAGCCTCTACCTCTAGTGGTGCACCCTTATTAATATACACACTCTTTTCCATCTCCATAATAGGACTAAATCTATTATTAGTAGTGTGAGCAACCTCAGCAGTTTCAACAATGATTTCCTTATTGACCTGAACATGAGTTGTTGGAGTATTACAAATATCAAAAGGTTTCAAAATTCTTGAAGGTGATTTAGGACTCTCTTGCTCTTTATTTTCTGCAACTTTGTGTGTAGCACTTGCTTGAGGTGGAGCATCTTGTTGAGATTGTTTAAATTTTCATTTAGACAGAAAGTGACCAACAATCTTGCAACCACTACAGAATTTTGGCAAATTAGGTAAAATAACTCCTTGAGAAAAGGCACCATACCTTGTGATAATCCAAAGTTTATTAGGAATTGGCTTAGATAAATCAACTTCAATTAAAACTTTTGCAACATATCCACTTACATAATTTAGTGTTGCATCATCAACCTTAATTGGGTTACCAATATCTTTACTGATTTTGAAAAGAGTTGCCTCATCCCAGTATTCTAAGCTTAGACCAGGAAATTGAACCCACAACATTGCAGTTGAGATTTTTTGATTTTTTGATCTAAAATTTGGTACCCATTTTCGAATCCTAAGAAACTGACCAACAACCTCTCACTTTCCATTCTTGATATATTGCTTATCAACTTCATTCTCCAATTTGATGGTGAAAAACCCTCTTCCCAAGGGAATTAAGAGACATGATCCTGTTAATTTCCATTGACTCTTTAAAATTTTTGATGCATCAACAAATTTAATCTTGAGAAAATCTAATCTGCCAATTAAGGAAAATTTCCACTGAGCATATCTTTCACCATCTAGTTCACTAAGTAATGAAATCGATGGTAGTTCTTCAGAATTTTTTGAAATATCAACCACAGCTGAAACCCTATCTGGGTCAGGGTTGTCACTTAAGACCATGATTGAAACCGTTGACAAAATTTAAACCAGATACATGATGAGGACAAAGAAGAAAAAACACCTGAATTTATCTCGATTAACGTTATCACCTGAGAAGATCAATGAGAAGGAAGAAATTTCGAATAATGACCGAGTCACCAACCGATCCTCATAGAGTCTCTCTCCTCAACTCACTAACGGTTTTTTCGAGATACATATCTGAGGTAATCTGAAAAAGAAGCTTATCTACTTTCAAAATCTTCAACAACATCCCTTTCTCTATGCTCTACAACAATATCCATTTCCCTTTGCATAATGTATACACTATGCAAAGGGAAAGGGATATTGTTAGGATTCAGTGCCAAACAATAGAACCCTAATAATAAAATCCTTTGAATTGGGGATTAACCACCACGATTAAGAATACTTTATTTAATATAAATTTATTTGGAAATTGGTTGCCTCTCATAGTTGTGGATATAAATAGCCATTCTAAACAAGCAAACTCTAAATTAAGTAATAAACTATCTTAAGAAACTAGCATAAAACTTATTTATTGTGGTGTTCCCAACAGATACCACTTCAACTTTGAATTCCATTTTTTTAAATAAATAAATAAATGAAAATCCCGAATTTTTTAAACATAGGTTGTAATAAATATAACCAAAATTGGAGAAGAAAAGAAATAATAGATGATATCAAGATAAAAAAAAATGTTTAGCCAATTCACCAGGAAGAACAAGAGGAACATCAGTTCGAATCTCATGAGAAGTAATTGTTGGTTTCTTGTTATACCTGGTCCGCTGCAAGTTTCTCAAAGATATCATTAATGAAACTGTTCACGATTCCTATAGGTTTACTTAATCATGATGAACTTGTTTTAGAACTTTGAATAGATCTTACAACCCATTTGTGTTAAAAAAATAAATAAAAATCCCCAATTTATTAAACCTAGGTCGTAATAAATATAACCAAAACTGGAGAAGAAAAGGAAGAATCAAATTTACCTTATATAAGTATATGGATCTTCAACTGTAGATTGTAGTGATCTACACTACAAATCAGTACAGAAGCAACTCAAATCTCTAAGGATAGAGATTTAGAATGGGTAGAAAAGAAATTGAGAGAGAAAGCAAAGTTTTATATTGATTCTACAAGAACAAAAGCATCCAAGGCAACAACCTCTTACACCAGCAAGACGCAGTGCGCAACGCACGTGCAAATAACCTAAGAGAAACAACAATAAAATAATTTAAACTTACTAGTTTACTACTCAGGGTGCCCAATAACAACAGGGGCATCCCTTAACAGACTCAATGAAAACCAAGGTTTATGACAAACCCCCTTACTTCTCCAGATCCTTGTCCTCAAGGATCAGTTTGAGATGCCATAAAATCCTTGTCCTCCCAGCTAGCATCTGCAACATTCATCCCTTCCCATTGCACCATAAGTTTTATTATGTCGAGCATGTCTAATTGAGTTGATCATTTTTTTTGTGGTTAATTCGATTATGTTTTTGGATACAAATTCATGTTCTCATGTGATTTGATTATGTCCAAAGAAATCCTTCTTTTCATGGAAAAGTAAGGTCGCTCTTGTTGTTCTTTCGGGAATGACATGTGTTTGAGGTGTCGATAATCATGCTAGTTGTTTTTAAAAGGAATTGAAAAATGTTGCTTAAAATGTTTTGTTGCTTCTTTTCCTACTGGTGTCACAACTCACATCGTTTCATGACAAAAAAATTCCATATTTTATGGCACCACAAGGAGCTAATGGAGGAAAAGCATAGAGAACAGTTTTGGTGCTATTATTAGTAGTTCGCATAAGATTTATGATGATTGGAAACTGTAATAAAATATCATCAAACTCTTTAGATGATTTAATGAGTATTTTTTTTTATCATTAATACTTTAGAGATTATTTGGGTTAATGTATAACCAATGAAACAATGCTTTGTTTAGAAAATTCTATTTGATTGAACAATGAGAATTTATGAGTCATGTCAGTTTGACTGTTAATGATAATTATTCTATAATAGATATATGCATGGATATTGTATATTATGCGTAAAACTCATGTTAAATGAAGTGGTTAAAATATTAGAATTTTACGAGTTCTAGAAGTATTTTAAAACAATTGTTTCTCACTGTAATAAATTCAGACGCTTTCTGACAGATTCAACTATATTGAAGTATTCTTGTTTTAAAAAAAATTCTATGGCATGTTTTAGGCTTTGGTGTCTTCCTGTGAACTTGAATATATTTCTTTTTCATTTCTAAAATGGTAAACTAAACCTAATTTAGAGTTGTGAGTGATTTTATACGATTTTTATAAAATAGACTATCTCTGTTTTTTAATTATGCAGTTCAGGGTTCTGCAGTTCTGGTCAACTACACGTTTGACTGTGGTCAAAAGGATATTAAGATAAACTAAAGATTATAGCAAATTTATGAATGGAACCATACTAAGTTAGCATTAAGAATGTATAATCATAATAATTTTTGTACTTGGATTGGGTTCAGTAAAATTTCTGGAGTGAACTGATGTCTGTTTCTGTTTTATGATTCTACCTTAAACATCTGACTCTTTTGGATTAAATCTGTAACGTTCGGTGAAATTAATTTTTATGGTAAACTATAGTTCTTTAGGGTTCCTTTGGATTAAAAATCACGTCAAGTAAATGATTAGATGTTCCTAAAAGAATTTTTATGTACCCGCTGCGACAGAATTTCTAAAGTGAACATAAATAAAGATTATACATAGAATTAGTCGTTTGGACTTGGGACAAGTGTGGTAGTATAGGATTGATATTAAAAGTAGCATTTCGGATTTGGGTTTGGATTTGGATTGGAATCCAGGCCCTAAATTTTGGGTGTTACATTTTGGTATCAGAGCTAGCATGATCTTTTGGGAAGGCTAGTTTCTGAATAAGTAAATGTATGTATATGATTGAATGTGAATTTCTTGTAGTAATTGTTGATTGTGTTTTGATAGAATACGTTATAGGTTATACTTATTTTACATATAAAAATTCTCTCTGTCATATTTATTATTTTTAATGTCCTTCATTCATAGGGCTGCACAAGACCCGCCCGACTTATCTGAACCCGCCCGTACCCGCTAAATTCATGGGTTTTAAACCCGAACCCGCTTGTAGCGGATTGGCAGTTGGTTATGAATATAAAAATCCGCTATAGTTTGGTTGGTAGTTGGTGTTGATGGTGGTTTTTAGCTTAGGGTTAAAATCGTAAAACCCTAAACCCTAGTCAGACAGTGACGTCACAACATTTAAGTAATAATCTTTTACTAGGCGCATTTATTGAAACCTTTAATGTGTCTGTGAAAAATTACCGGGGTAGCCAAACCCTAATTCCCACCTGTTTCAATGGCAAACCATGTCAGCCATACCAACTGTGCCAAGGCATGCCAACAATACTAGCCGCACCCCTGTGCTAATGGCAAACCATGCCATCCACACCAATCGCGCCAAGGCATGCCAACCATGCTAGCCGCACCCATGTGCTAATGGAAAACCACGCCAGCCACACCAACCGCGCCAAGGCATGTCAACCATGATAGCCGCACCCCTGTGCCAATGGCAAACCATGCCAGCCACACCAACCGCGCCAAGGCATGCCAACCATGCTATCCGCACCCCTGTTCCAATGGAAAACCATGCCAGCCACACCAACCGCGCCAAGGCATGCCAACCATGCTAGCCGCACCCCTGTGCCAATGGAAAACCATGCCAACCACACCTACCGCGCCATGCCAAACGCACTTCTCCATGGCCACATGCCAACTTAGCCGCGCCACCATACTGGGCTTCCTTACACGACTACCAAAACGAAGGAATGCAATAATCAACGGTTTCCCTTCAATCTCAGGAGCAAATCCTGGCCGTATAAGGTTACCAAATGACCTTTGGCCAAAAATCCTAGCTTGGTCATGCACCTATCCAAGCTAGCCACGCCATGTGCCCATGGAAAACCATTGGCCCCACATGTCAAGCCAAACCGCACCTAGCCAAAGCTAGCCACGCCATGCGCCCATAGAAAACCCTTGGCCCCACATGCTAATCCAAAACCGCACCTAGACAAGCTAGCCACGCCATGAGCCCATGGAAAACCCTTGGCCCCACATGCCAAGCTAGCCGCGCCATGCGCCCATAGCAAACCCTTGGCACCACATTCCAAGCTAAACGCCCCCTGCCTTGGCCCTAGACGCGCCGCCATGCTGGCCTTCCATATGAGGATACCATAACGAAGGCGTGCAACAATCCACGGTTTCCCTTCAATCCCAGGAGATAATCCTAGTCATGCAAGGTTACCAGACAACGCATGGTAACCTTTGGCCCGAAAACCTAAGTTTGGCCATGCCAAACCATGCCATTCCAACAACATGCCAACCTAGCCGCGCCACCATGCTGGCCTTCCCTACGCGGCTACCAAAACGAAGGCGTGCAATAATCAACGGTTTCCCTTCAATCCCAGGAGAAAATTCCAACTGTCCAAGGTTACCAGACAACGCATGGTAACCTTTAGCCAGAAAATCTAAGTTTGGTCACGCCAAACCATGCCATGCTAATAGCATGCTAACTTAACTGTGCCACCATACTGGCCTTCTCTATGCGGCCACCAACGAATGAAAGCGTGCGATGATCAACGGCTAACTTTCCTCTTAAGATGCAAGATCTCGACCGTCGAAGGTCACCAAGCTACCAAGTCTCCCAAGCTAGACTTTCCAAGCAACAACGACATGTCACATGTTTTCCACAAAAACATTTGAGACATCAAACATATATCAAAAACTGGGGGATCCTCTTTGAGTATTGGTTTGGTGGTTTATAACGTGCGGCGTACACTACGCATCATAAGGAAGTGTCATAAGGGTGAGGCGGTTAGTAAATATAGGGAGTTAATTGTGAAACGCTCGACATCAATTCCATGCGTTAATGGCTTTATGGAACATCAATTCCATACGTTAACGGTTTTATGGAACATCAACTCCATGCATACGGTTATCACCTCCTCCCATTTATATATCCCTTAATGAGACCAGAGTACATTTCACCTCGACTTGTATAAATAGGTCCTACTGTTTGCACAGAACAACAAGTTCATTCGGGAATATACAACACTCAGAAAATACTTACTAGCTTACCATTTTTTTCGCCTTCCTACTTTTCTGATACAAGTGGTAGTAACACAACTACTCTTCCAGAATCAACTATTCTGGTCTCGTCACTTTCCTTGCTTCCCTCCCCAAAACCAACCCATTCTCCTCCACTTTGTGAACGAAGCAAGGCCGGAACGACCATTTCTAAGTTTAGGATGGATTTGTACAGATTGATCTCTCGAATCTAAAGTACTCCCTTTCAGTACATTGTTTAGGTTTTAAATTATTTCTCACCCGTACACTCGAAATTACCGAAATCAGCAGAAACCATTTTCACCTACAAACAATTGGCGACCATAGTGGGATATTGGTCTATTGGTCCCAATATCATTTTATGAATACATTTCTCTAACTCAGAAGGATGGTCAGTTTTAGGACTGAACCTTATCCTCAAATCCCACTCAGGCGAATGGAAACGTTTATTTTCCCAACAGAACACCCAACAACGCGACCAACGAAGGGATTCCAAGGCTAACTTACCTAGTGCGGGTTTATGAGATCCACACCAAAAACATGGATCTGATGAAAGATGCAATCAATTCCATACTGGATTTCCTCATCAACCTGATGGCAAAGTTGAACGTTTCACCTACCTCGGAGACTCCAGAACTGGGGACTGACGTTCCGAACGATCACTCTCAAGCCAACAACTTCACTACTAATCAAAGACTTGTAGTCCAGGAAGCATCCTCACTGGTAGAAAACATATGTGAACTATTACATCTTTCAAAGGATCAACGTTCAGCGCCATTAATCGGATAAGTCCTTCACGTTTGGAAACATCAAGAACGCCATATTTGTCCATCAATAATATCACGTTCACCGACGACGACGTGATGGCATTGGAAGGCCATAATCGCGCCCTACACGTCACAGCCTGAATCAAAGACGTGGAATTCAAAAGGGATCTCATCGACATAGGAGCTTCCTCCAACATTGTGACCCTTATGACGCTCAGGACAGCCAAAGTACGACCAAACTAGGTTATACGACAATCCACTATGATGACCGATTTTGAAGGCAACCAAACCAGTACATATGGGTACGTCACTTTGGATTTATCAGTGGGACCTGTCCAGTCAAAAGTAAGGTTCGAATTAATAGAAAATGATTTATATTACCACATGATACTGGGAAGACCATGGCTCCATGACAACAGGATCATTCCTTCGACGTATCACCAGTGCTTTAAAACCATGTTAAACGGAGAGGTCATTCGCATCACTGCGTTATTATATCCCTATGCGCCAATCTGCAGCATGGAGATTTTTGAGCCAAGACAGGGGTCGCACGTCACAACCAACAAGGCTCACTACACTCCACTGCCAAAATGGATGTCCATTGAAAAAAGTGATGGTCTTGCACAACCTCTGTTAGCAATTAACAGGGGAGACTACCACACAGTCTCTCTGGCCAATGGAACGCAAAGGTGGTGACGAGCCGCAGGAGGAGGTACCTGATGCACCATGACAACTACAAGACGACACCAATTAGACCATGAACGAGCTTGAGCTTGTTAATGCCTGGAATGAAGAATCTCCATGACCCATCTCTATAAACTCGACTCTACGCGTAGGCGAACGCATAAAGTTGGTAGACCTCCTCAAGGAATATCAAGATGTGTTCGCATGGACATATGAGGAAATGCTAGGCTTGGATGAGAAGCTGGTCACTCACCATTTACACGTGATATCCGAATCCAAGCCGGTCAAGCAAACCCCAAGATAATTTCGTCATGATGTGGAAGAAAAAATTAAGGCGGATATTCAAAAGTTATTAGTGGCTGGTTTCATCAAACCGATCCATCACCCCACCTGGTTAGCAAACATAGTTTCGGTAAAAAATAAGAATGCCCAGATCAGGTGTTGTGTCGATTTTAGGGACCTGAACAAATGTTATCCTAAAGATGACTTTCTGCTCCCCCGACATCGACATGCTGGTAGACGCCACCAGCTGAAATGGCATGTTTTCTTTCATGGATGGATACAGTGGCTACAACCAAATAAAGATGTAAGAACACGATGCAAGTAAGACGGCTTTTCGAACTCCTCTTGGAAACTTTTACTATACTGTGATGCACTTCGGTTTGGAAAATGCTGGCGCCACATACCAACATTCCATGATCACCATTTTTCACGACATGATGCACAAGCAAGTTGAAGATTATGTAGATGACATAGTGGTCAAGTCAAAAACTTAGGCGGACCACACATGAATCCCGCGACAGGTGTTCGAAAGATGCCGCGAATATAAGCTAAAGATTAATCCGTTAAAGTGTGCTTTCGGTGTATCCTCGGGGAAATTCCTAAGATTTCAGGTAATCGTTGAAGGGATCAAAGTGGACCCAATAAAAACACAAGCCATCCTCAAGATGCCACCGCCACAAAACGTGAAAGAACTCCAGAGTTTCATGGGTGATAGGTGTCTAAAACACCCAATTTTAGTAACGACTTCTTACACTATTCTTATTAGTTTTCTTGTGAAATTGTATATTATGTTTTCTTTTATTTCTTTTTAGGTACAATGAGTCATTGAGAGCAAAAGAAGGAAAAACCAGCCATTTTGAGCAAGGATGGCAATTTATTCATTTTCAGGCGAGTGATACGTGGATCTCAGTCAAGGTTAAGGAACAACCAGTGGAGAATTGCTAAAAACACTCAATGGGTGTTGATATCCGTCCCATACTATTTGACCCAACTTGGTCGAACTGATGCTTCAGACAACATTTCCTTTATATTATCCTTCAGCTGTTCTTCCCCAATTGCAGCTACAGATGCTGATCTTAAAAATTGAAGACGATGATGTTAATGCTCGAGAGTACTTGGAAGAATGGTATATTGATGTTGTGATGATGATGAATTGGTTGAATTTCAAAGAAAGAATGTTTGTTGCTACTGTAAGATTATGAGAGCTTTTGTAAACTCTTGATTAACAGATTCAGTGGGAGATTAAGCTAATGATGATGATTCTGGTGACAAAAATGGACATGGGTTTTTCTTTAGTTGAGGTTTGGCTCTGAATTGAGCTAATTGCAAGACAAATTTGAGTTGAATCGGAATTAGGGTTTCTGCTCTAGTGGAATTTGATGACATTATGACTAGACGATATGGCTATGTAGGAATTCAGAGAAATCATGGAGAGGAGTAATAAGTTGATAATGCTGATGAAATTATGAATCAGATGGTGAATTTTCCACAAATTGAAGTATGGGTTTGTTGAATGTGAAGATGGATTTGTGTTGATGCTATTTCGTGTGAAGAATAATGGGATTATGGAATTAAATCCAAAGGAAGTGATTTGAAGTCAGTGGATGTGGAAACAAAGAAGGGGTTTGATTTGCATCTGAGAACAGCCAAGAGAACAAGAGATTGCTTAAATTAGGGATTTCTGAGATTCTAGTTGAAGACCTAGGATTGATAAATTATGGGTTTCGATTGTTAATGGTGGTGACTGTGTTTGATGGATGAAATCGCAAGTGAAGATCAATAATGGGTTGAGGTCTGTAGTTGATTAACTGACATGATTATGAGTCATGCATTGGTGGTGGTGCTGTTACATGGGAGGTGGTCTGAAGCAGCAATTTGGTGCAAGAATGAATGCTTGAATTGTAGATGTATGTTAAGAAATCTTCACAAGGGATATTGAGCCTTGAGTAAAGATGTTGGTGGTCTGTGATGTTGATTTCCAAGGGTTCGAAGGAATTTAAGTTGTTGTGAAGTAATTTACGGGTTCGATGGCAATGTTGAGTGATATGAAATGCAGATAGGGTTTGTTTTTGGCTCAGTGACAATGATGAAGCTACAGAAGGTGGAAGATGATGTTGTTGTTCAAAGATGAATTGCAAGAAGAGCTAACAGTAGGCTTTCATTTGAGTGCAAATGCCACAGATAGAGATGTGTTATAGGTGGTTGAGCTCCCGGGGTTGGTGGAATTGTAGCTTGGGTTCTTGAGATGAGGAGGAAGTGTTGGTGATTGAGATGGGTTGAGTACGAACCAGTGGTGGAGTTGGTACTGTGAAATTGATATAGATGTATGTTTGGGCAGTGAGGGGATGAAACTGGTGGTATTGAATTCATGGAAAAGATTTTGTTGGAGTTGTTGATGTGGGAGAGCTAGATACTAAGAAGGGAATGACTGGAGTTGAAATAAGAAGGTCAGAATGGGTGAACTTGTATAGGTGGTTACAGCTCAGGTTTGAGCTCATCAAGGAGATGATGTGTATGCAAGGCTGGAGTTAAAGCTTTACTATAATTGAAATTGTAGGAATAAATATGGAGATGATATGTAGAAGGTGGCAGTGAAGGTTGGGATGTTTTGTGCAATGGTTGGCTGGTGATAGTGAGGCAAGGGTGGTAATTTTGCAGCTGAGGTGAAGAGGCAGTTACAACTCAAATGGAGTTGTGGTATTGCAGGCTTTGGAATCGAAATGGAAAGAAGGAAGCAATTGCAGATATGGTGGATATGGAGTTTGTAATGATGAACTGCACTTGTTAGTTCAAGATGGTGTCACGAGTCGTCGACGATTTCATAATGAAGGGAGGGAGTATTAGCTGCAAGATAGAAGGAAGTTGTAGTTGGTAGTGCATGAGCTGAAGTACAGGGAAGGAAATGCATATACAGAACCATCATGGTACAATAAATGGTTAGGCATGTGCAAGATTTCAACAGCTTTGGCCAAGACCAGTTAGCCTAGTTAGCCAGCTGACTCATTCTGAATCACTCAGCCTGACTCGGTTAACGCCGTTAGTGACCGTTATATTTAACGGTTGACTATTATGTTTGACTTGTGACCGGGTGGACTTTGCCGGTCACATGAGATATTTTCCATCACAAGTGGAAAATAGCAATTTCGCGACCGACAAAGCAAGTCATAGATACGAGTTAAATGACTTGC
The DNA here is from genome assembly GCA_023529315.1 of Papaver bracteatum. Taxonomy (NCBI): domain Eukaryota; kingdom Viridiplantae; phylum Streptophyta; class Magnoliopsida; order Ranunculales; family Papaveraceae; genus Papaver; species Papaver bracteatum. The sequence goes on from JAJJWX010003498.1 coordinate 1,917,155, forward strand.
TTTGGCGGTCTAAGAAAAGGTTGTTTGAGCGTCTTTTTCTACTATGACGCGTCTTTGGGGGTCGTTGAAAACCTTATATCAACGACCGATTTTAACGGTCAATACTTTATGACCGAATTCAATCAGACATAGATATAAATTTTAATATAAAAAAAATAGATTCAGATTGGCTGTATGGACTGACCGAATCTGACTGATTCTGAAATCAAACACAAATGATAACCAAATTCAAATGAGAATCAAATGAAACTCAAATTAGAATTCAAATGAGAATCAAATGAAAACCAAATTCAAATCAAATAATAATGAGAATCAAATTCAACTTGCACACAAATAATCATTCAATTTAACATTCATTGATTCATTGGTTTCAAATTACACAAATGAACCTGTTGCACATAATGATTCATTACACAATCCATAACTTAATTCAGTTTATACTTAGATTCAAGTTTATAGATAAAAGGATATAAAATATGAATTATGGCTTCAAAAGCAAATATTTGTCTCTTCTCATTGAACTGCTAACAACATCCTACCGGAAAAATGTAAGGAAGACCTTCCCACTAAAGATGCAAAAATCACCTTCAAATCTGGATTGCTAGCTAAGAGTAAGTTTTGCTTCAGTATTATGTTGTCTGGTGAGATGTTAGCATATAGCAAAGATATCTGAAAAAGCAATATATCCGATTGAAGAGGGTAAGATCTTAGTATAGTGAACGAACTTTGATGTAGTTGACACTTAGTAGTTAGAATGATAGATAAATAACCAATTACCTGAGTTTTGTCATCAGTATTCATTAGAATAGCCTCAATCACTTTCAACAACAACTTAATGCCTGACTGCCTGCTATCTGATGATACAAGTTTAAGAAGTTGATGTTGTTGCAAGAAAAAGTCCATGTCATAACAATCAAAACAACCAATTAGGTAACTTTTCAGACATGAAAAATGAGCTTAAGGCTCAGACGAAGCATTACGATTTATTATAAATAACTTCAAAGAGTAAGTAACCATTACAGAGATCGAGAGATGCTGGAAATAAATGATTAATATTCAGCTGGGTCACACATTTGTTTTCTGGATCATGTTATTACTTATTAGAAAATAATAAATTTTATTACCTTGAGAGCTAGTAGTCCAAGAGAAAAAGCCTTTTCTTTTAAACCTCGTGTTCGATAGGATTAATTAAGAGATGATTCAATGTCTGGAATGAACGGAGGAGCTTGTTGATGTTTGACTAAGCCACTATAGTACCACTATCTAGGCATTAATGAAAGGATTTAATTGACTAACACTGGTTACATTAAATCTGGTTAAGCAACATTCCAAGATCCTTTTATTGCATGAGAAAAAAAGAATACAACGATAAGAAAAATCACCACGACATAGAATTATTACCAGCGCAATCTATTTTGAGCCATATGTAATAGAAAAATCGAAGAAAAAAAAGTAGATAGTGAGGACTTGAAGTGAAACTAAAAAACAACAACAGAGAAATACAAAGCACCGAGCAGAGTCACAAGAATTACCTAATGAATTGACAAGGTCATGCCTATACGGCTCGTACTTGGAATGCAGGTGGCACCAATATGAAGTGTTATGATCGAAGTAATTGCGAAGTAGCAATTTTAGTAGTGTTTCCTGCATTTCAATGTTATGTACTTAATTAGACTCAAACTTAAATAACCTAGGTTAACATAGAGTGAATGGATACTGGTCTTCTTTTGTTGATTGGGGATCTTTATAAGATGAGCTACAAGACAAGTTATGTCAAAATGAGCTACAGGACAATTACAGGAAGTGAGAATAATTCTCAAAAACCCATGAAAACTCTATGCACTAAGCATATTAAATGGCCAAGTTAAGTTAACAACATCCCAATTTTTGGTTTGGTAGAAGGAACAAGTGTTGTACACAACTATCTCAACAAACTGATCAAGTTAAGACCAATACAACCTGTAACAATACACCCCCTTGAAATAACGCATGTGCAAGAGCTTCGCATTGGAAAGAAACAAGTTTTCTAACCCTTATAGTGTCAACAACATCAGCAGCTTGAGCTGATGATAACATCAATTATCAACTGTATTAGACTCGAGAACATGTCGAGGAAATACTGAAATTTGATGCCTAGAACAAATATAGCGTAGCACACAGTTAATAAAAAAAATCCTCTTTTATTGCCTCTGCTACACAAACAGGCTAACATACTGCATAGAAAAAATAAGGACAAGTATACTTGTCTTTTCTCTGCGTGACAATCTCTCGTGGCTGTGAATTCAGCTTTCTTCGCTGCAGCCTCCTCAAAAACCACAGATCGACGTGTTTGTCTCTCTACTTGCTTCAAATATTAACTACCTGAAAAGTAAACAATAACGACAACGAGTCAGCCTATTTGTCCCTGACATAAACACACACACAAGGAACTACTTAGGAAAAAGTTGAGTCCAAACCAAGTACCTTCAAAATGAATAGTATATATTGACAATGCAAGGCTACAGAAAAAAGAAAACCAAGAGTTTGGAATATTAGATTTTATTCCTCAAGTCGAGTTGTTCCTTTGAGATTTAACATGTTCATCCTAAAACTATTCAATTGAATTAGTGAGTATGAATTCAGTCACAGGGGAAAGAGCTATGAGTATATATAAATTATACTATTTGAATGGTCATCCTAGTACAAATCGAACTTGGAATGCATTTTCTACGGTCATAGACCTAAGTAACAGCAATTGAACAACGAGAGACGAGTAATTACTAGAAGGCTAGCCACCTAATGTGAAGATTCAGTTGATGTTACAACTGTTGAGTTTAAGCGTGCTGATTAGCCATCTCTGACATTTCCAAATGAAACTCCTGAATAAATCAACAGTGTAGTTAGAACAAGGAACCATATCATCTAGCCATTCATCGTCACAATATATACCTGAAACTCTGGTAGATGAGGGGTACTTCTTGGTAATGCTGGTAAAGTAGGAGCTTCCGGGATCTTCTTGTTTATAGGTCGGGCCTCCATGGAGGCAAAGTATCTCATTCATCTCAAAGGTGGTATTCTACTCCATCAGCTACAAGACCATAACCTAACTCAGATTCCCTTTTTAAACAAACTCATGGCACAAGATAATTGAAAACAATAAAGGAAAATTTCAAAGATCTAAAAGAACGTACATTTTCACTTATATGCTAATCGAACAAAAAACTCAAATATGAACCCGAATCTAACGTAAAAGCACTAAGAAAAAGAAAGAATCTATACCAATGTATGATAACTTCTTTATCTCCAATTCAGCTTCCACCTGCAAAACACAACCATATACAATTCCATAAAAAAACTAGAAAATACTGCAAATATTCACTCAAGTCTCCATGCATCAGTTTGCACTTTTGGTATAAATTTCGCATCACCATAAGAATCTGATCATTTATAAAGAATACAAACATAATATCACATCATCTTTGCTGGCAATAAGATAACAACAACAAACTTTAAAAGTTCGCTCTGGGTTTGCCAATTTTGTCCATTTTTGTATTTCAAAGAGCAATATTCAATCTACAATTTACAAGGACAGTGACACACCTGTACATAACATTCGCGCATCATGTATATCCTAGCCCTTTATTACTAAGATTGAATCGGTAAGCTAAATTTCAACTAAGTTAACATCATAATACTATAAACTCAAGTCATAATCTCTCAACTGCATTAGTAAAACATCAGGAAGAAGTTGAATCTCTTCACAATATATCCATTTAGTAAATAAAAGTCAATGAAACTCTCAAGCAAATACTTACTCCCATCAGAAATCGAGCATAGAACACCTCTTATTTCAATTCACCATCAGAAAAATCAGTAGCATGCAAGAAACATGATATCTGACTCCCATTCCCAGTATGTTGTTGAACCAAAATTGTAGCAAGAACTACCAAAAAAAAATCAAAACAAAAAAACCTAAATCAAATCTCTCATATCAAATCCAAACTTCAAAAAGAAAAAACCAAATCAATTCAAAAACAAAAACGAACCTGGATGATTAGCAACAACCTCCAGTGTTTCAGATTGTCTCATAACCAAACGAAATTCCTTAGTTTCTTTATGTTTAAGAAGCTTAATAAAGCCATTTCCTCTTTTTTTTACCACTTATTTCCATCTTTATCACGTCTACAGAATTAACAATCATAAACCAAATCATCAATTTTGAACTGGCTCAAATCAAATCAAAGCGAAAAAGGTAATGAGTAAATAAATTGATGAAGCGCCATAAACTTCAATCTTACCCAGATTGGGGTTTGTAGTGTAGCGCCCCCCTAAGATATCAGATAAATCTCAGCTCCAACACCACCTCTACTTCACATTCTTCCAATTCCAGTTCATCCGACTCAATTCTCACTCACCAAAATCTGCAATTCACATCATAACATTTTCCAACAAACACAATTCATGTACTAACCCAATCCATACCAGATTCCCTGTAATTTTATATATCTCGGACACAACTACAATTCCAATTCCAATTCCAATTCACATCACTTCAATTCTCAATAATTCATTAACTGAAATCAATAGCTTTGGTAATTTACTAAGGAGACAATTACCTCGAACCAGATTTGTTCAAACTTCAACCAGTTCATCACCAGAGAACTCCATTCACAACTACATCTCAAAACAGATTCTCTTAAACAATTGAATTAAATCCCTAATTCACTGATTCTTCTTCACAATAGCACTTCATCTGAATTAGCTTCAATGCTCAAATCGACACTCATAACAGCTTCATCACCTTCTCATAAGAACAATGTAGTTGCAGAATAATCTACAACTACACCCTCAATAGAATTAGTAAAAACTCAAGAAGTTCTTGATGGTGAATGATAATTTTCTTATTAATTATCTTAGTTGATTACATAGAATTATCAAAATGGAACTAGAATAGTTACAACTTTTTCTATTCTCTTTCCTAAGATAATTTCTTACACTCATTAAAAGAACCTCTCGAATTTTACATTTGAACTCCTATTTATAGTAAAACTTATGCAGCTGTATATGAATTGCGAAGTATCGTAATTCATCCTCGCAAAATTATTTCATCCTCGCAAAACTTCATATTTCTCCGCGCTACTTATATCATCGTATCATTTTATAACTCTTTTCTCCTTTATTTATTACGATACTCGTGAACTATTATCTTTCGATATTCAGTACCTACATCTTGCCTCTTCCCATGTCAATTCTACGAAGAAGAAATGATCGTGAGAACATAACCGTTACTTAGTCTTTTAGAATTTGTACACGTCTTTTGTAACCGTCCTTTTATAGTTATTCCCTTATATAACTCCTTTATATTCTCTTCCTTTTCTTCTTCTTACTTCTGCAATTTTTTCTTCTATTATATCTTCATGAGTTCTCCAAGGTAATTTCCTTATATCTCCGCGCATTTCATTTGTTCTCCTCTTTAATTTCTGTATAATTTGTTATCTGATTTTGGTTTATTTCAGCAAAATAACTCCTCAGATGAAACCTCAACTAAAAAATTCAAGTCCTAATCCACGAAGAAGAAAATCTGAGAATCAAAAGGTAGTTAAAATACTTTGCCTTCTTTCCTGAACAATATATTGTTGCCTCAGTTTTTAATCTACATTTTGATTCGCAGGTTGGCGAAAAACCAAACCCTGGTAAGAGATCTCGAGTAACTAAACCCACACCATTAATTCCGATTGATGATTTCCTTCCTGAAGTTGATAAGGAATTTTCCTCTCCTCCTCGTGAAAATGATTCTTCACACACTCCTACCTCTACTCCATTACCTACATTTCAATCTCCCATCAGTGTCAATTTATCAACACTTCTTCAAGATCAACCCTCGCAAAATATTTCTTCAACTTCTTCTCTTGAAAAACCTATCTTGTTCCCAAATCCTTTGAGTGCTATTTCTCCAAACAATTTGCAGCTTTCTCTTATTCCTTCAAATTCTTCTCCTCTTCCTCAGGAAATTCGAGATGGAATTTATTCAACTTTCCGAATGTTATCTGAGGTTTTGACCAATACTGCGAAGTCTACTAATGTTCGTTCGCAATATGAGTTTTGCGAAGTGCTAAATAATTTCGTCAATCCAGACATTTCTTCTTCACGTCAATCCTTGGAAAAAGAAATTGAATTGCTTCGCCAATCTTTGAAATCTTCTCAAGCAGAATGCGAGGATCTCCGTAAAGAAAATTATCATCTTCAAAATGATTCTCTCGACTGTGCGATTCTTCGCAAAAGAAATGATGAATTGAAAGGTATGATTACTATCTTCATATTTTCCCTTTTATTTACTTATATTCTCATATGCTTGAAACATCCATTAAAACCCATTCCCCTTTATAGAATCCATCCAGAAATGTAGAAGATTGGTACTTCACCATGAATCAGATGCAACAGAATATCGAACCAAGCATGAAAGCCTCTCAAACCAATTCTCCCATTTATCTAATCTTTACTCGTGTGCTCTTGACAACTCTGACGCTCTTTTTCAAGAGAATACTCAACTAATATATGATCGAAATTTTTTGAATGATGACATATCTCAACTTTTTTCTTCCTTAACTAAAGCTAATTTGAGAATAGAAACCTTATTAGAAGAGAACAAAACCTTATCAGAAGAGAAATGTTCGTTTTTGAATACAATGATTGTTTCTTCGCAAGAATTAAAAACTCTTCAGAATAAATGTTGCGATCAAGAAAATCTTCTTTCTTTGTTGAAAGGTGAACTTGAGGAATTAAAGAAGTCTTCAGATGATGAAAGAAATTCTTTTGTTATTGAGAAGAATTCCCTTATTAATAAGAATATAGTCTTGAGTACTAAGAAGAATAAACTTGAAGAAGATTATTCGTCATTAAAAAGTCTTAATGCCAAACTTGCGAAGGATAAAAATTTTCTTCTTTCTAAAGATCAAAAGCTTCAATCTCGACTTAAAGGATTAGTTGGTGATGGTTTTGATAATGCGATGAATCAGATGAAGAACTGTTGTCTATCTTTAGCTCAATCTCTTACTTCGCAAAGAGAAGGTAGTCATTAAAATTTGACTGCCTCTGGTATATCTTTAAATTTCGTTATACTCGCAAATTTTATCCTTTGAATTTTGTTTTATTCGCAGAATCTGAGAATAACCTTCATAATGCGAAAGCTGGATTAGAAGCCTCCTGTTCCGAGCTTCGTAAGAAAAATGCTTTGCTTTCTACCCGCTTAATCAACTCTCGTGACCGTGCTACTCGGAGATTCAACTATCTTGCTTATTCCAAAGATATCGAAGATACCAACCATCAAAAAGCTATACTTCGTGAAAGTCATCTGAAAGCTCAAGTATTTACGAATAACATTCTCTTATCAAGAGCCTTGCCTCTTGTGAAAATTACTCCTCTGAAAATATCTGATGATGAAGTTGCTCGTGAGCCTGATAGTGATTTCGATTATGAGAGTGATGATGAAGATCTTGATGACGAGAAAGAATCTATTCCTCAAGGAGATGTTCATGTTGCATATTCTTCAAAGGATGATATCTCGCAAAAGTCGAAAGCTGCTAATGACCCTACTCATCTTAAAGATCCAGCACAGAGTGTTGATGAAGCATGATAACATTTTTTTTTCAATTTATCATTGACTCTCCTGTCCTCCTTTCTTTTGAATTCCTTCCCTTAGTTATTGTTGGTTTTCTTTTTGCGAACAATTCTGTTTTTTAAGAAGTACATCTGATATTTTGCGAAGATGATTTAACCTTTCTTAAGAAGTATATCTCATATTTTGCGAAGATAATTTAACCTTTCTTTAATTAAATGTTTTCCTTATTTTTCCCCATTTGATCATATGAAGAGAAATAATATATAACTCACAGATAAAGCTTAGTATCTCCTTTTCCCCCTATTATTTCTCTTTAAATGATTAAACATTGTTGGAAGTATTAGAATATCTGCCTCAATTTATCTTACGAAGTTTCAACTTGTTACGATTGTAAATAAGAAATCCTCCCTTTTAAGTATAAGAAATAAAATATATGAAATATCCTTAATAAGTATACTACATATACAATACCTTTGAAGAAGTATTAGAAGTACTAAATCCGTCAAATGAAGAGATATAAGAAGTATTAGAAGTACTCGATCCACCAAATGAAGAGATATAAGAAGTATTAGAAGTACTCAATCCACCAAATGAAGAGATATAAGAAGTATTAGAAGTAATCAATTCACCAAATGAAGATATATAAGAAGTATTCAATCTGTGAATAATTACGTAACATATGACGAAGTATAATGATTACTTAACCTTCACCAAATGAAATATCCGTTGAAGAAGTATAATAAATATGAGATATTCTTGAAGAATTATAAGAAGTATTCAACTTTTGGAGAAATATTCAATATATGGAGAAGTATAAGAAGTATGTAATTCTCGTAAACTTTTACGAATATGAACTTATATGTATTTGATTGCTATCAAAATCGCATCTTTTGTTAAGTCTTCGTTAAAATTCTTCAATGATGTTGTCTTCTTTGATAGGACTTCTTGTAAAAATTCTTCAATGATATTGACAGAGTTGTCTTCTCTTCAAAACTTCATGATGTATATTCTTGTAAAATTTCTTCAATGATATCGACGAAGCTGTCTTCTTTTCAGATCTTCATAATGTATATACTTGTATAATTTCTTCAATGATTTTGATGTAATGAATTTCATTAATTTTTGTGGTCTTATCATGCCTTCCTAAGTAAAGGTCTTATTTTTCCACCTCTTTTGTAGTAAATTTTTGTATTTGCGATAATATGACAAGCCTGAACATTCTTGCGAACATACAACCTCGTGACATTATCGTCTTGCGATGAAATCGCAGGACGTTTTTACACTTTCATGTAGAAAGAGTTCTCATGATATCGCAAAAATTTAATTTGATAACTCTCTTTCTGGATTTGCCATTGATCTCATCTTAACTTCTTTGTTTCATTCTGCGAGTTCTTTTTGTATGTTTTCCTTCTCTTTTTTTTTTTTTTAGAATGCTCGCAGAACTTCATTTGTTGCACAAATATGACAAGCCTTTATGTTTTCGCAAACAAGAAGCCTCGTGACATTTGCGTCTTATAGCACGTATCAGCTCCCTAATGGAGGGTGCTGCCCTTTATCTTCCCCCTGGTTGCCCCTTCAAGGAAGCGTACATTGACCATACAAGGTTAGCTCTTCCCATCCGGTTCTGCCAACAACTAGCTTTTGATCGCAACCTCTTATCCTTTTTGCCTATAGGGCTTATAGTTACGAGGTTGCACCCTATGGGGTATCTTTGGGCCAAGTGCATCATTTGCCAAGACTTGTCAAAAATGGAAGATGTGGTTCAACCTCACCCAAGCACTCTTGACTCAACCGTGTACCTCGGCGCCTTGATCGTTTTCTGCACTTCTTGGGAAAGACAGTATGCCTTAGTCTCCCAACCTAAATCCTCTTACACCGCATTTTATATTGCGTAATGTCGCTAGATTAGGTGAGAATACAAGGTGTCTAACCCGGATAGGTACCCCATTATTGGGTTGTACCCCTAAAATTTTACCATGTACTAAGGGCCCTTGGTGGTGTTCCGGTTACCCTTAGCCACGTTTATAGGTACCCCCTTAAATGACGTACTTTAGGACTTTGCCTATTACGAAATATAGCTTCGCGAACTAGGGTATACGCCACAAAGGTTTGCCTGTATAAAATTTTCTGCGGCTCTCTTTCTTTTTTGGAGGCTGATCACAGATTGCGGTCTTTTATTCGCAAAATAATGAAAGTTTAATCGCAATATAAATTTTGAAACTCGTAACTTTTCCCAATTTCCTGCGAGCAAACAATATTCGTAAAAAATTTCATGAGTTTTATGGATAATACCTTTTCAAATATAGTCTGTTCCAAGGTCTACCAAGCCTCAAACCCATGTCTCTCCCTTCCGGATCCATCATCCGATAAGCTCCGCTTCCTACAACTTATTTAATAACATATGGTCCATCCCATTTTGGTGCTAATATTCCTCCATTTTCTTTTTGATATCGAGGTGTTTCTCGCATGACCAAATCACCTGGTTTATATTCACGTTCAATGACTCTCTTGTTGTATTCTCGAGCTAATCGTTCCTGATAAATCTTCATATGGTGCAACACCTTTTCTCTTTTTTCTTCCAAATCAGCCAATTCACTTAATATTACTCCCGCACTTAAATTTCTTTCCCAAGCTTCTTTCTTTGTTGTCGGAATTACAACCTCTGTGGGTAATACTGCTTCTACTCCATATGTTAGACAATAAGGAGACATTCCAGTTGCTTCTCTTCTAGTTGTATTGTATGCCCAAACTGCGCTAGGTACTTGCTCGCACCATCCTTTGAGATGTCCTTCTAATTTCTTTTTGATTGTATCTGCGATTTTTTATTTGTCGCCACACTTTGTCCATTAGCTTGTGGATATAACGGGGTTGACTTCCCACATTTTATCCTAAAAGCACTGAGTAACATCTCTATGTTCTGCCCCTCAAATTGTTTTCCATTATCAGATAATAGTTGTGCTGGAACCCCGTACCTACAAATGAGGTTCTCAAATATGAATGTAAAAACATCTTTATCACGAATATCTTTGTCTTGCTTTTACTTCTGCGAGCTTCGTGAAATAATCTGTTGCAACTATCAAGTATCGCCTTTGTCCAGATCCAGGTATAAATGGTCCAACAATATCCAACCCCCATTTACCAAAAGGACAGCAGCTTGTTGAAGAAGTTAATGTGGCCCCTGGTGCATGAATTCTTTTACCATGTCGTTGACATTCCTTGCATCTTCATACGAACAATTTTGCGTCTGTATGCATATAAGGCCAGTAATATCCTTGTATCTTTTCTTTATATGCTAGAGATCTTCCCCCGCTATGATTTCCAGCTTCTCCTCCATGTAACATCTTCAATATTTTTTCTCCTTCTTCGCGAGTTAAGCACCTGAGAGGTGGTCCATTGAAAGATTTTCTATATAAAATTCCTTCTCGCAACTCATAGTTTGTTGAACGACTCTTTAATTTATGTGCTTCTAGTCTGTTCCTGGATATTTCTCCTGTTGCGAGATATGCATGAATTTCTTTTCTCCAATCTGCGATGTTGTTTGATAACTCTCTTTCTACTTACATCGCAACAGCTTCCTCAATTTTTTTCTCTTTGTCCACTGATGGGTGTTGAATTGTCTGTATTTGGATATTTCTTGTATTTAGATTTGTCATCATGCTTGGAATAAATGCAAAAGCATCTGCGAGACGGTTATATTTTCTAGATATATGTCTCCATTTTAATTTTGGTATCTTCGCAGATAATTCCTCAACGAGTTTCTTGTATTTCTTCAAAGAAGATTCATTTGTGGTATATTCCCCTTTAATTTGACAAATCACTAACTGCGAATCACTTGTTATCCTTATACTTTCAAGCTTCTTTTTTATTGCGATCTTTAATGCATGCACTACTGACTTCGACTCTGTTTCATTGTTCGTGGATGCAAATTCTAGTCTGAATGAGAATGTTGTTCTTTCTCCTTCTGGTGAAATCAACACGACTCAATTCCATTTCCCTCACTATTGGATGATCCGTCCACTAGAATTTCCCATCTATCTGGTTCGTTAACAAGTCTTTTGGATTTCCAAATTCTTCTTCAACATCCATCATTTCCTCTCTTTGCTTCATCTTCTTCCAAAGGAAATTTCGCAAAAAATCTGCGACGACTTGTGATTTTTGCGATGACAATACTTCGTATTTTATCTTGTAATGGTTTACTTGTGCATTCCACCTTTCTATTCTTCCTGACCTTTTTGTGTTCTTCATGATTGATTCAATTGGGACTTTGGTTACCACTTTTATCACATGTGCTTGAAAGTATATTCGTAACTTGAATGATGCATAAACCAGGGCTAAAATTAACTTCTCAATTTTAGAATAATTCTTCTCTGCTACATTAAAGGTTTTACTAATGTAGTAAATGGTCCTTTCTACTCCCGCGTTTGATCGCAACAGAACTGCACTTAGAGCATATGGAGTTGTTGCGAGGTATACCAATAATTCTTCGTCTCTCTCTGGTTTCTGTAGTATAGATGTATTTGCGAGGTATTCTTTGATTCCTTGAAAAGCTTTTTCACATTCATCAGTCCACTTGAATTTTTCTCCCTTCTTAAGTATGTTGAAAAAATGCTTGCACTTATCTGACATTCGCGAAATAAATCTTCCAAGTGAAGGCAAGAGTCCATTTAGCTTTTGTACTTCTTTTACCGTTGCAGGTGTTGGCATGTCACGAACTGCTTGGAACTTTTCTGGATCAACTTGTATTCCATCTTTTGATACTATGTATCCCAAGAACTTTCCAGACGAAACCCCAATTATACATTTCTCAGGATTTAATTTGATGTTGAACTTTCTCATTTGCTCAAATATTTCCTTCAAATCTTGCACATGATCTTTAGCTTCCTTGCTTTTTATCAACATATCATCTACATATACCTCCAAAGTTTTATGTATCCACTTCGCGAACACTTTTTCAACCATACGTTGATATGTAGAACCCGCATTCCGCAAACCAAATGGCATCTTCACATAACAATACAAACCTCTTGGAGCAAAAAAGGCAGTATGTTCTTGATATTCTTCTGCGAGTGATATTTGATTATACCCTTTATATCCATCAAGTGAAGTGACTCTATCATGACCTGCAGCTGATTCCACCATTTGTGGTATATCTGGTAATGGAAAACTGTCTTTGGGACATGCCTTGTTTAGATCAGTGAAATCTATGCAAATTCTTATTCCTTTATTCTTTTTCGGAACAATGACCATATTCGCAATCCATTCTGGATATTTTGCTTCCCTTATGATCCCTGCATCCAACATCTTTTGTAATTCTTCTTCTATCTGTACATGATAATTTTGTGATATCTTCCTTATTCTTTGTTTGAATGGTCTTACATTTTTATCTATGTTCAATCTATGACACGCCACTGATGGATCAATTCCTGGTATCTCATCTACACTTCCTGCGAAGATATCTTTATATTCTCGCAAAAGATCAATAGTTCTTTTTTCTTCTTCTTCATCCATCTTAGTTCCAATTAGCAAGAATAAAGGCTCCTCTTTACTTCCAATATTTATTTCTTTAGTTGGTTCAGCTGCAACATAGCTTGGACTTTGCTCCCCCATAGGTGTTGGTTCTTTGATTATTTTTTTGGTTCCCCTTCTTTTTACGGAATATCATTTGGTATACCTCTCCCTTCCTTTGCTCTTATTGTATACACTCGGAATTCTTCTTCCTTTTTTGTTTCCTTCGCAAGTTTCCTACGAAGCTGTTTATTTCTTGCTCTTCCTTCGCATTGCGTTACTTCAATTTGATAACAAAATTTTGCACTATCAAGATCTCCTTTTATTTCTTGTATTCCATTTGGTATAGGAAATTTGATTCTCTGATGTAATGTTGAAGCAACAGCTTTGATCGCATTAATCCACGGCCTTCCTATCAGCATGTTATATGGAGATTCCATATCTATCACACACAAGATTACATGTGTTTCGATTTCTCCTAGTAATATTCAGTAGCGATTCCCCTTTAGATTTTGTTGTAGATTTTCCTAATCCATGAATAAGACATTTTGAATTTGTGATTTCTTCATCTTTAATTCCCATCCCCTTAAGTGCATGATAAAATATGATATTAACAGAACTCCCTGTATCAACCAAAATTCGGTTTAATTTACATTTTTCTACAACTTTCTTATCTTCTAGCATGATCGGAATTTTGATCACCAATGGTGAAGTGTGGTTCAAGTCTTCATTTGGAATTTCTGCTGCTGAAAATGTGATTTTCCGCTTTTCCCATTCTTCTAAAGTTGTTATCTTTTCTTCCTCCATGATCTTTCTTCCTCCATGATCTTTCTTCCTCTACAATCTCGCTTGTATATTTTTCCCTTCATATTACTATGAAATTCATCAATCATTGTCTTTGTGATCATATTACATTCTTCTTTTTTGCAATCTCCATCTACTGACTTCATTTGATCTTCAAATTTTCCACAGTTCCCTCAAATTTAGGCTACCACAATTCTCAAGTCCCTGTTTCTAGCGCCAATTATGTAGTTGCAGAATAATCTACAACTACACCCTCAATAGAATTAGTAAAAACTCAAGAAGTTCTTGATGGTGAATGATAATTTTCTTATTAATTCTCTTAGTTGATTACATAGAATTATCAAAATGGAACTAGAATAGTTACAACTTTTTCTATTCTCTTTCCTAAGATAATTTCTTACACTCATTAAAAGAACCTCTCGAATTTTACATTTGAACTCCTATTTATAGTAAAACTTATGCAACTGTATATGAATTGCGAAGTATCGTAATTCATCCTCGCAAAACTTCATATTTCTCCGCGCTACTTCTATCATCGTATCATTTTATATCTCTTTTCTCCTTTATTTATTACGATACTCGTGAACTATTATCTTGCGATATTCAGTACCTACAAACAACCAAATCCTAGTTCCATCAGATTACCAAAACCCCTCTCAAAACTATTGATTTCATAATCAAATATACAATTAAAAAATCATCAAATAAAAACCCAAGTTTACCTCTTTCACAGATATCTGAGTTTGAGTCGATATCAAAGTTGGCATCACCACTAGTTAAGCTTGATTATACTCTTATCTCCAACTCAATTTTATCTTATGATGTTCCCTGAATCCTTCTTAACAAACCCTAATTTCTATTTCTTGAAGAACAGAAACCCTAACTATTCGATTCTTCACTAAACCAAGTTCAATACTTCAAATCAATCAGAAACCCATCTTTAATTCGTCAATTAAACCCTCGATTTTATCTTCCATTTCTTCATCTGAATTTCCACTCGTACCCTAATTCTATGTTTCTTCTTCAAAACAACTTCACAACTTCAATTAACGTCAACCCTTTTTATTCTTCATCATCAACCGCTCCAATCCATCTTCAGTTACTCAATTCTTTTATGTCTAACACTCAAACTCAAACCCTAACTTCCTGATTCATAGCAACAACTCTATCTTCTTCATCTCGTGCTCAAACTATCTTCAACACAATCACCAACTACTAAAGTATCTTCTCCACCTTCTTCCGAACGCAAAACTTCCATTTGAGTCTCTCAAATTCGTCGGAGAACAAGAACAGGAGAAGAAAGAAAAGAGAGAAGAAAGAAGAAAGAAGAAGACAAACGAGAAAGAAAGAGAAAGAAGAATACTGAATGAGCTTATCTGCTCGATTGGTTTTGATAAGTACAAAGACAAATTATAAACGAAATCACCCAAATGATATGGGAAGCCCAAGTCGGTTTGATAGAAAAATGACTATTTTTCCCTTCGACTAATCTGATGAAATCTTCTTCATCCGGTATCCGACTGACACGTTCGAGTAGTCCATCTCATTCGGATGAACTGAAGACGAAATATATCAAAAGTGAACATCACAGGTTCAAAGATTACCAGAGTTAAACCTGAGTTTCTCATTCGGATGAACTGAAGACGAAATATATCAGAATTGAACATCACAGGTTCAAATATTACTAGAATTAGACCTGGGTTTCTCGTTCGGAAGAACTATAGAGAAATATATCAGAATTGAACATCACAGGTTCAAAGATTACTAGAGTTAGACCTGAGTTTCTCGTTCGGATGAACATATGACGAAATATATCAGAATTAAATATCACATGTTCAAAGATTACCAGAGTTAGACATGAGTTTCTCATTCGGATGAAATGAAGACGAAATATATCAGAATTGAACATCACAGGTTCAAAGATTATTAGAGTAAGATCCGACTCTCTCGTTCTGATGAACCAGAGACGAATTATATCAGAATTGAACATCACGGTTTCAAAGATTACTAGAGTTAGACCTAAGTTTCTCGTTCGTATGAACTGAAGACGAAATATACCAGAATTGAACATCACCGGTTCAAAGATTACTATAGTTGGACCTGAGTTTCTCGTACGGATGAACTGGGGACGAAATATATCAGAATTGAACATCACAAGTTCAAATATTACTTGAGTTAGACCTGAGTTTCTCGTTCGGATGAACTGGAGACGAAATATATCAGAATTGAACATCACGGGTTCAAATATTACTAGAGTTGGACTTGAATTTCTCATTCGGATGAACTGAGGACGAAATATATCAGAATTGAACATCACATGTTCAAAGATTACTAGAGTTGGACCTGAGTTTCTCGTTCGGATGAACTGGGGACGAAATATATCAGAATTGAACATCAGAGGTTCAAATATTCCTAAAGTTGGACATGAGTTTCTCGTTCGGATGAACTTGAGATGAAATATATCAGAATTGAACATCACACGTTCAAATATTACTAGAGTTAGACCTGAGTTTCTCGTTCGGATGAACTGGAGACGAAATATATCAGAATTGAACATCACGGGTTCAAATATTACCAAAGTTGGACTTGAATTTCTTATTCGGATGAACCGAGGACGAAATATATCAGAATTGAACATCACAGGTTCAAAGATTACTAGAGTTGGACCTGAGTTTTTCGTTCGGATGAACTGGGGACGAAATATATCAGAATTGAACATCAGAGGTTCAGATATTCCTAAATTTGGACTGAGTTTCGTTTGGATGAACTCGGAGATGAAATATATCGAATTGAACATCACACGTTCAAATATTACTAGAGTTAGACCCGATTTTCTCGTTTTGATGAACTCGAGGACGAAATATATCGAGAATTGAACATTACAAGTTCAAAGATTACTTGAGTTAGACTCGAGTTTTCGTTCGGATGAACCGAGGACGAAATATATCGAATTAAACATCACAGTTCAAATGTTACTAGAGTTGGACACGAGTTTCTCGTTCGGATGAACTAGGAGACGAAATATATCAGAATTGAACATCACAAGTTCAAATATTACTAGAGTTAGACCTGAGTTTCTCGTTCGGATGAATTGAGGACGAAATATATCAGAATTGAACATCACGGGTTCAAATATTACTAGAGTTGGACCTGAATTTCTCTTTCGGGTGAGGCGAGGACGAAATATATCAGAATTGAACATCACATGTTCAAAGATTACTAGAGTTGGACCTGAGTTTCTCGTTCGGATGAACTGGGGAAGAAATATATCAGAATTGAACATCACAGGTTCAAATATTACTAGAGTTGGACTGAGTTTCTCGTTCGGATGAGTTGAGGACGAAATAAACATTTTACAGACTATGAAAATGACCATACTACCCTTATTGGAAAAAAGTGCAATAAATATTACGGAGACTATGAAAATGACCACACTACCCTTATCGGAAATAAGTAAAGTAAATGTTACAAACTATGAAAATGACCATACTACCCTTATTGGAAATAAGTGCAATAAATATTATGGAGAATGTGAAAATGACCATACTACCCTTATTGGAAAAAAGTGCAATAAATATTATGGAGACTGTGAAAATGACCATACTACCCTTATTGTAAAAATGTGCAATAAATATTAGGGAGACTGTGAAAATGACCAGACTACCCTTATCGGAAATAAGTAAAGTAAATATTACAGACTATGAAAATGACCATATTACCCTTATTAGAAAAAAGTACAATAAATATTATGGAGACTGTGAAAATGACCATACTACCCTTATTGGAAAAAAGTGCAATAAATATTAGGGAGACTGTGAAAATGACCAGACTACCCTTATCGGAAATAAGTAAAGTAATTATTACAGACTATGAAAATGACCATATTACCCTTATTGGAAAAAAGTACAATAAATATTACGGAGACTGTGAAAATGACCATACTACCCTTATCAGAAATAAGGGAAATAAATATTATGGAGACTGTGAAAATGACCAGACTACCCTTATCGGAAATAAGTAAAGTAAATATTACAGACTATGAAAATGACCATATTACCCTTATTGGAAAAAAGTACAATAAATATTATGGAGACTGTGAAAATGACCATACTACCCTTATTGTAAAAAAGTGCAATAAATATTAGGGAGACTGTGAAAATGACCAGACTACCCTTATCGGAAATAAGTAAAGTAAATATTACGAGACTATGAAAATGACCATATTACCCTTATTGGAAAAAAGTACAATAAATATTATGGAGACTGTGAAAATGACCATACTACCCTTATCGGAAATAAGTACAGTAAATGTTATAAACTATGAAAATGACCATATTACCCTTTTTGGAAATAAGTGCAATTAATATTATGGAGACTTTGAAAATGACCAGATTACCCTTATCGGAAATAAGTAAAGTAAATAGTACACACTATGAAAATGGCCATATTACGCTTATTGGAAATAAGGGTAATAAATATTATGGAGACTGTGAAAATGACCGGACTACCCTTATTGACAATAAATAAAGTAAATATTGCACACTTTGAAAATGACCATATTACCCTTATTGGAAATGAGTGCAATAAATATTATTGAGACTGTGAAAGTGACCATATTACCCTTGTTGGAAATAAGTGCAATAAGTATTATCGAGATTTTCACATTCTGTAATATTTATCACACTTATTTCCACTAATGGTAATATGGTAATTTCGTATTTTGTAATATTTACTTTTCCTATTGCCGATAAGGGTAGTTTGGTCATTTTCAGTCTCCATAATATTTATTGCACTTTTTCCAATAAGGGTAGTATGGTCATTTTCACAGTCTCCTTAATATATATTGCACTTATTTCCAATAAGGGTAGTATGGTCATTTTCACAGTTTGTAACATTTACAAACTGTGATCTTTTCTTCCTCCATGATCTTTCTTCCTCCATGATCTTTCTTCCTCTACAATCTCGCTTGTATATTTTTCCCTTCATATTACTATGAAATTCATCAATCATTGTCTTTGTGATCATATTACATTCTTCTTTTTTGCAATCTCCATCTACTGACTTCATTTGATCTTCAAATTTTCCACAATTCCCTCAAATTTAGGCTACCACAATTCTCAAGTCCCTGTTTCTAGCGCCAATTATGTAGTTGCAGAATAATCTACAACTACACCCTCAATAGAATTAGTAAAAACTCAAGAAGTTCTTGATGGTGAATGATAATTTTCTTATTAATTCTCTTAGTTGATTACATAGAATTATCAAAATGGAACTAGAATAGTTACAACTTTTTCTATTCTCTTTCCTAAGATAATTTCTTACACTCATTAAAAGAACCTCTCGAATTTTACATTTGAACTCCTATTTATAGTAAAACTTATGCAACTGTATATGAATTGCGAAGTATCGTAATTCATCCTCGCAAAACTTCATATTTCTCCGCGCTACTTCTATCATCGTATCATTTTATAACTCTTTTCTCCTTTATTTATTACGATACTCGTGAACTATTATCTTGCGATATTCAGTACCTACAAACAACCAAACCCTAGTTCCATCAGATTACCAAAACCCCTCTCAAAACTCTTGATTTCATAATCAAATATACAATTAAAAAATCATCAAATAAAAACCCAAGTTTACCTCTTTCACAGATATTTGAGTTTGAGTCGATATCAAAGTTGGCATCACCACTAGTTAAGCTTGATTATACTCTTATCTCCAACTCAATTTTATCTTATGATGTTCCCTGAATCCTTCTTAACAAACCCTAATTTCTATTTCTTGAAGAACAGAAACCCTAACTATTCGATTCTTCACTAAACCAAGTTCAATACTTCAAATCAATCAGAAACCCATCTTTAATTCGTCAATTAAACCCTCGATTTTATCTTCCATTTCTTCATCTGAATTTCCACTCGTACCCTAATTCTATGTTTCTTCTTCAAAACAACTTCACAACTTCAATTAACGTCAACCCTTTTTATTCTTCATCATCAACCGCTCCAATCCATCTTCAGTTACTCAATTCTTTTATGTCTAACACTCAAACTCAAACCCTAACTTCCTGATTCATAGCAACAACTCTATCTTCTTCATCTCGTGCTCAAACTATCTTCAACACAATCACCAACTACTAAAGTATCTTCTCCACCTTCTTCCGAATGCAAAACTTCCATTTGAGTCTCTCAAATTCGTCGGAGAACAAGAACAGGAGAAGAAAGAAAAGAGAGAAGAAAGAAGAAAGAAGAAAGAAGAAGACAAACGAGAAAGAAAGAGAAAGAAGAATACTGAATGAGCTTATCTGCTCGATTGGTTTTGATAAGTACAAAGACAAATTATAAACGAAATCACCCAAATGATATGGGAAGCCCAAGTCGGTTTGATAGAAAAATGACTATTTTTCCCTTCGACTAATCTGATGAAATCTTCTTCATCCGGTATCCGACTGACACGTTCGAGTAGTCCATCTCATTCGGATGAACTGAAGACGAAATATATCAAAAGTGAACATCACAGGTTCAAAGATTACCAGAGTTAAACCTGAGTTTCTCATTCGGATGAACTGAAGACGAAATATATCAGAATTGAACATCACAGGTTCAAATATTACTAGAATTGGACCTGGGTTTCTCGTTCGGATGAACTATAGAGAAATATATCAGAATTGAACATCACAGGTTCAAAGATTACTAGAGTTAGACCTGAGTTTCTCGTTCGGATGAACATAGGAAGAAATATATCAGAATTAAATATCACATGTTCAAAGATTACCAGAGTTAGACATGAGTTTCTCATTCGGATGAAATGAAGACGAAATATATCAGAATTGAACATCACAGGTTCAAAGATTATTAGAGTAAGATCCGACTCTCTCGTTCTGATGAACCAGAGACGAATTATATCAGAATTGAACATCACGGTTTCAAAGATTACTAGAGTTAGACCTAAGTTTCTCGTTCGTATGAACTGAAGACGAAATATACCAGAATTGAACATCACCGGTTCAAAGATTACTAGAGTTGGACCTGAGTTTCTCGTACGGATGAACTGGGGACGAAATATATCAGAATTGAACATCACAAGTTCAAATATTACTTGAGTTAGACCTGAGTTTCTCGTTCGGATGAACTGGAGACGAAATATATCAGAATTGAACATCACGGGTTCAAATATTACTAGAGTTGGACTTGAATTTCTCATTCGGATGAACTGAGGACGAAATATATCAGAATTGAACATCACATGTTCAAAGATTACTAGAGTTGGACCTGAATTTCTCGTTCGGATGAACTGGGGACGAAATATATCAGAATTGAACATCAGAGGTTCAAATATTCCTAAAGTTGGACATGAGTTTCTCGTTCGGATGAACTTGAGATGAAATATATCAGAATTGAACATCACACGTTCAAATATTACTAGAGTTAGACCTGAGTTTCTCGTTCGGATGAACTGGAGACGAAATATATCAGAATTGAACATCACGGGTTCAAATATTACCAAAGTTGGACTTGAATTTCTTATTCGGATGAACCGAGGACGAAATATATCAGAATTGAACATCACAGGTTCAAAGATTACTAGAGTTGGACCTGAGTTTTTCGTTCGGATGAACTGGGGACGAAATATATCAGAATTGAACATCAGAGGTTCAGATATTCCTAAAGTTGGACCTGAGTTTCTCGTTTGGATGAACTGGAGATGAAATATATCAGAATTGAACATCACACGTTCAAATATTACTAGAGTTAGACCTGATTTTCTCGTTTTGATGAACTGAGGACGAAATATATCAGAATTGAACATTACAAGTTCAAAGATTACTTGAGTTAGACCTGAGTTTCTCGTTCGGATGAACTGAGGACGAAATATATCAGAATTAAACATCACAGGTTCAAATGTTACTAGAGTTGGACCTGAGTTTCTCGTTCAGATGAACTGGAGACGAAATATATCAGAATTGAACATCACAAGTTCAAATATTACTAGAGTTAGACCTGAGTTTCTCGTTCGGATGAATTGAGGACGAAATATATCAGAATTGAACATCACGGGTTCAAATATTACTAGAGTTGGACCTGAATTTCTCTTTCGGGTGAACTGAGGACGAAATATATCAGAATTGAATATCACAGGTTCAAAGATTACTAGAGTTGGACATGAGTTTCTCGTTCGGATGAACTGGGGACGAAATATATCAGAATTGAACATCACAGGTTCAAATATTACTAGAGTTGGACCTGAGTTTCTCGTTCGGATGAGTTGAGGACGAAATAAATATTTTACAGACTATGAAAATGACCATACTACCCTTATTGGAAAAAAGTGCAATAAATATTACGGAGACTATGAAAATGACCACACTACCCTTATCGGAAATAAGTAAAGTAAATGTTACAAACTATGAAAATGACCATACTACCCTTATTGGAAATAAGTGCAATAAATATTATGGAGAATGTGAAAATGACCATACTACCCTTATTGGAAAAAAGTGCAATAAATATTATGGAGACTGTGAAAATGACCATACTACCCTTATTGTAAAAATGTGCAATAAATATTAGGGAGACTGTGAAAATGACCAGACTACCCTTATCGGAAATAAGTAAAGTAAATATTACAGACTATGAAAATGACCATATTACCCTTATTAGAAAAAGTACAATAAATATTATGGAGACTGTGAAAATGACCATACTACCCTTATTGGAAAAAAGTGCAATAAATATTAGGGAGACTGTGAAAATGACCAGACTACCCTTATCGGAAATAAGTAAAGTAATTATTACAGACTATGAAAATGACCATATTACCCTTATTGGAAAAAAGTACAATAAATATTACGGAGACTGTGAAAATGACCATACTACCCTTATTAGAAATAAGGGAAATAAATATTATGGAGACTGTGAAAATGACCAGACTACCCTTATCGGAAATAAGTAAAGTAAATATTACAGACTATGAAAATGACCATATTACCCTTATTGGAAAAAAGTACAATAAATATTATGGAGACTGTGAAAATGACCATACTACCCTTATTGTAAAAAAGTGCAATAAATATTAGGGAGACTGTGAAAATGACCAGACTACCCTTATCGGAAATAAGTAAAGTAAATATTACAGACTATGAAAATGACCATATTACCCTTATTGGAAAAAAGTACAATAAATATTATGGAGACTGTGAAAATGACCATACTACCCTTATCGGAAATAAGTACAGTAAATGTTATAAACTATGAAAATGACCATATTACCCTTTTTGGAAATAAGTGCAATTAATATTATGGAGACTTTGAAAATGACCAGATTACCCTTATCGGAAATAAGTAAAGTAAATAGTACACACTATGAAAATGGCCATATTACGCTTATTGGAAATAAGGGTAATAAATATTATGGAGACTGTGAAAATGACCGGACTACCCTTATTGACAATAAATAAAGTAAATATTGCACACTTTGAAAATGACCATATTACCCTTATTGGAAATGAGTGCAATAAATATTATTGAGACTGTGAAAGTGACCATATTACCCTTGTTGGAAATAAGTGCAATAAGTATTATCGAGATTTTCACATTCTGTAATATTTATCACACTTATTTCCACTAATGGTAATATGGTAATTTCGTATTTTGTAATATTTACTTTTCCTATTGCCGATAAGGGTAGTTTGGTCATTTTCAGTCTCCATAATATTTATTGCACTTTTTTCCAATAAGGGTAGTATGGTCATTTTCACAGTCTCCTTAATATATATTGCACTTATTTCCAATAAGGGTAGTATGGTCATTTTCATAGTTTGTAACATTTACTTTACTTATTTTCGATAAGGGTAGTATGGTCATTTTCACAATCTCCATAATATTTATTGCACTTATTTCCAATAAGGGTAATACAGTCATTTTCACAGTAGGTAATATTTACTTTATTTATTTTTGATAAGGGTAGTCTGGTGATTCTCACAGTCTCCATAATATTTATTGCACTTATTTCCAGTAAGGGTAATATGGTCATTTTCAAAGAGTGTAATATTTACTTTACTTATTTTTGATAAGGGTAGTCTGGTCATTTTAACAGTCTACATAATATTTATTGCACTTATTTTCAATAAGGGTAATATGGTCATTTTCACAGTCTCCATAATATTTATTCCATCAATAATAACGAGGTGAGAAAAGGAGGGTCCCGCCTAAGAAAAGTAGCAGTGATTCAACTAGGTAACACAGTCGCGGTGTGGGTTGATGAATCGGGGATATAATCGTAATTAAATTTTTTATACAACGACCGTTTTTAACGCTCTAATTTGTGCTCCGAAAATTTATTATATCTACGACCGTCTTGATCGGTCCACGGTCCGTTGACCGCTATTGAGGGTCGAGGATGTGGGTCATTAAAACCCCCTTCTCCACTAGTGCATTGTCGGATTCCGGTCAACTTCCGGCGAAAAACCCAGTTTTTCGGCGACCACTTTTGGGACAGATTCTCTACACGGGTTTTCTCACACATGGGCTTGAGGACTTCTATCTATTGGACCTTTGAAGACTAGACCTAATTTTGGAACAAGAAGAGCTATAAAAAGGAAGTTTTCTACAACTTTTGGGATATCACATAATATCTTCTTCTACTTTTGTTTTTAGGGTTTACAACATGATAGAATTTATTTTTGTCCTTATTATTAACTCCTTGAGCATGAGTACTTAATTTTATTTTTGGTTATGGATTAGTTGGATTTCACATAATATGATTCTTTGATTCAATATATTTGTTTTGTCTCATATTTATCGTTCACGATTCTCTGAAAATATAGTTGTATGATTGACGTATTACAACATGATTGATTGTTAGTTTTGTCAAGTTGCAAATTGGTAGAACTCGTAATCACATCTATTGCTAGTTTAGGGTTTATTATACGAAAAAGTGATAATCCTTGAATACAAGTAGCATAATTGTGAATATTTCTTGTAGTGATACATCCTAGTAATCACAAGTGAATCGTGACCTTTGTTAAATTGAATTAGTGCATTTTCCACGTTCGATTGCTTTGATTGGTCTGATTTCATAAAACTTAATGCATCTAGGGAATTAAACTTGATTAGTGCTTTTACACGTTAGGTTGTTCTCTTAGATAGAACTCATATTCGCATCTTTTAATGTGTTTGTTGATAACAAAAGGAGATTTGCGGGATAAACTTGCGATAAACGTATCCTAGGTCTTTTGATAAAAGTTTAGATTAAATATCAATTCTAGTTATTATGACAACAACATGTTAGTGAATGAAAATGAAATCCTTAACCACTATCTTTACTTGTTTGATTTGATTTGCTTTATTTCTTTGTTTTGCTTTTATTTTATTTTAGTATATTAAAAATCAGAAAAATCCCCCCTTTGTTTATATAAGAAATCGAAACAAAATACAACCAAGACCTCTCTGTGGGAATGACCCTTTCTTGCCCTTGCTATATTTTATATTACGAGTAGTGAGATAGTAAATTTATTTTTGACGCATACGATAGCGATCAATGGGTAAAATAAACTACATTCTCCGCTTCATACCCGGATTGGCTCAACTTGTTGCTTCATTTACCCCCTTACTGAAGAAAGGAGCGAGCTTTGTCTGGACCACACTATAACAAGAAGCGTTCCAGAAAATTCAGCAGACGTTATCTTCCCCAGCCGTCATGAAATCACCCATGCAAGGAAAACCACTACACCTCTACACCGATTTCAGCGACACTGATGTCGGAGCTCTCCTCGCCCAAAAAGATGACGAAGGGATTGAACATCCCATATACTACTTCAGTCGGACTTTACGAGATACCGAACTCATGTATCCCAAGGCATAAAAGGCGTGCCTAGCTTTGATCCACTCCATCCAGAAATTCAGGAACTACCTACTATCCAATAAAGTGGTGATGATATCCAAATCTGATCCTGTGAAGTTCCTCCTCTCAAAATCAGCCCTGATAGAGAGACCGGCAAAATGGCTTGTTCATATGTCAGAATTCGACATAACATGTGCTTCCCCGAGAGCCATTAAAAGACATGCAGTTGCAGATTTGCTGGCGGCATTTCCAGGAGAAAATGTCGTAACGCTACATGAAGACCTCCCTTTCCGAAAATCTCTCTCCTCCAAGGAAAAACATGGCTATTGTTTTTTGACGGCTCCGCTACCCCTAACAATGGTACGGGGGGATCCGGTGTAGTTCTAGTATCCCCGACTGGTGAAGTTTTCTCACACTCATTCAAACTAGACTTCCTCTGCACCAACAATTCAGCAGAGTACGAAGCTTTTCTCATTGGGCTATCTTTGGCTAAACAAGCGGGACCCACGCATATGGATATAAGAGGGGACTCTAAACTACTGGTCAACCAGGTAAACAGAGTATACATACTGAAAGAAGTAACCTTAACCCCATATAAAGCCGAGGCAAAAAAACTGCTGAACTACTTCGCCGACGCAACAATAACCCATATTGGGCGCGGCAACAACCAACACGCTGACTGCCTGGAAACGTTAGCATCGAAACTGCGATTTGAAGGTATTGATGAAACCCTGACGGTAAAGAGGCGAATTGTGGCTTCAACATGTCTCTCAAAACCTGAAGAAGATGAAGTTGATGACTGAAGAATATCGATTATCCAAGAAATTAACAACTCACTCTTTCAAGGAAAGGTCAGTCTTAAAACCTTACGTGATTTGTTCATGCTCCGAGGGGTGTTATATCATCGAAATACAGACGGATCCCTGTCAAGATGCCTCGGAGAAGGAGAAGCACAAAAATAACTCAACCGCGTCCATGGTGAGGTCTGCGGACAGACATTGGTAGTAACCCTCTATCGTCGTTTAATCGATTACTTCAAAGAACTTGTTCCATCTGTCAAGCTCCACCGCATCAATTAGAAATTTTCAACATTGATTGCGCCAGGGAATGGAAGGAGCTGTACATCAATTACCTTTGTGACGGCATACTCCCCACCAATAAGAAGGATGCAGCCAAAATAAAACAAAGGTCCGAGAGGTTTGTATACCACAAAGGAATCTTATATCGTAAAATATTTGGAGGAAGTCTTCTGCAATGTTTGAACGAAGCAGAGATCCCAATTATGCTGAAAGAAATGCACGAAGGCGAACATCAAAGAAAGCGGAAACTATTTCTTCAGATAGATGAGAAATACTATTGTCCAACCATGGAGGATGACGCAGTTGCTTTCGTCCAGAGGTTAAGGAATTTCATATCCACAGAAACCTTATCCATGTACCAGCAACCACCCTGTATTCAATAAGCAGTCTTTGGACCTTTTATAGTTGGGGACCCGACATCATTGGGAAGATCAATATGCCATCCTCAAAATATCACGAGTATATAATAACATCAACCGAATACTTTACCAAATAGGTCGAAGCCATATCTTTATAAGGAACGAACGGAACCACGATCGCGACATTCATTAAGGAGCACATTATCTGTCGTTTTGGCGTGCCTAAACATATCATCACCGACAATGGCACCCTTT
The DNA here is from genome assembly GCA_023529315.1 of Papaver bracteatum. Classification (NCBI taxonomy): domain Eukaryota; kingdom Viridiplantae; phylum Streptophyta; class Magnoliopsida; order Ranunculales; family Papaveraceae; genus Papaver; species Papaver bracteatum. The sequence goes on from JAJJWX010003498.1 coordinate 1,944,595, forward strand.
TCGCGAACAAGCAAGTACGAGAGTTACTCGAGGAATATGGGATTAAACAAGTCTTCTCCACCGTATACTACCCCCAAGGGAACGGGCATGCTGAAAGCACCAAAAAAACTATGATTTGAATCCTCAGTCGGACAGTTCATGATAATCCTTATACATGTCATGAGCAATTGCCAATGGCACTCTGGGCATACCGGACGTCACCATAAAGTTCCACTGGGGTCTCTCCCTATTCTCTTGTTTATGGAACATACGTTATCCTCCCGACGGAAGTTAAAATCCCATCATCCAGGATTGCCGAAGCAAGGGGAGTTCGATGGAATAAAAATGAGTCCTTGAGTGCCAGAGTCGCGGAATTGGACACTGTAGACTCCATGAGGGCCAAAGCAGAAGAACACGTACAAGCATACAGAAATAGGGTTTCCAGAGTGTACAACAAAACCGTGAAAGCTCGAATTTTTCAAGTAGGAGACTCGCTACTGAAGACTGCTAAACACATCCAGCAAGACACATTTGCACCAAAATTCTCCGAAAAATGAGAAGGTCCTTATATAATCACGAAAGCATACAACAATGGGTACTACAAAGTCATTAAAGATGACGGAGGAAAACTGGAAGCGGTCATCCATGGGAAATGGCTTAAGGCATACTACTCCTAACCACCGCCTCGCCCCGCCGTATCACAAGCACGGATAGCCAGGCATCTTTCCACTTTCTTCCATACCCCAAATATTGAGTCTTTTCTTTTATTTGATTGAAGCAAATCAATAAAATTCTCTTGTTTTTTCAAAAAAAATAAAAAGAAAGAAAGAAAAGAAAGAGCAAGAGCATGCTTGAAACCCAGAAAGAAACCGAACATCTCACAACCATATAACTCAGAAAAGGCCGTCCAAAATATTGTAATCTCTGGAAAGCATCATCTTTAACCGGATTTGATACCTCTCAGTCATACTCTTTAAGTTCCGGATTGACTCTTCCACCTTTTGTGACTCTATGGCCAGAGCTTTCTTCTCCTTCAGAATATCCTTTGTAGTAGGGACCACGCCAGCAAGAATACCGGCTATGTTAAATTTCACAATTTCAAGATGATGTCGCAACCAACTAACATTGAACTTCAGAGATTCACAGGTTGACACCATGTTCTCCCACTTTTGAATAGTTGCCTCCACGAAGACACGGATACATATACTCTCCATTTTAACAACCATAGGCAAGAGACAATTCACTATAAAAACTAAAGCGGACGAACAATATTGCACCACGTCCCTGGTGGCAGCATGGCCTTATTTCCTCCATATCTTTGTATAAAGAGTTACGAATTATTTCCGCACCAGAAACCTACCAACGTTTCGGTAGTTAGAGGAAAGACACCTCATACGGGTTCCAAACAATACAAACCTGCATTGGGATACTCATGGAAATAAATTCCTAAGTCGGCGTTCTCCAGATCTGCGACGGCTGGTAGGATCAATCTCGAAGAAAAAGGGGTAACCAAATCATCTTTATCAATGATGGTAACACATGCTCTGACAGGATATCTCTACATAGAAGGAAAACTTTTATTATTCATCGGCAAATAAAGAAACACTTGTTGATCAATAAGAACATATCGGTATAATTTTCTTGACCCGAACGACGCGGATGGGGGAATTATCGCAAGAGTCAAGCCTAGCACGTTTGGCTGGAAAACCTAGTTGGCTCGAGGACGATTCACTTCTGATCGACATGATGAAAGTTGGACTTGATGAGAAGAAATATTTGTTGAAGATTGGGAAGACGACACAACTTCACCAGGCGTAAATACTATGGAAGCCCTAAAGGAAGAAAGAAAAACTCAGACTGAATAGGCGGAACATGATAGAATAACGGTCGGGAAATCAGCCTTAAACGAAACGCCTCATCAAAACCCCAATGAAAGCTAGGAGGGATAAGAGGGTGTGATACTTTAATATTCTAAAGGGGAAAGGATTTCCCATTGGCATCGAATAATAAAAAATCGGGCCGCAAAGGCAAATCGCATTCGTGCTGAGCCGCCCATGCATGCCTTGCCTCGCCCAACCATGCCTTTCCGTGACCATACCAAGACATTTGCTCTATTACCACGACCCCACCATGCTTAGTTGTCCGTGTACATCTCACCTTGCCATGGTCTCACCATGCCAGGCCTCCCGCTCCACTGTCGTGGCCCTATCATACCAAGTCATCTACGCACGATTTCCTTAGTTCTGATGGTGAGGACGTCGAGGCTCGTGCTAACTAGGAGGTCGAGGATAAGAAAAAATATGATACTGGAAAGAGTGTTGGTGGTGGTGAGGGTTCCTCTGAAGCATCTGTAGAGGGCTTCGAGCGGTCTCTGACACTTGATGGTGATGACGCCACGCTGGAGTGGCTTATGAATAAATACTTGATGTTTGTGTCTAACCCTGCCCCAGTGATCCCTGGTGAGAAGATTTACAATGCTTTAACTCGTCAGAGAATGTTGTTAATATCTCATGATGAAGTTGTGAAGGCCTGGGAGAATAATTTGGGAGCTAGTTCCCCAAGTCTTCTAGTCGATCCCCCGTCTTCCATTGCCGGTATGATGGCGATTGTTGATGGGTATCACCATGGTGTCCCTCAGCAACGGATTCTTAAGGTAAGTTGTCGAAATCTTTCTTAGGCGAAGGATCCAATATTGCAAGTTTTATAATCATTACTTGTCTATCATTGCAGATGATGAGAAATGAACACTGCAACCATACCTTGTACCAATTTTTCAAGTCGAAGGCCCTTAAACTAGAGGCCAAGCTTCGTCACAGATAAGGTGAGTTAACTGCTGCTGAGGTACTCATCGCTGCTAAGGATCAATAGACACTGGATTTGAAGAACCGGTTGAAGGGGATGGAGCGGTTGGGTAGTAAGGATGATAAGATTCGTCTTGAGCTTGCATTGGTTCGTAGTGATTTGGAGAGGGCCCTTACTAATGCTTCTTCTTCTCAAGGTTTGTTTATTCTCTTATACTTTTCTTCCTTCCGTCTTCTTAGTGTGATGTCTGAGTCTCCCCCCTCATCTTCATCGGGCGACCCCGGAGAGTTAGCATGGCTTCGAAGTGATAAAGATTGTCAAGCTTATCGTATTACAGAGTTGGTGCAGTAGATTAAGGATGAGGCTGATACATGTAATGCTCAGGATGATGAGCACAACGCCTTGATGGCTAAATAGTAGGAAATGCATAGCCAAATGGTCGATATGAAGAATCTGTATAATTCCGACCGTCGTTTATTCAACGGTACCATGCTATGGACTCGTGAGAACCTTCGTTTAGAGCGTGAGTCTGTTTCCCGTTTAGAAACTAAGGTAACGGCTTTGGAAGAAGAGCCGAGTCATGCTCGATCTTCCCACGGTATTAAGACTCAGAGTTATATACAATAACTTATTCACGAGAGTGACGATGCTAGGGCCTAGGCTCATGCCCTTAGCAGTGCTTTAACTGCTTCTCGGGGCGACGTTACCCGTTTGGTTGATTCTGAGAAATATCTTGAAGTTAATATGTATAGGCTCACTAAAGGCATAGAAAAGATGAATGATGAAGTCAATCGGCTTCGTCACTTAGACTCCATGAAGTAGGTAGAGTTAGATGAGTGTCAGTTTTCTCTTATGACCCTCTGGTTGGACTATAAGAAAATATCCGATGAGTATGATTTTCTTGACGAAGCCCGGGACGCTGCAATTAACGAATATGAGATAGATTCGGCTAATGTCGAAGGTATATATTTGTTTGGTCATGGGTAAATTTATAATTCCTTTTGCTAACTCTTTTGTACTTTCCTTTTCATAGCTCGATATACAACTTAACCTTGCAAATGAAGATCTTAAAAAGGCTCAATCTTCCTTAGCGTACCATGAGGGTCATACTAAGTATTACGAAGGATTGGCAGGGTCCCGTGATGAAGTGGTAAAGGAAGCATCCAAATAAGTAGCTCTTTTGAGGTCTGTGTTGAAGCAGTCTAAGCTCAAATCTATTGTTATTGCACACAAGGCTCGTTGTCAGCTTGCCGAAGAGATTAACAAGACTCTTACTAGGATCGACCAAGGCCTTAAGAAGGATTATAACATTGTTAAGCAGTATCCCCGTCGCCCTATTCCTAAGCCTATGACTTTTGTCTTCGATCCTTCTTCGGGAGGTAGTATTCCGTCATCCCAGAATAAGGATCATGTTGATCACGCTGGATATTCTAAGGAGGAATAAGTTTCTAAAGTTATTATAGAAAGTTGATATTTGTTGATTACTCGGCTTTGGACCATTTTTTGTATATTCTGTTTTTCTGTTGTCTGATTTCCCATGCTTGTAATCAACTTTTTATGGAATGGATCATCGTTTTCTTAGACGTGCATGATTCTAGTGTACATGCATTGTTAGTTTATACCTTTTTAAATAACGAAAGAGCCTACTTGAAAGAAATACATAAATTAGGTGGTAGTAAGCGTTTGTTTGCAATGACGAAGATATGCACCTTTGTTATTGGATTTGGTCTTGTCACCCCACTGGCTAATCCTTGGCCATAGGATCACCAAACGGTGGGGGTTGGTGCAGCGTTCTTGGTTATGTAATGCATTATTAGATTATTTACATGCATTCATTCCTCTGAACTGTTGTCTTGTTGATTGGTTGGGTATCTCTTTCTGTTGGAATCCTTCCCTATGGTCCTACACTTATAGACACTGATAGGGGAGTCCCAAGAGATTGTAAGTGGTTACTTTTCCCAAAATATATTGCACACAAAAGGTTTTAGATTGATGTGGTGACGTTTGATATTCCTCATCCAGAGATAAAGACATGTTGAGATGATACGCTGCCCTCTTCTTCTGCCATTCTTTACGTAGATGCACGTCTGCGTTGCTTTTATGGGTAGTATATCTTGAGATATTTCGCATTCCATGGATGCCCGAGGACTTCTCTTTTTAGATTACATAGGTAGTAAGATCCATTCCCTGCGATATCATGTATTAAAAATGGTCCTCCCCATGTTGGTGCCAATTTGCCCCACTTTTTCTCTCATTGGTATTGTGGTATGGTTCTCAACACGTATTGTCCTTCTACAAAAATTCTGAGTTTAACCTTCTTGTTATACTCTTTATCTAGCCTTCGTTGGTAGTTTTCCATCCTTTGTAGTGCATTCTCCATTCTCTCTTCTAGTTCATCAAGTCTTTCGAGCATCATGTCAGTTATAAGGTTTTTCTCCCAGGCCTCAGTCTTTGTGGTTGTTAAGTGCATATTTTGCATATATTTTGTGTCGAATCCATGCTAGTAATTACTTAGTTTCTTGAGAATTATTTTATATTACTCTTGTTTTCTCTTATTTATGTTTTGCTAGGTGAATCGTCCAAAAGAAGTGAATTTTCACTTAATTGTGCAATAAAATAAGTTAGCCGAAAGCGGAGAAGGGCCAAAGACCAAATGTAACTCATTCAAATAAAGGATTTCTTGATATCATCTCGAAGAGGACGAAAAGACGAAGCCAACGGCGAAAGAACGGAGTCATTCCGACGCCGTATGAAGAAATTGCAATCATTCGAATCTAGTCAAAGTTGTGCAATATCTGAACCTACAGATTTGTTATAGGCACCCATGTTTATTTCTCGAGGCAGCCACAAAACAAGAACTAAACTGTCAGTCTTGCAAGACTGACAGTTGATTGCGATAGGAAGAATAATGGGTGACGCTGATGACTTATGAGAAAAATTCAATAGAGAATGGAAGAGAGTTTGCTGCCAGTGAATGAGAACCGAGCTGTGGAAGAAAAAAAAGAAGAGAGCAGAGAGTAATGTTGTGAAGGTTGCTACCATGGATCAATGGTAATTCATGTTGCTGTATATTCGATGATGGAATATGTTGTTGTTGATAATCACGGTAGTTGTTGCTAGACGATGGAGGAAGCTATAGTTAATAGTGGTTATGGCAGTTGAGCTCGAGAGAGTAAGAGAAGAAGAACTCGAGCATTGGAAGTGAAGATGAGATGAAAATGATCTCATCTCGATGCTGTAAATGGAGTTGGAGAATTGTTGAGTAATGTGAGTTATGTTAAGAGTGTAATTGGAGTGTCAACTTTATATTTAAGTTGTGTGTGTGTAGACTACACATGTGGGTGTAAGTCAAAAAGAGAAGTGTTAGTATTATCTTTTCAATTAATCAAAATAGAGAGAGAGAGAGTAAGAAGAACCATAAGAGTTCCTACTTCTCCATTATCAAAATTCATCAAAAACATCTACATTTAATCACCCAAAATTCTAACAATTGGTATCTAGAGCTTAAATCTATTAGATTTGATCTTGGTGAGTAAAAAAATCCATTTCTACCCATTAAATAAAAAAAAATCAGCAACATTTAAAGTTTTCAAAATCTAGATCTAGAAAAGAAAAAACCCAATTTCTTCAATCAATCATCAACCCAATCAATGGAAAGTTCTAGCAACTCAAGTCTTTATATTCAACAACCCTCAATACCACTTTTTCATGGAGAAAATTATGATTTTTGGGCCATCAAAATGAAGACCTTGTTCATGTCTCAAGATGTGTGGGAGATTTTTCAAGATGGGTATGATGAAATTGAAGATACATCAACTCTAGAAAAATAAAAAAAGGATTTACTTAAGGAGAGTAGGAAGAAGAATGCTAAAGCATCCATGTACATTCAACAAGGAGTTGGAGACACTATTCTACCAAGAGTAATTCATTTTCCTAATGCTAAAGAAGCATGGGATATTCTTCAAAAGGATTATGGAGGTGATAAGAAGGTAAGAGAATTAAAATTACATCATATAGAAGAGATTTTGAAAATCTAAAAATGAATGAGAATGAATGTTTGAATGAGTTTTCTTCAAGAGTTGTTGAAATTGTTAATAACATGTTGATGTGTGGTGAGAAGATGGAAGAAAGAAGAATTTTTGAGAAGATATTGAATTGTTTTCCAATTAAATTTGAACCTATTGTGGCAATTTTGGAGGAGACAAAGGATTTTGCTACATTGAAGTCACAAGAATTATGGGCTTCTTTGAAAGTGTATGAACTAAGGGTGTCAAGGCATTCCGAAAAATCAATTGAAAGTGCATTTGAATCAAAATTGAGCTTGAACTCAAAAAATTCAGCAACATATAAAAATGAGTACAAGGGTGAATCAACATCAAACTTCAAAGGAAAGGGAAAATGTAAGAAAGGAGGAGCTAAATCCAACAACTACACAAAGAGTGATACTTCTCAAGTACCAAGGTGCAATTTTTGCAACAAAAATAGTCATTTGGAGAAGAATTGTTGGAACAAAGGAAAACCCCAATGTCTTCATTGCAAGAAGTATGGACATTTGGAGAAGGATTGTAGGTACAAAGGTGAAGAACAAGCCGGTAGAGCCGAAGAGAAAGGAGAAAGACAAAATTTGTTTTATGCTTGTCAAAGTGCTATGGAGACTTCCAAAAGCGAAGTGTGGTTTGTAGATAGTGGTTGTACAACTCATATGTCCGGTGTGAAGAGCTTGTTTGTTGACATGGATACATCCATAAACTCTCTAGTGAAGATGGGTGACGGAAACATGGTTCAAGCTAACGGAAGAGGTACAATTTGCGTGCAAACTATCAATGGAGCAAAATACATTAGAGATGTGTTATATGTTCCGGATTTGGCACAAAATTTGCTTAGTGTTGGGCAACTTGTGGAGCTTGGTTATGCTTTCCATTTTGGATATGGATATTGCACCATTTATGACAAGAAGAACAACAACAAGAGACAAGTCATGAAGAGTATCAAGATGGAGAAAAATAGAACCTTTCCAATTATCTTTGAAAAAGAGAAGAATGTTGCATTGAGGATGGAAACCATTGATGAAACATGGTTATGGCATAAAAGACTTGGGCATTTGAATTTCAATAGTCTCAAGGTACTTTCCAACAAGAACATGGTGCAAGGACTTCCACAACATATCAACCACAAGGATAGAGTATGTGAAGGGTGTGCACTTGGGAAACAACATCGCCAACCATTCCCAAAAGGTGTAGCATGGAGAGCAAATGAACTTCTTGGTTTGGTACATACCGATATGTGTGGACTAATGAACACACCAACTCATGGAGGTAATAGATACTTTATCTTATTTATTGATGATTTAAGTCGTATGACTTGGGTGTACTTCATGAGACAAAAATCCGAAGTTTTTAGCATCTTCAAGAAGTTCAAGAGCCTTGTTGAAAATCAAAGTGGTCACTACATAAATTTTTTGAGAAGTAATAGAGGTAAAGAGTACAAAAACAAAGAGTTTGATAAATTTTGTGAAGATGAAGGCTTGGAAAGGCAACTAACCGTGGGTTATACTCCTCAACAAAATGGCGTTTCCGAGAAAAAGAATCAAACCGTTATGGAGATAGCGAAGTCCATGCTTCATGAGAAGGGTATGCCTAAAGTGTTTTGGGCTGAAGCAGTCAACACCGCTGTCTACTTGATGAATAGGTGTCCAACAAAAGCCGTATGGGATAAAACTCCTTTTGAAGCATGGAGTGGGAGAAAGCCATCGGTAAGACATCTCAAAGTTTTTGGTAGTGTGTGTTATTCTCAAATTCCTAAAGTGAAGAGAACAAAGCTTGATGAATCAAGTGAGAAATGTGTATTTCTCAGATATAGCCTCCAATCAAAAGGTTATAGGTTGTTTAGCTTGAATAACAACACAATGATTACAAGTCGTGATGTCTTGTTTGATGAAGGAACTTCATGGAATTGGGAAGAAGGTAAAGTTGAGAAGAGAACCATTATTGTTGATGAAGAGCAAGAGAATTCAGCAACAAATGAAGTTGAAGAAGGTGAAGAAAATGAGGAAGAACTACCTCAAACACCTCCAAGTACAAGACAAGGAGCATATCCAAGTATGACTCCAAGTACTAGTGCATCAACATCACCACCACCACGACCAAAGAAGATGCAAAGGTTGTGTGAAGTGTATGAAAGATGTAACTTTTGTATGGTGGAACTGGAAAATTTTGAAGAAGCATAAAAAGAACCGGTTTGGATAAAAGTTATGGAAGAAGAAGTTTTTGTCATTGACGAGAACGATACATGGGAGAAGGTATCAAGGCCAAGTGACAAAGAAGTTATTGGTGTGAAGTGGATCTACAAGGTGAAGTACAATGTGGATGGATAAGTTCAAAGGCACAAAGCAAGGTTGGTGGCAAAGGGATATTCACAACAACCCGGCATCGACTACAATGAGACTTTTGCACCGGTTGCTCGTCTTGACACCATTAGAGCCGTGATTTCTATGGCTTCCCAAAAAGGTTGGTTACTTTATCAACTTGATGTCAAATAAGCATTTTTTAATGGATAACTCCATGAAGAGGTCTATGTAGAACAACCACAAGGTTTTGTGGTGGAAGGAGAAGAAGACAAAGTTTACAAATTGAAGATAGCTTTGTATGGCCTCAAGAAAGCACCAAGAGCTTGGTATAGTGAGATAGATGGGATACTTCAAAAGGCAAAACTTCAGCAAAAGCAAGAGTGAGCCTACACTATATGTGAAGACCAAAGGTACGTCTATTCTCATCGTTGCCTTGTATGTTGATGTTGATGATCTTATCTTTACGGGTAATGATGTTCATATGATTGAACAATTCAAGAGAGAAATGATGATGAAATATGAAATGAGTGACATGGGTTTGCTCAAGTACTTCCTTGGTATTGAAGTTCACCAAAGTTAAGATGGAGTGTTCATTTCTCAAAGCAAGTATGCCGAAAAGGTGTTGAAGAAATTTGGTATGCTTGGTTGTAACCCCACATCAACACCACTTGTAGTGAATGAGAAACTCAAGAAAGATGATGGAGGAAGAAAGGTTGATGAGACTTACTATAGAGGTTTTATTGGAAACTTGTTGTATCTTACACATACAAGACCCGACATCATGTTTGCTTCAAGTATGCTTTCTAGGTTCATGAGTTCACCTAGTCATCTACATATTGGCGCGGAAAAGAGGTTGTTGAGGTACATACAAGGAACAATGAATTTTGGAATCATGTATTCTAGAAATTTGGATGTCAAATTAGTTGGCTATTGTGATAACGACTTGGGAGGATGTATTGATGACATGAAGAGTACATCGGGGTATGCTTTTTCTCTTGGTTCGGGTATATTTACATGGGCATCGAAGAAGCAAGAAACCATAGCTCAATCCACAGCGGAAGAGGAGTATATTTCAGCATCAATAGCTACATCTCATGTTGTATGTCTAAGAAGAATCATGGAAGACATTCAAGAGAAGCAAGAAGAAAGCACCAAAATCTTTTGTGACAACAAATCGGCAATTGATATGTCCAAAAATTCGGTTGAGCATTATAGAGCAAGACACATCAAACTCAAGTACCATTTCATTCGAGAAGCGGTTGAAGATGGTGAGATAGAACTCAAGTATTGCAAGACGGAAGACCAATTTGCGGACATATTCACCAAGGCACTTCCCAAAGGAAAATTTCAACATTTCCGTGAACTACTAGGAGTAGAAGAACATCATATTAAGGAGGATATTGTTGAGTAATGTGAGTTATGTTAAGAGTGTAATTGGAGTGTCAACTTTATATTTAAGTTGTGTGTGTGTGTAGACTACACATGTGGGTGTAAGTCAAAAAGAGAAGTGTTAGTATTATCTCTTCAATTAATCAAAATAGAGAGAGAGTAAGAAGAACCATAAGAGTTCCTACTTCTCCATTATCAAAATTCATCAAAAACATCTACATTTAATCACCCAAAATTCTAACAAGAATCACTGTGATGGGCTGAGTTAGTGACGGAGATGAAATTATGCATGAGTAATTGGACGAGTAAAACAAAAAGTGATAGAGTAAGTTCAGGAGTCTGGTTTATGGAGTTAGAGCTCGAATGAAAGTGACGCTGCAATTCAGAGTTCGAGTTTGAATGGGTCAGTGAGGTGATCATGGCTGGTGGATACGATGGAGGAGAAGAGTAGAAGCCGTGTTTTTTGGCAGAGATGAGATGTGGAGTACGAGTTGGTTTAGAAGCAGAGCTTGGCTGTTGTTAAAGATGATAACAAAGAAGAGATAGAGAATAAGGTAGAGTTTTCCGAGTGATGGAGTTGCCTGTGAAGATGTCAGTTGATAATGGTTGGTGCTCGAATGACGGAAGACGCATTATTGCTATTAGCTGTGAGTCTATGGTTCTGAGAACAGGGAGGATCTCGAGTCTGTTTTGGAATGAAGGAATGATGATGGCAGTTGATAAACTCGAGTTTTCCATGGAAGCCGAGAAGGAGTTGGAAGTAATATGAAGATGAGTTGAAGTTGTGATCATCTCTATGATGGAACTAACGGAGAATGGTGTTGGTTGAGTTTACAGGGTATGGATATGGTCATGGGTGTTTGCTATAGTTATTGTGTTCGAGAGATGAATGGGCTGTATTGATGATCAATGGATAACTCGAGACTAAACAGACTCATGGACAAAATGATGTTTGTTGGGACGCTGATGAAGTTGAACTGAAGAGGACGACGGGCAGAGTTTGGCAGTGAAGGTGGCAGCGATGAAAAGACGATGATGGAGAAAACTTCTTCACGATTACCAGAGTGTACGTGAGATAGCCGGAGTAAACCAAAACTCAGGGGAAAATTATATTCACGGAGGGAGAAGTGTCCGTGGTTCTGCGAAGTGAATGAAAATCCAGCAGAAATTATCGCTGGTGATGTTTCTGTCCGAGGGAAATTTGGAAACTATGCCTGTCAGTTCCAGGAAAATGACAGGCCAATGACAACCCAAAGAGAGTTAAGATTTGGTTTTGGGATGGACTTATTCCGTATATGTGAAGCCCAATAGTTGTTTGGGTTAGTATTTTGCACAACCATGACTTGGGCGTGAGCTTGTTATGGGAATTTGGCCAAGTTTTGGCAACCATTCGACCGGGATTCGAGCACGGGCACAACTAAAATTGGGACACCTATATAAGAGAACTTCTAATATTTTTTGGGACATATCATATAATCTTTTATCAAGCCATTGGAGAGGAGAACTCAAGGGAGAAAAGCTAGGGTTTTGGAGCACTCTTCATCACCGTAACTATTTCTTTACTATTTTATTATACGAAACTCATGGGTTTTGTTAGTCCCATGAGTAGCTAAAATTCTTAATGATTGGGGATGAATTCTAAGTTCTAGACATGATTTGAGTTATTATATAAATCTATTTTTAAGCTCTTCACATGATTATTGATTGTTTATACTAATTGGATATTTATGATTAATTAATAGATTGTTTAGGTGGCCAACTAAATTAATTTGTTAATTGAATCAAATTCTAATATTGAGTTAGGAAATAAGTAATAGTCAAATAATTCATACAAAAGTAGAGAACACAAGACCTTGCAGAGGGATTTTGTTTAGCGATTGTGTGTTTAAACAACACTAGAAAGTGGCCCTTGAGATAAGAGTCTAACTACTAGGATAAATCTATAATTCACAAAAGATAAAGCATTCGGAGAAATTACACCTTGAGTGATCTACTACTAGGTGGTTTAGACGAATAGAATCTGGTATTGGAGAGCTTCCATACCCAGTGATATAAGGAATTTAGGGGATAACACTAAGATAGTTGTTATTCCACGGTTGGTAATAATTTGTGATTAATTGTATTAATGGATGAATATAATAACTTGATGACAGTTTAGTAACGAAGAAGGATTCCCTGATCATATTTCTCTCCATTGCTTGCAACTTAATTATTTTTAATTGCTTTGATTTTATTTTGAATCTAAAACAAAACCCCCCATTGTGACAATTTTGACAACTAAATCTCCATGCTCTTCGTGGGAACGAACTTGACTTCCATTATATTATTTTTAATTAGTGGAAAATATCTTGAATAATTTGTTGCACCTACGACACGCATCAGTTGTGGGAATGATAATTTCCGTTGGGATGACGGCTTCGGCTCCGTAAGTGAGGAGAAAAGGTGACTCTCCGGTTGCGGACCTTCGTGTTGTTCGGTATGCCCATAACACATTGTGTAATTATTCGCACCATTGACCCTTAAGTTCGTGCAGCTGTTTCTTGAGGATAAGAGCAAGAGTCTTATTTGTAGCCTCAGCTTGGCCGTTGTTTTGTGGGTAGATGGGAGTTGATTTGTTCTTCCTGATCTTGAAGGTGTCAAAGAGCATGTCTATGTTTTTTACTTGTAGTTGCTTACCGTTGTCGGATACAATTTCTAAGGGAATGCCGAATCTGCATATGATGTTTTGAAAGATGAATGTGAATATTTCCACATCTCGGATTCTAGCAAGTGCTTTAAATTCTACCCGTTTTCTAAAGTAGTCTGTAGGTACAATCAAGAATCGTCTTTTTCCTGACCCTTCGATCATGGGACCGACGATGTCTACTCCTCATTTAGAAAACGACCAAGGGTTGTCCACTGAGTTTAGCTTTGTTGTCGGGGCATGGATTCTTCTGGAAAAACACTGGCACTCCTCGCATCTTCTTGACATCTTGGAAACATCTCGTATCATCTGTGGCCAATAATATCCTTGCATTTTGGATTTGTTGGCCATCGATCTCATTTCAATGTGATTACCGGCGTCCCCATAGTAGATATATTTTAGAATCCGATTCCCCTCTTCTCTGGATAGGCAACGTAAAAAAGGTCCCAGGAAATACTTTTTGTAGAGAAGGCCGTCCTGAAGATCATATCTCCTTGCCTTGGATTGTATTTTTCTGTCTTGCTTCAAATCCTAGGGGAGCGTTCCTTGTTTAAGGAAGAGGTATACGTCGTTTCTCCAGTCTTCTTCCCGTCCGTAGTATTCGTCTTCGTTAGCCCTTGACATTATGTCATCCTCAACGAAATTTTCAGCGATATCTTCTCATGTATCGTCCTCATCTATATACTCTTAAACATTGTCTTAGCGATGAGTAAAGAGGTCTTGTAGTGAAACAATAGAGGGTTCATACACTCTTGAGATTTTAATGGCTTTGACGCTTTCGTCTTATAGCATGGATGATATGCATGCCAATGCATCAGCATGCCTGAGGTATTTTCTGCCTAGGTGTCGGAACTTGATGCTAGGTATTTGGGAGGCTAGAGTTTGGACCAATGCCATATATGACGAAAGGGTTTCGTCGTATACATTGTATGTTAAACCTATCTTCCGTATAACTAGTTGTGAGTCACTTATCAGTCGTGTATTTGTTATTCCCAATTCTATTATTAAGCAAAGGGCATGTATGACAGCTTCTTATTCAACGATGTTGTTGGTGTATGTTAGAGCATTGCTCGATCGAACTCGCATGCGTTTCTATCTCAAGCACATTTGTCAATATTATTGATCAAAACTATAAAGTATTGATTTCTAGTCTACTATAGCTAAGGTCTCGGACTAGGATAGAAAGTGTAGTTGAGCTCAAGAACTCCATGGCAATCATCATACAAGATGAATGACTACTTAAGAAACTAGTGGATCTTCATCGACTAAAAGGTATGTGGAGACTTGAACTTATCTATCACTCAAAAGTCTATCTATTATATCTCCTATCTTGAGACAAAAGTCGTTTACTATATAGACTAAGAATATGAACATATGATATTTCGATTTGAGTACATCTCGCTTATAAATTTCTCGAAATATGTTGGTAAAGATTTCGCTTTAGCCAAGTTCATATTTACCTAGTGACGAAAGTCATGTTATGTTTCAATCATCTTGGAAATCGCTCTGACGAAAAATAGTTTGTGAATAACAACTATATAACGCCCTCTGAGAATGTTTCAATGATTGAAATGAGAGTTTAGATTTATAACCATTGGGGGATATAAACATTGTTGTGGAAACACATATATGTATAAGTCCTTAGCACTTGAGCCGAAGTTTGCGAGCTTTGTTGATCAAGTGAAACCGGAACGTGAGTTGTAAACTCAGTCTGCAAACCCAGTCCGCGAACCGGCGTAGTTCTCGAACCCGAGAATTTCTGCTGGAGTTGAAGCTCAGTTTCAGTCCGCGAACTGACGGAAGTTCTCGAACCCTAGAATTTCTGCTGGAGTTTTTGAACTCCAACCGGTTAACTTGAGTCCACGAACTCAGTCCGCAAACTCAAGATGGTTATGTCTGAAAACGATGATTCGTGAACTTATCTTAATTATCTAAGGAATGCTTTTGCAAACCGTGGCTTTATAGTTCATGAATTGATTCGAGTTAATCACATCGTTTTTGATTCAATTGTGTCTTGTGTATTACATGAGATCTCATATCAATTGAACAACTCTCTAACTAGTTCATTTGAGTCATTTGGACTAGTTATGGTGAAGAAAAATATGGTTGATATGAAAGTTACCATTTGGTTGACTAATATTAGACCAACCATTGTATACATTTGGGGTATGGTTCCAAAATCGTCAAGTACATGTGTGTATGGCAAGCTAAGTTTTCGATCTTACGGTTGAGAGATATTAACTTGTATCTAATCAGGTTTTCATCTAGCGATGAATATTGAATGCTTTGTTACTAAGCTAACATTGATTGCAAACCCTGATTTGAAAGACTATATAAGGGAGAACTCTAGCAACTAGGAAACATAATCTCCACACATTCTGTGTGATACTAGTTTGATAAGCTATAGTCGATTCTTCTTTAACCTTTGGTTTTCTTCTTCTAAAACCAGGTTAACGACTTAAAGACTACATTGGGATTGTGAAGCCAGGACGATATTACTTTTCTTGTAGTTGTGTAATCTGATCTTTCCGTTTCTATCATACGAGTACAATTGTAATAATTGTCTTGAGATTTCTATCTCTGATAGGCAAGATATACAAGTAGTTACAAACATCTTCGTCTCATTGTTTGTAACTCCACAATATCTTTTTTCGCTGCGTCGATTAAGATTATTGTGAGGTGATTGATAAAACTGAGCTGTTATTAGAGAATATAACTCTGGTTTTATTGATTGGTTCATGTTCACCTTGATTTATCAAAATACAGAACAAAACTTGTCGTGGGAGACGAATTTATCTATTACCTGTAGACTTTTCTGTGTGAGACATATTTTTTTATTAAAGTCTTTGACTTTGGGTCGTAGCAACTTTTGGTTGTGGGTGAGATCAGCTAAGGGAATCAAGTGCGCAGTATCCTACTGGGATCAGAGGTGTAGGAGCATAATTGTACCTTGGATTATTTCTTTTCCGCATTATATTTTTATATAATTGAAATAATACAGGTTGTGCATTGTTCAATCAATTAGAATATTCGACCATTATTGGTTGTTGATTTAAATTGATTGACACTTGGATATTGGTCTTTGGTACCATCCAAGTTATCTCTCTTTGATTAAGACTCGTGAATTGTATTTGCTTGAGTGAATCTAATTGAGAGATTGAGATAATAACTCCTTGAGTAGTTTCTATTGATTGAGTCTAGTTGATTCTCTAGAAAACAACTCGGAGTTGTCCATACAGATTTCTAATCGAATTATTGGGTGAGGTTGTTAGACCCCCGATTTTTCAGTGTGCCCATGGAATTCCAATCTAAGAGCATGCACGATACGATCCCCTATGGGGGAGGTGATTATGATGCCTACGCCCGCACCTTCCCTATTTATTGACCCGTCTACGAAGACCTCCCATCGTCTTTGGTTTGATGGTTCCAGAATATCGACTGGATCTTTTTTGTCTTCCATTTCTGGTGTTCTCTTTACCTCCTCGTCATCGACCAGGGGTAAATCAGCTAGAAAATCCGCCAAAACTTGCGACTTTTGGGCATGATGGATCTCATGGATTATGTTGAACTGATTAAGATGAGTGTTCCATTTCGCTATCCTTCCTACTTTCCCCACGCTTTTGAGAACAGCTTCCAGCGACACCTTGCATGGAACAAGAATGTAGTGAGTCAGGAAATAGGTTCTCAGCTTTTTAGTTTCCCATATAAATTACTAGTGATAAGATGAGTTGTTCAATCTTCGTGTAATTCCTTTCCGCCGAATTGAGGTTCTTGTTGGCATAGTAGATTGGTTGATCTATCTTCGTGTTCGTTTTGACCAACACTGTGCTGACCGCGTCCTCCGTTGCTGCTATGTAGAGATCTAGTAATTCATTGGGATCAGGCTTCTGTAGGTCGGGATCGAGGCCAAATATTCTTTGATTTTTTGGAAAGCTTCTTCAGACTCTGCAGTCCATTCAAATTTGCTTCCCTTTTTGAGGATGTTAAAGAACTGTCTACATTTGTCCGATGACCTGGAAATGAATCTTCTCAGAGCTGCTAGAGAACCGTTGAGTTTTTGAACTTCTTTTAGATTCTTCGGGGACGGCATTCCTATGATGTAAGGACCCTCAAGCTCGTCAATGCTATTAGACTAGTCAAGAGAAGATTTAGTCGCTAATGACACGGTTAGTTAATATAGATCTTAGTAAATAGAAATTAATCTAACAATAACTTAGATACGAATCTAGTGACATTAGATAAGTCTCGAAAAGTTATGCGGAATGGACTACCTGAACGTGTCAATCTGATATTGGACAAAGAGGATATCATCGGATAAGTATGAAGGGAAAATTAGTAATTCAATTTAGACCGACCTGTATGCCCATATCATATTGAGTGGGTGTATCAACAAATATCTTTGGTCTTATCTCAAATTTGTGCGTATGAGAAAGCCATTTTCTCTTCTCTTTTCTCTTTCTTCTTCTTTCTTCCTTCTTCTTCTCTCGTCCTGTTCTTCTTCTCTGCGATTGACTGAGGTTTAATATGAGTTTTTGTTGAGGTAAATAAGTTGAGGGAGGTGTATAGATGAAGAAGGGATTCACTGTTCTATAGTGTATGCGTGTCGTAACCACAACAAATTAATTAATACTTTACTACCTAATTAACAAGTAATATAGGGTAGTCAAGGTCGATCCCACGAGGAGCACGAGATTCTAGTCGTAAATTTGTCACACAAAAGGGGGGTTGAATTGTCACAAAAAGTAAATAAAGCAATTAAAGAGATAAGAGAAATCAATAAGAGAGATTAGATCAAGGAATCCTTCTTCGCTGCAAAACAATGATTAAAGTTATGTTCTTTTCCACTTCTTATTAGTCACAGATTATCACCAACCGTAGGATAGAAGGTTCGCTTAGCTAACCCCAAAATTCCTTATTTCACTGAGTAATAGGTTCGCTTAGTTATCGATTCTATTCAAAAGAACCACCTTGAGGTTCGCTTACAAGATGTAATTCCCCGAACGCATTAAGATTTATGAACTTAGGTTTAGTACTAGTAGTTAGACTCGGTTCGCTTGGTCCACTTTCTAGCGTTGTTTTCACACACAATTGCTCCACGGAATCCCTCCGCAAGGTCTCGTGTTTGCTACTTATGTAAATAGTCAAGAAACGATTACTTATCCCCTAACTTTCACTAGCTTTAGATTAAATTAACAAATTAATTTAGCGTGCACTCTAAACAACCTATCAATCAATCATAAACATTCTTATTAGCAAAAACACACGTAAAATACATAATTTACAAGAAAAATAGCAAAGAAAGCATAAACTACTAGATAGTAAATACGGTGTATTCTACACCTATCAAATTCCCCCACACTTAGACTTTGCTAGTCCTCGAGCAAATCAAACCAAAACTTACAACTTCAAAGCGTTCCAGCGTCCCAAGCATCCTAAGAGTTATGAAGACATAGAGTTTCTGCATGCTAGTAATAAGAAGTTAGAAATACTAAAGAACATATTCTCATTCTTAAATGTTGAGTGAGAAATAACCACACCATAATGAGAGAACACGTGTTTGAGAAACGATCAATAAGCATTTCGCCTCGACTTCTGCCTCACCTAAAAGGATTTTATGATAATTACACTCAAAAAGATGGCTTTTTTATGGGTCTCACATGTGTGCAGGTAGGAATGAAGAGAGAATTCCTGCAACACATTGAATGGTAGGAAGGATAACTTCCGAAATTTTGAAAAACCCACATCTTTTAACATTTTGAAAAACCATTTTTATAACGATCTCTAAGAAAGGAAATCAACCACTTATATCGAGGATGAGATTACTTACTTACCTTCACATCCGATTGCCAATTATGATAACACCACTCTCACGGAATCCAAAAGAAACGTCTTCCGCTCCTTGTCTTCATCTTCTTGGTCTTCGGCTTCAACTATTGGTGATAAACTCTTTAGCTTCATAAATCCTTAACAATTTGTAAACTTTTTCCTTAACTCCTTGTCGCTTGAAACTTCCTTATAGATTTTTCTTCCCCACGGCTTATTCAAAACAAAAAAATAATAGATATTTCTCTTGTCTCATATTTTTCAATTTTTTTTTTTTTTAGACAAGAGAAACAAAATACAAAACAAAGTGAAAAATAAAATAAACCATGGCCGTGGAAAAGTACTTTACCGCTTGATTCTTCACAACTTGTATCGTCTCGAAATCATAAACTTCAATAATTCTCACCTTTTGTTGTTCTTCGCTTTTGTAAATTAGTCTTAATACTTGGATATTGAATTACCTCATTGCATTTTAAGTCTTCAACATGTATGTAAAATCTGCTCATTGTATGTTGCTTTACTTGGATATAAAAATTTGCTCTTTTTCTTGTTTCATTGTTGCATTCAAACATTGAACCTTTTCAACTTTCCTTGTAGATTTTGATGTCGCTCCTTGTTGTTGATGTGGTGTTTCTATGGACCCGTTGTTGTCGAGCGAGAGAATGGTGCTAACTGCAAATCGAACTACAAGAAGGAGGCTTTCATCTATAGACGTCACCCTCATGATTGACAAAAATTAGCACTCAAGAGATCAAAATAGTGCTGAAATTGGTGTGAAATTGGGTAGCTCACCATTCTACCCGGAATTAACGTACGGTGACACACACTCAAAAGAAGCTCTTTAGTAAAGGAAGAACTTTTGGTCGGTGCCTCTCATGATATGAAAAATAGGTAGTCTCCACTAATGATTGATTAGCAACTATAATAACGCACTTCTCCCTGTACCAAATTTGCATCACCGGCATGATTAAATCCATTATTTAACACTCTAACAAGCAAGAAATCGAACGTAGTTCCCTAACACTTCCAAGTTCAATTATGTCGGTCAGAATCTCTATGTAATCATACCTAGAAGCATGCTAGTGACTCTAAAATCTCTAAAAGTTGAAAGTTTTATGCAAATTTTTTTTTTTTTTTTTTTTTGTGCAAAAAAATATATGCTTAGCCACTCCCCCACACTTAAACCTTACATTGTCCTCAATGTAATTGAATCGTCCAAGTAAAATCAAGGTGGGAAATCCTAATATGATATGGAACAAGAAAAAGAAATAACAAAATAAAAAGCAAAATAAAAGGATAAGAAATACAAAACCGGTGGGTTGCCTCCCACTTAGCGCTTGTTTTAAAGTCGACGGCCCGACATGGCTCTTGTAAGATTCACTCCCCATATACTAGCAATCGGAAAATTTGGGGATCTTCCCATAGTACCTGTTTTGCATACAATAACTCCATACAAATATTAGCACAAGAAAAGAATAGTAAAGTTATAGCTAGATAGAAATTTCCCCCACACTTATTCTTGTCCACACTCGGAAGTGTATAAAGAACATAGAATTTGGGAACTTCCATGTATTCCTCTTGGCAAACCTGCATAGTGTTAGCATCAAGTGTTTCCAATGGTGGATATCGAGAAACAAAGTCATTCAAAAATACTTTCGAAGCACATACATTCAAACCAATAAGAGTTAAAGGAGAAGAATCAATATGCAAAGGGTTAGACAAACCTTGCACAATTTCTTGTATTACGGTATCCTCCTCATTCTTAAAAAATTCGAGTGAATTAGTTACCTCTTGCATATCATGGTCCTCTATCAAACTTTGCAACCATTCTTCATCATTTTCTACCTTAACCAAAGTCTCGGCATCATTAAAATCATTGGAAAGTTCAATTGGGTCTTCCACAAATTCAATCAATTCGGTTTCATTATCGAGCATCACCTCTTCAACATTCTCATCATCGGAATCGGGCCATTCACTAAAGTGATTTTCGTCGGTAAAAATTGTAAGATATTCTTGTGAGGGTGTTACACCGTTTACAACAATAGGCAAGTCACACCCAATCTCCTCCTTTTGAATAGGTGAAGGATCGTTATTATGATCCGGAGTTGGAATAACTTCCTCATGGTTGCAACTTTCATACACTTCCGCGGACTCATAATTTTCCCTAAGGAATTTTTTCCAAGCACTAAATGCATCTTCCTCAAGCTCTACCTTTTGAATAGGTGATTGATCATTATTAAGATCAAGGCTCGAGTAATCTACACTAGCGTCATCAAAAGTTTCCAAAGGTTGGTCCTTTTCAACACAATCATCTTCATTATCGGAATCACCATAATAAGAATCTTCATTGGTTTCATAGCCTTTATCCCGACGTCGTTTAAGTTCCATATGAATGGTCCTACTAATTTCTGCGACAAGCTCTTCCGAATCTCCATCATCTTCCAATTTGTATAAATTTTGTGCAAGTTTACGGACATTCACACGCTTACCACCGTGTATAGAGTTTCTAGATTGTATATCCTTAAAAAGTGAAGGAAAAACACGATGAAGAAGAGTATATTCCCAACTCTCCATCTGCACATTACCGTCATAAGGTTGTTGATATGCATGAGAATATCCATAAAATTCCGTAGGATTTTGATCATAGCCAAAAGATTGATTTTGATTGTATCCTAAGGATAGTTGGAAGTTGCCATGATGTTGAGGTTGAAAACCGTATTGATTGTTGTAATATGCTTGCTCTTGTCCACCATACATGGAAAACCGGTACCTGAAAAATAATTCAAAAACTAAGTTAGATACGATAAAGAATCCAACAAAGCAAGAATAAAGCAAAAAGTAAAAAGAAAACAACTAAAATCATCCGATGCTCCCCGGCAACGGCGCCAAAATTTGTATGCGTGTCGTAACCACAACAAATTAATTAATACTTTACTACCTAATTAATAAGTAATATAGGGTAGTCAAGGTTGATCCCACGAGGAGCACGAGATTCTAGTCGTAAATTTGTCACACAAAAGGGGGGTTGAATTGTCACAAAAAGTAAATAAAGCAATTAAAGAGATAAGAGAAATCAATAAGAGAGATTAGATCAAGGAATCCTTCTTTGCTGCAAAACAATGATTAAAGTTATGTTCTTTTCCACTTCTTATTAGTCACAGATTATCACCAACCGTAGGATAGCAGGTTCGCTTAGCTAACCCCAAAATTCCTTATTTCACTGAGTAACAGGTTCGCTTAGTTATCAGATTCTATTCAAAAGAACCACCTTGAGGTTCGCTTACAAGATGTAATTCCCCGAACGCATTAAGATTTATGAACTTAGGTTTAGTACTAGTAGTTAGACTCGGTTCGCTTGGTCCACTTTCTAGCGTTGTTTTCACACACAATTGCTCCACGGAATCCCTCCGCAAGGTCTCGTGTTTGCTACTTATGTAAATAGTCAAGAAACGATTACTTATCCCCTAACTTTCACTAGCTTTAGATTAAATTAACAAATTAATTTAGCGTGCACTCTAAACAACCTATCAATCAATCATAAACATTCTTATTAGCAAAAACACACGTAAAGTACATAATTTACAAGAAAAATAGCAAAGAAAGCATAAACTACTAGATAGTAAATACGGTGTATTCTACACCTATCATATAGGCTTTGAGTGTAGAAGATGGTGTTGATGGAGAATCGATAAAAGGTAATTTGGGGTTTCTGTTTTAATTGATTTCTTTATGAAATTGAGTTTGGTATGGTATTTTATTTCGTGGTTTTGTTGTTAATTGAAGTATAGATAGGTTTAAGGAGTTTACTTTTAGTTTCATATAAAACTGGGGTTTGTGCTTTTCTTCCCCAATTTGGAATTAGGGTTCCTGAGTTTGAATTACAGTTGAAGAAGGCAAGATTAATAATGGTATTGAGTTTCTGATAGTGTTCTAGATGATTGTTAGGTATTTGTGTTGATGTTGGTGGTCTTAACTGAGGTTTTGGATCTGTTAAAGAATGAGAAATTGAGGAAGGTAAAAGATAAATTCAGAGTTGTATCTCAGGTGGGTGAAGTATTCTTAAGGTGGTGATGGAATTATGGGAATAGTTACCAGTGGAGATGCAGTTTATAATTGAATTGATGGATTTGAATATAATTGGTGGTTTGGTGGTGCAATTGAAATTAGAGTTAGTAATGGAATTGAACTGGAAGATAAGGGAATGACAGGGTTAGATGGTTTAAGTTTGAATTGCGAGATAATAAATATTGCTGAAGTCGAGGTTACGAAAGAAGCAAAGTTTATGCAGTGTTGATGCAATGGAAATTGTAGTTAAGTCAGTAAGGAAGTTACAGACAATACAAAGAAGGATGAGCAAGATAAATTCAAAGAAGGTTCGGAAGATGAATGAATCGCAGTTCAAGGAATTGGGAGCTCAAGGATGGTCGGAGATGAAATGGAGTTGTTGTTATAATCCAAGTTATTAGTAAAGAATCTATTGGTATTCCATAGGTAGGGAAGCTGGTAAGATTATGAGGTAATTGATGGTGATGCTGATCTAATTAATCACGGTGCTTTTTGTGATGGATTAGATGCAGTGAGACAAGAATAGGTTGTTTACTGTTGTGTTGTTGTTGAATGATATGTAAAGGAAATGAATCTATAAATTGTAGAGGATAGACTGATAATAACGAATGAAGGTATTTGGAATTGAGTTATAGTTGTAGACCAGGAAATTGAGTAGGAATATGGATGTAAATGAAGATTATGTTGAATTTGAACTAGGTTGTTGGTTGTGAAGCTGTTGGCTGCATTTGAGTTGGCTTGACAGAATAAGAGAGTGAGTTTACAAGGAATGACTAACTGATGGTGGAATTATGGTTTACAGGGTCGAACTGAAATTCAGCATGGGAGGGTGATTGTGTTGTTGAGAAAGAGAACTGGTAGTTTGTGAATCTGTTGAGAAGAACTGAAGTTAACGATGTTACTTTTGGAAGATAGTTAGAAATAGAAGCTAGTTGTAGCTTATGGAACCGTGTATAGTTAGATTGGTGTGTGTAACTGATTTGTTTTTAGCTTTGAGTTTCTTTTCATTTCAGTCATATGTTATCTAATTTGCTTTACTTGAGTTATATTATCTGGCTGAGTTGAATGAGTGTCAACTCATCGATTTTCCCTGTCCTGGCCGAGTTAACCAGTTGACCTGACCTTAACTAGTGACCCTGGACTTTGACTTAACCTTGACGTTACTGTTAGTGACCATGTTAGACCGGTTGTTGACCATTAGTTGACTTATGTGGACTTGGGATTATGACTAGTTTTCATATTTTGATACTCTGGACCCTTTATGGTCCGAACTAGCCTTTGATTCCTTCTACAAAGTTGTAGATATTCATAAGACATATCCAACGGACTATAGAACCAATCTAATTGGATTAGTAAACCTTAGTATGACAAAGATAGATAATGAAAGGTGTAGAACCATAAGTGGGCTTAGAACCATCATTTAACTTATAACTAGAGAATTGTCTGAGATTGTATCATGAGCCTTGTATGAGCCTTTTGGCTAACCTTTAGAGTGCTTGTGTAATTAACAGTTACTCTTTATTATCAACGATCTATTTAAAGGATGAACTAGTAGATGGAGGAATTCAAGGTAGGAGTTGGCTTGTCATCAAATCAGGTGGGAACTCGGTAACCTTCTTGTAATCATTAAGTTCCTCTTCATATGTGAGCATGATGTGTCATTACTTCTTATGAGCCAATTTGAGTGTAAATGATTTGGCATGTCGTGTGATATGCATTGTTTGGATTCTCCAAATGTTATATCTATTTTTATGTAAATGATTGGGCATGTTATATAGGGGAATATTACCTTTTACAATTTCTTGTGAGAATCCATTCGTTTGCATATTATGCTTGATTGCAAAACCTTCGGGACTTATGATGGTAGCTCTTGAATCATGGTTTGTATGGGCACTTTGTGTGGATGGCGCTATCATTCGAGTCTGGAGTAATTCTGTTTTCTCTTTCTCCATTGAGTTAGGCAAGGTCTGGATGACATATTTTAGTTGTTCTAATTCCACTTTTGTAGATTCATCCGGTGGTGGTTTTTCACAGATATTGTTATTATAGTACGCAATACCTGAGGAAGTGGAATTAGAATAACATTATTTTATGAATGATATATTACGATGCTTGTTGATTGCTGAGTGAATACTTTGATGCGTGTTTGAGTGAAATCCACGCGAGGAGTGACTGTGGTCTCTCCACAGCTCATTGCTAATTCTTATATCCCAGATGAGGCAATACATATCACGGGAAGTGCATATAATAGCTATCTAGCGCGTAAAGCGAAATAGTATTACTTTTTGTTTTATAACCTAATTTATGTCGTTAAGACCCAGATGAGGAAATATTATATCGAGGTATTTGGGGAAATTACTCTTATGCATATTATGCATGATAACATGTTTAAATTACTACTTCTTTAGAACTGTTAAGCATATTAGTGATTACTTGAGAGTTTCATGTTTTCATTGAGCCCCCATTTTGGGATGATGTTCTCATTCATTTCCCACTTCAGTTTCAGTATTCAGAAGAAAAGGCGCACGTGAAGATATTTGTTTCCGTAGCATAAAGTTTTCATCAAATTGAAGATGTTTATTTTTATTTTATATATGTATACTTTCTTTGTAAAAAACATATGGTTATATTCGTATCATATGAGAGATCTTCATTTATACTGTATCAGAGTGTATGGGCTTGCTTTTGGTCTTAGCTTTTGTAGATGAAAATCTTAAGATCGTTAGTCTAGATTTTATGCTTCAATTAGTTTGTAATAATATTAGATAAGCAGGTTTAGTACTTGGGGCATCACATATGATGGCTTGTACCTTAGCAGGATTTACTTCTATGACCCTCTTTGTCACAAGATATCCTAGAAACTTCCCTGAGGTGACGCCGAAGGTGCACTTCTCGGGATTTACCTTCATGATGTGTTTCCTCATTGCTTGAAAGATATCCCTTAGATCTTGATGATGGTCCTTGCGTAGATTACTTTTGACGAGCATATCATCAACGTAGACTTATAGGGTATTCCCAATCCAGGGTTTGAAGATTGTATCAACTATTTTTTGGTATGTAGCCCCTGTATTTCTAAGTCCGAAGGGCATCCTTGTGAAACAGTAGAGGCCGTGCGGAGTGTAGAATGCAATTTGTTGTTGATCTTCTTCTGCTAAAGATACTTGATTCTAACCAGAATATCCATCCATGAATGATAGTTCCTCGTATCCTTCGACCGCTTCCACCATCTGATCGATGTTTGGGAGTGGGTAACTATCCTTTGGACACGCCTTGTTGAGGTTGGTGAAATTGATGCATATTCTCACTCCTCTGTTCTTCTTTGGTATGATAACCATGTTAGATATCCATGTTGGATATTTGACTTCCTTGATGAATCCTTCTTTTAATAGTTTGCGTAGCTCCTTTTCAATTGCTTTGTGATACTCTGGTGCCACCTTTCGTATTTTCTGCCTGAAGGGTATGGTGCCCGGCTTTATGGGAAGCTCGTGTTGTATTACCTTTGGATTAATACCTAGCATGTCTCTTAGATCCCAAGAGAAGATGTTTGCGTACTCCTTGAGTAGTTTGATCAAAGCTAGCTCTCTTTCTTCGTCCATCAGAGTCCCAATTTTGATCACCTTCTTGCTTTCTTCCGTTCCCATATTGATTTCTTTAGCGAGCTCTAAAGATGTGAATATGGGCTTCGATTCCTCTAAGAGAGAAATATTTTTTAATTTCTATTTGGTAGACTCTTATGCCTTCCAAGCCGTGGAAGTACCTACTTCGGCGCTTAGAATAATATCTTCCTTTGTTAGGCTTTTTACGGAGATTTCTTCGAGATAAAGATCGATCACTTTTTCCTTCGCCGCTTCTTTGTTTCGGCTTCTTTGGTATTTCCGATGCTCATCTTGGTTGTTGTTGAGCTGATTCTGTAGTGCTTGGCATTCACGGTCAGTAACCTGATTTCCCTTTATTTCCATTACCCCTTTGGTTTTTGGGAATCTAAGGCATTAATGATAGGTTACTGCTACCCCTTTGAGCTTGTGTACCCATTTACATCTGACGATGGCGTTGTAGGGGAGGGCGCATCTACCACACTGAATCATGTATCAACCTTCATCGGTCTTGTGTCCACTTGTAAAACAATTTCCCCTAAGGGATTCGTTGGTGCTCCATTAAATCCGTAGATGGTATAGTACGAAGACATCAGCTGTTCCTCATTAAGCTCCATCTGTTTGAATGTGTCGAAGAACAGAACATTAACCAAACTTCCTCCATCGATGAGGAACTTCTTGATATTGCATCCTGCCACTGGCAGCGTGAGGACCAAAGGATCGGTGTGGTCTTCCATGTATTCTTCGATATCGAAGACTAAAGGTGCGTCTATCCACTGCTCATGCTCGTCCACTTCTACTCCATCGATCTTTTATAGCTCGCAGTAGTCCTCGAATTGCTTCCTCGGACTTTTTACTATCTGAGTCGTTATTAATGGTCCCGGGGCTTCGGAACATGAGATGGTGTTAACTGTCCGGTTACTCTTGGGGGGTTGGACTTGCTTGATTCGTTTTTCTCTATCTTCGGTTTCTTCCTTTCAGATGTATTGCTTGAGGTATCCCTCGTAGACCAACTTTTGGATCATTATTTTGAGATTCTTGCATTTCTCTGTCTGATGCCCGTTGAAACAGTAATATTCGCAGTAATCTCTTGACTTTTCGGTTCTCGGGGGTTGCTTTCCTTTGGACCATGGTCATTCTAGATTTTACCGTCACTTGATCTCTTTTAGGATGAGAGTGTAACTAGCGTTCAGTCTTCTGTAAACTTGATCTTCGAACTTCCGATCATCACGTCAACGGTCCTCCGTTCGTCCTCTGCTATCTTCGCTTGGACGCTCGGTTGAAGTACCCCTTTTTGATCCGCTGGCTTGTTCTACAAAATTAGTACGATGATACCTCTGTGTTTGGGATCGTGGATTTTCCCGCTGGATTTCCTCCAACCTGACATGTGATAAGCACGTAAGTGCACTATTTTATACCCATATTTATATTAGCTAGGTCTCAATTTTATCACTAATAATCTTGTTTGTAGGTGTTTTTGTCAAATAAGCTCTTATGGAGAAAGTTGCTCGAAAAGTGGTTTTTGTACCCCCGGAGGACACATGTTATTCGGGCTCTCATTGTTGGCTAAGGGGTACCTCAATTAATAAGGGGCACCCAATTACTAAGGGGCAACCTATCTGCTATTCACACCCATGGCTATTCGCACCCCATAACAGGATAAGGGGCAGCTTCATCTTCTTCAGTTCATATTCAAGTTTTGGCGGAAATAATGGTGGCAGATTTAGGGTTTGGTTTTTGGGGGTGCTCGAGTGAGACTTAATGGCTAATATTGAATGGGCATCTTCCTTCTGGCTAAACAGGCTTGGTAAGGTCTTTTAACTTGATCTAATTTGGCTAGAATGGTTGATTTGAAGCAAACAGATAAAAAAGCAAATTGGCAGGAAAATGGCTGATAAAGGCGTAGGTTTCTGGAAGTGATTTGGTGGTGATTTCACGAGATTTTCTCATGTGTTTTTATTGGAAATATCCTGTTTCACTAAACCAGGATTGGTATGCAAGTTAAAATCGAGAAAATAAGAAGATATACGTGGACTTGATAACTCAATGGAGGAAATATTCACGGGTTTCTGCGAGCAATTTTGGGAAGATTTTTTTGGATATTTTCAAGGGATTCGATGAGTTTTGTTTGGTTTCCATGTACTCACGTTGCTCGCGTCTTTTGGAGAAGAAATATTCTGTTTTTATGGTGTTTGTTTTAAAACAAGGAAGAAAGCAAGTCTCGGGGTTTATCTGCTGTATTTTTGGAAGTCTGATGTGTGGTTAGACTGAGTTGTACTCCAACATGAACGTGTAGAAGTTAAATAAGAAGATTCGAAAGAAACAGTAGCACGTGAAAGAGCAAGAAATAGAAATTATTTCCGTTTTTGGAAGCAGAGAATAAGAAGTGATTAATGAAGATTATATGGAGTTACTGTCGAGTATATTCGATTCTCAAGAGTATATAAAGGGTTCTGAGTGTTATCATAGGGATATCGAGAGTTTGGGGGATAGAAACGAGAGTTGCAGAGAAATTTCTCTGCTGCTGCAGAGAAGAAGAAGAAGAACAGACTACACTTGTAGTCTGTCATTTTAAACTTTCACAGTTTATTCCCAAGAACGACAGCTTTATGCGATAGTACAAAGCATTTGTTTTCTGTAACAGCAACACTAGCAACAGTTTTGGAATTTCATTGTAACGGTGGGCTTTATAACACCGGGAAAGTGTTGCAAACTCGTTGTATTATTAGTTTTCTTTAATAAAAACACCATTTGAGCCATAAATTATATTTTTGAGTGTGTATTTATCATGAGAAGCTAAACCCCAATACTGGGTCGACGGAGGAAACCGAGCTACACACATGGGTGAATTTATTCTATTTTCTATTTGACTTTTGCACTTATTTTGAATTGATTTATGATTCGATTAAATTAGTTGTGATTCAATTAGATAGGTTATGCTTTGAATTAAGATAATCTATGCTTAGGGGATACAGTTAATGTTTTGAGGATCTACTTTGGCAAAATAAGAGTCCTTGTTGTTTGAGCGATAATTGTTGAGAATGAATATTGAACCTCGTGTTGTGACTTCGGTGGAATCTTAGACCCAGTGACTCTCTTATATTTATTATTTTATTTAAACCTTTTAATTTAATCTTAACAACTTCCGAGAGAACGAATCTTAACACTACTACGAAAACTCAGAAAATCATCAATCAACATGCTTTTCTATGATTACTCGAAGTTCTCATTCGGTGGTGGGGACGTTACCATAAATCTCGACAAAATGTGGGATCATCCTGTCCAATCCCCGCCTGTAGAAGTTGATAATGACCACTGGATCAACCTTCCCTATTGCTTGGCATATTTGTTCCATTTATCAGTATATTATCTGATTGTCTCCTTATAAGCGATTGCCAACGAGAAGAGTTTGTCCATTCCGGTGTTTACGACCTTATTGTACATGTAGGTTTCTAGGAATTTATCAGTGAGCTAGTTGTAAGAATCGATGGAGTTAGATGGCAAGTGCAGTTATACTCACAAACATTTGTGAGTATATCAGTTAGCTGTATCTTGTCTCTTTTTGGTTGCCCTCAGCTTTTCGCCTTTCTTCTTGCTGCGTGTCATGACCGGGGTTTTCCATAGTGCCTCTTTTGACGATGCCTTAGCTTTTCCTACGTCTTTATCTTTTTCCATCTTTGATCTCCTCTTTTTTTTCCTTCACAAATAAACCATCATCGGAGAGACGATATCCGTGTGGGTTTGGTTAGTAACGTCAGTTCGAATTAGGTATCACGGAAGGTGAAGCTTTTTAGTCATGAAAACTCGACCCGGTGTTTAGAAACATGGATCCACTTACGGATACGAGGGCGTTGAGATAAAAGTAATAAAAACTTGAAAACGTAGCTCCCTCAATAAGTGGCGTTGATCTACTCAAAGATTTTTGATTTTTGAAGGTATTCATTTGAAAACATATGTCAAATAATCATTTGAAAATAAAAACATTTGAAAGCGTAGATCCAATGATAAAACCGCAGATATACTCACAAACTTTCGAGTTTTCTAAATAAAAAACATTTGAAAGAGTAGATCTAATAGCTTGGTCTAAGATTAGCTTAAATCCGAAGGTCGTTATATAAATGAATGCAAATCCCACGAGCTTTCCTAGGGAGAAATATGGATAAGGAGAAGATTGCAATAAGGAACAGAGCTTATTGAATTTGTCCCAAGCACCATTATTTTAAATAATGGCATTGAGGATAACAAAAGTAAGCAAAGGCCCCATCGGCTATGTAAGGTAACGATGGGTCACCTTCTCTTCCTCCACGGGTTGATTGACACGTACCCTCTGGTCAGTGCATTAAATGTGGGTGGTTGGGTCGGTCTGCACGCGTTGGGTAGGTGTCTGACGCTCCTATCACGTCAGTGTTAGAGGATTGATCTCAGCCGTTGATCTCGAGTCGTCCTCGGGATAGAGTAAAGCGGATCTGGGGTGCTCTTCAGTGCTTCTAGGAGGCTGGGTACTTCAGTGCCCCTAGTTTCTTTACTGTTGGATCAGCTTGATGGTGGATATGTGTAATTGATAGGCACCCTTTGGGTGTTGTGACGTGACATCGTATCTTGATATCCCGAAACGTACGCCCTCCACATGTAATTCTTCCGACACGTGGCGTATGATGGATTATGTGTATACAGCGGTGTCGATAATCATTGTTTTTAAAAGGAATTGAAAATTGTTGCTTAAAATGTTGTGTTGCTTATTTTCCTACTGGGTGTCACAACTCACGTAGTTTCATGACAAAAAATTCCAGATTTTATGGCACCACAAGGAGCTAATGGCGGAAGAGCATAGAGATTGGTTTTTGTGCTATTATTAGTAGTTTGCATAGGATTTATGATTGGAAATTGTAATAAAATATCATCAAACTCTTTTAGATGATTTAATGAGTTTTTTTTTTTTTGATCATTAATACTTTATAGATTATTTGGGTTAATGTATAACCAATGAAACAATGCTTTGTTTAGAAAATTTTATTTGATTGAACAATGAGAATTTCCAAGTCATGTCAGTTTGACTGTTAATGATAGTTATTACTCCTTCTGTCTTTTTTATCTGTCCTAATTTCTACTTTGGTCTGTTTTTTTTATCTACCTACTCTGTTTATAGACATATTTTTCCCTTAAACTATCAAATATAACCTTTATTTTTCATAATCATAAAATCAATTTTAATATAAACTTAATTCAAAATCTTAAATATTATCACCATATATATTTATTCAATATCTTTGTATTAATCGTCATTCCTATTTTATATAAAAACATTTATGGATATGTATAAAGTTCCTAATAAAACTTCTAATTATTCTTACTGTTATAAACTAATGTTTATTTACTAAGATTCCCTTTGTGTCTAAGATTAGGGTTTACACGTCTTGGGAACCAAGTCTTCTATCTATATAAATAGAGGCTTAAACTTTGTATTCTACACACATTAATAGAATTTCTTCCTTCTTCTTCCCCTTTATTTTGTGTCTCTCCTTCTCTATCTTCTATATCACAACACGTCATCAGCACGCTCTCGATTGAGCTATACGGTCGTCTATAAACTTCCAAAGGATAAAAAAGGCGTTTTGAGATTATTATTTTTCTTCGGCTGTATAAGATAGCAGCACAAAATAAGGAAGTTCTCAATATGATACTTTGATTACTACATATTAATTATGTTGTTTTATTTAATCTTAAAAAGATGTGTTTCGTCACATTCTGACATTAATTCTGTTCATCTTTTGCATGTATGGGTGCACCTCGGTTGGAGTTGGATACTTGAGGTGGTGCGAATATTAATATACCTGTGGTGTATTTTATTCCACTACTATGAAAGTTCTAGGCTAGACGCTATAATTGACGAACAAAACATCAATACTCCCAAGTGATTAAGGGCTATTAGACTTAACCAAACATTGAACTCGTAAGATGTTGATCTTTCCGTGGCTTTTATTAAATTTTTTATATTATATTATTGGTACTTTACTTTATTTTACATAAAAATAAAATTTAATTTTATGTATATAAGTGTAAGCGGGTGATCAACTTTGTCGAAAAGTTTGATATCCTTCTTTCTCTAATATTTTCCATCGGAAAGAAAATTAAAAAAAATCGGTTTCTGTTCCCCCTAAAGAAAATGTAATCACCAATTTTTTTGGTATTATCGCAATTTGATTACCTTCACGGTAATAATTCACATGCATGGTTGAAAAACCTCCGTCCAATTAAGTTTGGTATATTCTTCTATTTGATGAAGATCATGTGATTTTTATGATTGGTTTCTATTTTTTTTAAAGAAACCATCTATCAACCACGAAGTGGATTTTCCCTATGCGATGACTAAGTCGACATTTTTTTTCTTTTTGTCGATGCAATTTTGGTGTATCGTATATACCAAACGGTATTGGTTTTCTCCATCAATTCTAAGGAAGGAGATGTTAAACTTGGCACTCTAAGAAATTTGACGACAATCGTTTCAACAAACCATTACCGATTATGGTTTTATTTCTACTAATAAATAATTGATTTCCATTTCTTACGGGAAAACCATGGATTCACAAAAATGATATAAGCCAATTGATTTGGTTTTTCCCTATCGATCCTAAAGGGATATATAAAGTATCGTTATTATGATATTCACAATTGCAAACACCTAGAGGAATTGATGTGTTCTTAAGGGATATTGATTTTTTTTTCTCTCTCATGGTAAATCTCTAAAATTTTAAAATAATTCAACTTGTAAGTGTAATTGGACACTAAAGATCAAAGGGTGCGCACCCGACTTGTTAGCCAATATCATTAGTCCTTGTAGTGACTATATTGATCTTGATTGATTATTATTATTTTTTTTGATAAAGAAAGTGTCCAATAACTTCAATCTAAACCATTATCTCGTTGGCCCTCGAGGTCACGATATTAGAGATTTTATTTGCATATTTTTCCTGTAACCAATAAAATCCATGGTTGATCTTTAATTTGTATGAACTATAATTTTTTTGGACATTTTTTTAATGGATTTTGAAATCAGTATCTACTGTCCAACGTGGTTTTCTTACAATCCATAAATTATTATAAGTATATGTCTCGAATTAATCGGATAATACTTTACGAAATTTGTTTTCGTATATGAGATTTCCAGCCATAATCAGGGGGAGACTATACACTATAAAAATATTGTGTTAATTAACTTAAATGTTATATATCAATTTCTCTCCCATCAAGATCAAATTGGTAAAGGCTGTCATTATATGATTGTTGTGAAATATCTCATTTTTCTTTTATATAAGCATTTGCCTGTTGAAAGGAAAATACAATCACATATAGCAACAAGTAGCGTTTTAGAAGAGGCTACAAATAGTACTCCAATTGAGTTTATCAAAACATAATCCACATTATTATAATTCATAATTCCTCAATGGAATATGAGGAGATTATAATGCATGCGGGCACTGGTACCACTAATCTGTGATTTTTTCAAGATATGCATACACTTGAGAATTGTGTGGGATCATAGTTAGTTAACGTTGTCGAATATTAATTTATAGTAGCTACATAAATAATAAATGATGGAAGTTGTTAACCCCTCTATAGAGAAATAGCGACATATGTGATTGGTTGGCATACAATCCAAGTTAGGTTGGATTAATTTCTCGATTGATGCAATTTTGGATCCAAACTAAACACCTTAAACATGCCAAGCCTATTAATTACTGGTTGGTGTAGTCATATTACGTCTTTATACGAGAAATTTCTTCGTTGTAAAAATGAATTGAGGGTTATATGTTTTTTTTTCTCAGACCCTAGGATTGATACTATAAATTTTTGTTCTCCACGTATGATGCTTTTGGCGTGGTAGTCCTTGAAGGACTCGTATTGCATTTACACAAGAAATGTGGTTGGGAACATATTCAAATTTGTTATCCTTGTAGGATTTAAATTATATTATAGCAGACACCTGAGTTAATTATGTTGGGATCAACAATCCTTTATGTGTTTTTAGAAATTTGATACAAACCAAAAATCTGGATTAATTAGTTGATGACTTCAACATTATATGTCTCTTGAGGAGTCCTTAATAACACAAAAATCCACGCTTTAGCAGCATAAATTCTATTTTCTTTTCTTTCTTAAATCTGCAGTAAGAATTATGCTAGCTTAAACTCATCTTTGAGATAGACTAGAGTTATTATTTTGATGCTCGTTTTCTATAATACTCATACAGTTGAGTTAGCATCCATATTTACGTCAAAAGTTGTACTCTTTTTCCTCTGTTTTAGGTTTTGTCCCATGTGGTTTTCCTGACAAGGTTTTAACGAGGCAATATCTTGTTGACGTTTAATTTTCTTTCAAAATGTTGATATTTGTACTCTTTTTCCTTCGTCCAAATTTTTTCCCATTGGGTTTTACTGGCAAGGTTTTAGTGAGGAAATTTACTTCAACATGGTGGTTATCCAAGGGGGAGTTGTATTAATTTTTTTTGTTTGTTTAGTGGATTCCCACCATTAACATTTTGTTAGACCAAATCAACATAACAATCCCTTGGAAATTTGGACGTCGTTCGGATCCACATAAGGTATGACCACAAACAAAGTTTTGTTCTCTTACATAATTTATCTACATCTTGGCTATATGTTGAAGAAACTATATCAACAACTTCTGCAAATCATGTCGGGAAGCTAGCAATCCATGACACAAGTTCTCAATATGTTGAAGAAAAATGTAGACTCCGCAAAAGTATTAATCGAATGCATTACTGCTTGTGCAACACAAATGAAGACTTCATCAACGACATCTTCATGAAAACACAATCCTCTTCTGCATTTAAGAAATTCGTTCTTCAAAATTGGAAAGTCTCGATTCAAAGATTTGCACGCTAAGATTTGATTGAAGTATTTATCAGGGGGAGCACCATCATCAAATTAAGGTGCATTCACTGGACTTTATCGCGTTGTACTCTTTTTCCTTCGTCAAGGTTTTATCCCACTGGGTTTTCCTTTTCAAGGTTTTAATGAGGCAACATATGCGAGTCTAACATTGTCCAAGTCTTTACATGCTTATGCAATTTCAGGTTTTTCTCTTTTGAGTTTTCCTGATATGTTTGTACTGACTTAGCCAGAATGGTCATCGGGGGGAGTGTTATAAACTAATATTTATTTACTAAGATGCCCTCCGTGTCTAATATTAGGGTTTACACGTCTTGGGCACCAAGTCTTCTATCTATATAAATAGAGGCTTAAACTTTGTATTCTACACACATTAATAGAATTTCTTCCTTCTTCTTCCCCTTTATTTTGTGTTTCTCCTTCTCTATCTTGTATATCACAACACTTACATAATTTTAGTTTTAGTAATAATGTAACATTAAATAGGTCTAGTCAAGGGTTAGTCATGACATTTTATAGGATTTCCTTAATATTTTGACAAAGTCAATTAGGACTGTTAATTTAGGACGGAGGAGGTATATAATAGATATATTCCTGAATATTTTATATATTATAATTAAAACTCGTGTTAAATGAAGTGGTTAAAATATTAGAATTTTATGAGTTACATAAGTATTTTTAAAACAATTGTTTCTCACTGTAAGAAATTGAGACGTTTTCTGAAAGTTTCAACTATATTGAAGTATCTTGTTTTAGAAAATTTCTATGGCATGTTTTAGGATTTGGTGTCTTTTGTGAAATTGAATATATTTCTTTTTCATTTTTAAAATGGTAAACTAAGCCTAATTTAGAGTTGTGAGTGATTTTATACGATTTTTACAAAATGGACTATCTCTGTTTTTTAATTCTGCAGTTCTGGTCAACTACACATTTGACTATGGTCAAAATATCATTAAGTTAAACTAAAAATTATAGAAAATTTATGAATGTAACTATACTCGGTTAGGATTCAGAATGTATAATCATAATAATTTTTGGATTTGAATTGGGTTCAGTAAAATTCTTCAAGGGTACTCCTGATCCACTAGTTGCTGAAGATTGGATAGATAAGATTGAGAAAATATTCACCCTATTAGGCGTGCATGATGAGGATAAGCTGGATATTTCTATTCATAAGATTTAGGGTGAGGCTACTCGTTGGTGGGGCTTGAATCGTCGTTCTAGGAATGACGATATGTTTGATTGGGTGGAATTTCGACTCTCCTTCCTAAATAAGTAATTTCCACAAACTACACGAAACCAACGCATGATCGAGTTTATGCAGTTAACTCAGAGAAATATGATTGTAGCGCAGTATCAAGCCAAGTTTGAATAACTTTCTCTTTTTGCTACTCATTTGGTTGAGAATTAAGAGCTGAAGTCTTTTAAGTTTCAGGAGGGACTTAGGCCTTCAATTAATAGTAAGTTTTATATTCTGAAAATTACCTCTTATATAATGAGATAGTGGAAATAGCGATGATTTCTAAGAGAGATTTTGAGGAGGCAGCTCTAATCCGAGAACGTCACACTGGTGACAAGAATAATAAGAACAAAAATAACAACCATCCATACTATAAGAAAGGAAATGTGCCGAATATGGAGCTTCCTGCACCTACGTGTTATCATTATAATCAACCTGGATATTTTAAGATTATCTGTCATGTACTTGTTTCTCAAAGGAACCAACAAACCTTTTGCACCTCAGAACCAGCGTCAAGGTTATCAATAGAATTGTCCTCAGAATAATCCACCACAGTACCAAGCTCGACAAGCCCCTCAACAACCTAAGGCCTTCAATATTTCTCAGGTTGGACATGATTTGGATAACTCAGTTGTTGAAGGTACATTCTTAGTTTATAATTCTTGGTCTAAGATATTATTTGATGCTAGTGCTACTCATTCGTTTATTGCTTCTTCGTTTGTTTTATCCTTGGGTTTGAAAACTGAATTACTTGATGAGTACATAGGCATAGCTAGTGCTGTAGTAGGTAGTGCACGTGTTGACCGCGTGGCAGGAATGTGTGTAGTACGTATATATAAGCATGAGTTTTTGATTGACATTTTTGTGATGAATATGTCTGGTTATGATGTAATCTTGGGTATGGATTGGTTATCTGCTCATCCTGCTGTTTTTGATTGCTTTCAAAAATGTGTGACTCTGCACTCGGGTGAAGGTTCATTTGTCCACTTTACCGATACTCGTAGTTTTATGGCTCCCCTTATCTTGTTGGAAACACATTTTAGACAAACTCATTCTAGAGGTTTTCTTTATCACTTAGAGATGATAGAAGACGAGCAACAAGATTCCGTCTCTACTATGGGTATTCCTGTGGTAGAAGAGTTTGAAGATGTTTTCCCTAAAGAATTACCAGGTTTTCCCCATAGAAGATAAATGGACTTCACCGTTGAAGTTCAACCTGGTACTTCGCCAATTTCGATGGCTCCTTATCGAATGGCACCAACAGAGTTGAAAAAACTATATAAAAAATTACTCGAGTTGGAAGCTAAGGGTTTTATTCGAGGTAGTACATCACCTTGTGGTGTACTAGTCCTTTTTGTGAAGAAGAATGATAACTCGTTAATATTGTGTATCGATTATACAAAACTCAACGAAGTTACAGCGAAAAATAAGTATCCCTTACCTAGGATCGAGGATTTGTTTGATCAGTCGAAGGATTCTCAGTTTTTCTCGAAGATTGATATGCGATCAGCTTATCATGAACTTTGAATCACGGAAGAGGATATTCCAAAAACATCTTTTCGAACTCGATTTGGACACTTCGAGTTTGTGGTGATGCCAATTGGACTCACAAATGCTCCAGCAGCATTCATGGATCTTATGAATTGAATTTTCCTATCGTACTTAGATAAATTTGTAGTGGTATTTGTAGATGACATTCTTATCTATTCACGGTCACGAGAAGAGCACGATGAATACCTGAGATTAACATTAATGTTGTTTAGATCTCATCAGTTGTATGCTAAGTTGAGTAAATAAGATTTTTGGCTTTCTGAAGTTCAGTTTTTGGGACACGTAGTCTGTAGAGAAGGAATCAAAGTGGACCCAGCTAAGGTTGGAGAACTTACTAAATGGGAAAAGCCACAGAACATGTTTGAGGTTCGTAGCTTTCTGGGCTTAGCAGGTTACTATGGACGATTTCTTCAAGATTTCTCAAGGCTTGCTTTACCATTGACCAGATTGACTCGAAAGGATTC
The DNA here is from genome assembly GCA_023529315.1 of Papaver bracteatum. Classification (NCBI taxonomy): domain Eukaryota; kingdom Viridiplantae; phylum Streptophyta; class Magnoliopsida; order Ranunculales; family Papaveraceae; genus Papaver; species Papaver bracteatum. The sequence continues at coordinate 1,983,439 of JAJJWX010003498.1, forward strand.
CAAGTTCGAGAGGAATAATGATTGTGAGAAATATTTCTCCATTCTCAAGGAAAAATTAACTACTACACCAGTTTTGACAATACCAGTAAGTGGAATTGGTTTTGTGATCTTTTCTGATGCATCGTTTAAGTGTTTAGGATGTGTTCCTATGCAAGAAGGAAAAGTGATAGATTATGCCTCAAAATAATTAAAGACACACGAATTGAATTATGAAACTCATGACCTCGAGTTGTCGGCTATTGTGTTTGCTCTGAACTGTGGAGGCATTATCTGTATAGTGAGAAGATAGACATATTTTGTGACCATAAAATCTTTGGTATATTTTTACCCAACGAGATTTGAACCTGAGACAGAGGCGTTGGGTGGAATTTATTAAGGATTACACGTATACTTTCTATTACCATTCGGTAAAGGCAAATATTGTAGCAAATACTCTTTTCCGAAAATCGAGGGCCGGTATAGAAAGTATGGCTCTTTATGTTTGGGATTTGTGCATACTTATGGAGGAATGTGACTTGGACCTGACAAGATGATTTACAATACTGTAGTTGTTCCATAATTATAACAAAAAATTGTAGAAGCTCATCAGGATGATAGAGAGATGATTTCAATTTGTGCTCATATAACTAAAAGTCAAACACAAAAGGGTTAGACTCAATTTGATGGTGAAATTCACTTTATGGGGAAACTTTTTATGCCACTGAAATTGAGGATGGAGGTACTAGAACATGCTCACAACTCTAAGTTTACCGTTCATCTGGGAGGATCCAATATGTACCATTGATAGGTGTCATAAACACCTTGATATTTATCTATTGTTTATGCTTTCTTTGCTACTTTTCTTGTAAATTATGTATCTCATGCTTGAATTTGAGTTGATTGGGTGCAATGGAGTCATTAGGAGCGAAATAAGTAAAAATCATTGATTTGGACCGAAAAGCACAAAAAGGTCGATTCACGGGCGAGTGGTATTTGGAGCCAGCTAAGGTCGTGCAAGGAAAGAGGTGAAGAATCAATTGTCGGTTCTCACAACTGACAGTTAAGCAATAAAGAGAAAAGGGTGTCAGTTATGAGAAGTTGACATGACACATATTTACTATGCAACCCTTATCCAAATGACTGAGTGTCAGTAACTAGTCCATACGGACAGACCTAACTAGGTTGAATGTGTCTCAGACAACTCACAGTTATTTTATTTCCTCCATTACATCTGAGGAAAGCGACAGCTATTGGTGCTGAATTGAGAGATTCAGGGGGAAGGAAATAGAATCGAGAAGCTCAGAGGAATTAGTGATTTTATAAGGGTGGAAGATTACCTGGGTTCTATTGATGATGGTTTTTTAATCGAGAATATGAAGAAAGGGGATCCGGGATTGTTGAATTACTGGGTTATGTTGCCGTGGGTGTTCTTGAGGAGATCAACAAGACAAGGAAGTCATGAAGTTGAGCTGTTAGATGGGTTTGATTCTTTTGGTATTGATAAAGATGCAGAGATGATGGGTTAGAACAACACAACAAGCTAACTTCTGCCAATCGCAGTTATGCACACAGGGTGTCTGGGCAAATATCTAAATGATGGTGCAATGCTGTCTTGTATTGTCTTGAGAAGCAGAATTATGAATTGGCAGAATTGTGGGTGTGATATTGATATTACTGTTGTGGTGATGAACAAAGGAATTTGAGGGATAAGAGTTGGTGTACTGGTGATCAAATGGGTTGATGGAGTATGTAAAGAGTCTGAATAAGGTTGTTTGGCTGTGACTCAAGGATATGAAGGAGCTTGGCAGTAGTGCAGTTGAGGTGTAGCAACTACAAGTGAATACAACTATAGGGAAGTAATGTTGGTGCGAAGGGATTACAAGGGCTGTAAGAAGAAGGGGCTTGCTGTGCAGGTTGGAACTAGTGGTTGCCCTCAATTACAGTTTGAAATGGAGGAACTAATGTTGAAGCTCAAGCAAGAAATTTTGCAGCAGGGTATGAGCCCGGGTTGTGGTATGAATCAGTAGTTGAGAGAATGCGTTTAGAAGTGATGAGTTAAGAAGATTGAGAAGAGATGGTTTGATGCTTAGATGAATGCTTAGAAGGTTTGCTGTTCAAGATAGTGGTTGTTGTTGTTTCTGAATTATTGTTGGTTTGTTCTAAAAAGGAATGGCTCGAGTCTCTGGTGATGAGATGGAATTGCAGGAGTTAGTTTTAGGCAGAGATAGAGCTGTAGTGAGGGGATTGATACTGGTGTTTGCTATTGTGTGGAGATGAATTTGAGAACATGTGGTTATGAACATTGAAGGTGCATTGGATGTCAAGAAGCTACAACTGCAGGTGATGTTGCAGGGACTTGGTCTTGAAGCTGGGAATCTGTTGCTACTTGTACAACATGTTGAGGTGATGAACTAGAGAAGACGTTGAAGATGGTGTTGTCAAGAAGATATGAGATTGAGTTATGTATGCATAGAAGAGAATATGGCAGTGATGTGTTGCTTTTACATGGAATGTGATATGAGTGTTTGGATCTAAGGCTGTTGAGAAGATGGGTTTGTGATGATATTGCAGATAAGTTGAGCAGGGTGTGTTGTTACAGGTGCAATAGTGTTGAGTTATTCCCACGGAAGAGAAACAGAATCATGGTGCTATGTTTCTCTCAATGGTTCATGGTTCTGGGACTTGACTAGATGAAGTAGATGAAATGAGGAATTGGCATTGGTAGAGTTAAAATGCAATAATGAGGATTTTGGTTTATTGGCTAGTGACACAGAACATAAAGAGATGAAATTGCAGGTGGTGGTAATGGCATGCTAGGAACTTTGCAGGAGAGAACTGTTGCAGCTGGAAGAAGTTGTGTGTTGGTATTACGAAGGCTGCGATGCAATGCAAAGAACAGTAGCTGGTGGAGCTGTGAAGTGTGATGCAATTGGTGCAACTAAGAGTGGAAGCTTGCTGCATTAGATATATGTGTGACTGAATGGTTAAGGAGTTGGCGTTGTTGTTTCTCATGGAATTGTAGTGAAGTAGATGAGAAGTTGGAGTTGAACTCAAGGTTAAATATGAGTTTGGGCTGTAACATTGCAAACTGAGATTGCAGGAAGCTACAGACGGTGAATGAAGAGGTTGGTTTTAAGATGACTTTGCAAGGATGAGAGGGTGCTAGATGGATTGTGCAGGCAGTGATGGAAGGATTATGCAGCTGTAGACTAGTGTTGTGAGGCATTAGGAAGTACAGTAAGTTAGATGGATCTCAGGGACAGAATGGCAAGGGTTAGATGCTGCAGAAATTGTGCAAATGTGAGCAGAAATGGCGAGCCAGTGAGCATAGTTCCGGTTGACGGATTTCGGAAGTTAAAGTATGAATTGCAATATTTTAGTGAATCGAGAAGGGGGTATGTGTTGGATACAAGAGTTGGCGGCTATATATATGAGCTACATGGCACGCTTTTGGGCACGTTTTCGCAAGAATTCGATAATTGGTTTAGATGGTTTATATGTGATGTATGGCTCTGAATAGAGTGTATGAACTGCAGAGAAGGATACTGAGTTGTTGGGAGTTATGGTAGTCGGATGCAGGCACAAGTGGTCGGAAAAGGGTGTCAGTTATGAGAAGTTGACATGCCACATATTTACTAGGAAGCCCTTATCCAAATGACTGAGTGTCAGTAACTAGTCCGTACCGACAGACCCAACTAGGTTGAATGTGTCTCAGACAACTCACAGTTATTTTATTTCCTCCATTACATCTGAGGAAAGCGGCAACCATTGCTGCTGAATTGAGAGATTCAGGGGGAAGAAAATGGAATCGAGAAGCTCAGAGGAATTGGTGATTTGATAAGGGTGGAAGATTACCTGGGTTCGATTGATGATGATTTGTTAATCGAGAATATGAAGAAAGGGGATCCGGGATTGTTGAATTACTTGGTTATGTTGCCGTGGGTGTTCTTGAGGAGATCAACAAGAAAAGGAAGGCATGAAGTTGAGCTGTTAGATGGGTTTGATTCTTTTGGTACTGATAAAGATGGAGAGATGATGGGTTAGAACAACACAACAAGCTAACTTCTGCCAATAGCAGTTATGCACACAGGGTGTCTGGGCAAATGGTTAAATGATGGTGCAATGCTGTCTTGTATTGTCTTGAGAAGCAGAATTATAAATTGGCAGAATTGTGGGCGTGATATTGATATTGCTGTTGTGGTGATGAACAAAGGAATTTGAGGGCCAAGGGTTGGTGTACTGGTGATCAAATGGGTTGGTGGAGTATGTAAAAAGTCTGAATAAGGTTGTTTGGCTGTGAATCAAGGATATGCAGGAGCTTGGAAGTAGTGCAGTTGAGGTGTAGCAGCTATAACTGAATACAACTACATGGAAGTAATGCTGCTGCGAAGGGCTTACAAAGGCTATAAGAAGAAGGGGCTTGTTGTGCAGGTTGGAACTGGTGGTTGCCCGAAATTACAGTTTGAAATCGAAGAACTAATGTTGAAGCTCAAGTAAGAATGCTACAGCAGGGTATGAGCCCAGGTTTTGGTATGAATCAGTAGTTGATATAATGGGGTTATAAGTGATGAGTTAAGAAGATTGATAAAAGATGGTTTGATGCTTAGATGAATGCTTATGAGGTTTGCTGTTCAATATAGTGGTTGATGTTGTTTTTGAGTTGCAGTTGGTTTGTCCTGAAAAGGAATGGATCGAGTCTCTGGTGATGAGCTGGAATTGCAGGAGTTAGTTTTAGGCAGAGATGGAGCTGCAGTGAGGGGATTGATACTGGTGTTTGCTATTTTGTGGAGCTGAATTTGAGAACTGGTGGCTATGAACATTGAAGGTGCATTGGCAGTCAAGAAGCTACCGCTGTAGGTGATGTTGCAGGGACTTGGTCTTGAAGATGGGAATTTGTTGCTGCTTGTACAACATGTTGAGGTGATGAACTAGAGAAGGCGTTGAAACTGGTGCTATCAAGAAGATATGGGATTGAGTTGTGTATGCATAGCAGAGAATATGGTAGTGCTGTGTTGCAGTTACAGGGAATGTGATATGAATGTTTGGATCTGAGGCTGTTGAGAAGATGGGTTTGTGATGATATTGCAGATAAGTTGAGCAGGGTGTGCTGTTACATGTGAAATGGTGTTGAGTTTTTCCCATGGAAGAGAAACAGAATCATGGTGATATATTTCTCTCAATGGTTCATGGTTCTGGGACTTGACTAGATAAAGTAGCTAAAATGAGGAATTGGCATTGGTGGAGTTGAAAGGAAAAATGAGGATTTTGGTTTATTGGCTGGTGATACAGAACAGAAAGAGCTGAAATTGCAGGTGGTGGTAATGGAATGCTAGGAACTTCTCAGGAGAGAACTGTTGCAGATGGAAGAAGTTATGTGTTGGTATTACGAAGGCTGCGATGCAATGCAAAGAACAGTAGATGGTGAAGCTGTGAAGTGTGATGCAATTGGTGCAACTAAGAGTGGAAGCTTGCTGCATTAGATATATGTGTGACTGAATGGTTAAGGAGTTGGCGTTGCTGTTGCTCAAGGAATTGCAGTGAAGTATATGAGAAGTTGGAGTTGAACTCAAGGTTAAATGTAAGTTTTGGTTGTAACATCGCAAACTGAGATTGCAGGAAGCTACATATGGTGAATGAAGAGGTTGGTTTTAAGCTGACTTTGCAAGGATGAGAGGGTGCTAGATGGATTGTGCAGGCATTGATGGAAGGATTATGAAGCTGTAGACTAGTGAGCAGAAATAGCGAGCCAGTGAGCATAGTTCCGGTTGCCGTATTTCAGAAGTTAAAGTATGAATTGAAATATTTCAGTGAATCGCGAAGGGGGTATGTGTTGGATACAAGAGTTGGCGGCCAGATACATGAGCTACATGGCACTTTTTTGGGCACGTTTTCGCAAGAATTCGATAATTGGTTTAGATGGTTTATATGTGATGTATGGCTCTGAAGTGTGAGTGCATGAACTGCAGAGAAGGATAGTGAGTTGCTGGGAGTTATGGTAGTCATATGCATGCACATGTGGTCGGAGATAGTTTTCCGGTGACCGGATTCCGACGGCGATGACCAAAAACCGGCGATAACATCAGCAATCCGACGACCAGTTTTGGACCCAAAAATTCCAGAGACATATTTCTCACACATGGGCTTGGTGGATTAGTAGATGTATGTGGACTTGAAGATTAATTATGAAGACTTAACCTAATTTTTGGAAATTATCCTTTTGGGAGAAAAGCATATAAATAGAAAAGTCTGGTAGAACTTCTAATTTTGTTCTAGGGTTTCACATGATAGTTCTTCTTTGCTTTCTATGATGATTTCCAAAAACACAAGTAGCTAAGTTTTATTATTGGTTAAAGATGTAGTTGGATTTTGCAACCAAGTTATTTATTTTATGAATTAGTTTTCTGTCAATATTATCGTTTGATTTCTACTGCTTATAACAATTGCATAATTGATGTATTGCAATATGATTGAATGTTTGTTTAGTTGAGTCTAGAATTGATTGAACATACATCAATATCTATAACTATTTTAGGGTTTATCATCGAGCGATAACCTTGAATATGAGTAGCATGATATGATTACGGTTTGTAGTGATACACTCTTGTAATCATATGTATAAATTGACCTTTGTTCGAATTATTTGTGCAATGTATTTCAATTGCATTGATTAACCTATTTCTGAAACTTAATGCTCCTAGGAATTGAACTTAATTAGCGCAAGGCGTTAGGTTATTCTTTAGGTATAATTTACATATGCAGCTCTAATGTGTGTGTTGATGACTTAGGAAATTTATGGAGTATTCTTGCAATAAGGTATTCTAGGGATTTTGATGATATCGAGATTAAATATGAATTCTAATCATACATTCAATACTTGTTTACAATTGAAGATGAAATTTTTAACCAATATTATCACTACCTTGATTTGCGTTTTTACTTTTTATTGTTTTGCTTTTATTTTATTTTAGTATATAAAAATCAGAAAAATCCCCCGTGTTATTTATAGGAAACCGAAAATATATTGACAACCTACACATATCTGTGGGAACGATCCTTTCTTTCCCTTGCTATATTTTATATTTTGAGTAGTAAGAAAGTGTAATTTATTTTTGCGTCGGCTGACAACCGACCAACCATGACATGAAAAGATAATATTGGTTGAAAGGGATGAAGAAAGATGTTGCCTTGTATGTGTCGATATGTCTCACTTGCCAGCAAGTGAAGATTGATCATCGGAAACCACTAGGGTTACTTCAACCATTTCCCATCTCATAATGGATGGGAACACATCACTATGGATTTTGTCATGGGATTACCTAGAACTGCACATGGCAAGGATACTATATGGGTTATCGTTGATAAACTTACCAAGTTGGCACACTTCTTAGCAATCAAGAAAACTGATAAGTTAGCCACGTTAAGACAGATGTATATCCACTAGATAATAAGGTTACATGGTACGCCGATGTCAATTGTATCTGACATAGATTCTCATTTTACCTCTCAGTTATGGCAGAGTCTACAAATGGCATTAGGTACACGTGTTTCGCTTAGTATTGCCTTTCATCCCCAGATCGATGGGCAGTCTGAACTGGTAATTCAGATTGTGGAGGATATGCTACGAGCTTGTGCCTTGGATTCAAGGGAAGTTGGAGTGAGCACTTGCCATTAGTAGAGTTTGCTTATAACAATAGACATCAGGCTAGTATCGGTATGGCACCTTTTGAAGCAGTGTATGGATGACCTTGTAGATATCCAGTGTGTTGGACCGAGATCGGCGAACGCAACATTTTTGGACCTGATTTTGTAAGAGAGTACAACTGAGAAGGTTCAATTAATCCGGAAGAGGTTAATGACAACTCAGAGTCGTCAGAAGAGTTATGCAGACAAGAGACATCGACCTTTAAAGTTTACTGAAGGTGACTTGGTGTTACTCAAAGTGATCCCGAAGAGAGGTGTTAATCGTTTTGGCAAGAAAGGAAAGTTATCACCGCGTTACATTGGGCCTTTCCAAATTATTCGGCGTGTTGGTACAACAACTTATCAGTTGGAGTTACCCGAACGAATTGGGCACGTTCATGACACTTTTCATGTGTCAGTGTTGCGGAAGTACAAGATAGATCTGTCTTACGCTATTGACCCTTCACATATTATTGCTTGGGAAGATTTGGAGATCTAAGAGGATGCCACATGCATGGAGCGACCATTTCAAATTTTGGACTTTAAGGAGCATGTGCTTTGCACTAAGACCATCCCTATGGTTAAGGTGTAGTGGCAACGTCACCAGGTCGAGGAAGCGACATGGGAATTAGAGCCCGAAATGCGCGGAAAATACCCCGAACTTTTCCAAGGTAACCTCTAAATTTTGTGAAGAAATTTCATTTAAGGGGAGTAAAGTTGTAAGGCTCATCTTAATTTGAAGAGTATTTGTGTCTTAGTTTTGGTGCTACTATTAGTAGTTTGCATATGATTTATGATTGGAAATTGTAATAAAATATCATCAAACTCTTTTAGATGATTTAATGAGTATATTTTTTTTTTGATCATTAATACTTTAGAGATTATTTAGGTTAATGTATGACCAATGAAACAATGCTTTATTTAGAAAATTCTATTTGATTGAACAATGACAATTTCTGAGTCATGTCAGTTTGACTGTTAATGATAATTATTATATCATGTTAAATGAAGTGGTAAAAATATTATAATTTTATGAGTTATAGAAGTATTTTTAAAACAATTGTTTCTCGCTGTAAGAAATTCAGATGTTTTCTGACAGATTCAACTATATTGAAGTATTCTTGTTTTAATTTTTTTTCGATGGCATGGTTTAGCCTTTGGTGTCTTTTGTGAACTTGAATATATTTCCTTTTCCTTTTTAAAATGGTAAACTAAACCTAATTTAGAGTTGTGAGTGATTTTATACGATTATTATAAAATTGACCATCTCTATTTTTCAATTTTGTAGTTCTGGTCAACTACACGTTTCACTATGGTCAAAAGGTCTTTAAAATAAACTAAAAATCATAAAAACTTTATGAATGGAACTATACTCAGTTAATATTCAGAATATATAATCATAATAATTTTTGGATTTGAATTGGGTTCAGTAAAATTCTTGGAGTGAACTGATGTCTGTTTCTGTTTCATGATTCTTCCTTAAACATGTGACTCTTTTTGATTAAATCTGTAACGTTTAACGGTGAAATTAATTTTTATGGTAAGCTATAGTTCTTTAAGGTTCATTTGTATTAAAATCACATCAATTTAACGGTTAGATGTTCCTAAAATAATTTTTATGTATTCACTGCGACATAATTTCGTAATTGTACGTAAATAAAGATTATACAAAGAATTAGTCGTTTGGACTTGGGACAAGTGTGGTAGTATAAGATTGATATTAAAAGTAACATTTCGGATTTTGGGTTTGGATTTGGGTTGGAATCCAATCCCTAAATTTTGGGTGTTACACTACAAATACATATGGTTTACAGATAATTATGTAAGGGGGAGTGGTTTTCATGTAAGATGAAGTATTGACTAAGGGGGTGTGATACATATCACCATAGTATTGTTGTCAAATTTGTGGTACAACTGAACTTTGATGCTGTGTAATGATACTATGACACTGTATTACAATGATTATGAGAAACTGTTTTCTCATTGTTATTGTCGTGGATCTTCAACAACTATGATGTTGAATTGAACAACATCTATGGAATCATGGGAGTACTTGGAAGTAACGAAGATTTTGAGTAAAGTTGAAGAACTAAGAAAGTTTCATTGATTGAAATAGAGTTTAGAACAATTGGATTTGCTCATAGTATGCGTACTTGCATATATGTAATCCATGCATGGGAACCATAGTATGCATACTTGTATGCGTACCTATTGGTTTGTGAAAGTTTGGGTACCGAAGTACACATACCGGTATGCATACTTGTGTAAGGTATATGCCCGAGAATTTCTGCTAGAGTTTGGAAGTGTTAAGGTATGCATACCCGTTCGCATACTGGTGAACCCACACTCAAGTCCGGTCACTAAGGTATGCGTACCCGTTTGCATACCTAAGTGAATAATGTTCTAAAATCGGCTTGCTCATGAGCTAATACATTTATATATAATAAGGAATACAATATTTGAAAACTGGCTATAATGTTTATGAATTCATTCAAGTGAATCAAATCGATTTTCCTTCAATTGTGTTCTTGTATACTTCTACGAAAATATAGCAATTGAACAACTATGTAACTAGTTTCATTCGAGCCATTTGAAATAATGGTGATTAAGATGAATAAGGTTTATATGGAACTATTCATATAGATAACCTCAGTTAACTATGGTTGAGCCAACCCGGAGTACATATTTAGGTACTGTTGCTCAAGCATAAATGAAAAGTGCATTTCATTTGTATATAACAAGCTAAGATTCAATCTAACGGTTGAAATATATTAGCTTGAGTTGAATCAGGTTTTCATCCAATGGTGAATATTGAATGCTTGGTTGCCAAGGTAACTTAGATTGCAAACCCTGATTTGAAAACTATCTAAATGAAAACTCTAGCAATTGGGAAAACTAATCTCAGCACCTCATGTGTGATACTAGTTGCATATATAGAGTCGATTCTCCTTTAACCTTAGGTTTTCTCCAAAACCTTGTAGGCTGTAGGTTAACGACTTAAAGACTTCATTGGGATAGTGAAGCCATACCCACCTATTTTCTCTTGTAGTTGCGTGTTCTGATCTTGCCCGATTATATTGTTTGAGTACTATCTTCTCTAAGATTTGCTCGAGACTTACCTCTGATAGGTAAGATAAAAAGTAATCACAAGCATCTTCGTCTCATCGCTTGTGATTCCGCAATAATCTGTTCGACCATCATATTGTTAGGTTATTGTGAGTTGATTGTTAATTTAGGCTACACTCGGTTTTGTAAGTCCGGATTAACAATTGGTTCCTGTTCAACTTGATTTATCAAAAGACGGGACAAAAACCTTGGGTATTTCTGTGGGAGACAGATTTATTCATATCAATAGACTTTTATGTGTGAGACAAATTTGTTTATCAAGTCTTCGACTTTGGGTCGTAGCAACTCTTAATTGTGGGTTAAATCAGCTAAGGGAATCAAGTGCGTAGTATTCTGCTGGTACCAGAGACGTAAGGAGCGCAACTGTACCTTGAATTCTTGGGAGATTGATTAGGGTTCAACTACAGTCTAGTTCGAAGTTCATTGGCAATAGGCTAGTATCTGTAGCGGCTTAATACAGTGTGGTGTTTAATCTGGATTGGGTCCCAGAGTTTTTCTGCATTTGTGGTATTCCTCGTTAACAAAATTCCGGTGTCTGTGTTATTTCTTTTCCGCATTATATTTTGTTATTATATAATTGAAATATCACAGGTTGTGCGTTGAATCGATCAATTGGGAAACCCAACCTTTGGTTGTTGATCAAAATTGATTGATCCTTGAACATTGGTCTTTGGTACCGTTCAAGTTATTTCTCTTAAGTTCAATCGGCCTTGCGAATTCCTATTTGTTGATTGCAGATTTAATTAAGAGATAGAGATATAAACTCTTTGATATAATTTTATATAAATTGAGTTTAACTATCTAGTTGGTACGCTTGAAAGTATATTGGAGTTTGTCTATTCAGATTGCTGAACGAAATATTGGGTGTGGTTGTTAGACCCCGCTTTTTTCAGTTTCTTTCAATTTTCATTCCCGGATACCATTATTCTATCGGGAAAGTATCACCATACAAATGCCAGGGTACATTTGTAAGGATTTCAACCATGGTCTCTCTGTCTGCAAACGAAATCATGAAAATATTTACCTAATGTGTTTTCCGAACAAGTAGTTTTCCCCCAGCTCAATTTAAAGATCTTGCTATATTAGTTTTGGTAATAGAGGAGGTTGAAAGGATCCTAGCAATGATTGAATTTTCAGGATTAAACCCCTTAACAGTTGGGACCAAGAAAGGTAAAGTTTGAGTTTTGAAAATTCTATTTTTTGATGTAGCCTTTCGCACACAAGAGAAGAATGATTTTTCATCCTTTGGAAAGTTGACACTTGAATAACTGAAACCATTTTTACCGAGTTATTCCCGTCCTCTTAAATTTTCTACAAAATTACCCAACCCAAACAAATAAATGAGTGTTGTTTCTTAAACTTAAGGTAAAAGATGGATGCAGTAAAGAGAAAGTGCCAAAACAAGAAGCTTCCATGTTTTTAAGAACAATTAAAATGACAGAGAATGATAATGAACACATTCAGTCTCAACATAACGAAATTACGTTTTATTTTATTTTGAAAAATCCACACACCCCTATTGGGTATAGGGTATAGCCAATGAACGGGATAATAAGATGGTACAACATCAGGAAATTACCATGTGTAAAAGTAATTTTTTATTAACCGATTTTTTGCAACACGGGTAATGGGGAGCCATAACTTATCCCCATTGGTACTTTTAACCCGAACGATTCTATACCCACCGAAATAGCGTACCGTGATTTACGCCGAGGGGAATCCAGTGGACCTAGTTCAACATTTTGTGCGTTGGGATAGGGGTGGACATGAGTGGGCCCCACCACCCCACTCACACGGTGCTGGTTCGGGTGGATTAGTCTCGGTGGATTAATCATTTTCGTTTTAACCCTTGCTCTACCGGCCCTAGTTAGCAATTCGTCGAATGATTCGCGAATTTTTACGAATCGCACGTTGCCGCACTAAACAGACGTCTTAATAAAACCAAAAACAATTACTACAGAGATTCGAACCCCAGTCACGTAGCTCCTCAACCAGCCTCCACTCCATTGAACCCCCGATTTGTTGATGATAATATTGCCTATGTTTTATATATGTTGTTACTTGTACACGAATTAGGGATTTCCTAGGTACTTATCTTTTTATTTGTATATAATGCATACCGAATTTTATGTCCCGAATTCATATCTCCAAAACGAATTATGCACATACATATGCCGTCCCAAATGACTGCCGAATCACGAACAGTTGACCGGATCTTTGACCGAATTTACCTTCCGTCAAAACGTATAATACACGTACATATGACGTCCCGAACGTTTTCCCGTTACCCGAAGCTAACTAGGCTCCCGGCACCCTTACTGACGGGCAAACATTTGAAAATTGAGTTATCCTATTTTCGCCCCACTTTAAAGTTGCTTTTACCTCATTCTTCTTGGGCACCCACCTTAACATTGGGTTGCAACTTAACTATTCGCAGCGACCTGATTTATATTCCTTTTCCTCTTTCTTAGGTTTTCATCGAAGAAACCCTAGAAAATTCACCCCCTCCTTCCTCTTCTCTCCATCTACAATTCTGTTTTAGAAATGAGTGATGAAATCGTTCTTTCTATCCCTAATCGAGTGCGTCTGCTTCCTGATATGGAACGATTGCGTCCGCCTCTTGAAACATCAGATCAACTTTACTCATCATTCAAAGAAGCTCTTAGTGATTATAGACTAGGCAAGTCTGAAGATGCACTTATTGAAATAATCGGTAAGATGAAATTAATGAAAATTGTTTTGCCTAATGTTTTTCAGGAGTTATTAGAGCTGAAGGTTTTTGAAGTGATGGTTGATTTATTAGATAATTGTGGGAATAACTTAGCTGGTTATATTTTTTTAGCATTTGAAAGGATAACTGATGGCGATATTTATCTTATGCACGATGCACAAGCTGCGGATTTTGTTGATTTGTTAGTAAATTACGACGCCGTAGAAAAGTTTGTTTCATGCTTTTTTAGGTTTTCTGAAGATGATGATGTTGTTTATGGAGCCCTTCAAACTATTGCACATATGATTTTTCTTAGACGGGATGTGGCAGAAATTGTTGGTAAGCAGACCAAACTAATTAATTGGGTATTGGAGGTACTCAAAACTAAAGGTTGTGATTACAAAAAACAGTATACTGCAGGCTTATTAACTACTATTTTACGGCATACTAGTAGGGAAAATATTCTCGAATTAGGGAAAATGGGTACTGTAGATGTTGTTGTAGAGGCTCTTTTGCCTTATACCAAAAGTCATTTCAAAAGAGTAAACATGCTGAACCAAGAACTGCTAGACCGGCTACAGATTCTGTTTGGTTGTTCGTCTAATACCAAATCTCTTGTTAAAAAAGAAGACATGATGGACCAAGACGAAGAATTCGACCTGGTGCGGTGTTTGTTTAATTGCTTATTTCGTCTATTATCTTCTGTGGAGAATAAGAAGAGGTTTGCCGATGTCGGAGGAGTTCATTTGCTGCTACAAATTGTTAAGCAGGAGAAGTTGAATAATTTCTATTATGGGTCTGCAATTGCGGCGCTTGTTATTGCACTGGAACAATGTCCTTCTGCTTCTGACATGTTTGTGAATGATGCTTTGGCACTCGACATTGCATTCCCTGCTTCCATTGATGCAGTAAGTCTCTTATTTTGCAACTCCTACTTCTAGGGAAATTGTTTTATCTAGTCATGCTTTTAGTATAATAATCTGCTTATGTGCATGAAGGAAGAACTACATGACTTCATAAGACCTGTTTTACTAATTCTTATATGCCTAATAATGACTGCAGAATTCTTCTAGTATTCACAAGATTTACTTTCGTTATTTTCTCAGATTTCATCAAGCATTACTCATAAGGGAGATGAAATTGAAGGACATCATATGTCTCTCATCACAACATTAATAACTGGTAAGGAAAGCAAATTTTATAGCTTACAATGATTTTTCTAAATGCTTTTTTGTCTATTGGTTAGTCTTTTTGAGTGCCTGCATTTTCTGAGATATAGTTGTGTAGCTTAACGATTCTTGTTTTAGTCCATGGTATCTTCCTTTCCTGAGACACCTTGTTGCTCATTTAAATGTATGATTTTTACCAGCCCGTAAGACAAAAGGATAAATCAGGGGTCCCAGACACACATTAACCACTCAGGAAAAAAATGTTTTGTATATTAAGTAGTGGAATCATCTTCTGAGTGCAATGATCAGTGAAACATGATATCTCTATGTCCCTTTCTCTAAGTTACTAAATAATCTGTCAGACCTTAGTAGTATGAACAAGAAAAACATGCCTATAAGTATATAACACATTCAGAGTTTTTTTTTTTTGGAACAATGAGCCCATACTCTTCTCTTTAGCCAACACCGCTCGCAACCTAATGGCATCATACTCTTCTCTTTAGCCAACTTCCCCCTCACGACTTAATAGGCTCATCAAACTTTTTCTTTAAGAGTTGCTTCGAGTTTATCGAATAAACTGGATGGACTCCCTTGTCAAGGTGTACCTGAATTGGCCAATACTGGTAAGATACAAGATTTTAACTACTATGTGCTGGAGTAACTTCTCCGGAAGTTAACATTCGACCAAAACTCCTTCACATCTTAACAGAAAGGCCGCTTGAGATTTCCTTAGAAGAAAAACAAGATGATTCTCAAACTATAACCCTTTTTTTACCCATCCTGATTGCAGCATGCGTAACCAACTACATTATCTTCCCATTTTATCTGCAACCTGT
Organism: Papaver bracteatum; assembly: GCA_023529315.1. Classification (NCBI taxonomy): domain Eukaryota; kingdom Viridiplantae; phylum Streptophyta; class Magnoliopsida; order Ranunculales; family Papaveraceae; genus Papaver; species Papaver bracteatum. The sequence continues at coordinate 1,998,939 of JAJJWX010003498.1, forward strand.
ATGATATATTTCATGGAGGGAATGTCTGCACATTTTATTCTAGAAATTTTATGATTTTCGAGGCGAAGGTATTTATAAAAAGTGTAATTAAGCTTGTTGTCAGTGTCCTTATGTCTAAGATTTGGCAATCTGTTATTTTCTTGTGATGAGCTATCATCTGATCTTGTGTTTTTATGTATTTTTTGTCTGTGTGAAGAACCATTAGTTTGAATACCTTTCCTGATTTCATCTTCATCAAGAGCTGTTTCGAAATAACATTTAAAATTCTCTGACGGCTGCTTATGTTGTTCAGATGGCACTACCGGTGTGGAAAAAGATGCATTGTTAGATAAGTTTGAGGAGAATAATTACATCGATTGGCTTTTGGACCTCTTTTCACGGTATTACACCCTACCTGTTTGGTTGTCTAAGTTACACTCTTCCTTAATCAAAGCTAGGAGTTGTATTTTGATTTTATTCTTCTAAAATCATTAAAAGCATCGGCTCAAAAGATGTCCGGCATTGCTTAATGGGCTCCTGGTTGACTTATTATCGTGCAGATATTCCACAGAAGTTAATGCAAGGATGAATCAACTCAGAGACAAACAGGTTGCACACATTTTCATTTTGCTTTTTCCTCATGATATCAGCTTGAAGTTTATCTGTTTTGATGTCAAATATCTTATCTCTTTCCGCCTATGATATTACAGATGGAGCAGTCTGAGCTCTATGATGAAAAACTGGAATATGGATTGTCCACGCTTCAGGTCAGCATTGCTCCTGCGGTCTTGCTTTGATATTGTCATAGTGTTGAATATCACAACTGCAAAGACAATTTGGATAAACTAATCCAATTTACATCTTATATGCTTGTAAAAATAAGTAGAAAAAAATAAAATAAAAATCTAAATATAGTCGGAGCTTAGAAGTATTTGGCAAAATATTGTTGATGAGAAATACAGAAACTAAAAAGTCAGTACTTGCATTTCCTTTTTATAGTGAATGATTTTCTTTTTGTCTTACATATGTTTCCCTTTTGACTCTAATTTGTTCCCATTATGAATCTGCAGTCGATTGCTGTTATTCTTGCTTATCTTTGGTCGTCCGAGTAAGTGTTACCATCTGCTTTTCTTGTTTTGATCTTTATCTGTATAAATCCACTGCATGTGGTATTCATCTCAAGGTTGTTTTACTTTGCAGGAGAAGTACTATAAGAGCTAGAATTGGAGGAGTTAGGAAAGAAGATGTGCTGAGGATTCTCCAAGTATGTATTCAAATTAGTCTGCTCATGCGTGTCAAGTATTTGCAGTATGTGATTGCTAGTGTATATAGCTGCCTTATTTTATGATCCAATAAACATTCTGTTAGCTGGAACTACACATGGGGTTCCAAAATTGTGTAATTTGTTCAGTTTGTCTTGCCTTTTCAGTTTTTAGATGGTTGGAATTGTTGAAATATCTGAACTTTTCAGGGTCCTATCATCCTATGGTTTGATAGCAGTGTTAACCGTTGTTAGGAGTATAGTGAGAAACTTCCTCATGGGAACTTTTCATCTTTCATTCGTGACAGGAATATCATGACAACATTGGCAACGCGGGTGGATCAGTAGAAATTGCAGCAAAGACAGTGATCTACAAATACATTGTTTCCCTTGAGAAGGTAATAAGAGTTTATTAGAAAAGCTAAAACCTTCGGTAGGAGTTAAATATGAAACATACTGATCGGAACTTGTTATGTTTCATGAATGACAGGAAGTAAATCCTAACAGCCAGGGTGGATCAAATAAAACGAAAAAGAACAAGAAAACCCGGGCCAGCGGGGGGAGCAGGAGGTGAGGATCAAGCGGGCATGACCCTGATCAGGTGGAAGGCTTTGAATCCGTTTACTTTGAGTACCTGGGAAGAGGGTGAGAGATGAGGAGAGAGAGAGAGGCTTTCACAGTTGACCCAGTACCTTCTTTGAATAACTTAAGTTCCGGACCTAAAATCGTCCTTCCGTTATTCATCTCCAAATGCTGATATTATTATACCTTGTTTTGCCAGGTTTTTTAGATATCTTCAGTGTTATCAATTAGACGAGAGTAATCCATCTTTTATTTGGAGACTGGTATGCTTGTAGTGTCAATCTCTCTGTAAATGCGGATACCAGCTACATGTGTATAAAAAAAAAAACGTGTCTCGGCCCAGCGGCCCGAGATTGAAAGTTTATTTATAGATTTTGTCCACCGATAGAACAAATACCTTGATTGTCCAGATTGTTCATGGTTAAGAATCATCATGGAACTCTTCTTAATTGAGAAAATGATCCTTCGTTTTGTAACATTTGCAGTTCTCCGCAAGACTTTCAAGTAGAGTTGAGATTTGTACATGAAAATCAAGTACTAAAATTCAACCAAAAAATGAAGAGATTCGAACTCCTCTCCTTCTATAGACCTTGAAAAGAATGGAACATATTTTAAGGTCAAAGTTGTAATGTCACTACTAACAAAACCAAAAGATACTGATTTCAGATTTCGTATTTGAAATCCCTCTCTGTTTCTCTCCCAACCCAGATTATTCACCTAACCTACTGGCATATTCTAGAAACGATCCTTGAAATGTAAACAAAGAGCTCCGTTTCTTCTTGCAGAAGGGGGAAATTCAAAACCAAGGTATAATTTTTCTATGCTCTTAAAGTCTTAAGTTAGTCTCTTTGCACTTGCACTCCATGAAGCCTTATTCTTATTCTGTATTCAATATGAATTAACTCACATGTCAATGTTTTTTACTACAATTTTTTTTTGAGCTATTTTTATAGAACTAGGATGCCGTTTTTCTTAAGGTTCCATACTGCCATACAAATGCATGATAACTGTTTGTAGAAATGTCTCAAAGAGTTCTCTTTCACTCGATGGAATTTTTGGGTTCTGATGGGTTTAAGTCGTTAGAATAAATATACACCATCCTAGGACTGCAACAAACTATCTCCAGAGAATAAATTGGTAATGCAAGGTACAGGTTTCGTTTTAATTTGCTTGATTACTCTACAAAGAACTTACAGGGAGGTAGTGGCTTTCTGTGTGTCAAAAGTAAACTTTGAATACATGATTGTCACGCATCTTGACAGCTTATCAGGTAGGTAGCAACGATGGTGAATTTTGTAAAAGTATTATGGCCTTTGAATGATACTGTCATCTCTTTTCCCAGCAAACTTTCAATTTTAGATTAAGAACATTAACCTTCTTATTCTTATGAACAATCTTGATGTGTTCTTGAAGAGACAGAATAAAAGATATCGTCCAGCTTCTTAATCAATCCTTGAAACTGATCTGGTGCATGCATTTTTTTCTTGAGAGCAAGTGGTAACTTTTTCATGTTTTTTATCTTCCAGCTGGAAGACCTTGAGAAATCTCTGTTAACAGCTGTAATCTAGAAAATCCAATGATTTATGCTGGACAATGAGATGTTTTCAATGAAGTGATCACCGAAGAACAAGAACAAGGTATCCAAGAGAGACAGAACCAGATGGTGAAGTAAATGGGATTTTCAAAGATCTTGCTGTGCTGGTCCATGGGCAAGGAGTTGTCATCTGTAACTCGCCTCCCTCCTCGAGATCGGATTAGCTCTAGAGCCACATTTTGCTCTTTAGTTGACATTGATTCACATGTTGAGAACAAAATCTCAACTTGCGCAAGACCTCAAAGAACCAAAAGTCAAATTCATCCCTGGTGAGCTTTGGGTAATCCGTCTTGGGAATGTAACTATCTTTATCTTGCATCTCCACATACTGACTTGATGTTTCTGCCAATGACGCAGATTTCCTTGCTGTTGGTGATTTTTGGGGCTATCCTGCCCATTGTGACAATAGTCCTGACAGCTTAAGTAGGACTTGGTGTCTTGATCGAATTCCTTGTCCAAACCAAATCAAAGGTCTTATATTTAAACTATGCTCATCATGTTTGAAATATGGTTTTACAAATCTGCTGACTTTAATCACAATGTCACTAGAGCTTCGTCACCAAGTACTGTTTGTAAATTTCTTTTTTTCGTTCTGTTTACTTTTTCTGATCTCTACCTCTACTAATCCCAGGAGTGATTGTGATTTACCTTGAGGTAACCCAGATCCAGCTGCTCTACATACATGGGAATCCAATAATTTTCAGTTTCTCACATGCCAACAGCCCTGAACTTGATCCTGCTATCAATGAAGCGGAAATAACCATGCAACAGTCTGGGTAAGAAAATATGTTATCCCTGAAAAGAACACTAAAAGCGTTATTAGCATGGAACAAGTTATGGTTGGATTTGAGTAACACCTACTGAAATTTTTAGAGTTTTTAAAAGCCTGAGAACAAGTTCTTACTGTATTGCCTGCAATATCCCTATGAGTTTGATTCGATTGGATGTTGTCTTTGTGGAATTTTTTGAACATCATCTCTTTTGCTGTGGAGAGTATGATTATACTTTTTTGAAACATTTTGATTGCAAATTTTTTGGTCCTTCCATCGATTATTCAAATTTTCAGGAAAAAAATGAAGAGTTCTGTGCTATCTTTCTTATATATTCAGTGTTAATTATCTATGACATCCAACTCACGTGCCCTCTACCAGTTCACATTGAAAGCTGAGTGTCTGATTGAAACTTGAACTGTGATTTGGTTGATTTAAACCATCGTTTTATTTGTCTTAAGAACACAATAAGGGTCTGCCTGTCTAATAACGTTGATGTGTGTTTTGTCTCGACTACTTAACTAGAGAAGACTTCGAATCAATTTTACCGCTTCTTGCTGTTTTAATGAAGTAGATTGTCTTGTCTGTGCAACTGATGTTGATTCTTTTTTGTTTTGATAACCAGGCAAAAATTCCCGAGATTGAGAAGTGTTTGGATATAGTCATTGCGTTGCAAGCTAATAAGGGTGCTGGTGAGGTTCTTTATTCATATTTCTGGGCATGCTTTTGACATAATGGTACTATTAGACAACAAGATCAAGCCTTTAGTCCCAAACAAGCTGGGGTAGGCTAGAAATGCAACCCATATCAAAGTTACCAAAACCAAAACTAAAATCAGAAACAGAAAAATAAATATATAGTAAAAATAGTAACGCTGCCAATAATGCTAGTAATAGTCCAGATAACAGCTATACTGATAAATCATAAGGACCAAAGTCCTAAGCTCTAAGTCTCCATAGGTCATGGTTCTGGTACGTGGGTCGCTTTTATAAATTGTAAGTTCAAATTTAATATACATCTTCTTGATTAATGAATTTTTTGTATACAAGTTGCTAAGTTGCTTAGATACAAAATATTTTCACAAGTATCGACATTTTTGTATACACGTATAGAAATTCATGCACACCTTAATATTGATTTAGTTGGCACAAGTTCAGCTAGTCTATATATTATTTTGTATCTCTATGTCAGTAGAGATTCAGTAACACTGGGACATCAGCATATAATATTTTTATTTTAGAGTAAAGATGGTCTTGGTTAGGATTTCTTTTCTTAGTTCAATTTTTTGATCATTCAGATTAGAGATGGCAAAACAAGTCTGATTGTAGATGCATGAGCCCAGGCTTATCCAGCCTTTACTTTGATCAAGCAGGAATTTTTGAGTTTTGTCCAAAATGAGTCCAATCGCCCTAGTCATTTAATCTTTTATTTTATGTCGTCTGTTATCCTCTATCATCTCAAACGCCTATGTGTGAATTCCGAGTTTCTGGACTTGAGGTTTGGGATCATGCTCTATCTTGCTTTAGTCCCGGCTCATCCCAGCTTATTTTCAGCCATAATGTCTATATTCTTCGTCAGTTTCCGAAAATGTGTTCTGATGAAGTTGAATTCAAGTGGCCCCATTTGAATTGTATTAATAAACCATGCCAAAAATTCAAGTGGCCCCATTTGGATTGTATCGTCTAAGTTGGTTCTTTGACTTTCGAACTTTCATTTAGGAGCTCCCACCACGTGCTGGCAGCTGAGAGCCTTTCCTCGAAAGTCGAATTCTTTGCAGCTGTGTCAGTTCTTGTTTGATTCTCTGTACCACTCCTGGGCATTTGTTACCAAAAGACATATCAATGCTGCCTTCTTTTATGAACTTCTTAACTGGGTTTGATCAGTTGTTATTTGCATAATGTATTACCATAGGACTCATGTTCTTTTAAAAGAAATGTTAGTACTTTGTGATGGTTAGAGGAGTCTTTCATAAACTGTCAAAGGCTAATTAGCTAAGCGTATTTCTGTTCCCTGTGATCTGTATTGGGTGTAAGAGAAGGAGAACTGTTGATTAAAATTACTCAGTTCTTCAGCTAAATAATCTCGGCACTCACTGATTCACATTATTTAGGAACACAAAACAAGGGAATATAAGTGGCTTGCTTAGGCAATGTTCAATTCATTATTACTGAGCAGTGGGTGTGGAATTTAACAGAACTATAATAAGTTGAATCGAAAAAGAAAAAGAAAAAGAAAAAAGAAGGCGCTTTTCTGGTCTTAGGCAACAGTTATAGCTGGCTTAGTAAAATCACATAAGGGAACGCCCCACATGATTCTCTTATTCTGTATTATTCTTTCACCCTTTAAATTCGCAGAACTACATAACCATGATCATATCAGTATTGAGCTACAATCACCTGTCTTATTGCAGAACTACAACCCATCATATTGGTATCAATGAAAATCAAGGAATACTAACTTCTTGGGTAATTTTTGGCAGGCCAGTGCTCTTCTACAAAGGAATCTTGATAATGCTAAAGCAAGCTTAGAAGTCCTTATTGCTGATTTACAGTTCTTAAGGGACCAAGTGACAATAACACAGGTATATCTTCAACTTCCGACTTTCTTTATCCTATTTAATTTGAACTTTTGCTAATCACCAATAGCTGTTATACCAGGTCACTATCCCTAGGGTGTACAACTGGGATGTTCACCAGCGCAGAAGTTAGCAAGTTACTGCAACTGCTGTGAAAGACTCGTGATGGCCTTTTCCTACTTACCCTAGTCAGAGTATGTTGTTTAATTTGCACTTTTTCTTTGTCTAAATTTTTTGATCATTCATATTTGAGATAGCAAAACAAGTCTGATTGTAGATGCATGAGCCCAGGCTTATCCAGGGTTTACTTTGATCAAGCAGAGATTTTTGAGTTTCGTCATCCTAGTTCTTTAATCTTTTATTTTTATGTTGTCTGTCATCCTCTATCATGTCAAATGGCAATGGGTGAATTCTGAGTTACTGGACCAACTCATTACGCCTTTAAGCTTGAGGCTTGGGCTTATACTATATCTTGTTTTAGTCGTGGCTTATTTTCAGCCATAATGTTTATATTCATCGTCAGTTTCCGAAAATGTGTTCCTAATGAACAACTACAGATTAATAATGATGCTGAACCACGGCAAAAGTTCAAGTGGGCCCTTTTGATTTGCATGGTCTAAGTTGTTTTTTAACTTTGATTTATGAGCTCCCGCCAGGTGCTGGCAGCTGAGAGCCTTTCTTCGAAAGTCGAATTCTTTGCAGCTGTCAGTGGTTGTTTGATTTTCTGTACCACTCTTGGGCATCTGTTACCAAAAAGACAATTACTCTTGCTGCCTTCATCAGAGCTGAATATTCTGTCAGATATTTTAGTGTGATATTCTTAGTGCTTCAATATAACGCCAAGCCACCCCCTGCTTTATTGATACTTTTTTCTTCGTATTGTCGGCTCATAATCACTTGTCCTCATTCCATCTGCTTGCAGGAACTAATAGCCGATTTTGAAGTTTCTGAAGGAATATATTCAGGGGGCCACATCGAGGAGTCGGACTCTATATCTCTGTGGCTGGGATAATGCTAGAATACACAAGTGAAGAGGTTCGTTTATCGAGAATTTTTTCTTTTAGTAGTACTGCAGTACCAGTATTCAGGATAACAACACAAAACTGTTCTTTTTGTCATGATGCCACTCTTCTGGACCCTTAGACACATAAATGTTAGCATGTCCTCGAGGAAACATTTTAAAAAGTGATTTTAGACACATACAAGAACTTGGCTTCGGTTTGTATCTTCTGGAAAACATTTAAAAAAATGCTAGTGCCCTGTAATGGTTAGAGATCATCAATAAATCTTTATGAACTCGCATATTTCAGTGCCCCTTAATCTGTATTGGTCGGATGAGAAGGAGAACTGTTGATTCACATTACTCAGCTAGATAATCTTGATACTCACTGATTCACATTATTTAGGAACACAAAACAAGGGAATATAAATGATTTGCTTAGGCAATGTTCATCAATATTGTAATTTAATCAATTATAGTAACTGAAAGCAAAAAAGGAAGAAAAAAAAAACCGCGTTTCTGGGCAACAGTTATAGTTGGCTTAGTAAAACCACATAAGGGAAGACCCCTCGTGATTTGGTTAATCTGTATTATTCTTTGACCTATAATTTGCCGATTATCGTGAACCTCATAACACTGATCATATGATCATATTAGTATTGAGCTACACTCACTTATCTTATCGCAGAATTACAACCCACCATATTGGTGTCAATGAAAATCAAGGAATACTTACTTCTATGGTAATTTTTGGCAGGTCAGTGCTCTTCTACAAAAGAATGTTGTTAATTCTAAGGCAAGCTTAGAGGTCCTTATTGCCGATCTACAATTCTTAAGAGACCAGAGTGCCGATAACACAGGTATATCTGTTACTTCCAACTTTCGTTGTCCTATTTTGTTTGAACTTTTCACTAATCATCAATTGCTGTTGTACCAGGTCACTATCGCTCGACTGGTATGTTCACCAGTGCAGAAGTAAGCAAGTTACCGCAACTGCTGTGAAAGACTCGTGAAGGCCTTATATTATTGCGTGGGTATTTCGAGTTGCCCTAGTCATAGTATGTTGTTCAATTTGCAACTTTTATCTTCTTTATAGTTTTTTTTTTCTACATCTTAAGATGTTCAGCACATCTCTGATCGGATCCCAAGTAGTTTCTTGGATAGATAGACCGGTTCAAGTTGAACAGGAGAGTTTGAAAGTTAAACGCATGATTTCATTCTCTTTTAGTCGCTAATGTAAGTAAAAGTATAGATAAAGAGATGAAAACATCTGCCCTTATCCTATCTACGAGCTCAACTATCATTGCACTCTCCGACCACATGTATATATATATATTTTCACACCTTCTTTACACTTGAAATTGGAAAAGCTGGAGAAGAATGCAGTTCAAATGAGTGGCACAATTCTTGAGTGAAAACTGCAAGGTGGTTGGTGTTACCAAAGAACGATTTTTTTTGGACCATGGTTTTAGTTTTAGTAATATATTAAAAGTAAAGCGAACATATCCAAATATTTATGTTAATATCAAAATTACCCTTTTTAATTAAGTTTGTGTAATGATTAATTAGTGTAATTAAATTCGGTTAGTTAGTGATTAGTGTAAAATAAAACAACCCTTTTTAATTAAGTTTGTGTAATGATTAATTAGTGTAATTAAATTCGGTTAGTTAGTGATTAGTGTAAAATAAAACAACCGTGCTATTTAGATGGCCTTTAGGAACAACTTGTAACTAGCTGCATATGTGGCATCTAGCTGGTCAATAAAACAAAAGAAAATCTGAAAACGTTGAATGTTGACTCTGGTAATTTATTAAAAATGATTAGTTTATTTTGAATCAGATCTGTAAAACTTAACTCTGTCTTAGTTCTTACAGGCTGCAAAATCCCTAATCCAATCTAAGAAATTTCATTTGGTATTTCAAATGACTAATGTATCAACGAAGTCCTTCAAACCCCATTTTATACTCAAGAACGACAATTCCTTTTTGAATACTCCTTCAAGAATTAGAAGAAGACTAACCAATTATGATTTATAGTGTGGGGTTTGATTGTTATCGGGTTCTTTAACTACATTACAAAAACCCAAATTGATTTACGTCAAATTTTGATTTGGAAACAACATAGAATAATAGGAGTTGGAATAAGAACTAGTCAAAAGTGGGTTGTATCAGGGTTTACTAAAGTTAAGGATTTGAACTTTATTTGGTGTAATAGATTTTTTTTGAGCTTGTGAAACGATGCTACATTTAGGCTGCGTTTGGCATGGAAGGAGTTTGAATTCTAGGTAGTTCCAACTACCTAGAATTTGAATTCCATTCTTCTAAATTTATGTGTTTGGCATGTGGTTATTGATGAAATTGGTAATTACTTCATTCTTCTTTTTAAAATGTTTATTTCTTCAAAACATTTATTTATAATATATTATTTGCTGGTAAATTTATTCTTGAATCACTGAATTTCTTCAAAAAATTATGTTTAATTATTTTTAAATAATTTTTAATTTAGTTGTCATTAATAATGTATATTTTAATAAATAACTACGTAAAAAACTAGTAAATTAATAAAAGCAATATTAGTAATTAAATAAATATTATAGTATTTATATAAAAATAATATTAATTAAATATGACATAAATGTAATATAATATTAATTAAATATATTAGCATATCAATATAATATAATATAATATTAATATATTAATTAAAAATATTAATAATTTATAATATTAATGTAATATAATATTAATAATAATTAATCAAATATAATATAATATAATATTAATTTAAACATAATATTAACAAATTTAGTTAATGTCTTTGAAAAAAAAACAAATATTAAGAAATTTTAAAAGTAATATTATATTTCGTGCAAAAAACATTCGAGAATTTCCCAAAACCATGAGAAGAAAAATGCGGGGCAGAGGCCTCTCTGGTATGTTTCGTCCCAAAAATCTTGGTATTTTTTCCAAAACTCTTATGAGAAGACTTAAAAAGGGGGTAAGAATTGTAAAATTGGTTGGTGTTGGTATTTATTCTTTGAGTTCCAAATTTGTTGGCACTCTTAAAAATTCTTATATACTGATCGAAAAGAAGAGAAGAAAAATAAGGAGGAAACTACTAGATAAAGGTGGAAAGATCGTCAAGGGGGAGAATGAGAAACAGGAAGATGATGGAGTAGAGATGGTGATTATTGTTTTGAACGTTAGTATGCGTTGCCAATGTAATGGTTGTGTTAAGGAAGTTATTAAATCCATTCAAAGTTTTGAAGGTGTTGAGAATACTCAAAGAGATTGTGCAACAAACGAGATAACTGTAATAGGAAAAAGAGTTGATCCAGTAAAACTAAGAGAATATATTGCGTTAAAAACTAACAAGAAAGTTGAACTTATTTCCCCTCTTCCTAAGAAACCAGAAAAGGAAACACCCAAGGAGAAGAAAGTTGTCAAAAAGCAGGCGCCTCAAGTGATGAGTACTGTTATTTTGAAGATTAATTTACATTGTGCTGGCTGTATTAACAAAATTGAGAAGTGTATGACGAAATACGAAGGAGTTGATCGTGATTCGTTCCGCGTTGCTAAGGCCAATAATTTGGTAACAGTGAAAGGAACAATGGATGTTACAGAACTCACAACTTACTTGAAACAAAAACTCAAAAGAAATGTTCATATTGTTCAGGCTGAGGAAGGCGATGGAGGCGAAGAGAAAGATGGTGATGAGATGAAAGAAAATGGTGGTGGTGGAAGTGACAGGAGAACAGAGGGAGAAAATGGGTATGGATATGGATATGAAAATGGGTATAATTATGGTCCTGGAAATGGTTATGGGGTTGATCATGTTCGACCAGATGAGATGTTTAGTGATGAAAACTCTAATTTTTGTTCTATCATGTGATCATGTTAGGGAAAAAAATGTGAACATAATCTCTGAGGTTGAGAATAGGAGATTACGAGGATATGAAGAGTGAAGATTTAACGGGATATTATGAAAACTCTAATTTTTATTCTATTATGTGTTATCTATTCAAATTGTTGTTCTTCACCATTTTCATATTCTTTATCTAATTTTGTGTTAATCTAATGGCCAGCCGACATCTATGTCACACCTCAGTGGTAACGAGTTCCTGCCCTTTTGATCATGCAGATATTCTGAAAGAGTTTTCTCTAACTTGCAATATCTCCCATTTGCACTTGGGCTTCTGCAAATTTACCTTGGTGTATATATAAGACATAGATGGTTATCTGCATGTGCTAACTATGAAATGGTAAATCTTTGAGCATGCTTACCGGGAGATAAACTTTACAGCGGATAACTTGGATAAGAGGGGTTGCATTTTGCAACAACGTGAAAGCATAACAACTCCCCTTTGAAGCTGGCAGTACTAACTTTCCCACTTCGGGTTTTCGTCTGGCCATCTCTGATTCAAATTTCTCCTATAAGAGCTGCTACTATTTCATTTCTGGATGGACGATCACTATGGTTCAAACTTCAAACTTCAAAGATCAAAGTATACAAACTCCTCTAATAAGCTACAAAAACACTTTTCATTAAAAAAAAAAAACATAAAGCTATGAAAAAAACTAAAGGCAACAAGTACCAGTCGACCTCCAAGGCAGACTGCTTTAGATACAAGGGTGTCAAAATCTATAAACAAGTACTGACTACTGAAAAATCCGAGCTTACCGTATCAGGACAAGTAAAGAAGTAACTGTTTACAAGAAAGTCGGGTTTGAATTATCAACCTTAACAGTCTTACATCATTGATTTTATCTATGCAACTTTACTAGACCTCTCACCTCATGATTTTATCTATGCAACGGCTTGTGCTCTACACAACATGGTTGGCGGAGTCAATGGATCAGCTTCAGTTGTACCCTGTGCTTCTTCGGAACTTTGTGAGACTATATTCAGAATAGTCACAACTTCTGCTATACCAGGTCTTTCATTGGCTTCTTTTTGTACACATATTTTCGCAAAACCGAGAGCATGGACAAGTCCATGATATGGATACCGACCTTTCATGAGTGGGTCAACAATTTCTGGGAAGTTCTTAATGTCATCAAGTAATGGCCGTGCCTGCAAAAGTCAACATCGGGATATGTTAAGGAAATGTACGAGAAAAACAAAATTATTACTTTCATCAGATTGGAAAATAAGTGTAAATAAATGGACAAACAGGAAAAAATGTTACCCATGAAACGATATTGTGCCTTCCAGAACCACGTATGTTTTCCTCAACTACCTTCTGCCCAGAGATCAACTCAAGCAAAACAACACCAAAACTAAAGACATCAGATTTCAATGTGAGTATACCATTCCAACAATATTCTGGAGCAATATAACCATATCCTCGCATCATTTTTGTACGAATCGGGAGGTAATCCCATGTAGGACCATGTTTTGCACAGCCGAAATCTGACAGCTTCGGATTATAGTTTTCATCGAGTAATATACTGGTACTTTTCAAGCTACCATAGATTACAGGAGGATCCTTTTGATCATGCAGATATTCTAAAGCCTTGGCAACACCCTCTGCTATGTTCATTCGAGTCTTCCAGTCCAGAGGCTTTTTGCTGGGTTGAAGGTCTACAACATAGAAGATCAAGTTAGTTATTATAATTGATTTACCATGATCCACGAGACGGTGAGAAACCTTACCACGTAAATGAAGATTTAACGATTTTAATGGCATTAATTCATACACAATAACATGATCTTTCCCTCCATTACAGTAACCTATCATCCCGACGATGTTAGGATGCTCTACGCAGCTGAGCATTTGAACCTCTTCCAACAATCTGCCTGCTCATCAAACCTTTTTACGGCAACTTCCTGAAATTCAGTTTATCGAAACATTAAACAGTCATCTATTACTTAGGACTAATTTGCTAAGTATAGGTAAAAACAACTCTCACCTGTCCATTCTCGAGAAAACCCTTATACACACGTCCCAATCTTCCTTCACCTATAATGCGTCCTGGATCAGACATATCTGTGGCGACAATTATCTCTGTTGATTCTGATACACGAGGATTGGCAACAAAATACTGATATTCAACACCTTCGGTTCCTGAAATCAAGTTATATGCCCAGCAAACACATTAAACTTTTACCATTGTATTTTTGATCACTTGACTCTTCGATTATTTGTTGGAATAGAGAGAACAAATGTTCCACACAACAATAACCCAAAATATTCATTGAGCAAAAAGAGCAAACACCTTTATAGGCAACCATCACATCACAGATGATAGGAAATAAAAATACATACATCAAAGATTCTGACAACCAAAACCAATTTTCAAAAGAATCAAACTACCAGCAATAACAATGTTAATCTACCAAAATTAAAAAGAAAAAAAAAATCAATTCCATCAAACGATAAATAAACCCACATGCGGGTAGAATAAGAACTAATTAAGGATTTAAAAGATGAATTACGTACCATAATCATGTTTTCTCTCGATAGATTCATCGATTTTGCCCTTATTTGATCTAAGACAGGAGAAATACCGAAACCTAGCCATACCCAGAGGAAAACAAACTGGGGGAAAGAATTAGAGCGTCTTTGCTTTTGAATCGATAGCGTAAACAGTAACCTGTTACCCGAACAAATACTTTACTATTGTCACGTGACTCAAAACCCCGTTCTTAAATAATGATGTCACGTTCTCGTCGCCTCTAGTGTTTTTTTTTTTAATTCAAAAATGAATTATTTTAAGAATCTAAGATTATCAACATAACTCAACTGAGGTTAGGGGTGTACATGGTTCGGTTTGGTTCGGTTTCAAGCCAAAACCGATACCAAACCAATACTATCGGTTTTCCAAAAATTGAAACCAAACCAATCCATTAACCATTGGTTCCAAAAACCAATGGATCCAATCGGTTTCGGTTTTTCCCAGTGGTTTTTGGTTAACCAATAATTATGTCAAAAAAAAAAAAAAATTACACAAATTTACAAAAAAAAATAGTATTGGTTTACAAAAAATTACAAACAAAAAATAAATAGAAAGAATATCAAGAGTAGTTAAGGATTACTCTAAATCTAGAGATCAAAAGAAGATTTAACTAGTGGTAGGCTATACAATGACATCTCTAATGAAAATTTAATTAATTTTTTTTTTCAATAGTCGGTTAACCATTGGTTAATGGTTCGGTTTCTTCATCAAACCAAAACCGAAACCATTAGCTCGGTTTTTAAAATTTAGAAACCAAACCAAACCATTAGTAAATGGTTCGGTTCGGTTTTCTCCTTATTGGTTTGGTTTGGTTCGGTTTCGCGGTTAACCGGTAACCATGTTCAGCCCTAACTGAGGTGGACTGTTCTCTCTTTTCTTGTGTCTCTCCCAGAATTTCAGTGCAACAGCAACAACAATTAACTAAACCGGTAATGATTGATGAGATCAAAACTGCATTGGATGGCATCTCAAATGAAAGTGCACCAGGCCCAGATGGGTTTATTGCCACATTTTACAAGCACTCATGGCACACTGTTGGCTCCGCGCTATGTGACATGGTTTGGCAATTTTTTAACACCGGAGTTTTTGAACATCAGATCAACCACACCAACATTACATTTATTCCAAAAGTGGATAGCCCGGCGACACCAAATGAATACCGCCCAATCAGCCTCTGCAATGTGGATTACAAAGTCATTTCTAAAATCTTAATCAACCGAATTCGTCCTCTGCTCAATCAGATTATCAGTCCAATGCAAAGTGCCTTCATCCCAAACAGGTCAATTCAGGATAATATTTCGATTGCGAAAGAAAATTTTCACAACATCCGCTCCTCAAAACCAGGGAAAGCACCGAAAGTGGCATTTAAGCTAGATGTGCACAAGGCATATGATAAGCTAAACTGGAAATTTATTAAGCAAGCATTGCTAGCTTTAGGATTCCCGATGTTATTTTGTGTCTCCTCTGTGACATGCTGTCAAGATAAATTCATGGTTTTATCAAGCCAAAGTGTGCAATACGCCAAGGGGATCCATTATCACCATACATTTTTATCTTGTGCTCAGAAATTTTGTCTACTAACCTGCTACATCTTGAATCTACATGGAACTACAAGGGAGTCAAAATTACGAGAAATGCACCTGCAATATCCCACTTAATGTATGTTGATGATCTCCTTCTGGCAAGTCAAGGCTCGACGGATCAATGTTATAACTTGCTACAACTGCTTAACAAGTACAGTACTACAACTGGACATCATTTCAATCTCAACAAATCATCCCTCATTAACCACCCACTCCTATCCACTAATACCATCCAGAGATTGCAAACAATGTTCCCAATACACTTCACCTCACAACCTTCATCATATCTAGGGGTGCCACTAACTTCAGGTACGCAGTCTAGTGTGGAAAACAATACCGTTATCAACAAAGTAGTGTTGAAGCTCCCGGGATGGAAGACTCACACTCTAAACCAAATGGGTAGGATTATATTCATCAAGTCATCTGTAACACCAACCTCAAATCATATCATGAAAAACTGTTAAACTTAAGGTTCAACTCAAACTTAATTGTTGTATATTCATCTCCAAAACTAGGAGGTATTTATAGCAAATCAAAGTAAAGTAATTACAAAATAAATTACAAAATAATTGGGTGATTGATGGAGTAATTGGTGGAGTGATTGGTGGAGTAATTGGAGGTGTAATTGGAGGAGTGATTGGTGGAATTGGTGAAGAATGGTTGAGTCAACAATTGGAGATTCAACACTCTCCCTCAAGGTGGTGCATATATGTCACAGATGCCCAACTTGACAAGTGAATCGTTAAATATATTATTTGATACATCCTTTGTTATAATATATGCCAGCTGTTGTGTTGTTCGGACATATGGTACTTCAATAATGTTTTCTTTGAGTTTCTCATAAATGAAGTTCTTATCAATTTCCACGTGCTTTGTTCGATCATGTTGCAATGGATTTTCTGCAATTTTGATTGCTGACTGGTTATCACAAAACAACTTCATAGGTTTTTCAACAGGGAAACCAAGCTCCTCCATAAGCCTCTTTAACCATAACAATTCACAAATTCCTTTCACCATTTCTCTGTATTCTGCTTCAGCACTTGATAAGGAAATAACCTGTTGTTTCTTAGACTTCCATGTCACTAAATTTCCTCCAACAAAGGTAACATACCCAGATGTTGATCTTCTCCTGTCACCTTTACCTCCCCAGTCTGAGTCAGTGTAACCTGATACATCAAGATGTCCATGTTTTGAAAACATCAAACCTCTGCCTGGTGCGGACTTCAAATATCTTAGTATCCTGGTGACTGTATCCATGTGTTGCTGACCCGGATTATGCATAAATCTGCTTACAACACTTACAACATAAGCAATGTCTGGCCTTGTATGAGAAAGATAAATCAAGCGACCAACTAACCTCTGGTATTGTCCTTTGTCTGCTGGTATTTAATCAGAACATTCTTCAAGACCATGATTTTGTTCCATAGGAGACCCAATTGGCGTACAACCAGTCATACCAGTTTCCTTCAACAAATCAATCACATACTTTCGCTGAGACAAGAAAAATCCTTTTTTAGATCGTGAAACTTAAATCCCCAAGAAGTATTTAAGTCCACCCAAATCCTTCATATCAAACTCAGAATACAAAGAACTCTTCAGATTATTCATCTCTTCGGGGTCATTTCCTGTTACCACCATATCATCCACATAGATAATAAGCGTGGTTAATTTGTCACCTACCCTTTTTAGGAACATAGTATGATCAGCGTTACTCTGTTTGTACCCAAATTTCCTCATCCCAGACTAAATCTACCAAACCAAGCTCTAGGAGACTGCTTCAAACCATATAAGGCCTTCTTTATCTTACAAACCATGTTAGTATTGTTCGGAGCATTATAACCTGGAGGTAATGACATATAGACTTCTTCTTGTAAATCACCATGTGAAAAAGCATTTTTCACATCATATTATTGTAGAGGCCATCCTAAATTTGCTGCCAAAGACAACAATACTCGAATATTATTGATTTTCGCAACAGGAGCAAAGGTCTCTTGATAATCAATACCATAAACCTGGGTAAACCCTTTAGCCACAAGTCTTGATTTGCACCTGTCAATAGAGCCATCAGGATTATTCTTGATAGAATATACCCACCTGCAGACAAATGGTTTCTTTCCTTCTGGTAACAATACTATTTCCCATGTATGATTTTATTCCAGTGCCACCATCTCCTTTCTCATGGAATCATCCCATTTTGGATCTCGTAATGCTTCTTGTACATTTCTGGGAATAATCACATCGTCCATCTGACTGACAAACGCCTTTCCCTCTTTTGATAATCTATGAGTTGACACGTAATTCGTAATAGGGTATTTCACCTTCCTTATTGCTTCAGGTGAAAAGCGATCTGGTGGAACTCCACGATTACTCCTTGGTGGCAACTGGTACCTGTCGGTGTCAGGTAGCTCACAAGTATCATTATTATTAATCGAATAATCTATGCTTACCTCAGGGACATCGGCACCTGTTGGAGGATAATTAGATGTAGGTATTGTTGATGAAGAGAGAGATGGAGCTTCAGATTCAATAGCAGGGGTGTTAATTTCTTCGGAAACAGGAATATAGGACTCTTGAACCGGCTCCATGACTTGTATATCATCAATTCTTGAATTACTGACAGTTGGATGTGTACTCAAGCTTATTTCATTTGCTGTCATATTTATTTCACTATTAGTAGGAAACAAATCCATCCAATTAAACTCTTCAATAACACTCTCTCCCTGAAGAGGAGAATGAGATACATAGGACGAGTAAAACATTTCGTGCTCAGAAAAGGTGACATCCATAGTAACATAAAATTTATGACTTTGAGGATGATAACACCTGTAACCTTTCTGAAATGGATGATAAACAACAAAAACACATTTAATAGCACAAGGATCTAGCTTTGTACGTAGATGTTTCTGCAGATGTACAAAAACAACACAACCGAATACCCGTGGAGGAAGCTTAAGATGAGAAGGTATTGTTACAAATGAAGCCAATTTGTCCAAAAGTGTCTGAAATTTTAAAACACTTGTTGGTACTCGATTGAGAAGATATACTGCATTAGTAATGGCTTCTTCCCAGAATTTTGGATTCATATTTGACCCAATCAAGCACGCCCTCGTAATTTCAAGTAACTGGAAATTTTTCCTTTCTGCCACACCATTTTGATGTGGCGTAGACGGACAACTAGTTTCATGAATAATTCCATGTTCTCTAAAATATCCTTGTAATACTTCATTAACATACTCACCACCATTATCAGAATGAAGAACCTTTAAGTTAGCCGAAAATTGTGTCTGAATCAATTTATGAAATGCACGAAAACGATCAGCCACATCACTTTTATTTTTCATGAAATAGATCCAAGTCATACGAGTACAATCATCGATGAAGATAACAAACCACCTAAATCCAGAAGTACTGGTAATACGAGAAGGTCCCCAGACATCAGAATGAACCAAATCGAATGGGACATATCTTCTACTGATAATATCCGGGTAAGTAGTACGATGACTCTTCGCAAGAATGCAAGTATCACATTTAAAGTCCGATAGTTTGCAAGACTTAAACAAATCAGGAAACAAGTGCTCCAAATATCCAAAAGAAGCATGTCCTAACCTGCGGTGCCACAATAATATCTGTTTTTTAGATGCACAAGAAGACCTATTAACTGAAAGAGATCTCCCTTCACAAACATCGTCGATGTAATATAAACCATCTCTCTTAGTACCTCGTCCAATTATCTCTCCGTTGCCGAGATCCTGAAGAAGACAGAAAGTGGGATAGATTAATACTAAACAATTTAACCGTGCGGTTACTTGTGCTGCAGACAAGAGATTATTTGAAAGAGAAGGAACCAATAATGTGTGTTCTAAGGACAAGGAAAGTGTTAAATCAACTCTCCCAGCTCCGGTAACCAGATACGGTACACCATTTGCATTGGATATAGTTGTATATGTAGGTAGGCACGGATCTTTCAAAATAGAGGCATCGAACGTCATATGACCCGTAGCACCAGAATCGAGAATCCAGCCATGATATTTTCCAGAATCAGTAGCAAGTAAAGAGACGTTAACCTTACTTGATTGTTTGAAGAGATTCGGGTTCACCAAAGAATGAGAATCAATAACAGATGAAGTATCATTTGTTGTCGTTACCACATAAGTACTTTTGTCTGCTCCTTTTTGATTAATCTTTATTTGAGTTTTGTAGGTGTCCCACCAATCGGGATACCCAATTTTCTTGAAACATTTCTCCACGAAATGTGAATTGCTTCCACAATGAGCACAATGTCTAATGGAAGACATTATCAAGATTGAAGAAGAAATTATATGAAGGTATGAATACAGGTCGCAGCAAACGTTTTTTTTTTTTTTTTTTTTTTTTTTTTTTGAAAAGACTAAAATGCACAAATGAAACTGATTGTGTACACAACTGTTTATGGGGGGCGAAAAACAAACCGTCTAGATACTAGCTAGCAGTTAAAAATTATATGAGTAATCGAATAGGAGGAATAAGTCGTATAAGGGTAAAAACGGTAAGAGTTCAAATTCAAATCAAGTTTTCTCTCTTGACAAATCAACCAAATATATGAAAACAAACTTAACAGGGGTTTGCTTATTAGAAAACAAACTCAATTAGCTAAGATAAAAACAAGATTTTGATCAAAGATGATAACTGTTTGTAAGAAACAAAAAACAGCAGCACAACTTACTTAGTCCAAGATAAATGGATTAACAAGATTAAGTAGGATTTAAAAATACAAGCATAAACTCAGCATAACAAGTTTATCATAAAATCGGTAGTACAACTTACTTGTTTCAATAAGTGTATAAAGAAAGACAAGAACCTTAAGCCAGCGGAAGAAGGATTAATCGAAGTAACGAAGCACTCACTATTACTAAGAAGCACTCAACTCACCATGGAGCTCTGATACCATGTTAAACTTAAGGTTCAACTCAAACTTAATTGTTGTATATTCATCTCCAAAACTAGGAGGTATTTATAGCAAATCAAAGTAAAGTAATTACAAAATAATTGGGTGATTGATGGAGTAATTGGTGAAGTGATTGGTGGAGTAATTGGAGGTGTAATTGGAGGAGTGATTGGTGGAATTGGTGAAGAATGGTTGAGTCAACAATTGGGGATTCAACAAAAACACCATGTTACCAACCCATGTTCATCAGAGTTTAGATAAAATCACTAGAAACTTTCTTTGGGGCCATTCAAATGAGGAAAGGAAAATGCATCCAATCAATTGGCAAAAAATCACAAGACCAGTAGAGGAAGGGGGACTTGGAATTAGAGCAGCTGCCCCGATGAACCATGCATTGCTTCTGAAAAGAGCTTGGTCCATTCAACAACAACCTACATCTTTATGGTCTCGCCTATATAGCTCAAAATATCTTAAAGGAAATTACTTGCTGGACACTCATCAGGTACGTGTGAATAAACCAAGCCCAACAGGAACGGCTATAACTGCACTTAGACCTCTTTTTATGCAGGGAATGACACACATCATTGGAAATGGGCTGTCAACCCTTATTTGGAATCATGAATGGATCCTGAACCACCCACCTATTCCAATCAACCCTAATTCTAGCTTCTCAAATATGGCAGACCCTCTTACTAATCAATGGGATAGGCAGAAAATAGAAACAATCTCACCCTACTCTTCCACCACAAATCTCATCATGAGCATCCATCTACCATCCACTGCATGCCCAGATAAGCTAGTTTGGAAACACACAACAACAGGTGCATTCTCGGTTAAGTCAGCCTATGCAATCATTATACATCCGGTGGAAGAACAACAACCAATCTTCATGGACTCTCTAATCTTCAAAGATATTTGGAGGCTACCATGTCCCCCAAAAAATCAAATTATTCATATGGAAAGCTATTCTGCAAGGATTGGCAACAAAACAATTGTTATTCAACAGGAAGATTGCCATTACCCCGATTTGTCCGCGTTGCAATGGTCCACCAGAATCAACCGAACACCTATTTTTTCAATGCAAATCATCTCTGCAAATCTGGCATCAGGTGGCAAGCATCTGCCCATCTCTACAACCTATTATTCCGTCAATTCAACAACAATCTGTACGGGGCATCTCTCAGGATGATGCACAACTGGAGGGTAAAAATCATTCTATAATTTTTTTCACTTTATGGGGCATCTGGCTCATGAGAAATCAGGTAGTCTTCCGACAACAATGCATCCAACCCACGGCTTATATGATATTTACTTTGTTATGCGAATTTCGATATGCTTCAACCCACACAACTTCAGACATCATCGGTCAAGCACCAGTACCAAACATTAACAACCACAGTTATTTTTGAAATATCTGTGTTAAATGGAACCCTCCTGAAGATCCTTGGCTGAAGCTAAACACGGATGGTGCGGCTCGAGGGACACCGGGAAAAGCAGGTATTGCAGGGGAAGGCTACATTTTGGGAAATCATGCAGGGAAGCACTTAGTATCATCAGCTATTCCTTTGGGTATTACTACGGCAATAGTGGCGGAATCAAAGGCATGTTTTTTTGGTCTCAGGGAGGTGGTTAACCTGCGCACAACTCATTTACATTTGGAAATGGACTCCACAACTTTAATGCATTGGCTTAATTCACATACGGATGAATCAATATATCCGTACCATCTGTATCAACTACTGAAGGACATCCTCAAGTTATTGCAGCAAATTCCTCATCTTCGCATCTCACACACGTATCGAGAAGGAAACAGGACGACGGACGCGTTGGCAAATAGAGGAGCGGACAAGGTGGGAAATCCAAACCAAACTTCACCAATGGAAATATGGATTGATACAACACCTACTTTTTATAACCAGTTTCTTGTACTAGATAATGCCCAGATCTGCACAGGGCGTGTAATTCGTAGCATATAATAATATAACTAACTTCCTTTCAATTTTTTATTTATTTATCTAGGGATACACCCTGTTTTTATATGGGGAGGAAATTTATCACGAAACTCAAAACTAACACAGTTTATTCTTGCTTTCTTGTCAATACAATTTGCACACACAACCATTCTAACTCTTAGGAACTGATTGGCAAGACCAGTAACGGAGCCCAACACTAAGAATGAGGGGAACTAAAAAAAAAGTAAAATGAGTGGACTAAATTTTAGATAGAATTAGGCGGACCAAATGTAAAGTCTTTAATAGAAGAAAGGGATAAAGTTTTGTTTCATGTTGAATCTGTATAAAACCGACGTATTATGAGTGACTTGGGAGTTGTGCCGAAAGAGATATACATGAATGAAGCTGAGGAGGTGAAGAATCATGGAAGGCCACCTGATTAGAGGGAGAATCATTATAATTCTAGTTCTTTATCTCAAAATTGTAGTCAATCAGATTTTAATAATAGAGATTATATTCAAAATAGGTTCGCAAGTCGACCTAATTCTCAGCTGGGTCAATCTTTTGCGGATAAATTTAAAAAACACTTATCCCCATGGGAGAAATGGAGTGATGAAGTTTTTATGCAATATATCAATGATGAATCAGATTGGGATGAGGAATCTTCTTATTGTAGCGGTGCTAGAGACAGGGTTAGTTAATCCTTGGCTCCGTCCCTGGGCGAGACCATATAGGTTTACTCCGTAACAAAAAAATTATATCTAAAATAAAACAATGGTTTGTCCAATGATTACATGGGATGATTTATTGACAAAATTTATTAAAAGTTCATTATTCGATTCAAAAATAACTTTCTCATATTCCTTTGAGATATCCCATTCGATTGCCTCATTAAATGCCATACATTCTAGCTTCTCCACTTCATGATTCGCATTCAGTTCTCCATTAAAGTACTGTTCTTTAGCTTTATAGCACGTACTCACAAAATCTCGGATTATTAGTCTAATGCCTGCTTTACCAGTTTCCTTCTTAAAAGATGCATCTAAGTTTATCTTGTAACAAGCATTTTCAAGAGGATCCCAATTATTAGATTGTAGTACTAGTAAACCATTCTAATGAGTAATTTGACTAGAAATCACAGGACAACATTGATCGTCTAGCAATTTAATTATCTCAATAGTATGGATTCCATTAGGTTTAGTATTTTGAAAAATAACATAATATCTATCTTTCCATATAATCCAAGTTGTAATCATCAGAGAGGAGAGAAAATAATCTTTTTGATGAGAAGATCGTCCAACAGAATAGAACCTGGGTTAAACCAACTTATCACTTAATTGAAAATGTTAGAGTTTTCAGAGAGTATAGATGAAACATCTATATTTACACTAAGCCAGATATACCTAGCATAGGGACACTTAAGAATTAAATGTTCAACAAGAGCATTACGCACGGTACAATGTATGTTTATGTCTTGTTTGTATCTAGCTAGTCTGTCTCTAGTGGGAACTATGCACCTCAGACATTTAGAACAAGGACTATGGGATAGACTCCAAAATAGTCTATCCCTTTCAAAATGAAAGACAATCTAGCTGAAAGAGTGTAAAATCCACAGTGGGATAGAGTGATAATAAACTATACGACAAACTGTTTGCCTTTTTTCTATCATTTTAGTTTCAGAAGGAAAACTGTTTGCCTTTTCTTTTTCATTTTAGTTTCATATGGCAAACTGTTTGGTTTTTGTTTTCATTTTAGTTTCATAATGCAAAATGTTTGCCGTATTTTTCTCATTTTAGTTGCAAAAGGCAAATTATTTGCCGTTTTTTTCCATTTTATTTTCATAAGGCAAACTGTTTGCCGTTTTTTTCATTTTAGTTTCATAAGGAAAATTATTTGCAGTATAGTGGAGACTTTCGCTCACTCTTTCAACTGAAAGAGAAGGTGATTGAGTTTGGGGTGAAAGGGGGTTTCCCTATACCCATAGTAGGACCAAATTGGATCAAATTTGATCAAGTCTTCCATTTTGAAAGAGACTCTCAACCCCCATAGCCCTTACTCTTACAAATAAAGAGCTTTACTCTATGTGGCATCATAAACTTCCATAAATACTTCTAGACATTAGTGGGAACATGGGAAGTAGTATGATTATTAGGATTATAAGTGTTGATGAGAGTATTGTAAGCATCGTTGACTGAAAAACAACCCTTATTATCTGGTACCCAAAAGAAAGTATCATCTCCCCATCTAGGAATATGCATAGCCAAGATTTTGCTAGCAGTATCTGCAGGAAAGAGGCTTTGAATTAAGTTCACATTCCATTGTCTAGTATCATTCATAAAATGTTCATAAACAAAAGTATATGCTGAAGAGAAACTAGCATTTTCAGCAGGAATATGTGGTTGTTGTAACCCAATAACCCACTTATCTAACCAAATTTTTATCTTTGTACCACACTTAACAGACCAACAAGACTAAGATTTAACAATCTGCATACCTTTATAGATGCCCCTCCATGTCCAAGAACAATTTTCACTAAGCTTATCAAGGTGTAGAAAATCTTTTATCTTGAGAATACTTAGCTTTTGACACTTTAAAGCATAAATCATCAGCTTGATTACAGGTTTCCAAGCTAATTTAGCAATAAGAGTTTGATTAAAAATTTCAAGATTTATGAAAGCAATACCACCAAATCTTTAGAAACACACATACTCATCCATGAAATGAAAAAAAATACCTTTATTTCTTTTGTGACCCCACCAAAAGTTCCTTTGAAGAGAATCAAGTTTAGAAATAAGATTCATATGAATGATGAAGCAAGCCATCTGATGAGTTAGAAGAGACATTAAAACTGACTTAACCATTGTTGTTCTACGAGGCTGATTGAGAGAGGTAATACTCCAATTATTAAGTCTAGTTTCGAAAGGATTGAACAATAGGCTGAAAATATTTTTGTTTGTTTCACCAAGAAGTAGGGGGGCTCCTTAATAATTGTAAGCGTCACTCACTATGTTCATGTTAAGGGATTTAGCCAAGTCACTTCAAGCACCAGGACTAATGTTCCGACTAAAGTAAACACATGATATTTGAAAATTAAGTAGTTGGCCAGAGTACATACTAAAATTCCTGATAATGTACAAGATGCCATTAATATTTTGCATATCCGCTTTGGTGAAGATAAGGATATCATCAGCAAAGAGCAAATGTGATATGAAAAGTGCTTTTCTAGGATATTTAACACCAGTAATGATTTTATTAGATTCTGCAATAAGGAAACATCTGGAAAGATACTCCATAACAATTATGAAAATATAAGGAGGCACTGGCTCTCCTTATCTTAAACTCCTAGTAAGAGAATATTGTTCACAAGGTGAACCATTTAAGAGAATACTCACACTAATAGTAGAAATGCACTGAAAAATAAGCTTACAAAAAATTTCAGAGAAACCAAAAAATTTAAGCACACCTAATAGAAAATTTCACTCTACTCTATCAAAAGCTTTTAACAAGTCAAGTTTTAAAGCCATAGTGCCACTAAAACTGTAGCGCCCCCTAAGCTAGCAGCTGACTAAACCAAGAATTTAACTAAATAAAGAGGCACTAACTAATCTAAACCAAGCACTTAAGCATTCAATTAAGAAATCTGCTACAAAACTTAACCCAAAGCTAACCCCGCTCAGAAATATATGCACAAGAACTCCTCTCCAATGATACATATAAAATAGTCTTATGGTTTACAAATAGAATATACAACAATAAACATATCGGAAGTTAATCATCTAGCGAACTCAACACTTAAAGCTTTTGCTGCGCTACTCTGATCTGTCACTGAAACTGAAAGTGGGAATGGGTGAGCACATCATCCCTAAAAGGGGTGCCCAGTAGAAATAACAACTAGCTTTCAAGTAATCATTAATATGATTCGAAGACAATGCAGGTTTTATCGAAAGACGATAATACACGGAAAGACAGTAAAACATATCGTAAAAACTTCTTCATAGACATTCATAAATAACAGTAAACATCCATGTATGAGATGTGTGTTGCCGCACATAAGGGAAGAATAATATTGTGGTGCATCTCCCTAGCCATAATAATATTGCAGTGTATCTCCCTAGCCATAGAATACTGAATATATATAAAGGAAGAATAATATTGCGGTGTATCGCCCTAGCCATAATAATATTGCGGTGTATCGCCCTAGCCATAGAATACTAATATTGTGTCGGCACACATCTCACACCACACCAAGCACACAAGGATATGCATGAATTTCACAACACAAAGATTGATTTGTAAAACAATAATGAATACAGGAGAGTTCGTTATCGATTCCCACCTCTTTTGATGACAAGCCTCGCCTACCTCGAGATCCATGATCCATTGGTTCATCCTTGAACAATCATTGTTAATAGTCTAACTTTTAATCATACAAGCACTCTAAGAGTTTAGACAAAAGGCCCACAGAAGAATCATACAATTCTATCTAATGGTTATAAGCCCAGTATATTATCTTATTCTCTATCTTTAATATAATTAAGAGTTTACTAATCCAATTAGATTGATTATATAATCCATAGCTAAGTCTTATGAATCTCTACAACTTTGTAGAAAGAACCAAAGGCTAATTCAGACCATAAGAGGTCCAATTCAATTATATAAGATAACTATTCATAAGCCCAAGTTCTCTAAACATGCCTATTACCAAAGGCCTGGTCCATCTGAGTCAACTAACGGTCTCTAACGGTCAAACTGACGGTCCAAGGTCAACTAACAATCAACATAAGTCCAAGTCCAAGTCTCGGTCAAGGGTCAACTGTTAAGGTCGGGTCAATTGTCTAACTCGGTCAACTGAGTCTACTTAGGTCAAAACAGGGAAACCAATGAGTCACAACGACTCAACTCAGCCAGACAAACTGAGTCAGCTAAACATAACGAGTCAGACAAGCCAAAGGTTCTTACCCATCTGTAATTCGAAGATCATTTCAACTTCAAAATAATTCATTACCACAAAACATTCATTTCAATTTATAACTCTAAATTGATTTACAAGACAACATAACTTAGCCTACCTGCAAAAGCAGTAGCTGTAATATCCAAGCTTTACATCAATCACACCAAGCTCAACCACATCCACCTTCAATTCTCTTCTCTATATCACATACTATTAATCCATTTATCTAAGCCTGCGATTCAATACGGATATCACATCCAACCTTAAACTCATACACACACTGAACTCAATAAAACTGCACCAGAAATTGTATCACAATTCTTCATATTCACCACCAGTTACACCTTCTAACACAAATATACATATCCATCTCAGTCCACCTGCACATTTATACAACATGCACCCAGACCATACTTCAAACAACACATTCAGAACAACATCACTAATCTCAACTTCATTTTCATATCACTTTCATAATTAGCCTTCAACAACTGCATCTCATACCACTGCCTCAAACTCAATTCAATATCACTATTACAACCTGTAACTCAACTCATTCCATTCAATCTAAACCTTAACTGCAATTCCAACATCTATTTATATTCATTTTCCACTTGCATTGCAATTCCAATCCTAGGCAATAATCAACACTTTTAACACCATCTGCATTCACTAACTTCAACTCAGCAAAACCTTCTGCAATCCATACACTGTCCACACTTTTATTTCTACCACCATTCACATTTCCAATTCCCAGTTTCAATTCCATAACACCCTAACTTAACCTCCATTGCAACCTATAACAATTCATACACTCATTTCAGTAACACTTCAAAGTCCAAGCACTACAACACCATCACCACTACTAATACATCTTCAAAACATCTAAACTCAGATCACCTACACCATCAGTTCAATTGGTTACCACTAACAAACCTGCCTTGTAGACTTATAACATTCATCTAAACCTTCAATTCATTCAATTCAATATTCTTCACAACTAATTCTCTATTTCATTTCACCTGCACCATTACTTTCATCACTTGATACATTTATCTTTTTCATCTCAACACAACAATACAGAGTCCTAACCTATTTATTCGAATGCAACTCCACTTTCATAACTAAAATCACCTCCAATTATCATTACACAAACCACCAACAACAACTAATTGTTCTTCATAAATCTCAATTAGCAGAACCCCAAATATAAATCTTAACTCCATAACTAAACCAAAACTGAACTCCATATAATCAGAACAACTTCAATTGAACAACAAATCCATCATTCTTTAACTATTGGCAACTCAAATATCAATCAATTCAACATATGCCAAATATGAATATCAAAACCGTAATTTATTTTGCAATCAAAATTAAACTCATACTATCAATTATACTTCATACCTGATCAAAACCCATATCAAATCTTCCCTTTAAACCCTCAATTTCATCTTCAAATTCTTCTTTGAATTTCTTCCAGAAACCCTAACTATCTGGTTCCTCTAAAAATCGCCATCTTCTCTTCTTCTCATGATCAACCAACATATTCTAATTCATCTACTCTAGCTCATCGATTGTCTCTCTCTCAAACCAACCCTCAAAATCGCAGAGGAAGAAGAACATGGAAAGAAGAAGAAGGACGAACAAAGAAGAAAGAAAAAGAAGAAGAATGAAGAAAAAAGAAAAAAGAAAATAAAAATGAGAGTTTATCCTCTCGGTAAGGGATATGGCCAAGAAAAATTATAAAGGAACTCCCCCAAATGATAAGGGAAGACATGACGGTTATAATATTAAAGAATAATTTGCGCTTCTCAATAATCTGATAAATTCTTATTCGTCCGTTGTCCGACTGACACGCTCGAGTAGTCTATTCTGCGTACCTTTTCGAGACCTATCAAGAGGTACCGGTTCCGTATCTAAATCGTTGTTAGATTAGTTTCTATTTATTAACGTCTGTGTTAAACTAATCGAGTTATTTGCGGCTAATTAGTCTATTGACTAGTCTAATAGCATTGACGAGCTTGAAGGTCATTACAAAAACCATCATTCCGTTCATAGTATGATCATTTCATGAGTCAAAAATAATATTGTCATGAATTGATCTACTTGGAACAAAAGCATCTGGATACAGAGATATCATTTTCTTTAGAAAAGGCCAATTGGTCTAAAATCAGCCGGTGTTTTTGGGTCTTTGCACTTGGGAATAAGAGAAATATAAGTATTATTCATACTTCTTGGCATAAAGCTAGTCTTAAAAAATCTTTGCACTACCTCAACAATATCAGGACCAACATGCTTCCATTGAGTTTGATAAAAACCAGCTTGGAATAAATCCGGACCAGGTGAACTCCAAGTTGACATGCTTTTCACAACATTTTCAATTTCCTCTATAGATAGAGTACTTATCAATCTAGATTTATCATCATTTGTGAGGATAGAAGGAATGCAATCAAAAATAGAGTTATCAAAAGTAGTATTTGCAGTACATCCAACAGAGGAAAAATAAGATGGCATCAAGTTACGAATGATATGTCTATCATTATACCAAGTACCAGTTGAATCACAAAGAGCATCTATGTTGTTTCTATGCCTTCTTCGTCGCCTCAAGTTTCTTTCTTTTCTTTCGCATACAACGAGTGGTGGAGCAGGGCAATCCTGTTTTGGGGTCAAACAATCTTTATTTTTGTTCTTTTGTTTTGTTTTTTTGTTTTTTTTACATTCACAAAAAAATTGAATCCATTAGAATTGATTTTTGTTATAGGGAAAACCAAAAACACTATACGAAAAGCTGACTGTGGTCTAACATAGTTGACATTAGAGTCATTAAGAGTGGAAATAAACAGAAAAAAAACACTAAATAATATCAGCGTCGGTAGCTGATCTGGAAGATGAGCATCACCATCTCCAGTTTTGAATCTCTATCAGGAATCAGGATGCTGGTCAAAACCTGCACAACTTTGTTTTTAATGAATAACTTAATTAATTATATTTTATTGATTCAGTTAAATGGCGACAAACTTTTTCTGCATGATTCACATCGTCGGATACGAAATAAACTAAATGTAAAGAACCAATCCTTTGGAAAAGTTCAAATTTTATTTTTGTTATAATAATGGTTTGAATTTACAGTGTCCGTGACTTTTGTTTCTAGAAATTAGTTGTTTTTGGGACGACCTTCCAGAGGGCCCGAAAGGAGGGAGTCCTTTTTATGACTAGTTTTTTGTAAAATGAAGAGTAATACAAATATTCAATTTGATAAAAAAATTGGAAATTTTCATGTCCATGGTTACTTTTTTACCAGACAAAATTGTCTCTTCCTCTTAGTCCAATTACTATAATTCCCTGTGTATCCTATTTTTAGGGGTATAATTGGAATGTAAACTTTAATATAACATATCTAAAACCCGTGCCTTGGAATTTTACATTTTTATCTCGTCGGAAAGATTATAAAAAATCTTCGCAACGAGTAGAAACAACAATATCAAATTTGGAACTTTTACGAAAAATTCGGAAGTGTTTATCATTTAGGCATAATTTTAGAATATTAAATATACATCCATTATGCAAACCACAACAAAGGATACATAATACTTTATGTAGTCATATTTTGGTTTATGCATAAACTAATTTAACGTTGCAACTAATAAAACGTATGCTACATGCTTCAAAAAAAAAAGTATGCACTTCCTCCGTTTCAAGAAAAGTGATACTTTCACTTTAGGCACAATTTTCGAAAATTGAATACATAGCTATTATGCAAACTAAATGATGCATAACACGTCATGCAACCATATTTTGATTTATGGATCGACTACCATTTCAAGAAAAGTGATACTTTCACTTTAGGCACAATTTTTGAAAATTGAATGCATAGCTATTATGCAAACTAAATGATGCATAACACGTTATGCAACCATATTTTGATTTATGGATCGACTAATTTTTCGTTACTGGAAAAGTGATACTTTCGCTATGTTTTAGGAAAAGTGATACTTTCGCTCTGTTTCAGAAAAAGTGATACTTTCGTTCCTTTCAAAAGTATCACTTTTCCTAAAACATAGCGAAAGTATCACTTTTCCTGAAACTGAGCGAAAGTATCACTTTTTCTGAAACTGAGCGAAAGTATCACTTTTTCTGAAACGAGGCGAAAGTAGTCGCAGACAAACACCATCTTCAGATTCTTCTTCGGTTGGCCATCCTACCGTGGCAACGGTTGTACTAGTATTAAGATTAGAAGATTATATGGAGGTTCAACATGTTTGATGATCTCTAATCATTTACCATGGTTGCCTTAATTGGCTTAATCCACAAGCTTGATTAATGTAACAATGGATGGTGGGTTGGACGTGTGCAAACAATTTTTGAAACAAAAAACAACTTAAAATTGGCTTATCAAAGTTTTGTTGATTTTTGTGTGCATAACTTCCAAATCATTTACCATAGTTGCCTTTTTCTGTTTTGTTTGTTTCTACTATGAGTCTTATGAATTTAGGGTTAATGTACATGATAGGTGTCTAAAACACCTTGATATTTATCTATTTTTTATCCTTTCTTTGCTATGTTTTCTTGTAAATTATGTATTTTATGTTTTATTTTGAGTTTTAGGTACTTTGGAGCAAAAGAAGAAGAAACGTTGCTTAAAAGGGCTAAAGTGTCATTTCATGTGTAACTGCTGATGGAGGCGAATTATCTCTCATTATTTTCTTTTATCTCTTCATCTCTGAAAGGCATGTCGGCTTTAGTGATGTAAGTTTTGTTTGAAAAGCATGGCAACCTTAGTGATGAAATTGAATAAAAGAAGTGAATATGAGAAGTAAGATATGGCTGATCAAGAAACTACTAAAAGCACCCAGAAATGTCCCAGAAGAGTCGATAAAGGCACACGGAAGAGTTGATAAAGTCACCCTGGAGTTTTTCACTATATACAGCCCAAAAGTCATCTTTGTACCCCACAAATTGCTATTCGCACACCCAGAAATTGCTAAACGTAGCCCAAATTGCTAAAGGGACGCCGTTGTTGGATAAGGGGAAAGTCATCTTCTCCATTTGAATTTCGAATTTTGGCAGGAAAAGAAGAACATAATTAGGGTTTGAGAATTGATGGTGTTCTACTGAGACTAAAGTGCTGAGATTGAATGGGTATCTTTATTAAGATTAAACATACCTGGTATGGTCGTCCGATTGGAACAAAATTGGATAGAACGATGGTTTGAAGCAAACAGATGGAAATGAATTTTGGCGGGAAAATTGTTCTTCACGGGCAGAATTAGGGATCCGATTTTGGATGAGATTTACAAAGATTTAATCTCTGTAATATGTTGGATTGGACTCTAATTAACTAAGCAGGCTTGGTATAATTGATAGAATCTGTGAAGTTGGGTTGTGTCTTCAAATTTTATCAAGACAAAGGCGGGAAGAATCAGATCATCTGCAAACCTCCCTGATTTGGATTTAGACGAGATATTTTCGTGGATTTTCATTGGACCAAGTTAGTTTGGGCATGTCTTATCGAAACAGAGTGGCTAAGGGATTTTGGAATCAGAAAATAAGGAAGTTCGAGGAAACAAGGAGGTGAAAACATTATCGGGTTTTACCAGGAAGTTTTGGTTGAATAAAAGGAAGTTATGAAGAAATAAGGGATATATATCATCTGTTTGATTCTATGGAAGGTTAGTGAATATATTCGACAACTCAGGGACGCGAAAAGAGGAAAGAAAAGAGAATTATTCTCGTGACTTAGCCATGAAGAAGAAGAAAGATATTTTGAAGATTTCCGAGAGATTTAAGGCACTGTGGTGTATATAAGGTGTTGGAAAAAGTACCATGGGGAGTTACGTTTACTCTGGAGAAGAAATCTAGGTTTAGAGTCGAGAAAACCATAAGTTAGAAAGTTCACTTGCTGCTGCTAAAACTAAGAACACGAAGAAATTGGTCTAGCAGAAAAGGTCGCAGAAAGGTATCGCTTATAAAAACAGAACATATATATCATTCTTCAGTCAGTAGAAAAAAACCTTCAGCCACTTCCGTGTAACAGCTAAGCTGCTCAATTCAGTTGCTAAAGACCTCTAGCGACTGAAGAATCATTGTAAGCTTATTTATATCTTTTTGAATACAATGAATAATCAAGTTTTCTCCAATTCTGAATCTATGAGTAGCTAAATTTCTTTTCTAGGGTTTTGGAAGAAGCTATTTTTGATGAGTGAATTTTAGTAATTATTTTCCTTGACAAAAATACTCCAATATTGTGCTTTTTAAATTATTAAAATTTTTCTCTTCTTTATATGCTTCGTAAAAACTGTTTTGGCTAGTTTGAGTTACCGATCTTTTATAAGCGAAGGAAAGTTAGGCCTTAGATAGTGACAAAAGTCATAAAAAAAGAGAGCTTATAACGTCTTATCTTCCAAAGCATGAGATTGGGTTCGAAACTGTTTTGAGTAAAATAGGAGTATTTGTCAAAGAAATTGTTATTGATTTTACAAAAATTGGAAGTAGTGGATTCCAAAACCCTAGAATCATCTCTCCTTGGTAACAAAAATCAATTTTAATTAGTTTGTGTTAGTATTTTTTTTTAATAATCAAAAACCAAATCTTTAAAAAGAGTCCGAGCAACGAATCTTTCTTACCACTTCAAAACTACATCAGTACATTGGATGGTGAAGAAAAAAAAATAGTATGAATAGGTGTTTGGATCGACGATTATATTTTGGATTAGTCTTAAGTATCGTATTAGTATGATGTGTATGCATCAGAAGTATTGAGATCGAAAGATGAGTGTTATCACTAATCGCATACCTAAAAGAAAGAATTATGAGATTTTTGGTTATCAGTTTTCCCCAATCCAAATTAGATTTCCCTATAACAAAACTCTTAATTTATGGATAATTGGTAGATCGAAGGGAGACCTTTTATATGGTGGGTTGAACTATAAATGTGATTTGCGCTCTTTCCATGTGACACGTTTTATTTCAATCTTTTCTAGTTTTGTTTCCAATTCATTTCGATTTGATCAAATTAGATTTTTTTCCCCAAAATTGAGTTGATAATCGAATATTGGCAGTCGCCAGATGTTTTTACAAAAATAAAATCAGTAAAATAAGATCAATTCTGCCCTCAATTACATCGAATTAAAATTAAATAACGAAATCGAATAACAACGCTTATATCTATTGCTATGACCGTTGCAAATTTTGAGATTTCGGTCGTCACCCACCATAGGCACATGGTCATCTAGTATAATATTATCGGTGTTGGTGATAAAGAAATAATTTGGCGCTGGCGATTATCGAACTCAGGTCATCGGTATCATCTCCCCATGAATTTACCATTATACTATAGTCACACCGGTGGTGTAATATAAGTTATGGACCTGTGGTACTATCAATTTATGTATCCATGAAGGGATTCATATTCACTTTACATGCATTTCTGAATAAATTAAAGGTAAATTTGATAGTTCCTGCATCACAAATATTAAAATGTCCTTGCATTATTAGTCAAATGAAGTTAATTCTGATCTTAGTTAGGCTTATCAAATGTAGAATTCGGTTATTCAAGTCTAATCGAAATCCTTGACAAGAAAAACTAGTTAACTAACCTACCGGATAATACAGTGGATATACGTCTTTCAAGAGAAAATAAGCTCCGGATAATTACACCTGGGGACTGCCAGCACAGGATTCCTTCACGTCCTTCAACTAGTTTATTTCTAATATCAGCATCATCACTGTTGAAGCTTTACGAGCCACAGAAATTTCTCAACATAAAGATGTACATGTGCATCAAAGACTCCAAAAGTACAAGTCGGAGATATTTTCACATATTCATCCACGCCATCGAATTTAAAGTGTAACTGGGACTGCTCATCGCATCCCATTCCATAAAACCATCCAAGATTCAGAAGACAGTTCGAAAGATGTCGCTTGGAAGGAAGTCCTTAAAGATATCCCAAAAGGCTGCCTGCTTCAACATTGAGACGGTTTTCTCAACCACCACCTCGTTTGACTAACATGATTCCTAGAGGAGTTTCTGTCCATTTTATTATGCATTTTTTGAATTTTGGAAATCATTTCATGGACTAGGAAGCACTGAATCTAAAGGTGGCGCATTACCCAGTGACACTCCTACTTTGCAATTACTTCTTCAGAAATCACGATGCACATGTCGTCAATTGAATATAAGGCCTCTGTCATCCATTTAGCTAACAATATGCGGCTTATTGGGTCTCTAGATTTACGGCACATCGTCCTTCCTTCTACATACCTATCCGGCATGCCACAAATCTTCGAGAAGCATGTAGTCTGCAAGGGAAATATCAAACAAAATAATGGGAGAGCTCAGATTGCAAAATCATGTACACAGGCTCTACTCTAACCTTACCGAAGAGCGCTACGTCTAAAGTTTCAAGATATTGCGAGATCTTTCTAAGAATTTGGATTTCTTAGTCGGGAGATTTCATTCATTCATCCAACTGGAAACATAAAATCATAAAAGCAGCATGAATGAGGGATTATTATTCGATCAAGCTTTGGCTCCAGCCGCATGAAACAAAGACTATTAAACATCAAAGAAGTGTCATCAACGCCAGGGCCAATGGCGCCTCCACTAGAGTCCTATCCAGGAGCTACTTAAACATCCTCTCCGGAAGCCACTTCAACACCATTTTTTAAAGATACATCAATGTTCTCTTTGGGAGCTACCTCAACATCTTTTTCAGAAATTACTTCAGCAGCCTTTTAAGGATATTCCTCATGATAGGGCTCGTCCACATCAGAGTCGAGGAATATGATGTCGTCATGAATAAGGTATTCATGTTTATCCAAGAGTTCATGTTACGCTCCACCCTTCTTCACTTTATCCGGGCAGTAAACATTTTATCCCTAACACTTGTTAGCTAAGATGCTTCATCGCACCTCCACTTTTCCTCCATGCTAACCGAAGCCAGGAAAGCTTGTACACACTCTCGAGTGATACTCATATATACAAGGGAATTAGAATACAGTTTGAGATCCCAACCAACCGTATGCCTAATCTACCTGGGGCCAACCGACATCATGTTAGGGGAACGCTCACCTGGACGCCTCTTGAACGTGACATGTTCCAAGGACAGGACGACCCATCTCTCATGGTAACATTTAACTTTGTCTCATAAGTTTTATCTTTATTTGTCACCATATAGTGCTTACCCCGCAACAATGTCACTGTTACATAATAAGTAGGGGACTTAATGTTGATGGTGGTTTTTAGTTCAAGGGATAAAATCGTACACCAGGTATTTAATGCGTTGTCATCCTTCAAAGGAACATATGACATTTAAAAGCAATGAGTGCTTAAGCCTCTTCACTCACTTATGTATTGAGCAATTCAATATATATGTATACATATGAAATTTACTCAGAATGGTGTGTGCAACAACAATCCCAAAATTTTCTATGAATTTTATCTTCTACCGGCATTATTCAATAATGCATTGCCTGCCTAGTATCTTCCTATGCAATGTTCCCAACCGAACTCTCAATATTGGCATGAAATGACGATTAATGTTTGCTCGCAGCGGAGTAGCATGAATCTCCCGAAGTGTTAGTATTGGGACCTACATGAAAACACTCACGTAGGCCACACCACTCGCTATAAAGAGATCAGCGTGTTTACACACTTTTTAATTAAAAGTTAGCGCGATTGAACGCGTTTAAATTCCTTAAGGAAAATCTAGACTGTCCATATCAGTCTTAAAAAACGATCACGGCCACACGATTTTGCCACACAGTTCAACAGGCCTAGCCTACTCCTAGCGAAACTTGGTGATCATCATGATGACCACCGGCGGGCCCATTAACATCCCGACCGAACGGATTCCATCTAGTACACCCACAAGCAATTCGAACGTTAACCCTAATATGGGTGTTCACGCTATTTGAAAAATAAGCTCAAATGAGCTAAGACCGACAAAAACGGTCTCAAATACATCATGACCTTCCAACATAGACATCCTAGATGGACAGCTGAGATCTTCCTTGGAATGATCAAAGAGGCGCCATCATACCCATTGGCGTCCCAACTTCTCTCTTGGTCGACCGACCTGCCCGCGGCAAGTCTAGAGGGCGTCAGATCATTTTCCCAAACTAGGGAGAACGCGCTATTCCAAAGCCCTAATTTGGGTTGCGACAGCATACAATTATCAAAAATCATCACATCCATCCAACTTATATAGCCAAGTTGGACGACCTAGATCGTATCCCGCACGATTAAAGAGATTCCAATGCATTCACTGCCGGCCAATTTCATTCCCGGTCGATCGACTTGCTCATGGGAAGTCAATGACGCATCAAACTATTCGATCGAACTAGGGTAGACGCGACCGTTTTAAAACCCTAATTTATATTTGTGGCAGTCGCAAATCGATCATGATCACCCATCTTCGCCAGCTGAATCGAGTGGCTTAGATATAATTTTAGATGGCCTAGGAGATGTCAGCGTGCTTAGAAGCAGCCCGTCTTTGCACATAGTCGATTGGCCTGTTCAAATCAGCGCCCAATGCTTGATTCGATGAGCCAAAACTAGGGTTGGCCGCACGGCTTCCAAACCCTAAATCAACGACATTAAGCAGCTACCGCAAAATCATGTCTTTCGTCCAACTTCGCTAGCTTGGTAGGAAGGCTTAGATAGGATATTGGATGATCGATGAGGTGCCGCTATGATCACCAGCAACCCTCCTCCCGTAAGGAGAGTTCAACCGAGCTACAGATCGCCCGTGCGATCCCAAACAATCGCACAAAGATGGACCTTTGCGCTTCTTCAATAACAGTTATTAACTGCCGCAAATCGTCTCAGCCACTCAACTTGGCTAGATGATTTGAGCGATCCAGATCTAATTTAGATCAACCCATATGATTTTAGAATGGCTAACATTCGCCACTCGCCTACAGGGATAGATCGACCAAGCAGTAGCTCACCTCTAGAGTTACCAAACGATGGACCAAAGTTTTCCGACCACGCTTGTCTTTTTAAGACGATCGAATCGTGACTAATTTAGACAAGATCTAAAACAACAATGCTCCATGCACATCGATTATTTTGAACTTCTTACTTAAAAGCGATGCTTTACGTGCATCGAATACATACGATATTTTATGAACATCGGCTTCACAAATAACTAAGTTATTTAACCTAATAGCGCCGCGTGCTATTCTGTACGGCAAGTCCCACGACTTGACCCATTTACTCGAGACATCAAATGTGTCACAAACTGGGGTATTGGTCTGGAGGTTTATAGCGTGCGGCGTGCAACGCGCCCACTACAAGAAAGTGTCAGGAAAGGACGGACGGTTAACAACGATGAGAGTGGTGGGTGAAGATGTGACCAGTCTTCCCTCATAATGGAAACGTGATGATCACCACCTCTTACACAACCCCACTACTCCACTACTTAAGCTCCTCCAATTCCTATGAGGTCAGGTTGCTCTCAATGACTTGTATAAATACGTTTTCAATCTATTTCGACAATAAGAACACAAGTGTTATCAACAAAAGTATCCAGAAACCATATTATAATACAAGTCATAAAACATCCATACCTTCATAATTCAACATTCTGATCTCAAACACCTTCTTCGATTCTCTCCCTAAGATCAACCATTCTCCTTCACTTTGTGACCAAATTAAATCTGGAACGGCCATTTCTTGGTTTAGGCCAGAGTTTTACAAATTGATATCTCGAATCTAAAAGTAATTCTGTGTAGTGCATTTGTTTAGGGTACTAATTCGTTTCTCATCTACACACCCAAATTTACCAAAAAACATCAGAACCAGTTTTTGCCCTCAAACAGTTGCGTGATCTGATCTTGTTGTTTCTATCATGTTTGAGTACTATCTTATTTAAGATTGGCTTAAGATTTTATCTCCGATAGGAAATATAAAAAGTAGTCACAAACATCTTCGTCTCATCGTTTGTGATTCCACAATATCTTATTTCGCTACAATACGATTAAGATTATTATGAGGTGATTGATATTTCTAGGCTATTCTTCGGGAATATAAGTCTACTACATCAATTGGTTCATGTTCACCTTGATTTATCAAAAGACGGAACAAAAATTGTAGGTATTTCTGTGGGAGATAGATTTATCTATTCTTATAGACTTTTCTGTGTGAGACAGATTTGTTTATCAAGTCTTCGACTTTGGGTCGTAGCAACTCTTAGTTGTGGGTGAGATCATCTAAGGGAATCAAGTGCGTAATACCCTACTGGGTTCAGAGACTTAAAGAGCATAACTGTACCTAGAATCAGTGTGAGATTGATTAGGGTTCAACTACAGTCCATTTCGAAGTTCATTGGTAGTAGGCTAGTGTCTGTAGCGGATTAATACATTGTGGTTTTCAAATCTGGACTAGGTCCCGGGGTTTTTCTACATTTGTGGTTTCCTCGTTAACAAAACTTCTGGTGTCTGTGTTATTTCTTTTCCGCATTATATTTTGTTAGTATATAATTGAAATATCACAGGTTGTACGTTGAATCGATCAATCGGTAAATCCAACCTTTGGTTGTTGATTGAAATTGATTGATCCTTGAATATTGGTCTTTGGTACCGTTCAAGTTATTTTTTTTGGTATTCTATCGGGCTCGCAAATTCCTATTTGTTGATTGCAGATTGAATTGAGAGATACATATATAAAACTCTTTGATATAATTTTCTCTAGATTGAGTCTAACTGTCTAGTTGATTCTCTTGAAAGTGTATTGAAGTTTGTCTATTCATATTGCCAAACGAAATATTGGGTGTGGTTGTTAGACCCCCGCTTTTTCAACTTAGTTTAGGTTAGACTAAAAAGTCTAGGAATGTTGAGACATACAAGTATTACTCCGAAGACTTGAAGAATGAGAAGAAGTAACAACTACAACGAAGACATCATCCTTGCACTTGAGGTTAGTAATACTGACTTGACTTGTTTTCATTCCTAACGTATCTTTCAAGTCATATTATATTGAAAAAAAAAATATGCGAAGATGTATATATATATATAATACTCTAGTGATTAGACTTAGTCATATCATTATGATCAAAGTGTCAAGGAATTTATTGAATTACGAAGTATAACGCTTATGTTTTGAACTTCATAAATAAGACATCAACATAATATTTGTATTTAGTTACTTGATTTGGTGTAAGATATAGGAGTGATTTCATCCTAAAAAATTATGTATTATTATATTGGTTTAAGGAAGTAGATGTATGAACTTAATTTATAATCGAAAGGGAAATCATGATTGGTCTGATTCTTTATTGAATATCTTTTGGATGACCAATACAAGATGATAAGGTAGAACCTATCTTGACTTATGTTGAGAATTTAGGTATAACCGGTCAATAGCCTATTATGTATAGCATGTTGTAATCAGTCACAATCTACTTTGTGAAGCAAAGTGTAACCGGTCACAAGCTACACTGGGAAGTTAGTTGTAATCGGTCACAAGCTACTTTGGGAAGCAAGGTGTAACCAATCACAAGCTAATTTGGGAAGTAAGGTGTAACCGATCACAAGCTACTTTGGGAAGCATGGAGTAACCGGTCACAACCTAATTTGCTAAGCATGGTATAACCGATCACAACTTAAATTATGATTCATGGTATAACCAATCCCAAGGAGCAAAACTGAGTTTCCAATATTCACATATCTCTTTATGTTTTGTGCGATTTTGGAATTAGGGTTTGCTGAGAGAAACTTCTAGATGTCGAAATTATTTGAACATGCACTCTTATCATTAATTGTTCAAGGATATTCCTTGATGCTAAAGGTGATCCCAAACCGAAATTTTGAAAAGCATTTAATTATGTTTTTTATAATATATGTTTTAATTACCAGTAATTAAAATATATCTTCTGGAAAACATTATTAGTTAATGTGTTATACTAATAATAAAAAAAATCTAAGAGAGATTTCAGAAGTATGGTTTGATATTTATTGGAAATGGGAAAATCGAAATTAGGTACTTTAGTGAATATCTTGAGATTGTTTTCGGTTTTGGAATTCCCTTGTTGTCCAAAAAACCTTGGTCTATAAATACTTGAGTTTGCATTTCTTGCAAACTATCTTAATAGACATGAAACTTTATTCTTGTTTTTTCTGGTGGACCCGTTTATCCGGAGAGGAAAGTATCCCAATTAGGTGAAATCTCTTACGACCGCTCGTTTAAAGACTTTTGTGGGATCAAGAAGCTTAATGAGTACCGTTGGTGGGAAACTAGATAATTGCATTGTTATTTTAGTTTTCGATTATTGATTTGATTGACTAACGGTTATTGAAACTTTGATTGCATCTAGTTTGATTATTCTTGAGAACATTATCTTCTGACATAAGGATCACTAAAACTAGATCAAGGTATCGACGGGATCTTTAGAACCATTTGCGGATCTAAATACATCTTTGATAATCCATTTTTAACAGACTCCGTTTGGTGTGTGATTGATCACAAGAGGATTTAAGTTTGTGTTGTGTAGGTTATTGAGAAGACAATTACTTGTCTCCTCTAAAGTTTCACACAACACTAGAAAACCTTTCAGGGTAAATAGAGTTTGGTTTAAAGATTCTTCTTGTGCTGATGTTATTAGGAATGGTTGGAAATGTCATTCTCCTGGTTCTTATGCTTTTAAATTCACTAGGGGGCTTCTTGGGACTAAACATATACTTAAGGAATGGAATCATAAAAACTTTGGTAACATAGGTGCACAAATTTCCAACATTGAGACCCGATTAAAATTGTTTAACTAAGAACAGAAATCAAAATAACTCTGGTAGGATAGAAGAACTTACCAAAAATCTTAAATATTGATATGATGTAGAGGAAGATTTCTGGAGACAAAGAGGTAAGGATGATAGCATGAAATTAGATGATAGGAATACAACATACTTTCACCAAAAATCCAACTCCAGGAAAATAATATCTCAAATAGATTTTATACAGAATAACCTAGGTATTTGGTTGTCTGAAAGAGATGAGATTGTTGAGGAGCTTAAAAACCATTTTTGGCTTATGAGTAGGAGTACTAGACCACCTAATATATATATGAATACTATGAATGCTTGTATATGTGATGCTGATAACAAGTTTCTTACGGCTATGCCAACTGCTGATGAAGTAAAACAGATAGTGTTTGAGATGGAACCATGACCCACACCAGGCCCTGATGGTTTTCCACCTGGTTTTACTAGATGATGTGGGAAACTGTTGGGCCTGATATGGTAAATATGGTTCATTCTTTCTTTCACTCTCACCATATGTTAAAACAAATAAATCATAATTTTACTACTCTCATACCTAAACATAATTGTCCCAAGGCTGTTATTGATTTTAGGCCTATAAGTTTGTGCAATGTTGGCCTACAAGATAATTTCAAAACTATTAGCAGCTAGGCTAAAAACTATATTGCTTAAAATTATTAGTCTGACTCAATCTGGTTTTCTAGATGGTAGGAAAATTTAAGATAATATTGTGATTGCTCATGAA
Organism: Papaver bracteatum; assembly: GCA_023529315.1. NCBI lineage: Eukaryota > Viridiplantae > Streptophyta > Magnoliopsida > Ranunculales > Papaveraceae > Papaver > Papaver bracteatum. The sequence continues at coordinate 2,042,070 of JAJJWX010003498.1, forward strand.
GTCTTACACTCTATGGAAAAAAAAACAAAAGCTAAGGATGGTGGTATGGATGTAAAACTTGATATGTCTAAGGCGTTTGATAGGGTAGAATGGGGTTTTCTCATCAAAAACTTAAAAAAACTTGGGTTCTATGAGTCTTGGTGTAAAATGATTGAACAATGTATTTCTACTGTCTCAACATCTATTCTTCTTAATGGATCGCCAGGAAATGTTTACATACCTTAAAGAGGTTTGAGACTGGGAAATCCCCTGTCTCTATATCTTTTTATCCTCATAATGGAATGTTTTTCTAGATCTCTCAATCAGGCAAAAAATGAAGGTCTTATTCATGTTTTTAAATCCGGTAAATCTTGTCCTTTTATTTCTCACTTATTCTTCGCTAACGATTGTTTGATTTTTATTAAAGCTAGAACTAAGGAAGCTAGGAATCTAGCAACGATAATTGAACAATTCAGTAAGTATTCAGGTCAAGCCATGAACTTTGAGAAATCTGTTATTGCTTTTAGTCATGAAGTTCCTAATAATGTGAAATCTAACATTGCTAATATTTTGCTAATAAGAAGAATGGCATTGTAGGAAAAGTGTCTTGGTATGCCTCTACTTCTGCAAAAAAAAAAAAAAAAGGCTGAAACTTTTTCTCACCTTATGGACAATTGTAGAGGTAGACTTGCACCATGGAATTACAAATATATTGCTCAACCAGGTAAGACTGTTCTCAACCAATTTGTTCTGGGTAGCATGACAAACCACCATCATGCTGTTTTCCAAATGCCACAGAGTATAATATCTGAAATTGATTCCATTCAAAGTGATTTCTAGTTGGGAAAACAAAAAAATTGAAAATGTGTGTACATGAAAGGTTGGTCAGATATGGCTTTTCCAAAGGAATTAGGAGGCTTAAATATTAGGATAACATAAATTATGAACAAAGCTCTCCTTGCAAAACTTGCATGGAGAATGCTTGAAAAGCCCGATGCTCCTTGGGCACAAGTGCTTAGAGGTAAGTATTTTGAAAATATGAATCCCTTAATTGATCATATGCTAGATAATAGATCTTAGATTTGGGATGGAATTTGTAAAGGTCTAGATATTATTAGGAAAACTATGTTATGGAAATATGAAAGGGTGATTCTGTTCATATATGGAAACATAAATGGATCCCAAATATTATAGGTCCACCCACTTCTCACTTTTCTTCTTATGATATATGTAAAGCAACTAATTGATCAAAATACTAGGGATTGGGATTTGATTGTCTGAATGCTTTATTTGATCAAAATATTGTTGCTGATATAAGAAGAATTGGGATTCCTATGTATGTTTCTGATAAAATGAGATGGCTTCGAACTGCTAATGGTGTTTTTTTTTTCTGTGAAATCAGCTTACAAGGTTATATTAGATGACCATATTAGATTAAACCCAACCAAAAATGACCTAAACATAAATTGGAAAATTTTCTGGAAATGCAAACTGCCCCCTAGGATTCACCATTTCTTATGGAAATGCTTTCATAATTGAAAGAAAGGATGGCTAGGTTCACTAGACATCATGATACAACTTGTACATGTATGGTAATGATGTCGAATATCTTCATCATTTATTTGTGGATTGTGTGGTGGATAGAAGAATATGGAATGGTGTAAGTTCTCAAATACATGCTAAAATTGTTAATCATAATTTCCATAATTGAATGTGCAATGTTTTCAGCTTACAAGCTTCTAATATAAAGTTGGACAGACATACAATTGAAGTTATTGGTTGCATAATTTGGTATATTAATTTGGAAATCTAGATGCTCTAAAGTGTTTGAAAATGTTCAGGTTAATGAATCGGCAGTTATCTGGCAGATTAAGTATGAATTAAGTGACTGGAGAGCATCAAATGATGTTATTGCAGTCACTAGCAGTTCAGAAAATATTGTAACACCAATGTGGAAGTGATTTGAGCACTTAATGGACAAGATAAACTTTGATGTGTCTTGTATTGAAAATACTGGGAATTATGGAATTGGACTAATTTATAGAAACATTACAGGAATGCAATGGAATGCGAGGGAAACCAACAAAAGCTTTAGATATAGAAAAATAAGAGGCCATGGCACTTATGGAAGCAGTGATATGGGAAAAACAAATGAGAATCAGAAGAATACACTTTGAAGGAGATTGTGTGAATGTAATAATGCTCTGAATGATAATCATTTGTCAGTCAGATGGACAACCTTAAGTTTTATTTTGGATGCTTTGGTTATTTTAGAAGATTTTGAATTCTGGTTTTGCTCTTATGTTCATAGACATGCAAAACATGTCGTAGAATCGATTGCAAAACATGCAAGGTCTAAATTAAGTAGTTTTGATTGGTCAAACAGTTATCCAGATTGGGTTTTAACTTTAATCCATCAGGATAAATCTCTCTTGTAATTTTATATTATTCAATAATATCTCCTTTCCTATTAATTTTTTTTTTTTTTGCGAATCTAGAAATTGGTTACTTTGGTAATCAAGTTTTAAATTGATCTAACAAGACAAAGGAGTTTATTAGTTTAAACAGAAGAGCCTTTGTCAACAACTCAACATATCTTTTACCAAATATTGATTAGAGTGGTAACCAAACATATCCATTCCTTTGATGTTTGGAATACGATACAAAGGAGTAGCTATTCACGTGCGTGACTCTAGAAGTCGAAGGCGCAGGGATACTGAGGAAACTAAGTAGCTAGAGGTAGTCTACTTGGTCTCCACTATACGCAGTTGGTATTAGATTTGTATAACGGCTTAATTCTGAGAGTATTTAAAACTAGACTAGGTGCCGAGGTTTTTCTACATTTGTGGTTCCTCGTTAACAAAATATTATGTTGTGTTATTTACTTTACTTCCGCATTATAGTTGTTTTATATATTATAATAAAGCAAATACACTTGTGCGTTAATCCTAATCACTTGATATTGATCCTATAGTATTACGGTTTAATACCGTACATATTATCAAGTGAACACTTTGTCGTTGTATTGTCTCGATCCCGTTTCCATAGACGATCACACAAAGTGTATACCATAATTGTTATTTTGTCTCGATTTTGTTCATAGACGATCACACTTGGTAAAGGACTTATAGGTTGATATTTAAAAGATTTTGGTGTATTTGGGTACCCTCGACTTTTAGTCTAAAGTGCAGCCTAGATTATTAAAAAGTCTAAAGGTCCCTTTACTATTTTATTTTGACCTAATCAATAAAAAAGCTAAAATCAAAATCAGTTTTCTTTCGTATCTTCTCTTCTCCTCTAACCTTAATTATTCTTCTCCGTTAATTTTTTTTATTCATACCCCTAAACCACCGATGATTAACCGGTATGATTTATGTGGGGTATGATTCGAGAAACCCATTGCATTTGTTTTTTTTTCTTTTCTTTTGTATTCGAATTAGGCTAGATACATTCAAATTTTAATTAAAATTAGGGATGCATTTGGAGTTACAACTGGTTTTTCTTTAATTACCAACTGTAATCTCGGTTTATGAATGCGTTGTGGTTGGTAATCGTAGAACTACCAATCGTAAATCCTAAAAAACCAATTGGACTATCCACTTACGGTTTATTTTGTAAACGTAAAAATATTTACGGTTGGTTTTTCCCCAAGAAATAACAACCGTAAATATTCTTGAGCGAATAATTTAAATTCTTAAGTTTTATTTCAGTTGGCTTTGACTTATTTACTGTTGGTTTCCCCCCAAGAAATACCAACCGTAAACAATATCAACAGTAAGGAGTTATGGTTGGAGACGAGACACCAACAAACCAACTGTAACTTATTTACAGTTCATCTTATTGGACAACAATCAAATTGTAACTGGTTTATGATTGATTTATCCCCAATTTTAATCAGTCACGGTTGGATGTTCATCAGATACTAACCATACACGGTCATTACGGTTAGCTTTTATGGTTAATTCCAACAGTAAACGACCCTGAATGGACGTTGGAGCTAAGAGATCAACGATACTAGGATCTCCATCATATGGTATTTGTAAAATATGATTTCTCCATCTGTTAGAGCATTGCTCGGTCGAACTCGCATGTGTTGCTATCTCAAGCATGTTTGTCAATGTTAGTGATCAAAACTATAAATTCTTGATTTCTAGTCTACTATAGCTAAGCTCTCGGACTAGGATAGAAAGTGTATTTGAGCTCATGAACTTCATGGAAATCATCATACAAGAAGAAGGACTACTCAAGGAACCATTGGATCTTCATCGACTAAAAGGTATGTGGAGACTTGAACTTATCTATCACTCAAAAGTCTATCTACTCTATCTCCTATCTTGAAACAAAAGTCGTATTACTATATAGACTAAGATTATACACATGTGGCATTTCGAGCTGAGTATATCTCTCTTATCTATTTCTCGAAATATGTGTTGGTAAAGCTTTCACTTTAACCAAGTTCATCTTTGCCTAGTGACGAAAGTCAGGTTATGTTTCAATCACTTTGAAAATTTCTCTAACGAAAAATAATTTGTGAATAACAACTATATAACGCCCTATGAGAATGTTTCAATGATTGAAATGAGAGTTTATACAATATAACCATTAGAGGATATAAGTATTGTTGTGGAAACACATATATGTATAAGTCCTTGTTCCTTGAACCAAAGTTTGCGAACTTTGTTGATCAAGTGAAACCGGAGTAGTACGTGAACTTCAGTCCGCGAACCCAGTCCGTGAACTGGCAAAGTTCTCGAACCCGAGAATTTCTGTTGGAGTTTGTGAACTCCATCCGGGAACTTAAGTCCGCTAACCCAGTCCGCGAACTTGAGTAGGTTTTGTCTAAAAACGATGTTTGTGAACTTATATTAATAAACTAAGGAATGCTATATTGCAAACCGTGGCTTTATAGTTCATGAATCGATTCGAGTGAATCATATTGGTTTTGCTTCGACCGTGTCTTGTGTAGTACATAAAGATCTAAGCAATTGAAAAACTCTTTAACTAGTTCATTTGAGTCATTTGGACTAGTTATGGTGAAGAAGAATATGGTTGATATGAAAGTTATCATATGGCTAACCTTTTGGTAAACTATTGTTGAACCAACTAATGTACAAGTTTGGGTACGGTTACACAAGCCTATAAATATGCATTACATGTGTGTATAAAAATCTATGTTTTCGATCTAACGGTTGATAAATATTAGCTTGAATCTAATCAGGTTTTCATATAACGGTAAACATTGAATGATTTGTTAGTAAGCTAACATTGATTGCAAGCCCTGATTTGAAGACTATATAAGGGAGAACTCTAGCAACTGGGAAACCTAATCCCAACACATTATGTGTGATACTAGTTGTGCTAAGCTAGAGTCAATTCTCCTTTAACCTTTGGTTTTCTTCTTCTAAAACCAGGTTAAAGACTTAAAGACTTCATTGGGATTGTGAAGCCATACCGATATTACTTTTATCGTAGTTGTGTGATCTGATCTTGTTGTTTCTATCGTACGAGTACAATTGTAATAATGGGCTTGATATTTATATCTCCGATAGGCAAGATATAAAAGTAGTCACAAACTCTTCGTCTCATCATTTGTGATTCCACAATATCTTTTTTTGCCGTGTCGCTTAAGACTATTGTGAGGTGATTGAAAAATCTGAGCTGTTCTTCGGGAATATAAGTCTGGTTTTATCAATTGGTTCATGTTCACCTTGATTTATCAAAAGACGGAACAAAAACTTGTATGTATATTCGTGGGAGACGAATTTATCTATTACCGTAGACTTTTCAGTGTGATACAGATTGGTTTATTAATGTCTTCGACTTTGGGTCGTAGAAACTCTTAGTTGTGGGTGAGATCAGCTAAGGGAATCAAGTACGTAGTATCCTGCTGGGATCAGAGACATAGAAGCATAACTGTACCTTCGATCAGTGTGAGATTGATTGGGGTTCAACTACAGTCCAGGCCGAAGTTATCTTGGAGTATGCTAGTGTCTGTAGCGGCTTAATACAGTGTATGTTTAATATGAACTACGTCCCAGGGTTTTTCTACATTTGCGGTTTCCTCGTTAACAAAATTCTGGTGTCCGTGTTATTTCTTTTCCGTAGTATATTTTGTTATATTATTGAAATAATACAGGTTGTGCGTTGTTCAATCAATTAGAATATCCGACCTTTTGGTTGCTAATTTAAATTGATTAACACTTGGATATTGGTCTTTAGTACCATCCAAGTTATCTCCTTAAATTTGATAAATACTCGCAGATTTCTATTTGATTGATTAAAGATCAAATCAAGTGAGAGAGATATAAACTCTTTGATATATTTTTCTATTGATTGAGTCTGGCTGTCTAGTTGATTCTCTAGAAAGTATATTGGAGTTTGTCCATACCGATTGCTAATTAAAAATATTGGGTGTGGTTGTTAGACCCTCACTTTTTCAATTGGTATCAAAGCAAGCAAACACATTCAAGACCTTACAAGTCTGTGTTTGTAGCGATTTGACTCTATGGACAGAGGTGCTACCTCCATTAACATACCACCAGTCTTCAATGGTTCAAACTACCCATGGTGAAAAATTTCTACGAGCACGTATCTTGAAGGTCGTGATTTTCAAATATGGGTACATGTTATTAATTTCTATGATCCTCCGGTGAATACAGAAGGAGATGTATATATACCTAAGGATGTTGGTAGTTATAGTCCAGAAGAAATTTTTTCTGCAAAGCAAAATTCTGAAGGCCTGGATGCTATCAGACAAGCCATTACCCCAGATCTTCAGCACTATGTGTTTACTTGCACTAAGTCTAAAGATGCTTGGGATATCTTAGAAAGTATTTTTGAAGCCAACAAACACGTTTCTAAGAAATGTACCATCAATGGAGGAAATAACCTCAATACTCTTTCTGAAAATACATCTTTTGGAAAGGTAAGAATTCCTGATCAAAATTCTGTTCAAACCGTTACATTCAATGGTGTGACAACCACAAGTGAATACTATATCTTGTTATGGGGTGATGAATGATGTACGGATAATGTCTAGTTTAAAAAACCATTGATTACAGAAAAGATCAAAGAATTTGTAAAAAGAAGCACTAGACGCGATAAACATCCTCTGTCTGCTGTTAATGATTCTGTGAAATAAAAACCCTTAAGTCTCAATGGGTTGAATACGTTTGATAGATGTGACGAACTCTCAGATTTTACATCAGAAACTACACACTCAAGTTCTGATTCAGAATATGAGACTGACACAAAGGTTTTAGATTTCTTGAATAAAGAGCTTCTTCAAGAAAATCTTCAATTAAAAGCTTCATTGAAGAAACTAGAATCATTAATCCAGGTGAAAAATCTTGAGATAGATTATCTTAATGATAAATTCATCAAAACTATTGATCTAAAGGATAAAGATATTAATACTCTTAAGGATGATCTACAAAGATTGTTTGGAAGTCCTGATAAAATTTCAGCAATGTTATTTGGTCAGAAGTCATTTGGAAACACTAATGGTTTATGATACAAAAGAAAGTGTGCATACATTGTCAATCTTGTTGCTTCTATTGATCATGGAAAAATAAAATCTGGCAGCTGTGTTAAGCAAAAGATACCTAAAAAAAAACAAAGAATCCTTGGTCTGTTTGTTTTGTGGAAATCTAAGGCATGTACGTGTTGGATATTCAAGAGGAACATTGAAAGAATTGCAAAATTACAGAAGAACATGCAAAGAGATGAATCTGGATAATCTACGTGGTTCTCCTAAAACCAATGCTTCCAGAATCAGAAGAGGTAAAAAGCTTGTTTACACAACAAACCTTGAAAAATCACTATGTGATAAACATGGAGAGCGTTTGGCTCATAACGTCTCTATCTAACATCAGAGGCGTTCGCATCCTCATCTTTAACTTGAGAAAATGAGGTCTTGCATTTTTATGGCTCAAGTTTGTATCTATTTCTGTTAAGAAAATATTCTCCTAACAATATAGATAATGCATCATTAAACTACAGAAGACTTATTCTTCTAGGGTTTTTGATGTTCATAAGCCTGTTTAAATCATTGGTAGACTTCATCCTTCCTTGAAAAGATCCAACTTTATGGCTCTTGTAACTATAAGCACCACAAACAGAGATGTAGTTAAAGCATCTAATGTGTATCTGTGTAAAGGGATTTCTTCTTCGAGTATGAAGAAAGTGAAGACTACAAATAATGGAGAAGGTTCTTCCTCTAACCGACTCTTTTCTATTTGTCTTTTTGACAATAATTTTAGAATCATGGTGAAAGACTTCATCAACAAAAGAAATAGTTTAAAATTTCAAATCATTTCCTCTTTGGAAAAGATAACTCACTATGAACAAATGTTGTCTATATCCAAGAACTCCTTGCATGATTTGAAAAGAGAACTTAGTGAGTTAACTGATATTTCTGAAGATTTGGAAGAACTGAACGATCCCATAATCAATGGGTTCTTCAATAATTAGAAGGAATTATCAGTAGATGCTCTGAGAAAGATCTACGACAATTAGTAAGTCTTCTGATGAGAATTCTACTTTTCTTATTTTGTTTATAAGAATAACTAGTGTTTGGAATTGCCATTATTGTGGTTACACATAGCTATGTCCAAAGGTTTCATCTTCTTGTTTTTAAACTTATTGGTTTAAATTTTAAACTTGTTTGGAAGATGATTTTTGCAGTATTAATCTTTATAATTTTATATATTGCAATATTGTTATGGGATATGTATGTTTACGTCCGTGAACTTAATTTTCCCATACTTTGTCAAAAGTAAAGTCGTTCGTGAATTGATATGCAAGTATTGATAAAAGAATGAATAGACTTTTGACAAACACAAAAGTTAAGCCTATATTGTCAATTATTGATGTAAGATAGGTTAAAATCTTTTGTGATTCAAGGATTATGTCTATTGTATGTCATTGTGCAAATGGTGATGGGAAATATAATGAATCCTTGTTAATTCCACGGTATAAGGTCGATCTCCGATCCAGAATTTTTTGTGAAAATACTGTGTTGTTCCATAAAGTGTCTTATGTTGAGCACGAGAATAACCAAAGTTGATTGTTTTATGATTAGCTTAGTTATTATTCCGTAAGGTACTTTATGTTGAGCATGGCCAATCAAATTGATTACTTTTGTGATTAGTTTAATTGTGTACTTCGATTAGATTAATTGTGGGTTCTCTTGTGATTAATCTAATTAATTTCTTAAGTCTCCATAAGTTTACTTGTGTTGAGCATATTTGGTTAAATTAATCATAGGTTCACTTATGGTTAATTTGATTGAATATTCTTTTTGGATTACAAATTCATACTTGTATGTGATTTGTTGAGTCCAAAGAAATCCTTCTTTTCTTTTGAAATTAAGGTCGCTCTTGTTGTTCCCTTGGGAATTACATTTTATGGGGGAGAATTCTTTTGAACTTGTGCTTAATTGCCAAATCTTTGTGGGGAGTGCGGCTGTGGAATTTTATAGGGGTTATCTTGTATCTTTATAAACTCCTTGATGAATGCATTTAGCCTCAGCTTTATGATTGCATCTAAACAAGATGATATACATTTACCTTTGGTCATGAAATGTCTCTTACGGAAATTTCATTAGGATACCGTTCTTGTACCTTTGCCAATTTTATTGACAAAAAGGGGGAGAATTAATATGTAGTTCACACTACAAATACATATGGTTTTCGGATCATTATATAAGGGGGAGTGGTTTCCATGTGAGATGGAGTATTGACTAAGGGTTAGTGACGTATCACCATAGTATTGTTAAAGTTTTGATGCAATTAGATTTTGACGCTGTGTAATGATACTATCACACTGTATAACAATGATTGAGAACTCTTGTTTTCTCGTTGTTATAGCTGTGGATTTTCAACAATGATGATGCTAAATTTACAACCTTTGGGATCATTAGAGTACTTGGAAGTGACAAAGATTTCGAGTAATGTTGAAGATTAGACGACATGAATAGGAGCTACAAAGTTAATTTATATATTTTTTGTATTCCATATGTATTAATAGTTTTTCCACTAAAATTGACAAAGGGGGAGATTGTTAGAGCATTGCTCGGCCGAACTCGCATTCATTTCTATCTCAAGCATGTTTGTCAATGTTAGTGATCAAAACTATAAAGTCTTGATTTCTAGTCTATTATAGCTAAGGTCACGGACTAGGACAGAAAGTGTAGTTGAGCTCAAGAAGTCCATGGAAATCATCATATAAGACGAAGGACTACTCAAGGAACCAGTAGGTCTTCATCAACTAAAAGGTATGCGGAGACTTGAACTTATCTATCACCCAAAAGTTTATCTACTCTATCTCCTATCTTGAGATAAAAGTCATATTACTATATAGACTAAGATAACACACATGTGGCATTTCGAGCTGAGTATATCTCGCTTATCTATTTCTCGAAATATGTGTTGGTAAAGCTTTCGCTTTAGCCAAGTTCATCTTTGCCTAGTGACGAAAGCCATGTTATGTTTCAATCACTTTGAAAATTGCTCTGATGAAAAATAGTTTGTGAATAACAACTATATAACGCCCTCTGAGAATGTTTCAATGATTAAAATGAGAGTTTAGAAAATATAACCATTGGTGGATATAAGCATTGTTGTGGAAACACATATATGTATAAGTCCTTGTTCCTTGAACCAAAGTTTGCGAACTTTGTTGATCAAGTGAAATCGGAGTAGTACATGAACTTTAGTCCGCGAACTCAGTCCGCGAACCCAGTCCACGAACTCAGTCCGCGAACCCAGTCCACGAACTCAGTCCGCGAACCCAGTCCACGAACTCAGTCCGCGAACCCAGTCCACGAACTCAGTCCGCGAACCCAGTCCACGAATTGACGAAGTTCTCGAACCCAAGAATTTATGCTGGAGTTTGTGAACTCCATCCGGGAACTTAAGTCCGCGAACTTGAGTAGGTTATGTCTAAAAACAATATTTGTGAACTTGTCATAATAAACTAAGGAATGTTATTGCAAACCGCGGATTTATAGTACATGAATCGATTTGAGTGAATCACATCGTTTTTGCTTCAATTCACTACACCATTTTCCCAAATAGCAACTAAAATTTGTAACGGCTCCGCTTCCGTAACAAAATTTCATATTACAAAAAGCCGTTACAACCTAGTTGTAACAGCCTGTAGTCATTACGATTTTTTTGTCATTCGTAACAGGTGTCGACCGTTACGAATTTAACAGGATGATTTTTTACGCGTGCTACTCACACGCTTGGTTACACTAGAGCCGGTAACAGATATTAGTTGTGCGTGTGCCATTCAGCGGTGTGCCATTTTTTTCCCCACCCTCCTAGAACTAGAGGATGTTTCTCCCCTAAGTTATTTTCTTCCCTTATCCTCAGCTTTTCTTCTCATTTTCATTTTCGTTTCTTTTTTTTTTCTCCTCCGCCCCTCTTCTCTCTTTTTCCATCTGAGAGTTTCGATTTCAATGTGTTATCTTTAGTAGAAAACTTAAATTTTTTGTGTAAATCTTTCGTAAATCACTTTCAGTTCAGTTTGTTCATCATCTATATTAGGATTTTAGGGTTTCAAAAATCAATTTTAGGGTTTCAATCTGTACTATAATTCACTTTTTCGATTTTAGTTTGTCCGTCATAGTTCGAACTTGGAAGAACAAATCTTGACTCTCAGCTAATCGTGAGAAACTATTCTACTATGTTTGATTTAGGTATCTATTTTAGGTTTCAATTTTGATTAATTTTCAGCTAGATTTAGGTATTTGTTTTAGGTTTTCAAAATGAAAATTGATTTAGGGTTTCTCGTTCAATCAATTATGAGATTTGGGTATTTGATCTAGGGTTTTTTATTGAGATTTATTTTCAAATGCAGATGGGAATGACATTAATAAGGTGGCTGAGAAGCTACAAGGGGTTGGGATCGCTTCTGGTAGTGATGATGGTGTTGTTCTAATGAACAACTTCTTAAGGTAATTTTGATTTTTTGGGTTATTAGTTTTTTGTTTGGTTTTGTGATTGATTTGAAAGTTAGGGTTTTCACTGCTTTTATTATTGGGGGTGTTTTGTAAAGGGGAGTTCAACAGGTAAAGAACAACTAAAAATGCTTCCTGGTGGAAAAACTAAGAAGAAGGTAAATTTTTTTTTTTTTTTTTTTTGTGAAATTGCAATATGATTAACACATTAGAGGAAATATTATGTGATGTGTAACTATGGTTGAGCTCCATTCATGGTTTTGGCGATGTCTATGGGACTCTGATTTTGTGAATGAAAGATGTGTATAGTATTGTAACATTCACGTTTTCTAGCTGCGTTCATATTTGTAACCAATGTAGTTAATATCGGATATCGGTTTGTATCGGCCAGGAAGGATACAAGGGTACGACTTCGTATCGGGGATATTATCGTTCAAATATCGTTATAATATCGGTTCCAAATTTAGAGACTATAATATTATAGCTACCTTCAATTTTATTAAAAACACAAGAGTAATTTCAATAACTTTAAAGTTCACTGCCTAAAATGATAAATAAACAAGTTCAAACTAGAAACAGAAGTTCAAATTAGAAACATGAGAGTAACTTCAAGTCTTCAACAAGTTTAAAGTTTAAACGGAAGTTCAAATTAAACAAGTTTAACTTCAAACTAGGAAAAAAAAAATCAATATAAAAAAAAAAACTTAAAACATTTATCAATTGAATATGTTTTTTTTTGAAAAAAAAAAAAACAGAAATTTCCGAAATTTCCCCGATATTGGATCATATCGGCCGATATTATCGGAGGAATATCGTATCTCCGATATTGTGGTTATCGTATCTTTTGGGACCGAAATTCGAAATTTCCCCGATATATCAGCCGTATCGGCCGATATTGACTATATAGTTTGTAACTGAGAAATCTTTAATCTGGATATTTCTAGCTATATTTTTTTGTTGGATTATGCTATTTGGGGTGATTGTCAGTTCCCCCATCAGTTGAGGGGATTTTGTGATACTTTCAAAGTAATAAGATGGTAATATTGTTATGCTTCAGTGATAGTTAAAACAAGGAGTGGGTGAGATACGTTGTTGGTTTCCATAGTAATGTAGATAAGGAAAAGCTGACAGCAGGTATGAGGGTGGTTCTTGATAAGACAACACAACTCTCACCATCATTCGTTCACTTCCACGTATTATGGGGGAGGTATAATCTCTTAGAAGTATTATGCTAGTTTTCATTTACGCATCTCCACTTAGTAAGATTTGTAACCAAAGTGACCTAATTACAGTTCATGAAAATTGCAGGTTTCTCCTACTTTAGTTTCACTTCTAAAGTTCTACTTCCGTGCAGAAGTTAGGAGGGAAGTTGTTTCAGGTATTACTTTACTAGCTTGTCTTTCTTATTGTCCCTTATTTGTATTAATAAATATTTTTCCTAGTGTTCGAGCCTTCGATCCATCTAATCTTTTTTATTTGTCTAGGAACCATTACAAATCTTCTTACTCTGAGCATATGTATTTTATTTTTTTAGCTACGCCGGAGCTACAACGTTCGGCTAAATTAGCTGTAGAGATAGGTCAGGCTTAAGGTCGTAACGAAACCTATGTTAAGTAATTGTATGACTACATTATGCCAGCTTTGGTGGAAGCTCTACACCAGGTCATTTCTTGTCCTCTTTTTTTGAACATATTGCTTGTCCCTTTTAATCAGTCGTTTCCTTCTTTAATCTTAGATTTTATCTGTTGACATTAGGTGTCGAAGGTAGTTGAAATATAAGGTCTTAGATTGTTCTGTACTTGACTTGTCTTTGCTTTTGTTTCGTTTTCCTGGCCTGTCATAGTTCTCCCGAAGAAGACTCCCCTGATGAAGCTGTAAGGATGTATGGTGATGCTTGTTCCACGAAGAAGATGAAAATGAGAAAATTGCCTTCGATCTGTATCATGTTGCTGCCATAGTTTATATAAATCTTGAAAAGTAATAAATATGTGTTTTTTATGTATTGTCCTATATGTATGTGATTGTTGTATGCTATCTCTAACCATCTAAATTTGGTTTACTTGCATTTACCGAATTTTCATGTTTAACATCTCTATTAAACCGTTGTATCTGCAGGTGAAGTACTGCGTAGCTGCTTGTTTCTTGGAAGAGAGTTCATGCAAGAGCAATGGCCATTGGATTGAAGATACATAGTTGTTGTCGCATCCCATCAGCTTCACCGATTCTGCTTCAAATGCAGCAATCTATGGCATTAGAAGGCTATTATGTGAGTCCTGTTTTGTTTCTGTTAGTCTGCGACATGGGAAAACTTAGAAATAATCTTGAGTTACGAATTTAGGGAGTTTTTTAAGTTTCCATGAACTGAGCTTAGGAAGTTTTGTAAGTTAAACCGATATTCCTTCAGAATTTGATAATTATAAGAATTTATTCTTTTTTGATATGAACTGATTTGAATGTAACATGAATTTGATTGAAGAAAATATTGTTGAATGTGGATGCTGGAATTAGACAGGTTACTTTGAATTCCGGTTAAAAATGAACTGCCGGTCAATGTTGACCTGGTAAAAATTGGTCAGTTTTGATTGATTTTGACCAGGTTAATATTGACCGGCAGTAATTTTTTACCGTTACAAAAACTTCGTAACGGTTTTTCGCTATTAAAACATCATGTTACAAAATAAATTCTTAACGGCTTTCGCCTGTTACGAAAGTGCCACATAGTAACGGCAGTTGCAAAAAAAAATCGGCAAGTGGGCCGTTACAAAAAAATTGTAGCACCGTGTTTCGTAACGGTTGGAAACCGTTACAACCCCGATTCATAACGCTCAAAAACCGTTACGATTCGGGAAAAATGGTGTAGTGATTGTGTCTTGTGTAGTACATAAAGATCTAAGCAATTGAACAACTCTCTAACTAGTTCATTTGAGTCATTTGGACTAGTTATGGTGAAGAAGAATATGGTTGATATGAAAGTTATCATTTGGCTAACCTTTTGGTTAACTATTGTTGAACCAACTAATGTACAAGTTTGGGTATGGTTACACAAGCCTAGAAACGTGCATTACATGTGTGTATAACAATCTATGTTTTTGATCTAACGGTTGATAAATATTAGCTTGAATCTAATCAGGTTTTCATCTAACGGTGAATATTGAATGCTTTGTTAGTAAGCTAACATTGATTGCAAGCCCTGATTTGAAGACTATATAAGGGAGAACTCTAGCAACTGGGAAACCTAATCCCAACACATTCTGTGTGATACTAGTTGTGCTAAGCTAGAGTCAATTCTCCTTTAACCTTTGGTTTTCTTCTTCTAAAACCAGGTTAACGACTTAAAGACTTCATTGGGATTGTGAAGCCAGACCGATACTACTTTTATCATAGTTGTGTGATCTGATCTTGCTGTTTCTATCGTATGAGTACAATTATAATAATTGGCTTGAGATTTATATCTCCGATAGGCAAGATATAAAAGTAGTCACAAACACTTCGTCTCATCGTTTGTGATTCCACAATATCTTTTTTTCGTTGCGTTGATTAAGACTATTGTGAGGTGATTGATAAAGCTAAGCAGTTCTTTGGGAATATAAGTCTGGTTTTATCAATTGGTTCCTGTTCACCTTGATTTATCAAAAGACGGAACAAAAACTCGTAGGTATGTTCGTGGGAGACGAATTTATCTATTACCGTAGACTTTTTTGTGTGATACAGATTGGTTTATTAAAGTCTTCGAGTCGTAGCAACTCTTAGTTGTGGGTGAGATCAACTAAGGGAATCAAGTACGTAGTATCCTGCTGGGATCAGAGACGTAGGAGCATAACTATACCTTGGATCAGTGTGAGATTGATTGGGGTTCAACTACAGTCCATACCGAAGTTAGCTTGGAGTAGGCTAGTGTCTGTAGCGGCTTAATACAGTGTATGTTTAATCTGGACTAGGTCCCGGGGTTTTTCTACATTTGTGGTTTCCCCGTTAACAAAATTCTGGTGTCTGTGTTATTTCTTTTCCGCATTATATTTTGTTATATTATTGAAATAATACATATGGTGCGTTGTTCAATCAATTAGAATATCCGACCTTTTGGTTGTTGATTTAAATTGATTGACACTTGGATATTGGTCTTTGGTACTATCCAAGTTATCTCCTTGAATTTGATAAAGACTCGCAGATTTCTGTCTGCTTGAGTAAAAATCAAATCAAGTGAGAGAGATATAAACTCTTTGATATATTTTCTATTGATTGAGTCTGACTGTCTAGTTGATTCTCCAGAAAGTATATTGGAGTTTGTCCATACATATTGCTAATTCGAAATATTGGGTGTGGTTGTTAGACCCCCTCTTTTTTACCATCATATTGAGATTTACCCACCTCCAATTTGCCACTTGAAATCACTCATTTTGTTCGAGTAAATCAAAATCTAGGTTTTCCAAAATCTCCGAAAAACAAAGCCTAGCTCTTAATCTGATTTGATATTTCACCAAATACAAACAAAACTCATTAATCTAATGATTAGTTAATTAAATAATTAAATTAAGTACATAACGGTCGTTTAGTCATTATGCAAAATATTTAGATAAGGAATTTTTGGAATTACTAACCGATGATTTTTTTTTATTATTAGAGCAACCCCTTTAATGGATTCAACAGCCCTATAATAGGTTTCACGCATAAGGTTATGAATGTTTTTTAATAATTTGAGGCCTACATTTTTTTTTTTTTTAATTAAGGACTTTTAATATTATTGGTTAAGTATGGATGGAGCGTTAGCATAAGTTTTCCAAAGGTGAATTAATATTAGTTTAGGACCGAGCACCCATTTTAATTTTCGCCCCCGACCGGTTTGCGTGCATCATTGATAAGAACTTATGCTAAGAAGTATACGTAGAATCAATAAGAACTTGACCCAATAGAGCCACCCATCAAGTAGGCATGCTCCCTCCCACGACTTTGAACCCCGTAATACCAACAATAACTTTTAAAATCGTTAAGGATGTAGTTTTCAGGGCCATTATTCTGAACCTGTTGGATAAATGTCAGAGACTCCGTGCCATGCACCTATCCAAGATTCCAAGGCCGTCATCTCTTCCAGGAAACGACTAGGGGTTGGGTTCTTATGTCCTCGACCAAAGAACTTCTCAAAATGTCTCCTGGAAATGGTATTGGTACGTACGTAGGCAGTTGAGAATTGAAGTTGCGGCTTATGTTTCTACTCATCGGTCTTAGGCTGCTCTTCATAATTTTTAAAATTTTAGTCTAATTTAAGATCTTTTAAATATCCAAAATAAAAAACAAAAATGTAAAAAAGAAGAATTCGTTGTTCATAATAACATGCAAGAACAGAAGTTCTTATTTTTCGGAAATTGAGTCAATTGTCAAAATATTTTTAAAACATGGTTCAAATGGACGAGTAAAAATTAATATGGGTAAAACAGACAACAAAATAAATAAAAATGAAACTGGTTTCATCCTGGCTTAAACTTAAAAAATAGCGAGGATGAAACTGGATACATCCTATATAAATTAAAAATAAGAAAAAATATTTTTAAATAGGTAGGATGAAACTGTTTACATCCTGGCTATCCTTAAATTTTTGTCCAATTAAACAGTATCAAATTTTACATGTCTTTTTCACCCAGAAATTATTAATTTTGGTATATTTAACCAATTTTGTGCTTATTTTTCAGGTAAGAAGAAAAGAACACCTTAAACTTTATTTTTGGAAAAAAAACAATTTTTTTGAGCATGGTGAAAAATAAATTAAAACCTGCTTTTAGTATTCATGGTTCGGAGTTCGGACAGTTAAAACAAGTTTAGACCTCTAGTTTGAAAAGTGTTCCAAACTTGACAATGTAAAACTTTAAAAGATAGCTTGATCATAGTTTTGGTTGTAATCACCTGCAAATGGCTTTCATGTTTTCAATATATTGTAATCTTTGGTGAGGAAGAAAAAGAAGAAAGTTTGGACCTTTTTGTTTGTTTTTTTTTATAGGGGAACCTTTTTGTTTAAAAAAACTCCAAACATATTACTCATATTTTCAAGTTTGAGACTCAAAGGTCAATCCATCAAAATTATGCTTCTAAAAGAGAAAACATTTATTTAATAATTAATTAATCAGCAATCCAAGGTCGCATTTTGTTGAAGATTAAACCAAAATATAGTTGGTGGAAGCAACTAAGCATAGTTGATGTCGTCTTAGTGAAGAAACAAGAAGAAGTTGATGTTGCTATATGAAAGCAACTAAGTGAAGTTGATGTGATATTATGGAAGCAACTAGGAGTAGTTGATGCCATCTGAGTAAAGCATTAAGTGGAAGCAACCAACAGAAGTTGATGTCGCTTATGGAAGCAACCAGTAGGAGTTGTCACGAGTTATTGTGAACGTATCTGAGTTTGGAAACTGGAGATAACTTGAGAAACAAGTTTCTCTAGTATTAAGAGTTTGCTATATTTAGAACTATTGAGTTTCTAGCTTTTTCATTATTAGAGTTTAAGTTTTATTAGGAAAGAGCTCTTTACTTGAGAGTCAAGTTTGTTAATCATATAAATAGGTTGTTGAGCCATGAGTCGAAACATATCAATTAAAAGAGTTTTGTTAGAGTGAAGTTTGTGTTTTCATTAAGTCTTTGATATCATATTTTCTACGCATTTTAATCAGCAATGTATCCATGGATAAAAGGATGGTAATAATAAGAGAGTCTCAGCAATGTACACTGCAAAACATAAAGGCCCTGCGCCACGTTCGTCGAATCTCAAGAACTTTCCTGATTTTTCAAAATATCAATAATTCTAATTTTTGATAAAAAAATATTATAAGTGGTAAAATCCATGATCTACTAAGAGATATCATCTCAGTCACACAAATCTATCAACTCACCAATATGCCACAACCCAATCACTCAAATCAAGGAAACTACAAGAAAAAATGGTAGTCATGAAATCCTAAGTCAAATAACAATCACAAACACATCACCCAATAACCTAAACTCTAAAACACTTCAACTCACTGAGATGGTTTGTTTTTTTCAGTCTTCCCAAGTTTTGGAAGCTCTCTTCTCTAGTTCTGAGTTTCCCAAATCCCATACTAATAGTACCATGAGCAATAGCCAGCAATTATACTTTGGTAATCAATGGAGGTGGAATGCCTTAGAGTACTTGAGGTTTTTAATGATTTTATCTGATAGGCCTTGTGCTCCCTGGAATTTGTCTGCTGCAAAATCAGATATGCACCTACCTCTTTATAGCTATGGTAAGGAATCATTGTGCTTTCTATTTCACCTAAGTAATACTTTGTTGTTCTATTGCTATGTCACAAATCAAACCCATATTTCCAGATGGAAAACCCCTTTTGTCTACCCTGAGAAGATCATACAACACATGAATCCCACACCAACCTATATTTTTAACCTTAACCTTAACCTCATCAAAATCCCCACTGAGACACTTCTTACACAGACTATCCATAGCAGAACCAAAATTAAACAATCAGACCATTCAATCATACACAACAATGTAAGCCAACATATCATTAGCTACTTAAACAACAAAATAAACATTATCATCATTCATACCACTATTGGTTCTATAACTAAGACCCAAAATACCAACAAGTTAGTATCATACCCAAACAAACACAACAAGGTTACTTCTTCTACTTGTTTTTCAAAACACACAAAGTACCAAGTTCCAAAACACATCATACACAAATTCACCTACTTAAACTGGAAGTGTAAGGTTGGCATCAGAAGCTATAATTGCTGCACTATCCTTGCCATTTACACCCAACTATGGTGCAGCCTTCAGCCTTGTCACAGAAAATTTACCTCTAGGAATAGGCACAGGAAACACTACATCTGCTGGTACATCACTGGATGCAGTCATCTCACCAGGGCCGAAGATGGAAAGATCATAAGCAGCTTATGCCAATTGATGCATCTTTGGTTCCAACATGAGACAATTTGGGAAGACTACAGTATCACTGGGATGTCCAAGACGCTCATTCTCTCGAATTTTGGCCTTTCAAGCAGCAGGAACTGGTGCAGAATAGAATCCTTTTCCGGCACCTCCACTCACAACTTGCTCCTCTCCTACAAGAACAACACCCTCATTTATGATGAATTTCCCCTTGTCAGGGTGAACGACATACACCACTCATCCCTCCTTAGCAGCTTGGAGTTGAGGCATCTGAGAACTAAACACTTTGTCCTTGGATCGGTCATGCATTGCTGTCCTTTTGTGCTTGACTTCCCTAACACTCTCGGAATCTGCTTGCAAACCAGGCACTATCTCATCACTACTGTCTATTTCTATCACATGTCAATTCAAAAAATTGGAGAAACTCAGATCACCACCATCATTGATTCTAACATATTAACTACTTCTAGATATAAACTTTATTATCAATACCCAGAAACCAAAAACTATCACAAAATTACCAAAAATCATTACTTGCTTCCCATGCATATCAAGCTTGGACCTATTGCAGCATGGCTCCTCAATGGTACCGTGATTGGTAGACATGGCTGGTTGATTAACTTGATTCAAATAATCCATGTACTCTTGTTATCGCTGCGACATAGTTGCAATTACTGGAAAATGAATTGGGAGTTCCGAGATTGGTATGGGGAAGTTACAGAGTTGCTGAATGGAAAAACAGAACTGCTCACCTCCCTTAAGGCTCTTTGGATGAGAAGGCCAACAGTTAACCCATCCTACCCATCCGTTACCAATCTTCGAGATCAGATTATGGAGATCCCGGGGAGGCTCATACCTACTCAACGCATGTAAATACCTATTGAACGCAATCCCAATATATTGGTCATGCAGAGGCGACAACAACCACTTGGCATAAAGCTTGAAAATGGGCTACCAACCCAGAATACCCGCCACACGGATTCAAAACCATGTACGACCCGCATATACCATGTACTGACCCGCAAATACCCACTACAAACTTTCTCAGTAATGGGTTTATCATGGAAATCAAAAGCCCATACTGGCACCTTCCAATCCATTCCCGCGGTACTGATGACATCCTCAAAGGAAGGGCACACAACATGCTGGAAAAAAAGGACTGTAAGTGCACATGTAACAGGTATGATACCATCTCTGTTGCAAACCAAGTAAACTACAAAACCCTCACATCCTTTGTCACTATCACACTGCAGTACAAATTTACAAGAATCTTCAAGTACATTTCCCATACAACGTCATCAGTATGTATTATAGGTTGACCTGCCTTAAGATGAACATCTCCCAACATAACCATCACATCGTCATACTCAACCACACACTCACAAAACAAACCAAATGGAATACTATGCTGAATTCAATTAGAATACAAAGCTCAGGTCACTATCCCTATTTAGAGTACACATCCACCATACCTAAGACATGTAAAGATATAAATTTGACCAAAGCTAAAGCCTTTCAGAACTTAACTTTTGAATCTGATCAATTTGTCCTCTACTTTTACATATATTACTTGTATTTTAGAATTGGTCCTGGTGTTGAAATTTTTTGCAGGTTCTTCTCCTTCAGATTGCTAGTAGTTTAAAACAACATCAATTTCAGCTCTGGATGGATTTCTCTTAGCTGTAAACCTTGGACATATGCTTGGTCTCCAACTTTTTGTGGTGACAATGCTGGATACCTCCCACCTCATTATAATCAGTTTCAACGAAAAATTAACTTGTACTATCTGAAAACTTCCAACTCTCAATTCAAAATTCAAATTAAAGCTGATCTGAACAGCTTACACCCTCTCCCAACATTCAATATCACTCTCCATATATGCCTATTCCACAACCATCCTCACTCTCGGAACACTTTCTACATCTTCATGGCTTCTTCGTCAAGAACTAAAAACTCTGAAAATATAGAAAATCTTGTTAAATAAATGAACTCATCTTTAAACATTCTTGAAGATTTATTCCCAAAAGTCTTTGTAAACAAGGATAATATTCTAACTAAGAGGAAGATTGACTGGAAATGGGTTTTCATTGGGAGATTTTGCAGCAAAATATCATATGAAACAAGAGAAATATCAAGATTCATCAACAACAATTGGGAACTACAAAGATATGATGAAGTTTCCCTCTGGAAAAAAGGAAGAAACTACTACCAAATCAGGCTGACTAGTATTGAAGATTACATGATTTTCAGGAAAGGGGAAACAAGAGGAATATTAGACAAGCTCATTATTCTAACTGAGGTTCCACACTCAGGACCAGACTTCATTGATAAAGCTAATTTCTACAAAGTCTGTATCTGGGCTTTGGTCAAAAGAATTCCAACTCACATCGTTCCTGACATACGCAACTTGATTGGACCAGCCAGAATCTACCAGGGATATAAGAAAGCTTATGGAATAGATGAAGATGAGAAAAACCTTGAAGTCCATATCACTATAGATGTTACTAAATCTCTAAAGTATGGCATTGATGCATATGAAGATGAAAATACCTCCCACTGTCTTGAATTAGCATATGCTTTAAATGGCATCGCTTTTTGTAAAATTTGCAGAATTATTGATCATCTTGGCCCATTGTGCATTGAAGAAAAAGGAAAAAACCAGAAAACTCCAGTCAATCAATATACCTCTAACTCTGGAAACAACTTCCCTTCAACTCCCACCACTCCCTCATCATCCAACAAAACTATCACTCCACCTACAAGCCCTAAACAACCACCCCTCATCCACTACTACACTGATAAAGTTGGAGCGGAAACATTTGCCTTTAAGATGAGGAAGGCTCAACATCAGACTCTTCTTAGAAACCATTGTGAAGAACTGGATAGACCACCAGAACAACTGATTTTTGAAGTTGGTCTAGACAAACCTATTACTGTAACCATTCCAACTACTAACCCTGATGCCATAGCTTATCAGAAGAGGCACAAGAAGCTGATAGAGAATCACAGAAACACAGATTTTTAGGGGGAATAGAAAAACAACATCAAAGATGCAGCAAGAAAGAGCTCCACTCCTGTATCCATCTCCCCGGAATTAGAAGAAACCTTAGATCCCACAACCATATTCCCAAAAACCAACACCAATTTCCAACATCAGAATGCTGATAATGAGATCCAAAACATTCCTACCCTAGCTGACATACAAAAACAGATAATGGAAGCACACAACAACCATAAAAAACTCCTATGGGAAAGGAGAAGAAATGAACTGAAATTGAAAGCAGTCGATGCTGATCATCATCCTCAATTGGTTGATCCCAAAAGGAAAATATACAATCTGTCCAGTCAGTCTGAGCATCAAGATACGCAATGGAATGAGCACCAATCAGCTAAGAGGAGCAATACTCAACATTCCCCAATGGATGAGGCACAATTTTCAAACAATACTACTAGTAATCTGGAGAGAGTTAACACATCTGCCAACAATCAGGTAACACACAACAAACTCCAAGTTCAATTTACCATACATATAACTTTTGTTATGAAGATTGAATTCTGGATTACAAAGGAGTACAATTCTAGGATAATATGCTTAAGTCTAGGATACATAATCATTACTTTCTCATATCCTATCATATCATACTTTTGACAATTCTATTCGATCATAGCTTGGAACTGTCAAGGATTAGGACAAGCTGACACTATTAGATATCTAGACAGCATGCTAAATAAACATAATCCTGAGATCATTTTCCTCTTTGAGACTAAACAACAATCTAGAAATCTTAAGAAAATCCTAGGAAGCATAGGAGTCACCAATTTCTGGTTTGTTGAACCAAAGGGCAAAGCCAAAACTGCTAGAGGCCTTGCTCTTGCTTGGAAAACCAACTTAGTTGTCACTATTGAGGACTTCTCTGACCATCACATTAATGCCACCATTAAACCTATGCATGGAGACCCTTGGATATTTACTGGCTATTATGGCAGCTCCTTTACTAACAATGATAAGTTGCATTCCTGGAACATGATTGAAAACACTTTTGCTACTAACTCTCTACCTTGGTTGATCATGTGGGACTGTAACTTTGTTCTACATGAGAATGAGAAATTTAGTCAACACCCGATTAATCAAGTTGAAGCTGATATTTTCCTAAGCAAGATTGAAGAAGCAAAGTTATCTGATCTGAGCTATATTGAATGTCCTTTCACCTGGACCAATAAAAGAACTGGCCACCAACTCACTGAACAAAGACTGGACATAGGTCTAGCAAATGAAGCTTGGCTGGACAACCAACCCAATACCACCATCTAAAACCTCACTTCCATTGGTTCTGATCACAACCCAATCATCCTCATTACCAATCCCAATTGGAAACATGGTAAAATTCCCTTCAGATTCTTTGGCCCATGGCTCAATCATGAAGACTGTAAAACCATTATAGCTGAGTGCTGGAAAGTAACTCATAAAGGTTCTTTAGCTATAAAAATAGCTAGGAAACTAAGATAAATAATAGTCAAGCTGAAGAAATGGAACAAAGAGGTCTATGGCAAAATAAAAAACTAATCTAGAAAAAAGCATACAACATCTGGATTGGATAGCTAAAAACCAATTTAAGACAACTAGAGGTACATAGCTTAAAGAAGAAAGACTTCAAGTGGAACACTGGCAACATGTTCAAGAAGTCTTCTGGGAGACTAAAAGCAGAGATCAACACATCAAACTAGGAGATAAAAATACTGGTTACTTTCACATTGCTGCTAAGAAAAGATAAAGAAGTAACATCATATATTCTATACAAAAGGATGATGGCACTTGGATACAAGACAATGCCGAAATCACCAAGACTTTTACCAGTCATTTTGCCAATATGTCCACTGCTGAAACCATCAACATCAACCCATTCATTCTTCAGCTCATACCCACTACAATTACTGCCCAGAAAAACCAGACTCTTTTCAGAACACCTGAACCTTTGGAAATTAAAAACATTCTCTTTAGTATGGAAGGAGATAAAGCTCCAGGTCCCAATGGTTTTTCCCCCAAACTTCTTTCAAGCTATCTGGGACATTGTGGGGGAAGACATTATTCTCATGGTTTAGAGTTTATTCTCAACTGGACATATCCTCAAAGAAATGAACTCCACTTTCATATCTCTTATTCCCAAAACTGAGAAACCTACCACACCAGCTCAATTCAGACCCATATCTCTTTGTAACACAACCTACAAAATCATTTCTAAACTCATTTCTCAGAGATTAAAACCTCTTCTACCCAAAATAATATCCCCATTTTAATCTGCCTTCATTCATGGAAGGCAAATCTATGATAATATAGCCATAACCCATGAAATTATTCATCACATGAATACCATAAGGGGAAAAAGGAAGTAATGGTATAATCGGTATAAAAATTGATATGGAAAAAGCCCTTGACAGAGTGAACTGGGATTTTCTCCTTCAAGTTATGTCTCAAATGGGCTTCAGCTCTCATTTGTGCAACCTAATTCATCAATGCATCTCCACCACTAGCATGGTTGTTCTAGTTAATGAAGCTCCATGAAAATTCTTCAAACCCTCTAGAGGCCTAAGACAAGGGGACCCCTTATCTCCATATCTATTTCTCTTTTGCATGGAAGCCCTCCCCAGATATCTGATACATGCTGAGACCCAACATCAAATACATGGAGTCAAAATCTATAAGGATGCACTAGCTATTAATCATCTACTCTTTGCTGATGACTGCCTGATATTCTGTAAAGAAAATATTCAGGAATGCAACAATCTCATACAAATCTTCAAGGATTTTGGCAAATCTTCCGGACAGCTAATAAATTTCTCAAAATCTGGCATCTTCTTTAGTAAGAACACTTCCCCTGATACTGCTGATAACATAAGTAATACTATAAAGGTTTAAAGGATTAACACAACAGACAAATACCTGGGATCTCCACTTTTCACTACCAGGAGTAAGGTTCAAGATTTCAAGCCATGTGTTGACAAACTTAAATTCAGATTTGCTGGATGGAAGAAAAACCTCTCAACTGCTGGGAAGATGACAATGATACAATTAGTAACCTCCATAACTAGCATATATCAGATGAATTGCTTCAAAATCCTAAAGACTACTTGCAATCAGATCAATGCCATTCAAAGAGATTTTTTCTGGAATAAAGAACAAGACAAATCCAAAGGAGTCTATTACTTTACTTGGGATGCAGTAAACAAACCCAAAGAGCTGGGAGGCCTGGGGTTCAAGAATATGAAACTCTTCAACATGGCTATGCTTACAAAGATTTCTTGGAGACTAATATCAGAACCAGACTCTTTATGGAGCAACACTATGAAGGCTTCTCATTATCCCAATACCGAAGTCATAAGATTAGATACAAAACCAAAGAACACTGACTCTTGGATCTGGAAAGGAATTCTGGAAGGCATAGATCTGATCCAGCAGCACTACATTTGGAAGGTGGGAAATTGATTGAAAATACACATTTGGGATGACAGAAGGATTCCAAATCACTATGGAAGGCTCATAAAGCCTACCATATGTCAAGGATACCTCATAACTGTTAACCAACTTTTCAACACCCATGGGGATTGGGACATCAACATTCTAAACCAATAGTTCACACCTGAAAGCAAAAATCTCATTCTTCAAACACCCCATTACCAAAATGAGAAGGATGAAGTCAAATGGTCACTCACCCCCAACAACAAATTTTCTGTTAAATCCTTATATGACAAGAATATTCAATAGAAATATGCTACATATACTCAATTATCTCCCTAGAGTAAAATTTGGGGGCTTGACACTAATCCTGCAATACATCTATTTATCTGGAAATGTTCCCATGGCATTCTTTCAACCAATGCCAAGACAACTAGCATCCAGAATTACATTGATCCCATATGCTCTTATTGCAAGAATGGAGCTGAAGATATAACTCATGTTCTATTATCTTGCCCTGCTGCTTCTAGAGTTTGGAGAAAGCTATTTGGAGAACAACATAACCTCTTCACCAACTTCAATTCTTTCCATGATTGGTTCAATAACTGGTTCCATGCTGACAACATAAATTCTAGCTGGAATGAAACTTATGCTACCATATGCTAGTTCATATGGAAAGCAAGGTATGACTGGATCTTCAGAAAAATCACTCCAACAGCCTATGTCACTGCTCAATATGTTGCTCAACACTTATGCAGTTATTCCAGGATTCACCATAAACCAGGGAATATTATAAATAATATGTATTATCAGTCCAACAATACCAACTCCCCTCATGGGAACTATAGTCAACACATACAAGCTTCTGATAAATTTGGAATCACTATTAGCATGCTCATTGATCCAGCTGATCTCTATCAGGCTACTAGTGATGCTCAATCCTATACTAACTACTCTCTTGTTGCTATGTCCTACTCAGGTCAATGCATGGGAACCAGAAACTTCAAGGACTTTATAAATGGAATCAGCAGAGCAGAACGGTCAAGCAGAGGAGCTTAACTAGCACTGACCTGGGGGAAAACAATGCAGAAATATAACATCATATTTGCTGTTGAGTCCGAGGACACTCTCCAAGCCATAAAAGCTCAATACAAATGGGAAGTTCAACAAAGGTTTAAAGGTCGAAGCACACAACAACAAGGCAGAAACAACAAAAACCACCCAATTGATTTTGTTCTAGGGAAGCTCCCTAGAGTAACTACTCAACAAAACTATGCAGCAATCAACCCAGCCAATCTAGCCAGACAATCTTTTTTCTGACTCAACTTGGAGAGGAACAAATTTATTAACTATCATGCATACTTTACAAATTCCTCCAACTCCTTATGATATGGATTACTGTAATAACACTACCTATATTTTGAGTGATGATTCTGTCGCTAGAGTTAGCACATGCATCACCATGGATGTTACTGTGAGTAGGCTTTCTTCCTAGAGGCATGGACTCTTTTTCGTATAAAAAAAAACATTAAGAGATACCAAAATTATCATGGGATACCATTTGGGTGACCAACGGTCAGGATTTGTTAGCATTATTACAACTTGATTGTGGTTTGGTTGTTATTTTATGAACTCTATTATTGGGGCTATATGGGGAGATTGTTTTTGGGGGATATTTTGCTAAGTGGAGTCTAAATGTTATAGGGGGAGATCACATATGTGTAAAATTTCTAAAATATCCACCATAATTTTAATGTATTCCCTTTATACCCTCTCATTAACTACCTAATTAATCAAAAAAAAAAAGAAAAAAGGAAAACATTAAAACAACCCCCCCCCCCATTCTTCATCTTCTTCTTTCCTTCTTCTTCTTTTCTTATTCCATTGAACATTGTTCAACGATTAATCGTCGATTCAAAAAAAAATCGTCGTCGATTAAACTAATTCTATAAAACCATGAAGCCGAAGGAAAATCTAGGTCAATCCCAGTCGAATTAACCTCACACTGAAGCAAATAAACCAACTTCATCCACTGAAGATGAAAGTGAAGATCAAGAGGAAGTGAATGCAGAAGTTCCAGCAGCCACCGAATCTCCTGTTATGACATCAATAAGGTATGAATCCAAAAACCCAGTCTTTATTTAAGAATTCCATTGACTAATCAGTTGGTTTCGAAAATTTTAGGTCTGAAAAAATGGTTTCTGAAAATGCTTATGGCTGGGTGTTCTTAAATTCCCAGCCATAAATAGGTATAACGGTTGGGAAAGGTCGATTTCCCAGCCGTTTATTATATACACGATTGGGATATATAAGAACTCCCAGCCGTAACTATATCGACTTGTACGAGATGGATCATTCCTAGCCATAACCATTCGTATACGGCTGGGATATTCCTAGCCGTATGTTCTCCTGTGTTCATATAGTTTTAGTTGTTTTAGTGTTACGTATAGGTTTTCCCAACCGTGTATTGATTTCCTGACCGTAATATCCATTTTCCTAGACGTTTTTCATCACGTCTTGGAATTTCCTTGCCTTATTAGTGCCCTGTATTTTACTGTGAACTAGCAATACACAGTCGGTTTGGTTTTCCTATCCGTAATATGACAACGTATGGGTTATCCATCCGTAATTATGTTTTCGGCTAGGTATATTACTAATTTCCCATCCGTAATGTGTTTGTCGGCTTGGTCGATAAAATTTTACTTATCCGTATTTAATTTTGCATCTTAGACTCTCCATTTTTCCTAGCCGTGTTTGTTGTTTCATTTTGGTTCTGTCTAATTTTCCCAGACGTTTTACTTATATACTTTTGGTTTTCTTGCCTTGTTTTTCTTGGAACAGAGGGAAAGAAAAGAAGAAGAAAAGATCGCAAGAAGTAACACCTTCTAGTGACCCGACTCCTCAACCTTATCACTCAAAACCAATGGGTGAAGACGCAAGGAAAGCAATCGAAGTTGTGACTGGTGGAGAAATGGAAGGTGGTGGAGATGGAGTTGGAGTCACTAGAGGAACTGAAGTTGGAGTTGCTGAGGGAACTGAAGTTGTTGTTTTTAAAGGAATTGAAGTTGTTGTGACTGAAGTTGTTGGCACTTCTAGTGGTGGTGGAAATGAAGGTGTACTGGTTGTTACCGTAGGTACTGAAGTTGGCACTTCTAGTGGTGCTGCTTCTATTGATAAAGGTAAAGCTGTAGTCGAGGATGGAAAAGAGGAGGGAAATAAGGAGGGAAAGAAGAAGTATAAACCTAAGACATCGCCAAGAGAAGTAATTGATGCCATGCAGCCTTTACCTCCCAAGAGGAATGGGAGACCTTGGGGTGAGCCAAGAGATCGTTCCATCTTGATTGGCTACACTTCTTCATGGGTTGATAGGGTTTGTGGCACAAAGGTAATAAATCAAATTACATATATGTTATATTCATTTTGTTATGGATTATTATTTTTACAACCCATTTTTTTTGGTAGTTTCCGGATAAATCTGTCCCAAAACTAAAGCACCAACAAGCAAAGTTTTGGCCGTTGGACGATGAGCATCCAGATGTGCAAGTTTTGGTCAAAGCTTTGGGGTTGTGTTTTGGAATCGATGCATTGCAGAAGACATATGATGTTGTCACAGTTTGTGGTTTCAGAGAAAGATTTTGGCCCGAAAACATGACTTTTCACCTCCCATTCGGCGAGATAGATATCACTCCGGATGCCGCAAAGCAAATCACTGGTCTAGCTTTGGAAGGAAAATCAGTGTTTGAGGGTTTCAACAATTCCATGCCTTTTGATGAGATTTGTGCCTTAACGAAGAACTATCTTGGGTGAAGTAAAGATGAAGCTGAAGAAGAGTTTGAGATAGGGTCTGGAGCACCTCCTAGATCTAAGAGACAATTTAGTACACCGGGCGTACTAAGTGAAGCAGTAAATATGTCAAGGAAGATTAATTTGGTTCGTCTGAGGGCACAGTTTGGGGATTCTAAACGCAAGGAGGATAGTGGATTGGTGGTGATGGACGCAGAAAGAGATAGACATACGGCTATATCTTACTTGTTGCATGCTCTTGGGACCGTCCTTTTCCCCGATTTCTCAGGAAATAAGGTAAATGCATGTTACTTGCAGTGGTTGAAGACTCTCAATCTGGATGAGGAAATAAACGAGGTACCTAGATACTCGTGTGGCACCACCCTCCTTGCTGATGTGTTGGAATGTCTTTGCAAAGCTTCAAGATGGAACGAAACACAAATTACGGGATGTGTTGCTCTTGTCCAGGTATCTTTTTGTTTTAATATAACAAATGTTTATTTGTTTTATTTACTTTTATATACTGATTTGTGTGTAATAACTTATTTATAAACAAAATTTTTATTTTTTTTGTCGTAGTCTTGGGCTTACGACCATTTTAAAAGCTTGAGGCCTCCTCGGAATACAGATTGGGCTCTAGATAAACCTACAGGAGGGAGATATCCTTTTGGAGGGACCCAACACAAGGCTAAAGAGACGGAAATGGTCGACATGAGGAAAAAATTGGATGCTTTGACAATCGAAGATGTGGTTTTTGATCCATATTTGAAACTTGATGAAGATGGTGAAGAGGAAGTTGATGATAGAGGCTTTTCTGATGTGTCAACCTATATGGGACCTTTGTTTCATGCAATTGGGTTCGTCATTTTAGATCCTCGTAGAACGCTCCGCCAAATCGGTATTGTCCAGAAAATTGTGCCTTTAGAGACTCCTTTTCCACTGAGCGTATGAACCTCCCAATTTAAGGACAAACAGGTGAAATTGAACTATGCAAATACACCGGCAATCGACCATTGGAATGCTCGTTCCGAAGAAGTAAACCAAATGAGTAGAAGACTCCTTGGAGCAGAACATGGTACTTCCCAAGCGGATGCGAATTACATGGAATGGTATGGAGAGTGGGCTCATCCTTATGTGGAAAATTTGGATCCGGAGGCGCAGAGACATTACAGGAATGCAGAGAAAGAGAGTTCAAAGACACCAAGGAGTGAATAACATGATTGGAGGGAGATGGTGGTATGTATACTAATAATTATGTTTTTATATGATGTTTTTTTTTTAATTATCTATGAATAATCGGAGTATGTGTGTTTGATATGAATAAATAGGTCGAGCGAGTTAATTGGGTGGCCAAAGACCTCATCCACATGATTGATTTGGGTCAGGATTTAACGGTAGATGAGCTCAGATTAATGCGGAATCGAGTTAAAGGAATAATACTCCCTGAGAAAGGAGGTTTATATCCTGTTGAAGCACCATGGAGATCTAAAAGGGATATGTCTCCTTCTCCTAGCGACGACTCGGACACTCCCCCCTGACCAAGTTCAATATAAGCAACGAAAATCCGGCCGAGGTGGTAGAGGTGAAAAAGGTGGAACGAGAGCTCGAGGTGGTCGAGGTGCAAAAGGTGTAACAAGTGCTCGAGGTGGTCGAGGTACTTGACCAATTGCAAAAGGTGGAACAAGTGCTCGAGGTGGACGTGGTGGAGGTAAAAAGGCTCCAACTCAAGGTGGCAGTGGTCGAGGTAGAAAATCTAGAGTTATAGATGAAGTTGTGGAACCTCAGGCAAGGGACGATGTGGATGACTTTTTGGAAACCACTTCGGAGGAGGGATCAATTGAAAGTGAATGACTATTTACTTTTCATTATATTACTTCATTTCATGGAACATTTATTATCTAACACTTTGTCTATTTACTTTTTTTGTGGTTTGGTTATGGATTTGGATGGATGAATTTTTAAAAATTTGCATTTATTAATGAATGTTAGTCTTTACAATTGTCTAATCTAAGAAAACTGAGGAATCAATCAAGATTCACTAAATTTTGTGCATTTTCGGCTAGGTCCATCCTTCACATAATCTAGCCGAAAGTGCATATAATCCTTGTCAAATTTAGTTGCACAGAATTACGGATGGAAAGTCCCGGCCGTTATCAAAAAATGGTTAGGAAATACCGGGCCGTATGTTTCCCTGGATACTCAAAATTTAACTGAACCTATGTTACGGCTACGTTTCCTAGCCGTTATTGTATTTACGGTTAGCTTTCCTAGCCGTAAAACTGACAAAAAATGGAGATCTGGTTTACGTCTTGGTTGACATTTGTATTTCCTAGCCGTAACATTATTACGTCTTGGAAATAAATATATATCCGGGCCGTAATTCTGACAAAAAATAACACTTAAGTGTTACATCTTGAACCACCGAGCCGTAAATATGACACCCCAAAAATCCAGCCTGTTTATACATTATAACGGCTGGGTCTCTTCTGCTATTT
Organism: Papaver bracteatum; assembly: GCA_023529315.1. Taxonomy (NCBI): domain Eukaryota; kingdom Viridiplantae; phylum Streptophyta; class Magnoliopsida; order Ranunculales; family Papaveraceae; genus Papaver; species Papaver bracteatum. Next base: position 2,074,654 of record JAJJWX010003498.1, read on the forward strand.
CCAAGCCGTAAATTCCTATAATTAATTATGAATACCAAAGAATATCGGCTAGTTTTTCTAATTTTGAAAAATAGATCCGTTTGAAGACTGATGTATAAAAGGTTCTAGTTGTTCAACCACTTATTTAAACCTGAAATAACTCCCATCTCCATATAACCATCCACTCCAAATCAAAGTCACTCCTTCTACACTAATAATCTCTACTTAAACTCCTACAAACTCAATACAATGTACTCAAAGGATAAACCCAAATTTACTTTGGAAGAAGACTTATCTCTTTGCAAATTTTTTGTACTATGCTATCCAAAGAAGGGAGAAGAACGAAAGCAAGGTAGTTTAGCCAGTAAATCGTATTAAAGTAATATTTTTGAGAATTTTTGTGGTGAAACAGGTAACACTAACAACCGCGATAGGGTTGAATTGTATCTTCGATTTTCAGACATACGTAAAAATGTGGAAGAATATATGGCTTTACGTCGTATGTGCAACCAACTTCGACTTAGAGGTGAGACTGATAGAGAAGTCGCGGCCCAAGCTAAGAAGGAGTGGAGAAAATGGAAAGGTTATGATTTCAACTTGGAAGCTCAATTCACCATCATCAAAGACTTCTTAACACATCGAAAGGGATGTTATTAAAACCAACTTTGTAACGGGGATCTATTAAGTATGTAATGGGTTTTATTGCGGTCTAATTAATGAAAGTATTACTAATTTTCATGTTGAAAATGCAAAATTTCTCAGCTTACAGACTCAATTACGGACGGGAAATATAAGAATTCCCAACCGTAAAACAGACTCAGGAGATTCTCGTTGAATAACGGCTGGAATTTCTTAACTTTCCATCCGTTTTTATGGTTTACGGATGGGAAGTCATAATATCCAAGCCGTAATAAATGGATTACGGCTGTGTCGACATAATTTCCCGGCCGTAACAACATCAAATTCCAGATTTTTGACGGATTTGAATTGATGAAATTGATGTTGGGAGTTCATTATAAGCTTATCTTGAGTTTTGTGATGAAGTGTTTTACCAATTTGCTTCAAAAAAAATCAAATCCATTTCACCAAAATCATCATTTTTCCTTCTTCAAAACTCAAAACAATCAAGTTATGATTTGCAAAAAATTAATGTTTTAATTAGTCTAATTGATTCACTAAGACTGATTAGTTTAGCTTAATCAAGTTAATTAGCACTAATTAAATTAAGGGTATATTAGACATTACAAAAAATGATGGATAAGGGGTGCCATGGGTTGTTATTTCATGACCCCAAATAGCCCAAAAAAAACCAGCCATGGATAGCCCCAATAACAAGGTTCTATTTTATGGATTTTTTTATCCGATTGAGTTGTTTTTTCAGACGCCATGTCCAGTCTCTTCAACAAAATTCGTATCAATAAACATCTCCTCAACAGATATGTTTCACTAGTAGGACAGTTTAGTACTGTAGTGTATTTATAAATGTGCCCAATCTATAGTCTTTAGACACGTAGTGCAAAAGCATCTATGTCCTTTCCGGTGGGGAAAAAAGCTAAAAGTAGTGGTTGATTTTCAGTCTATCGGACACTAGTAATGAAGAACAGTCCCGGAGACCCGACTCACTTCGAAATCATATGCATTGCATTTTGACGTATTCTTCTACCTGGATGAACGAATCCCGAACTGTTTCTTCACGTTTGGGGAAAAAAAGTACTCATCCGGACAATTTTACCTGTAAGAGCAAGTCACGTGGGGGATGACTAACAGGTAGATTTATCCATTTACACGAAAATAATATACATCCCCATCTTTTTCCCACTTTTTTTCCCTATTATGGGTCAAGTAAGTATCTGCTGGTTAATCCAATAATAATGGGACCCCCTGCTAATCTCAATTCAAAAAATCCAGGACTAAGAACGATGACACTTAATGTGAGAAAGGAATGGGGAAGCAAATGGGGAAGTGTAGCACTTCCGCCATTTACATCCCACACCGAGACTGGCAGACATGAAAACAGGGTGGGTAAATCCCCCAATACAAGTTTGAAACGAGACTCGTCTCAAGTTGGACGGCCGTTTCAATTTGATTCGATAGATATAGTTAAATCAAAAATAATTAGTTATGTTAAGTAAGTTTTCAATTTGATTGTTAACAATTTTTATGATCATGTGGTATCTTAACAACTTTTTTATAACTTAATCTATTAAAACAGATCTCACAATATCAAATATTAAGAATGGAATTTACAATCAAATTTGCCTATTTATTTTCCTTGGGATACAATTATGAATAGGTCATTTGTGCTCGGATACGAGAGTAATCTAGGTCATTCCTGGGTGACATTTCAAGAAGCTGTTACAGATAACCGCATTGGTGACGTTCAAAACCTCATACTGCTAGATAATCGCATTTGGTAAGGCCGAGTGTAGTGGAGGAGGGAATGTATGGATTGTACAGTAGTGACACGTCACGTTGAAGCTGGGACTGAGTGTAGTGATGGGAGAGGTAATTTGGATTTAGGCGATGAAGGGAAGACTCGCCTGGGCGAGGTAAAGGACCTCGCCTGCCAGAAAAAGTAAAAGTGACTGGTTAAAACAAAACAGCACTTGCGAATCACTGGCATGGCTAAGAAAATTTAAAGAAGATAAATACAACAACCCCGATAATCGAATGCCACATCATTGCAACCAAAACTCGTTGACACGTTGCAGTGACCACTGTTTGGACCCATTTGGCATCATATTTGCACATACAGGAAGAGTAAGAAGGTTCTAGGGTAAGATGGAGAATAGTGCTACCTCAAGCGCATATCATTACCCCTAATAAAACTATTGAATTAATCTAGCACTTGTTTTCTAAAGGTTCTGAATGTATAAAAATCAAGACAAGGGCAATTAAGCCCCAAAGAAACATTCTTCTAAATATGAGCGAGGACTGTGACCTCGCTAAATTTTTAAAAGAGAGAACCCTCTCATCGTTTTCTATTTTTTTCTGGCGATGTTCTAGACCTCGCCTCTGTTTAAATCCCCGCTGAGATCCCCTGCTTTCGAGCAGAGAGTAAGTACACTATATTCATGCATTGATAAATATGATATCAACAATCTCTTCTAGATGATATCCTATTTGTAGAGAATGTGTGTAAGAAATGGATGAATCTTCAAAGGATCGTTCTCTTCTGTCATAATATTCATGCATTGAGATTGTTGATTCTCCATTCTGAAGAAATATTGATCATTGTGTAACATCGATAACATTAATTTGTTAGCTTAAATTATCAATCAAATCTTGATTCATCGCGTGGATACAGACTGTGTATTATCTTGACCATTAAGGTAAGCTAACAAAGCTAACCCATGACGCTGTAAAAGATGTGAATCTTATTTTCTAGCACCATGATCTTGATCTTGAGAACTAGTAGGATTATTACAGGTGTTATCACCTCAAGTTCCAAGGGTTTTTATATCAAATGTTATGATCAAATTTCGAAGATGGAGGTTTGGGTTTTAATGAAACAACTAAAATGAATAAATCTTCGATTGCTAAAATTGCATGGAGAATGATTTCTGAACCTAAGACATAGTGTGTTGAAATTCTAAAATCATAATACTTTAAGAATAAATCTTTATTTAAAGTTTTGAAAAAATCTAATGATTCTTGGTCCTGGAAGTGTATATTGTAGTGTGTTAACGATTTGAAAATATACATATTGGGAAGTGAGAGATGCCCATTCGATCCATTTATGGAATGAAAACTGGATCTAGACTTAGGGGATTATTTAGATCACATATCTGCTATTTGAAACAACCAGTTAATATTTGTATCGATCATGATGCACATACATGGAACCTTTCATTATTAAATGCAACTTTTTCTTTCCAGATTATGCAAAGAATATTGAATATTAAGATCTTTAGAAAGGAAGATGATAGTTTTGATAGAAATAAACCTAGATGGAAATGTTTGAATAATGCTCTTCCTATTAAAGAAAGGTTAGGAGAATGTGTTAATAGAAAACGAGAACATGCGCATCTTTTGTAATTCTGAAATCGAATCTCATTACCATCTTTTTTTTGGTTGCTAGTTTGCTAAGAGTATTTGGTTGATACCTCCATCTCTTGAAAAGTGATGCCTATAATTCCGGGATAGGTGGAGACTGTGAAAACATAGCCAAAATTGAAATTGCAGCTGTGAAGTGGTGGTTTACTTGGAAAGAAAGGTATATGATATTTGCCAAACTAATACCAACGTAACGCTATAAGTTTCTTTGGCTATACAGAGATATATAAGTTTTTGGTGCGATAGGATTAAAAAAAATCAATAGATTAATTATTTCTTATGATAGTTCCGAAAGTCCCATACAACATTATATATGACCCGACTTTAATGGATTGAAATTGAATTCCGATGGTGCTTGGTCTTTGGAGTCAGAATTTTCTGGTTTTGGTTTAATTGTGAGAGATTGAGAAGCTATAAGTAAAGAAGCTAAAGATGGGATACTCAAAACTGCCTCTCCGGAAAATGCATAGGCGCCAAAGAGATGAATCTAAGTAACTTATGATTAAAAGGAAAATGCAAAATAATTTTGGATTTCACAACATGAAGGAAGGTTTAATAAAATTGCAGAATCAGGTTTCAGTAAAAGAAGCAATGGAAATTCTCAGTAGCTACAATAACTTTTGGGGTTTTAGTTTGATTTTAAGGATAGAAAACCAAGCGTCTGATAAACTTGCTAAGGAAGCAAAACTCTCTCTTTTATATCAAACCTGGATTTCCGATTACCCTAGTTTTTTTTTATCTCCCCATTTAGATTTGGACTATAAGACCATCAGGCATGGTATTAAAAGCGTAAAGCGTTTTTCATTTTTAGGAATCGATGCGTATGTCAAAGTGTAAAGCGTCGCTTCATGGTTGATGTTTGGAGCGAATGTTTTCTTATAAATCTAGGAAGATAATATCTATATAAATTTTATATAAGTCTAATGATTATCAAAAACAAAGCGTGGGCACATTGGTTCAGCCTATTCCAGACGAGTGGGAGACATTCATATTTTTCTTTTAAAAGATTTAAAAATTAGGCAGGAAAGGAGTTGACTAAGTCAAAAAGCGCATCAAATTAAGGAATCTAACGCTTCATGAAAGATGCGCTAAGCTTTAAAAATTAGGCAGGAAAAGAGTTGACTAAGTCAAAAAAACACATCAAATTAAGGAATCTAGCGCTTCATAAAAGATACGCTTCACATGATCGCTTCGAAGCGAAATGCTGAAATTTGAAGCGAAGCGTATATTTTTTAAAACCATCCTGTCGTGTATAAAAGAATTCGGCAGCGACTAGTGTTAATTTTTTTTGTATTTCTGTTCTAATCTTACTTTCCGTAAAAAAGAAAAGAAAAAATATTTTGTGATAAAAATAAAAATGAAAAGTATCAATAATACATATCGGGACGGATGAAGTACGCTCTAGGCAGATTGTGGTGATTTTGCGGAATCTAAGTCGTACAATTGGGGGAAAAGTTTAAATTATTTCTAAAGCTATAACATAATAACTTTACAAAAAAAATGGGATGGAATTTCCAATATATATGGGGTTGGCAATCAAAGGAAATCACATCCCAAGGGTCTGTATTGTAATAAAAGTAAATCACATTCCAAAGGTTTCTCTCTCTGCTCTCCGGTTGATCACTCCTTCTACCTTACTCCGGTACAATGAAATCAAAGATGATTGCCGAGGGTGAAGCATCCACTCCAACTAGAAAGGAAAAGCTGATGATTGCCAATTCTATTAAGAAAAAGCTCGAAATTAGTGCACCCCATTCGCGTATTTCGGGAGGGTGTTCTATATACAGGGTTCCTCAAAGGTTTCACAAAATGACGGAGCCTAGTGCATACATGCCGCGGCCTTGACTTCCTACGTTCATAGGCAAACTTCAGTAAACCACTGTTTATGTAATCCATTTTTAAAAAAATTGCCGCGGCCTTCGCCCGTATCGACGACTAGTGATATTCTAGCCCTACTTTATAGAGATTTCTGGGTCAGTCCCTGACTTGGACGACACAGCAAAGAAAGTTGAACGCCTCCTTTGCATACTGATACCTAACTGAATCGGTCCCTCAGTGAGTCAGTCAACTGGTGGTCCAATTCCGAGTCTCAAATTTTGAAAAGCAAACATTGTTTGAAAGAGAAAAGATGGATCAATCACGTAAAAATGCTTAATTAAAGAATCCAATTCTTGGGGCTCTCCACAGATGGGTTTTTGGGGCTATTTTGGTCATGAAATAATAACTCATAGCCCCCTTTATCCATCATTTTTTGTAATGTCTAATTTACTTTTAATTTGATTAGTGTTAATTAATTTGATTAAGCTAACTAATCAGTCTTAGTGAATGATTATACTAATCAAAACATTAATTTTTTGCAAATCAAAAATTAATCTTTTTGAGTTTTGAAGAAGGAAAAATAGTGATTTTGGTGAAATTTTTTTGATTTTTTTTGAAGAAAAATGATGAAACCCTTCATCACAAAACTCAAGATAACCTTATAATCAACTCCCAACATCAATTTCATCAATTCAAATCCGTCAAAAATCTGAAGAAAAAAAATCTAGAATTTTCTGCTGTTACAGCTGGGTAAATTTGTCGACCCGGACGAAATTAGTAATTTACGGCTCGGAATTGAAGATTTCCCAGCCGTAGTTTACTTTCGCGGCTGGGTCGACAAGAACTCCCAACCGATTTTTTTCCTACTATTTTTTGTAAGTATCAAAAACAATTATGGCTAGGTTTTCCAAGCCGAAAATTCAAGTTACGGCTGGGGAACCTAGCCGAAAGTAAGCATTTTCGGCGGGAAAACCTAACCGAAATTAGAGCTATGTTTTTATATTTTTTTATGTGATTATCAGAATAGCATACGGCTAGGAAAATATATCCGCAGACACTCTTTTACGGTTGGGAGCTCTTACTTTCCCAACCGTACAGGTAGGTTCAGGGTTCACGGTTGGGAAACATGTATTTTCCCAACCGTAATACATGATTCACGGTTGGGAAAGCGTGAACTCCCAGCCGTTATACAGTTTCAGAAATATATTTTTTTTCTCAACTTAATCAAATTTAATTTTTAAGTCTATCAAAAGTAAAAATAAATGGTGGGTTTTCTTAGTTATTGTTTTTTTCTATCATCTCTAAATACGCAATGGAGAAGATGAAGAAGAAGAGAGAAAGAAAAGTAATAGATTTTTATTTTATTTTAGGATCATCATCTTCATCACGATGCAATGAAGAATCACGATGTGATGGAGAAGAAATAGAAGAGAGAAAGAAAAACATTTAAGTTTTTTAATGATCACGATTTCATCATGATTGTAGATGCATTTTACTACAAACTACATCCAAAGGATAGAAATGTACGACTCTTATCAAACGAAAGTAAACACTCAACCATGAACACAAGATATACGTGGTTCGGTATGATTACCTACGTCCACGGGGGTGAAATGATGAATCTTATTACTTCACGGTGTTACAAAGGTGTTGCTCTTAGTGGGATTTCCTTACAAGATGAACTTACTTCTCATTCACTTCTTTCGAATGCTAACTCGGGTTTCTCTCCCAAAAATTACAACCTGCCTCTCTAGAATACAAGTCCCGCTATTTATAGGAGAAAGTTTATACAACGAAGTTATAATGTTGACCCTGTTACATCTAATTAGATGTTCTGTGATCGGGCCGACTCACGTCGTCTTGTGCGGTCGATGCATCTTGGCTCCTCGCCTGTATTTCGTTCGAGCCAATATCTTATGGTCCTCTGTTGACGCGATGTCGGCTGTCTCGATAGTCGCCCTTATGATCAGCCGATGTGTTCCACACTTTCTTGCATGTTTGTTGTAGCTCCTCGTTTGTCCCGTCCCGCCTTATCTTGTCAGCTTTATCAGAAGTCTGGGTCAAGTCTTGTCCGACATTATTACGCCCGATCCACGTGGCTTCCTTAAATATCGCGCTCTTTAATATTTGCTCTATACTTCGCGTTTCTTTGTATTTGGGTGCACTTGGTCTAGGATGTTGCCACTTGGATCTGTAGATAATTTACACCTACATTTATGCCCCTTCTTCCACCCGTGTGGGAGGCACGAGTGGAAGAACATCGTCTTAACCGCCCATGTCTTCGCTCATGCCGCTAATCCCGCCATGCAGCGCCCCACTAATTTCCACTTTATGACTGGTGACCGTCAGCCTCGGTTACAAAGTTTCTTCTTTAAATAGCCCGCTCCTTTCTTCCTTCTTCTTCTCTCGCCCTTCTCCTGTTTATCGCTGTGGTTTTCTTCCAAGTTTCTTCATATCTTACGCTTCTCAAAAACCCTAGCTTTCTTGATTTTCTTTCGTCCTTTTCTCCTCATCGATCGTTATGATAGCTCGCTGTCGCATCATCTTTCTTTGTTGAAAACCGAGTTCGCATTATCTTCGTTAATGTCTTCTTCTCTTTCCATGGCTGAAAAGAGGTCTGTTGATGATGTTTTTTCCGAGTTTGATGTTCCCCCCCCTTGCTTCTCTGTTTTTGCTTGAGAGCCCTTCTAGGTATGATGATCGCGCAATGAGATCTATTTTTGCTGATAGCTCTTCTTCTATTTCGTGCAGGTCCGAGAAAAGGGTGAAATATCTTTCCGATGAAGAGTTCATTGAGCAGTTGAAGGAGACGTACGATCTTCAAAATTACGAAGTGACCCTTCTCGGGCCGAAACGGTAGTTTGAAGAAAACCGATATGAAGAAGCACGAGCAATCGGCTAATTGTGTGGTCATCACCTTGGGTCAGCTGGAGCTAGGCCTTCGTCTTCCCTTATACAACCCTGATAGCCCATTTTATTACGAGATTTTGTCCCAGATTCGGCCTTCTCGTGCTTTAGCTCAATGGACTGGCAATACTTTCCGAATTATGAACGAGTGGAGGGATCGCCGCGATGGTCATGGTTCTACTGCCGAGTGGTCGACCTACAAGCCAGAGGACGCTCCTGAGTATACCGTTGCCAATTTCCTTGTCAACTATCGAGCTGGTACTTCGACCTTGGGCGATCTTGCTGGGTTTGCTGCAAGTCCTCATCGGGTCAAAACTATGCCCGAGGGTGTCGAAAGAATGATGATGGATGTCGATCCTATCGGCCATGGTTCCAACAGGCGAGCCCGACATTCTAATGATCCGACCTATCCTCGAGTTCCGCTTCTTGTCCGAGGTCCTATCCTTCATGGTGACTTCCCGTTGCCTACTTTTCCCGCCGAGCCCTATTCTTTCTGGGTGGTTAATGATGACAAGGCCGATAAGGTACGCGCTTTTCTTGATTTCTATCTTGTTAGCTTCGGGCGTCAGTTAGTCATTTGTTGTTGTTTGAAAATCTCAGGTCAGTTCCACAAAAACTATCGGGTCTAGGAAAAGAGGTGCTGGCACAAGGGTTGAGGAAGACAAGGGGAAGGTAACAAACATAATGATTCCCTTATAAGTACATGTACTTGCCCCAGTTTTTTGCCTTCACATGTTCTGACGAGACACTTGTGCAGAAACACCCGAGGCGCGATGATGATGACGTTGACGATGTCGACCCTACTCCGCTTAGGCGTAATCCTGGTAGAGGTAAAGAAATTGCTAAGCCACCGCCGAAAACGAGCCCCCTCATTGATCTTTCCGATGAGGATGAGTTGTTTGGAGAGACTGTGCCGGGTGACAAAGTCGGTGAACAAGGTGTGGGAGACCAGCAGGAGCCCTCGGAGACGCCCGCCGTAGAGAAGGTTGTTACTAGTGTTCCGGTAGAGCTTCCCTGTGTGCCCCGGCCATCGAGGATCATCTTCTAGCGCCGAGACTTGCTTCACTGTTTCTGGCCCGATCATGAATTTCTTGGGTGCGCTTACTTTCTCCGACTTTGGGAAGTATACTGGTGAAGAAATGTTGAATGTTGTACCCTGTTATGGCGACATCGCCTTGACACTTGACACTGTGGTGAGCGACTCGATTCTGTATAGTAATTCCCCACTTCTGATTTCTGTCCTTAGTGTCGCTTATGATGCAAACTCGTTTGTTTGTGTTAGATCATGAACCATGTACGCTTGGATGCCGCCAATCGCCTTCGAGATAAACAGTTGATAGAGTCTCTCCAATTTCAACTTCAGAATGAGAAGGGTCGCGCGAACGAGTTGGAGATCAAACTTGCCGATGCTCAAGGTATATGATTCTTCTTGACTTGTGTTGATTGAGTTTATCGTGCCAGTATCCTGAGTCGGGTATCCTTCTTCTTAGCCTAGGTATCTAGTATAGGTATAGACGCTACTTCGGAGTTTAGGATTCTGAAGAGAAAATGGGATATTGAGAAAGACCTTGTGGAAAATATTCGTCAACGAATGGCAAACAAAGACGATAAAATAGACCGTCAAACTGAGGAGATTGCAAGTCTTGAGGACGAGTTAGAACGACATCGCCGGTTTGATTATGATCCTTCCGAGATGGACAATTTACGGGCTCATTTGGGATCTTCTCAGCGTCTTTCTGCCGAAAAAACTGCTTTAGCCACGAGTTTGGAGCAAAGGGTAAACGCTCTTCAATTACAGAATCGAGATCTTCACGAGGACCGCCGACGAATATTGAGAGATAAGGATGTGGTGGAGCGAGCTAACAACGATTTACTGGGCCGAGTGCGTGAATTTGATAAAGTTATGGGCGATTTAGAGTGGAGTAGATCGCAGCTTGTGGTTCTCCAAGCGTCGCGTAATCGGTTAATGAACGATTTGGCCGAGCATAAGAATTATTTCCCTAGTAACGAGTTCAACGAGCAACATTATAACGAATTAACCATGAAGTTGTCCAGGACCGAGGATGAGTTGTCCAAGTCGGTAGAGTCGCTTTAGTTGGTGTTACCCGCCCTGTCAGGTCTCTTATCCGATGTGTTGAGGCCATTTCTTAGATCCAGATCGCGCTTTATTCTTGCAAAAATGTTAAGTTGTATCCGATGAATAACATCCTATATTTGTGGTTTTGTAGCCGCGCAAAAACGTTCGCAGGAGCTTGATATGGAGGTTCGCCGATTGAAACAGGCCGAGGTCGATTTGGGCTTCAAGTTAGCTGAGGCTGAGGAAAACGCTTCCCAGATTACCCAACAACTCGAGGATGAATGGGTCGCCCATGCGGAGGAGTTAGATCAGAAAGTTCAGGCTGGCATTATGGACTGGGTGGAGAAGAAGCAGATCGAGGTCGCGCAGAGGAAGGCCGGCGCGGCTCGAGGTCACGCAGAGGAAGGCCGTCGCGGCTCCTCCCAAGGTTTAAGCTTTCTTTTTGTGGTGTTGCGTCACTATGTTGCCCCGTCCATCGGGTTGTAAATCGCTATAAACACTTCTCCCCTTTTTAATTTCCGCTACCTCGCTTGTTCGTTTTAATGGGGGTGCTGCGTCACCGATGTTGTTTGTTTCATTTCCGCTAAACTTTTCATTTCGTATGTCCGCGCGATGATTTCCGTACTTTGTTATCAGACGCTTGGTGTTATCGATTTATCTTTTGTTTCTTGTGTTATTCTGGCGATTGTTAATTGATGTACCATGCGATCGATGTGGTTTTCGTTTTGTATGCTGCTCCTCTGGGTGTTGGTTGTTGCACGACACGATCGATTTGTTTCTTGTTCCGCATGTTGCCCCGACCGTTTGTTGATTAACGCACGACGTTATTTGTTTCGCTTTTGTTCCTGGTGTTATGCCCTGCAATTGTTGCTTTTATATGTTAGAACTCTAACCAATTCTGTCGAACACACCCAACAAGGAGGGTCATCGGGCCCTATTCCATGTCCTGATCGGGGTATCTCATCACTATCTCTTTGGATTCAGTGGAAGGGTATCAGTCATCCTAGTTCTAGGCCCGATGGTCCCGAGTGGTTATCGATCAACCGATCTCGGGCAAGTGGACACGCCCACTTGCGATGGTGGTGATCTTTCAGATATAAGTAGGCCACCTAGCTGAGTAGACCTCGCGTCTAAACAACCTTTGGAACTGGTTTCCAACCACCAGAACCCTTAGGCTACCTCGGAACTTGCACACTGCCACTGCCCCGAGTTCGAATAGCCAGGTGACTGTAAGGCACCTCGGCACTTCCACACTGGCATTGCCCCGAGTACGAATTCCCATTCGAGTGTAAGTCACCTCGGCACTTCCACACTGGGTTTGCCCATAGTACGAATGACCATTCGAGTGTAAGTCACCTCGGCACTTCCACACTGTCTTTTCCCCGAGTACGAATGACCATTAGTAGGTTGTGCCCTATCCCATACCCCTCACGGTTTCACAGAGATATAAGACACGTTTTCTTACCGTTTTTTTTCCCGCATTGCCCGTCAAGGATGATAGAGTTTCAGGAATCGGATGTTCCATGGTTTGAGCTCTCTTGTTCCGTCGAGTCGCAGTAGTCGATATGATCCCTCGCCCGCCTTAGATTCGATTATATATGGCCCGCCCCACTTTGGTGCTAGTTTTCCGCCTTTTTTTTCGCGCTCCCATTCAGATAGAAATTTCAATACCTGCTGCCCGGGATTAAACTCTCTTGGTCGAACGCGCTTGTTGTACTCCCGTTGTAACCTCCTTTGATAATTTTCCATTTTTTGTAGCGCCATTTCTCTTGTTTCTTCCAAGTCGTCGAGTTTAGCCAAGATCAGATCGGACGACACGTTTCGCCTCCACGCTTCAGCTTCTTGTGGTAGGTATCATTGCTTCGTTGGTAGAATCGCCTCGGTTCCGTAGGTAAGCATAAAGGGGAGAACCCCGTAGCTTCCTCCGTGTGGTTCGTATGCCCATAGGACGTTATATAATTCCTCGCACCCGTTGCCATTTCCCCGTCCGTTTCTTCTTCATGTTATCGGCGATGGTCTTATTAGTGATCTCGGCCCGACCATTGCACTCGGGGTAAATCGGGGTAGCTTTGCTCTTCCCGATGTTGTAAGTGTTAAATAGAAGATCAATGTTCTCGCCCGTAGTTGTTTTCCATTATCAGAGACGATGGCAGCCGGGACCCCGAAGCGACAAATGATATGTTCCCAAATGAACTTAAAAACATCTTTGTCTCGAATATGCCTCAGTGGTGCCGCCTCGACCCACTTGGTAAAATAATCCGTAGCCACGATCAAATACTTCCTTTGCCCCGTTCCTACATGTAACGGCCCGACAATGTCCACTCCCCATTTAGCAAAAGGCCACGGACTTATGATCGAGTTTAACGGTACGCCGGGAGCATGGATTTTCTTCCCGAAACGCTGACATTCTTCACAAGCTCTTGCCATTTGCTTTGCGTCCTCGTTCATATACATCCAAAAGTAGCCCATTGTTTTTGCCTTAGCCGACAAGCTTCTTCCCGAGATGTGATTTCCAGACGCCCCATAGTGTAGCTCATGTAGGATTATATGGCCTCCTTCCCTGCTTAAGCATCGTAGGAGTGGCCCTAGGTAGGAATTCCGATATAAGATCCCCCCCCCCCTTAACTCGTAGGCTCCCGATTTACTTTTGATCTTGTTCATCTCGGGCCTACTCTTAGGTAGCTCACCCGTCTCTAAGTATTGATGTATCGGCTTTCTCCAGTCGCCTTCTTTGTATCTCTCGGCTGTGTTAACGGCTACCTCGATCCGTGCTTCTGGTGTTTCAGGGATAGATGGGTTAAGTAGCCTCATAACGCGTATCCCTTCAATGCTCGGGTCTACTAACTATGAGGCGATGTATGATAGAGCATCCGAGTGTCTGTTATCCTTTCGGCAGATGTGGCGGAATTTAATATCTGGGATTTGCTTGATGTAAAATTGGGCGAGCTCCCAATTTTTTTGCAGCACCGGATCGTATGTAGCGTATTGGCCCGTAATTTTCCGGATCACTAGTTGAGAGTCACTAGTCAGTCGAACCTCATGCAGCCCCATTTCCACAATTATCCGTAAGGCATGGATCACCGCCTCATATTCGGTGACGTTGTTCGTTGCCTTGAATTCTAACCTGAACGAATGCACAATCTTCCTCCCCTTTGGCGTGGTGAACACCAACCTGAGACCCGATCCGTCTTTGTTATATGCCCCATCAACAAATACTTCCCATCATGTTGGGCTACTAGCGGCTAGCAGGTCCGCCGGCCCCTATTGTTCTTCTGTCATTCCCGGTATATCTTCTACCTCGTCCTCATCATCGAGGGGAAAGTTCCAAGAAATCGGCCACTACTTGTCCTTTGATCGCGGTTCTTGTCTCGTATATCACATCATATTGTTTGATTATGGCTCCCCACTTGGAGATTCTCCCCGATCGCCCAGCACTATCCAAGACCGCTTCGATAGGCGATTTGGTGAGCACCCGTATTTGATGAGCTTGAAAATATGTTCGTAGTTTAGAGGCAGCAAAGGCTAGCACGAGCACCATCTGCTCCATTCTAGTGTAGTTCTTCTCGGCCGGACTTAAAGTTTTGCTGGCGAAGTATACCGGATTTTCCACGCCCATATCTGTTTTAACCAATACCGCACTTATGGCATAGGGTGTCGCGCCTAAGTATAAAGTGAGAATTTCTGACGACTCATGCCTTTGAAGAACCGGGAGGCTAGCTAGATGTAGCTTGATACTTTGAAAATCTTCTTCGCTTGCGTCCGTCCATCGGAATTTTTCTCCTTTCTTCAAGATGTCGTAAAAAGCCTTGCATTTGTCCGATGATCGTGACACAAATCATCCCAATGCGGCTATGCAACCGTTTAGTTTCTGCACGGCTTTCACCGTCGCGGGAGATGGCATGTCAAGGACGGCTCGTACCTTTTCGGGATCCGCTTCTATTCCCATGGGAGTGATGATGTAGCCTAAGAATTTCCACGATGTGACCCAGAAGTCACACTTGGCAGGATTAATCTTCATCTTGTGTTTCCTCATTGTTTGAAAGATCTCTCGAAGGTCTCGGACGTGGTTTTTTGATTTCCGACTCTTAACTAACATGTCGTCCACGTAAACTTCTATGTTATCGTGAATCTTGTCTTCGAACATATCGCCTACCAATCTCTGGTACGTAGCCCCAGCATTCCTAAGTCCGAATGGCATCTTGGTGTAACAATACAATCCTCTTGGCGTGAAGAAGGAGGTGTGTTCCTGGTCCTCGGGAGCCAGTGGTATTTGGTTGTATCCCATGTATCCGTCCATTAAAGTCATCGCCTCGTATCCCACTATTGATTCTACTAATTGATCTATCTTGGGAAGGGGAAGCTGTCTTCGGGCATGCCTTGTTCAAGTCATTTGAAATCAATACATATTCGGACTCCCCCTTTCTTTTTTGGTACCACGACCATGTTAGATATCCACTGTGGGTAGTGGGACTTCCTTATTATTCCAGATTCTTGTAACTTCTTCAGCTCGACCTCGACCGCCGCTTGCAATTCTGGCGCGATACGCCTCATTTTTTGTCTAACCGGTTTGAACTTCGGATCAATTTTTAAGTGATGACAGCAGACCTTTGGGTCAATACCCTCCAAATCATGCACTTCCCAAGCAAATGCCTCCAGGTTTTCTTTTAATAGCGTCGTGAGTTTACTGGTTTCTTCGTCCGATAGTAATTCCCCGATCCTCACTACTTTAGGTTCCTCTATCGTTTCCAAGTTTACTTCTTTAGTCGGCTCGACTGTCGAGAAGTTTGATTTGGTCTCCCTGACTGGAGATGCTTCCTTTAATTGCTATAAAGGGTCTTGTTCTCGCGTTTCGTGTGCCAGGAGCGCTTGAGAAATCTCCTCCTCTAATTCTTTTGATGCCTTCACTTCCTTTTCTTTGTTCTTTTCTTTCCTTTGCCGAGCTCGCCGTCGCTCATTTATTTCTATATCAAATTTCATGCATTGTCGTGCCGCCTGGGAGTCGCCTATAACTTCCGCTATTCCCTTGCAAGTCGGGAACCTTAACCTTTGATGGTAGGCCGATGCTACGCCCTTTATCCACGCAACCCATGGGCGCCCGATAATGGCCTCATAAGGTGAAGCAACGTCGACTACACAGAAAGTGGTTAGTGTGTCGAGGTAGCCACCACCATCTGAAACTCTTAAATTTACTTCGCCCTTCGGGATGGTTAATGTGTCGTTGAAGCCGTAGATACGGTATGTGGATAGGACGAGCATATCGTCTGAGAGTTTCATTCTTCTGAACGTGTCGTAGAACATCACCTCGACTGAACTTCCCACTTTACAATCAACAGTGTGATGACCAGTGGATCGCTGTGTGCCTGTCCGTTTGTTGGGACATCCTTAGCCGAGAACGATATGGGCATCGTCATCCAGGGTTCAATGGGAATAGACTTGGATACGCTGAATATCTCTTTACCGTCACGATCCCTTTTATGGATCCTAGTGGTGATTACTGGGCCGAGAGTGTAGTTTTGCATAGCCGAATGTGAAATGGTGTTTACAAATTGGTTCGCCCTATCGATGCGGACTTGATGAACTGGCGCATCGGGTGTTGCTTCCGGCCGAAGGGGGTGGCGGACATACTGCCTCAAATATCCATCGCGGATGAGGTGTTGAACAATATCTTTCACCTCTAGACAGTTATTGGTGGAATGGCCCCTATACTGATGGTAGTGACAGTATTCGGGATGATCTCGGGTCTCTTGGAACTGTACCCCCCTCGATGCTGGGTAGTTGATGTCGCTCCTCTTCTCAACTTCCTTGAAAACCTCTTCCAAAGAAGCGTTTAGTGGGGTATACGATCGGGCTTCCTGCTTTGGATTCTTCCCTTTGGCCATCCATTCCCTCTTCTCACTGTTCCTAGGGGGAGGGTCCGATCTTTTTATGATCGCTCGATATGGTCGTCCGTGACCGTTTTAGTTTCAAGATACCGACTTCAAGATCGGCTTCTTGTACCCCTCTATCTCTTGATTCGGCCTGAATTTCTTCCAAGACGATGTAGTGTTCTTGCATTCTTCTCATCTCCTTTAAGGTTTTAGGTTTTTCAGAAAACATGGCAATCCAAATGGGGTCCGATCTCCCCAACGCGTTTTCAAACCCAAAGATGGCTTGGTCCACCGGTACCTTCCCAATTTCAGTACACCGTTTCCTCCATCTGTCGGTCAAGGTTCTCAATGGCTCTCTGAATCTTCGGGCGAGGGTAAACAGCTTGTTCATTCTTGGACGAGGTCGACTGTTATGCATATAGGTCTCAAGGAAGGCCTCGACTAGCGCATCGTACCCGTTGATCGAACCAGGTGCGAGCGAATAAAACCAATCTCGCGCCTCTCCCTCCAAACTAGCTGGAAAGAATTTACACATAACTACCGGGTTACTTCTCCATTGGATCAGTGACATGGTATACATCTTAAGGTGTTCGGTAGCATCGCCAGTTCCATCAAATCTAGAGGGGAATGAAGGTAAAGTACACTTAGGTGGGAACGACATTTGTTCCAATTCTTGAGAGAAAGGCGTTTTCTCGGCTTCGCTCATAATCTCGGCCAGCTTATCCTCTTCGCTTCCGCCCGAAAGTTCCTTGATTTTTTCTTCCAACTCCTTAAGATTGGCTTTAGTTGTCTGATCTTGTCGCCCGTCCCTTCCTCGCCTTTCTTCATCGGTGGACGAGTCCTCGGGTGGTCCATATCTCTGTATTGGGGGAACTGGAGGTAATGGCGGCTGACCTGACTGATTGGGATGATTAATGTTACTCTGCCCCATCATGGGTGGCAAGTGATCGGATCGGCCACGATAACCCGATGTTCCTCGGCTTGACGACCCTCTTGATCTGGTCCGTTGGTTCCTCAGTTGGTAGTTCTCATACTCCAAGGCTAAATTCCGCTGCTGGAGTTCCCTCAGTGCCTCTTCTTGTCTCCTATGACTCTCCAAAATGGCCAACAACGTCGGGTCCGTACTCTCATGACTGGAATGTCCATTGGGTTGGTGTGGCCGAGGTTGTAATGTTGCTGATGTGGGTGGTGGGGGTGGTATTGGATTGGTTATATGATTGACAGATTGAACGGTTGTCGGGCCGATGTCACTTTCTATTGCTCGCCCCAACTGAATCTGCCTAAGACGCTCTTGTTCCCTTCCCAAAGCTTCCTGGTGTTCAATTTGTCGCCTCGTCAATTGCCTCTGAGGTCGCGCTGCAAGTGCTTCCTCATCGTCATCGGTGTCTGAAGCTGTGAGTCCATCGACTTGATCGACTCTTCTCTGAGTTAGTATAATCTGGTGCAGAGGTAAGGTGTTATCATCCCGCCCCAAATATACTTCCTCGTTTACAACAGGCATCCCTCGCGCAGCTGCATGAGATTCCTCGGGCGGTGGTTGTCGACTGTTCCCTTGCCTCGGCCCCGTTATCCCTGCCTGCATGCTGCTGCTAGTGACCGTGCGATTCCTCAACATCCTTATCGTCCCTGAAGTGCTAGCCATTAGTTACGTCGCGTGATAAGCCGAGTATCGCCCGTCCCTACGTCAGCAAATACGAAAAAGAACCCCTTACTTCGACCTGATTTTTCTAACAAAATGCACAGACAAAAAGGCGAAACGTTCGACTCACGACCATCATCACTATGCAGGGTCAACTTTGGTTATCAGGTGGGTTCCGTTTATCTACCCTATTTTGGTCTTATGTTGAATCTGTGGCTGTATTCACTTCCCCGTCACTATCACTCCGTACGACGTCGCTCTCTGTACTCGACCTATGCATTTAAGTTGGTTTTTCCTTTGTTCTACATGCTCCAAATCATTGATCTTATGCACGTGATGCTTAGAAAGTACGGAAAGTAACCCCTAGAATTAATTTGAACTTGTACCAACTCCACTTTCTCGAGATTTAATTATGACCTTTCCGACGACTTACGCTACACCGTAGGCTAAAAATTATACAAGGTCGACAGTTCATTACACGATGAAACATCTAAAACGCTAACTTTTGGTAACTCCGAGCACCCAACTTCTTACCGCAGCTAAAAACAACTCGCTTAACGCTAACAAACACACAATTATCAAGAACAAACAGTCGTCCTTTCAACAGATTCTTCACGTAGCTTCTAATCCGAACTGTTAGTCGCTGGTGAGCTCGTGAAGTTTCTCTGTCGATCAAACTGTTGAAGACGCTAAGAAGACGCTGCTACTACTATGACTTTAAATGCTCAGTAAATGACTCAAAACAACCATTACTTCGGCCAACAGAGTTCATCGTAGCTTCTACTCCAACACATTAACGTGTATTGATGAGCTGTTGATCGTCTCTGAAGACTTTAATGGCATGGTATCTGGAGATCTTAGTCGTGTCCCCTTAGTCGGCGCCAGAATGTAGATGCATTTTACTACAAACTACATCCAAAGGATAGAAATGTACGACTCTTCTCAAACGAAAGTAAACACTCAACCATGAACACAAGATATACGTGGTTCGGTATGATTACCTACGTCCACGGGGGTGAAATGATGAATCTTATTACTTCACGGTGTTACAAAGGTGTTGCTCTTAGTGGGATTTCCTTACAAGATGAACTTACTTCTCATTCACTTATTTCTAATGCTAACTCGGGTTTGTCTCTCCTTTCTCTCCCAAAAATTACAACCTGCCTCTCTAGAATACAAGTCCCGCTATTTATAGGAGAAAGTTTATACAACGAAGTTAGAATGTTGACCCTGTTACATCTAATTAGCTGTTCCAGGATCGGGCCGACTCACGTCGTCTTGTGCGGTTGATGCATCTTGGCTCCTCGCCTGTATTTCGTTCGAGCCAATCTCTTATGGTCCTCTGTTGACGCGATGTCGGCTGTCTCGATAGTTGCCCTTATGATCAGCCGATGTGTTCCACACTTTCTTGCCTGTTTGACTGTAGCTCCTCGTTTGTCCCGTCCCGCCTTATCTTGTCAGCTTTATCAGAAGTCTGGGTCAAGTCTTGTCCGACATTATTACGCCCGATCCACGTGGCTTCCTTAAATCTCACGCTCTTTAATCTTTGCTCTATACTTCGCGTTTCTTTGTATTTGGGTGCACTGGGTCTAGGATGTTGCCACCTGGATCTGTAGATAATTTACACCTACAATGATAAAATATCATGATGAAATGAAGGAGAAGAGAAAAGGAAAAAGAAGAGGAGAAGATTAATATTTCTTTTTCTTTTTTTTTTTATTATAATAATATAATTATAGGAAATAGTATATTTGACCTTTTCTATTGATTTGGTTTCCCCCTATAACATTAAGTCTCCACTTAGTAAAATAGCCCAAAAAACCCATCCTTGGAGAGCCCCAATAATAAGAGTCTAATTAAAAACGTAAACGTCCATAGTTAAGTTCAGATATTCCAAACCAAAAATATACAAGGAAGAAAACAAAGTTAGAGAACAGGAGCGACAAGGCTCCAGCAGAAGCACCTCGGATAGATCCGCTGCCAGAACGATGTAGGATTACAGGACCATGTAGAGAGTTTGTGGTAACTGGTAACCAAACCTCATTTCACTTTTTCCAACATCATGTTTGACAGAAGTGTTGTAAAGACATAAATAGGATGCACCAACTCAGTGAAACATAACTCATTCATCTTTCACAAATTTTTTTCCACCCTTTTACATCGTATTTTCATGAACGGAAAATAGAAAATCAAAACAAAAACAAATAAATTGAAAATTATCTCATTTCATAATAGTTTGGTAATCGGTTCACACACATCAACTTCCCAATAATAACAAACTAAGAAGGTCAAAGCCGGATTGCACGAGTGTTGGCTACTGAAAGATATCCGCTGGGCGTATTCCTGGCCTATAGTTATAATGACGATATATTTACATTTTGAGAGGAGAAATTATTGTGCTAAACTGCTAATAGCTTGTTGTTGGTGATGATGATGCGATTGAACCACCATTTGCGTTTGCCATTACTATTACGACACGGGTTAAACCATAATTTCTTATACGCCATTTGATAATGACATTCTCTTACTCATTTGTGGTGTTATGCGAGATCTATACCCTAGGACGCTTCATTTTCTCGAGGTAAAAGACAACAAATTCCTTATACGCAAATCAGCTAAGTAGTACAAGTTGACTCTCCCCTACTTTCCTTTCTATGCCAAGAAGAAGTTGCCATATTCGCGGACTAAACTACTGGGCTTGGTGGACTAAGATGCTGGGCTTGATGGACTAAGGGAAAAACTAAAGAACAATGGTCTTTGATTTTGGCTAAGGGCAACCTAAAAATTGTTTGGGGGCGGGGGCGGGTTTTGTGATTTAGTCGATCTGTGCTTCTGTCCCAAACAGTGTTAACACCTCTCACAGACCCGCTGCCATTGTCTCGTCTCGTCTCCTCACTTGCACCAAACCTACAAACTAGAAAAGAAAATTGACAACTTCTTATTGATGGCTTTTTCAAAAACCCACCTCTTCAAGAAAGTATTTTTATCGATAATAATGGACGCCCAAACAACAACATAAATATTGCTTCAGAAAAAAAAAACACTAACATACAAAAATTGATCTTGATTTTGAAAAACAATTAGCAAACGAGTTGAACCTCTCAATTTCATAATTGATTCGTCAATTTATATATATATATATATATTTTTTCATTGTTCTTCTGCATCTAACATAATATTTTTTGATCATCTAAATTAGAAATGCAAATGTAAATGAAACAAGCCAAATGTTTTTTTTTTTTTTTGGACACAAGAAGGGCAAATTTCTTTAGAAAATAGAGATGTCATCAAAAGTGCCACCAAAGTTACAAAAAAAAAAAGATAAAAAAACAAACGTGAGACAAGCTCACTAAGGAGCAACTCAAAACCTCCAAAAAGGAAGGTCTAAACACAAACACTACCAAGAAACTATATATAGTCCTTAAATTCAAGAAATCCTAACGGTAAAGATATAAAACGACTGAAACTCTTCAAGTCACCATTTTCATCCTGAAACGAGCATTTAACAACATCAATTTTCTCATCATAGTCGGAGTCAGAGTCGAAATCACCCAAACCATCAGTATCCTCAATCTGAGATACTTCCATCCCTGATTAAGCACGACATTCCAATAAATTCCTACACATAGATCTCATTAAAGGATGTTCAGAGATACCCAAACTTGTTAAAAGCGATTTTAGAATCTATTTCGGCCTCACTAACAACAAGAACTGAATTAGAAGACAACATTGACTCCTTTCATGTAATTTTTTTTTTCTGGATTGAAACCCGACTCATATGCATTTGCACTGGTGTTAATGATGGTTTTTAGCTTAAGGTTAAAATCGTAAAACCCTAGTCGGACAGTGACGTCACAGGATTTGAGTAATAATGTCTCCATTGAATGCATTTGTTAAACCCTTTAATATATCTGCGAGAAAATTACCAGGGTACCTTTTTTTCCTTTTTTTTTTTTTTACTAATTAGGGTTTCGACAGGCCAAACCCCAATTCCCACACCACATGTGCTAATGGCAAACCATGCCAACCACATCTACCGCGCCAAGGCATGCCGACCATGCTAGCTGTACCACTGTGCCAATGGAAAACCATGCCAGCCACATCTACCGCGCCAAGGCATGCCGACCATGCTAGCCGCACCACTGTGCCAATGGAAAACCATGCCAGCCACATCTACCGCGCCAAGGCATGCCAACTATGCCAGCCGCACCACTGTGCCAATGGAAAACCATGCCAGCCACATCTACCGCGGCAAGGCATGCAAACCATGCTAGTCGCACCACTGTGCCAATGGAAAACCATGCCAGCCACATCTACCGCGCCAAGGCATGCCAACCATGCTAGCCGCACCATGTGCCAATGGAATGCCAAACCCTTGAACCCACCATGCCAAGCCAAACTGTCCATGCCAAACCCTTGGCCCCACCATGCCAAGCCAAACGCAAATTTCCTTGGCCCTAGCCATGCTAGCCGCACCTTGTGCCAACAACATGCCAAACCATTGGCCCCACCATGCCAAGCCGTCCATGCCAAGCCATTGGCCCCACCGTGCCATGCCAAACACACCTTGTCATGGCCCCATGCCAACCTAGCCGCGCCACCATGCTGGCCTTCCCTATGCGGATACCAAAACGAAGCCGTGCGACAATCAACGGTCGCCCTTTAATCCCAGGAGCAAATCCTAGCCGCCCAAGGTTACCAGACAACACATGGTAACCTTTGGCCCGAAACCCTAGTTTGGCCACGCCAAACCGCGCCAATGTCATACCAACCTAGCCGCGCCACCATGCTGGCCTTCCCTATGCGGCTACCAAAACGAAGGCGTGCGACAATCAATAGCCACCCTCAATCATAGATGCAAATCCTAGCCATCCAAGGTCACCAAACGACACATGGTAACCTTTGGCCCAAAACCCTAGTTTTGGCCACGCCAAAGCCACGCCGGCCATGCCATCATGCCGCTGGCTACCAACACCCATCTCGAGATCTTTCTGAGTTTTACCTTCGGGCTGTTTTCACCTCCCGAACGAGCCCAAAACCTAAATATTCCCGCGATGGAAGATTAGAAATTCTTTTACGTGCAGAATGGAGGGGCAGGCATCAAAATCCGAGTCCGTTTGAGAATTCTACATCTATTCTAGTGAAGGGCGCTAATTAGGGTTTCAGCATGCCAAACCCTAATTTATTCATAGCCACAGGCGCTTCCCTTCCAAGACATGCTGGACCTAAACCAGCTAACGCATGGCCACCTTTGGCCCAACGCCAAAATCTTAACTTCGCCACACCTAACCATGTCAAAGCCATGACCGGTCTTGCTTTCATACCACTGGCTACCAAACGAAGGCATGCAACCATTAACGGCCATCTTTCCATCTAAGATGCAAATTTTAGCCGTCCAAGGTCACCAACCAACACATGGTAACCTCTGTCCCAATACCAAAACCGCGCCAAGGCATGCCGACCATGCCACATGTGCCAATGGCATGCCGCGCCAGCCACCTTGCCGCGCCTAACCTATACCATGCCGGACTTCCTTTTACAGCTTCCAAAACGAAGGCCTACAACAATCAACGACCACTTTTCATCTAAGGTGCAGATCTTAGCCGTTCAAGGTTACCAGCTAACGCATGGAAACCTTTGGCCCTAGTTTGGTCGCGCCTAAACAAATCCAAAACCCTAACTTTTGACCGTGCCTAAACTAGGCCATATTAAAGCCATAATGATCATGCAATAATCAACGGCTACCTGTCCTCTTAAGATGCAATATATCGACCATCGAAGGTCACCAAGATAGAAAGTCTCCCAAGATCGACTTGCCAGGAAACAACAATATGCTACATGTTTTCCACAAAAATATTCGAGATATCAACACATATCAGAAACTGGGGGATCCTCTTTGGGTATTGGTTTGGTGGTTTACAGCGTGCGGCATACACTACGCCCGTCATAAGGTAGTGTCATAAGGATGAGGAAGTTAGTAAATACAGGGAGTTAATGGTGAAATGCTCTTTTTTATGGAACATCAATTCCATGCGTTAACGGTTACCACCTCCTCCCATTTATTCACCCATTTTCCATTCCTTAATAATACCAGAGTACGTTTCACTTCAACTTGTATAAATAGATCTTACCTATTTCCACCGAACAAAAAGTTCAGGTCAGAAGCATACAACACTCAGAAAACATTTGCTAGCTTTCCATCTGTTAGCTTCCCACTTTCTGATACAAGTCGTAAAACAACTACTCTTCCAGAATCAACTATTCTGGTCTCAACACTTTCTTCGCTTCCCTCCCCAAAACCAACCCTTCTCCTTCACTTTATGACCGAAGCAAGTCTGGAACGACCATTTCTTGGTTTAGGCCGGATTTTTACAGATTGATCTCTCGAATCTAAAGTACTCCCTTGCAGTACATTGTTTAAGGTTTAAATTTTTTTCTCACCCAAACACCCGAAATTACCAAAATCAGCAGAAACCGTTTTCACCCTTAAACAATTGGCGACCACAGTGGGAGGTCAATCTATTGGTTGCAATATCGATTTCCAAATTTACGATATCATCTTTCACTTACAAATCCAACATGGTGGAACTCAGATCCGGATCAGCTGTTAAGAACACCAACGCAGAATATGTCCCTAGTGTTAATGTTATTTCCTACAACATCACTACGCTACCTACCAACCTCAATAGCACCGAAAACACTCCTTCAGGTGCAACACCTCCGATCACTAGGGACAGAGCCACTGCCGCCTCTAATATCCCTACGCGACTTGCTAATTCTGGAGTACTGAAAGCGCTCCTTCAGGTGCTACGCCACCAGTCACCAGGGCCATAGATTCCGCTACTGCTCCTAATGCTTTGTAAATCATGGCTCCTCCAACCGCTACTAAGACTCCAACTACCCCACCAACGGGACGAGAAACCGGGGGAACCAGAGGAAGCCGACCCTATATCACCATCGCTGACTTGATGGAACGACAAGAGGTTCTCGCTAGAGACCAGATGGATATGGTTTCGACATAGAAAGAAGTACTCATCTTTCTCAAAGCCCTGACAGAGCGACTGTCGTGTGAGTCACGCCCTCCACATCCGTTTAGAAACGCCTCCAACACCCCAGACACTAGCACCTCGGAGGAACGTATCTCCGCGGAGGGGGAGATTCGTGCCAGGACCCCATTGTAAAGAAGTCAGCCGTCCAATTTTGTCACACCAGAGGATCTGGAGCAACTTCTCCAGGATCGAATCAAGAATGATGAGATAGACATGAATCAACATCAACCTCCTTACCCATTCGAAATACAAAGAATTCCTCTTCCAAGAGGATACTCCTCTCCTCAATTCACCCTATACGACGGCACCAGAAATGCACATGAGCATGTCTCTCATTTCTTGGATTCCCTAGGCGAACATGAATACAATCACGTTCTTCGTCTGAGGGAGTTTTCGAAATCTCTTACCAGAAGAGCGTACACATGGTACAACAGCATCGCGCCAAATAGCATCCACAACATGGGTGGCATGGTTACCGCATTTTACAAGAAGTACTTATTTGTGTCTGAACAAGTTACCTTCTCGGACCTAGGAAGGATGTACCAACGGGACAACGAACATCCAAATGATTTTGTTAAAAAATTCAGGGTTCAAGCACTAGACTGTCATGACCCAAACGTGATCCAACAACAGCTGGTGAATTCATGCATCAACGGTATGGATCTTATTCACCTGCATTTCCAGACATTCTCCGAGATCCATGAAGCTGCCAGGCGATCAACAACGACAACACCAGCATTATTAGAAAGAGCTAGACCAACCAGAACCGAAGACGTGCACGAAACTCGTGGGAATAGACGTCTCATCAACAAGCAGTACAATACTTGCCCCTCCTCTGTGAGCGTAGTAAATGAGGAAGGAAAAAATCAAGAGCCCATCTGCAGATCAGCAGCCTAAGCGCGAAGCACCAGCACGACGAGCAACTCCGCCACGGAAGGCCTCCGCTAAATCTCATATGCGTCATCACAAAGCTGAAGGAAATACCCTGGATTTTCCGTTTCCCATTTAGGAGGTGATCGATCTCTTAGAAGCATGAATTCAAGATGGTGTTATCAGACTACCATCTCCTAGATACCCACCGACTGAGGCCGAGATGGTAAACCCCAAATACTGCCACTACCACAAATTTGTTCACCACCCAACCAGTGATTGCAACAGACTGAAGCACATCTTCAAAGAAAAGATAGAAGAAGGGGAACTTCAACTAGTAAATGAGGGATTACATCGAGAACCACTTCCGGTGAGGAATTTTGAAGTCTCTGGGGACTCCCTGCACGAGACTGTGTGATCCATGATGCAACACGTATGCAAAATTCTCTACCTCTCCAAGGTGCAGCGCCAAGATATCTTCACGGCTCTCAATCGTGGTGTGTCGGGAAAACGTCTTTTTCCCTCAACGGAAGCCACGCCAAGAGTCCAAGCTCTATCAGTGAGCGGAATAGAAATGACGACTAGGGACTGCTGACCACGTCTTATTTAAGAGGTATTGAATTCGACAACACGCTCTACGACACGGCCTCCGACTTCAACATCGTTACTTTCAAGACTCTGAAAGCTGCGGGATTTACGAAACAAGAGGCTACCCATTCTCCATCCGTGATTAAGAACCCAGGAGGGGTTTTCTTGAACGCGTACGGCTACATTGACCTCAAGGTCAAGATAGGAGATGCTATAACGCATAGCAAATTCCACATTATCAAATAAATGGGTTACGACATGATATTGGGGCACTTGTGGGTGCTCGACAACAAGGAGAAATTGGGAACATCCCCTCTACCGTTGTCAACTCCCGAAAGAATCTCCAATAAACCGTCCCACTTGCTTCCGTATCGAAGAGTTACTGATGGAACCCGAACACCTGGAGATGACCTGTTGGCGCTAACTCATGGATTCCAAACGGAAGTAAGTTTGGCCGAACGATCTTCTATTCAACCAGTCATTTCTTCCCCTATTCTATCATGGGTACTCAACACGATTACTGGCGCGGACGCTGTCAAGAGATGTGAATGGGGCGTTGGGCCATTCAAATGCTTTGCAAAGAATTTGGAAGCTTCCATCGAAATCGACAAGGCCAAGATTCAAATGGTTACACAACACCCGGACTCGTTTCAAATTGGAGATAGGGTAGTCAAAGTGAACTCATTTCAAGTTGGGAAGATGACGGTAAAGATCGATGTTCGGACCGATTCGCCCAAGGAAAAAGAAGACGAGCCATATCTAGTGGCAGACGTCCTTTTGGGAGGTTACTGAAAGTTCATCAACACAGAAAAGTTGGGAGGTGTGATAGTTCACTCGCGATGGCTCAAACTTTTCAATCCCTAAAAAACGATGTACTACCCTCTTCCAGCCATTCTCCCTTTAGTATTTCCTTCATCAACTTCTCCTTCCGCTTGATATTTGTATTTCCCCAAGATGAATGCACCATTTGTGTTCTTCTTTAGGGTTTCATTTTTATTCAAAAAAAACAACATACCTCTCTTTCCGAATGAGTTTTCCAAATCTCAGAAAAATGTACCAAATAAATCCCAAGTCATTGAGAAGCCGTTAACCATCACATCACAACCGAAAAAAAACCAAAACAGTGCCAGAAATACCTTATTCAATTATTCAAAACTTCGAAGGGAATAATGTAAGGACATGGAAAGTCGAACAACCTATTCTAAAAGAAGATCCGGGTCTTTCAAATAAGAAGCTTTATTCAAAAATGAAAAACCGCAAGTGGGATGATAATTGGCGAAACCCTAACTTCGCCACGAATACAAAGAAGGTAAAGATGAATCTACAACACATCAGGATGACTACGCAACAAATAGAAACAATAAAAGGGAGAAGCTAGTCATCGAAAGCTGACGCGTGAGTCGCCTCGGTCATAACTTTTTTCAAGCACTTTCCCCCAACAATCTCTCGGGCAGCAAAGGTTCCATACGACAGCTGCATCAGTAGTAGCAACCTCAACATCCCACCCCGAAGCCTCCTCAGCAGTAACATCACCCGTCTCCTTCCCGACACTTGCCTCAACAACCGATACATCATATGCCACCATGACTTCCCCAATATCGCCGACAACAGCTTCGGCGTCTACTTTAAAGGTGTTTCAGTTTCTTCAAATGCAACGTCCTCCTCGAAGGTCTTCTTAACGACCTTCGAGGAGGATTTCCCGATTCATCCGCATTAGTATCAAGAATTATGATGCCTTCCTGGACAAAAGGGTTACGTTGGCTTTCCCCTAAAAGTTTCGCAGACTCAGTCTTCCGTCGTTTCAACCTATAAGCGGTATGTTCCGCCCTGGCACTGGGCAAAGAATATTTTTTTCTGCACTTAAGCCTCTTAGCACACCAGGGCACTTCATCACCTTCCCATTCCTCCTCCATGTTCACCGAACCGAAGAAGTTCTGAAGGGGCACCCGCACTTCACCTAGATAGATAGAAGGTAGGTCCTGGATAATTCCGCCAACTTCGTGGAACAGAGATTTGATTCTATCTAATGCCTCCTCATGAGAAGAAAACTGGTTTTCGCTGATTCCAAAGTTTTTTCCGAAGAGTTAGAGGTGCGGCTTCATCTGGAAGATCCTATTATGCACTGCAAAACTAGAGAAAATGGGCAAGTTTTCTCACCCCATCTACACCGGAAACATACATAAGAAAGAATACAAAATGGAAACTAGGATAAAACACGAGATGATACCTGTAAAGAAGATGGGCACGATTTCAGGACAAACTATGCGAATGAAGGATTCAAGATCATCTCTTATGTTCAGCAGACCGATGCAATCCTGAAAGGGAAAGATTTCTACTATCCATGAATTAAAGCGTGACATCCCGTCTTAATTAAACCCTATTCTACCAGCAAGTGTAAGGGAAAGTCTCATGCCTGGCTGTGCGAGAAAACTAGGGTTTGGTGAGAAAATGCGGAAGTACGTGTTTGAGACGCGCTTGCCCGCGTTTTACTTTTCTGCCACCAGCACTGGGATTCGGAAGCAAAACCGGCAACGTAACCTGGGAAGAAGGAGTGACGCCCCTTTTATGGGGATAACACTCTCAGATTTTGAAGAAAATAAAAGATTTCCTAATTCAAGCTACACAAGAAAAGAGGCAACGGGTCCCCCAATGGAAAGCTTCACGGTATCAACAGTCCACGCCATCGACAACGCCATGCCAACACCCGTGCCGATTTTACGCGAACGACTCCATACCAAACCAATACTACGCTGGAGGCTCTATTATAGGACGCACAACACCTGCGGATCCCACTCCAAGCTGACCAACTCCATCATCCCCGTTTCAAACCGCACCATTCCTTGGCCCCATCATGCCAAACCATCTGTACCATGGCTTTCCGCGCCAACACCAACAACTCGCCAAGCCAGCGTCATGATGTTCCCTAACCCATCCAAGGTGATGAGTAGCCAGGAAAAATCGACGATTCTCATTTCACCACTCCACAGTCTGCACCACCAGTACAATTCATGCAAGGTCGCCAGCATGGGAAGCACAAACTCTCCTTACCTCTCGAAAAAGGTTAGTCGGACTTTCCTAACCATTTCGCATGATTTACGTTTCGATTTTGTCCTTGTCTGTCACCATCTTATGCTTACCTCGCAACAATGCCCCTATTCCAAGCTAATCAGGGGACTTAATGTTGATGGTGGTTTTTAGGCTAAGGTAAAAATCGTAAAACCCTAGTCGGAGAGTGACGTCACAGGATTTGAGTAATAATGCCTCCACTGACTGCATTTATTAAACCCTTTAATATGTCTATGAGAAAATTACCTGGGTACCTTTTTTTTTTTTTTACAAATTAGGATTTCGATAGGCAAAATCCTAATTCCCACACCACATGTGCCAATAGAAAACCATGCCAGCCACATCTACCACGCCAAGGCATGTCGACCATGCTAGCGGCACCACTGTGCCAATAACATACCATGCCAGCCACATCTACCACGCCAAGGCATGCCAACCATGCTAGCTGTACCACTGTGCCAATGGGAAACCATTCCAGCCACATCTACCGCGCCAAGGCATGCCAACCATGCTAGTCGCACCACTGTGCCAAACCATGCCATCCACATCTACTGCGCCAAGGTATGCCAACCATGCTATCCGCACCACTGTGCTAATGGCAAACCATGCCAGCCACATATACCGTGCCAAGGCATGCCAACCATGCTAGCCGCACTACTGTGCCAATGGAAAACCATGCCAGCCACATCTAGTGCGCCAAGGCATGCCAACCATGCTAGCCGCACCACTGTGCCAATGGCAAACCATGACAGTCATATCTACAGCACCATGTGCCAATGGCATACCAAACCCTTGGCCCCACCATGCCAAGCCAAACCGTCCATGCCAAGCCCTTGGCCCTACCGTGCCATGCCAAACACACCTAGTCATGGTCCCATGCCAGCCTAGCCGCGCCACCATGCTGGCGTTCCCTATGCGGCTACCAAAATGTAGGCGTGCGACAATCAACCGTCGCCCTTTAATCCCAGGAGCAATTCCTAGCCGCCCAAGGTTACCAAAAAACACATGGTAACCTTTGTACTGAAACCCTAGTTTGGCCACGCCAAGGAATTCCATGCCAATGGAATGCCAACTTAGCCGCGCTACCATGCTGGCCTTCCCTATGCGGCTACCAAAACGAAGGCATGGGATAATCAATGGACACCCTTCAATCCTAGATGCAAATCCTAGTCGTCCAAGGTCACCAAACGACACATGGTAACCTTTGGCCGAAAACCCTAGTTTTGGCCACGCCAAAACCACGCCGGCCATGCCATCATGCCGCTGGCTACCAACACCCCTCTAGAGATCTTCTTGAGTTTTACTTTCGGGCTATTTTCACCTCCCGAACGAGCTCAAAACCTAAATATTCCCGAGAAGGAAGATCAGAAATTCTTTTACGTGCAGAATGGAGGGGCGGACTATCAAAATCCGAGTCCGTATGAGAATTCTACATCGATTCTAGTGAATGGCGCTAATTAGGGTTTCATCATGCCAAACCCTAATTTAGACAAAGCCACAGGCGCTTCCTTTCCAAGACATGCTGGCCCTAAACTATTCCCTGGATACCAAACGAAGTTCTGCGACGATCAACGACCACTCTTCCATCTAAGATGCAGATCTTAGCCGTCCAAGGTCACTAGCTAATACATGGCCACCTTTGGTCCAACGCCAAAATCTTAACTTAGCCACACCTAACCATGTCAAAGACATGACCGGTCTTTCTTTCATACCATTGAATACCAAACGAAGGCCTGCAACCATCAACGACCATCTTTCCATCTAAGATGCAAATCTTAGCCGTCATAGGTCACCAACCAACGCATGGTAACCTCTGGCCCAATGCCAAAACCCTAGATTTGTCCACGCATAAACCTTTCCAAGGAATGCCGACCATGCCACATGTGCCAATGGCATGCCGTGCCAGCCACCTTGCCGCGCCTAACCCATACCATGCCGGCCTTCCTTTTACAGCTTCCAAAACAAAGGTCTGCAATAATCAACGGCCACTTTTCATCTAAGGTGCATATCTTAGCCGTTCAAGGTTACCAGCTAACGCATGGCAACCTTTGGCCCTAGTTTGGTCGCGCCTAAACAAATCCAAAACTCTGACTTTTGGCCGTGCCTAAACTAGGCCATATTAAAGCCATATTGATCATGCAATAATCAACGGCTACCTGTCCTCTTAAGGTGCAAAGTCTCGACCATCGAAGGTCACCAAGCTAGCAAGTCTCCCAAGCTCGACTTGCCAGGTAAAAACAATATGCTACATGTTTTCCACAAAAACATTCGAGACATCAACAAATATCACAAACTGGGGGATCCTCTTTGGGTATTGGTTTGGCGGTTTACAGCGTGCGGCGTACACTACGCCCGTCATAAGGAAGTGTCATAAGGATGAGGCGGTTAGTAAATACATGGAGTTAATGGTGAAACACTCTTTTTTATGGAACATCAATTCCATGCGTTAACGGTTACCACCTCCTCCCATTTACTCACCTATTTTTTTATTCCTTAATGAGACCAGAGTACGTTTCACTTCAACTTGTATAAATAGGTCTTACCTATTTCCACCGAACAACAAGTTCAGGTCAGGTGCATACAATACTCTGAAAACATTTGCTAGCTTTCCATCTGTTAGCTTCCCACTTTATGATACAAGTCGTAAATCAACTACTCTTCCAGAATAAACTATTCTGGTCTTAACACTTTTTTCGCTTCCCTCCCCAAAACTAACCCTTCTCCTTCACTTTGTGACCGAAGCAAGTCTGTAACGGCCATTTATTGGTTTGGGCCAGATTTGTACCGATTGATCTCTCAAATCTAAAGTAATCCCTTGTAGTATATTATTTAGGGTTTAAATTCGTTTCTCACCCACACACCCGAAATTACCAAAATCAGCAGAAACCGTTTTCACC
Source organism: Papaver bracteatum (assembly GCA_023529315.1). NCBI lineage: Eukaryota > Viridiplantae > Streptophyta > Magnoliopsida > Ranunculales > Papaveraceae > Papaver > Papaver bracteatum. The sequence goes on from JAJJWX010003498.1 coordinate 2,107,467, forward strand.
CTCAAACAACTGGGAAACTGACGCATTTTCCCTATGAATGGAATCAGATGTCGAATTTGGAGTTGAAAAATAATTAACCTCAGAATTAGAAGGAGCAGTAAGTTGGTACTTGTATGAATTTATTCCCCCTTTTACCTAAATTATTTGTCCTTCTGGTATAAGTTTTCTAATAACCAAGTTCAGGTTGTGAGAGCAAATCCTCCGCTTGACTGCTTAGAATCCCACCAGGCATCTCATTTGTGGACAGGCTAATATCAATACTTGCAGGAGTATCCTCATTTGAGACTATAAAATTCTTCACATGAACAATTGGTTCTTCCTGAATAGATCCCTGCAAAGAGTATGTCTCTTCCATATTTGTCTTCTCTAAATGTACATTCTCCTTAAAAATAATTCCATCAACAAGTAGAACATTGTGGTTTCTTCGGTGTCCAAAGCGTCTTCGTCTTTGACCCCTTTCTAGAATAATTACTAATTGTATGACCAAATGAAGAACAAGTAGATCATTTCATAGGTTTCCATTGATATTTCACTGGTAATTCCATTGCGACAGCACCATCAATGATAAGAGGTATGAAATTTGGAAATGTGCAATCGCTTCCAACTTCGATACAAACTTTAGCACATGAAAACCTGGTTTTCTTTAGAGTGATTTCATCTGCCATTAAAGGTTTTCCTATCCAACTAGCAATTGCACTAAGGACAAAATTATTCCAAACATGCAAAGGAACATTGAAATTTTTTGCCCAAACTGGGTTTGTCTTAGTTTGAAAATGTTAATTTTTAAAGGTTGTCCAAAATGTTTTAGTTTGAAAATATAAAAACAAGTTCAATGTAGCAGGGCCGGCCCTGCTTTCAAAGCAATTCAAGCCGCGCTTGAGGCCACAAAACAAAAGGGCCACAAATTTTTGAAAATTATCTTACCTCTAATGTAATGGTATTATGTACATTACGTATGAATCTATGACATTTCAAAGAAATAGTATTATGCATGAAGATTCGCACGTCTGAGATATGGCATGCCCATATATATTTGCGTACTTCATGGGAAACACTTTTGGCATAATCAGTTATGCATGATTATACATCCTTTAGTTTCTTCTTGTGTGCATGATACGTACATATTCCCTCGTGATATTATCTTTAATACTTATATACTCTCGTACATGAGAATTTATGAGCGTATATCCTAATTGTTATGTTTCAAAAAATAAAAAAACCGTATTTGTTTGAGAAAAATCTCACATTTCCATACTATTTTAAACCAATGAACATACCCAATTTTAAATGTTTGTGGTGATTCTTTTTTGTCTTAGATCCCTACTGGTTGTCTATTAGAAATTACTGATATAATTAATTAGAATGTGTTAATAGTGATAATTTTCCTTATTAGCGTTGCTAATTTTTATTTTTTCTATATAAAAAAAATCGCATTATGACAAATTATTTTTTCGATTGAGGTCACCAAATAGCCAGTATATGACCTGATGGGTAGGGTGTGTCATGTGTAAACTACATTGAACTATTTCTTTACCGTTACAAACTTTCCATGAAAAGGCGGATATGATTTACCAATCCAATGGCAATTCCAAAATACAATAGTTTATTAATGCATAAAATATCAAACATTTACACAAATGATAAATTAATATTTCTATTTCTTATGGGTAGGCTACATTGCCACCGTGGTTTAGCAACATATTCCATTTGGCTTTAGCTTTAGCTTCTGATATTAGATACAGAAGTCAATTCCATCATCATCTGGAAACTTTACCATTGTATCGGGCTAATAATTTTTGTTTCTAGAATTCGATAAATTACATTTAATATAGATCCAAATAACCTCTTACTTTTACCCAAAACTTTGTTAGATTACTCATGCAAGTCACTTTAGGTGGTTGGTAGACCATGCCTTACCTCCGTCAATGTATGACATAAATTTTCTTATAGTGACGTGTTTGTTCATCTTTTTTTTGGAGTATCATATCTATATCTGTATAAGCCTTTGGTGGGCGACAATCTTAGCCTATTTCCAGCAAAATAAAACGAGACCAAAATGAGCCACACAAGTCTAAAAATGCATTTAGGGGGGCGCATTTGAAAATGTAATGGGTACAAACGAATCGAACCTCTGAATTATATTTACTAGTATTGTGCCCGTGCGTTGCACGGGATCAGATTGGTTGTCCCAAAGGCACTAAACTCATGGTAACTTGGGTAATTAATTAATTACATATAAGATGTTTGATAAACTTACACAGTTTTCTTGCTTATGCGGACGGTTTCTTGTATTAGGACCTTCAATACATTTACAAACGAAAAATGAGCTAAATATCCCTATTGAATTTCGCTCCCAGCCACCCTAAGCTATGGTATATTGATAAGTCTGTGCTAGGCCTTGGTCTTGCAGTTAGGTGCAATTGTTAACGCAGTGTGAAATTCAACTATTTCTCTCGGCTTGAAATTTCTATCTTAAGTGATATTTTTTATGACTGTATCTAGTATATTTTTTTAGTCTGATCGGAAACAGATACATAACTCTTTTCTTTGGAGTCTAGTCCAAACTCCCCAACATGTAATTAAACCAAATTATTGAAACAGACGTGTATAAAATGCACATGAAAGTCATTCATGGTTCGAAATTTTGGTGCCTATATATACAAAGGTACCCGTTCATATTTAGAACCCGTAGCAATCATTTTTCCAGAACCAAATTAGTATCCATATAGCTCCATTGCCTCAGCCATTAGCACATAAACCGCAGTGTTATCCATGTTCTCTGTAAAAAAATAGCATACGAACTCCTTTCCATCAAACATAAATTAGTAACATGTAATGCTGCAAACTTCTGATGCTTACGTATATAGGCAACCGTTGCAGAAATTTCAACAGATGCACATCATTCATAAGATTGGCAACAACAACAATTACCACGTTATATAGTGAATTTGAGAATGATTGTGTATTACCTTGCTTTCAGTATTTCACAATGAAGATATCAAACCTTTTGTAAAATCTCAACGAAACTCTTAGCTTTTCCAACCTTCACTTCCCTCCTCTTAGTCCCAACCTAGATTTTTGCTAAACCCGAGAGAAATGTAATCAATAGCATATGAAAATAAAATAAAATAATAATAATCTTATTGGGTGATAAGTTACGAAAAATTATTAATATACACCAGATAGCCATTCTAGGATGACTAATAAGCTTTCCTCGATTATATTAATGGTTGCGAAACTATGACTACATATCCTTTTTCTTAACAACAATGTCGTTGTATGAAACCTTAGATGAAAAGAAATGGGACAGTTCAAACACATCGTTTTAAGTTACAAAAATAAACTACAGGCTTATGACAGTACGGCTTAGGGGACAAACGATGGCAGGCGATTTGATAAAATAGAAATCCAATAGAAAGTAACATCAAGAACTTCCAAAAGATGAGCTACTCATAATACCACCGTCAACCCATTTATAGTGTAGGTGTAAATTATACACAGATCTAGGTGGCAACATCCTAGGCCTAGTGCACCTAAACACGAAAAGACGCGAAGCATGGAATGAAGATTAGTGGCGCGAGATTTCAGGAGCCACGTGGATCGGGCGTGATCGCTCTACAACTATCGAACAAGACTTGATTCAGACTTCTGACAAAGATGACATGACGAGATGCGGCGGGACAAACGAGGTGCTATGGTCAAATGGATAAGAAAGTATGGGACACATCGGCTAACCATAAAAGCAACGATCGAAGACGGGCGACATTCAGAAACACGCGACATCGTGTCAAGAGAGCATTGGGAGATGTCGGCTCGGACGAAAGACGGGAGAAGAGCCAAGATACCTCGGCCATGTGAGGCGACATAAGTCGGTCCGACAGTAGAATCTATTGAATTGATGTAACATGACCAACACCATATCTTGGGTGTATGGAACTTCTCCTATAAATAAAGGGACTTGTATTCATGAAAGTTAGGTTGTAATTTTGGGAGAGGAGAAGAGAGAAACTCGAGAAAACATTAGGAAGAAGTGAGTGAGAAGTAAGTTCACCTTGTAAAGAAATCCAACTAAGATCAACACCTTTGTAACACCTTGAAGTAATAAGATTCATCATTTCACCCCCGTGGACGTAGGTAATCATACCGAACCACGTATATCTTGTGTTCATGGTTGAGTGTTTACTTTCATTTGAGAAGAGTAGTACGTTTCTAACCTTTGGATGTAGTTTGTAGTAAAATGCATCTACATTCTGGCGCCGACTAAGGGGACACGACTAAGATCTCCGGATACCTTGCCATTAAAGTCTTCAGAGACGATCAACAGCTCCTCAATACACGTTAATGTGTTGGAGTAGAAGCTACGATGAACTCTGTTGGTCGAAGTAATGGTTGTTTTGAGTCATTTACTGAGCATTTAAAGTTAAAGCGGTAGCAGCGTCTTCTTAGCGTCTTCAACAGTTTGATCGGCAGAGAAACTTCACGAGCTCACCAGCGACTAACAGTTCGGGTTAGAAGCTACGTGAAGAATCTGTTGAAAGGACGACTGTTTGTTCTCGATAGTTGTGTGTTTATTAGCGTTAAGCGAGTTGTTTCTAGCTGCGGTAAGTAGTCGGATGCTCGGAGTTACCAGAAGATTAGCGTTTTAGATGTTTCATCATGTAATGAACTGTCGACCATATATAATTTTTATCCGGCGGTGTAGCGTAAGTTGTCGGAAAGGTCATAATTAAATTTCGAGAAATTGGAGTTGGTACAAGTTTAATTCGATTCTAGGGGTTACTTTCCGTACTTTTTAAGCGTCACGTGAATAAGATCAATGATTTGGAGCATGTAGAATAAAGGACAAACTAACTTAAATGCATAGGTCGAGTACAAAGAGCGACGTCATACGGAGTGATAGTGACGGGGAAGTGAGTTCAGCCACAAATTCAGCATAAGAACAAAATAGGATAGATAAACGGATTCCACATGATAACCAAAGTTGACCCTACACAAAGGATGATCGAGAGTCGAGCGTTTCGCCTTTTTTGTCTGAACTTTTTGTTAGAAAAATCAGGTCGAAGTAAGGGGTTCTTTTTTTTTGTATTTGCTGACGTAGGGACGGGCGATACTCGGCTTATCACACGACGTGACTAATGGCTAGCGCTTCAGGGACGATAAGGATGTTTAGGAATCGCACAGTCACTAGAAGAAGCATGCAGGCAGGGATAACGGGGCCGAGGCAAGAGGACAGTCGACAACCACCGCCAGAGGAATCTCATGCAGCTACGCGAGGGATGCCTGTTGTAGAAGAAGAAATATATTTGGGGCGAGACGATAACACCTTACCTCTGGACCAGATTATATTGACCTAGAGGAGAGTTGACCAAATCGATGGACTCACAGCTTCAGAAACCGATGACGATGAGGAAGCACTTACAGCGCGAGCTCAGAGGCAATGGACGAGGCAGCAAGTTGAACACCAGGAAGCTTTGGGAAGGGAGAAAGAGCGTCTTAGTCAGATTCAGCTGGGGCGAGCAGCAGCAAGTAACATCGGCCCGACAACCGTTCATGCGGTCGATCTTGTAGCCAACCCGATACCGCCACCACCACCCACATCAGCACCATTACAACCTCGGCCACACCAACCCAATGGACACTCAAGTCACGAAAGTACGGACCCGACGTTGTTGGCCATTTTGGAGAGTCAGAGGAGGCAAGATGCGGCACTAAGGGAACTCCGGCAGAGGAATCTAGCCTTGGAGTATGATAACTAGGGAGTTGAGGAACCAACGGACCGGATCGAGAGGGTCGTCCGGTCGAGGGACATCGGGATACCGCGGCCGATCCGGTCACTCACCAACCATGATGGGGCCAAGTAACCTTAATCAGCCCGATCCGTCGGGTCAGCTACCATTACCTCCGGTACCCCCCACGCAGAGATATGGACCACCCGAGGACTCATCCACCGATGAAGAAATACGAGGAAGGGACGAGCGACAAGATCAAACAACTAAAGCCAAACTTAAGGAGTTGGAAGCAAAAATCAAGGAACTCTAGGGCGGAAGCGAAGAGAATAAGTTGGACGAGATTATGAGTGAAGCCGAGAAAACTCCTTTCTCTCAAGAACTGGAGCAAATGCCGTTCCCACCCAAGTGTGCTCTACCTTCATTCCCTTATAGATTTGACGGAACGGGCGATGCGATCGAACATCTTAAGATGTATACAATGTCACTGATCCAATGGAGAAACAACCCGGTAGTTATGTGCAAATTCTTTCCGGCTAGTTTGGAGGGCGAGGCGCGAGATTGGTTTTATTCACTCACACCTAGTTCGATTAACGAGTACGATGCGCTAGTCGAGGCCTTCCTTGAGACCTACATGCATAACATCCGACCTCGGCCAAGAATAAACAAGTTGTTTACTCTCGCCAGACGATTCAGAGAGCCCCTGAGAACTCTGACCGACAGATGGAGGAAATTGTGTACTGAAATTGGGAAGGTACCGGTGGATCAAGCCATCTTTGGGTTCGAAAACGCGTTGGGGAGGTCGGACCCCATCTGGATTGCCATGTTTTCTGAAAAACCTAAAACCTTAAAGGAGATGAGAAGAATGCAAGAGAACTATATCGCCCTGGAAGAAATTCAGGCCGAATCAAGAGATATAGGAGTACAAGAAGCCAACGCTGAGGTTGGTACCGAGACTAAAACGGTCATGAACGACCAAATCAGGTGATCAGAAAAGAGATCGGACCCGCCCCCAAGGAGCAGTGATAAGAGGGAATGGATGGCCAAAAGGAAGAATCCAAAGCAGGAAACCCGGTCGTATACCCATCTAAACGCTTCTTTGGAAGAGGTTTTCAAGGAAGTTGAGAAGAGAAACGACATCAACTACCCGACCTCGAGGGAGTATAGTTCAAGAGACCCGAGATCATCCCGAATACTATCACTACCATCGGTATAGGGGACATTCCACCAATAACTGTCGAGAAGTGAAAGATATTGTTCAACACCTCATCCGTGATGGATATTTGAAGCGATGTCCGACCCCCCTCGGCCGGAAGCAACACCCGATGCACCAGTTCATCAAGTCCGCATCGATAGGGAAAGTCAATTCGTGAGCACCATTTCACATTCGGCTATGCAAAACTACACCCTCGGCCCAGTAATCACTACTAGGATCCATAAAAGGGATCGTGACGGTAAAGAGATATTCATCGTAGCCAAGTCCCTTCCCATGGAACCTTGGATGACGCTGCCCATATCGTTCTCGTCTAAGGATGTCCCAGCAAACGGACATGCACACAACGATCCACTGGTCATCACGCTGTTGATTGAAAAGTGGGGAGTAAGAAGGATTCTTGTGGATAGCGGAAGTTCAGTCGAGGTGATGTTCTACGACACGTTCATAAGAATGAAACTCTTAGACGACATGCTCGTCCCATCAACATATCGTATCTACGTCTTTAACGGCACAGTAACCATCCCAAAGGGCGAAGTAAATTTAAGAGTTTCAGATGGTGGTGGATACCTCGACACACTAACCACTTTCTGTGTGGTCGACGTCGCTTCACCTTATGAGGCCATTATCGGGCGCCCATGGGTTGCTGGGATTAAGGGAGTAGCATCGGCCTACCATCAAAGGTTAAGGTTCCCGACTTGCAAGGGAATAGCGGAAGTTGTGGGCGACTCCCAGGCGGCATGACAATGCATGAAAGTTGATATAGAAATAAATGAAGAACGGCAAGCTCGGCAAAGGCAAGAAAAGAACAAAGCAAAGGAAGTGAAGGCGGCAAAAGAATTAGAGGAGGAAATTTCACAAGCGGTCCTGGCACACGAAACTCGAGAGCAAGACCCTTTATAGAAATTAAAGGAAGCGTCCCCAGTCAGGGAGACCAAATCAAACTTCTCGACAGTCGAGCCGACTAAAGAAGTAAACTTGGGAACGATAGAAGAACCCAAAATAGTGAGGATCGGGGCATTACTATCGGACGAACAAGCAAGTAAACTCACGGTGCTATTAAAAGAAAACCTAGATGCATTCTCTTGGGAAGTGCATGATTTGGAGGGTATTGACCCGAAGGTCTGCTGTCACCACTTAAAAATCGATCCGAGGTTCAAACCGGTTAGACAGAAAATGAGGCGCGTCGCGCCAGAGTTACAAGCGGCGGTCGAGGTCAAGCTGAAGAAGTTACAAGAATCCGGAATAATAAGGAAGTCCCACTACCCACAGTGGGTATCAAACATGGTCGTGGTACCAAAAAAGAAAGGGGGAGTCAGAATATGTATTGATTTCAGCGACCTGAACAAGGCCTGCCCGAAAGACAGTTTCCCCCTTCCCAACATAGATCAACTAGTAGAATCAATAGTGGGATACGAAGCAATGACCTTAATGGATGGATACATGGGCTACAACCAAATACCATTGGCGCCCGAGGACCAGGAACACACTTCCTTCTTCACACAGAGAGGATTGTATTTCTACACCAAGATTCCATTCGGACTATGGAATGCCGGGGATACGTACCAGAGATTTGTAGGCGACATGTTTGAAGACAAGATTCACGATACCATAGAAGTTTACGTGGATGACATGTTAGTCAAAAGTCAGAAATCAAAAAAGCACGTCTGATACCTTCGAGAGATTTTTCAGACAATGAGGAGACACAAGATGAAAATTAATCCGGCCAAGTGCGACTTCTGGGTCACGTCGGGGAAATTCCTAGGCTACATCATCACTCCCAGGGGAATAGAAGAAGATCCCGAGAAGGTACGAGCCGTCCTTGAAATGCCATCCCTGCAACAGTAAAAGACGTGCAGAAACTAAATGGTTGCATAGCCGCATTGGGGCGATTCGTATCACGGTCATCAGACAAATGCAAGGCCTTTTACGACATCTTGAAGAAAGGAGAAAAATTCCAATGGACGGACGCAAGCGAAGAAGCTTTTCAAAAAATCAAGCTACATTTAGCTAGCCTCCCGGTTCTTCAAAGGCCTGAGCCGTCAAAAAATCTCACTCTATACTTAGGCGCGACACCCTATGCCATTAATGCGGTATTGGTCAAAACAGACATGGGCGTGGAAAAGCCGGTATACTTCGCCAGCAAAACTTTAAGTCCGGCCGAGAAAAACTACACCAGAATGGAGCATATGGTGCTCGCGCTAGCCTTTGATGCCTCCAAACTACGAACATATTTTCAAGCTCATCGAATACGGGTGCTCACCAAATCGCCTATCGAAGCGGTCTTGGATAGCGCTGGGCGGTCGGGGAGAATCTCCAAGTGGGGAGCCATAATCAAACAATATGACGTAATATACGAGGCAAGAACCGCGAACAAAGGGCAAGTAGTGGCCGATTTCTTGGCTGACTTCCCCCTCAGTGATGAGGACGAGGTAGAAGATATACTGGGAATGTTCGAAGAACAAGAGGATCCAGCGGACCTACTAGCCGCCAGTAGCGCAACACGATGGGAAGTATTTGTCTACGGGGCATCAATCAAAGACGGGTCGGGCCTCGGGTTGGTGTTTACCTCAAAGGAAGGAAGATTGCATTCGTTGTTAGAATTAGGCGATGAACAACGCCACCGAAAAGCGGGAGGAATTGTGGAAATCATGAGTGACTAGTGACTCATAGTGGTGATCCGGCAAGTTAGAATTCAAGATCCGGTGTTGCGATGATCTTACATCAAGCAAACCGATATTAAATTGTGTATTTATATAGGCTGATTTGGATGTTTTGATCCAGACTATACAAAGAACCTAATCCCGACACATTACGGACTAAACTAGCATAAATGAAAATAAATTATGGAAATAGTTTAGGGAAACCCCTACCTCTTACGCAAATCCAAATCTAAAATTTGTCAATCCAAGCCAATCGGTAATCCAATCGGTACAATAATAAATGACTTTTTTTTTCTAGTAAAGTAGTAGATGAAGGTTTCTTTTTTCTTTTCTAGGGTTTTAGGAAAAGACAAAACAATATATATATATATATATATATATATATTACTAACCCTAAATTAAATGCAAAGAAAGACTTATTCTTTTTTTCCATACGTATTACTTGCCACACAAAAAATCATGTGCTCTATTAGGTAGTGACCCTATCATTCCATGGGCTAACTATTTCTTTTATCCACTAATCAAGCACCCCAAAACCATCACAATAAAATACTAAATAAACTATGATTTGTACATCACATATATACGAATTGCTATGTCAACTCTAATGAGTTGAAAACGGGCTTTAAGCCACATCTGCCGAAAGGATAACAGACACTCGGATGCCCTGTCATATATCGCCTCGCAACTTGTAGACCCGAGAATAGAAGGAATACGCGTTATGAGGCTTCTTAACCCGTCTATCCCTGAAACACCAGAGGTACAGATTGAGGTGGCCGTCAGCACAGCCGAGACATACAAAGAAGGCGACTGGAGAAAGCCAATATATCAATACTTAGAGACAGGTGAGCTGACTAAGAGTCGGCCCGAGATGAACAAGATCAAAAGAAAATCGGGCGCCTACGAGTTAAGGGAAGGGATCTTATATCAGAAATATTACCTAGGACCACTCCTACGATGCCTGAGCAGGGAAGAGGGCCATATAATCCTACACGAGCTACACTATGGGGCGGCTGGAAATCACAGCTCGGGAAGACGTTTGTCGGTTAAGGCAAAAACAATGGGCTACTTTTGGATGTATATGAACGAGGATGCAAAGCAAATGGCGAAAGCTTGCGAAGAGTGTCAACGTTTTGGGAAGAAAATCCATGCTCCCGGCGTACCGTTAAACTCAATCATAAGTCCGTGGCCCTTCGCTAAATGGGGAGTGGACATCGTCGGGCCATTACATGTAGGAACGGGGCAAAGGAAGTATTTGATCGTGGCCACTGATTATTTTACCAAGTGGGTAGAGGCGGCACCACTAAGGCATATTCGGGACAAAGATGTCTTTAAGTTCATTTGGGAACACATCATTTGTCGCTTCGGGGTCCCTGCGGATATCGTCTCCGATAATGGAAAGCAACTGCAATGCGAGAACATTGATCTTCTATTCAACACTTACAACATCCGCAAGAGTAAAGAAACCCCGATTTACCCCTAGTGTAATGGGCAGGCCAAGATCACAAACAAAACCATCGCCGATCACATGAAAAAGAAACTAGATGGGGAATATGGCAACTGGTGCGAGAATCTATACAACGTCCTATGGGCATACAGAACCACACGAAGAGAAGCTACGAAATTTTCTCCATTCATGCTTACCTACGGAACCGAGGCGATCCTACCAACAGAAGGGATGATTCCTACCAAAAGAACCGAAGCTTGGAGGCGAAATGTGTCATCCGACCTGATCTTGGCTAAACTCGATGACTTGGAAGAAACAAGAGAAACGGCGTTACAAAAAATGGAAAATTATCAGAGGAGGTTACAACGAGAATACAACAAGAGCGTTCGACCAAGAGAATTTCATCCCGGGCAGCAAGTATTGAAATTTCTGGCCAAAGAGGGGTGAGCCATATATAATCGAATCTAAGGCGGGCGAGGGATCATATCGACTATTGCGACTCGACGAAACAAGAGAGCTCAAACCATGGAACATCCGATTCCTGAAACTCTACCATCCTTGACAAGCGACGCGGAAAAACGGTAAGCAAACGTGTCCTCTATCTCTGTGAAACCGTGAGGGGTATGGGATAGGGCATGAGAGACTAATGGTCATTCGTACTCGGGGCAATGCCAGTGTGGAAGTGCCGAGGTGACTTACACTCGAATGTTCATTCGTACTCGGGGCAAAGCCAGTGTGGAAGTGCCGAGGTGACTTACACTCTAATGGGCATTCGTACTCGGGGCAACGCCAGTGTGGAAGTGCCGAGGTGACTTACAGTCGCCTGGATATTCGAACTCGGGGCAGTGGCAGTATGCAAGTGCCGAGGTAGACTAAGGGTTCTGGTGGTTGGAAACCAGTTCCAAAGGTTGTTTAGACATGAGGTCTACTCAGCTAGGTGGCCTACTTACATCTGAAATGTCACTGGTAGGATCGGAAAGATACCTACTTCTATGTATAAACTGCAAGTGCACAGTGTCGACAAGCAACACAGGGCAAGCACAGGTCGAACCACAGAGACTTGGAGAGTGTAGAAGTTGATTCTAAATCCTTATTCAGAGAGTAACCAAAAGGGGTTTGATTTTGTCGATACGACGATATGATTTTCAAGTGACTGAAATAATAAAAGTAAAAGATGCAAATAACAAGATATGTAAACAATGATAATATGGATACTAGGGTATTCAAATCCACCAATAACCTATGATATGCATTCAACTTGTAATATTATTCTTCTCCTTATAGTAGATTCAAGTCTACCGTATAACTAAGGTGTTTCTCCAATGGATAATTTAATCACAACTAAAGTATTTCTCCAAAGCATTAATTGTCTAATTAAGCACAACTAATCTAAAGATCAATATTTGGTTAAGCATGAGTTGTAGCATAATCAACATAGAGATATTCTAACTACAATGGATACATGGCATACATTGTGAGAGCAAGATGTTGAAAAACGTGGATTAAATTATATCTTTAAATAATTCTAAACTTTCAAGAACAAGATACAAGATATGAATACATACCAATGAGATTAGGGCTTCATCTAAACCCTAGTAAATGAAATTAGAACATGAAGAACATTACAAGAAAATTGAAATTTGATAAACTAACATGAACAAGCTATTCTTGGATGGTTTTTCAACACAAAAACCCTCTCTATTTATACACAAAATTCCCTCAAGCACTTGGATTCGAAATTTGGAAAGCATCCACTCAACAAAACATGTTTTCTTAATTGATGGATTGAATGGAATATATTTGGTTGTGGGAAAAAATTGGGAGTGATTGAGTGAGAGAATGGGGATGTTTTCTTTAATTGATGGATGAAATGGAATACAATGGGGGTGAGGTGGATGTTTGGAAAGAATCCAATGGGGGTGAGGTGGATGTTTTGGAAAGAATCCAATGGGGGTGAGGTGGAAATGGATTTGGGTCTTGGGTTTTGGATCATGGGTTGTTTAATCCCATGAATTTGTAAACAGTTGCCACCGATCTTGAGCGGTTGCAACGCTTCCAACTTTATTCTCTTTTTTCTTCTCAATTCTTCCAAGCTTTATTTAGTACTTAAAAACACAAAATTAATTAATACAAATATTTATTCTTGAAAATGGTAAAAATGCAGAATTTGGGATAATATATGACTTTGAAGCGCGAAAGATGAGTTAAGTGCCAATGAAAAGGTGTATGAATATGCAATATTTGGCACTCATCAAATACCCCCATACCTGAATTTTACTTGTCCTCAAGTGAAACAGAAATCCAGAAATCCTAACTATACCACTGTCGCTGGTCTCTCGAATGCATTTAGCGTATGCACTAAGCCTTTAAACCCCTAGGTGTCCCTAGTGGACGAGTTGTAGTCTCGTGAGGGCCTACCAAAGATGTACCCACAAAACCTTCTCCAATTTCAGAGCATCCATAGAAATGTCTTCGTCTTCGGTCTTCAACTTGTAGATGATGAACTTCGGAATTTCGTAGAACCATGAAAATTTGTAACCAATTTTATTTTTTTTTTATTATTATTTTTTTTTTTTTAAGACCCGCTATACAAATTTGGTCATCATTTTTTTTAGTGACCCGCTACACAGCTGGTCATCAGATACCAAACACAAGATCCGATTTTTTTTTTTTTTTTAGAGACCCGCTACACAGCTGGTCTTAGAAGACAACAGAAGACCCGCTACACAGCTGGTCATAGAAACAAAAGACTGCAAGACCCGATACACATCTGGTCATAGAAAACACACTACAAAAAATGCAAAAGACTGCAAGACCCGCTCCACAGCTGATCATAAAAAAATGCAAAAGACTACAAAGGATCCTACAAAAGACCCGCTCCACAACTGGTCATTATGCAAATACTCCCCCAAACCTAAATCTAACATTGTCCTCAATGTTTCAAAAGATAACAGAAACACAACAAAACATGAGAACAAAATAGATTCAAATGAAATAGATTACAGATGCCAAACCAGAGACAGAGGGTATGTCCAAAGAAACCGAAGAGGAAGATATCTTGTGGTATGTACAGGGGGTGAACTTTTCAGTCCACATAGATCGGATCATCAAGATCAGTTGTTTCAATTTCAGGTGGAATTGGTTCAAGGAATGGCTTCAGTCTCTTCCCATTGACCTTGAAGACATTCTTGGTTGTGACATCTTCTAGTTCTACAGCCCCATGGGGGAAAATTGTTCGCACCAAGAATGGGCCTGTCCATTTAGAACGTAATTTACCTGGAAAAAGGTGAAAACGTGAGTTGTACAATAAAACTTTCTGGCCTGGAGTGAATGACTTGCGCAAAATGCGCTTGTCATGGAACACCTTCATTCTATATTTGTACAACTTTGCACTGTCATAAGCATCATTTCTCAGCTCTTCCAACTCATTGAGTTGGAGTTTCCGTTGTGTATCCGCCTTATCAAGAGAGAAGTTAAGCTTTTTAATAGCCCAATATGCACGATGTTCAAGCTCAACAGGTAAATGGCAAGGCTTCCCATACACAAGTCGGTAAGGGGACATGCCAATAGGGGTTTTATATGCTGTTCTATAAGCCCATAATGCATCATTAAATCTTAAAGACCAATCTTTTCTAGACGGGTTAACCGTATTTTCTAGAATGTGCTTAATCTCCCTATTTGAAACCTCTACCTGGCCACTGGTCTGTGGATGATATGGAGTTGTGACTTTATGAGTTATGCCATACTTGCGAACTAATGACTCAAAAGGCCTATTACAGAAATGTGAACCACCGTCACTGATTATAGCTTTAGGGGTTCCAAATCGAGAAAATATGTTTTCCTTTAAGAACGAAAGTACCACCTTGTGGTCATTAGTTTTGGTTGCAATTGCTTCTACCCACTTAGAAACATAGTCAACAACAACAAGAATGTATAACTTTCCTTCAGAGTTAGGAAATGGGCCCATGAAGTCAATACCCCATACATCAAATAGCTCAACAATCAAAATGGGTTGTAGGGGCATCATGTTTCGTTTTGATATACTTCCCAATTTCTGGCACCGGTCACAAGAAATACATAATTCATGCCTATCCTTAAACAATGTTGGCCAGTAAAAACCACTCTGCAAGATCTTTGCAGCAGTTTTCTTTGCAATAAAGTGGCCTCCACATGCTTGATCAGAGTTGGGGACACATTTCCTAATGATTTGGTCAGGGCATTATTTGAACAGATATGGGTCATCCCATAGGAAATGTTTCACTTCGGCCAAGAACTTAGACCGGTCTTGTTTAGACCAATGAAGTGGCATCCTACCTGTAGCAAGGTAGTTCACGATGTCGGCAAACCATGGCATTTGAAACTAGCATCAGTTGTTCATCAGGAAAGATTCTCTAATAATCTCGATTCATGCAGACTCGACATTCAATATAGATAAGTGATCAGCAACAACATTCTCTGACCCTTTTTTATCTCGAATTTCGAGGTGGAACTCTTGTAACAAGAGTATCCATCGAATTAGACGAGCCTTGGCATCTTTTTTAGATAAAATATATCTTAATGCGGCATGGTCAGTATAAATGATGATTTTAGATCCTATCAAATAAGATCTAAACTTATCTAATGCGAACACAACAGCTAGCAGCTCTTTTTGGTTGTTGAATATTTCATTTGAGCCTCATTCAGTGTCTTACTAGCATAGTAGATCACATAGGGGTGTTTGTCGACTCGCTGACCTAAGACAGCTCCAACAGCAAAATTAGATGCGTCACACATGATTTCAAATGGCAATTTCCAATCTGGAGGTCGGACTATAGGGGCTGAAGTTAGAAGAGTTTTGAGGTCCTCCCAAACATGCACACAAGTATCATCAAACACAAATGCAACATCTTTACTGAGTAGATTACACAGTGGTCTTGAGATCTTACTGAAATCTTTAATGAATCTACGGTAAAAACCAAAGATGGCCTAAAAATGATCTAACCTCCCTCACAGAGCGAGGTTGCGGCAAGTTTTGAATGAGGTCGACTTTGGCTTTGTCTACTTCAATGCCTTTTCCAGAGATGATGTGTCCTAGAACTATGCCTGAGTTCACCATAAAATTACATTTCTCCCAATTCAACACCAAATATTTTTCCTTACATCTAATCAGCACGCGAGTGAGATGGTTCAAACATTCATCAAAAGATGATCCAAACACAGAGAAATCATCCATAAAGATCTCAAGTAAGTTATCTATCATATCAGAAAAAATGCTCATCATACAACGCTGAAATGTAGCTGGTGCGTTGCACAACCCAAAGGGCATACGGATATAAGCAAATGTTCCAAATGGACATGTAAATGTAGTCTTTTCCTGATCTTCGGGTGAAATATGAATCTGGTTGTAACCAGAAAAACCATCCAAGAAACAATAGAATCTATGCCCAGACAATCGTTCAAGCATTTGATCTATGAATGGAAGAGGAAGTGATCTTTCTTTGTAACTGCGCATTCAACTTCCTATAATCAATGCAAACTCGCCACCCTGTGGTTACTCGAGTAGTGATTAACTCATCTTTATCGTTTTGAACTACGGTAACTCGACTTTTTCGGGTACAACTTTGAATGGGGCTAACCCATTTGCTATCTGAGATTGGGTATATGATACCCGCATCAAGAAGTTTTATAATTTCACTCTTAACAGCCTCTTTCATGTTGGGATTGAGTCACCTTTTCATCTCCCTAGATGGTTTACATTGTCCTCAAGGTTTATATGATGCATGCAATCAGTGGGACTTATTCCTTTAAGGTCCGAGATGGTCCATCCTAAGGCTTCTTTATGCTCCTTAAGTACTTCTAAAAGTTTACTTTCATGTTCTCTATCTAAGGCAGATGAAATGATTACAGGTAAAGTATTAGAAGGTCCCAAAAATGCATATTTAAGAGTATCAGGCAATGGTTTCAGTTCGAGCTTTGGTGGCTCAACAAGAGAGGGAACAGACTTGGATTCCAAGAGTGGAAGTGGTTCCACTCTAGCTTTCCACTTAGTCGTGTCCATAAGTGGTGTGGATTCAATCAAAGTATTCACTTCACTTATGTATTCATCATCAAACAAATCCAAGTCAAAATTATTCAAACAAGCATCCAAAGGGTCAACAGACATGCTACTAGACAACGAATCTGAATCAAACTTTCAATCATGTTGATTTCATGCACATCATTATCATCATCAAGATCTAAATGTTGTTTTCTAGTATTGAAAACATTCAACTCCACAGTCATATTACCAAATGACAACTTCAAAACTCCATTACGGCAGTTAATGATTGCATTGGACGTTGCTAAGAAGGGACGTCCCAAAATGACAGGAATGTGACTGTCGGGGGTTTTGCACATGTTGAGTATCTAAGACGATGAAGTCCACAGGAAAATAAAACTTATCAACCTTAATCAAAACATCTTCTACCACACCACGTGGCACTTTGACGGATCTGTCGCCAATTGCGAGTTATAGGTGTTGCCTTCAACTCTCCAAGACCTAACTGCACATATACTGAATATGGTAGTAAATTCACACTTGCCCCTAAGTCTAGCAATTCCTTCTTAACCGTTTGGTCACCTATTTTTCATGTGATAGTTGGACTACCTGGGTCTTTAAACTTAGGAGGTGTGTTGCTTTGAATGATTGCACTCACTTGCTCAGTGATTAAAGCATGCTTATGCACATGAAGCTTTCGCTTTTGTGTGCACAGATACTTAAGGAATTTAGCATAAGCAGGGACTTGCTTGATTGCATCAAGAAATGGGATGTTGATGTTAACTCGTTTGAACATTTCCAAAATCTCATTGTACTGTATACTCTCTTTTTGCTGCACCAATCTTTGTGGGAATGGAGAAACAGGTACATGAGATGATGCAGAGACATTAGAATTATGGGAATTCTTATTTTGCTCAGATTTGTCTTCAACAATAGGTGTTTTCTGTGGGATTTTTGCCTTTGGTGAGTCTCGATGTAGACTCACTCGACTGTGGTACACCTACATTGTTTTCAACAACTTTACCACTACGAAGAGTGGTGACAACATTTACTTGATTATGTGAGGCCTCATTTCGAGTTGAATTTTCTGCCTGATATACATTTTTTGGATTTTTTTGGGGCTGACTAGGGAGTTTTCCTTTGTCTCTTTCATTCAATGCTTCACAAATTTGACCCATTTTAAGTTCTAGACTTGTAAAACGTTGGTCTGTGGTCTTTTGGAGTTGTACCAAATTTTGGGTCAACAAACCGAAACTTTCTTCGAAGCTAGGCTTTTTATCTACAGGGTACTACACATGTGGTTGCACTTGGGGGTTTATAGGATAAGGGTATCCTTGGTTATTATTTGATGTTCCCCCCTGGACGGGTCCTTTAGACCATGAAAGGTTAGGGTGATTTCTCCACCCTGGGTTGTAGGTATGAGAATATGGGTTGTTCTCTTGCCTTTGGTACAAAACATTGGCTTGCTCGGTTTTAGACTCTTGAAATGCATGGAGGTCTGGACAAGTTTCCACTAGATGGTCTGAACTATGGAATGCGGCACAAGTGGCCATTTTAATTTGACTACGGAGAGTAGGGATATTAGTTTTTCCATTCTTTTCTAGTTCTAGATTTTCTATTCTCCTGGCCAAGGATGCCATCTTTGCACTTCCTTCGAAGTCAGAGTCAATTCTATGAACATTGGATGCAAGGGTAATCCTATTTGGTTCACGGGGGATTCCCACTCTTTGAGTCTTTTCAGCGACTTCGATTAAGAAATCCCAAGACTCATCAGCACTTTTTTCAATAAATTGACCATTGCACATGGTCTCAACTGTAGTTCGGTTCTTGACATCTAAGCCTTCATACAAAATTTGCACAAGTCTCCATTTTTCAAAACCATGGTGAGGACATTGGAGCAATAATTCATTGAATCTCTCCAAATATTTTTCCAAAGTTTCCTCTTCTAATTGCACAAAACTATTCATACTTTGACGAATTGTCGTAGTCTTATGGTTTGGGAAGAACTTTTTGAAGAACTCTTTCGTAAGAGCATCCCATGTATGAAATGATTGTGGCTGTTGAGCACACAACCAAGTCTTGGCTTTGTCTATCAAAGAAAAAGGAAAAAGTTTCATTTTGAGGTGCTCATCCGTCATTTGGTTGATCCGAAGAGTCCCACAAATTTCCTCGAACTCTCTCACATGGTGGTAGGGATTTTCAGCTTCAACCCCTTTAAATTTAGGCAACATATTGAGGATACTTGCCTTTAGCTCAAATTTTCCATCAATAGATGGTAAGACAATGCACGAGGACTGGGTTGTCCTCGTTAGGTACATGTAGTCCTTTAGACTACGGACTGGGTAAACTGGTTCTCCCATTGTTTCGGATGGGTTTGGACTTTCTGCCTCAGAACTATGTATTTCAATTAACTCTTCTTGACTGATTCTAACTAGTCGGCGTGTATGGTCTCTAAAGACACAATCATAGCCTAGCTAGCACATCAATCATGTTAACCATTCACCTAGAAGGCAAGTTCTATGCAATCACAAACAAGGATGACTCCACCACAGTAAACCTACTGATTTCTAGCCAAAAAAAAGCATGATGGCTCCACTTAGATTGTTTTCTAGACCAGCTTCTAATCCTTCGAAAGGGAATTCGTTACAATCTGAGCAAACCCCTCTGGAATCAATCCGAGTTTAAGTAAATTGAATAGAGGCGAGGGAAGCTGCTAGAGCTTTGATACCCAAGGCCTCACCGTATTACAAGGCGGCGCAGTCACGCATTCAATTTACAGAAACCGTCATGAACTTCCAAGTATGCTTAAAGAGTAACCAATATTTTTCAAATGACTTTCCTACTAAGCTCGTTACCTTATAGGTCTTTTTCTATTCAAAATTTTAAAGCTTAGGTTCGCTTATGTATCGTTTTCCTAAGGCGGGCAAGAAGAGAACGGTGATGAAATCCGAACCATTATCTTGTATGGCCAGTCCTTGCCCTTTACTAGGAAAATAAAGCAGCCGTATTCAATTCCTCAACATATATGCAAACGAAGGAATATAGTAACTCGCTAACAAGGGATTCACGAGTGTTTCGACAAACTTACCTCCCTTTCCAGACGGGGGATGAACTGTTGTTGTCGACTCGGGCCACGACTCCTATGTCATGAACGAACCCGAGGGGCCGAGGTGATATTGTAATCAGCGTCCTTCTCTGCAAACAGTTGATATTTAATAATACCCTTCCGTAGGGTTTAAAAATAAAAAATAAAAATAGAATGTCCAAGTCCAAAGTCCAAAATAAAGTGCAAAAGAAAAAGAAAATTACAAGAGTAGAGGAATCCTAATACAATAAAATAAACTCTTTTTTTTTTTTTTTTTTTTAATTTAAAATAAAAACTTATTTCACTTCCTTTCGCTTCCTTTCCTTCGCCTTTACAACAGCTACTCCGGCACCTGTTGAGCTCAAAAGAGGTAGTTAGGGTTTCGAAGTTTTAAAGCAAAAGCAAAAATAAAAAAAATAACAAAAATAAGTGTAAAATTGACTGTGAATAGTTGCGGGAGATGAAAAATGAATAGTGACAGGAGATGAGAAATGAACTACACCACTACCGAGTCCCCGGCAACGGCGCCAAAAACTTGGTAGGCTCGGAAAGATACCTACTTCTATGTATAAACTGCAAGTGCACAATGTTGACAAGCAACACAGGGAAAGCACAGGTCGAACCACAGAGACTTGGAGAGTGTAGAAGTTGATTCTAAATCCTGATTCAGAGAGTAACCAAAAGGGGTTTGATTTTGTCGATACGACGATATGATTTTCAAGTGACTGAAATAATAAAAGTAAAAGATGCAAATAACAAGATATGTAAACAATGATAATATGGATACTAGGGTATTCAAATCCACCAATAACCTATGATATGCATTCAACTTGTAATATTATTCTAGTCCTTATAGTAGATTCAAGTCTACCGTATAACTAAGGTGTTTCTCCAATGGATAATTTAATCACAACTAAAGTATTTCTCCAAAGCATTAATTATCTAATTAAGCACAACTAATCTAAAGATCAATATTTGGTTAAGCATGAGTTGTAGCATAATCAACATAGAGATATTCTAACTACAATGGATACATGGCATACATTGTGAGAGCAAGATGTTGAAAAACTTGAATTAAATTATATATTTAAACAATTCTAAACTTTCAAGAACAAGATACAAGATATGAATACATACCAATGAGATTAGGGCTTCATCTAAACCCTAGTAAATGAAATTAGAACATGAAGAACATTACAACAAAATTGAAATTTGATAAACTAACATGAACAAGCTATTCTTGGATGGTTTTTCAACACAACAACCCTCTCTATTTATACACAAAATTCCCTCAAGCACTTGGATTCGAAATTTGGAAAGCATCCACTCAACAAAACATGTTTTCTTAATTGATGGATTGAATGGAATATATATGGTTGTGGGAAACAAATTGGGAGTGATTGAGTGAGAGAATGGGGATGTTTTCTTTAATTGATGGATGAAATGGAATACAATGGGGGTGAGGTGGATGTTTGGAAAGAATCCAATGGGGGTGAGGTGGATGTTTTGGAAAGAATCCAATGGGGGTGAGGTGGAAATGGATTTGGGTCTTGGGTTTTGGATCATGGGTTGTTTAATCCCATGAATTTGTAAACAAGTTGCCACTGATGCGCGAGCGGGTTGCAACGCTTCCAACTTTCTTCTCTTTTGTCTTCCCAATTCTTCCAAGCTTTATTTAGTACTTAAAAACACAAAATTAATTAATACAAATATTTATTCTTGAAAATGGTAAAAATGCAGAATTTGGGATAATATATGACTTTGAAGCGCGAAAGATGAGTTAAGTGCCAATGAAAAGGTGTATGAATATGCAATATTTGGCACTCATCAGTCACCACCATCGCAAGTGGGCGTGTCCACTTGCCCGAGATCGGTTGGTCGATAACCACTCGGGATTGTCGGGCCTAGAACTAGGATGACTGGTACCCTTCCACTGAATCCAAAGAGATAGTGATGAGATACCCCAATCAGGACATGGCATAGGGCCCGATGACCCTCCTTGTTGGGTGTGTTCGACAGAAATGGTTAGAATACTGACTTACTTGAACAATGATTGCAGGAATAACATATGAAACAAAGTAGAACTCGATTGCGTCATGCGACTATTAAGAAAATACGAAAAGCGTCATGTGACCAAGCGAAACGAAGCGTCTAATGAAAATAAAACAAACACCATCGGTGACGCAGCACCCCCATTAAAACGAACAAGCAAGGTAGCGGAAATTAAAAAGGGGATAAGTGTTTAGAGTGATTTACAACCCGATGGAAGGGGCAACATAGTGACGCAGCACCACAAAAAGAAAGTTTAAGCCTTGGGAGGAGCCGCACCGGCCTTCCTCTGCGCGATCTCGAGCCGCTTCTTCTCCATCCAGTCCATAATACCAACCTGAACCTTCTGATCTAACTCTTCCGCATGGGCGACGCGTTCATCCTCGAGTTGTTGGGTAATCTGGGAAACGTTTTCCTCAGCATCAGCTAACTTGGAGCTCAAATCGACCTCGGCCTGTTTCAATCGGAGAACCTCCAGATCCATCTCCTGAGAGCGTTGTTGCTCGGCTACAAGATCACAAAAATAGAATGTTATTCATCGGGTGCATTTTTGCAAGAATAAAGCACAATCTAAATCTAAAAGAGCGGCCTCAACACATCATCTAAGGGACCTGACAGGGCGGGTAACACCGACTGAAGCGACTCTACCGACTTAGACAACTCATCCTCGGCCCTGGATAACTTCATGGTTAATTCGTTATAATGTTGCTCGTTGAACTCGTTACTAGGGCAATACTTCTTATGCTCGGCCCAACCGTCCATTAACCGATTACGCGACGCTTGGAGCACTGCAAGCTGCGATCTACTCCACTCTAAATTGCCCATAACCTTATAAAATTCACTCACTCGGCCCTGTAAATCGCTATTAGCTCGCTCCACCACATCTTTATCTCTCAATATTCGTCGGCGGTCCTCTTGAAGGTATCGATTCTGCAGTTGCAGAGCGTCTACCCTTTGCTCCAAACTTGTGGCTAAAGCAGCCTTTTCAGCATCAAGGCGCTGAGAAGACCCCAAGTGAGCCCGTAAGTTGTCCGTCTCGGCAGGATCATAATCAAACCGGCGATGTCTTTCTAACTCATCCTCAAGTCTTGCAATATCCTCAGTTTGACGGTCTATTTTGTCGTCTTTGTTTGCCATTCGTTGACGAAGATTTTCCACAAGATCCTTCTCAATATCCCATTTTCTTTTCATAATCCTAAACTCTGAAGTAGCGTCTATACCTATACTAGATACCTCGGCTAAGAATAAGGATACCCAACTCAGGATACTGGCACGATAAACTCAATCAACACAAGTTAAGAAGGATCATATACCTTGAGCGTCGGCAAGCTTGATCTCCAGCTCATTCGCGCGACCCCTCTCATTCTGAAGTTGAAGTTGGAGAGATTCTATCAACTGCTTATCTCGAAGGCGATTGGCAGCATCCAAGCATACGCGATTCATAATCTAACACAAATAGCTTGACTCATAAGCAACACTACGAGAAAGAAATCGGAAGCGGAGCATAACCATACAGAAGCGACTTGCTCACCACAATGTCAAGTGTCAGGGCGATGTCGCCATAACGGGGCACAGCATTCAACATTTCCTCATCTGTATACTTCACGAAGTTGGAGGAAGTAAGCGCACCCAAGGATTTCATGATCGGGCCAGAGACAGTAAAGGAAGTTTCAGCACTAGAAGACAATACCTCAGTAATCCGGGGCACACAAGGAAGCTCTACCGGTACATCGGTAACGATATTCTCTACGACGGGCATCTCCGAGGGCTCCTGTTGGTCGCCCATACCTTGTTCATCGCTTTTTTCGCCCGACACATTCTCTCCAAACAGCTCATCCTCATCGGAAAGATCAATGATGGGGCCCGTTTTCGGCGATGGCTTAGAAATTTGCTTACCTCTACCAGGATTACGCCTCAGCAGAGTAGGGTCAACATCGCCCGCGTCATCATCATCGTGTCTTGGGTGTTTCTGCACAAGTGTCTCGTCGAAACATGTGAAGGCAAAAAACAGGGGAAAGTACATGTACTTATAAGAAAATTATTATGTTTGTTACCTTCCCCTGGTCTTCCTCAACCCTTGTGCCAACACCTCTTTTTCTAGACCCGATAGTTTTGGTGTAGCCGACCTGAGATTTTTAAACAACAACAAATGACTAACTGATGCCCGAAGCTAGCAAGATAAAAATCAAGAAAAGCGCATACCTTATCATCCTTGTCATCATTAACCACCCAGAAAGAATAGGGCTCGACGGGAAAAGTAGGTGACGGGAAGTCACCATGAAGGATCGGACCTCGGACTAGAAGCGGAACTCGGGGATAAATCGGGTCATTAGAATGGAGGGCTCGCTTGTTGGAACCATGACCGACGGGATCGGAATCCAACATCATCCTTTCAACACCCTCGGGCATAGTTTTGACCCGATGAGGACTAGCAGCAAAACCGGCAAGTTCTCCTAAGGTGGAAGTACCAGCTCGATAGTTGACAAGGAAATTGGCAACGGTATACTCATGAGCGTCCTCGGGCTTGTAGGTCGACCACTCGGAAGTAGAACCATGACCATCGCGGCGATCCCTCCACTCGTTCATAATTCGGAAAGTATTGCCAGTCCATTGAGCTAAAGCACGAGAAGGCCTAATCTGGGACAAAATCTCGTAATAAAATGGGATATCAGGGTTGTATAAGGGAAGACGAAGGCCCAGCTCCAGCTGACCCAAGGTGATGACCACACAATTAGCCGATTGCTCGTGCTTCTTTATATCGGTTTTCTTCAAACTACCATTTCGGCCCGAGAGAAGGGTCACTTCATAATTTTGAAGATCGTACTTCTCCTTCAACTGCTCAATGAATTCTTCGTTAGAGAGATCCTTCACCCTTTTCTCAGACCTGCACGAAATAGAAGGAGAGCTATCAGCAAAAATAGATTTTATCACGCGATCATCATACCTAGAAGGGCTTTCAAGCAAAAACAGAGAAGCAAGGGGGGGAACATCAAACTCGGAAAAAAAGTCATCAACAGACCTCTTTTCAGCCATGGAAGGAGAAGAATCCATTAACGAAGATAGTGCAGAACTCGGTTCCCAGCAAAGAAAGATGAGGCGATAGCAGCTACTGTATCGGTCGGTGAGGAGAAAACGACGAAAGAAAACCAAGAAAGCTAGGGTTTTTGGAGAAGCGCAAAATGTGAAGAAACTTGGGAGAAAATCACAGTAGATGAACAGAGAAAGAAAGGGTAAAGAAGAAGAAGGAAGAAAGGAGCGGGCTATTTAAAGAAGAAGAATTATAACCGACGCCGACGGTTACCAGTCATAAAGTGGAGTTAGTGGGACGCTGCATGGCGGGATTCACGGCATGAACAAAGACGTGGGAAGTTAGGGCGATATTCTTCCACGCGTGTCTCCCACACGCGCGGAAGAAGGGGCATAAATGTAGGTGTAAATTATACACAGATCCAGGTGGAAAAATCCTAGGCCTAGTGCACCTAAACACGAAAAGACGCGAAGCATGGAATGAAGATTAGTGGCGCGAGATTTCAGGAGCCACGTGGATCGGGCGTGATCGCTCTACAGCTGTCGGACAAGACTTGATTCAGACTTCTGACAAAGCTGACATGACGAGACGCGGCGGGACAAACGAGGTGCTATGGTCAAATGGATAAGAAAGTAGGGGACACATCGGCTAACCATAAAAGCAACGATCGAAGACGGGCGACATTCAGAAACACGCGATATCGTGTCAAGATAGCATTGGGATATGTCGGCTCGGACGAAAGACATGCGAAGAGCCAAGATACCTCGGCCATGTGAGGCGACATAAGTCGGTCCGACAGTAGAACTTCTGAATTGATGTAACATGACCAACACCATATCTTGGGTGTATGGAACTTCTCCTATAAATAAAGGAAGTTGTATTCATGAAAGTTAGGTTGTAATTTTGGGAGATGAGAAGAGAGAAACTCGAGAAAACATTAGGAAGAAGTGAGTGAGAAGTAAGTTCACCTTGTAAAGAAATCCAACTAAGATCAACACCTTTGTAACACCTTGAAGTAATAAGATTCATCATTTCACCCCCGTGGACGTAGGTAATCATACCGAACCACGTATATCTTGTGTTCATGGTTGAGTGTTTACTTTCATTTGAGAAGAGTAGTACGTTTCTAACCTTTGGATGTAGTTTGTAGTAAAATGCATCTACATATAGTAAGACAATTTCATCCACTGTCTTGCTAATAAAATTTAGACACTCGTTAGTTGTACCATTACATATGTAAGCTATCAAATATTATACTCATCCCTTGAAAAACAGGTTAGGAAATAAATCGCATCAAATCCTTAGACATAATCTATAATTGTATCATATATTATAGTGGAAATTACTTTAGCCAATTAGGTTACTTTACAGCAAAAAGTTATTTGCTAAAAAAATTAAGAATAATACATGGCTTTCCATACTAACTGCGATCGGAGAAATAAAATAGCATGTGAGAAGATACTCACGTAAGTATTCCCTATAGTTTTCCATCCATTTTGACGACTGCAAATCTTATTTTTAAGTTCAAGCATTTTCTCTGCAGCACTATCAAGTCCATATCAGTTGGAGAAACTTTCAATAACCTAGTTAATCGATGTAAATATAAGCATATTCCACATCATCAGAAAGTGAAAATCATATCTAATCATATCCACATCATCAGAAAGTGAAACTATCAATAACCTAGTCAATCAAAGTGAGAAAAGTCCATATCAGTTTCAATAACCTAGTCAATCAATGTAAATATAAGCATATTCCACATCATCAAAAAGGAAATCATATCTATACAAATGAAATAAGAGGATAATACCTACTTTGAAATTTTCGGAACCCAAAACTCTTTTAAAGTTACATGCTCGTTTATTCTCTTTGAAAACCACAATAAGATGCCGCTTAAAGTTTCTTCTACACTCTAAAATTCCAAAACTTCTCATAAATTAAGCCTCGAATGCAAAAGATTTATCCGTCTCCAAATGCTACAACTTAAATATTAGAACTCTTCAAGGAAACAAAGTAACAAACAAAGCAAAAAGCAAAGTATGCATCTTAGAGAAGAAGGAGATAACTGAAGTTCATTAATATAGTTACTTGATTCCCCAGACATCATCCCATGCAACTTCAAACACGATAAGCAAAGTAGTCTGCACCCAATGGCTGATAATGCATCGAATTACATGTCAGCTGAAAGACTTTATAAAGTTTATATCCCATGGATAATGAAGAAGAACCGGGTATACTATGTATTTATGCAATTTACAAAGAGAAATAAGAGACAATCTAAAAGAGAGTATACCATGGACCACATGAGCAATGCCAAGGGCGAAGCTTTTCAGCTATAAATTTCCGAAAATAGTGTAAGACTCTTGAAGCTTCTTTTTAATTCCAATAAGTTTCTTACTAAAACTAAAAACAACAATTATAAATAAAACTGTGCAGTAAAAATCAAAAAATAAATAAACATCAATACCAAAACAGAACAAATATAGAGAAGAAACCATGCCTCCCCCATTTAGTTTAGAGAAACAAACCCTATTTGTTTGGCTGAAAACCCAAAAAGCAAAATAAAAATAAAAACCTAAGAAAACAATTTGAAGGACATAGTGAAAAAATATTTGCCAGATGATCGATATATATATCTATGGTTGATTGTGACCTTGATTGAAGTGGATTTCTTCTCCTAATTATGTTTGGCCGCAAATATTGATTATGATATATATCTATGGTTGATTGTTACCTTGACTGAAGTGTATTTCTTCTCCTGATTATGTTTGGTCGAAAATATTGATTATGTCATGCCACATCTCCACTGCACCACGTCATACTTTACCCCGGTATACACCATTTTTTCACAAAGTCGAAGAAGAGAATAGAATCAGGTTTTTTTTTTTTTTTTGTTTTTTTTTTTTCAATAACGAAATTAATCATTCCAAATTGAAAAACCCTAATGGATATGCCATAAAATAACTTAGTGATTATGAATAATAATCTAGATAACCTTCCGAATAGCAAATCAAAGTGAGAAAAGAAACCATATGAATCCACCACCCTACAAAAACAAAGTGAAAAAGAAAACTCAAGCTTGGATTTATCAACCTTGACTGATAGAGAATGGATTAGAGATGCCTTGGTAGTTGTGTTTAGCTTATCGTTTTCGTACGTAAATAGAGATTGTTTCTAGATGTTTGGTGTTGGAGCAGGTTGTTTATCCCGCTGTTTCTTTTGACCATTTAGGGTTCTCAGAGTTTTAATATGGACTATGGAGGGAAGAAAGGAAGTAAGGAGAAGAGAGAATTAGGGTTCTCAGAGTATTGGGAGCGGCGAGTAATCTTCACCCCTGATGTTCGGTTAGCGCGTAAAATTGGCAAAAAGATTAGAAACCCTCGATGTCTATTGGTTGGGTCCAGAAGCTCTAGAATTCAAGCTTTTGGCCTAATTTTCAATGTGAGTCCACCAATTTCTACTCAAATTATATATACAATATTTTCATTGTTCTTCTTCATCTACGGAGTCATTTTAGGTTGTTAGTAGACGGCGACATTACCTCCGTCAATATATGACCATAAATTTTCTTATAGTGATTTTTTTTCTTTTGAAGCATCATTTTTATATAAGTGGCGGATGACTATCTCAACATCTTTAGCCTGTTTCCAGCAAAATAATCCGCGACCACAATGATCCACACAAGTCTTAAAAAAATGCATTTGGGTGGGTTCAATTGATGGGCATTGATCTTATCAGCACTGTTTTCCTAAGGCTAAACGTGTCAAGTGATGAGAAACGGAATACTCGACTAATTGTAGAAAATGCAAGCATAGATTGATTAAAATGGAGTTGAAGGTTTGGTTTGGTGAAAGATTCCCTATGGTAAGGTTTGGTTTGGAGAAAGATTCCCCATGGTATTCTGTGATTTCTGAGAAACATGGATCATCTTCCTCTGTATGGGTTCCTGACAAAGTCAAAGGTCCCTATGGTTCATCTTGTTGGAAATCCATTACTAATTTCGCTGATTAGGTATCTCTTCATTCTTCTTTAATCATTCAGGATGGGAAATCTATCTCTTTTTGGTGCGACCCATGGGTAGGAATTCAACCTCTGAAAAATGCATTTCCATCTTTGTTTAAATTGAGTAGAAACAAAAAAGGCTCTCTTGCTAATCACATTGATACACATGGAAACTTGGCTAATTGGAACTTCCATTTTAGAAGACATCTTACTGACTCCGAGGCGGAACAGTTGATTTCTTTGTAACACATTATTGGCAGCGAACCACCATAATTGTGCAGCTTTGAAGACAGGAGAAAATGGTCACTCTCAAGCAATGGCACTTTTTCTACAAGCTCTTTATACTCAACATTGCATCAAGGTGATATTCATCCTTAATTTCCTTATAAAGCAATATGGAACAACAAAGTACCCACTAAAGTCAATTTCTTTTTATGGTTAGCTGCTCATAATAGAATAATTACAATTGATACTTTTATGGAGTGGGGATTTAATCATGTTAACAAATGTCTCTTATGTGGTAATGCCGAGGAAAACATTAAACATTTGTGGTTTGATTGTTCTTTTTCAAAAAGGATATAGTCTGCAGTGCTTCCATCTCATGGTATCAATGGTATATGGCCATCCACAGTCCTCAACCTGATGCAGGTATGGTTTTCACTCAAATATTCTGAAGATGATAAACAAGTATGGACTCTGATTCCTGCTGCTGCTTTATGGTCCATTTGGAATGAAAGAAACTTAAGAACATTTGAAGAAAAAATGACGAATGTTGATCAGGTGTGTCAAAATGCAAGGGCCTTACTTCTCTCATGGGCTTCCATTTTCAAATGTAATCTAACAGGGAACCTAAATTACTTATCTTTCAACTGGGATGTAATTTTTATTTAATTTTGCTTCTTTATTTTTTTTTGCTTCTTACTACGTGTGAGATGCTAGTATGTACATTTTTTTCTCCTCTAATAAAATCTATTCTTTATCAAAAAAAAAAAAAAAAAGTATATATTCTTCCTCCAAAATGCCACTGCAGCACAAAACCTACAAATTAGAAAAGAAAGTTTGGAGTTTTTAATGGCTTTTTCATAAATCCACTTGTTCAAGAAATTGGTATCTTTTTAGACTTTGAAATCTCTTTTTCTTTCATTCTTTTTTTGTTTATTTGAATTTCTAAGATGAATATTTTTAAGCAGCAATAGTATCCGGAGAACTTGCTTCGAAAAAAAAAAGCATCTGGAAAAACCCCAGAAAAATAGTGGAAATTAGATAAATATCCTTCATTAATAAAGGATATAGCTGTCAAAGGTTATAGGTGTTTGGATCCCATTTCTAGTAAAGCTTATGTTTCAAGACATGTTGTTTTTCACGAAGAGAACAGGTCTTTCCACTTGGAATGCATTGAATTTAAGTTAAGTGGCTATATGTGCAGCTTCAATGCATTGAATTTTCCACTTAGAATACGTGCCAATTAGGTAGCTAGCTATCATCAGAAGTTGAGTTTCTGTGAAACACACTTTAGTTAGATGAGTGTTGATAGAAAATTCAATGCAAAACGTAAGTGCCAAGGTGGTGTTGATTGTGTTACAACCGGGTCGAGAGGATCAAGAGGATGACCAATTTCAATTCCACCAAGTATGCTCATATATGCTTCCACAGCCAACTGAAGGATGTACTTCATTGGCTTTGCTGATAAATACGAATTTGGGCTTACTAAAATACCTTACTGAATCGGTCGCTCAGTGAGTCAACTGGTGGTCTGTATCCGAATCTCAAATTTTTAAAAGCAAATATTATTATGGACTCAGGAATAACGACCAATGTTTCAATACTAGCATTGAGAGCGGATGGATCCATCATATGAAAATGCTTAATTAAAAACTTAAACATCCATAGTTAAGTTCAGACATTCCAAACAAAAAATACAAGGAAGAAAACAAATTAAGTTAGAGAACAAGAATGATATGCTTAATGGCCAATAATGACAGTAATGCAGTGTAGGTTAAGGTCTCTATTTGTGGTGTAGGATAACTACTTCTTTTGTGTGGTTCACACACTTCTGTTGCTCTCAGTGAATACTGTCCACAGGTTTTATGCCACTGTGTGTTCAGCTGTAATTAGTGTGTTATATAAACACTAACTACTGTTGTAATCTGTATGTAAGAATTCCATTCTTTAGTTAATGTAAGAACACTATTAACCTAATTCAAGGTTATCATGGTATCAGACTCAGAGTTCATGATACTCTGAGGGTTTTTCGATCCACTCATTTGCTTTTTCTGCAACTGAGAACGTGTCCAATTTCATCTCGCTAGTGAAGGTTTGAAATCAAGTTTTGTGTTCTACATTCTTCCTGAAATTCTTGATCTTATTCTCTAAATCTTGATACCTTTTCTTTCAATTTCTTTAATGGAATCTGTTCGAATTTCAACTTTGCCTCTTAACACTATAGCTAACATCATTCCTCTCAAACTTAAGGATGATAATTTTCTCACTTGGAAATCTTTGATGTTACCTTTGTTTAAAAAATTCCAAGTTCTCAAATATGTAGATGGTAGTTTTCCCTGTCCTCCAATGTACATCAATCGCACAAGAGCTACTGATGATGTGATTAATCCACAATATTCATTGTGGCAAGCTGAAGACTCTACACTCATACTATGGATTCAGTCAACAATCTCAGATTCTGTGATTTGCTATGTTCTTTGGTCTTGATACTTCGGCTGGTTTATGGAGGGCAATCAATGCTAGGTTTGCTCAAACATCTGCTACTCATGCTATTCAGTTGAGGACCAAGCTCCAAACAATGAAGATGACTGGATCTGTCTCCAATTTTTTGGTTGAAATCAAGAAACGCAAGATCAACTAGTCTGGCTTTGGTGTCATGTATCGACAATGAGTTGGTGGTAAGCATTCTTTTACGGCTTGTCTTCTCGATTATGCATCTTTTGCTACATCAATTAGAATCCGCACTCCTCCGATTCTGAGACAAGAATTGCACAATTTACTTCTCAGTGAAGAGATAGTTATTGCTACTAATAGATCTACTTATGATGCAAAAGCTTTTGCTTCTAATTACTATCCTAGAGGAGGATTTAGGGGTGCTAACTTTTCAAGAAGTAATTCTTCAAGAAGTCATAGAGGAGGATTTAGAGGTGGTAGATTTCCTAATCCTGCTATCTTCTCAAGAAATGGTTCTGGTAGAAGATATTCCAATTCGATGAGCAGCCATGTCGTTTCGCTGTGCAACATCAAAGGTCATCTGGCACCTAATTGCACTCAAAGGTTAAACTTCTCATATCAAGGAAGACAACCTCCTTCAAATCTAAGTGCAATGCTTGCAGCTGCATATATTTTTGATGATGAATGGTATGCAGATAGTGGTGCCAATCAACATATTACATCTGATCCAGCTACACTCACTTTGAATCTACTCCTTTTGAGGGCTCTGAGGAGATAACTACAGCAAATGGTCAAGGTATGCATATTACACATTTAGGTGCATCTAGTAAAACTGCTAATGATCACTCTTTCAATCTTAATAACATTCTCCTTGTCCCAAATGCTTCTCATAATCTACTTTCAGTTCACAAATTTACCTCGATAATCCTTTGTGAAATAACTTTCTCCTCCAATGGTTTCATTGTGAAGGATTTGAACTCGGGAGGATTCTTTTACAAGGACCACATAAAAATGGTCTCTATCCTATCAAGTTTACTTCAACCACTTCAACCCTCTCCACTCAAGCTCTCTCAGCTCAAGTTCGACATTCTCACTCTTCATAGAAGACTTGGTCATCCATCATTTCAAACAATTCGAAACTTAGCGGGAACTTGACATTTGCAAGTCTACCAGTCAGACTTTCTTTTGTAATGACTGCAAAATCTGTAGAATTCAGAAACTACCTTTTCAAATGTCTTGTAACTCAGCCTCTCAACCTCTAGAATTGTTACATATGGATCTATGGGGTCCTTGCTCAGTTGCTTCTATTTCAGGGTCATATTACTATGCTAATATTGTAGATGACTACTCTAAATTCTGTTGGATTTTTCCCTTAATCAATAAATCTGACTTCAAAAATGTTTTTACTGCATTTGTTGCTTATGTGGAAAATTTCTTCTCCTTAACTGTCAAATGTGTTAGAACTGATGGAGGAGGAGAGTTTGTAAACACTTTACTTGCTGAATATTTTCTATCCAAAGGGATTACTCATGAAATAACTTGTCCAAATACCCCTGAACAAAATGGAGTAGTGAAGTTAAGCATAAACACATACTAGGTGTTGCTAGAACCTTGTTCCATCAGTCGGCCTACCATTCAAATTTTGGGTAGATGTCTTTCATACAACTAACTATCTCATCAATAGACTTCCAGCAAGGTCAATTGGCTATGTCTCTCCTTTTGAATTTCTATTTCACAAAAAACCAGACTACTCATTTCTTAAAGTTTTTGGTTGTGCTTGTTTCCCATGGTTAAAACCTTACACCAAAACTAAGCTTGAACCTAGAAGCAAGCAGTGTATTTTCCTTGGTTCTGATCAGTCTCATAAAGGTTACAAATGTCTTGATCCTATTCTTGATAAAATTTACATTTCTAGACATGTTCAATTCAATGAAGCTGATTTTCCATACATTTCTTTAGTTTCATCCACTTTATGTAGCAATACAAGTAACTCCACCTACTGTAATTTCATTTTCCATCTGTTCCCTCGTATCTACCACTCCATCTATCCTTTGTCACTTCCAATTCACATGCTAATGTTGTTCCAAATTCCATTACTCCTCCACTATCACATTCCATTCCTGTAAATGATCATAGCATGATTACTAGAGGTAAGAATGGCATACTCAAACCAAAGTCATACTTTGCCACAAAACATCCCATGCCTGTTTGCATTACTATATGCCACATCTATTCCGCTAATATTAGACAAGCAAAGCAAAGTTCAGTATGGCTTCCTCGCTCTCAATAATGAATACTCGCTCTGCAAAATCTTTGGTACATGGTCTCTTGTTGACCCCTCTCCTGATCAAAATGTTGTTGGCTGTAAATGGGTGTTCAAAGTGAAGCGAGAATCTGATGGTACCATAGACAAACACAAAGCAAGACTAGTAGCCAAAGGCTTTCATCAACAAGAAGGTATTGACTTTCTTGACACTTTTAGTCTGTGGCAAAACCAACAACCATTAGAATTGTTCTTTCAATGGCTGTTCAATACAACTGGAAAATACATCAATTAGATGTAAGTAATGCTTTTCTTCATGGAGCTTTAAAAGAGAAAGTGTTTATGAGTCAGCCTCCTGGTTTTGTTGACCCTAATAAGCCACATCATGTTTGTCTTCTACATAAATCCATCTATGGCTTGAAACAGGCACCTAGAGTATGGTATGACACTCTCAAAACTGCTTTTACTTGAGTTGCGGTTTGTTCCTTGATATCAGATACTTCATTATTTGTGCATAAGCGGGGGTGATCAGATTTCAGTGGCTCTAGTATATGTTGATGATATTCTTCTGACTGGTTCCAACATACGTTTTTCTTCAATCTGTTATCTCTAAACTTCAACAACAATTTCCAATTAAAGATTTAGGAGATGTCCACTATTTTTTGGGTCTTGAGGTGCGAGAGAACTGGTGATGTTTTATTTCTCGATCAGACCAAATATGCTATTGATCTACTCAGGAGAACTAACATGGAGGAGTAAAACCATGTAGCACACCTATTGCAGCTAATATCAAATTGTCTAAATCTGATGGTACTTTACTTGAGAATCCAACTGAGTATAGGTCTATTGTTGGAGCTTTGCACTATCTTACTTGGACAAGACCAGAAATCTCTTATGCAGTGAACCAGGTATGTCAACATCTGCAACATCCAACCACTTCACATCTTGCTGCTGCCAAAAGAATCTTAAGATATATCAAAGGAACTATCTGTCATGGAATTGCATTTAGCAAGGGCACATCATTTCTTCTTAGTTTCTCTCGATCTTTGATTTGGGCTGGCAATATAGATGATAGAAGGTCCACTGGTGGCTATTGCATATTTCTAGGTAACAATCCTATTTCTGGTCTTCCAAGAAGCGGACAACGGTGTCCGAAGCTCCACCGAAAGCTGAATACGTAACACTAGCACATAGTGCTTCTGAAATTGTTTGGATTTGCTATTTCTTTGAATGACTTACACTTCTCTCTACCTGCAATTCCAAGACTTGGGTGTGATAACATTAGCTCCATATCTCTGTCTTCCAATCCTGTTCTCCATTCCAAGATGAAACATGTTCATCTAGATTATCACTTTATAAGAGAACTTGTGCAGCAGAAAGCTCTTGATGAGTTCTATGTTTCAACATTGGAACAGATAGCTGATATTTTTACTAAGGGGTTGCATGGTCCAAGGTTTTCTATCCTCAGGTCCAAGCTCAATGTGGTGTCACCACCCTTGTGCTTGAGGGGGGATAATGACAGTAATGCATTGTAGGTTAAGGTCTCTATTTGTGGTGTAGAATAACTACTTCTTTTGTGTGGTTCACACACTTCTGTTGCTCTCAGTGAATACTGTCCACAGGTTTTATGCCAGCCTGTGTTCAGCTGTAATTAGTGTGTTATATAAACACTAACTACTGTTGTAATCTGTATGTAAGAATTCCATTCTTTAGTTAATGTAAGAACACTATTAACCTAATTCAAGGTTATCAGCCAAGTCTGTGAATGCTGCATTGATCTGGCCATTTCAGTTGTTTATATGTCGGTGTTTATTGGTGCCAGTAGTGCGAGACATACTGATAGCTCCGATAAGGCTTCTGCAGAAGCAACTTGGGTAGATCCGTTCCCAGAACAACGTAGGAATATTACAAGACCATGTGGTAACCAACTTTGTTGTATCAAAGGCCTTGCCAAGAAAAAAAGGACGTTCTATGTTGCCAGGATATTATAAATTACGGGCCACAAATTAAACAAACATCTTCATAAGGTTAAAGAGTGGATCAAGAACCATAAACTATTAATGCAATGTACACACATAAAAAAAAAAAAAAAAAAAAAAACACCACATTATGTTGAACTTTCATTATAACATTTTCTAAAGACATAAATAGGATGCACCAACTCAATAAAACATAACTCCTTCATCTTTGGCAATTTCTTGTTCTCTTGTTCAAATTCCTTTTTCATCCTTTTACATCCAGATTACATAGCATTTTCATGGATGGAAAATAGAAAAATCAAAACAAAAAGATACTCCTATAAAACTGACAAAAATTATCTCAGTTCATAATGATTACAAACCTAAGAAGGCCAAATATGGACAGAAAAAGATCTGCTAGCATTATCCATGGCCGGTAATGATAATGATTATAGATTTACATTTGGAGAGGAGAAATCATTGTGTTGATAGCTTGTAGTTGGTGATGCTGATGCTATTGAACCATCATTTGCCTTTGTGCACACGCTTGCGAGTTCGACCGAGCAGTTCTCTAATAATTAGCCCATAATCCATTATGCGGATTATAATGGATTCTATATGTGTTTGGTAACCATTATAATAATTAATTATTTTAATCATAATTGAAAAAAATCCATTATTTCCATAAACAGAAAAAAGTTCTTTTGAAAATTTATTATAATCAATTATTTTTTCTAACAAACTCAAATGAATTTTTTGTTCTTATTTTCTCTAAACTATCAAGAGAGATAAAAAGATAACACATGATTAAAAAAAATCATTGATCATTGTTCTTTCCTCTCCTTTTTGAAATCATCATTTAAGATAATCAATTATTTGAAAAAATGTGTTTGGGAAAATTTATTTTAAAAATAATTATGTCAAAATCATTTTCAATTTATAATTATTTATAATCATAAATAGATAATCATAAATTTTACCAAACAAGGTAGGTGAAATAAAAAATTAAATTATTTTGACAATAAAAGTAAAATAAAAATTAGAAGGTCGTGAGACGGTGAGTTAATTAAAAGGGTAATATCAGAAAGAAGTATCTGGAACTATCTGGATTCTTAGTTATTTTAGACGTGTCAATCAAATACATGGGGTTCAATTTGACAGTATAGCTCTCAGTTCGCATAATATCATCACTCTATTTTCATTAGGGTTAAATTAGAAAAAAAGATAACTTTCTCTGCTTTTT
Source organism: Papaver bracteatum (assembly GCA_023529315.1). Lineage (NCBI taxonomy): Eukaryota > Viridiplantae > Streptophyta > Magnoliopsida > Ranunculales > Papaveraceae > Papaver > Papaver bracteatum. Next base: position 2,144,836 of record JAJJWX010003498.1, read on the forward strand.
CAGAGTGGGGTGTAGAGTGTGGACCGTGGAGCTTTCATTTCATTGATCATTCTTAAAAAGAGTTTCTTCCGTTAGGGTTTTCTGCGATGGTTTTGTACTTATAAATTCACATATCTTTCTTTTTTTTTTCAATATCAACCAACACCACTGCCACCACCACCACAACCCACCTGATTTCCATCATCATTTTAACAACCACCACCACAAACCATTGAGGAAATTCTTAATTTAACCCATGGAAGTGAGAATAACTTTGAGAATGGTGATGAGAGTATGAATTTAACCCCTGGAAATCAGAATAACTTTGAGGAAGATAAAGTTGCTCTTGATCCTCTTTTACCTGTATGCACTATTACCAGTTCTCCCTCATCTAAAGCTTCTGAAAACTGCAAAGACATACCTCTTGGTCATTTGATAAGTTATTTTCATGATTGAGTTTCCACGGGTAAATTTGGTTGTACCTTTTATGATGGAGGAGGAATTGTGATAAAACCTATCAGTGATTTGATGCTGCTCTAAGAAAACCAATTGGTCAGAAGGTTTACTAAAAGTCCATTTTCATGATTGGGTTTCTCGACAAGATTTGGGAAGAGTTATAATAAATTTGCTAAGAAGCTCACTGGTTATTGGGTAAGTTTTCGAAAAACTCTTATACTAATATGAATTTGTGGTGTTTGATTTGGTATTTTGCTACTTTTTTCGTGTACTTGAAAATTCAAAAAAATTATGTACTTGTCTATTTTCAAGACTTTGAGTGACTTTTATATATGGATAAAAGTCTTGTAAAATATGTAAGATTTTGGAAGACTTCCCAAAAATTAAAGTATTTCTTAATCTCTTTTTTTTTTTTTTTTATCTCATAAATACATACAATCTATAAAACCCATATTATATATGCATATATGACTAAAATTAAATCATAGATGCATATAAATTATATGTTATGATCAAATGTTTATTTATTTTATTTATTTTGTACAAATGTGTAATAATAATTATTTTTATTATTACTATTTATTGGAAAATAATTTGTTCTCTACTCTATAATAATTCTTTTTTTAGTCAAAGTTAGTATAATAAATAAGGTAAGATTAAATTTATATTTATGATTTTAGTTTTCATATAATTTTTTAGATTTATGCAAATATTTGTATAATATATTTTTTTATAACTTTTCAGGACTCTACAAATCTATGTAAGACATTATATAACTCTTCATAACTCTGCAAGATTTTACCTAATTCTATACATCTCTTAGAAAGTTGTTAATTTTCGTGACTTATTTAAATTCTCCACAAATCTGTAAAAGTATTTATTGAGTAAACCTTTGTTAGTTGCTTAGTAATATGCTTCAAACATTTACGTTTTCAAAAAGGATTTTCACTACTAGGGATTTTGTTTTTTTTTTAAAAGGGCATCTAAATTGTACCAGTGCATTGGATGACACATCAAAGAAAGCCGAGCGCCTCTTTAGCAAATGAAATAATTGTATAATTTACGCAATACTAGTAAACAAGTCTTGCATGTTGCATTTGACAACACACCCCATTATATAAAAACCAAACCCTCTTTGTATAAGTTTTGCGCATACGAGGCCATATACAGAATTTGTGAAAAATTCTTGAAGAGCTAACTTTTGGATAACTCATGAATGAACTGTATCGATTGCGTTTCATTATCTTGAATTATTTTCTGTTTAAATTATTATAATTTGGTTACAATTTCAGCTAAGAAGTCGACTCTTCCCCACTTTATGTTCTATGTTCTTCTCAGCTCTGGCTTGCTCATAAGAAGTTGCCATATCGGTGGATTAAATTACTGGGCTTTGTGGGCTATTGGTGGACTAAAATGGTAATTTTGATTCAGGCTAAGAATAAAATACTAACAAGGTGATGTTTTATCACAGATTTTGTGGGTGAGGATGTTGAATCTGATAATGAGCAGGAGGCGGATTCTCTTACTGAAGCGGAAGAAGGAGAAAAAAGTTTGGAAGACATCAGGGAAGCAAGGGGAAAAAGCGATATTAAATGGATTTTAAGATTCTTTGCTGGAATATAAGGGGTATGAATGATTTTGATAAGCAAATTTAAGTTAAAGATGTGATTTGTTCACAAAGATGTGCAATCTGTTTACTTCAGGAAACAAAATTGCAGCATATTTATGATGGCTTCGTTAGATAGCTTTGGTATGATGACAACTTTGGATGGAACTATATTCCATCAGTTGGAAGCAGCGGTGGATTATTGTGTATTTAATATGGTAGTAGATTCGAGAAGCTGGATGATAGAGTAGGATTCAGTAACATCACTACTCTTTTGTCGACTAGAATTAATGGATTTCAGTGGGCGGTGACGAATGCTTATAGTCCATGTGACTACAACATTCGAACGGAATTTTGGGAAGATATGGCTGAGGTGAGAGGTTGGTGGGGTGGTCCATTGTGTATAACAGAAGATATGAATTAGGTAAGATCGGATGCAGAGAGGAATCGAGGTGCCGGTGATAGTCGCAACAATGGATTGCTTAATAACTAAATTTTGGAATAGGAATTGATTGATCAACCTTTGATTAGAGGATCCTTTACATGGTCCAACAATCACTCTAACCCTATTCTTTTCAGGTTAGACAGATTTCAGTTTAGTCACGAGTTTGAAGAAGTCTTTCCTAATGCACTTCAAATAGTGTTGACTAGAATGATATCAGATCATAATCATATTTTAGTAGTTACCGAGCCTTCATTGCCTTCCAAGCCGTATTTCAAGCTAGATAGATTATGGGTTGACCACAAGGACTTAGTGAAGAATGTGTAGCAGTTGTGGGAAGCTATGTAATTTCATGGGAGTGCAAGTACTACTTTCTTTCTTAAGTTACAAAACTTGAAGCATATGATCAAGCCTTGGAGATTACAAGAGTTCGGGTCTATTTCTAGAGAAAAAAAATATCTTATAGGTAGGATACACGACTTGAATATTCAAGAGGAAATGAGGGCTTTACATCAAATCCAATTGGAAGAGAGAACTCGTTATAAACTTCAGTTGAGGAATATTGAAACGACGGAGGCATGTAAATGGCAATTACGGGCTAAGCAAAATGATTTTATATGGAGAGACTCTAATACTAAATACTTTCATAGTATTGCTAGTGCAATGAGGAAGCGAAACACAATAGCAAAGCTTCAAGTGGGAGGGGTTGATAGTTTTGATCAGAACATTATAAAGGAAGAAATAATAAATTTTTACATCAATTTGTTTTCTCAACAAAATGAGTTGAACTCGGACATGGAAAATCTTTTCGTCCCTAAAATCAAAGAGACGGTCAAACTTTGGCTTGAGAGGGAGTTCTCAGAGAAGGAAGTTTGGGGAGTGGTTAAGCAGATTGAATACAACAAGGCTCCTGGTCCATAAGGATGTACGGCTGAATTTTTCAAGAGTTGTTGGGTTGTTTTGATGGAAGACTTGTTGAAGCTAATAATGGACTTTCACAGCTATGGTTATATTGATTGGATATTCAATTGTTCTTTTATCACTCTAATTACGAAAAAAGAAGACTCTTGTACGCCGAAAGACTTTAGACCGTTAAGTCTTATTGGTAGTGTTTACAAGGTTATCTCCAATTTGCTTGCTAATAGATTGAAGAAGATGATGCCCGATATTATTTATGATTTTTAATGAGCTTTTATTCATGGCAAATAGATTCTTGATGGAGTTCTTATTGCAAATGAATATGTGGACAGTAGGTTGAAGGCTAAGAAGCCTGGTATTCTTTGTAAGATTGATATGGAGAAAGATTTTGACAACGTTAATTGGCAATCTCCTTTTACAATTTTACAAAAGAATGATTTTGGTGATAAATAAATCACTTGGATTAGATGGTGTGTTACTTCTTTACATTTGTATGTTCTTGTGAATGACAGTTCGACAGAAAATTCAAACCGAGCAAGGGGATAAGACAAGGATATTCTCTGTCTCCTTATTTGTTTTTATTGGTGGTGGAAGTTCTTTCCAAACTAATTAATGATGCAGTGGAAAGGGGTCAATTATTAGGCTTTCAAGTTGTGGAGAACGGAACCATTATTTCACACTTATAATTTGCGGATGATACATTGATTTTTATTGATGCAACTGCGGAAGAAGTGAGGAAACTTCTAATATTTCTAGTCGTCTTTGAGACGATCACAGGTTTGAAGTTGAATTTGGAGAAATATACTATGATTAGTGTGGGAGCAGACAATGTAATTGATATCCTTACAAGGGAGCTTGGTTGTAAGTCGTAGAAGTTACAGTTTACTTATCATAGTACCTCAGTTTGGGATCACTGGCGTAGTACCTCAGTTTGGGATCATTTCTTGGTTAGGATGGAGCAAAAGTTGGCCACTTGGAAAAAGAGGAAATTGAATAAAGCGAGTAGACTTGTTCTTATCAAGAGTTGTCTTGCTATTCTTCCAATTTATTATTTGTCTTTGTTTTATTTTCCTATCAGTGTTGAAAAACGAATGGTCAAAATCATGCGCAACTTCTTATGGGGAGCGGCGGAAGTAAAAAGAAAGTTAGTTTGGGTTGGATGGACAAAGATTTGTCTGCCTAAAGCTAACGGAGCTTTAGCGGTGAGGAATCAAAGGAGAATTAACCAGTCGTTGTTGGTTAAGTGGATTTGGAGGTATTCAAGAAACAAAAATGGTTTATGGAAGAAGATTGTGTAAGATAAGTTCAAAAGGAACAATGGCTTGATAATACCGGACGTAGATTCTAAACCCCAATGCAGAAGTCTATAGGAAGAATGTGGTAAACATGGTTCCTACGATACAGAACATGGTACAGTTTATAGTTAATGATGGTTGTTAGAGCATTGCTCGGTTGAACCCACCAAGCGTTGGTATGTCAAGTTTGGTTGTCATATTTTAGTGAACCAAAACTCATTTAAGAGTCGCTTGATTTAAATGTACTAGAGTCAACTTCGTATAGGTTAGCTTGAAAGTATTAGGGTGGGACATTACAAGTATTGCGAAGACTTGAAGAAGTGAATAAGTGCGGAGATACAACGACAACATCATCCTTCCACTTGATATTAGTGATATTTGACTTGAACTGTTTCATTCCCTAACGTATCTTTCAATTCGTGCATATTGAAAACATAAAACTGCGAAGCATGAACACTCTAGATAGACATAGTATTAAGGAATACAATATGAAGTTTCTTGCTTAACCATTAAACTTTGTATATAAGACATCGACATAATCGTATGGATGCTATTGTGATTATGTATGGGTATGAGGTGAGGATTTCATCCTAGGGAACAATGTTTACATGTGTTCTAAGGAAGTAAGTTCATGATATGTGTTGTGAACCGAAAAGGAAATCGCCAAGCGTTATTGGGGTTGTTCTTCATTGCATATCTTATGAACGACCAATATGTGTGATTAGTATAACCGCTCATGACTTGTTTGTGTTCTTGGTAAAACTATTCACATGAGGCCTGACTTATGTATTGGTATGACTTTTATTAGTGAAACAGATCTTATGTAATCACCTAGGGTATGATCGGGTTGTGTATGTCTGAACTTATTGCTGGGAAGAGGGGAACTGATCATAGTAAGAGGTGCAGTGTATCACAAGGGGAACCGATCCTTGTATGAGGTGCAACAAGGTTTATGGAAGAAAGGGGAACCAATCCTATGAACATGTGCAACAAGTTTTTGGGAAGGGGGAACCGATCCTATGGACGTGTGCAGTGCATACAAGTTAGATATCAAATATATTTGGGGAACTGATCCTAGTACCTAGTCAGTCGTATCTTTGGTAAGATAGTGTAACTATGTACAGTACCCACATGGAGGTAGAACCGAAACTTTTTTTGGTAGAACCGTAAACCCATGAGTTGTGATTGAGTGGAACTTGATCAATCACATAGTTCTTGAAAGTCATATGAACCAATTCATAACTTGTTTGGAAGTGTGGTAAATCGGTTTCAAGTAAGCAAGCATGGTAAAGACTTGCAAGAGTAAGATGTCGACACTCTTTGAACACAGTGCATTAATGCGTATTTTATTTTGTTCAAAGATATTCCTTCACGGCTAAGAAGGAAATAAATCCCAAGATCGAATTTAAATAAGTTAAGAATCTTTTTAATTAAGGGTTATTAATTATATATAGAAAATAAGAATTAGTAATGTGCATTTGCTAATTAAAGATTTTCCACGGAGATTTCGATCATTATTTTTGGACAGTGCATTCACAGGAATTATGAAAACCGAATTTGGTGGAGTAATGAAAAATATCTTGAGTATATCTTCGGTTTTGTAAATTTCTTGGTGTCCAAACTTCCTTGTCTATAAATACTTTGAGTTTGCATTTCTAGCAAACTAATCCTGCGTAACCTAGACTTACTCTTTTCTCTTTATTACTAGTGAAGCCCCTTATCAGAGAGGAGAGTAATCTAATGAGGTGAAATCTCTTACGGCCGCTCAATTTAAAGTCTTCTTTGGGATTGAGAAGCTCTAGCGCTACCCGTTGGTGTGAAACTAGATATTGTGGTTTATCTTTAGTTTTCGTATTGATTTGATTGACTAACGGTGGTTGAACGGCGATTTATGCTTGAGAATCTTCCCTTCTTATATAAGATTCACTCAAACTAGTTCAAGGTTTCGACAGGGATCTTTAGACTGTTGTTTGATCTAAAGACGATCTTATGATAATCCATTTTTAACAGACTCCGTTCTATGTGTGATTGATCACAAGAGATTCAAGTGATTGTGTGCAGGTGTTTATTGAAGATCTAAGAAGATTTGAAGACAAAGAATATATTGAAGATTTCTTACTTGGTTTTTTTATAATCTTTGGTGTGCACAATACTTGTTTGGGAAAAATAGGATCCAATTAATAATCGGTTTATCCTTGTGGTAGATTGGATTGATTAATTGAGAAATATCGGCATCAACACATATCACTTAGTTGAAGAGTGTTGTTGGCTTAATCTTAACGATTACCTTTGGGTGGTTGAACATAAGATAGATCTTGGAACCTGGCAAAGGAGTTTATGTTAAGATAAACAAGGAAACCTTTGCGCAACTCATATCACTTGGTTGAAGAGATTTGATACCAAACAGATTTGTTGTTCCTTTACTATTTGGAATACGAGCCAAAAGAATTGGTCCAAGTACGTGACTTGTTTACAGGTTGGAGGCGTGGGAATATAGACGGAACTAGGTGAACTATAGGTTTAGTTGCTTGGTATCAACTATACGAAGTTGTCTTATTATTTATAGCAGACTAATCCTGAAAGTATTTAATTCTGGACTAGGTCCCGGGGTTTTTCTGCATTTGCGGTTTCCTCGTTAACAAAATCTTGTTGTGTCATTTACTTTATATTTACGCATTATAATTTTTTTATTATAATTAAAGTAAATTGCACAAACGTTAATTCCTATTTACTTGATACGTGAATCCTATTGAGTTTCGTTAAGTATGAACCTTTGTATCAAGTAAACACACTTTCTAGTTGTATTGTCTCGATCTCATATCCATAGACGAACACACAAAGTGTTAACCTACTTGTTGTATTATCTCGACTCAGTCTATAGATAATCACTTTCGAGGAAAGGACTTATAGGAAGGAAAAGTTATAGCTTGAGGTATATTTGGGGTACCCTCGCCTTTTCAATGGTAAAGGAATCATATTTTGGAAGGATAAATGTCTTGATGGGGGATGTTTGCAGGACTTATTCCCGGAGGTGTTTAAAGTAGTGAAGGATAAGGACGCTTCTATTGAGGAGATGATTGATAATAACGGGTGGAAGAGTGAGTTCAAAAGATCTTTGAATGCTAATGAGAAGCTCGAATGGGACCTGCTAAGGCATGATGTGCGTATCCCTACCCTTGGGGGAAATGGAGATGTTATGTCCATTATGGAAAGCTTTAGCACCAGTAAGTGTTATGAAGCTCTTGTTCGACAGCTTGACTCGTATAATTTCGCTAAGCACCTATGGAAGAACAATATTCCTCACAAGGTTAGTTTTATTATTTGGGTTTCTTTTCATAACTCCCTTCCTACTAGAGACATGTTAAGGCATAGAAGAGTGGAGATAGACAGTGATTTGTGTGTGTTTTGCAATACTGAAAGACAAACAACAGATCATATGTTTTTGCATTGTCCTTATTCTTTCGAGGTATGAAACTATTTCATAAAAGCTTTCAGAATTTCGTGGCCAACGCCGAAAACTTTATTTGATTTTCTTGAAGCTTGGTTTACCAAGGTCTTACAAGGAAGAGGCAAGCTAGTTTGGATAATTATCCATTATGCCATTTGTTGGAAACTATGGAAAGAACGAAATGGGAGAGTTTTGGGGGCTAGGAAGAAGGAAGAGACGGAGATTGTTGATCTTGTGAAACAACTTGTAGTTGTATGGTCTTGTGATTCTAATACGTTTGATTTTGTTAATCCTAGTTTGATTTGGAGCAATTGGGAGACTCTCATGAATGTGTAACAACCTTTGTATCGTGTAAGGTGCTCTTCTTTTTTAATATAACCTTTTCTTTGGAAGAAAAAAAAGGTGATGTTTTATCGAAAAAGTTGGGTTGAAATTGATAGCTTGTTTGGATGTCACTCTTGAAGTTTTTTTTTGACTTTTGAAAGTAGAAAAGTCAGAAGTTAGTTTGAGTACGCAATTTTGAATGACTTTTAGAAGTTAAAAAATTAACTTTTTGTGAAGCAAAAATACTTTGCTTACAATTTCTGCTTCTGGTATCCAAACAGGCTATGAGTATTTTTATGGACAACGATGAATTCCCAAACAACAACAACATATACACAAACACACAATAATTGACATTGATTTTGAAATCCAATTAACGAAGTAATTCAACCTCTGAATTCATAATCAATCTGTTAGTGAATATATATATTTTCATTATTCTTTAGCATCTAATGTAATCGTGTTAATCATCTAAATTATAAATGCAAATGAAATACGCCAATGGTTGTCCAAAGTGTTAATTTTAGTTTGAAAATGTAAAAACAAGTTCAATATGTAAAGTATGTGAGCAACATTGAGTATGGTGTTATTATTACAATCTAATAACTATACGATAAATATAATAGTTTTGTAATGCACCAAAAGGTAAACAAATGAAAGTTTCTTTTTCCTCAACCTAATAAATCAAGCTAAGCTAATAGATTTAGGTTTCGTAGGGTATCTTTACACTTGGTCGAATAAACGTAAAGGAAAATCTTTCATCGAAGCTAGACTCGACAGAGCTCTAGATAATGATCAATGGCTTACCAGTTTCCCCTCTGCCAATCTTCATCACCTCCCTTCAATTGCTTCTGGTCACTTCCCTATCCTCCTTAAAACTTCTCCCACCTGGAATGATGGAGCAAAGCCCTTCAAATTCTTTTGCTTTTTCTTGGAAGATCCTTCTTGTTTAGAGGTTATTGAGGAAGCCTGGAACATTGAAATTCAAGGTTCCTCGGCTTTTGGACTAGTCTCTAAACTCAAAAAATGTTAAGCTCCTCATAAAAAAATGGAATAGAGATTACTTTGGAAACATCCAACACATCATATAAACAAAACCACAAAAGCTATAGTGGATGCCAAAAAATTTAGGAAACTTCCTGAAAGTTCGAATGTTTTAATTCACCTAAACTCTGAACTTGAAAAATGGTGTAATTTTGAGGAGGCTATTTGGAAGCTCAAGGCTACTGAAAATTCCCTCAAACTGGGAGATAGAAAAACAGGTTTCTTTCACACCACGGCTAAACAAAATTATAGACGTCTTAGGATTGATACCCTAAAAGACAAAATGAAGAATGGTGTAAGGACAGAGAAGAAATTTCAAATGTTTTATTTTCCCATTTCTCCCAAATGGCTACCTCTGAAAAACAACAAATCCCATCCCATGTTTTGGACCTTTTTCCTAAGTGTATTTCTGAGGTTGAAAATGCTACTCTAACGATCCTTCCCCTTGAAGAGGAAATAAAGTTTGCTCTTTTTGGCATGCATCTTAATAAATCCCCAGGCCCGGATGGCTTTCCAGCCATTTTCTTTCAAAAAAAATTGGAATTTGATAAAACATGATCTCATCAGTACCATCCAGAAAATTTTCCTCCACAAAACCATGTTGAAGGAGATCAATGCAACTTTCATCACCTTAATTCCCAAAGTTAATTTTCTAACCACCCTAGGAGAATTTCGACCTATTTCTCTCTGCAACACGGTTTACAAAATAATCTCCAAAATTCTAGAAAATAGGTTAAAACCTCTCCTTGATAAGTTCATCTCTCCCTTTCAGTCCGCTTTTGTTCCGGGTAGACAAATTTCTTACAATGTTATCATTTCCCATGAAATAATTCATACCATAAGAAGCAGAAAAAAAGAAGGAAAATAGGATATATGGGCTTGAAAATTGACATGTCAGGCGTTTGATAGAGTGGAATGGGAATTCCTTCTTCAGATTTTAAAACTTTTAGGTTTTGGAGAATCTTGGTGTAATCTAATTGCATAATGTATCGAAACTACTACCTCCGCAGTGCTGCTAAATGGCTCTCCCACATATTTCTTTAAACCACAGTGAGGATTGCGTCAGGGAGACCCCCTCTCTCCTTACCTCTTCATTTTGTGTATGGAAGGTCTCTCCAGAGTCATTAAAGATGCAGAGGAAAAGGGGAATCATGGGATAAAGGTGGAAACTAGGGCTCCGCCTATAGCACGTATACTGTTTGAAGATGATCTCCTCATTTTCGCTAGAGCCACCAAAAAAGAATCTAAAAATCTCATACAAATCTTGGACTCCTTCAGTCAAGGATCTGGCCAGCTCATCAACTATAAAAAATCTGGAATTTTTTTCGGGAAAAGTGTGGGAAATAGCCAAGCTAGGGAGCTTATAGAACTCATGAAAGTAGGTAGAATTAGGTTGGAAGATAAATACCTTGGGATGCCCTTATTCACACATAGATAAAAAAAACTAGTGTTTAGAACCCATCCTGTACAGACTCAAAGGAAGACTGTCAGGTTGGAAGGGACAACATTTATCTCCTCCAGGAAAAGCAGTCATGATCAGTCATGTTGCTGATTCTTGGGCTTCCTACCAAATGACTTTCTTTGTCATTCCTAAAAACATTACAAAAAAAATGGATGCTCTCAATAGAAATTTCTTCTGGGGGCATAAGGAAGGAAAAAAAAAATGTTCCTTAAGAAATGGAAAGATGTCTGTCGTCCAAAATAATTAGGGGGTCTTGGGTTTAAAAAATTCACGGAATTCAACTTAGATATGATTATCAAAGTTATCTGGCATCTCATCCATAACCAAGACTGCCTTTGGGGGAAAATAATGAAAGAAAAGTACTATAAACTCTGCTCACTTATGCTCCTCACTGATCTGAAACCAAAATCCAATAGCTCTTGGATATGGAAATGTCTTTCGAAAGGTCTGAAAATTTTCCAGGAAAATGCTATCTGGGAAATCGGAAACGGGGAATCAATACATATCTGGAAACAGAATTGGATCCCTAAAAATTTCCCAAACCAACTAACCAATGAAGAAATCTCACCCATCATTGAAAACAATCTTACCCTTGTTAGCCAACTGTTGCATCCAAACTCAGGTGGATGGAATGTAGACTTCATCAACCAAGTTTTCACTACCAGAGTCGCTGAAAATATTAAAAACATTGTAATCTCTAGGAAGGAAAATGAAACTGATAAATTAGTTTGGCTGACAAACAACAAAGGTGGTCTATTAGTCAAGAAGGTTTATAAATTTCTAGTAAATTCAGGACATGACCAAGAGAAAAATTGTTAGAGCACTGCTCGGTCGAACTCACATGCGTTGCTATCTCAAGCATGTTTCTCAATGTTAGTGATCAAAACTATAAATTCTTGATTTCTAGTGTACTATAGCTAAGGTCTCGGACTAGGATGGAAAGTGTAGTTGATCTCAAGAACTCCATGGAGATCATCATACAAGACAAAGGACTACTCAAAGAACCATTGTATCTTCATCGACTAAAAGTTATGTGGAGACTTGAACTTATCTATCACTCAAAAGTCTATCTACTCTATCTCATATCTTGAGACAAAAGTCGTATTACTATATAGACTAAGATTATATAACATGAGGTATTTAGAGTTGAGTATATCTCGCTTATCTATTTCTCGAAATATGTGTTGGTAAAGATTTCGCTTTAGCCAAATTCATCTTTACCTAGTGATGAAAGTCATGTTATGTTTCAATCAATTTGGAAATCGCTTTGACGAAAAATAGTTTGTGAATAACAACTATATAACGCCCTCTGAGAATGTTTCAATGATTGAATGAGAGTTTAGACATTATAACCATTGGAGGATATAAGCATTGTTGTGGAAACAAATATATGTATAAGTCCTTATTGCTTGAACCAAAGTTAGCAAACTTTGTTGATCAAGTGAGACCGGAGCAGCACGTGAATTTCAGTCCGCGAACTCAGTCTGCGAACCCAGACCACGAACTGGCGTAGTTCTCAAACCCGAGAATTTCTGCTAGAGTTTGTGAACTCCGGCCGGGAACTTTAGTCCGCGAACCCATCCCGTGAACTTGAGTAGGTTATGTCTTAAAACGATATTTGTGAACTTATCTTAATAAACTATGGAATGCTATTACAAACCGTGGCTTTATAGTTCATGAATCGATTCGAGTGAATCACATCATTTTTGCTTCAATTGTGTCTTATGTAGTACATAAATATCTAAGAAATTGAACAACTCTCTAACTAGTTCATTTGAGTCATTTGTACTAGTTATGGTGAAGAAGAATATGGTTGATATGAAAGTTATCATATGGCTAACCATTTGGTTAACTATTGTTGAACCAACTAATGTACAAGTTTGGGTATGGTTTTCACAAGCCTACAAACATGCATTTCATGCGTGTGTAACAAGCTATGTTTTCGATCTAACAGTTGATAAATATTATCTTGAATCTAATCAGGTTTTCATATAACGGTGAATATTCAATGCTTTGTTACTAAGATAACATTGATTGCAAACCCTGATTTGAAGACTATATAAGGGAGAACTCTAGCAACTGCGAAACCTAATACCCACACATTTTGTGTGATACTAGTTTGCTAAGCTAGAGTCGATTCTCCTTTAACCTTTGGTTTTCTTCTTCTAAAACCAGGTTAACGACTTAAAGAGTTCATTGGGATTGTGAAGCCAGACCGATACTATTTTTCTTGCAGTTGTGTGATCTGATCTTGATGTTTCTATCTTACGAGTACAATTGTAATAATTGGCTTGAGATTTCTATCTATGATACGCAAGATATAAAAGTAGTCACAAACACTTCGTCTCATCATTTGTGATTCCTCAATAATCTTCTTAGCTGCGTCAATTAAGTTTATTGTGAGGTGATTGATAAAGTTGATTTATTCTTCAGGAATATAAGTCTGGTTTTATCAATTGGTTCATGTTCACCTTAATTTATCAAATGACGGAACAAAACTCATAGGTTTATTCGTGGGAGACGAATTTATCTATCCTTGTAGACTTTTCTATGTGATACAGATTTGTTTATTAAAGTCTTCGACTTTGGTTCGTAGCAACTCTTGGTTGTGGGTGAGATTAGCTAAGGGAATCAATTGCGCAGTATCCTGCTGGGATCAGAGGCATATGAGAATAAATGTACCTTGGATCAGTGTGAGATTGATTGGGGTTCAACTACAGTCCATACCGAAGTTAGCTGGGAGTATGCTAGTGTCTGTAGCGACTTAGTACAATATATGTTTAATCTGGACTAGGTCCCGGTTTTTTTTTGCATTTACTGTTTCCTCGTTAACAAAATTCTGGTGTCTGTGTTATTTCTTTTCCGCATTATATTTTGTTATATAATTGAAATAATACAGGTTGTGCGTTGTTTAATCAATTAGAATATCTGACCTCTTTGGTTGTTGATTTAAACTGATTGACACTTGGATATTGGTCTTTGGTACCATCCAAGTTATCTCTCTTTGATAACGACTCACAGATTCTATTTGCTTGAGTATAAATCAAATTGAGAGATTGAGATAATCACTCCTTGAGATATTTTCTATTGATTGAGTATGGCAATTAGATTATTTGCGAGTTTTCTTGTGATTAATCTAATTGATTTCTTAAGTCTCCATAAGTTTACTTGTGTTAGAGCATTGCTCGGTCAAACTCGCATGCGTTTCTATCTCAAGCATGTTTGACAATGTTAGTGATCAAAACTATAAAGTCTTGATTTCTAGTCTACTATAGTTAAGGTCTCGGACTAGGATAGAAAGTTTAGTTGAGCACAAGACTCCATGGAAATCATCATACAAGACGAAGGACTACTCAAGGAACCATTGGATCTTCATCGACTAAAGGGTATGTGGAGACTTGAACTTATCTATCACTCAAAATGCTATCTACTCTATCTCCAATCTTTGAGACAAAAGTCGTTTTACTATATAAACTAAGAATATGCACATGTGCCATTTCGAGCTGAGTATATCTCGCTTATCTATTTCTCGAAATGGGTGTTGGTAAAGCTTTCGCTTTAGCCAAGTTCATCTTTTCCTAGTGACGAAAGTCATGTTAAGTTTCAATCTTCTTGGAAAATATTCTGACAAAAAATAGTTTGTGAATAACAACTATATAACGCCCTCTGAGCATGTTTCAATGATTGAAATGAGAGTTTAGACTATATAGCCATTGTGGGATATAAACATTATTATGGAAACACATATATGTATAAGTCCTTTGCACTTGAACCGAAGTTTGAGAACTTTGTTGATCAAGTTGAACCGAAAAGTGAGCAGCAACTCAGTCTGCGAACCCAGTCCTCGAACTGGCGTAGTTCTCGAACCCGAGAATTTCTGCTGGAGTTTGTAAGGACTAGCCTTACAAATTAGCACATGAACAACTCAAAATGGGGTAAATCCCTAAGGATTGAACAACAAAAGAAAAGTTCTTAGATTAATTTTTCATGATGAAAAATACAGAAGATTGAAGCTTATAAGAGAAAAACAACCTCAAGTACAGGCACATGCCATTCACACGCATATAGTTAGTAGGTTTACTAAATATCATTCGGTCTGCCCTTAACAAGTGAGACTGCCCATAGCAGGGTCCTGACAATTCCCACTCCTTCAAAATACCCTTGTCCTCAAGGATATGAAATGAGCTCAACCAATGAAGAGGGCAGTTGTTCCAGACTTGGAGCTTCAGCTTTAATACCGTAGGAATTGTTAACTTCACAAGCTTCAACCCCCGGGACAATGAAAAACTTAAACCCATTAAAATTGGTTGCAGTCCCTCCTCGAAAGTAATCAATGTTCCACCTTCAGACGTGATCAATGAAGTTAAGTCTACTGTGCTTAGTACTCTAAGGAAAGCAGATCCAGTGTATTCATAATTTGATACTTGGTGGGTACTAACAAGAGCACCACTTGCAGCAAAATCCCTCTTGTCTATGGTCCTATGGCAGCGTTGAGTAACAATTTCAGAATTTTCATTCCAGTAAATTGTACACGTACCCCTTCGCACATCAAATGTCCATGTATTGCCTGCTGATGAATAAGCATTAACTTACATATGGAGATGCAGATGCACATAAATCTTCTCTTCTAACACTAAGAACTCCTCCTTCCTATGTACTCCAGCTAAACCTTCAAGCTTATGCTTCCTCAGTAATATATCCAGAATGTAGTAAGTTGCAGCTCTACCAGTTACTATGAACTTGTGCATCATAACTTTGATGACACTTCTTCTAACTGAGTTAGGAGTTGTAGTTGCAAAGCGAGATGAGAATTGTTGTAATTGACTGGTTATCATGGAGTTGACAGCCCGATCTCTTTCTTGTGGTGCTGAGTCATTAGATACGGAGGTCTGTAGTTCCCTAAAATTATGTTGCTCATCGACTATAAAATACCCAACTGCCTTGAAAGAGTACTTGTTACAACACTTGTGCCTTGTAACCAAGGATAACTGCTGCCAGCCGCAACTTGGGAAGAACAAATAATCAACAGAAAAATTTGAGTTATCTAACCTGAGTGTGCGCCTATCCAAGATGTTGCTCTTATACCTCCATGAATACTGCAAGGCTATGGAAATTTTTGCTACCAGAACTTTATTAGCTGAACAATCTTCCAGACCCAAACCCGTAATGCACCCTTCTTCATAGATAACTTTGGATGCCCTTATAATATTACCTATTTGAGTTACCAAGGTAGTTACCATAAAAACTGTAACTCATGTAGCATGCGAGAATCCCTGTAGTAATGTGCCATTAGATGTGGAGAGCTTCATTACTAGGTAGTCTTGCTTTCGAGCTGAAAGGTCTTGTAAATGTGGTTATATCCTGTTGAATATCCAAGCACCCACTTCTATATTCTTTTCAATATTATTTCCCACAACCCAGAAAATGCTCACAACAATAACCTTCTCAATTTCAGGTTTATAGTATGAAGCACTCATAAATATGCTACTATTTTTATGACTGACACCAAAACCAGCTTTGGATTCCCAACTGAGCATAGTTCTCGAATGAAAGAGGAGTGATCCTGTCCATACCCAGGCAGAGAAAACACTTGTAATAATTTGCGTATACCCAGTAAAATTAGTGCTCCCTGGTACTCTACTTGCACCAAGTAGATAACTGTAATGCAGAGTGATTACAGTGGTGAGAGTACCACCCATTGTAAGTTCCAGGAATGCTCTCATCTTGTCTCCTTTAACCCATAAAGGTCCCATGTGAAAAATCGCCCCATTGTTAGTTGACCACTCTTTGATCTGAGTTTCATCTTCTGGCTGATTAAGACTATCAACCATTTCTTTAAGTAATTCATCCCACCACTCGTATTGCAGGATAATAACCTCTTCTCTACTGCTCCAATTATCCACTACACCCCAGGGCATTTTAGATACATCACCTCTCAGTTTAGCAACAACTATCAACTTTGCTATCTCAGCAATGAATGGGTAACAAAAATCATGACAGCTTTGAGGAATCTTCACTAAAGATGTAGCTGTATACGCTAAACCACCACCTGGAACCACTTGGACCAACCCATAATCAGTTCCTATCCACCTTCCTCGGTCGAACACCTTTCCAGCACAATCCATGCCACCATATGAACATTCTCCACTACTCAAAGACCTTGCATTGCTGGACTCGCTTTCATTTGTCTCATAAAGAATCACTTTACCCCAGTGAACGCCAACTTTAACATTCTTAGACACATTCAAGTGCTCAAATAACAAAAAAAATTGGTACCCCAGTTCTGATTTACTTCTTAGATGAAAGTTCTTAGCTGAAAGTTCTTGTGAATTCCTGGTCTTTCTTTCCCTGGTATTTTGAAGTGCTGAAATAGTCCACAGAATAATAACTTGCTGCAACATGCTATCCAACAATCTTATAGAATCACCATTGTCACCCTTTTGTACCCACAAAGACATATTTATCTTAACCAACAATAATTCAAAACCATATCCTAGTTCTAGAGTCAGAGTACAACCTACAACTGCATTGCATATATGCGTTAAAATCAGTCTATGAAGAACAGTCATCCCACAAATAAGCACACCAAAACTAAAGTTAGAATTATTTCTAATATAATACGAATACCTTCTAACCAATTCTATCAACTTTCCTCGATCAAATATCCATCCAACAAGATCATGACCGAAATAGAGACATTCTCTACTACTTAAATTGCCCCTTACACTAATAGACATTTCAAGTAAACCATGTCTCATATTTACAGTAACCATTGAGTGCTTTATGTCAGCAATCAATATGTCATAATCATCAGTATCTCCCTGAGATATTCTCACAGGCATTGCACCCGAACCAACTACATAACTACTAGCATTTAAATGAACCAGCTCATATTCATTGTTCCCACTGTAGTTAAGTAATCTCTGAGATAAATTTGAACTTGTTGCAACTAACACCTTCAAATAGGAATTCCATGAACTGGCCTCACACATTTTAACAGGAACATACAATATACAACCATAATCAAAACTAGGTAAAATAGCAAACAAAAACTCACTTGAATTCGTATTCATCGGTTGTAAACAACACCCACGAGAAGAATTTAACTTCGAAATAAGGCCATAATTGGACCCATTAATAATGATCAAACCAGAGTTAAGTACACCCAAACTCAATTTAGAATTGCTGCTATAGTAATGAGAATACCTCCTGATGAATTCCACCCACTTTCCTCGATCAAAATGCATTCGACCATAATCGGGAATAAGTATAACAACACACGAAGAAGTAATTCGAAATATATGTAAGCTGGAAAACTCCTTGAATGACTTAAATAGGTAGGAATCAATTTGATTGACGTTGTCAACAGTGAAAAACTTCCAATCATCATTAGAATTCAGATTTAACACACTGAAATCATTTACCTATGGAGTTTCTGCTCTTTTACTTTGAAATTCCACCACAAAATAAGTACCAAGGATGAAACATTTACCTTCCTGATAATCTAGAAACGTTGAATTTCCACTGTGTTTCTGAACTCCAACTTCAAAACAAGCTTCATCCATATCTGAGAATTGAGTTGTAGATCTATAATTTTCTTCATCTGCTGGATTTGAATCTATAGGAATTGAAGAAGGAATAGTGAAATCAGTCACTGATTTTGATTCAACGAGAATTACCTCCGAATCTGCGTCAATTTTGTGTGTAGAATCAGATGAGGGTTTGAGTAAATCTTCATCTGTTATCATCTTGTTTACACAATCAACCATATCCTTCAACTGAGCTGAGTATTTCTCCATTGCAGCCTTCAAATCAGCAAACGAATTCTTCATTGTAACTTCAAAATCAACTCTGTCGATTATCATTTTCACTCGGTCACAAGGAATCGAGTGCTATGATACCAATTGTAAGGACTAGCCTTAAAAATTAGCACAGGAACAACTCATAATGGGGAAAATTCCTAAGGATTGAACAACAAAAGAAAAGTTCTTAGATTAATTTTTCATGATGGAAAATATAGAAGATTGAAGTTTATAAGATAAAAACAACCTCAAGTACAGGCACATGCCATTCACACCCCTACATTTAGTAGGTTTACTAAATATCATTCGGTCTGCCCTTAACAAGTGAGACTGCCCATAGAAGGGTCCTGACAGAGTTGTAGCTCACGTACAGTCCGCGAACCAAGTCCGCGAACTGATGGAAGCTCTCGAACTCGAGAATTTCTGCTGGAGTTTATAACTTCAACCTGTTAGCTTGAGTCCGCGAACTCAAGAGGTTATGTCTGAAAACATTGTTCGTGAACTTATTCTATATTATTAAAGGATGCTTTTGCAAACCGTGGATTTATAGTTCATGATTAATAATTCGAGTGAATCACATCGTTTTTGATCCAATTGTGTCTCTTGTAGTACTTGATATCTCATAGCAATTGAACAACTCTCTAACTAGTTCATTTGAGTCATTTGGACTAGTTATGGTGAAGAAGAACATGGTTGATATGGAAGTTATCATTTGGCTAACCATTTGGTTAACTAGTTGTGAACCAACCATTGTACACGTTTGGGTACGGTTACACAAACCCAAAATCTTCAAGTACATGTGTGTATGGCAAGATAAGTTTTCGATTTAATGGTTGAGGAATATTAGCTTGTATCTAATCAGGTTTTTATCTAACGGTGAATATTTAATGCTTTGTTACTAAGCTAACATTGATTGCAAACCCTTATTTGAAGACTATATAAGGAGAACTCTAGCTATTGGAAAAACTAATCCCCATACACCTTTCTTGTGTGACACTAGTTTTGTCTAAGCTAGAGTCGATCTCCATTAACCCTTGAGTTTTCTCTCTGAACTCGGGTTAACGACTTAAAGACTTCATTGGGATTGTGAAGCCAGACCGATACTATTTTTATCATTGTTGTGTGATCTGATCTTTCTCTTTCTATCGTACGAGCACAATTGTAATAATTGGCTTGAGATTCTATATCCTATAGGCAAGATAAAAGTAGTCACAAATATCTTCGTCTCATTATTTTTGATTCCTCAATAATCTTATTTGCTTAGTCGATTAAGTTTATTGTGAGGTGATTGATGAAACTGAGCTGTTCTTCGAGAATATAAGTCCGGTTTTATCGATTGGTTCATGCTCACCTTGATTTATCAAAAGACGGAACAAAACTTGTAGGTTCATTCGTAGGAGACGAATTTATTTATTACCTGTAGACTTTTCTGTGTGAGTCAAATTTGTTTATTAAAGTCTTCGACTTTGGGTCGTATCAACTCTTGGTTGTGGGTGAGATCAGCTAAGGGAATCAAGTACATAGTATCCTGTTGGCATCAGAGGCGTAGGAGCATAACTATACCTTGGATCAGTGTGAGATTTGTTGGGGTTCAAATTCAGTCCAGACCAAAGTTAATTGGTAGTAGTATAGTGATTGTAGCGGCTTAATACAGTGTATGTTTAATCTGGACTAGGTCCCGGGGTTTTTCTGCATTTGCGGTTTCCTCGTTAACAAAATTCTGATGTATGTGTTATTTCTATTCCGCATTATATTTTGTTATATAATTGAAATAATACAGGTTGTGCGTTGTTCAATTGATTAGAATATCCGACCTTATTGGTTGTTGATTTAAATCGATTGACACTTGGATATTGGTCTTTGGTACCATCCAAGTTATCTCTCTTTGATTTGGCTCGTGAATCATATTTTCTTGAGTAAATCAAATCGAGAGATTGAGATAATAACTCCTAGAGTATTTTCTATTTATTGAGTCTTGTTGATTCTCTAGAAAACAACTCGGAGTTGTCCATACAGATTGCTAATCGAAATATTGGGTGAGGTTGTTAGACCCCCGCATTTTCAATTGGTATCAGAGCTGGCAAACACGTTCAACACCTTACAAGTCTGTTTTTGTAGTGATCTGAGTCTATGGATAATAAAGTTATTATAACACTTCACCAGAATTAAAAACCAATCGTAGAAAAAATTATGATAAACTGATTATTCTCCAGAAAAGGTTGGATGAACAAATTCAGATCAACTCTGATCTAGCTGCAGAAATTGCAATTCTAAAGGATTTGAAACCTAGTTTAAATCCCTTAATGGATATGAGTAACTTCAGTAGTTCTTCTATGAAGAATCGTCATAAATCATCTTGTAAACAACGTTTAAAGGTTGTGAAAACTGATATAAATCAGAACTATTCTACCAAGCTAAAAGGTGTTATCTCATGTTTGTTTTGTGATTTCTCTAATCACTCTCAACATAATTGTGTGTCATTTCATAAGAGGTTAAAAGTTGCAAGTGATCTTTGTGAGAAAACTAAACAACTTCATGCGTCTCTAAAAAGACACAAAGCTATTAGGAAATTCCAAACAGAAGATTAATAATAGTATGGGTGCATTTGATTTAAAATTAACTTCACATTTTCAATGGTTTCTCGATAGTGGATATAGCAGACACATTACAAGTGATCTCACCTGGTTTGCTTCCTCAGAAAACTATGAAGGCGGACCAGTAATATTCAGAGATGGGAGATGTTGTTATATAAGCAAGAAGGGAACGATCCAACTGTCTGGGGTACCTGAAATCCATGATGTAGTTTATGTAAAAGGTATGACTGCAAATATTCTTTCTATTAATCAAATTTATGACAAGGGCCATCGAGTTGTCTTCAATGCAAATGGATGTGACATTGTGGACAAAACCGAAAAAGTTATTTTTCAAGGAACTCGTGGTAAAAATAATTGTTATCTTTTAGATACTCAGTTCTGAAATTGTTGCAATCTGACTAAGGTGGAGTCTACACATCTTTGGCATGAACGTTTTGGTCACATCAATTATCGTCTTCTAACTAAGATCATTAATAAGGAACTTGTTAGAGGTGTTCCCAAAATCAATGCAAAGATTTAAGGTGTATGTGGTGCCTATCAAAAGGGTAAGCAAACAAAAGTTCGCCATAAATCATCTCGAGATATTCTCACTAAAGCTCCACTTGATTTAATTCATATGGATATCTTCGGACCAATTCAACAACCCACTGTTACTGGAAAGAAGTATGCTTTAGTTATGGTAGATGACTATACCAGATTCACTTGGGTTGCATTTCTGTCTCACAAAAATGAAACCCTTGGAGAATTCAAGATTATTGTTAAAAGAATCCAGAACGAACAAGGTCGCAAACTAAAGAAAATTAGGAGTGACCGAGGTACAGAATTCAAAGACACTAAGGTGTTTGAATTTTGCGACGAACTAGGAATTATTCAAAAATATTCTCCACCCATTACTCCTCAAGCTAATGGAGTTGCAGAAAGAAAGAACAGAAATATTAAGGAAATGGCCAGGGTAATGCTCCATAACAAAAATCTACCTTTAATATTTTGGGGAGAAGCTGTTTTTACATTATGCTATTTGATCAACCGTGTGTACCTACGGTCCAAAACCCTCAACACTCCATATGAGTTTTGGTATGATAGAAAACCCAACTTGAACTATCTTAGAGTGTTTGGTAGTAAGTGCTACATTCTGAAGGATTGTGAACAGAAAGGGAAATTTGACACGAAAAGTGATGAAGGAATTTTCCTTGGCTATGCTTCTGATAGTCGTGGGTTTCGAGTGTTCAATATCAGAACTCAAGTCATGATGGAATCTGCTAATGTTATCATTGATGATATTAGTGATTTTAATCATGACAATTCTCATGTTGAATTGCCTCCTTCTGAGACAATTGAGAAAGTCAAAGAAATATCTAAATCAGTTGAAGTTGTCCCAACTATTACTGATCCTGATATTTCTAGTGACGAGGAGAAGAACTCAGAACAAGTCACTCATGAATAACAAGAACATATCCCTCCACGACATCTCTGGGTTCAAAGGAATCATGATCCAAACAGTATTATGGAGGAAAGGATTCTACAGCTAGAACAAGAGGACAACTTCAAAATATCTGTAACTTTGGTTGTTATCTATCTCTTGTAGAACCAAGAAATATAGATGAATCTCTTAGTGATCCCGCTTGGGTGAATGCTATGCATGAAGAGTTAAATCAATTTCAAAGGCAAGACGTATGGGAACTCGTACTTTGTCCCTCCAATGTTAATATTGTTGGTACCAAATAGATATTTAAGAACAAGTCTGATGAATATGGCACAATTATTATAAATAAAGCCATACCTGTCGCTCAAGGATATTCACAAATTGAAGGTATTGATTTTGATGAAACCTTTGCACCCGTGGCACGTCTTGAGTCCATTAGACTCTTATTAGCTCATGCTTGTTTCCTTAAGGTTAAACTTTTTCAGATGGATGTAAAATATGCGTTTCTGAATGGGATTTTAAAGGAAGAAGTTTATGTTGCTCAACCAAAAGGGTTTAAAAACCGTGATTTTCCAGATCACGTTCTCAAACTTAAAAAGGCTCTATATGGATCAAAACAAGCACCCAGAGCCTGGTTTGAAAAACTTACCACTTCTCTTATTAGAAAAGGTTTCTCAAGAGGTAAAGCTGATAAGACCTTGTTTACCAAATGGAGTGGAAAAAATATGGTTATTGCTCAAGTGTATGTAGATGACATCATCTATGGATCAACTTCCGAGAAGCTAGCAAAGGACTTCCAAGTTTCACTGGCTAGAGAATTCGAAATGAGCAATGTTAGTGAATTAAAATTCTTTATATGGTTGCAAATTCAACAACATAAGGATGGGATTTACTTATCTCAAGAAACGTATACAAGGGATCTTGTGACAAGATTCGTCTTGGATAAGTCATCTCCAAAATTAACACCCATGCCTACTACTGGTAAACTACACAAAGATTAGAAATGAGTAAAAGTAGATCAAAAGTTGTATCGGTCTATTATTGGAAGCCTTTTATAGATAACATCTACTAGACTTGATATTTCTTTTAGTGTTGGTTGTTGTGCTAGATTCCGGGCTAATCCAAAATAATCTCATCTTGCAGCTGCAAAAAGTATCATACGTTATGTCAATCACACTGTCGGGTATGGTCTATCTTACACTTTTGAAACTAATACTGACATGTCCGCTTATTCTGATGCTGATTGGGAAAGCTGTGTAGAAGACATAAAAAGTACATCAGGGGGTTTCTACTATGTAGGACTGAATCTTGTTACTTGAAAAAGTAAGAAACAAAATTCACAATCCATGTCTACATGCGAAGCAGAGTATATTGATGCTTGGTCATGTTGTACACAACTCTTGTGGATGAAACAAATTTTGGATGCCTATGGAGTTGATACTGGAATAATGAAGATCTTTTGTGATAACTCTAGTGCATTTCGAATCACTGAGAATCCTGTTGAGCACTCAAGAACAAAGCACATTGACATAAGGTACCATTTTATTCGAGATCTTTATGAGAATGGTATCATAAATATGGAATTTGTGCCTTCCGAACAATAATTGATCACCAAACCTTTAGATACTGCCACCTTTCAGCACTTAAGGTAGTCTATTGGTGTTGTTTTGGTTCATTAACTATTTCCATAACTCTTTCCCCTATGCTTATCTCAATATTTTGGGCAATTGAGTTAAAATTCTAGTCAGTTTACAGCTTGTTTAGCAGTTTTATCTAGATGTTATCTTTAGTGTGTAGAAATCCTTCTTTTCTCTTGAAATTAAGGTTGCTCTTGTTGTTCCCTTGTGAATGACATCTAATGGGGGAGAGTTCTTTTGAACTTGCGCTTAATTGCCAAATCTTTGTGGGGAGTGCGGCTGTGGAATTTGTAGGGGTTATCTTGTATCTTTATGAACTCCTTGATGAATGCATTTAGCCTCGGCTTTATGATTGCATCTAAACAAGATGATAGAACATTTACCTTTGGTCATGAAATGTCTCTTACGGAAATTTTATTAGGATCCCGTTTTTGTACCTTTGCCAATTTTATTGACAAAAAGGGGAGAATTAATTGTAGTTCACACTACAAATACATATGGTTTTCGGATCATTATGTAATGGGGAGTGATTTCCATGACAGATAGAGTATTGACTAAGGGGGAGTGAAGTATCACCATAGTATTGTTGTTGAAGTTGTGATGCAATTGGACTTTGACCCTGTGTAATAATACTATGACACTGTATAACAATGATTGAGAATTGATGCTTTTATCATTGTAATAGCTACGGATTTTCAACAACGATGATACTAAACTTACAACCTTTGGGATCATTGAACTACTTGGAAGTGACGAAGAATTCGAGTATTGTTGAAGATTAGGCATGTGGAATAGGAGCTACAAAGTTTATTTATATATTTTTTGTATTCCATATGTATTAATAGTCTTGCCACTAAAATTGATAAAGAGGGAGATTGTTAGAGCATTTCTCAGTCAAACTCACATGCGTTGCTATCTCAAGCATGTTTCTCAATGTTAGTGATCAAAATTATAAAGTCTTGATTTCTAGTCTACTACAGTTAAGGTCTCGGACTAGCATAGAAAGTATAGTTGAGCTCAAGACTCCATGGCAATCATCATACAAGACGAAGGACTACTCAAGGAACCAGTGAATCTTCATCGACTAAAAGGTATGTGGAGACTTGAACTTATCTATCATTCAAAAGTCTATCTACTCTATCTCCTATCTTTGAGACAAAAGTCATTTTACTATATAGACAAAGAATATGCACTTGTGATATTTCGAGCTGAGTATATCTCGCTTATCTATTTCTCGAAATGGGTGTTGGTAAATCTTTCGCTTTAGCCAAGTTCATCTTTTCCTAGTGACGAAAGTCATGTTAAGTTTCAATCTTCTTGGAAAATGTTCTGACGAAAAATAGTTTGTAAATAATAACTATATAACGCCCTCTAAGCATGTTTCAATGATTGAAATGAAAGTTTAAACTATATAACCATTGGGGGATATAATCATTGGTATGGCAATACATATATGTATAAGTCCTTAGCACTTGGACCGAAGTTTGAAAACTTTGTTGATCAAGTGGAACCGAAAAGTGAGCAACAACTCAGTCCGTGAACTCAGTCCGTGAACTGGCGTAGTTCTCGAACCTGAGAATTTCTGCTGGAATTGTAGCTCATGTGTAGTCCGCGAACTCAGTCCGCGAACTCAAGGGGTTATGTCTGAAAAAAAAATTCGTGAACTTATTTTATATTACTAAGGGATGCTTTTGCAAACCGTGGATTTATAGTTCATGATTAATGATTCGAGTGAATCACATCGTTTTTGATTCAATTATGTCTCTTGTAGTACTTGAGATCTCATAGCAATTGAACAACTCTCTAACTAGTTTATTTGAGTCATTTGGACTAGTTATGGTGAAGAAGAAAATGGTTGATATAGACGTTATCATTTGGCTAACCATTTGGTTAACTAGTTGTGAACCAACAATTGTACACGTTTGGGTACGGTTATACAAACCCAAAATCGTCAAGTACATGTGTGTATGGCAAGCTAAGTTTTCGATCTAATGGTTGAGGAATATTAGCTTGTATCTAATCAGGTTTTCATCTAACGGTGAATATTGAATTCTTTGTTACTAAGCTAACATTGATTGCAAACCCTGATTTGAAGACTATATAAGGAGAACTCTAGCTATTGGAAAAACTAATCCCCACACACCTTTCTTGTGTGATACTAGTTTTCTCTAAGCTAGAGTCGATCTCCATTAACCCTTGAGTTTTCTCTCTGAACTCGGGTTAACGACTTAAAGACTTCATTGGGATTGTGAAGCCTGGCCGGTACTATTTTTGTCGTAGTTGTGTGTTCTGATCTTGCACTTTCTATCGTATGAGCACAATTGTTTTAATTGGCTTGAGATTCTATCTCCGATAGGCAAGATAAAAGTAGTCACAAAAAACTTCGTCTCATTGTTTGTGATTCCTCAATAATCTTCTTCGCTTAGTCGATTAAGTTTATTGTGAGGTGATTGATGAAACTGAGTTGTTCTTCGGGAATATAAGTCTGGTTTTATCGATTGGTTCATGTCCACCTTGATTTATCAAAAGACGGAACAAAACTTGTAGGTTCATTCGTGGGAGAAGAATTTATTTATTCCCTGTAGACTTTTCTGTGTGAGACAGATTTGTTTATTAAATTCTTCGAATTTGGGTCATACCAACTCTTGGTTGTGGGTGAGATCATCTAAGGGTATCAAGTACGCAGTATCCTGCTGGGATCAGAGGCTAATAGACGCATTTATGTGTCTAATTTGTCTTCAATGTTCGTATTGTTAGTACTCGTTTTCGTCCTTATTATGGTGTTTTTATGTTTGTGTAGGTGTTTTTGGAGGGATACACTTGTGTGGAAAAAGTTGCTCAAAAAGTGCTATTTGGACCCCCGGAGAAAAGTAATAAAGGCACCATCACTTTGGAT
Organism: Papaver bracteatum; assembly: GCA_023529315.1. Classification (NCBI taxonomy): domain Eukaryota; kingdom Viridiplantae; phylum Streptophyta; class Magnoliopsida; order Ranunculales; family Papaveraceae; genus Papaver; species Papaver bracteatum. Next base: position 2,172,162 of record JAJJWX010003498.1, read on the forward strand.
AAGGGGACCCACAGAGCATCTAGATGTTAAACGCACTCGAATTTTAGATTCAGGGCACCCATTTATCTTCCTCGTTTGAAACTAAAAAAGGGAGGGAAAACATGGTATTCTTCTGGCAGAATTTTCAATCGAAATTTTGACGTGTTTAAGGTGGACTCAATGGCTTAGTTTGTTTGGGTTTACTATATTTGATGAAACAATCCTGGAATGGGCCTTAGAATGGAACAGATTTGGCCGGATATTCGGGGAGAAGAAAACAGAGAAGTATGGTTTTTCACGGGTTTCTTTTTCTCTCCCCCGAGTTATCTTTTTGCTCTTGGGACTTGGCGTGTGTCCTCTGAGCGTTAGACATCATCTATGACGTTCAATCTTTAATTTTAGGAAGTTTCAACACATGCAGCAACGTGAAAAGGAATAAAAAGGAAATAATCCCGTGAAATAATATTTTCTTTACTGTGAGGATTTGGAATCGTTATTATGGGATACTTTGAAGCAGTTGTGTATATAAAGGGTCATCGTGCATCACATATGGGTTATGGAGTGAGAGGGGAGTCAACAGAAGGGTTTAGGATCGAGAGAAATTAAGTTGCATAGAAGACCCAGTTCTGCTGGTGAAGTAGGAGTCGAAGAACATAGTGCTGCCGAGAACTGTCGTTTCTTAACAGTATCTGCGACAGTTTTTCGTAACACTTGTTCTGAGCTTCGCAACAAATTTTGAACTTACATTGTAACCGTTTTTCTGTAACGTCTATACAGCGTTACTAAATTCTGGATTTAATTATTTTCTCTCTTTTGTACTTTTGTACACATTTTTTTGATCAATAAAAATTCTTTTGAGAGTGTCTACATCATGAGAAGTTAAACTCCCACACTGGGTCGACGGAGGAAGCCAACTTTAAACATGGGTTTATTTATTTATTTTTCTATATGACTTTTGCTCTTAATTTAATTGATTTATGATTCGATAAAATTAGTTGTGATTCAATTAGATAGGTTATGCTTTGTTTAGATAATCTATGCTTAGGGGATACAATTAATGTTTTGAGAATCTACTTTGGCAAAATAAGAGTCCGTGTTTTTATTCCTTGAGCTATAATTGGTGAAGAATAAATAATTGAATCTATTGATATAAATTCGGTGAAATCCTGAGTCCCCGCACATCTCTTCTTCTTGTGACAATTTTTGTATATATTTTTTATCTTATTTTAGTTTATTAAATCCTAAAATCAATTCCAGCGAGTCCGAGTGAACGACAACTCTACTACAAATTTCTACAACATTATTGATTCACATCAATTTTTGGCGTCGCCGACGCGTACTTGTGTATAGATTTGTTTTAGGTTTTTTTTATTATTTTTTCTCTCTTTTACGCCTTTGGTATTTTTTTTTATTCTTTCCAGATTTGGAGCGAAGCTACAAGGAAATAAAAAGTGCTACAAAAAGAAAGCATCGCCAAAGAAGGAAAGAAAAGGGGAGTCCAAGGAGTGAAGAAGATTTTGTAAAAATTTATTTGGACTTTATTTCTTTTTATTTTTAGAAACTGTAAATAGGGTTTCATAGTTGTAATTTTTCTTTTTCTTTTTGGACTTTATTTTTGGACATTGGACATTAATTTTTTTAAACCCTACGGAAGGGTAGTTTCAAATATAAACTGCACAGGGAAGGACGGTGATTACGATATCACCTCGGCCCCTAGGGTTCGTACATGACATAGGAGTCGTGTCCCGAGTCAACTTCAACGGTTCATCCCCTGTCTGGTACGGGAGGTAAGAATTCTAAACACCCGCGAATCCCCTATCAGCGGGTTTAATGGATGATTGTGTATGCATATATGTTGAGGTTTTGAAAACGGTCGCTTTAATTTCCTAGTAAAGGGCAAGGACTGGCCATACAAGATAAGGGTTCGGATTTCATCACCGTTCTCTTCTTGCCCGCCTTAGGAAAACGATACCAAATGCGAACCTAAGCCTAAAATACTGACTATAACGAGACCGATAGGGTAACGAGCTTAATAGGAAAGTCATTCGAAAAATATTGGTTACTCTTTTAAGCATACTTCGAAGTTCATGATGGTTTCTGTGAGTTGAATGCGTGACTGCGCCGCCTTGTAATGAGGTGATTCCTTGGGTATCAAAGCTCCACGCAGCTTCCCTCGCCTCTATTTAACTTACTTAAACTCGGATTGATTCCAGAGGGGTCTACTTAAATTGTAACAAATTCCTTTTCGAAGGATTAGAAGCTGGTCTAGAAACAATCTAAGTGGAGCCATCATGCTTTTTGTTTGCTAGAAATCAGTAGGTTTGTTGTGGTCGAGTCAGCCTTGTTTGTGTTTGTGTAGAATTCCCTTGCAGTTAGGATGTCTAATTGGTATTATAATAGCCATCACAACGAATATGAATATCCAACTGAACAATATGGACATTACTCTTTTTATGACCATAGTGTGAATAGTGGTTGGGAACGCCAATCTTTTGAAGGTTATGGGTCATACCATGGTGAGCCCAATTACTATCCACACGTGCATCAGTCTTACGAGCAGGAATATTATAATACTAGTTCTTCGTTTCAAGAAGATACAATCAAACTATTAAAAAGTAGTCCTTTTTATGATCCTTCTGTTCCTACTCCTTCTTTAGAAGAGTCCCTCAGGAAGTTAACTGAGTCGACACGTAAGTTAGCTGAGATGAATGGTATAGTTATGGACGAAAAAACTACAATAATGAGTGAACCTTCTTTAGAAGATACCCTCAAACGGATAGCTGAGACGAATGAAAAAATTGCTCGAGATAATATGAATTTCCAACAGAGTATTCCCAGTTTCACCCTTGAAAATGAGGATAGCTACTATTCACCTAATCTAGATGATGAGGATAGAATTGGAGACACTAATTTTTTAGATGAGGTTCAACCATTTTCATGTTATTATGATGATTATAGTGTCGATGAAGAATTTGAAATAAATAGGCATAGTGATCAGGAATTTGTTACTCTAATTGACCTTAATAATGATAATGATTCTAGTTCAAATCCAAATAATTTTAACAATTATTCACCTATTCAAAAGGATGAGGATTTGACTAGAGATACCACCATTTTAGACGATGTAATATTTCCTTTTGATTGCGAAGCCAATGATGGTTTAGAGGAACGAGTATATTTTGAGTCTAGCGATTTAGAAAAAATAGACTTAGAAAAAGAAAATGAACTCGTAGAGATGAGTGAGGATGTACCTGACTTAGAAGAATCAATTGACCATTTTCAGGAATCATATGACCTTGAAATTAGGGAAGTTGTGACTAGTCTTTTTAGAGACACTAAAAACTCTAAGTTTGGGGGTGATTATCATTCTCCATGTGTTTTAACTCTTAAAAAATTCCCTAACTTGGGACTTGACATATGTGCCTCAACCATTTTAAAAGATTATCTTCATACACTTTTTCATGAACCTAGTTGTGTCCATAAAGAAGTTCAGTTGTTAGAAACACATCCTATGGTTGATGTGGTTAACCCAGGCTATGATACCACGATTGACTTTGTTTTCCCACCAAATATGTTTCAACCAAATGTGGGAACTTATGAATTTCAGATGTGTCAGTTATTAAGTTTTGATGCTAAACCTAATTACTTTAGAAAATTAGGGTCGACACATTTGCTTAAGAATGACCACTACTGTGGTCAACTGTGTGAGTCAAGTATGATTGACTTAGAGGATCCCCAGTTATTCAGGTTATTGTTATGTGCTACTAAGTTCTTAATTAAGTATTTCCAGACTCTATAACCTGATCTTCAGGATCCTGCCTTTGAGGAAATCCAGCCGATGAAAGCTTTTTATCTAGACCCTTTTATAGAGCCTGAACCCGAACCACAACTAGATGTAGTTGTCTTAAACAAAAAAATAGATAAGGGTGTGTTGGATTTCTTCCACGTCTATTGCAGTTTCCTCTTCTTGTGGGAAACACTTTTTGATCCAGATGACCCACAGTTATTCCTGCTACTGCTATATGATTCTTCGAGGTGAATAATCTCTTCCATTGTCTGGATGAAGACTTTAAACTTAGCACTTCTTGGGAGGTAACCCAATATTCTTGCAACATGGTAATATCTTTCCTAACTCTTTTATTCAAGTGGTAACAGTTTCTCCTTGTTCATGCTTTTAATTTCATCTTTAGAACATTGAGGACAATGTTAGATTTAAGTTTCGGGGTTAGGAAGAACTTTTTAGTTGCACTTTTGAAACTTCTAGCATCACATGGTATCCGGTTAGCTGAGTTTACATAATGTTTCTCACCGAAAAGATAGAAATTGGAATGATAGGGATAACAACCTATTGAGACATTAGAGAAAAAGACATTGAGATCCTTGAAATTCAGGAGAGAACTTGTTCCTTTTAGAGGGTAACCGTGATGGACCTAACCATCCATGATGGAAAGGCAAGTAGGTCAGGAAATGCCAGAAAGACAAAGCAACCTCACAATGTAGTCTTAGTTACTGGATTACGACTCTCTCTCAGTAGAAACTTATCATCATCAACAAACGGAGCGACATAAAAATCTATGAAGAAAGTTGAAGACGTTTAAGTTTTAGAAGCAACAATAGAAAATCAGAATTAAAAAAAAAATAAAAAAAAATCAAGGGTTACAAGAAGTTATAAGAGCAAGAAAAATCAAACGATATAAGTTGTTGAAGTTGATGATACTAAGACATTACAAGTTGCGAAGATCCAAGTGTTAAATTCCTTCTGTGATGGCCATGTAATATTTTGTTTTGTAATTTTTGTTTCAAAAAAAAAAGAAAAAATAGAAAATAGAAAATAGAAAAATACATACATATATAAAAAAAAAATCATCATTACGTTCTTTTGTGTTTAATAAGTCCATAGGAAAGTAGAAATTTTTATGTCAAGCAAGAAATCGAAGAGAAGAGTTAATTGTCAAGGTTTTACAAGGTTCAAGAGTTTATCATCAACAGTTGAAGCCGAAGAAGACGTTGTTTCTACTGAGCACTATGAGAGAGTCGAATAAAGATACATTTGGTTGCTTTGTTAGTCCGCTTTCAATCTGGCACAAGATCTTTATAGCACTGGTTTAACTCATCACACGTAATTAGTCCAGCTGTGTAGCAGATGTCCCTCTCATCTTTTCTCTCTCCTAATCTAATCCAGCTGTAAATCAGCGGACGTATCTTACAATGTTTATCTAGCTGTGTAACGGATATGTCTTTATCTAGCAGTGTTGCGGATGTGTCTCCCCTTTTCTTCAGTCAACTTTAGAGATGGCACCTTTAATTTCTCTGGCATTCTAGTCACTTGGAGATAGGTTGAGAATTTGTATGTCCTCATAGATCTTTGGATACTTGTGACCAATTAGAAGTACAGGTTTTGTGGGTACACCTCTAGTAAACCCTCCGGAGACAACACTCTGCCACTAGGGCCACCTAGCGGTTTAATGGCTTGCTGCACGTGCTAAGTGTAGTCATTTTATTTTCTAGATTAGATTTGCTCGGGACTAGCAAATAATAAGTTTGGGGGTATTTTATAGACGCATTTATGTGTCTAATTTTTCCTCAATGTTCCGTATTGTTAGTACTCGTTTTCGTCCTTATTATGGTGTTTTATGTTTGTGTAGGTGTTTTTGGAGGGATACACTTGTGTGGAAAAAGTTTCTCAAAAAGTGCTATTTGGACCCCCGGAGAAAAGTAATAAGGGCACCCTCACTTTGGATAAGGGCACCCACAGAGCATCTAGATGTTAAAGGCTCTCGAATTTTAGATTCAGGGCACCCCTTTATCTTCCTCGTTTGAAACTAAGAAAGGGCGGGAAAACATGGTATTCTTCTGGCAGAATTTTCAATCGAAATTTTGACGTGTTTAAGGTGGACTCAATGGATGAGTTTGTTTGGGTGTACTATATTTGATGAAACAAGCCTGGAATGGGCCTTAGAATCGAACAGATTTGGCCGGATATTCGGGGAGAAGAAAACAGAGAAGTATGGTTTTTCATGGGTTTCTTTTTCTCTCCCCCGAGTTATCTTTTTGCTCTTGGGACTTGGCGTGTGTCCGCAGAGCGTTAGACATCATCTATCACGCTCAATCTTTGAGTTTAGGAAGTTTCAACACATGCAGCAACGTGAAAAGGAATAAAAAGGAAATAATCCCGTGAAATAATATTTTCTTTATTGTGAGGATTTGGAAGAGTTATTACGGGATACTTTGAAGCAGTTGTGTATATAAAGGATCATCGTGCATCACATATGGGTTATGGAGTGAGAAGGGAGTCAACAGAAGGGTTTAGGATTTAGAGAAATTAAGTTGCAGAGAAGACCCAGTTCTGCTGGTGAAGTAGGAGTCGAAACAGATTTTTCATAACACTTGTTATGAGCTTTGCAACAGATTTTGAACTTACATTGTTACAGTTTTTCTGTAACGTCTATACAGCGTTACTAAATTCTAGATTTAATTATTTTCTCTCTTTTCTACTTTTGTACACATTTTTTTGAGCAATAAAAATTCTTTTGAGAGTGTCTACATCATGAGAAGTTAAACTCCCACACTGGGTCGACGGAGGAAGCCGAACTTTAGACATGGGTTAATTTATTTATTTTTCTATATGACTTTTGCACTTAATTTAATTGATTTATGATTCAATAAAATTAGTTGTGATTCAATTAGATAGGTTATGCTTTGTTTAGATAATCTATGCTTAGGGGATACAATTAATGTTTTGAGAATCTACTTTGGAAAAATAAGAGTCCGTGTTTTTATTCCTTGAGCTATAATTGGTGAAGAATAAATAATTGAATCTATTGATATGAATTCGGCGAAATCCTAAGCCCAATGAATCTCTCTTCTATTTATTATTTTATTTAAACCTTTTAATTTAGTCTTAACAACATCCGAGAGAACGAATCTTTAATTACTACTACAGAAACTCAAAAAAACCTTAAATCAGGGGCGTAGGAGCATAAATGTACCTTGGATCAGTGTGAGATTGGTTGGGGTTCAACTTCAGTCCAGACCGAAGTTAATTGGTAGTAGGCTAGTGATTGTAGCGGCTTAATACAGTGTATGTTTAATCTGTACTAGGTCCCGGGGGTTTTCTGCATTTGCGGTTTCCTCGTTAACAAAATTCTGATGTCTGTGTTATTTCTATTCCGCATTATACTTTGTTATATAATTGAAATAATACAGGTTGTGCGTTGTTCAATCGATTAGAATATCCGACCTTATTGGTTGTTGATTTAAATCGATTGACACTTGGATATTGGTCTTTGGTACCATCCAAGTTATCTCTCTTTGATTTGGCTCGTGAATCATATTTTCTTGAGTAAATCAAATAGAGAGATTGAGATAATAACTCCTTGAGTATTTTCTATTGATTGAGTCTTGTTGATTCTTTAGAAAACAACCCGGAGTTGTCCATACAGATTGCTAATCGAAATATTGGGTGAGGTTGTTAGATCCCCGCATTTTCAACTTGTGTTGAGCATATTTAGTCAAATTAATCATGGTTCGCTTATGGTTAATTTGATTGAATATTTCTTTTCGGATTCGAAACTCATACTTGTATGATATTTGTTGATTCCAAAGAAATCATTTTTTTCTTTTGAAATTAAGGTCGCTCTTGTTGTTCTTTCGGGAATGACATTTTATGGGGGTGAGTTCTTTTGAACTTGTGCTTAATTGCCAAATCTTTGTGGGGAGTGCGGCTGTGGAATATTATAGGGGTTATGTTGTATCTTTATAGACTCCTTGATGAATGTATTTAGCTTCGGCTTTACGATTGCATCTAAACAAGATGATATACATTTACCTTTGGTCATGAAATGTCTCTTACGGAAATTTCATTAGGATCCTGTTATTGTACCTTTGCCAATTTTATTGACAAAAAGGGGGAGAATTAATATATAGTTCACACTACAAATACATATGGTTTTCAAATCATTATGTAAGGGGGGGTGGTTTCCATGTGAGATGGAGTATTGACTAAGAGGGAGTGAAGTATCACCATACTATTGTTGTTAAAGTCGTGATGCAATTGGACTTTGACGCTGTGTAATGATACTATGACATTGTATAACAATGATTGAGAACTCTTGTTTTCTCATTGTTATACCTATAAATTTTCAACAATGATGATGCTAAACTTACAACCTTTGGGGTCATTGGAGTACTTGGCAGTGACGAAGATTTCGTGTAATGTTGAAGATTAGACGACATGTGGAATATGAGCTACAAAGTTTATTTATATATTTTTTTAATTCCATATGTATAAATAGTTTTGCTACTAAAATTTACAAAGGGGAGATTGTTAGAGCACTGCTCGGTCAAACTCGCATGCATTGTTATCTCAAGCATGTTTGTCAATGTTAGTGATCAAAACTATAAAGTCTTGATTTCTAGTCTACTATATCTAAGGTCTTGGACTAGGATAGAAAGTGTAGTTGAGATCAAGAACTCCATGGCGATGATTATACAAGACGAAGGACTATTCAAGGAACTAGTGGATCTTCATCGACTAAAAGGTATGTGGAGACTTTAACTTATCTATCACTCAAAATTCTATCTACTCTATCTCCTATCTTGAGACAAAAGTCGTATTACTATATAGACTAAGATTATACCACATGAGGTATTTTGAGTTGAGTAAATCTTGCTTATTTATTTCTCGAAATACGTGTTGGTAAAGCTTTCGCTTTAGCCAAGTTCATCTTTACCTAGTGACGAAAGTCATGTTATGTTTCAATTATTTTGGAAATCGCTCTGGCGAGAAATAGTTTGTGAATAACAACTATATAAAGCCCTCTGAGAATGTTTCAATGATTTAAATGAGAGTTTAGACATTATAACCATTGGAGGATATAAGCATTGTTATGGAAACACATATATGTATAAGTCCTTATTGCTTGAACCAAAGTTTGCGAACATTGTTGATTAAGTGAGACCGAAGCAGCACGTGAACTTCAGTTCGCGAATCCAGTCCACGAACTGGCATAGTTCTCGAACTCGAGAATTTCTACTGGAGTTTGTGAACTCCGTCCGCTAACCCAGTCCGCGAACTTGAGTAGGTTATGTCTAAAAACGATGTTTGTGAACTTATCTTAATAAACTAAGGAATGATATTGCAAACCGTGGCTTTATAGTTCATGAATCGATTCGAGTGAATCACATCATTTTTGCTTCAATTGTCTCTTGTGTAGTACATAAAGATCTAAGCAATTGAACAACTCTCTAACTAGTTCATTTGAGTCATTTGGACTAGTTATGGTGAAGAAGAATATGGTTGATATGAAAGTTATCATATGGATAACCATTTGGTTAACTATTGTTGAACCAACTAATATACAAGTTTGGGTACAATTTTCACAAGCCTACAAACGTGCATTTCATGTATGTGTAACAAGCTATGTTTTCGATCTAATGGTTGATAAATAATAGCTTGAATCTAATCAGGTTTTTATCTAACGGTGAATATTGAATGCTTTGTTACTAAGCTAACATTGATTGCAAACCCTGATTTGAAGACTATATAAGGGAGAACTCTAGCAACTTAGAAACCTAATCCCCACACATTTTGTGTGATACTAGTTTGCTAAGCTAGAGTCGATTCTCCTTTAACCTTTGGTTTTATTCTTCTAAAACCAGGTTAATGACTTAAAAACTTCATTGAGATTGTGAAGCCAAAGCAATACTACTTTTCTTGTAGTTGTGTGATCTGATCTTGTTGTTTCTATCGTACGAGTACAATTGTAATAATTGGCTTGAGATTTCTATCTCCGATAAGCAAGATATAAAAGTAGTCACAAACACTTTGTCTCATCGTTTGTGATTCCTCAATAATTTTCTTCGCTGCGTCAATTAAGTTTATTGTGAGGTGATTGATAAATCTGAGCTGTTCTTCGGGAATATAAGTCTGGTTTTATCAATTGGTTCATGTTCACCTTGATTTATTAAAAGACATAACAAAACTCATAGGTTTATTCGTGGGAGACGAATTTATCTATCCTTGTAAACTTTTCTGTGTGATACAGATTTGTTTATAAAAAAGTATTCGACTTTGGGTCATAGCAACTCTTGGTTGTGGGTGAGATCAGCTAAGGGAATCAAGTGCACAATATCCTGCTGGGATCAGAGGCGTAGGAGCATAATTGTACCTTGGATCAGTGTAAGATTGATTGGGGTTCAATTACAGTCCAGATCGAAGTTAGCTTGGAATAGGCTAGTGTATTTAGCGGCTTAATACAGTGTATGTTTAATCTGGACTAGGTCCTGGGGTTTTTCTTCATTTGCGGTTTCCTCGTTAACAAAATTCTGGTGTCTGTGTTATTTCTTTTCCGCGTTATATTTTGTTATATAATTGAAATAATACAGGTTGTGCGTTGTTCAATCAATTAGAATATACGACCTCTTTGGTTGTTGATTTAAATTGATTGACACTTGGATATTGGTCTTTGGTACCATCCAAGTTATCTCTCTGTGATAAAGACTTGCAAATTCTATTTTCTTGAGTATAGATCAAACTGAGAGATTGTAATAATCACTCCTTGAGATATTTTCTATTGATGAGTCTGACTGTCTAGTTGATTCTCTAGAAAGTAACTCGGAGTTTGTCCATACAGATTGCTAATCGAAATATTGGGTGTGGTTGTTAGACCCCCGCTTTTTCAAAAATAACGGAAACCCTCGCACCTGGAAGAAAATTTGGAAGCTTGATACAATGCCTAGAGTCCAACTGCTCCTATGGAAAGTCTTGCATGACATTCTACCAGTGAACCACAATCTGAACAAGAAAATTAGAGATATCTCTCCTTTATGTCTGCTGTGTAAAAAAAATAAAAATGAAACAACTTTGCACTTGCTTCTTGAATGCTCTTTCAGCAGAGCCGTTTGGTTTGGAATGGGAATTACTCACCCAACTTTGCACAGAAGTTTTGGCTCTCTAGAAGGCTGGTTTCTCTCTTGGTTTGACAATTTTAGACAAGGAAACTGTCCAGAATTGACTCTCCCGGAGGTTTGTGCAACCACCTGTTGGGGTATTTGGAAAACTAGGTGTTCATACACCTTCCAGGGACAAAAACCAAACCCGGTTTCTACAATAGAGATGGTCAGAAACCAATTAAGGGGCCAACAAAAAAAATTAAAAAATAGTATACCGTTATCAAAAACCCATCAATAACCCAGAGAGATACCCTGCAACTGGAAGTCTTAAAACCAGTTTTCACTTTTAGTATCCAGGTGGTAATCAACAGGGAGGAAGAAATAGCAGCCATAATTCTAGTCTCTACTGATGAAAAACATCTTATCACAGGGACAACAGGGGTCGTCTTCTGCAAAACAGGAAACTCAGGCAAAGCCACTTCAGTAGGAGTAATAGCGGCCCTCCTAGAAGCAAAAAAGAACAAATGGAAGGACATCAAACTGGAGATTGATGATGGCAAAATCAGAAGACGGTTAAACAAGATACTGCAAATGGAGGAAGCATCTACAGAATTTCCTATTTTAAATACTACAACGAACTTAATTTACTACTTTAATTCGCTCATATGTAATCTCTCTGAAAGGCCACACAGGCCAGACTTATGTGTTCGTGCACAAAATTTTCGCAAATCGCCCTATGATGGGTAAAGATTGGGAAGAAGTTATGCCTGGAAACAATCTTATGCTTTCTTGCAAAGCAAAGTGGGTGACTTTCAGCCCCACCTAGTTTTGCTTTTTAATATATTTTGCTTTTCAAAAAAAAATAAAAAATATTGCCCTTAGTTTTTTGGGGGAAAATATAGTAGAAATCTCGGAGCGCATTTTGGACGCGTAAGGTATGGGAGCTATTTTGGAACCATAAGTATTGTGATACTAGAAAAGGAGGTCAATTTTTATAATTAGATTAGAAGCAAAAGAATTTGTTCGGCACAAAGTTAACTATTTGTTTTGCTTTTTAATGTTATCAAACAAATAACCTCTTATTACTCTTACCCAAACTTTGGTAGGTTACTCGTAAGTCATTTTAAGTGGTTAGTAGATAGCAACATTACCTCGGTCATAGCCAACTGGGGTTAGGGTCGAACTCTCAAGTTGTAAGGTCAGACGTTCGAATCCCGCCAGGGATCTTGTTAAAAAAAAAAAAAAAAAAAACAGACAAGAAAATTTACGTCATATAATGACTATCTTTAGCCTATTTCCAGCAAAATAATCCGCGACCACAACGAGCCACACAAGTCTAAAATCCTAAGGCTAAATGTTCTACAATTACATATATACACAGAGGCGACTATCTAGTATATTCTTGCCCAAAATTCCACTACAATATTGTCTCTTTTCTTCACTTGCACAGAACCTACAAATTAGAAAATAAAGTTTAGTTTTTTAACGGCTTCTTCAAAAATCCACTTCTTCAAGAAGTTGGGTACATTCTTGGACTTTTAAATCTCTTCTGCTTACTTTCTTTTTAACTTTTATTTGTGGTTTCGAATTTTTAATATGGATTTTTTAATGCAGCAATAGCAGCTGGAACCTCTGAAAAATATGTGCAGCTTCAATGCATTGAATTTTCCACTCGGATTTAGAATGCATGCCAATTGGGCTAGCTAGCTATCAGAAGTTAAGCTTTTGTGAGCACACTTTAGCTAGATGAGTGTTGATAGAAAATTCAATGCAAAACGTAAGGGCCAAGGTGTGTTGATTGCGTTACAATTGGGTCGCGGATCAAGAAGATGAGCATTTCAAGTCGACCAAGTATGCTCATATATGCTTCAACAGCCAGCTGAAGGGATAAATACGAATTTGCTAATAAATACGAATTTGGACTTACTAAAATACCTTACTGAATCGGTCGCTCAGTCAATTTTTTAAGAGCGAACATTATGGACTCGGGAACAACAACAGCCAATGTTTGAAAGACTAGCATTGAGAGTGGATGGTGAGATTTTCTGTAAGGTGCTGTTGTTTAGATTTGGTGCTAGCATTTCAAAACAATTCTGTAAAATACAAATTATGAGGGAATATGAAATTATGTGTACTAAAATTGCTTACAGGCCATTTGGTAAAACTGGAATACCAGAAGGAAGTAATGTGTTTGAAAGTGTTACTTTGAGAGCACCACAATAGAGGACTTTAATATCGATTATCCTACCATCCGGATCTTTACATTTCCCTCCGAAAGCATTGTTATTTCTTTAGCATCACACGTTCCAAAAGATAGCATAAACTGTATTTAACCACAATCTCTTTTGATCTCCCCTAAAGCGACAGTATGACCAGGCCATAATCATTTGAATTGTCATTGAAGGTTGCCCATTCAATCTTGAAAGATTTACTAAAGTCTTGCTAGAGTTTTTGAGTTTCCGTACACTACCTCTTCTATTCAGCATTTCTGTTGTGGGAGAGAGTTAATCCTGAAAGACTCCTTGGCTGGAATGTTCTGTCCCCAGATGAGTTTTTCCTTAACAGTAGGATCATTAGAATTGCTATCTGCTTATAACATTCTTAGGTGTTATATGCTTGAGCTGGTAAAATAAGCTTGTTCTTGAGTCATTAATGGTAAGAGCTGGAGGCACTCCTAACTGTTGTATAAGCTCCAACAACTCCACCCGCTCAACGCGATAATTGATCATGTCAGCTATGCACGCTTTTTTTTTCGTGCTGATAGTTTATAAACAACCGGATATTTCTCCGTAACATTAGAGTTCCCATTCCAAATATCAAGCCAAAACTAAAGTGAATGGACTGCCCATTACCTACGTGCAAAGAAGTGTAAGCCTCACGTACATCATTACACTTCAGAATTCCTTTCCAGAGCCCTTTCCCTTGTGGTTTGGTGTTTATACTTGGAATCAAGAAATTTGGAATGTCCACAAAGCTTGTTTCTCAGACCCAAACCTCCACAACCATTTTACTTGAAGCGCTTGACTTGTTTTCTTTAAATGTGAAAGTTTGAATTTTATCATGGAGTCTGAATTTTCTTCCAGATGCTTTGATGTTTGACGAATTGAACTGACCATTTCTGTCACTCTGTGAGCTGCGTTGCACCATGTCGTGCTCTTGTGAAATGACTCCTCTTTCTTCAGGTCACCACTAACTTCCAAAATGAAAAATGGAAAAGTTCCTGGATTTGAACTTTAAGGTGTTCCAACTTTCAGTTGTAGTGAATGATGAACGGTGTCACAGATGGACCTCGAATGGAAATTTATGCGAAGTACTTTTGGATTGGAACGTTTCATGGCCACAGTATTATATTGCAGCTCTTCCATTCAAACGTTTCTCCCCAGGTTTAAGCTGTCGGTACAGAAAAAGATACGTATTAGAGTAAGAAAAGGTAAAAGAGGAACAAGAGAAAAGTACGAATTACAAATAATTTGTGAAAGACTTGAGCAAAAAATGGACGAGGAGTGCTTCAGCTTCACCAAGAAAAAGAAAAAATATGCTGCAGTTATAAGCTCATGTGCCGACATGGTGTACACCACACACTTGCTTTAAAACCAAAAGCTAGGTCAAGGTGAATCATTGTTACCTATCCAGTATGCCCCAGTTAGCTTCAGTTCTTTCAATTAGCTTCTGCAGCCACCGCTCCACATGGTGATCCAGCAACAATCTCTATCTTGACATTGATCCATAACGCATAGTCAATGCAAGGTCAATATTGAGCTACTAAAGCAAGGGCCTGGAGAATATGAAGCATTGTGCATAAATACAGATAATGAACATCGTATGCCAACCTTGTTTGAAGCGTATACATCATGCAGCTGGGGCATCATCTGGGTGCATGTATCTGAAATATCACACTTGTGCTCTATACTGATCCCTGCAGAAGACTTTCAATGTTCACTGGCACAGTCACCAGCGAATCTTGCGAAGCCCCATTTTCCACCTAAACATGAAAAGATGAGTTTGTCATTAGTCACCATCATTGGCCACCAAAGCACAACCAAATTCAAAACAAAATAAAGAGGAAAATTGAAAGCCCCTTTAAAGCAAATGAGATAAAACAAAGTAAGAAACAGAAGATGGATATATGGATACCTGGAGTATGAGCAGGAAGAACAACCAAAAAGATTTATACAATCCCCAGGTTGAACAAAATGAGTTAAAGCAGGCCAAACAAGTCCAGTTCTGTTGGAATTTGGAAATGAAACTTTGGAGATATACGAGCATAGTTGTGTTGCTCGTATAGAGCTCCTAGGAAGCAAGACTAACTCTTAAACTCTCACAAACTCTTAATCTTATTAATCACTTCTTGCTTCTTACAATTACAAATGATACTACACATGCCTATTTATAGGTTCACTTACTTCTCTAGATAGTTCTATCTAGACTCTTCTTTACACTCTCATTACACCCTTATCTAGAGGGAATATTCTAGAGTATAATACCAAGGATAAGTATGAAGGAGTTTATCCTTCACATGTTTCATACTCTCTTATCTAAAGAGAATACTCTAGAATCAACAAGGATAAGTATGGAGAAGTTTATCCTTCACATGTCTATTTTGACTAATACTTATCTATTCTAACACATGACTAATTTGACTTGTAGAATTCTCTACACAATTCTACACTAATATAGACAACTCTAAATTACAAATTACAATTTCCAATTTCCAACATCCCCTCCTAATTTGTAATCTCCTTTTCATAGTTTCGATCTTCACCCAATTTCTCGTTCATTCTTCACTTCTCATGCTCGTGGTCGCGTCTAACATTTCTTCGCATCGACATCGTATCGTTCTCTCGTAGTGTCTCCTTAGCTCTCGTCTTTCATCCTCTTTTCTTCCAGCTAGCCTATCTTTTCTGCTAGCCACTAAGTGGGTGCGTTCCCACCGTCTCGGCCTTCACTCGGCCTGGCCTTTACGCGGCCTTCTCTTAGCCTTCACTCGGCTTTCCTGTAGCCTTCACTTGGCTACTCTCGTCACGAGTAGAGGATTAGCATCTCGTGAAAACATGGCTTTTCTCATGCCATGTACGAAAGTGCACTCTTTTCCACATGCACTCCCTTCTCTTTTCTCTTAACTCACTTTAATTTCATGGAGACTCTTTTACATATCAAAACTATTTAACTTAAACTGGACCTTCACACGAGCAATATCTTCTTCCTTAACATTTTTTTTTTTTTTATTTTCATATTCTCAAAATTCATTTTACATAGACATGGGTGATAACTTTCATACGGGATCCAAAACAAACAATGAAAACTCAACACTTTGTATAGTTGAGAATCATACCTTCACTATCGCGTTTGCTTTAAACTCTACAAGCATTTTTATTCGCGCAGCTTACACGCCCCCATATGGATCGAACCTCCGCTCTGATACCATGTTGGAATTTGGAAATGAAACTTCGGAGATATACGAGCATAGTTGTGTTGCTCGTATAGAGCTCCTAGGAAGCAAGACTAACTCTTAAACTCTCACAAACTCTTAATCTTATTAATCACTTCTTGCTTCTTACAATTACAAATGATACTACACATGCCTATTTATAGGTTCACTTACTTCTCTAGATAGTTCTATCTAGACTCTTCTTTACACTCTCATTACACCCTTATCTAGAGGGAATATTCTAGAGTATAATACCAAGGATAAGTATGAAGGAGTTTATCCTTCACATGTTTCATACTCTCTTATCTAAAGAGAATACTCTAGAATCAACAAGGATAAGTATGGAGAAGTTTATCCTTCACATGTCTATTTTGACTAATACTTATCTATTCTAACACATGACTAATTTGACTTGTAGAATTCTCTACACAATTCTACACTAATATAGACAACTCTAAATTACAAATTACAATTTCCAACAAGTTCTTGGTCTTTCGTTAGTTTCCTTAACTGCAACTACTACAACTTCGACAGTTCTTGGTCTTTGTTTCCCTCTGCTAATTCAATCCATGTTGAACATTTGTTCATGGAGAAGGTTGCTAAATTCACTACTGCTAAGCTATGTTGTAAAAGGCGCTAGGCAAGGCGAGGGTCTTTTATTTAGAAAAAAACCACAATTAGATATAATTTGGCACCTGTGAGCCTTTTTTTGCCAGGCGCCAGCCTTGTGCCTAGTGAGCCTTTGGCGCTTAAGCGCCAAAGGCGCTAGCCTTTTACAACATAGCTGCTACGTAGTTTTGGCATATTGGTCTGCAGTTCAATCCATCTACATTCTCCATCAAACTTATGATTCTCCATTTCTCAAATAACCTCATGACAGTAGAAAACTATGATGAAATGAAAAAATAAGCAACCAAACACAAAGTTGTATTTGAACAAAACACATAAGTGGATCTTTCATTAATGGAAAAATTAAACCATCCACAATGGAATCGTAAACAACTTCTCCAATTCATGATTTCATTTATTTGTTGCAATTTCTTTTCCAGCCTTTTACATCCAGATTACTTATGAATGAAAAATGAAAAACAAAAACAAAAAGAAATCATCCCATTTCATAGTCGAGAGAGCGTTGAACAGATCTTAGGAGACGCCTTGGATCGGCTAGGAAGAAGAACTTGTGAAACAGTGATCGCTCAAAGGAGTCCAAGTAGATTTACACTTTGAGAGAAAAAATCATTATGACTTGTTTTTGGTGGTGATGATGCCACTGAACCACCACTAACTTCTGACATAATTTTGTTGTTGCCGTTGATGATAACCAGAAAAATGAAGTTGATAGACGAGGGAGAGGGGGCAGTTTTAGGGTTCCTTTTTTTCCTTTTTCTGCTCAAATTAGAAGCACTCAAGCTGCTTATAAGGGCTAGAGATCCGCCCGTCAAGATTAGGTTTGAGTTACAATCGTTGGTTTCATTGATCTAACGACTGTAACATACTCTATGCCTGACCGTATTTTATGGAATCACATGCGGGTTATAGACGACCGTGAATATTGATAAAAGTATATGGGCTTCCAACTCAAAACCGATTGGCAATGAGTGGAGTGGCTCCACACCTTATATATTAGGATCATAAGGAGGTAGTAAGCAATGTGAGACTAAGATGTGACTAAGACTTTCCTTAGTCTCCACTTAGTCTCCATTAAATATTTATATTTTCGTTTTGATCATCTAAATTAGAAATGCAAATGCATATATGAAATACACCAAAGGCTGTCCAAAGTGTTGATTTTAGTTTGAAATCGTTTTGGAAGCTCTTTCGAAACCATAAGTCATCTGGCGAATGACAATCTTTAAGCTATTTCCAGTCCAGTAATATAATCCGCGACCACAATGAGTCTAAAAGTGCATTTAGGTGGGCAGTGGGCACAATTGATAGTGCAATGGGCATCGATCTTATTATCAGCACTATTTTCCTAAGGCTAACATCTCAAATGATGAGAAACGGAGTACTCGATTAATGGGGCGGCATAGAGAATTTTTGTTCTATAATTACATACACAGAGAGGACTACAGTATTTCTCGTTTCTTCACTAGCACAGAACCTACAAAATAGATAAGAGATTTTTAACGACTTCTTCAAAAATCCACCTCTTCAAGAACTTCGATATATTCTTAGACTTTGGAATAGCTTCTTCTTTCTTTCTTTCTTGTATTTTGTTTATTCGTGGTTTTGAATTTTTACTATGGATATTTTTATGCAGCAATAGCAGCTGGAAGAACCCCTGAAAAATATGTGCAGCTTCAATGCATTGAATTTTCCACTTGGATTTAGAATGCTTGTCAATTAGCTAGCTAGCTATAAGAAGTTAAGTTTTTATGAACACACTTTAGCTAGATGAGTGTTGATAGAAAATCTATCCAATGCAAAACGTAAGGGCCGGGGTGGTGTTGAATGCCTTACAATTGGGCCGAGGATCAAGAAATCAAGAAATGACCGATTTCATGTGCGTTTACAAATAGTCCGATCAGCTCTCATGTAGAAAATTCAATGACCCTCAAATACTTACTCATGTAGATTCCTTTCATTATTCATTGATGAGCAAAATCCCAGACCAGCTCTAAGAGCGTGGAAACTTAAGTTTGGACAGATCAAAAACAATCCATAATCCTACAAACCAATAAAAGGAATCCAAAAAGAAAAAAATGTGCTTGCAGAATATGGGGTTAAGCACATGATCTCATGAATAACAATGCAAATTAAATCAGAAAACAGAAATCACTACACTACAACCAAATTAACGAACAGAGATAAGTTCAACATCGATTGCATTCGAAGAGATGCATTTCTTCAACATCAAAGAAGTAGATCAGAATCATACACAACTTCTCCGAATCATGATTTCACATACGTAACTAACTCAGTAAAACATAACTCATTTGTCCGTCCGCGACAGTTTCTTTTTCTCTTCTTCAATTTCTCTTACGGCCTTTTACATCCCGACTATACATCAGATTTTCATGAATTCATGTGTATGTCTCAACAGCAACCAGTTACCGTTTGATGGAGTACACCTAGATTTACATTTTGAGAGGAGATATCATAATGCTGCTTGTTGGTGGTGATGCAGATGCTAATGAACCATCACCGCTAGCTTCTGGCATGATTTTGTTGTTGTTGCCGTTGATGATAGCCTGAAACGTAAATAGATGAGGGAGAGGGAGCTGTTTTTAGGGTTCCTTCGTTTACATCTCTGCTCAAATTGGAACTTCCCAAGGAAAACTGTTTTCAACTAATAACTTATAAGAGTTGGGGATCCACCCGTAAAATTTAGGGTTGAGTTTTTATTATTTGATCCAACGATCGTAACGTACTTGTGCCAGACAATACTTGCCGAATCATACGTGTGTTATGGACGGCTAAATAAGCAAAAACCGTTGTTGCTTGAACTCTTTTGGTGCTAGCATTTCAAAAGCAAAAACCGCATAATACAAAAGGCTTTACGATGGAATATGAAATTTTATTTTATGTATCCGAAATTTCTTATACGCATATTTGGTATTTGGTAATGACATTTTCTTACTCATTTGTGGTGTTATGCGAGCATCTATATTCTAGGATATGCTCAAAAACTAATATATTCTAGGACGCTTCATTAACTCGAGGTAAAAGACCGCAAATTCCTTATACGCAATTTCATCCAAGTGTAGTTGACTCTCCCCTACTTTTCTTTCTATGCTCTTCTTCTTAGCTCCGACTCTGTCAACAAGTTGTTGCCATATTCGTGGACTAAGATGATGGGCTTGATGGATGTTAGAATACGGGCATCTAACTCAATATCGGGCTTGATGGATGTTAGAATACGGGCATATAACTCAATATCAATTGGCAATGAGTGGAGAGGCCATAAGGGATTATAAACCACATGATCTTAGATTGCCAACAATATGGGACTATTAATCTCAATACACCTTGGGTCTAACACGTGGAAAATTAATCGGGTGACGCGGAGTAAGAGTGCGGTCAAATGACTCGACACAAATAGCCTGCTCTGATACCATGTTAGAATACGGGCATCCAACTCAAAACCGATTGGCAATGAATGGAGAGGCCCTAAAGGATTATAAACCGCAGGATCTTAGATTGCCCAGACAATGTAAGACTAATAATCTCAACACACACCCTCACGTGTAGCCTCGTTGGGTCTAACACGTGGACAATTAAATCGAGTGACGCGGAGTAAAGGCGCGGTCAAATGACTCGTCGCAAATAGCCTGCTCTGATACCATTTTAGAATACGGGCATCCAACTCAAAACCAATTGGAAATGAGTGAAGAGGCCCTAAAAGATTATAAACTGCATGATATTAGATGCATAGACAATGTGGGACTAATAATCTCAACAATGGACGAAGGAAAAAACTAAAGAACAATGGTCTTTGATTTTGGCTAAGGGCAACCTAAAAATTGTTTGGGGGCGGGGAAGCTGGTTTGGTTATCTGTGCTTAGGGATGGTCATGGGGCGGGTATGCCAATCCAAGTCACTGCCCCGTTCGTAAAAAAAATACTCATACACGTCCCGTTACCCACATGAATTGGGGCGGGCGGGTTTCTTATGGGTTACCCGTAACACTGAGCTAATACATGAATTTGTATATAATCAAAACTTAAATATTATTCAAGCAAAAAAAATAACGTAAGAACAATGCATTCTAAAATCTTAAATTCAGTAATTTAAGTGAACAAAAGAATCTGTTAATGACTTATTAGTTTTTCTACTTTTTCCTTTCTCATTCTATCTTCGTCCATGTTAACCATTTCATTATCTGATTCATTTTCTCTATTTTAACTTTTAGAGAATATGTCTTATCACAACAAAACAATGAAAGTGATAAATGTACAAGAATGATTAAGAATACAATAATGAAATCGACCAAGTGATGGAAGTATAAAAATTCAATACAAATTCTTGCATAAAAGTCTAAATCCCTATAATATGAAAGGTACGGGGCGGGTATGGGGTGGGGATCTTGAATCTCGTCCACGTCCCATCCTCTTAGCTTAGGTTTTGGGTATTACCCATACCCGACCCCATTCCCATTTGTGTGGGTATAACCCTACCCAGACGGGATGGGTACCCACGGGGATGGGTTTGGGTGCGACAAATGGCCATCCCTATCTGTGCTTCCGTCCCTAACAGTGTTAACACCTCTCACCGACCCATTGCCATTGTCTCGTCTCCTCACTTGAACAAAACCTAAAAACTAGAAAAGAAAGTTGACAACTTCTTATTAGTGACTTTTGTGCAAGTGAGGAGACGAGACAAATTCAAAAACCTTGCGTACTTGGTGTTGGAGTAGTTTAGATGATGTTGAACAACTTGAAACTTTAATAGGGCTTGGTGCTTTGGAGATTTTGTTGATCTTGGGTGTGTTTGGCCTTGTAAAGATGATGCTTCGGTGATTGTTGATGTTGGAGATGTAATGAACTATCGTTTGTGGTTTCTGTGAGATAACTTCCATTTCGCGTACTCTATTGTTGTTGATGATTCTTGTTATTCATGAGTGAGAGTCTTCTTTGGAAATGATTCTGACTGAGAAGGTAAAGAACATAAAATGTTATCATGGTATTCCGTATTCGCCTCTGTTATTTATCCATGAGGGAATGATACCTCTTCAGGAAATTATTTTTATCCATAACAATGGATGCCCAAACAACAACATATACATTGCTTCAACAAAAAAAAAAACATATACACTAACATACAAAAATTGATCTTATTGTTGAAATCCAATTAGCAAACGAATTGAACTTCTCAATTTATACTTTCATTGTTCTTCTGCATCTAACATAATCTTTTTTGATCATCTAAATTAGAAGTGCGAAACAAGCCAAAGGTTTTTTTTTTTTTTTTTTAACGTAAGAAGGGAAAATTTCATTAGAAAAACAGAGATGTCACCAAAAGTGACACCAAAGTTACAAAAAAAAAAAAATTGAGACAAGCTCACTAAGGAGCAACTCAAAACCTCTAGAAAAGAAGGTCTAAACACAAATACTAGCAAGAAACTATGTAGAATCCTTAAATTCAAGAAATCCTAACGGTGAAGAAATAAAACGACCGAAACTCTTCAAAAATCACCATTTTCATCCTGAAACAATCGTTTAACAACATCAATTTTCTTATCATAGTCGGAGTCAGAGTCGAAATCAACCAAACCATCCGTATCCTCAAACTGAGATATTTTCATCTCTAATTTGGCTTTCCGATAAATTCCTACACATGGATCTCAATAAAGGATGGTCAGAGATACCCAATAACATGTTAAAAGCGATTTTAGAATCTATGTCGGCATCACTAACAACATGAACTAAATTAGAAGACAAAACTGAATCCTTTCATGTAAAATTTTTCTTCTTCTTTTTTCGGGTTGTAACCCGACTCATATCCATTTGCACTGGGAAACTGACCTTCGCATTCTCTTTCTGAATAGAATCGGATGCCGAATTTGGAGTTGAAAAATCATTAACCTTGGAATTAGAAGGATTGACCTAAGAATTCAATGAAGACATCTTATCTACTCTCATACACTCGTTATCTGTTTCGTATTCTGAAACTCCTTCGAAAACATCATCAACCACAGTTTCATAAACAAATTCTAATATAGTAAAGGGGTTGGAGCAGTGAGTTGGTACTTGTTTAGTCCCTATGTTACCTAAATTCTTTGTCCTTCTAATATAAGCTTTACACTGCCCAATTTCAGGTTGAGATAGAAAATCCTCCGCTTGAGTGCTTACAATCCCACCAGGCATCTCAGTTATGGATATGTTAATATCAATAATTGCAGGAGTATCCTCATTTGAGGCTATGAAATTCTCCACATGAACAATTGATTCTTCCTGAATAGATCCCTGCAAAGTACATTCTCCTTGAAAATAATTCCATCCTTCGAGTTAGAAGGTTGTGGTTTTTTCGGTGTCCAAAACGGCTTCGTCTTTGGCCCCTTTCTAGACCAATTACTAATTATATGACCAAAATAAGAACAAGTAGAGCATTTCGGAGGTTTCCATTGATACTTCTGTGACGACCCAAAACATAAACCTGATTAGATGATAGGATTACAACCTAATTGAAGAATCAATTCCAGATTGACGATTTTAAGAATCATAATTACATAATATGAACTAAAACCAACTTGAACCCAACCACTCTGATATTTATAAGTGAAGAACTCTCAAATGATATTAATAGATATTAATATGTTAGTATGTTATCCTACAATAAATAAAGATTACATAAATATAAAAGATACGTAAATGTAACACAGTTCAGTAACGCTTTAAACTACGAAGAAGGATAACTTCACATGCACCAATTATTCTGGTAACTGAAACTGAAGTGGGAACGAGTGAGCACATCATCCCAAAAGGGTGCTCAATGAAAACATGTAACTCTTAAGTAATCACTAACATGCTTCACAGTTCTAAAATAATATAAATTCAAATAAACGAGAAGAAATAAATCATTCAGCTATTTATGCATCATGAAGCAGGTGTCACTCTAGCCATGCCAAACTCAATAGAGAAGACAACGCGAGACCAACTCTAATCAATAATAATAACATCGTCCACACAGAGTGCCCATACAAACTATGATTCATAATATTACCATCAAAATCAGAAAGTTATACAAACAAGTATAATATGCACACGAGTGATTTCCCCAAAATAAAATAATATATATACTAGAGAAACGGGGAAGAAGCCTCCCTATTAAGATACTATCGAAACGGGGAAGAAGCCACCATACTATTAATATTATATATACTATCGAAACGGTGAAGAAGCCGCCCTACTAAGATAATATCGAAACAGGGAAGAAGCCGCCCTACTAGAGTAATATATAAACGGGGAAGAAGCCTCCCTACTCAACTTATCTAAGAGCTGTGGGGAAACACAGACACTCCTCGAGGGGAAATCAGACAACGCATATTACACACACACAATCACATTCAAAGCAAACTTCATATTTTGAATTGCAATATACACTCATACGGATAGTAAAAGTACATCATGCTCGCAAGGATAAGAAAGCTAAATGATTACAAGAAGGTTACAGAGTTCCCACCTGATTTGATGACAAGCCATGCCTACCTTGTATTCCTTAATCTACCGGTTCATCCTTTGAATCGATCGTTTTTAATATAGAATAAATGTTAATCACACAAGCAATCTAAGAATCTAGCCAATAGTCTCACACAAATATCACAACATCATTTCATACAATTCTCCAGTTATAAGCTAAGTAAAATAATTAATGGCTCTAATTCTATAAATAGTTCTATAACCTAGTAGTAAGTAATTTTGGTATAAAATAATATCTACTTTTCCAAATTTGGTATCATCGGAAAGCCCTCGAAAAACCCTGCAACTTTGCAAAAGGAACCGAAAACTAATTCGGAACCTAAGTGTTCCAGAAATACAAAATAAGATTCCTGGCCTTAAGCCCAAGCCCATTGCCTGACCAGGATCCGTTTACCAGGTCCACTACCCACTTGGTCTGACTTGTCTGAGTCATATATCTGACTCATCTTACACGCTGACTCACCTAGTCGACTCAGTCAATTTTATAAACACATGACAGGCAGTTCAATTATCTTTTCCAAATTCATACTTGTATACAGCACAAACACCTAACTTTGGTGGTCTCTAAATTTCTCAATTATGATCCAAATGAATCTCTTAATGGTTTGAAAATTCGCAACTAATTCCATGATGGTCCGAATTAATCAAACTCAGACTCTATAAAAATGTGAGAAACTAATCTATATTATCATCCTATAAAACACGTTAATAACAACTTTAATCAATCTTAATCATCATGAGAGAACATAGGGCAGAAACACACAAACTACATATAATATCATGATTTCATATACTCGTAAATTTAAGAACTTGATTGATTTTACTTTATTATTATTTCTAACACATACCCAAATCATTATAAATATACTAGAATCTCTATAACTAATTACCTTGATGGTTTCATGTGGTTTTCACATCATCTTTTCTACCATAAACACCAAGAACACTTCCTTGTTCCTTCTTTTCTCTCTAATTCACTATCTAGATAAGTGACACCCTTAAAATTTTCTGTCTAAATATAATTATCTGATTTGATATCTTAGCTACTCTCTCTTTTACAAAACTTACATCCTCTTCTCTTTTCTCTCAAGCTTACTCTTCCTAGTTCCATGTTCTTCTTTTATTTTTATTTTTTTATCGGCAAAGATAATATATTAACGATGGAAGCCAATGCTAAGAAGCACAGTCCGAAAAGGTTACAAAGCTAAATACAAAAAGATGTCAGAACGACCCCAAAAAAGAAACAAAAATAAGATGAAAGTTAAGGGGGATCAAAGAAGTTCGAAGTCCAATTTACAATGATATCGTCAACTATGACATTAGAGAAAGAAGGCAGATTGCTGGCCCAAGAAAAAGTCTTCAGTTTAACTTCCAATATAATGGCTTTGGCTGATTTACATGTTCTTCTTTCATTCATTTTAATACATCCCTTCTTATATCTCCAACACTCCTACTTTCTACCTTTTCCTCAAACATAAACACCACCATCTTATTCACGTGAAGAAGAAGATAACTCTTCTTTAAAATAAAATTAAAATTATAATACATTAAATCCTACTAGATTTGTTCCCGTGCTACGCACCGAACATTTTACTTCTTTTAATTTGGTGTGCGTGGGGCTTCGCCCCGCCCAACCCCGTGGGGATGCATTTTTTATTTGGCGTGCGTGGTGCTTTGCCCCGCCCTGTAAGGATGCATTTTTTATTTGGTGTGTGCGGGAATTCGCCCCGCCCCGTGGAGATGAATTTTTTATTTGGTGTGGGCGGGGCTTCTCCCCTCCCCGTGGAGATGCATTTTTTATTTGGTGTGTGCGGGGCTTCGCCCCATCCTGTGGCATGCATTTATTATTTGGAATGCGCGGGGCTTCGCTCCGCCCCGTGGTGATGTATTTTTTATTTGGTGTGGAGGGCAAACACATTTAATAGGTGGAGAATATGTGTATATTTTATTTATTTATTTCATTTTATTTTCCCAGAAAATATGTGGATTCTTTTCCCCTTTAGATATTAATTTGGAAAAAAAATTTGTATAAGGTAGATACTCGATTTTCAAATTGAATTTGGACTTCCATAAAATTCCAAACATGGTAGGTTTTGAGTTTGTAATTTTTAAACCAATCATACGTTGCCAAGTGTCCTCACGAATTCCAAATTGAATTTGGTTTCTTTTTTTATATTTTCCTATTCTTTTTAAACCAATTATACGTTGCCAAGTGTCCTCGCGAATTCCAAATTGAATTTAGTTTCCTTTTTTAAAATATTTTATTATTCTTTTTAAACCAATCATATGTTGTCAAGTGTCCTCACCAAAACGCTCGTTTCACAAAACTCAAAAAAGACATATTTCGGTCAATAGAAAGCGAGGATTTCCTCACCATTCAACGTGGGAGCTTTATTTGTCTAGGCCTTTAATGTTTCACTATGTAATAACTAGGCAACTACTAAGGGATAATCTATTACTAGAGAAAGGTCCACAGAGGTGCCAATCAATGGCAGTGGTTAAACGGTCAACGGAAAAGTCAACTGTAGTTTGACTAATTTCTACTCCATCTTTGGAGTCTCGTATCTTCTTCGTACGGTATCCGATTTGCGCGTTCTTATAGTCCATTTCGCATAACTTTTCGAGATCTATCTAACGTTATTATTTATTTGTAAAAATTATTTCTATTAATTATTATTCATAATTAATTAGTTTTGTCATTAGCGGCTAAACTGTCTCTAGACTGGTCAAATAGCGTTGACGAGCTTGCGAATCCTTACAACTTCACTGGTAATTCCATTGCGACGGCACCATCAATGATAAGAGGTATGAAATTAGGAAATGTGCAATCACTTCCAACTTCGATACAAACTCTAGCATATGACAACCAAAGTAGTCGAAATCGCTCTCCAAGGCCGAGTTCTCGGCGAGTACTCGCTACAAGGTAAATGAGCGATGCGATTTCCGAGTACAAGGTCATTCCGAGTAACACCGATTAAGTCAGCCGAGGAGACCGAGTAGTAGGCCGAGGAGACCGAGTAATCGTCTGAGGAGACCGAGTAGTGGCCGAGGAGACCGATTTTATATAAAAATTGGCTGAGTACTTGGTATAATTCATGACTCATGAGTATTTAGGGACCGAGTATGATGCCGAGTATTGGCGATTTCCAAGTCCGAGTTCGTTGCTCCTCGGTACAAGGTACTCCACCGAGTAGGACCGAGGAACGATTTCGATTACTTTGATGACAACTTGGTTTTGTTTAGAGTGATTTCATCTGCCATTACAGGTTTTCGTATCCAACTAGCAATTGCACTAAGGCCACAACTATTCCAAACATGCAAAGTAACATTGTGAATTCTTGGCTAAACTGGGATTATCTTGGTTTGAAAATGTTAATTTTCAAAGGTCGTCCAAAGTGTTAATTAGTTTGAAAATGTAAGAACAAGTCAATGTATCGGGTAGGGTGTGTCATGTGTGAACTACATTGAAACTATTTATTTATTGTTACAAACTTTCTAGGAAAAAACGGATATGATTTACCAATCCAATAACAATTCCAAAACAATAGTTTATTAATGCATAAAAAAACATATACACAAATGATAAATTCATTTTTGTTTTTTATGGGTAGGCAAAGCATATTCCATTTGGCTTTAGCTTTCGGAACCACGAGTCTTCCGATATTAGAAACATAAGTCAATTTCTATGGTTAGAAGCAAAAAAGATTTTATCATCACCCGGATATTTTACCGTTGTATTAAATTGATATCGGGTTAAGTTTTTTTTGCTTTTAGAATTCGAAAATTTATTTTTTAATATAGATCCAAATAGACTCTTACTTTTACCCCGAACTTTGTTTCACTTTAGGAAGTATAAAGTCTCTTGGATTTGGAGTAGTATCAAAAAAGGTTTAGAAATCATAAAATCCAATTATGAATGGGAGGTTAATTGTGGCACTAATATAAACATATGGACAGATTTTTGGCTTCCCAACCAAACTTCAGTTCTTACGCCTAACATCATTGATGATAATCTACCCACCACTGTGAACCAACTTACTGATGAAAATGGAAACTGGAATAAAGATATCATTGGAAAATATGTTAACTCCTCTATGCATAATATGATTATATTAATTTTATACTCTGAATGTTAACATGCCTGATAGAATTCGTTGGAAGTCTACTGTTTCAGGGGAATGTACTACTAAATTTGTGTATCATTTCCTCTGTAACAATGATATATCTTCTTATGATAAATTTTTTTGGAAAATCGATTGTATACCTAGAATTAATCTTTTCTGATGGAAATTAGTTTCTAAAGTCTTACCCCCTTGAAATAAAATGTTTCATCATAATCAGCATGCTTATCGTAGTTGTAGTCTATGTACTGACTGTCAAATTGAAGATGAAACTCATTTATTTCTAGACTGCAAATTTATTAAATATGTCTGGACAACTCTTTCTCTTAACAACATCAATACTTTAAATCAATCTCAAGATTTTAAGGAATGGTTTCGAAATTGTACGACTGATAATACTTTTAAGAAAGACATTGCTAAAATAGCTTTCATCCTTTAGTCCATCTGGAATCACAGAAATGATGTTGCTTTTAACTATATTACACCAGACCCAGTTAAATCAGTTTCTACCATCCAAAAAGATTTTGTAAGCATTCCTAAAAGTGAAACAACTAAGGTGACTAAAACCATTCAGCAAAACTTTAGCATGATAGAAAAAGATAGCTTTGAATGGGTTGTGAAATTTGTTACATCTTTTAAAGATGATGATTATTCAATGGGGTTTGTTGTTTTAATCAATAATGTTTCAGGAATCTATAGTGAGCATAGAGCAGGGTCAGGATGGGCATCCAGCCCCTTAGATGCTGAAGCAAAGGCGTTTCTTCATGCTCTTCAATGGGTGAAAGATCTGATGATTGAATCATGCATTTTATTAAATGATTGCAAAAACTTGGTTGCTGCTATCGAGAAGATAACAATTACGAACCTCACTGGAGAGAGCTAAATAATATCATGAAGTGCCTTAAACTTTTTAAATTGTTTAATAGTGTTTGCTTTCGAAATAGAAATAGGAAGTTAATGTTTAGTTTAGATAGGCTAGCAAAAGAAGCAAGAAATTTTAATGGTCTCTCTTTCTCTATAGAGTCACTTTCTTGTAATATAAAAGCCATGTTTTTGGATAGACTAAGAGGGAACTATGTTCCCATCTTAAACTCTATAATCTTGTCTTCTGCTTAATATATCGGCTTTCTGTTATTGAAAAATAAAAAATCTTGTTAGATTACTCATGCAAGTCATTTTAGGTGGTTGGTAGACCATACGTTACCTCCGTCAATGTATGACATAAATTTTATTTATAGTGACGTTTTAGTTTTTTTTTATTATGAGCATCATATCTATATCTATATAAGCCTCTGGAGGATGACAATCTTTAGCCTATTTCCAGCAAAATAAACCGAGACCAAAATGAGCCACACAAGTCTAAAAATGCATTTAGGTGGGCTCAGTTGAAAATGTAATGGGTACTGATCTTATCAGCACTGTTTTCCTAATGTCGAACATGTCAAGTGATGAGAAACGTAGTTAATCGACTATTTTCCCCCAAAAATCCGCTACAGTATTGTCTTATTTCTTCTCTTGCACAGAACCTACAAATTACAAAAGAAATGTCATATACAGACTATGATCTTGACAAGACACAGGAGGAGATAAATAAACTGAGAACAACAGACATGAAAGCTTAGGTAACTCTACACTCCAAGAGCGTAGCCTCTGATTCTTTTTCATTCAATGCCCTAACAACAGATACATTGTTGTCTTAAATACTGAGAATAGAAACCCTACTGGCTAACCCTAATCAATCACAGCCTAACACGTGTGGATATAATAATCTAATGATTAGTAATAAAAGCTACTTACGGAGCAAGATAAAGGGTTAATATCCAATGATTAAACGTTACAAAAAT
The DNA here is from genome assembly GCA_023529315.1 of Papaver bracteatum. Taxonomy (NCBI): domain Eukaryota; kingdom Viridiplantae; phylum Streptophyta; class Magnoliopsida; order Ranunculales; family Papaveraceae; genus Papaver; species Papaver bracteatum. The sequence continues at coordinate 2,202,568 of JAJJWX010003498.1, forward strand.
GCACACAAAATACTAAGGGCATCCAAGGGACATGACAACTACCCTCCCTTCACAAATCTTTGTCCTTAAAGATTAAACTTTGGAGAATGGGCTTGAACGTTTGCAATGTCTTCCCAAGTAGAGTCTTCTGGTGCAGTGTGAGACCATTGGATAAGAACTTGTGGAACCATTCTTCCCTGACGGTAATCATGTCGAAATTCTAAGGCATCAAATGGAAGTAACACGATCTCACCTTCATCATCCGTTAAGGGCAGAGTAGGAACTGTAGTGGCAACTGCTCCAAGTTTCCTTTTCAATTGGGAGACATGGAAGGCTGGATGTATTTTGGATGCAGGAGGGAGAGCCAACATATAAGCAACTTGTCCAATTTTGCGAGTTATCTAGAAGGGGCTATAATACCTTGCTGAAAGTTTGAAGTTGCTCCTGACTTCCATGGAAGACTTCCTGTAAGGCTGTAACTTCAAGTAAACTTGTTCTCCCACCTCAAATGATCTGTCAAATCTTTTATGATCGGCAAAAAACTTTATTATCTCCTAAGACTTATGAAGAGATTCTTTAAGAAGATCTAACATGGCATCTCTATCCTTTAGGTAACTTTCAACAATAGCAACTAAAGATGTGACTTCTATAGGGAAAGCCAAATGTGGTGGTGTACAGCCATAAAGTGCAGTGAATGGAGGCATTTTCAAACTGGAGTGATAATTTGTATTAGACCCCCGCTTTTTCAAAAATAACGGAAACCCTCGCACCTGGAAGAAAATTTGGAAGCTTGATACAATGCCTAGAGTCCAACTGCTCCTATGGAAAGTCTTGCATGACATTCTACCAGTGAACCACAATCTGAACAAGAAAATTAGAGATATCTCTCCTTTATGTCTGCTGTGTAAAAAAAATAAAAATGAAACAACTTTGCACTTGCTTCTTGAATGCTCTTTCAGCAGAGCCGTTTGGTTTGGAATGGGAATTACTCACCCAACTTTGCACAGAAGTTTTGGCTCTCTAGAAGGCTGGTTTCTCTCTTGGTTTGACAATTTTAGACAAGGAAACTGTCCAGAATTGACTCTCCCGGAGGTTTGTGCAACCACCTGTTGGGGTATTTGGAAAACTAGGTGTTCATACACCTTCCAGGGACAAAAACCAAACCCGGTTTCTACAATAGAGATGGTTAGAAACCAATTAAGGGGCCAACAAAAAAAATTAAAAAACAGTATACCGTTATCAAAAACCCATCAATAACCCAGAGAGATACCCTGCAACTGGAAGTCTTAAAACCAGTTTTCACTTTTAGTATCCAGGTGGTAATCAACAGGGAGGAAGAAATAGCAGCCATAATTCTAGTCTCTACTGATGAAAAACATCTTATCACAGGGACAACAGGGGTCGTCTTCTGCAAAACAGGAAACTCAGGCAAAGCCACTTCAGTAGGAGTAATAGCGGCCCTCCTAGAAGCAAAAAAGAACAAATGGAAGGACATCAAACTGGAGATTGATGATGGCAAAATCAGAAGACGGTTAAACAAGATACTGCAAATGGAGGAAGCATCTACAGAATTTCCTATTTTAAATACTACAACGAACTTAATTTACTACTTTAATTCGCTCATATGTAATCTCTCTGAAAGGCCACACAGGCCAGACTTATGTGTTCAGGCACAAAATTTTCGCAACTGCCCTATGATGGGTAAAGATTGGGAAGAAGTTATGCCTGGAAACAATCTTATGCTTTCTTGCAAAGCAAAGTGGGTGACTTTCAGCCCCACCTAGTTTTGCTTTTTAATATATTTTGCTTTTCAAAAAAAAATAAAAAATATTGCCCTTAGTTTTTTGGGGGAAAATATAGTAGAAATCTCGGAGCGCATTTTGGACGCGTAAGGTATGGGAGCTATTTTGGAACCATAAGTACTGTGATACTAGAAAAGGAGGTCAATTTTTATAATTAGATTAGAAGCAAAAGAATTTGTTCGGCACAAAGTTAACTATTTGTTTTGCTTTTTAATGTTATCAAACAAATAACCTCTTATTACTCTTACCCAAACTTTGGTAGGTTACTCGTAAGTCATTTTAAGTGGTTAGTAGATAGCAACATTACCTCGGTCATAGCCAACTGGGGTTAGGGTCGAACTCTCAAGTTGTAAGGTCAGACGTTCGAATCCCGCCAGGGATCTTGTTAAAAAAAAAAAAAAAAAAAAACAGACAAGAAAATTTACGTCATATAATGACTATCTTTAGCCTATTTCCAGCAAAATAATCCGCGACCACAACGAGCCACACAAGTCTAAAATCCTAAGGCTAAATGTTCTACAATTACATATATACACAGAGGCGACTATCTAGTATATTCTTGCCCAAAATTCCACTACAATATTGTCTCTTTTCTTCACTTGCACAGAACCTACAAATTAGAAAATAAAGTTTAGTTTTTTAACGGCTTCTTCAAAAATCCACTTCTTCAAGAAGTTGGGTACATTCTTGGACTTTTAAATCTCTTCTGCTTACTTTCTTTTTAACTTTTATTTGTGGTTTCGAATTTTTAATATGGATTTTTTAATGCAGCAATAGCCATTTGGAACCTCTGAAAAATATGTGCAGCTTCAATGCATTGAATTTTCCACTCGGATTTAGAATGCATGCCAATTGGGCTAGCTAGCTATCAGAAGTTAAGCTTTTGTGAGCACACTTTAGCTAGATGAGTGTTGATAGAAAATTCAATGCAAAACGTAAGGGCCAAGGTGTGTTGATTGCGTTACAATTGGGTCGCGGATCAAGAAGATGAGCATTTCAAGTCGACCAAGTATGCTCATATATGCTTCAACAGCCAGCTGAAGGGATAAATACGAATTTGCTAATAAATACGAATTTGGACTTACTAAAATACCTTACTGAATCGGTCGCTCAGTCAATTTTTTAAGAGCGAACATTATGGACTCGGGAACAACAACAGCCAATGTTTGAAAGACTAGCATTGAGAGTGGATGGTGAGATTTTCTGTAAGGTGCTGTTGTTTAGATTTGGTGCTAGCATTTCAAAACAATTCTGTAAAATACAAATTATGAGGGAATATGAAATTATGTGTACTAAAATTGCTTACAGGCCATTTGGTAAAACTGGAATACCAGAAGGAAGTAATGTGTTTGAAAGTGTTACTTTGAGAGCACCACAATAGAGGACTTTAATATCGATTATCCTACCATCCGGATCTTTACATTTCCCTCCGAAAGCATTGTTATTTCTTTAGCATCACACGTTCCAAAAGATAGCATAAACTGTATTTAACCACAATCTCTTTTGATCTCCCCTAAAGCGACAGTATGACCAGGCCATAATCATTTGAATTGTCATTGAAGGTTGCCCATTCAATCTTGAAAGATTTACTAAAGTCTTGCTAGAGTTTTTGAGTTTCCGTACACTACCTCTTCTATTCAGCATTTCTGTTGTGGGAGAGAGTTAATCCTGAAAGACTCCTTGGCTGGAATGTTCTGTCCCCAGATGAGTTTTTCCTTAACAGTAGGATCATTAGAATTGCTATCTGCTTATAACATTCTTAGGTGTTATATGCTTGAGCTGGTAAAATAAGCTTGTTCTTGAGTCATTAATGGTAAGAGCTGGAGGCACTCCTAACTGTTGTATAAGCTCCAACAACTCCACCCGCTCAACGCGATAATTGATCATGTCAGCTATGCACGCTTTTTTTTCGTGCTGATAGTTTATAAACAACCGGATATTTCTCCGTAACATTAGAGTTCCCATTCCAAATATCAAGCCAAAACTAAAGTGAATGGACTGCCCATTACCTACGTGCAAAGAAGTGTAAGCCTCACGTACATCATTACACTTCAGAATTCCTTTCCAGAGCCCTTTCCCTTGTGGTTTGGTGTTTATACTTGGAATCAAGAAATTTGGAATGTCCACAAAGCTTGTTTCTCAGACCCAAACCTCCACAACCATTTTACTTGAAGCGCTTGACTTGTTTTCTTTAAATGTGAAAGTTTGAATTTTATCATGGAGTCTGAATTTTCTTCCAGATGCTTTGATGTTTGACGAATTGAACTGACCATTTCTGTCACTCTGTGAGCTGCGTTGCACCATGTCGTGCTCTTGTGAAATGACTCCTCTTTCTTCAGGTCACCACTAACTTCCAAAATGAAAAATGGAAAAGTTCCTGGATTTGAACTTTAAGGTGTTCCAACTTTCAGTTGTAGTGAATGATGAACGGTGTCACAGATGGACCTCGAATGGAAATTTATGCGAAGTACTTTTGGATTGGAACGTTTCATGGCCACAGTATTATATTGCAGCTCTTCCATTCAAACGTTTCTCCCCAGGTTTAAGCTGTCGGTACAGAAAAAGATACGTATTAGAGTAAGAAAAGGTAAAAGAGGAACAAGAGAAAAGTACGAATTACAAATAATTTGTGAAAGACTTGAGCAAAAAATGGACGAGGAGTGCTTCAGCTTCACCAAGAAAAAAGAAAAAAATATGCTGCAGTTATAAGCTCATGTGCCGACATGGTGTACACCACACACTTGCTTTAAAACCAAAAGCTAGGTCAAGGTGAATCATTGTTACCTATCCAGTATGCCCCAGTTAGCTTCAGTTCTTTCAATTAGCTTCTGCAGCCACCGCTCCACATGGTGATCCAGCAACAATCTCTATCTTGACATTGATCCATAACGCATAGTCAATGCAAGGTCAATATTGAGCTACTAAAGCAAGGGCCTGGAGAATATGAAGCATTGTGCATAAATACAGATAATGAACATCGTATGCCAACCTTGTTTGAAGCGTATACATCATGCAGCTGGGGCATCATCTGGGTGCATGTATCTGAAATATCACACTTGTGCTCTATACTGATCCCTGCAGAAGACTTTCAATGTTCACTGGCACAGTCACCAGCGAATCTTGCGAAGCCCCATTTTCCACCTAAACATGAAAAGATGAGTTTGTCATTAGTCACCATCATTGGCCACCAAAGCACAACCAAATTCAAAACAAAATAAAGAGGAAAATTGAAAGCCCCTTTAAAGCAAATGAGATAAAACAAAGTAAGAAACAGAAGATGGATATATGGATACCTGGAGTATGAGCAGGAAGAACAACCAAAAAGATTTATACAATCCCCAGGTTGAACAAAATGAGTTAAAGCAGGCCAAACAAGTCCAGTTCTGTTGGAATTTGGAAATGAAACTTCGGAGATATACGAGCATAGTTGTGTTGCTCGTATAGAGCTCCTAGGAAGCAAGACTAACTCTTAAACTCTCACAAACTCTTAATCTTATTAATCACTTCTTGCTTCTTACAATTACAAATGATACTACACATGCCTATTTATAGGTTCACTTACTTCTCTAGATAGTTCTATCTAGACTCTTCTTTACACTCTCATTACACCCTTATCTAGAGGGAATATTCTAGAGTATAATACCAAGGATAAGTATGAAGGAGTTTATCCTTCACATGTTTCATACTCTCTTATCTAAAGAGAATACTCTAGAATCAACAAGGATAAGTATGGAGAAGTTTATCCTTCACATGTCTATTTTGACTAATACTTATCTATTCTAACACATGACTAATTTGACTTGTAGAATTCTCTACACAATTCTACACTAATATAGACAACTCTAAATTACAAATTACAATTTCCAATTTCCAACATCCCCTCCTAATTTGTAATCTCCTTTTCATAGTTTCGATCTTCACCCAATTTCTCGTTCATTCTTCACTTCTCATGCTCGTGGTCGCGTCTAACATTTCTTCGCATCGACATCGTATCGTTCTCTCGTAGTGTCTCCTTAGCTCTCGTCTTTCATCCTCTTTTCTTCCAGCTAGCCTATCTTTTCTGCTAGCCACTAAGTGGGTGCGTTCCCAAAATCTCGGCCTTCACTCGGCCTGGCCTTTACGCGGCCTTCTCTTAGCCTTCACTCGGCTTTCCTGTAGCCTTCACTCGGCTACTCTCGTCACGAGTAGAGGATTAGCATCTCGTGAAAACATGGCTTTTCTCATGCCATGTACGAAAGTGCACTCTTTTCCACATGCACTCCCTTCTCTTTTCTCTTAACTCACTTTAATTTCATGGAGACTCTTTTACATATCAAAACTATTTAACTTAAACTGGACCTTCACACGAGCAATATCTTCTTCCTTAACATTTTTTTTTTTTATTTTCATATTCTCAAAATTCATTTTACATAGACATGGGTGATAACTTTCATACGGGATCCAAAACAAACAATGAAAACTCAACACTTTGTATAGTTGAGAATCATACCTTCACTATCGCGTTTGCTTTAAACTCTACAAGCATTTTTATTCGCGCAGCTTACACGCCCCCATATGGATCGAACCTCCGCTCTGATACCATGTTGGAATTTGGAAATGAAACTCGGAGATATACGAGCATAGTTGTGTTGCTCGTATAGAGCTCCTAGGAAGCAAGACTAACTCTTAAACTCTCACAAACTCTTAATCTTATTAATCACTTCTTGCTTCTTACAATTACAAATGATACTACACATGCCTATTTATAGGTTCACTTACTTCTCTAGATAGTTCTATCTAGACTCTTCTTTACACTCTCATTACACCCTTATCTAGAGGGAATATTCTAGAGTATAATACCAAGGATAAGTATGAAGGAGTTTATCCTTCACATGTTTCATACTCTCTTATCTAAAGAGAATACTCTAGAATCAACAAGGATAAGTATGGAGAAGTTTATCCTTCACATGTCTATTTTGACTAATACTTATCTATTCTAACACATGACTAATTTGACTTGTAGAATTCTCTACACAATTCTACACTAATATAGACAACTCTAAATTACAAATTACAATTTCCAACAAGTTCTTGGTCTTTCGTTAGTTTCCTTAACTGCAACTACTACAACTTCGACAGTTCTTGGTCTTTGTTTCCCTCTGCTAATTCAATCCATGTTGAACATTTGTTCATGGAGAAGGTTGCTAAATTCACTACTGCTAAGCTATGTTGTAAAAGGCGCTAGGCAAGGCGAGGGTCTTTTATTTAGAAAAAACCACAATTAGATATAATTTGGCACCTGTGAGCCTTTTTTTGCCAGGCGCCAGCCTTGTGCCTAGTGAGCCTTTGGCGCTTAAGCGCCAAAGGCGCTAGCCTTTTACAACATAGCTGCTACGTAGTTTTGGCATATTGGTCTGCAGTTCAATCCATCTACATTCTCCATCAAACTTATGATTCTCCATTTCTCAAATAACCTCATGACAGTAGAAAACTATGATGAAATGAAAAAATAAGCAACCAAACACAAAGTTGTATTTGAACAAAACACATAAGTGGATCTTTCATTAATGGAAAAATTAAACCATCCACAATGGAATCGTAAACAACTTCTCCAATTCATGATTTCATTTATTTGTTGCAATTTCTTTTCCAGCCTTTTACATCCAGATTACTTATGAATGAAAAATGAAAAACAAAAACAAAAAGAAATCATCCCATTTCATAGTCGAGAGAGCGTTGAACAGATCTTAGGAGACGCCTTGGATCGGCTAGGAAGAAGAACTTGTGAAACAGTGATCGCTCAAAGGAGTCCAAGTAGATTTACACTTTGAGAGAAAAAATCATTATGACTTGTTTTTGGTGGTGATGATGCCACTGAACCACCACTAACTTCTGACATAATTTTGTTGCTGCCGTTGATGATAACCAGAAAAATGAAGTTGATAGACGAGGGAGAGGGGGCAGTTTTAGGGTTCCTTTTTTTCCTTTTTCTGCTCAAATTAGAAGCACTCAAGCTGCTTATAAGGGCTAGAGATCCGCCCGTCAAGATTAGGTTTGAGTTACAATCGTTGGTTTCATTGATCTAACGACTGTAACATACTCTATGCCTGACCGTACTTTGCGGAATCACATGCGGGTTATAGACGACCGTGAATATTGATAAAAGTATATGGGCTTCCAACTCAAAACCGATTGGCAATGAATGGAGTGGCTCCACACCTTATATATTAGGATCATAAGGAGGTAGTAAGCAATGTGAGACTAAGATGTGACTAAGACTTTCCTTAGTCTCCACTTAGTCTCCATTAAATATTTATATTTTCGTTTTGATCATCTAAATTAGAAATGCAAATGCATATATGAAATACACCAAAGGCTGTCCAAAGTGTTGATTTTAGTTTGAAATCGTTTTGGAAGCTCTTTCGAAACCATAAGTCATCTGGCGAATGACAATCTTTAAGCTATTTCCAGTCCAGTAATATAATCCGCGACCACAATGAGTCTAAAAGTGCATTTAGGTGGGAAGTGGGCACAATTGATAGTGCAATGGGCATCGATCTTATTATCAGCACTATTTTCCTAAGGCTAACATCTCAAATGATGAGAAACGGAGTACTCGATTAATGGGGCGGCATAGAGAATTTTTGTTCTATAATTACATACACAGAGAGGACTACAGTATTTCTCGTTTCTTCACTAGCACAGAACCTACAAAATAGATAAGAGATTTTTAACGACTTCTTCAAAAATCCACCTCTTCAAGAACTTCGATATATTCTTAGACTTTGGAATAGCTTCTTCTTTCTTTCTTTCTTGTATTTTGTTTATTCGTGGTTTTGAATTTTTACTATGGATATTTTTATGCAGCAATAGCAATTTGGAAGAACCCCTGAAAAATATGTGCAGCTTCAATGCATTGAATTTTCCACTTGGATTTAGAATGCTTGTCAATTAGCTAGCTAGCTATAAGAAGTTAAGTTTTTATGAACACACTTTAGCTAGATGAGTGTTGATAGAAAATCTATCCAATGCAAAACGTAAGAGCCGGGGTGGTGCTGAATGCCTTACAATTGGGCCGAGGATCAAGAAATCAAGAAATGACCGATTTCATGTGCGTTTACAAATAGTCCGATCAGCTCTCATGTAGAAAATTCAATGACCCTCAAATACTTACTCATGTAGATTCCTTTCATTATTCATTGATGAGCAAAATCCCAGACCAGCTCTAAGAGCGTGGAAACTTAAGTTTGGACAGATCAAAAACAATCCATAATCCTACAAACCAATAAAAGGAATCCAAAAAGAAAAAAATGTGCTTGCAGAATATGGGGTTAAGCACATGATCTCATGAATAACAATGCAAATTAAATCAGAAAACAGAAATCACTACACTACAACCAAATTAACGAACAGAGATAAGTTCAACATCGATTGCATTCGAAGAGATGCATTTCTTCAACATCAAAGAAGTAGATCAGAATCATACACAACTTCTCCGAATCATGATTTCACATACGTAACTAACTCAGTAAAACATAACTCATTTGTCCGTCCGCGACAGTTTCTATTTCTCTTCTTCAATTTCTCTTACGGCCTTTTACATCCCGACTATACATCAGATTTTCATGAATTCAGGTGTATGTCTCAACAGCAACCAGTTACCGTTTAATGGAGTACACCTAGATTTACATTTTGAGAGGAGATATCATAATGCTGCTTGTTGGTGGTGATGCATATGCTAATGAACCATCACCGCTAGCTTCTGGCATGATTTTGTTGTTGTTGCCGTTGATGATAGCCTGAAACGTAAATAGATGAGGGAGAGGGAGCTGTTTTTAGGGTTCCTTCGTTTACATCTCTGCTCAAATTGGAACTTCCCAAGGAAAACTGTTTTCAACTAATAACTTATAAGAGTTGGGGATCCACCCGTAAAATTTAGGGTTGAGTTTTTATTATTTGATCCAACGATCGTAACGTACTTGTGCCAGACAATACTTGCCGAATCATACGTGTGTTATGGACGGCTAAATAAGCAAAAACCGTTGTTGCTTGAACTCTTTTGGTGCTAGCATTTCAAAAGCAAAAACCGCATAATACAAAAGGCTTTACGATGGAATATGAAATTTTATTTTATGTATCCGAAATTTCTTATACGCATATTTGGTATTTGGTAATGACATTTTCTTACTCATTTGTGGTGTTATGCGAGCATCTATATTCTAGGATATGCTCAAAAACTAATATATTCTAGGACGCTTCATTAACTCGAGGTAAAAGACCGCAAATTCCTTATACGCAATTTCATCCAAGTGTAGTTGACTCTCCCCTACTTTTCTTTCTATGCTCTTCTTCTTAGCTCCGACTCTGTCAACAAGTTGTTGCCATATTCGTGGACTAAGATGATGGGCTTGATGGATGTTAGAATACGGGCATCTAACTCAATATCGGGCTTGATGGATGTTAGAATACGGGCATATAACTCAATATCAATTGGCAATGAGTGGAGAGGCCATAAGGGATTATAAACCACATGATCTTAGATTGCCAACAATATGGGACTATTAATCTCAATACACCTTGGGTCTAACACGTGGAAAATTAATCGGGTGACGCGGAGTAAGAGTGCGGTCAAATGACTCGACACAAATAGCCTGCTCTGATACCATGTTAGAATACGGGCATCCAACTCAAAACCGATTGGCAATGAATGGAGAGGCCCTAAAGGATTATAAACCGCAGGATCTTAGATTCCCAGACAATGTAAGACTAATAATCTCAACACACACCCTCACGTGTAGCCTCGTTGGGTCTAACACGTGGACAATTAAATCGAGTGACGCGGAGTAAAGGCGCGGTCAAATGACTCGTCGCAAATAGCCTGCTCTGATACCATTTTAGAATACGGGCATCCAACTCAAAACCAATTGGAAATGAGTGAAGAGGCCCTAAAAGATTATAAACGCATGATATTAGATGCATAGACAATGTGGGACTAATAATCTCAACAATGGACGAAGGAAAAAACTAAAGAACAATGGTCTTTGATTTTGGCTAAGGGCAACCTAAAAATTGTTTGGGGGCGGGGAAGCTGGTTTGGTTATCTGTGCTTAGGGATGGTCATGGGGCGGGTATGCCAATCCAAGTCACTGCCCCGTTCGTAAAAAAAATACTCATACACGTCACGTTACCCACATGAATTGGGGCGGGCGGGTTTCTTATGGGTTACCCGTAACACTGAGCTAATACATGAATTTGTATATAATCAAAACTTAAATATTATTCAAGCAAAAAAAATAACGTAAGAACAATGCATTCTAAAATATTAAATTCAGTAATTTAAGTGAACAAAAGAATCTGTTAATGACTTATTAGTTTTTCTACTTTTTCCTTTCTCATTCTATCTTCGTCCATGTTAACCATTTCATTATCTGATTCATTTTCTCTATTTTAACTTTTAGAGAATATGTCTTATCACAACAAAACAATGAAAGTGATAAATGTACAAGAATGATTAAGAATACAATAATGAAATCGACCAAGTGATGGAAGTATAAAAATTCAATACAAATTCTTGCATAAAAGTCTAAATCCCTATAATATGAAAGGTACGGGGCGGGTATGGGGTGGGGATCTTGAATCTCGTCCACGTCCCATCCTCTTAGCTTAGGTTTTGGGTATTACCCATACCCGACCCCATTCCCATTTGTGTGGGTATAACCCTACCCAGACGGGATGGGTACCCACGGGGATGGGTTTGGGTGCGACAAATGGCCATCCCTATCTGTGCTTCCGTCCCTAACAGTGTTAACACCTCTCACCGACCCATTTCCATTGTCTCGTCTCCTCACTTGAACAAAACCTAAAAACTAGAAAAGAAAGTTGACAACTTCTTATTAGTGACTTTTGTGCAAGTGAGGAGACGAGACAAATTCAAAAACCTTGCGTACTTGGTGTTGGAGTAGTTTAGATGATGTTGAACAACTTGAAACTTTAATAGGGCTTGGTGCTTTGGAGATTTTGTTGATCTTGGGTGTGTTTGGCCTTGTAAAGATGATGCTTCGGTGATTGTTGATGTTGGAGATGTAATGAACTATCGTTTGTGGTTTCTGTGAGATAACTTCCATTTCGCGTACTCTATTGTTGTTGATGATTCTTGTTATTCATGAGTGAGAGTCTTCTTTGGAAATGATTCTGACTGAGAAGGTAAAGAACATAAAATGTTATCATGGTATTCCGTATTCGCCTCTGTTATTTATCCATGAGGGAATGATACCTCTTCAGGAAATTATTTTTATCCATAACAATGGATGCCCAAACAACAACATATACATTGCTTCAACAAAAAAAAAACATATACACTAACATACAAAAATTGATCTTATTGTTGAAATCCAATTAGCAAACGAATTGAACTTCTCAATTTATACTTTCATTGTTCTTCTGCATCTAACATAATCTTTTTTGATCATCTAAATTAGAAGTGCGAAACAAGCCAAAGGTTTTTTTTTTTTTTTTTAACGTAAGAAGGGAAAATTTCATTAGAAAAACAGAGATGTCACCAAAAGTGACACCAAAGTTACAAAAAAAAAAAAAAAAATTGAGACAAGCTCACTAAGGAGCAACTCAAAACCTCTAGAAAAGAAGGTCTAAACACAAATACTAGCAAGAAACTATGTAGAATCCTTAAATTCAAGAAATCCTAACGGTGAAGAAATAAAACGACCGAAACTCTTCAAAAATCACCATTTTCATCCTGAAACAATCGTTTAACAACATCAATTTTCTTATCATAGTCGGAGTCAGAGTCGAAATCAACCAAACCATCCGTATCCTCAAACTGAGATATTTTCATCTCTAATTTGGCTTTCCGATAAATTCCTACACATGGATCTCAATAAAGGATGGTCAGAGATACCCAATAACATGTTAAAAGCGATTTTAGAATCTATGTCGGCCTCACTAACAACATGAACTAAATTAGAAGACAAAACTGAATCCTTTCATGTAAAATTTTTCTTCTTCTTTTTTCGGGTTGTAACCCGACTCATATCCATTTGCACTGGGAAACTGACCTTCGCATTCTCTTTCTGAATAGAATCGGATGCCGAATTTGGAGTTGAAAAATCATTAACCTTGGAATTAGAAGGATTGACCTAAGAATTCAATGAAGACAGCTTATCTACTCTCATACACTCGTTATCTGTTTCGTATTCTGAAACTCCTTCGAAAACATCATCAACCACGTTTGGAAACAAATTCTAATATAGTAAAGGGGTTGGAGCAGTGAGTTGGTACTTGTTTAGTCCCTATGTTACCTAAATTCTTTGTCCTTCTAATATAAGCTTTACACTGCCCAATTTCAGGTTGAGATAGAAAATCCTCCGCTTGAGTGCTTACAATCCCACCAGGCATCTCAGTTATGGATATGTTAATATCAATAATTGCAGGAGTATCCTCATTTGAGGCTATGAAATTCTCCACATGAACAATTGATTCTTCCTGAATAGATCCCTGCAAAGTACATTCTCCTTGAAAATAATTCCATCCTTCGAGTTAGAAGGTTGTGGTTTTTTCGGTGTCCAAAACGGCTTCGTCTTTGGCCCCTTTCTAGACCAATTACTAATTATATGACCAAAATAAGAACAAGTAGAGCATTTCGGAGGTTTCCATTGATACTTCTGTGACGACCCAAAACATAAACCTGATTAGATGATAGGATTACAACCTAATTGAAGAATCAATTCCAGATTGACGATTTTAAGAATCATAATTACATAATATGAACTAAAACCAACTTGAACCCAACCACTCTGATATTTATAAGTGAAGAACTCTCAAATGATATTAATAGATATTAATATGTTAGTATGTTATCCTACAATAAATAAAGATTACATAAATATAAAAGATACGTAAATGTAACACGGTTCAAAGAACGCTTTAAACTACGAAGAAGGATAACTTCACATGCACCAATTATTCGTGGTAACTGAAATGAAGTGGGAACGAGTGAGCACATCATCCCAAAAGGGTGCTCAATGAAAACATGTAACTCTTAAGTAATCACTAACATGCTTCACAGTTCTAAAATAATATAAATTCAAATAAACGAGAAGAAATAAATCATTCAGCTATTTATGCATCATGAAGCAGGTGTCACTCTAGCCATGCCAAACTCAATAGAGAAGACAACGCGAGACCAACTCTAATCAATAATAATAACATCGTCCACACAGAGTGCCCATACAAACTATGATTCAGAATATTACCATCAAAATCAGAAAGTTATACAAACAAGTATAATATGCACACGAGTGATTTCCCCAAAATAAAATAATATATATACTAGAGAAATGGGGAAGAAGCCTCCCTATTAAGATACTATCGAAACGGGGAAGAAGCCGCCATACTATTAATATTGTATATACTATCGAAACGGTGAAGAAGCCGCCCTACTAAGATAATATCGAAACGGGGAAGAAGCCGCCCTACTAGAGTAATATATAAACGGGGAAGAAGCCTCCCTACTCAACTTATCTAAGAGCTGTGGGGAAACACAGACACTCCTCGAGGGGAAATCAGACAACGCATATTACACACACACAATCACATTCAAAGCAAACTTCATATTTTGAATTGCAATATACACTCATATGGATAGTAAAAGTACATCATGCTCGCAAGGATAAGAAAGCTAAATGATTACAAGAAGGTTACAGAGTTCCCACCTGATTTGATGACAAGCCATGCCTACCTTGTATTCCTTAATCTACCGGTTCATCCTTTGAATCGATCGTTTTTAATATAGAATAAATGTTAATCACACAAGCAATCTAAGAATCTAGCCAATAGTCTCACACAAATATCACAACATCATTTCATACAATTCTCCAGTTATAAGCTAAGTAAAATAATTAATGGCTCTAATTCTATAAATAGTTCTATAACCTAGTAGTAAGTAATTTTGGTATAAAATAATATCTACTTTTCCAAATTGGGTATCATCGGAAAGCCCTCGAAAAACCCTGCAACTTTGCAAAAGGAACCGAAAACTAATTCGGAACCTAAGTGTTCCAGAAATACAAAATAAGATTCATGGCCTTAAGCCCAAGCCCATTGCCTGACCAGGATCCACTACCCGCTTGGTCTGACTTGTCTGAGTCATATATCTGACTCATCTTACACGCTGACTCACCTAGTCGACTTAGTCAATTTTATAAACACATGACAGGCAGTTCAATTATCTTTTCCAAATTCATACTTGTATACAGCACAAACACCTAACTTTGGTGGTCTCTAAATTTCTCAATTATGATCCAAATGAATCTCTTAATGGTTTGAAAATTCGCAACTAATTCCATGATGGTCCGAATTAAGCAAACTCAGACTCTATAAAAATGTGAGAAACTAATCTATATTATCATCCTATAAAACACGTTAATAACAACTTTAATCAATCTTAATCATCATGAGAGAACATAGGGGCGTAAACACACAAACTACATATAATATCATGATTTCATATACTCGTAAATTTAAGAACTTGATTGATTTTACTTTATTATTATTTCTAACACATACCCAAATCATTATAAATATACTAGAATCTCTATAACTAATTACCTTGATGGTTTCATGTGGTTTTCACATCATCTTTTCTACCATAAACACCAAGAACACTTCCTTGTTCCTTCTTTTCTCTCTAATTCACTATCTAGATAAGTGACACCCTTAAAATTTTCTGTCTAAATATAATTATCTGATTTGATATCTTAGCTACTCTCTCTTTTACAAAACTTACATCCTCTTCTCTTTTCTCTCAAGCTTACTCTTCCTAGTTCCATGTTCTTCTTTTATTTTTATTTTTTTATCGGCAAAGATAATATATTAACGATGGAAGCCAATGCTAAGAAGCACAGTCCGAAAAGGTTACAAAGCTAAATACAAAAAGATGTCAGAACGACCCCAAAAAAGAAACAAAAATAAGATGAAAGTTAAGGGGGATCAAAGAAGTTCGAAGTCCAATTTACAATGATATCGTCAACTATGACATTAGAGAAAGAAGGCAGATTCTTTGGCCCAAGAAAAAGTCTTGGTTTAACTTCCAATATAATGGCTTTGGCTGATTTACATGTTCTTCTTTCATTCATTTTAATACATCCCTTCTTATATCTCCAACACTCCTACTTTCTACCTTTTCCTCAAACATAAACACCACCATCTTATTCACGTGAAGAAGAAGATAACTCTTCTTTAAAATAAAATTAAAATTATAATACATTAAATCCTACTAGATTTGTTCCCGTGCTACGCACCGAACATTTTACTTCTTTTAATTTGGTGTGCGTGGGGCTTCGCCCCGCCCAACCCCGTGGGGATGCATTTTTTATTTGGCGTGCGTGGTGCTTTGCCCCGCCTGTAAGGATGCATTTTTTATTTGGTGTGTGCGGGGCTTCCCCCCGCCCCGTGGAGATGAATTTTTTATTTGGTGTGGGCGGGGCTTCTCCCCTCCCCGTGGAGATGCATTTTTTATTTGGTGTGTGCGGGGCTTCGCCCCATCCTGTGGCATGCATTTATTATTTGGAATGCGCGGGGCTTCGCTCCGCCCCGTGGTGATGTATTTTTTATTTGGTGTGGAGGGCAAACACATTTAATAGGTGGAGAATATGTGTATATTTTATTTATTTATTTCATTTTATTTTCCCAGAAAATATGTGGATTCTTTTCCCCTTTAGATATTAATTTGGAAAAAAAGTTTGTATAAGGTAGATACTCGATTTTCAAATTGAATTTGGACTTCCATAAAATTCCAAACACGGTAGGTTTTGAGTTTGTAATTTTTAAACCAATCATACGTTGCCAAGTGTCCTCACGAATTCCAAATTGAATTTGGTTTCTTTTTTTATATTTTCCTATTCTTTTTAAACCAATTATACGTTGCCAAGTGTCCTCGCGAATTCCAAATTGAATTTAGTTTCCTTTTTTAAAATATTTTATTATTCTTTTTAAACCAATCATATGTTGTCAAGTGTCCTCACCAAAACGCTCGTTTCACAAAACTCAAAAAAGACATATTTCGGTCAATAGAAAGCGAGGATTTCCTCACCATTCAACGTGGGAGCTTTATTTGTCTAGGCCTTTAATGTTTCACTATGTAATAACTAGGCAACTACTAAGGGATAATCTATTACTAGAGAAAGGTCCACAGAGGTGCCAATCAATGGCAGTGGTTAAACGGTCAACGGAAAAGTCAACTGTAGTTTGACTAATTTCTACTCCATCTTTGGAGTCTCGTATCTTCTTCGTACGGTATCCGATTTGCGCGTTCTTATAGTCCATTTCGCATAACTTTTCGAGATCTATCTAACGTTATTATTTATTTGTAAAAATTATTTCTATTAATTATTATTCATAATTAATTAGTTTTGTCATTAGCGGCTAAACTGTCTCTAGACTGGTCAAATAGCGTTGACGAGCTTGCGAATCCTTACAACTTCACTGGTAATTCCATTGCGACGGCACCATCAATGATAAGAGGTATGAAATTAGGAAATGTGCAATCACTTCCAACTTCGATACAAACTCTAGCATATGACAACCAAAGTAGTCGAAATCGCTCTCCAAGGCCGAGTTCTCATGAGTACTGCTTACAAGGTAAATGAGCGATGCGATTTCCGAGTACAAGGTCATTCCGAGTAACACCGATTAAGTCAGCCGAGGAGACCGAGTAGTAGGCCGAGGAGACCGAGTAATCGTCTGAGGAGACCGAGTAGTGGCCGAGGAGACCGATTTTATATAAAAATTGGCTGAGTACTTGGTATAATTCATGACTCATGAGTATTTAGGGACCGAGTATGATGCCGAGTATTGGCGATTTCCAAGTCCGAGTTCGTTGCTCCTCGGTACAAGGTACTCCACCGAGTAGGACCGAGGAACGATTTCGATTACTTTGATGACAACTTGGTTTTGTTTAGAGTGATTTCATCTGCCATTACAGGTTTTCGTATCCAACTAGCAATTGCACTAAGGCCACAACTATTCCAAACATGCAAAGTAACATTGTGAATTCTTGGCTAAACTAGGATTATCTTGGTTTGAAAATGTTAATTTTCAAAGGTCGTCCAAAGTGTTAATTAGTTTGAAAATGTAAGAACAAGTCAATGTATCGGGTAGGGTGTGTCATGTGTGAACTACGTTGAAACTATTTATTTATTGTTACAAACTTTCCAGGAAAAAACGGATATGATTTACCAATCCAATAACAATTCCAAAACAATAGTTTATTAATGCATAAAAAAACATATACACAAATGATAAATTCATTTTTGTTTTTTATGGGTAGGCAAAGCATATTCCATTTGGCTTTAGCTTGCGGAACCACGAGTCTTCCGATATTAGAAACATAAGTCAATTTCTATGGTTAGAAGCAAAAAAGATTTTATCATCACCCGGATATTTTACCGTTGTATTAAATTGATATCGGGTTAAGTTTTTTTGCTTTTAGAATTCGAAAATTTATTTTTTAATATAGATCCAAATAGACTCTTACTTTTACCCCGAACTTTGTTTCACTTTAGGAAGTATAAAGTCTCTTGGATTTGGAGTAGTATCAAAAAAGGTTTAGAAATCATAAAATCCAATTATGAATGGCAGGTTAATTGTGGCACTAATATAAACATATGGACAGATTTTTGGCTTCCCAACCAAACTTCAGTTCTTACGCCTAACATCATTGATGATAATCTACCCACCACTGTGAACCAACTTACTGATGAAAATGGAAACTGGAATAAAGATATCATTGGAAAATATGTTAACTCCTCTATGCATAATATGATTATATTAATTTTATACTCTGAATGTTAACATGCCTGATAGAATTTGTTGGAAGTCTACTGTTTCAGGGGAATGTACTACTAAATTTGTGTATCATTTCCTCTGTAACAATGATATATCTTCTTATGATAAATTTTTTTGGAAAATCGATTGTATACCTAGAATTAATCTTTTCTGATGGAAATTAGTTTCTAAAGTCTTACCCCCTTGAAATAAAATGTTTCATCATAATCAGCATGCTTATCGTAGTTGTAGTCTATGTACTGACTGTCAAATTGAAGATGAAACTCATTTATTTCTAGACTGCAAATTTATTAAATATGTCTGGACAACTCTTTCTCTTAACAACATCAATACTTTAAATCAATCTCAAGATTTTAAGGAATGGTTTCGAAATTGTACGACTGATAATACTTTTAAGAAAGACATTGCTAAAATAGCTTTCATCCTTTAGTCCATCTGGAATCACAGAAATGATGTTGCTTTTAACTATATTACACTAGACCCAGTTAAATCAGTTTCTACCATCCAAAAAGATTTTGTAAGCATTCCTAAAAGTGAAACAACTAAGGTGACTAAAACCATTCAGCAAAACTTTAGCATGATAGAAAAAGATAGCTTTGAATGGGTTGTGAAATTTGTTACATCTTTTAAAGCTGATGATTATTCAATGGGGTTTGTTGTTTTAATCAATAATGTTTCAGGAAGCTATAGTGAGCATAGAGCAGGGTCAGGATGGGCATCCATCCCCTTAGATGCTGAAGCAAAGGCGTTTCTTCATGCTCTTCAATGGGTGAAAGATCTGATGATTGAATCATGCATTTTATTAAATGATTGCAAAAACTTGGTTGCTGCTATCGAGAAGATAACAATTACGAACCTCACTGGAGAGAGCTAAATAATATCATGAAGTGCCTTAAACTTTTTAAATTGTTTAATAGTGTTTGCTTTCGTAATAGAAATAGGAAGTTAATGTTTAGTTTAGATAGGCTAGCAAAATAAGCAAGAAATTTTAATGGTCTCTCTTTCTCTATAGAGTCACTTTCTTGTAATATAAAAGCCATGTTTTTGGATAGACTAAGAGGGAACTATGTTCCCATCTTAAACTCTATAATCTTGTCTTCTGCTTAATATATCGGCTTTCTGTTATTGAAAAATAAAAAATCTTGTTAGATTACTCATGCAAGTCATTTTAGGTGGTTGGTAGACCATACGTTATCTCCGTCAATGTATGACATAAATTTTATTTATAGTGACGTTTTAGTTTTTTTTTATTATGAGCATCATATCTATATCTATATAAGCCTCTGGAGGATGACAATCTTTAGCCTATTTCCAGCAAAATAAACCGAGACCAAAATGAGCCACACAAGTCTAAAAATGCATTTAGGTGGGCTCAGTTGAAAATGTAATGGGTACTGATCTTATCAGCACTGTTTTCCTAATGTCGAACATGTCAAGTGATGAGAAACGTAGTTAATCGACTATTTTCCCCCAAAAATCCGCTACAGTATTGTCTTATTTCTTCTCTTGCACAGAACCTACAAATTACAAAAGAAATGTCATATACAGACTATGATCTTGACAAGACACAGGAGGAGATAAATAAACTGAGAACAACAGACATGAAAGCTTAGGTAACTCTACACTCCAAGAGCGTAGCCTCTGATTCTTTTTCATTCAATGCCCTAACAACAGATACATTGTTGTCTTAAATACTGAGAATAGAAACCCTATTGGCTAACCCTAATCAATCACAGCCTAACACGTGTGGATATAATAATCTAATGATTAGTAATAAAAGCTACTTACGGAGCAAGATAAAGGGTTAATATCCAATGATTAAACGTTACAAAAATGCACACAAAATACTAAGGGCATCCAAGGGACATGACAACTACCCTCCCTTCACAAATCTTTGTCCTTAAAGATTAAACTTTGGAGAATGGGCTTGAACGTTTGCAATGTCTTCCCAAGTAGAGTCTTCTGGTGCAGTGTGAGACCATTGGACAAGAACTTGTGGAACCATTCTTCCCTGACGGTAATCATGTCGAAATTCTAAGGCATCAACTGGAAGTAACACGATCTCACCTTCATCATCCGTTAAGGGCAGAGTAGGAACTGTAGTGGCAACTTCTCCAAGTTTCTTTTTCAATTGGGAGACATGGAAGGCTGGATGTATTTTGGATGCAGGAGGGAGAGCCAACATATAAGCAACTTGTCCAATTTTGCGAGTTATCTAGAAGGGGCTATAATACCTTGCTGAAAGTTTGAAGTTGCTCCTGACTTCCATGGAAGACTGCCTGTAAGGCTGTAACTTCAAGTAAACTTGTTCTCCCACCTCAAATGATCTGTCAAATCTTTTATGATCGGCAAAAAACTTTATTATCTCCTAAGACTTATGAAGAGATTCTTTAAGAAGATCTAACATGGCATCTCTATCCTTTAGGTAACTTTCAACAATAGCAACTAAAGATGTGACTTCTATAGGGAAAGCCAAATGTGGTGGTGTACAGCCATAAAGTGCAGTGAATGGAGGCATTTTCAAACTGGAGTGATAATTTGT
The DNA here is from genome assembly GCA_023529315.1 of Papaver bracteatum. Classification (NCBI taxonomy): domain Eukaryota; kingdom Viridiplantae; phylum Streptophyta; class Magnoliopsida; order Ranunculales; family Papaveraceae; genus Papaver; species Papaver bracteatum. The sequence goes on from JAJJWX010003498.1 coordinate 2,223,730, forward strand.
ATTATACCACCACTCAGCAAGCGAGAGCCACCTTCTCCAATGCTTTGGTTTATGGCCAGACATGCATCTTAGATAACTCTCTAAGCATGCATTGACCCTCTCTGTTTGACCATCATTTTGTGGATGGTATGCAGTACTCAAGTTTAATCTAGTGCCCAATGATTTGAATACTTCTTGCCAAAATGCATTGGTGAACATCTTGTCTCTATCAGAGAAAATGGAGACTGGCAGGCCATGGAGCTTGAAGATGTGGTGTAAGAATTCTTGAGCTATGGTGAGGGTTGTATAAGAGTGAGTTAGTGCAACAAAGTGTGCATACTTGGTGAGTCTGTCAACAAACACCATGATAATATCTTTCTTGTTGGACTTTGGAAATCATTCAACAAAGTCCATAAAGATGTGCTGCCAAGCTTGAGAAGGAATTGGTAGTGGTTGAAGTAGGCCTGCAGGAGGTAGTGCTCAATTTTGTTTCTTTGGCAAGTGTCACAATGGATGACATACAAGGTGGTATCTTTTTTGAGTCTCTTCCAATATAAATATTGTTTTGCTCTCTGGTAACTACCTTGAACACCTGAGTGACCTCCCATTGAAGAAGAATGAATAAATTCCAATAATTTATTTCTAAGTTGATTTTTATCTCCCACATAAAGTCTCCCTTTGTACCTCAGTATGCCTTCTGTATAAGTGAAGTGAGGAATAGAGGTTGGATTGACCAGTAATTGAGTGATGATTGCAGCATCTACAGGGTCTTGCTCATAGTTGTTAAGTAATTCTTGTGCCCAGTTGAGAGTTGAAAGTTCCACTGAGCTGCAGCTAGCTGAGGTAGTGTCAAAATGAAGCCTTGAGAGTGTATCTGGCACTTTGTTGTCACAGTATTTCTTGTACTGGATGGTATAGTCAAAGACCAACAGTTTTATCAGCCATATCTGTTGTAGAATGGTGGTGATATTTTGCTCCATGGAGTACTTGATGCTTTGATGGTCAGTTTTGATAAAGAAGTGGTGGCCCAATAAATAATGTCTCCATTTTGTAACTGCCATAACCATTGCTAAGAGCTCTTGCTCATATGTTGATAATCCCAAATTTTTGGGTCCAAGAGGCTTGCTGAAATAAGCTATTTATGGCTCTATCTTCTTGCATCAGTATAGCTCCAACACCATGTGTGCAAGCATCAGATTCCACCACAAATAGTTTAGAGAAATCAGGCAGTGCCAAGACTGGTGAAGTACACATTACATCTTTGAGATTATTGAATGTTGCAAGAGCTATAGAAGACCAATTGAATGTGTTTTTCTTTAATAAGTCAGTGAGAGGCTTGCAAAGTTTACCATAACCTATCACAAACTTCATGTAATAACCAGTGAGTCCCAAGACCCCCCCCTCAACTGTTTTAAGTTGGTAGGAATAGGCCAATCTTGCATACACTGAATTTTATTAGGGTCAGCTGAAACTCCTTGTGCGGTGATAATGTGACTCAAATATTGTAAAGATGGTTGAGCAAAAGTGCATTTGGAGAGCTTGGCATACAACTGATGTTGTCTTAGAAGTGTAAGTACTATAGAAAGGTGTTGAATGTGATATTTGAGGTTGGTGTTACATACTAATATGTCATCAAATAACGCAAGTACAAATTTTCTAAGATAAGGGACAAAATATAGTTCATTAAGGCCTGGAAAGTGGCTGATGAATTAGTTAAACCAAAAGGCATAACCTTGAACTCAAAATGCCCATGATGGGTCCTAATGCAGTTTTGGGTATATATGGAATATGTAATATGATTTGATAGTACCCTGATCTGAGATCTAGTTTAGTGAAGATAATGGCACCATGTAATTCATCCAACAATTCATCGATGATGGGGATAAGGAACTTATCTTTGATGACAATGTCATTGAGCTTTCTGTAATCGACACAGAACCTCCAAGTATTATCTTTCTTCTCCACTAGAAGTATTGGGGAAGCAAAAGGACTTTGACTCTCTTGAATAATATCATCTTGTAGCATTTCTTTCACCAATGTTTCTACCACTGATTTATGGATATAAGGGAATTTATAGGGCCTCAAGGTGACTGGTTGAGAATTGGGTTTAAGTTGAATTTTGTAATCTAAAGTTCTCTGTGGTGGTAGTTATGTTGGTTCTGAGAAGACATTTGTGAAATCTTCAAGAATAGTTTGTATCTCAGTTGGTATGGGAGATTGTATGGGAGTGGACGAGATATGAAAAAGTTGGCTAACTAGAGCAGGAGTGTTCTTCTTTAGAAATTTCCTCATAGCTTGTCCACTCATATGCATAAGTGATGGTTTTTAAGTAGCTCCTTGAAGTGTAATCAGTTGGCCATGATGGAAGAAGGAAATATAAAGTTAGGCTAAATTGAATGTGACATCTCCCAATGTGTTGAGCCATTCTACACCTAAGACAACATCACAACCTCCTAAGGGAAGTAATCTGAAGTCTCCACTGAAATCATTACCCTGCATTTGCCACTGTAGATTATGGCAGACACCAGTACTATTGGTTCTATCACCATTTTCTACTGTCACTAACATGTGATATGTGGGCTGGACTTCACAAGCTAAGTGTTTCACAAGTGATGATTTTATGAAACTGTGTGTACTTCCAGTATCAACCAAAATAGTAACATCATGTTGTTTAATAAATCCCGGAATGTGTATGGTATACACACTCATAGTACTTGTAAGAGCATGGAGTGATATCTCCATATCTGAATCAAACAAGGAATCAGCAGCATCTTGAGTTGTTTATTATTGTGGAGAATCTTCCACTTCTTCGGTCATGACCATAAACAGTTGTTGTGGCTTGCATCTGTGACCAGGGACATAAGTTTCATCATAATTATAGCAAATACCTTGAGCTCTCCTCTTGTCTTGTTGTTCTCTAGATAAGCGACGAATGGGTGGTGGAATATACAAGGATTTAGTTGCATGGGTGGTGGGTATAAAAAGGAGTGGGGGAGATTTAGGTGGTGGTGGTGGAATGGTAGTAGTGTTGCTTTTTTGAGGGGTGGGTGAAAATTTATGGAAATAAGTGGTAGTTGTAGGTTGTCTATAAGATGGGGGTTTAGGTGGTTGATGTTGTTGATGTTGTTGGGATTGCAGATATATAACTCTCTTGTAGACGATCTAGATAAAAATCTTAAGAGAGTGTGGTGGGTTTATGCATTCCACTTGGAGTTTAATCACTTCCCTCAAACCGCTTAAAAAGTTCACAACGAAATAATCTTCTTTAAGATTTGGGTTGTTCTGAAGCATAAGGGCTTTTAGTGGTTCAAACTTTTCAAAATATTCCTCAATTGAGTTGATTTGAGAAAGTTTATTAAAACAACCAACAAAATTCTCATTTGTTAAATCCTCAAATCGTTCACAAATAGCAGTAGAAAAATCAAACCAAGACATAGTTTGTTTACCAGTTTGAAAATCTTGAAACCAAGACTTAGTTTGAATGGAAGCTAGCTATGTTTTATGATGTTCTTGCACACCCTTCATATGGAAATAACGCTCACAATTGCGGATCCAGCTCCGAGGATTATCACCATGAAATTTGGGGAAATCATTTTTTGGGGACTTGTTAGTGAAATCTAGGTTACCAGTTTCCATTATAGGTTGGTTGATAGAAGATTCACCAGATTCAGGTTGAACAGGATTGGTGCGGAAGGGGTGAGCAATAAGTGTATTGAACTGAAATTTAGAGTCTTGTGCCAGAGCAATAAGTGTGTTCATTGATTCTTGATGCTTTTTCTCTGCTTTAGCAAGGGTTGTATTCTCTTTAATCTGTAGATATATTTGTTAATTGTTTAACCATAGAAGACAGCTCTTTTGTTGTGTGGTCAACATCTTTGATTGTTGCACCCATCATTATAAGGACGATGAAGAGGAATCTACTGGATGATACCAAATGTCATATACAGACTATGATCTTGACAAGACACGGGAGGAGATAAGTAAACTGAGAACAACAAATATGAAAGCTTGGGTAACTCTACACTCCAAGAGTGCAGCCTATGATTATTTTTCATTCAATGCCCTAACAACAAATACATTGTTGTCTTGAATACTGAGAATAGAAACTCTATTGGCTAACCCTAATCAACCACAGCCTAACACGTGTGGAGATAATAATCTAATGATTAGTAATATAAGCTACTTACGGAGCAAGATAAAAGGCTAATCTCCAATGATTAAAAGTTACAAAAACGCACACAAAATACTAAGGTCAACCAAGGGACGTGACATAAAGTTTAGAGTTTTTTAATATGGTTTCTTCAAAAAAAATCTATCTCTTCAAGAAGTTGGGTACATTATTAGACTTTTAAATCTATTCTTTTTCTTTGTTTATTTGTGGTTTTGAATTTTGAATTATTTTTTTTTATTTGTGGTTTTATTCTATTTATTGAAACAGATTCACGAGTTATTACATAGAAGGCAAGCGAGCAACAAGCTGCGCCGCAAGCCCTTTTTGAATGGCAAACCCTATCCTCTTAAACACAAACTCTCTAGAATCGGGAGTCATGACATTACTGTGCATGACTCTTTGAACTCTCGCTAGGAGTCCAACCGCCTCCGGAGCTAAATACCCAAAAGTGTCAAAGGAAAAGGGAATAAAAGCATGTCCATTATCAATACAAGCCTTTTCATGCTTCGTTATCTTACCCGAGGTAGCTTTCAAAGCTGCTTGTCCAACTGTGAAAGAGCCTTGCCCGATGCCTACTAATGGAGAAACCCCAGTAAGATCAACACACGTATGTTTTCCGTTGGCACACCCAAAAATAAGAACATCTGCTGGCCTGAGTGTTGATCTGCCTTCAAGAGGATCCGTCAAAAAGTTGACCGGCGCCTCTTTCTTTGCCGAAATACCAGCCCTCCATAATACATCATATAAGATATCTCTCACATGATCATGTCTATATTTGAAACCAGGATCCACCCTTAGTGAAGGACAGCATGTTCCCCATATGCGTCTAGGGCACTCGTAATACAATCAGGGCAACGAGAATCAGAAGGGTATAGGGGTATCATTAACTTGTATTTAAGGATGCACCGATACTCCAAGGGGGACATCTTCTGTCCAAGGCCGTCAATCGGGATAGCGAGAAGAAAATCCTGCGCATGCGCTGCTTGTAGACACTCAAAAACTGCTTTCTGTCTATCCGAAAACCCATAAACCCTACCCATATCTTTAACAACTTTACAAAAAAGAGCACTCGCCAGGTTGCTTTGTGCTTTAAGTGGGGCGGTGTCTTTATTGGTAAAACTACTAAAGTCTTGGTCGGTCAGAGTTTCTTGTAAGGTTTTCAATGCCATATAAAAATTATCGTCCATACCTTCTACTCCACTATCCCTGAGTATGTGATCTTGCAATCCCCAAGATTGCACACGTGATGCAAGAAAGGCGTATTGTGATGCTTCCTTAGCCGTGTATAACCCAAGGCCTCCATATCTGATAGGAAGTGTAACTAGTCTCCATTGAAGCTCCCCGAAAAACGGGCCTCCACACACAACGATTCCCTCTATCGCCTCCCTTAAGCCTCTATCAAAGATATCTACTGCCTCTGTAGTGTATCCCGGGAAACAAATTCGAAGGCCAAATAGAAACTTAGAGATGCCCATACATGCACGCAGAAGTAATAACTCGCTCTGAGGATCACGTAGTTTGGACAAAATATGCATGAACTCCACTGCCTTCTCTGCTCTCCTGATAGCAAGCCTTTTCACAAACTCATCATTAAGGATGACTGCACCCCCTAAAAATTTGACCCCATTGTCTGGCCTTGAGATTTCAGCAGGAAACATCCCATCCCTTACCTTTCTTCCATCACAAGAGGGCCAAAAGATTTCGGTTTTTTTAATATTCAATATAAGTCCCAACCGAGGCCCCTCTGTTTGAACGACAGTAAGTGCTCGCGCTACTTCGACAGTGTCACCAATAATAGTACCATCATCAAGATACCAAGCCTGTAAGGATAGTGTGCACTGCTCATTTATCTTCGTTATAAGCTGATGAAGCACCAAAGCAAACAACAACGGACCCAACGGGTCACCTTGTTGCACCCATGTCGAGGAATAGATATGATAATCTCCCACATATAATCTTGCCGGTTGACCATATAGATAATCCACCCATGGGGATATAGATGGACAAAGTCTACGAACCGCAAGAAGCATGGATGTGCGGTCAACTAGGTTGAAAGCGTTGGTGAAGTCTACAGTTAGCATAGTAAGACTAGGGTCTAAATGGTGCTTACTAACATACCTGTTCACTGCATGTAAAATGGCCTCCGCTCCTCCTGAAACCCCCACCCCAAACTGAAAGTCCTGTAAGTAGGCCGCCATGTCCTTGCCAACTCCCTTCATAGCCACCTTGGATACAAGACGACGCCAAATTGTCCCAACAGCGATAGGACGAATATTATTATCTGGCTTAAGAAGTGGAGTTAATGGTGCTGACGCAATAAACTCTGCCAGAATAAGTGGACATCTACCACTCAACCACAGATTAATAACCCTTGTTATTGCCGTGACTAGGTCAGCAGCCACAGGAGAGCCTTCCCCACAAAAGGCATCCAATAAGTGTTGTGCCCGGAGGCCATCCTTGCCACATGAAGTCCCCTTAGGAAATGATTTAATGCAGCTTAGGACAGTTCCCTCTTCAGCTAGTAAAGGCGTCTCAGTTAACGGGATAGAAGGCTTCTGCGGAGGGGGCATGAATGGGTGTTTATCTTCCAGGGATTTCTTCGTATCTTCATTGTACTGCGCCACCCCGGAAGAGCTGATGGCTTTAACTGCAGCAGTAAAATGTCCGTCTGCAACTTTGCGCAAGCAAGCAGAAATATTTGTACGTTTGCTGTCAGGTTCTTCATCATCCTCTAACTTAACACATCCAGTTCGCCGCATTTGTAGAACCTCTTTAATAAGATTTTGGACTCCCCCAGCTTCACCCCACATCGTCAATGCTTTTAGAATTTGCTTCTGCTGCATAGATTTACGACTCCCAGATCTACGTTCCGTCCGATTCTTGGGTATGAAGACGCGCAACGTACAGCGAGGTAGTATCAATAAGCTAACCCAGTTCCGGACTGAATTAGGCTCTACTGCCACTTTCAAGAGGGCTGCTTTCAAAGCCTGGGAAAATGCCATCATACACCCTTTAGGAATACTCTTCACAATACTCACAGGAGCATGAAGAACTACATCTAGTGTCTCAACGGTTAGCTCAAAACCATTGTCCTCCAACTGTACGAGAATAGAGCCAGGCCGAGGTACTCCAACAATCAATTTTGTTACTTCCCCAGACACCTCACATATTGCAGGTCTAACATCAATTTTGTGGTTTTGAATTTTTGGATATTTTTATACAGCAATAACAGCCGGAACCCCTGAAAAATATGTGCAGCTTCAATGCGTTGAATTTCCACTTGGAATTAGAATGCGTGCCAATTAGGTAGCTAGCTATCATTAGAAGTTGAGTTTTTGTGAACACACTTTAGCTAGACAAGTGTTGATAGAAAATTCTGTGCAAAACGTATGGGCCGCTGAGGAGTTGATTGAGTTACAATTGTGTCGAGGATCAAGAAGATGGCCATTTTCAAGTCGACCAAGTATACTCACACACATGCTTCAACAGCCAGCTGAAGGATGTACTCCATTCAAAACAACTTCGGCTTTGCTGATAAATACAGTAATGAATTTGGACTTGCTAAAATACCTTACTCAATCAGTCACCTCAGTCAGTCAATTTTTTAAGAGCGAACATTATGGACTCGGGAACAACAACAGCCAATGTTTGAAAGACTAGCATTGAGAGTGGATGGTGAGATTTTCTGTAAGGTGCTGTTGTTTAGATTTGGTGCTAGCATTTCAAAACAATTCTGTAAAATACAAATTATGAGGGAATATGAAATTATGTGTACTAAAATTGCTTACAGGCCATTTGGTAAAACTGGAATACCAGAAGGAAGTAATGTGTTTGAAAGTGTTACTTTGAGAGCACCACAATAGAGGACTTTAATATCGATTATCCTACCATCCGGATCTTTACATTTCCCTCCGAAAGCATTGTTATTTCTTTAGCATCACACGTTCCAAAAGATAGCATAAACTGTATTTAACCACAATCTCTTTTGATCTCCCCTAAAGCGACAGTATGACCAGGCCATAATCATTTGAATTGTCATTGAAAGTTGAGGCCATTCAATCCAAAAGTAAATGGGCTGCCTTATTACCTACGTGCAAAGAAGTGTAACACTCTTGCACACTTCAGAACTCCTTCCCAGACCTCTTTCCCTTGTGGTTTGGTGTTTGTACTTGGAATCATGACATTTGGGCAGCAACAATCTTCCCCCAAAAAGCTTGTTTCTGAGACCCAAACGTCCACAGCCATTTTACTTGAAGCGCTTGGTTCATTTTCTCTAGATACCGCCCGCCCCCTGACCACCCACGTTCTTCGGTCACAAATTTCGATCAAGAAACCCAACACATTTTTGTTTCTCCCCTTCATCATAATTTTTCTCATCTTCATTTCTATGTAAGCAAGGAGAGGGAATAAGGAGCCTCAACTTCTGAACAAAATTTGTGATCCCCTTAAGAACTGGCTAATTTATGTTGCTTGATAGCTGACCACCTGGCCATATGGTAGGACTCCCCTGTGGACAAACCCAAACTCACCTTCCGCTAATAACAAATTTGCTTGGGAAAATCCACCTGTTGCTAGTTCCAGCTCCCCTTGTGTTGGCATATTGAACAAAAATGTGGCGGACCAAGAGGTGCATCCTTGCTAGAGAAAATGCTTCAATTTCATTTCCATTGTAGTCAATATCTGACCTATAGCTCATCGCTTCTATTCCAGCCTCAAGTTTAGAGAATTTCTCCAGCAAGGCTTTGGATGTGAAAGTTTGAGTTTTATCATGGAGTCTGTGAATTTTCTTCGAGTTGCTTAGATGACAATCTGAACTAAACATTTCTGTCATCCATGGTTGGAATCCAAAGCTGGTCAATGAAGGCTTAAGTTTTCACTATCACTCTCTGAGCTGCACTTCACTATGTCGTGTTCTTGTGAGACTGACTACTCCTTATCCGTCAGGTCACCATTAACTTCCAAATTGGAAATTGGAGAAGTTCCTGGATCTGAACTTGATACTAAAGGTGTTCCAACTTTAGTTACAGTGAATGGTTTCCCAAGTTTAGGACTGCTGGACGGTGCCATAGCTGGACCTCGAATGGTATTAAATGTACTGTCCTTGTTTTCTAGATGTCCTTCAGGTGAATCCTCTATCTCAACAGGCACTAAGCTAGCTCCTTCCTAGGCGATCCAACCAATTTAAGCGAAGTACTTTTGAATAAGAACGTTTCATGGCCACAATATTACATTGCAGCTCTTCCGTTCAATGTTTCTCCTTAGGTTTAAGCTGTCAGTACAGAAAAAGCTACTAGAGTAAGAAAAAGTAAAACAGGAACAAGAGAAACGTACGAACTACGGATAATTTGTGAAAGACTTGAGCAAAAAAATGGACAGAGGAATGCTCCAAGAAACAAGAAAAACAAAATGCTGTAGTTATAAGCTCATGAGCCGACATACCAAACACTTGCGTTAAAGCCAAAAGCTAGGTCAAGGTGAATCATTGTTACCTATCCAGTGTGATCCAGTTAGCTTCTGCAGCCACCGCTCCACATGGTGATCCAGCAACAATCTCTATCTTGACATTGATCTATAACACAGAGTCAATGCAAGGTAATTATTGAGCTACTAAAGCAAGGGCCTGGGGAATATCAAGCATAGTGCAGAAATACAGATAAAGAATGTCATATGCCAACCTTGTTTGGTGTTGGAATATGGCACTATATAATGTGAATCAAGTTAGCAGAAAAGTTGCTTGGAAGATCTAGAACATCTAGTAATTCAAGTATTGCGGCTAGATATGCCTAGTCAATTATATATGCTAGTAAATCTGTAACCAAGTCATTATTCTCATGCTAGTCAAGTCAAATATGTAACCAAGTCATTATTGTCATGCTATTATCTTCTAGGGTTTAGGTTTACTAATCATCTAGTCATTCCTATAAATAGGAATCATAGTGTACATGTAACACAAAACAATTGAATACAATGTAGTCCATTACCGTTCTCACCTGTGCCATGGCTATTTCTATCTTGGTATCAGAGCCATGAAACCAACCTCGTCACTTCCCGCTGCAAATCAGAAATCCTACTTCAGAAATCCCGTTTCAGAAATCCCAGAGTTAAGAAATCCATTTCCGCTGCATGTCGAGCAACAGACCCGAGCTCCATCAATGGCAGCAACAAACCATGTATCATCATTCCTTCATTCCCTGTCTTGGTTCACAATCCGATCTATATCGTCCATGAACCAGCAGCCCCATTATCCTTTGTTCATCAACCACCAAGTTGGTCTTAATCCCAACTCCTGTATAATGTATGAGATGTCATCTCTGTGCTCGACTCAGTTAGTTCTCGAGCTCAGTTGGTCTTAGTTGGTCTTAATGCCAACTCCTGTATAACAGCAGCAACTCCATCGGTCACCTGAATTTTCTCCAGCTCCGGTGTCATCACGTTCCATCGTTACTGTTATGTCTCATCGTTCCCGGAACCTCATCTCATCGTTCCATCCCTGTGTTAATCCCAGTTGGTCTTAATCCCAGCTGGTCGTCGGTGTTTGTTCACGTACTCATCTCATCGTTCCATCCTTGTCTTAATCCCAGCTGGTCTTAATCCCGGAACCATCATCTTCTCCTGTTTTTGATTCACAGCCCGAGCTCTGAGCAGCTCCATCTTCATGGCCGATAGCTCCATCAACCACCACCAACGGCTCATCACATCCCCATCACTCATCATCAGCTCCAACTCCGTTCTCTGACCATGCATGAACCGATCAACCCATCAGCACCATTACCCTGATTTCCATAAGTATTTCGACAAAATAATTCCCAAGCAAACTTGAGAGGACCAACACCTCCATGTTGTATTGTCTCCATGTTGTCTTGTCTATCAACAAGAACCAACCAGAACCAGAACCAATATCTCCATGTGTTTATCTCCAGCCGAACCCACCACCACCAAGTGACCCAATCAGTTCACCAAGTCCACCTACGGAAATGATTCAAACTCCTCCACCGAACCAGCCGTCTCCAGAGAGTCCAAAGTCGGTCGTACAATCTCCTGTCTCAGCTAAGCCCGAGAACCATCTTTGCTCTTCCAAAGTGCAACCGTTGCAGTTATCACCAAGCTCGAGTTCCATCAAAGTTGGCAGCTACACCATCATTCCATCCAACTACTCCGTCGAGAACCAGCGTCTTCGTTCTCGAGCATCTCTGAACTGCCATGATATCGTGAACATCATCCTGAGTTTCCATCCAGTCAATGTTCCAATAACAAATCCAGTGACATCTCCTGTGACAACAAGTCCAGTGAGTACACTTCAAGCTGCACTTGATTATGCGTGTGGTATTAATCCCACAGCTTCACTCAATAGCTCTCTCGTCGTCCTACACTGCCATGCATGCTTCTCCATCACTGGATACCTCGTCGTCAGCCAACAGCTTCATCTTCCATGCAATTAAAACCACAAACTCGAGTTGTTCTCATCGTGATCAAGTCAGCTCCATATTCATTCGCTGCAACACTCGTCCGGCATCATCATTTAGTTCATCATCACAGTCCCAAATGATCACTAATGGCTATGCTATGTCCCTCCGATATTCATCACCGAGAGTTACCAACACTTCCATGCCATTCGTTGTTCAACAGGTATCTCGTAGTCACCATTCAATGGTAGCTTCAATCCCATACAATGGTAGAAAGTCAGAGCACGTTCCCCGACCCTTACAAGGGGTAGTACAATCCCCACCACCTAGTCCTCAGATTGTCGTCACTGGCTCCCCTATCTTTGCAAGACCTAGTAAAAGCAACATCACCTAGACCTCCAGTGTTTGTACCATCAGAAAAGTCAGCCTCCCTGAAGAACTCGAACTTCGACAACAACCTCAAGAATCAGTGTTGTCATCGCTACCCGTGTCCATCTGTGAATCCGTGGTTTCCGTACCACTCAGTATCCGTCAGTGTGCATCCGTATGTCAGTCCATACCACCCAGTGTCAGTGTATCCGTGGTTTCCGTACTACTCAGTATCCACCAGTGTGCATCCGTGGCTTCCGTGCCACTCATTCAGTGTAACCCTTTCTGCATGGGTACCAATCCATAGGCCACAATCCGCGTGCATCCAGAGTTGGCGGGCAGCAATCCGTGTGCTACAATTCGCCTGTCATGCTTCAGTACTAGCACCTGTAGTTCACCCACCAACACCTGTAGTTCACCCAACAGCTGCACCTCTTTTAATGATCGTTCAAGTTGTACACTACATTTCTCTCCGTGTTCAACTTGAGGGGGGGTGTTGGAATATGGCACTATATAATGTGAATCAAGTTAGCAGAAAAGTTGCTTGGAAGATCTAGAACATCTAGTAATTCAAGTATTGCGGCTAGATATGCCTAGTCAATTATATATGCTAGTAAATCTGTAACCAAGTCATTATTCTCATGCTAGTCAAGTCAAATATGTAACCAAGTCATTATTGTCATGCTATTATCTTCTAGGGTTTAGGTTTACTAATCATCTAGTCATTCCTATAAATAGGAATCATAGTGTACATGTAACACAAAACAATTGAATACAATGTAGTCCATTACCGTTCTCACCTGTGCCATGGCTATTTCTATCTTTTGGAACATATACATCACGCAGATGGAGCATCACCTGGAAGCATGTATCTGAAATGTCACACTTGTGCTCTATACTGGTCCTTGCAGAAGACTTCCAATGTCCACTGCACAGTCACCAGCAAATCTTGAGAAGCCCCATTTTGTACCTAAACATGGAAAGATGAATTTGTCATTAGTCACCATCATTGGCCACCAAAGCACAAAACAAATGAAAATAATCAGCAGAGAGAGGAAAGGTGAAACACCCTAAGATATTGCATTTGAAGCAAATGAGAGAAAACTAAGTAAGAAACAGAAGATGGATAAATGGATACCTTTTTTTTTTTTTTTTTTTTGGTAAAAGGATAAATGGATACCTGAAGTATGAGTTGGAAGAACAACCAAAAGATTTATACATACCCCAGGTTGAACAACATGAGTTAAAGCAGGCCAAATAAGTCCAGTTCTTGGTATTTCTTTAGATTCCTTAACTGCGAACTACTACAACTTTGTCAGTTCTTGGTCTTTGATTCCCTCTCTGCTGTTCAATCCATGTTGAACATTTGTTCATTGAGAAGGTTGCTAAATTCACTACTGCCAACTAGTTCTGGCATACTGGGGGATAAATTTAATTTGTAAAATGTTTGTTCAATCTTGCTCCTCTAAGGAAGTAATTTCAAGCATTGAATATAAACTGTAGCCAAGTAGATTAAAGTGTAAACAAAACACAAATAAACGGATCTTTACATTAATGAAAAAATTAAACCGGTCACTACGGAATCATACACAACTTCTCCGTTTCATGATTTCATTTATTTGTTGCAAGTTCTTCTTCTTTTGTTCAATTTCCTTTTCAGCATTTTACATCCAGATTACATATGAATGAAAAATAAAAAATCAAAACAAACTGACAGACAGACTTGTTTGGTAATTGGCTCACATACATAAACATTGAATATAGTGGGAAAAATAGGATCCAGGAAAAGCGCGGATCTTAGCAGCCGACAGAGATCTTCTTTGACGCTACATCTCAAGAATTTGTGAAGATGTTATCGATTCATGGATTCAAAACAGATTTACATTTTGAGAGGAGAAATCATTATGTTACTTCTTGTTGTGGGTGACGATGCTACTGAACCACCACTAGCTTCTGACATAATTTTGTTGCTGCCGTTGATGATAGACGAAGGAGAGGGGGCAGTTTTTAGGGTTCCTTTTTTCCTTTCCTGCTCAACCTAGAGCTGCTTATAAGGGTTGGATATCCGCCCGGCAAGATTAGGGTTGAGTTACAACCGTTGGTTTCATTGATCTAACGACTGTAACATACTCTCTGTCTGACGGTACTTTGGGGAATCACATGCGCCTTATAGGCTTTGATACGTCGCCTGAACTCTGAAGCCTATTGTTCGAACTTGGTGCTAGCATTTCAAAAACAAAAACCAAAATTACGATGGGATATGAAATTATACGCCATCTGGTAATAACATTTTCTTACCCATTTGTGGTTTTATGTGAGCATCTATTCTCTAGGACGCTTCATTGTCATGCAAGTGCCTCTATCTCCATGGTACTTGAAGTTGCCAAGAAGCCTAATTACAAGGCATATTCCTAGAATCATAGAGTTTTTGGATGTGAATCATGTGATTAAAAATTAACCCAACACAACATTCAGGAAACATGGTGAACTATGAACTGTACAAGATTACAAACATGATACATCTTGACAACAAAATTGCTTCCTGTTGAGAGCATAAAAACCTAATTAAAGTCTACTGGTTCTTCCCTTGTTTCTAGTTTCTTAACTAATCTTCCCATTTCTGTCTAATCTAGTAATGGCTCATGAACTACGGAACGAAGAACACCTTGCTGAGATGCCCAACTGCTATATCAGTGTGGCAATCGACTTACTCCATGAACCCGTATCAAAACTTAACGCTAAGCTAGCTACATGTCTTTACTTGCACAAAATTTACCACAATGGAGAAGAGAGGACCTGTCTGCGAAGGAGACAAACTAAACTGTTCTTGCTGATTCGTGATTTAGCTTCATCTTCTTCTACACTGTGGTTGTCATAACCTTTGACTTTCTAATTCCTCTATCGATATCTGGCTCAACATTTTGGTTGTCACTGAAATTATTTGCGGGTGATCCTGGATCTGGAAATGTGGAGTCATTTAAAGTAATGAAGTTCTCTGTTGTGGTGGATTCATCTGTGGATGACTGTGCAAACCCTGACAGAATACGTTTTAGCTGAGCCCTGTGGCATATCACACGGCCTTTGTTCCACCCAGGAAAACAGAACAATGTTGAGACACTATCATTCAGAAACGAATATACTGCTTTTGCAATGGGGAATTCCTTTGTTATAGAGCTCTTCTCCATCTCTCCTCGCCTGATAAAAAATAATTGAATTAGCTTAAACCATTCAAACCTGGTACAACCACGAAGTATCTGACCAAATCAACTGTTGGACACTTAACATTTCTAGTAGATTGTTTCAAACTATAATCAAATCTTCCTAATTTCTAATCTCTAAGCCACAGTAAGATTTTAACATTGAAACCGAAAACTTAAATATTCAGTAAGAAATGTAAAGGCTTACACTACTACAACAGATGCCAGATGAGGGAGATCCTCCTTATTTTTGAACATGTCAAGCACATCAATGAGCCAGACTGAAGTGGCGGTAAGAGCACCACCTACTGACATCCTAACAATCCCAACAAAAGAATTAAAACGGTAAGAAACACATAAAATGAACAAAATTAAGGGAAAGAATTAATTCAAAAGATCAAGTACCTATGGACATCGGCTGACCACACGAGATTGCTCTTACGGTACAACTCCGGGAACAGACCTCGTGTTGTAGCTTCATGGAGAACTCTAGAAGCTCGTTTCTTTTGGCCCAACCACCACAATGTTTCTAAAAGTGAATTGTAAAATCTTAACCCCAAACCACAACCTTCGGGTGTAAATTTATCGAACACATACTCAACCATCTGCCAGTTAGAGTCATCATCGTACTCCCCTTTTATCATCCTCCCTATTACTTGATGAGCATTGGAAACACGATTAGTAATCATCTCTTCCAGCAACTCATGGACGTCATCCCACCTGATATTACATGAGACACGAGTGAGTCGGTATAGATAAAATATAAGTGAACAAAGGGAAGAAAATCGGACAAAGATCTGATCACATGGATTGTACGCAGCCAGACATATCAGTACATTACTAGGATGCTCTATCAACCAATATATTTAGATATAACAAAGGGCTCTTGCTTTATAAGCGAAACTATTCGAAAGAAATTGGGCAATATTTGACCATCTAGAGTCTTTACAAACAAGAAAATCAAGAATAAGGAAATCTTCAAAAACGCCATTGTAACAAATTCAGCACAAGAATGATGCATAGGTAAAGGTTCCAAAAGATTATTAAACAAGAGTACATTGAACTATATCTATGCATCAAGTTGCTAAGAAATCACTAGCAGGCATGAGTTTGGGCGGGTCCATGGACAGAATCGAAAGCTAAGTGAGAAACTTGAGTAGCCATCAACTCTGCTTATTTTAGTTTGCAAGCGAGTGAAAACACATAAGACAGAATCATGTGCAGCTGCTATTGTCTGAAGTACAAAGAGTCGAAGTACATTATGCTAGGAGAGAAAAACTAGAGACACGTGTACAGTTGTGAAAGATTTCTACCGGCGGCTGGATAAGGGTTAGAGACTTAAAATCCATAATTTCTCTGCTCTCTAGACAATCAATGTCTATATCTTTTCCACCTTTCATTTTTTTCATCGATTGCAGAAAAGATTTTATTGCATGCTTTAACAAGGAGTTTCAATTTTTCTTGATTTACAGGCTTGTGAGCAGATTGGAAGAAGCATAGAAACTCTAATAAATACTACGTAGATTATTCTTATGACGAGTAAGGAAATACACAGTTATCAGCAGATACTTTAACTCTGTATACTGACCAGTAATGAATAAGAGAATATTGAATACACACCTGTCACCTTTTGCATATACAGACAGCAACATACAGTAGCATAAGAGAATATTGAATACACACCTGTCACCTTTTGCATATACAGACAGCAACATACAGTAGCACATGACGCTTGGCACAATCCCTGAAGATACAATTTCCTGAAATTGCTCTTTGCTCTCATCAACAAGACCAGCAGAGCAATAAACACTTAAAACTGCCTCAAGGGTCCATTCATTTGGAACGCATCTTGCCTTTTCCATCTCTACATAAGCCTTCAGTGCATCCTCAAACTGACCTCCTTGTCTAAAAGCCTCAATCAATCCATTATACGTGTAAGTATTCTTAGCGACACCAGTCTCACCCATCCTATAGAGTAACGCTTCACATTCCTTGTATAGCCCACCCCTACCAAATGTATGTATCAGCGAATTGTATGTTTCAACAGTTGCCCTGCTCCCAACTTCATGCATCGTATTGAATGCTACGAGAGCCTCCTCATACAATGCAGCCTGCCCATAAGCTTCAATAACTCCTGTATAAGCTTTAGAACTTGGCACAACTCCTTTCTCAGTCATGTGCAAGAGAATTCGTTTAGTATCTTCATGAAGCCCACCTTTCCCACAAGCAAATATCAAACCCTCATAAGTTTCCATATCTGGTTCAACATTTTCTTCCACCATATCATGAAACAAAGTAACCACCTCCTTAAAATAACCCCCTTTACCAAAAACCTGTATAAGAATGTTATAAGTTGTGGCATCTGGTTCTGTATTACTCACTTTCATCTCCAGAAAAAGGTCACGTACGTCATCATACCGCCCGTTTCTCCCATATAAATTTAACAAAATACTATAAGTTACAGCATTCGGCGTACACCCTGCCGATTGCATCTGTCGAAATACACCCATGGCTTCATTTATAGACCCAGCATCAGCATAAGCCTCTAATAACACATTATAGGAGGTGATCTCGGGCAAATTCCCTTCTGACTCCATCTCCTTTAAAAGCTCAGAAACCTTCTCAAGTTTCTCTAATTTCCCAAATGTTTCGACAAGATAAGCATGTGTAGTAATATCAGGAACAATTCCAGCTTCATTCATACCCCTAAAAACCATTTCTGCCTCATCACCCAATGCTCTACTAGCACAAGCACCAAGTAAAGTATTATAAGTCACAAGATCAGGTTGAATTCCATCATGTCTCATTTGTGCAAACAATCCTAATAATCCTTCCCAATCTAATCCACCTCTAACACAAGCATGAATTATAGTATTATAAGTTAAAATACTAGGCGAAATCCTTTCTGATTTCATTCTATCAAGAAGCTCAAGTGAAACCTTATACTGACCGTTCCGACCGTAAGCGTTAATCAAAGCTGTGAATGAAAACACACTCCTCGAAACTCCATGAGCTGGCATTTCATCAAATACCTCTGCACATTTATCCAATAATCCTTCTCTACCAAGTAGACCAATCATAATTGTATAAATATGTTCATTAGGTTTACACCAAATTTGTCTTTGCATATATTTGAATAACCTCAGTGATCTTTGCCAATCTCCTCTCTGAGCAAATTCTTTAAAAACCAATACAAAATCATTCAAAGAGAGTTTGTTTTTGAAAACGTCTAAACAACGAGCAATACTACCTCTTGGTGGTAAACTACTAAGTTTATTGATTAACGTTTCTACATCATAACTATACTTACCTTTCTCTACTGTAACTGATGGATTTCCTAAGATTAATTCTTTGGGTTTTGCTCTGGGGGGTTTGATTGAATTTGAAATTAGTCTTCTTTGAGTGATACGAAGAAAAGATGGTTTTTTTAATTGAAAGAAAGAGAAATATGGGTTTTCTCCATTAGAGGGTCTGAGGAATGTTGAAGTTATGGCTGGGTTAGAGATAGAAGGAGAAAACGTTAAGGTCATTTGAAAAATATTTGGATGAGCATCAGCTTCTTCTTTTTCTCTCGAACTGCTCCCTTCTCTCTCTATTTCAGTGCTGTTGTTGATTGTTTTGAGAATTTGAAGTTGAAGCTGGAGCTGAAACGAGATTGATTGATGTGCTAATGGAGATGAAGAGGGGGAAACCTTCTGAGTTTGAAGATGAAGAGTTGAGGAAGGATGGGTTTTTGACACGTGGTTAGAAGGGGCTGTGGATAGAGTTTGGTCTGAAGGAAGACTTGAGGAGACTGAGAAATTGTTCGTTTTATTCCTCTCTAGATTCAGTCCTACTAAACTAATCGAGCCCTACCATGTTTAATCAGTTTAATGTACAGTATTAAATTCGTTGTTAAATAATTGAGATATTTTATAAAAGGGTCGTATATTTAATGTCTAATTAGGATCTGGGTCGTACAACATGCAGTTGATGTATTAGGGTCGTAGACTAACCATGGACCGTTAGAAAGCCGTCAGCTGACTTTTAATATTTGCCAATCACCCTGACTATAGGTTGACTGATGTTGACTGTTAGAATATTGTCAAAAGGGGTTTTTATTTCCCCCCTAAATCATCCCCCAAATGCTTTTCCTCATCTACCCGTTCATATCATTGCAACCCATGAAAATCAACGGCCGCAATTTTAACTGAAAAAAAACATGATCCTGATTTACGAGTTGCAACCCATTAGCTATCATTGAAGTAGTACTCAAGCTTCAAAAAATGAAGTAGTACTGTTAGAACACCACCCATAGATCGCAGTACTTGTCCCTTGTCAGAAAATTGTTTGGACCAATACAGAAACAAAACCAGCTGGTATGCGAATCAATGGAACCATAACCAACATTTGCATACATGATAAAAAAAATAAAAATGAACACGTACTGTTAAGCAGCGGCAACAGTCCAATTAAGTATCCATCACTTTGGAATTCCTCTTTGACATTTCATCGAACAACTTCTGGGCAACGTTAGTTCATCCACATTTCACATCCGCTGATTTAAGAATTCCAAGAAAGCATATCTGTATTCTCCACTCAATCAAATACTTGTCCAACCGAAACAATATCACATCAAGCATTTAGAATTCAAGCTAACCACACTCAGTACATATAATTCGCCCAATTTTCAAACTTAATCCATGTACCGGTTTTCCTTCCACAAGTGCACATAGTCCAGGCAACATGAAATTATTTGGGCTTAAAGCTGATTGACGAAGCTATTAACAGTAACACAAGAATTGCATCATTAGGGTGATGATTCTCTGAATAACACTTAAAAATGGTGTTCCAAGTAAATGAATTGGGTTCTTCGATTTGGAAATAACGAGAATCAATATTTGAAGAACAAAGATGAGCTGAAGATGTTGAGTGCGATTCAAAGGTGAGAATGTTGTGTTTTCTCTTGTGAAATTCATCAAATGTTTAGTTATGATTTGGAAATTTTATTTGGGTCCGGTCAACTTCGAAGTCAGTTAAATTTTAAAATGGGGTTAGGATATAGTGGCATTTTACTACTTTATAAGGGTATTTTAGTAAAACTTTTGGATGGACAAACTAGTCTACCATTAGTCTACGACCCTAATGCATCAACTGCATGTTCTACGACCCAGACCCTAATTAAGCGCGAAAGATCTGATCCTTTTACTAAATATCTCTAAATAATAGATACGAATTACATCAACTAAGACATTAATTGAGCAGGTTGTGCTAACTTACAATGAGCCTCTGGTTGTTAAATTAGTTTTATAATTAGTTAGTTAAATTAAATTAAATTATACTAGTTGGCTGGGATTCCATGAAATGTAATGTTGTTGTATGTTGTTAGCATATTCATTTTGGGACAACGCAAAATGTATATTGCATATTTTTTCATATTGATTATCATATTGTAAAACAAATTATCTTTTATATCTAATAATCCTTGTTGATCTATGTGTGTAGGATTTAGATATTGAAAGCCATGGTATGTAACAAGTTGATGTTGTCGTATGTTCAATTATACTAAGTTAATTATCATATGGCAAGTTGAATTATGGGACTAGTTATAATTGTTAGGGTTTTGTTAGTAGACAAAGTTATGGAATCTTTTGGAACGAATTGAGAAATATTACTTGGGGAGTTTCATAAGTTATGTAGTTTCCTATTTTGAGTCAAGTTACCTAATTCATGCAGAAACTAGTCTAGGAAGTTCTTTGGGGACAAGTTTGTGTAACCTATAAAAGGACCCTTAGGGTGAGAGTTTAGATATCTTCTTCTTAGAAAGTTGCAAGCGTTTGTTTGTGAGAGAAGGGCTGCTAAGGTCTTATTAAGTGACTAGATCTTACGAGGTAAACACCTTTGTAAGAGGTTTTCCAAAGAATTAATGAATCTTTTATTTGTCGAAACATTTCTTGTTCTCTATTGTTGTTTGATTGTTAGAACATCTTACTCGAGACGAACCTATAGTAGTGTTTCTATCTTAAGAAAAACCCTATTAGATTCTACAGTTGGTGCAGTGAGCGCGGATAGTCGAGAAGGAGTTACTACGATGAAGAAATATGGTGAATTGAAGTCTTATCATATGAAAAGGTTTGATGGGAATTGTGACTTCACTCTTTGGTAGATGAATATGAAAGATTATCTTGTCATGCTAGATTTGAATGATGCCCTAAAAGGTCCAGTGACGAAGAAACAAAAGAATAGGGATCGAGACAAAAGATAATTTGTGTACGTTAAAGTGACGAAGTAAGAAGACAACAACTGGGATTTTCACGTCACAAAAGGTGGTGATTGTTAGGGTTTTGTTCCGTAAAGAAAGTTCTGGAATTTTCCGGAACAGGTCAGAAACTTGGGGTGTGTAGTTTCCTAGTTTGTGTCTAGTTACCTAATTCGGGTAAAAACTAGCTAGTTTTGGAATTTATTTGGGGACAAGTTCGTGTAACCTATAAAAGGACCCTTAGGGTGAAAGTTATAGGTATCTTAAGTTGTTCTGCAAGTTATGGGCAAACAATAACAATACCAAAATCATGCCAACAAAAATCTAGTTGTACATGGTGATAGGCCTAACGCAGAGATCGAACCAGAGATCTTCTTTGGTATCGAAAATCGCCATGATGGAGTTTAGGTTTCGTGACTTTCTAATAGAAAGAGGAAAACTATTGGTACATGTTATGTTGTGTTCGACAAAAGATAAGAATATTGTCATGCATGGAGTTCAAGTCTATTCAAAATAGTGGAAGATATGCCTTGAATCCATTGAGAATGGTAAATGTCTTTACCTGTTTTAAGAAGATATCAAAATTGTCCTAAAGAAATTGCGTTCAACAAGGCATGTACCACAACTTGTTTCCTATAATTTCTTGTTATAGGTGTCTTGATAATCCTCGATCATAGTCATGTTAAAAATGTTGTGGGAGATAGCCAAACTAACTGCACCACTTGTTGGGAAAATCCAACAAGAAACTAGATCTTTGGATCGGCGTAGAATGAAAGATAAACGATGCAAGCACACATTAGAAGCAATAATTTAAGCACATAAGACTTAACGTGGTTGGAAATATTCCTACATCCATCAAAACGGTTACGACTTCATCATTATTATGGAACCACTAAATAAAGGATTACGCACTTAACGACTGGCGAATCAATCAACAAACCAAAATCCAACATTGTGTTGATCATAAGCCCTAAAATAACTCTCTTGGACAAAATGATGCATAAACCCAAATAATGTCCAACCAAACAAGATAATACTTATCTCACATAACGAGATGACTCCTTCTAAACGATGTCACTTCCAACACCAACGATGTGTTTTTCACCATCAATCGAACAAGGTGAACTTATCTTCACTAAACGATGTCTTACACATATTCATAAAACTATAACGATGTACTCTTTCAACACCAACGATGTATCTTGAAACACCCGATAATTGTCTCTCTCTTCTCTAAACTCCACCCCAAGAGGTGGGATGGAATCATAGAAACCTTAGAGAACTACATTGTGTATTCTCTAATTCTCTAGAAAACCACTAAAATTCCATGTCTAAGAATCACCATATAAGCCTCCTTATATAGTATTCATAACTTGATTCCAGTATTACTCCCATGGAAAAGGAAACCCAAACCAACTAGGAAACCTAGTGTTATTTAGGTAACCTATCTAAATATGGAAATCAACCTAAACTAGGAACCCTTATGTTTCTCTACACTAGAGATTTCTAATGTGTTCAGAACTTTTTCAGGAATCTTCCCTTAAACACCGACAATTATCAACAAAAAAGTGAAAGAACATGATAAATTTGTACACTTGAATCACCAACTACATATACTCTTAGAGAAAATAAAATAAAGAAAGGCAAAGTCCATGTTTAGTAAAATTTATGATTATAGATAATCATAATTGATAAATGATTTTGATATAATCATTTATAAATAAATTTTCACAAACATTTTTTTTCAAATAATTGATTATCTTCGAAAAATGCCTTCAATATGCTTTGAAGTTGAAGCTGGAGCTGAAACAAGATTGATTGATGTGCTAAGGGAGATGAAGAGGGGGAAACCTTCTGTGTTTGAAGATGAAGAGTTGAGGAAGGATGGGTTTTTGACACGTGGTTAGAAGGGTCTGTGGATAGAGTTTGGTATGAAGGAAGACTTGGGGAGACTGAGAAATTGTTCGTTTTATTCCTCTCTAGATTCAGTCCTACTAAACTAATCGAGCCCTACCATGTTTAATCAGTTTAATGTACAGTATTAAATTCGTTGTTAAATAATTGAGATATTTTATAAAAGGGTCGTATATTTAATGTCTAATTAGGATAAAGGTCGTACAACATGCGAGTTGATGTATTAGGGTCGTAGACTAACCATGGACCGTTAGAAAGCCGTCAGCTGACTTTTAATATTTGCCAATCACCCTGACTATAGGTTGACTGATGTTGACTGTTAGAATATTGTCAAAAGGGGTTTTTATTCCCCCCTAAATCATCCCCCAAATGCTTTTCCTCATCTACCCGTTCATATCATTGCAACCCATGAAAATCAACGGCCGCAATTTTAACTGAAAAAAAACATGATCCTGATTTACGAGTTGCAACCCATTAGCTATCATTGAAGTAGTACTCAAGCTTCAAAAAATGAAGTAGTACTGTTAGAACACCACCCATAGATCGCAGTACTTGTCCCTTGTCAGAAAATTGTTTGGACCAATACAGAAACAAAACCAGCTGGTATGCGAATCAATGGAACCATAACCAACATTTGCATACATGATAAAAAAATAAAAATGAACACGTACTGTTAAGCAGCGGCAACAGTCCAATTAAGTATCCATCACTTTGGAATTCCTCTTTGACATTTCATCGAACAACTTCTGGGCAACGTTAGTTCATCCACATTTCACATCCGCTGATTTAAGAATTCCAAGAAAGCATATCTGTATTCTCCACTCAATCAAATACTTGTCCAACCGAAACAATATCACATCAAGCATTTAGAATTCAAGCTAACCACACTCAGTACATATAATTCGCCCAATTTTCAAACTTAATCCATGTACCGGTTTTCCTTCCACAAGTGCACATAGTCCAGGCAACATGAAATTATTTGGGCTTAAAGCTGATTGACGAAGCTATTAACAGTAACACAAGAATTGCATCATTAGGGTGATGATTCTCTGAATAACACTTAAAAATGGTGTTCCAAGTAAATGAATTGGGTTCTTCGATTTGGAAATAACGAGAATCAATATTTGAAGAACAAAGATGAGCTGAAGATGTTGAGTGCGATTCAAAGGTGAGAATGTTGTGTTTTCTCTTGTGAAATTCATCAAATGTTTAGTTATGATTTGGAAATTTTATTTGGGTCCGGTCAACTTCGAAGTCAGTTAAATTTTAAAATGGGGTTAGGATATAGTGGCATTTTACTACTTTATAAGGGTATTTTAGTAAAACTTTTGGATGGACAAACTAGTCTACCATTAGTCTACGACCCTAATGCATCAACTGCATGTTCTACGACCCAGACCCTAATTAGGCACGAAAGATACGATCCTTTTACTAAATATCTCTAAATAATAGTACGAATTACATCAACTAAGACATTAATTGAACAGGTTGTGCTAACCTACCAGCGAGCCTCTGGTTGTTAAATTAGTTTTATAATTAGTTAGTTAAATTAAATTAAATTATACTAGTTGGCTGGGATTCCATGAAATGTAATGTTGTTGTATGTTGTTAGCATATTCATTTTGGGACAACGCAAAATGTATATTGCATATTTTTTCATATTGATTATCATATTGTAAAACAAATTATCTTTTATATCTAATAATCCTTGTTAATCTATGTGTGTAGGATTTAGATATTGAAAGCCATGGTATGTAACAAGTTGATGTTGTCGTATGTTCAATTATACTAAGTTAATTATCATATGGCAAGTTGAATTATGGGACTAGTTATAATTGTTAGGGTTTTGTTCCGTAGACAAAGTTATGGAATCTTTTGGAACGGGTCAGAAATATTACTTGGGGAGTTTCATAAGTTATGTAGTTTCCTATTTTGAGTCAAGTTACCTAATTCATGCAGAAACTAGTCTAGGAAGTTCTTTGGGGACAAGTTTGTGTAACCTATAAAAGGACCCTTAGGGTGAGAGTTTAGATATCTTCTTCTTAGAAAGTTGCAAACGTTTGTTTGTGAGAGAAGGGCTGCTAAGGTCTTATTAAGTGACTAGATCTTACGAGGTAAACACCTTTGTAAGAGGTTTTCCAAAGAATTAATGAATCTTTTATTTGTCGAAACATTTCTTGTTCTCTATTGTTGTTTGATTGTTAGAACATCTTACTCGAGACGAACCTATAGTAGTGTTTCTATCTTAAGAAAAACCCTATTAGATTCTACAGTTGGTGCAGTGAGCGCGGATAGTCGAGAAGGATTTACTACGATGAAGAAATATGGTGAATTGAAGTCTTATCATATGAAAAGGTTTGATGGGAATTGTGACTTCACTCTTTGGTAGATGAATATGAAAGATTATCTTGTCATGCTAGATTTGAATGATGCCCTAAAAGGTCCAGTGACGAAGAAACAAAAGAATAGGGATCGAGACAAAAGATAATTTGTGTACGTTAAAGTGACGAAGTAAGAAGACAACAACTGGGATTTTCACGTCACAAAAGGTGGTGATTGTTAGGGTTTTGTTAGTAAAGAAAGTTCGAATTTTAAAGAACAGTCGAGAAACTTGGGGTGTGTAGTTTCCTAGTTTGTGTCTAGTTACCTAATTCGGGTAAAAACTAGCTAGTTTTGGAATTTATTTGGGGACAAGTTCGTGTAACCTATAAAAGGACCCTTAGGGTGAAAGTTATAGGTATCTTAAGTTGTTCTGCAAGTTATGGGCAAACAATAACAATACCAAAATCATGCCAACAAAAATCTAGTTGTACATGGTGATAGGCCTAACGCAGATCGAACCCAGATCTTGCTGGTATCGAAAATCGCCATGATGGAGTTTAGGTTACTGTGACTTTCTAATAGAAAGAGGAAAACTATTGGTACATGTTATGTTGTGTTCGACAAAAGATAAGAATATTGTCATGCATGGAGTTCAAGTCTATTCAAAATAGTGGAAGATATGCCTTGAATCCATTGAGAATGGTAAATGTCTTTACCTGTTTTAAGAAGATATCAAAATTGTCCTAAAGAAATTGCGTTCAACAAGGCATGTACCACAACTTGTTTCCTATAATTTCTTGTTATAGGTGTCTTGATAATCCTCGATCATAGTCATGTTAAAAATGTTGTGGGAGATAGCCAAACTAACCGCACCACTTGTTGGGAAAATCCAACAAGAAACTAGATCTTTGGATCGGCGTAGAATGAAAGATAAACGATGCAAGCACACATTAGAAGCAATAATTTAAGCACATAAGACTTAACGTGGTTCGGAAATATTCCTACATCCATCAAAACGGTTACGACTTCATCATTATTATGGAACCACTAAATAAAGGATTACGCACTTAACGACTGGCGAATCAATCAACAAACCAAAATCCAACATTGTGTTGATCATAAGCCCTAAAATAACTCTCTTGGACAAAATGATGCATAAACCCAAATAATGTCCAACCAAACAAGATAATACTTATCTCACATAACGAGATGACTCCTTCTAAACGATGTCACTTCCAACACCAACGATGTGTTTTTCACCATCAACGAACAAGGTGAACTTATCTTCACTAAACGATGTCTTACACATATTCATAAAACTATAACGATGTACTCTTTCAACACCAACGATGTATCTTGAAACACCCGATAATTGTCTCTCTCTTCTCTAAACTCCACCCCAAGAGGTGGGATGGAATCCTTAGAAACCTTAGAGAACTACATTGTGTATTCTCTAATTCTCTAGAAAACCTCTAAAATTCCATGTCTAAGAATCACCATATAAGCCTCCTTATATAGTATTCATAACTTGATTCCCAGGTATTACTCCCCATGGAAAAGGAAACCCAAACCAACTAGGAAACCTAGTGTTATTTAGGTAACCTATCTAAATATGGAAATCAACCTAAACTAGGAACCCTTATGTTTCTCTACACTAGAGATTTCTAATGTGTTCCAGAACTTTCCGGAATCTTCCCTTAAACACCGACAATTATCAACAAAAAAAGTGAAAGAACATGATAAATTTGTACACTTGAATCACCAACTACATATACTCTTAGAGAAAATAAAATAAAGAAAGGCAAAGTCCATGTTTAGTAAAATTTATGATTATAGATAATCATAATTGATAAATGATTTTGATATAATCATTTATAAATAAATTTTCACAAACATTTTTTTCAAATAATTGATTATCTTAGAAAAATGCCTTCAATATGCTTTGAAGTTGAAGCTGGAGCTGAAACAAGATTGATTGATGTGCTAAGGGAGATGAAGAGGGGGAAACCTTCTGTGTTTGAAGATGAAGAGTTGAGGAAGGATGGGTTTTTGACACGTGGTTAGAAGGGTCTGTGGATAGAGTTTGGTATGAAGGAAGACTTGGGGAGACTGAGAAATTGTTCGTTTTATTCCTCTCTAGATTCAGTCCTACTAAACTAATCGAGCCCTACCATGTTTAATCAGTTTAATGTACAGTATTAAATTCGTTGTTAAATAGTAGTACGAATTACATCAACTAAGACATTAATTGAACAGGTTGTGCTAACCTACCAGCGAGCCTCTGGTTGTTAAATTAGTTTTATAATTAGTTAGTTAAATTAAATTAAATTATACTAGTTGGCTGGGATTCCATGAAATGTAATGTTGTTGTATGTTGTTAGCATATTCATTTTGGGACAACGCAAAATGTATATTGCATATTTTTTCATATTGATTATCATATTGTAAAACAAATTATCTTTTATATCAAATAATCCTTGTTGATCTATGTGTGTAGGATTTAGATATTGAAAGCCATGGTATGTAACAAGTTGATGTTGTCGTATGTTCAATTATACTAAGTTAATTATCATATGGCAAGTTGAATTATGGGACTAGTTATAATTGTTAGGGTTTTTTTAAAGTAGACAAAGTTATGGAATCTTTTGGAACAGGGTTTAAATATTACTTGGGGAGTTTCATAAGTTATGTAGTTTCCTATTTTGAGTCAAGTTACCTAATTCATGCAGAAACTAGTCTAGGAAGTTCTTTGGGGACAATTTTGTGTAACCTATAAAAGGACCCTTAGGGTGAGAGTTTAGATATCTTCTTCTTAGAAAGTTTTAAGCGTTTGTTTGTGAGAGAAGGGCTGCTAGGGTCTTATTAAGTGACTAGATCTTACGAGGTAAACACCTTTGTAAGAGGTTTTCCAAAGAATTAATGAATCTTTTGTTTGTCAAAACATTTCTTGTTATCTATTGTTGTTTGATTGTTAGAACATCTTACTCGAGACGAACCTATAGTAGTGTTTCTATCTTAAGAAAAACCCTATTAGATTCTACAGTTGGTGCAGTGAGCGCGGATAGTCGAGAAGGAGTTACTACGATGAAGAAATATGGTGAATTGAAGTCTTATCATATGAAAAGGTTTGATGGGAATTGTGACTTCACTCTTTGGTAGATGAATATGAAAGATTATCTTGTCATGCTAGATTTGAATGATGCCCTAAAAGGTCCAGTGACGAAGAAACAAAAGAATAGGGATCGAGACAAAAGATGATTTGTGTACGTTAAAGTGACGAAGTAAGAAGACAACAACTGGGTTTTTCACGTCACAAAAGGTGGTGATTGTTAGGGTTTTGTTCCGTAAAGAAAGTTCTGGAATTTTCCGGAACAGGTCAGAAACTTGGGGTGTGTAGTTTCCTAGTTTGAGTCTAGTTACCTAATTCGGGTAAAAACTAGCTAGTTTTGGAATTTATTTGGGGACAAGTTCGTGTAACCTATAAAAGGACCCTTAGGGTGAAAGTTATAAGTATCTTAAGTTGTGCTGCAAGTTATGGGCAAACAATAACAATACCAAAATCATGCCAACAAAAATCTAGTTGTACATGTTGATAGGCCTAACGCAGATCGAACCCAGATCTTGCTGGTATCGAAAATCGCCATGATGGAGTTTAGGTTACGCAGCTTTCTAATAGAAAGAGGAAAACTATTGGTACATGTTATGTTGTGTGCGACAAAAGATAAGAATATTGTCATGCATGGAGTTCAAGTCTATTCAAAATAGTGGAAGATATGCCTTGAATCCATTGAGAATGGTAAATGTCTTTACCTGTTTTAAGAAGATATCAAAATTGTCCTAAAGAAATTGCGTTCAACAAGGCATGTACCACAACTTGTTTCCTATAATTTCTTGTTATAGGTGTCTTGCTAATCCTCGATCATAGTCATGTTAAAAATGTTGTGGGAGATAGCCAAACTAACCGCACCACTTGTTGGGAAAATCCAACAAGAAACTAGATCTTTGGATCGGCGTAGAATGAAAGATAAACGATGCAAGCACACATTAGAAGCAATAATTTAAGCACATAAGACTTAACGTGGTTCGGAAATATTCCTACATCCATCAAAACGGTTATGACTTCATCATTATTATGGAACCACTAAATAAAGGATTACGCACTTAACGACTGGCGAATCAATCAACAAACCAAAATCCAACATTGTGTTGATCATAAGCCCTAAAATAACTCTCTTGGACAAAATGATGCATAAACCCAAATAATGTCCAACCAAACAAGATAATACTTATCTCACATAACGAGATGACTCCTTATAAACGATGTCACTTCCAACACCAACGATGTGTTTTTCACCATCAACGAACAAGGTGAACTTATCTTCACTAAATGATGTCTTACACATCTTCATAAAACAATAACGATGTACTCTTTCAACACCAACGATGTATCTTGCAACACCCGATAATTGTCTCTCTCTTCTCTAAACTCCACCCCAAGAGGTGGGATGGAATCCTTAGAAACCTTAGAGAACTACATTGTGTATTTTCTAATTCTCTAGAAAACCTCTAAAATTCCATGTATAAGAATCACCATATAAGCCTCCTTATATAGTATTCATAACTTGATTCCCAAGTATTACTCCCCATGGAAAAGGAAACCCAAACCAACTAGGAAACCTAGTGTTATTTAGGTAACCTATCTAAATATGGAAATCAACCTAAACTAGGAACCCTTATGTTTCTCTACACTAGAGATTTCTAATGTGTTCCAGAACTTTCCGGAATCTTCCCTTAAACACCGACAATTATCAACAAAAAAAGTGAAAGAACATGATAAATTTGTACACTTGAGTCACCAACTACATATACTCTTAGAGAAAATAAAATAAAGAAAGAAAAAGTCCATGTTTAGTAAAATTTATGATTATAAATAATCATAATTGATAAATGATTTTGATATAATCATTTATAAATAAATTTTCACAAACATTTTTTTTCAAATAATTGATTATCTTAAAAAAATGCTTTCAATATGCTTTGAAGTTGAAGTTGGAGCTGAAATGAGATTGATTGATGTGTTAATGGAGATGAAGAGGGGGAAACCTTCTGAGTTTGAAGATGAAGAGTTGAGGAAGGATGGGTTTTTGACACGTGGTTATAAGGGGCTGTGGATAGAGTTTGGTCTGAAGGAAGACTTGGGGAGACTGAGAAATTGTTCGTTTTATTCCTCTCTAGATTCAGTCCTACTAAACTAATCGAGCCCTACCATGTTTAATCAGTTTAATGTACAGTATTAAATTCGTTGTTAAATAGTAGTACGAATTACATCAACTAAGACATTAATTGAACAGGTTGTGCTAACCTACCAGCGAGCCTCTGGTTGTTAAATTAGTTTTATAATTAGTTATTTAAATTCAATTAAATTATACTAGTTGGTTGGGATTCCATGAAATGTAATGTTGTTGTATGTTGTTAGCATATTCATTTTGGGACAACACAAAATGTATATTGCATATTTTTTCATATTGATTATCATATTGTAAAACAAATTATCTTTTATATCAAATAATCCTTGTTAATCTATGTGTGTAGGATTTAGATATTGAAATCCATGGTATGTAACAAGTTGATGTTGTCGTATGTTCAATTATACTAAGTTAATTATCATATGGCAAGTTGAATTATGGGACTAGTTATAATTGTTAGGGTTTTGTTCCGTAGACAAAGTTATGGAATCTTTTGGAACGGGTCAGAAATATTACCTTGGGAGTTTCATAAGTTATGTAGTTTCCTATTTTGAGTCAAGTTACCTAATTCATGCAGAAACTAGTCTAGGAAGTTCTTTGGGGACAAGTTTGTGTAACTTATAAAAGAACCCTTAGGGTGAGAGTTTAGATATCTTCTTCTTAGAAAGTTGTAAGCGTTTGTTTGTGAGAGAAGGGCTGCTAAGGTCTTATTAAGTGACTAGATCTTACGAGGTAAACACCTTTGTAAGAGGTTTTCCAAAGAATTAATGAATCTTTTGTTTGTCAAAACATTTCTTGTTATCTATTGTTGTTTAATTGTTATAACATCTTACTCGAGACGAACCTATAGTAGTGTTTCTATCTTAAGAAAAACCCTATTAGATTCTACAGTTGGTGCAGTGAGCGCGGATAGTCGAGAAGGAGTTACTACGATGAAGAAATATGGTGAATTGACGTCTTATCATATGAAAAGGTTTGATGGGAATTGTGACTTCACTCTTTGGTAGATGAATATGAAAGATTATCTTGTCATGCTAGATTTGAATGATGCCCTAAAAGGTCCAGTGACGAAGAAACAAAAGAATAGGGATCGAGACAAAAGATGATTTGTGTACGTTAAAGTGACGAAATAAGAAGACAACAACTGGTTTTTCACGTCACAAAAGGTGGTGATTATTAGGGTTTTGTTCCGTAAAGAAAGTTCTGGAATTTTCCGGAACAGGTCAGAAACTTGGGGTGTGTAGTTTCCTAGTTTGAGTCTAGTTACCTAATTCGGGTAAAAACTAGCTAGTTTTGGAATTTATTTGGGGACAAGTTCGTGTAACCTATAAAAGGACCCTTAGGGTGAAAGTTATAGGTATCTTAAGTTGTGCTGCAAGTTATGGGCAAACAATAACAATACCAAAATCATGCCAACAAAAATCTAGTTGTACATGTTGATAGGCCTAACGCAGATCCAACCCAGATCTTGATGGTATCGAAAATCGCCATGATGGAGTTTAGGTTACGCAGCTTTCTAATAGAAAGAGGAAAAATATTGGTACATGTTATGTTGTGTGCGACAAAAGATAAGAATATTGTCATGCATGGAGTTCAAGTCTATTCAAAATAGTGGAAGATATGCCTTGAATCCATTGAGAATGGTAAATGTCTTTACCTGTTTTAAGAAGATATCAAAATTGTCCTAAAGAAATTGTGTTCAACAAGGCATGTACCACAACTTGTTTCCTATAATTTCTTGTTATAGGTGTCTTGATAATCCTCGATCATAGTCATGTTAAAAATGTTGTGGGAGATAGCCAAACTAACCGTACACTTGTTGGGAAAATCCAACAAGAAACTAGATCTTTGGATCGGCGTAGAATGAAAGATAAACGATGCAAGCACACATTAGAAGCAATAATTTAAGCACATAAGACTTAACGTGGTTCGGAAATATTCCTACATCCATCAAAACGGTTACGACTTCATCATTATTATGGAACCACTAAATAAAGGATTACGCACTTAACGACTGGCGAATCAATCAACAAACCAAAATCCAACATTGTGTTGATCATAAGCCCTAAAATAACTCTCTTGGACAAAATGCTGCATAAACCCAAATAATTTCCAACAAAACAAGATAATACGTATCTCACATAACGAGATGACTCCTTCTAAACGATGTCACTTCCAACACCAACGATGTGTTTTTCACCATCAACGAACAAGGTGAACTTATCTTCACTAAACGATGACTTACACATCTTCATAAAACCATAACGATGTACTCTTTCAACACCAACGATGTATCTTGCAACACCCGATAATTGTCTCTCTCTTCTCTAAACTCCACCCCAAGAGGTGGGATGGAATCCTTAGAAACCTTAGAGAACTACATTGTGTATTCTCTAATTCTCTAGAAAACCTCTAAAATTCCATGTCTAAGAATCACCATATAAGCCTTCTTATATAGTATTCATAACTTGATTCCCAGGTATTACTCCCCATGGAAAAGGAAACCCAAACCAACTAGGAAACCTAGTGTTATTTAGGTAACCTATCTAAATATGGAAATCAACCTAAACTAGGAACCCTTATGTTTCTCTACACTAGAGATTTCTAATGTGTTCCAGAACTTTCCGGAATCTTCCCTTAAACACCGATAATTATCAACAAAAAAAGTGAAAGAACATGATAAATTTGTACACTTGAATCACCAACTACATATACTCTTAGAGAAAATAAAATAAAGAAAGACAAAGTCCATGTTTAGTAAAATTTATGATTATAGATAATCATAATTGATAAATGATTTTGATATAATCATTTATAAATAAATTTTCACAAACATTTTTTTCAAATAATTGATTATCTTAGAAAAATGCCTTCAATGTGCTTTGAAGTTGAAGCTGGATCTGAAACGAGATTGATTGATGTGCTAATGGAGATGAAGAGGGGGAAACCTTCTGAGTTTGAAGATGAAGAGTTGAGGAAGGATGGGTTTTTGACACGTGGTTAGAAGGGGCTGTGGATAGAGTTTGGTCTGAAGGAAGACTTGGGGAGACTGAGAAATTGTTCGTTTTATTCCTCTCTAGATTCAGTCCTACTAAACTAATCGAGCCCTACCATGTTTAATCAGTTTAATGTACAATATTAAATTCGTTGTTAAATAGTAGTACGAATTACATCAACTAAGACATTAATTGAACAGGTTGTGCTAACCTACCAGCGAGCCTCTGGTTGTTAAATTAGTTTTATAATTAGTTAGTTAAATTAAATTAAATTATACTAGTTGGCTGGGATTCCATGAAATGTAATGTTGTTGTATGTTGTTACCATATTCATTTTGGGACAACGCAAAATGTATATTGCATATTTTTTCATATTGATTATCATATTGTAAAACAAATTATCTTTTATATCAAATAATCCTTGTTGATCTATGTGTGTAGGATTTAGATATTGAAAGCCATGGTATGTAACAAGTTGATGTTGTCGTATGTTCAATTATACTAAGTTAATTATCATATGGCAAGTTGAATTATGGGACTAGTTATAATTGTTAGGGTTTTGTTCCGTAGACAAAGTTATGGAATCTTTTGGAACGGGTCAGAAATATTACTTGGGGAGTTTCATAAGTTATGTAGTTTCCTATTTTGAGTCAAGTTACCTAATTCATGCAGAAACTAGTCTAGGAAGTTCTTTGGGGACAAGTTTGTGTAACCTATAAAAGGACCCTTAGGGAGAGAGTTTAGATATCTTCTTCTTAGAAAGTTGCAAGCGTTTGTTTGTGAGAGAAGGGCTGCTAGGGTCTTATTAAGTGACTAGATCTTACGAGGTAAACACCTTTGTAAGAGGTTTTCCAAAGAATTAATGAATCTTTTGTTTGTCGAAACATTTCTTGTTCTCTATTGTTGTTTGATTGTTAGAACATCTTACTCGAGACGAACCTATAGTAGTGTTTCTATCTTAAGAAAAACCCTATTAGATTCTACAGTTGGTGCAGTGAGCGCGGATAGTCGAGAAGGAGTTACTACGATGAAGAAATATGGTGAATTGAAGTCTTATTATATGAAAAGGTTTGATGGGAATTGTGACTCCACTCTTTGGTAAATGAATATGAAAGATTATCTTGTCATGCTAGATTTGAATGATGCCCTAAAAGGTCCAGTGACGAAGAAACAAAAGAATAGGGATCGAGACAAAAGATGATTTGTGTACGTTAAAGTGAAGAAGTAAGAAGACAACAATTGGGTTTTTCACGTCACAAAAGGTGGTGATTGTTAGGGTTTTGTTCCGTAAAGAAAGTTCTGGAATTTTCCGGAACAGGTCAGAAAATTGGGGTGTGTAGTTTCCTAGTTTGAGTCTAGTTACCTAATTCGGGTAAAAACTAGCTAGTTTTGGAATTTATTTGGGGACAAGTTCGTGTAACCTATAAAAGGACCCTTAGGGTGAAAGTTATAGGTATCTTAAGTTGTGATGCAAGTTATGGGAAAACAATAACAATACCAAAATCATGCCAACAAAAATCTAGTTATACATGTTGATAGGCCTAACGCAGATCGAACCCAGATTTTGCTGGTATCGAAAATCGCCATGATGGAGTTTAGGTTACGCAGCTTTCTAATAGAAAGAGGAAAACTATTGGTACATGTTATGTTGTGTGCGACAAAAGATAAGAATATTGTCATGCATGGAGTTCAAGTCTATTCAAAATAGTGGAAGATATGCCTTGAATCCATTGAGAATGGTAAATGTCTTTACCTTTTTTAAGAAGATATCAAAATTGTCCTAAAGAAATTGCGTTCAACAAGGCATGTACCACAACTTGTTTCCTATAATTTCTTGTTATAGGTGTCTTGATAATCCTCGATCATAGTCATGTTAAAAATGTTGTGGGAGATAGCCAAACTAACCGCACCACTTGTTGGGAAAATCCAACAAGAAACTAGATCTTTGGATCGGCGTAGAATGAAAGATAAACGATGCAAGCACACATTAGAAGCAATAATTTAAGCACATAAGACTTAACGTGGTTCGGAAATATTCCTACATCCATCAAAACGGTTACGACTTCATCATTATTATTGAACCACTAAATAAAGGATTACGCACTTAACGACTGGAGAATCAATCAACAAACTAAAATCCAACATTGTGTTGATCATAAGCCCTAAAATAACTCTCTTGGACAAAATGCTGCATAAACCCAAATAATGTCCAACCAAACAAGATAATACTTATCTCACATAACGAGATGACTCCTTCTAAATGATGTCACTTCCAACACCAACGATGTGTTTTTCACCATCAACGAACAAGGTGAACTTATCTTCACTAAACGATGTCTTACACATCTTCATAAAACCATAACGATGTACTCTTTCAACACCAACGATGTATCTTGCAACACCCGATAATTGTCTCTCTCTTCTCTAAACTCCACCCCAAGAGGTGGGATGGACTCCTTAGAAACATTAGAGAACTACATTGTGTATTCTCTAATTCTCTAGAAAACCTCTAAAATTCCATGTCTAAGAATCACCATATAAGCCTCCTTATATAGTATTCATAACTTGATTCCCAGGTATTACTCCCCATGGAAAAGGAAACCCAAACCAACTAGGAAACCTAGTGTTATTTAGGTAACCTATCTAAATATGGAAATCAACCTAAACTAGGAACCCTTATGTTTCTCTACACTAGAGATTTCTAATGTGTTCCAGAACTTTCCGGAATCTTCCCTTAAACAGAGACAATTATCAACAAAAAAAGTGAAAGAACATGATAAATTTGTACACTTGAGTCACCAACTACATATACTCTTAGAGAAAATAAAATAAAGAAAGACAAAGTCCATGTTTAGTAAAATTTATGATTATAGATAATCATAATTGATAAATGATTTTGATATAATCATTTATAAATAAATTTTCACAAACATGTTTTTCAAATAATTGATTATCTTAGAAAAATGCTTTCAATATCCTGTAAAATAAGAAAGTCCGTCTATTATCACCTAGGATATTTTTTTAGTCCATCATTATTTTTTTGTTTAGAAAAAATTAGAAAAAAAAATCAAATTCGATTTTGTTTAAAAAATAATTGATTATGATTTCTAAAAAAAAAAAAAAAATTATGAAAAATAGTGAGTCTTTTCAATTATAATTAAAATAACTAGTTATTACAAATTTTAACAAGCACCCATATAATGGATTATGTCTTGCATAACTGGTTATGAGCTCATAATTAATTATATTAATCATTATCAAACAACCCCAACGGACATGTGGAACAATAGGGTCTACCTTGAAAAAAAAATAGATGTCGTACGAGAATCGCAAGTAGCACAGTATAAGAATAATGAAACATGCAACGCTAACTGCCATCTTGTAAAGGTTTCTCAGCACATCGATCAGGGAACTTCCGCCTATGATACACGCGGAAGTTCAAAACAAATTGTAAAACATATATCAACAAATACAAAAGAAATCAACAAAGAACGAGAAATATAAGAAATCAATAAAGAACGAGAGATATAAAAAATCTTATCTCTTAATTTATAAATAGTAATGTTAGAGCAAACTCAAAAAAAATATTGTCGAACCCTTTTTACATTGGTACCGCTGACTCCAATATTCTGACATATATAAGGGAAGTACATGTGCATTACACATGCGAACTAGAATATTTACTTATATTCATGAGGATAATATTGAGAGAAAATCAATATGCCTACTTATGATTGATTTTCCAGGATATTGTACTAGATATAAATGGATCTATGCATGGAGGAATCGCATGAACCGAAGATCAAGAGTATAAAGCACAGTTTGGCTAACTTAGCCCGTGTAAGTGGTGGTCCAGATTTGTCTAGAGAGAAAATAAATCTATGGTCATGGTTTGTTCAACTTAAATATTAATTAGTATAAGTGTTTTATTAATTGGTGTCTCATTAATTTCTCATGATAAATGATTTATTAGTTTTACATCATAAATGTCCCTTAATTAATATTAATACATATTTTCATCAATAAATAATTTTGACAAAAATTATTTCAATATATATTCGTGGTGGCGGTGGTAGTAAAAGAAGAAGTGGGTGGTGGAAGCGATGGCAGGTGTTACTAAGTGGTGGAGGCGATAATAATAGTTTTGGTGGAAGAATTAGTGGCGCTGGATGGTTTTAATGGTGGTGGTATTGGTTTTTTATTTTTGAATCAAAAATAATAATAAAAAAAATTACATGATGGGTAACATTGTATTGTGAAAAATATTGTTGGTTGTTTTTGACATGATCAATAAAGGCGGGCAATTATTTTTTTTGGGATGATAACAAATCATATAAGAAAAAATAGTTGTTTATGGTACCACTGCTATCTTTGGTCACCATTCGTACGCATGATTTTCAGTATTAACAAAAAATGTATAGTTAAATAAATTAATTGACGACCTAAGTTTGTTAAACCTAAACTTTATACATGACGACTGGGATTGAAAGTTATGAGTGTGCCCAATATTCTACGAGGGATGGGAAATGGTGATGGTGGAGAAATAAGTGATATCTGGTGGTTTTGTGGTGCTGGCTGGTATTGATGAGTAGTAATTGACTATATTAATTATGTGCCACTACAAAAGGGTAACACTATAAAGTAGAAATGTAGTTGATCGTGTTAATGGTAATATAAACTCGGTTAAAATACATGAAAATTAAGAAGAAGAAAAATCATTTGGATGTCACGTTATATAATAAATACTAAAAATTACATATTTAGTATCAAGATTTCTCCCTCCAATAGATAAATCTACGATTGCATTGAGATCCCGCAAGCAGAGCGCGAGTTAGTCTTAGATTTCTGAATGATAATGAATATAATGAAACTCTCCCTCTCGGTTTCTCCAATGAAAACCGAAACCTTCTAAAAAAAATAATCAATCGAACAACACCTAGATGGAGCACATCATCACCAATGTAAACTTCTCTGAATTGCTACATATCCAGTGAAATTTTTATAGATTAATTTGGTGATTTCGTCCTACCGTAATTTTTAACGAGGCATGCAATTAAATCTCTAATAGTGATTTTAAAGGTATTTAATAATTATGAAATTATCTTATAAGTTTTGTTTACGCAAGCATTGATTTACTGTAACTTGGGTTCTTTTATATTTTTGTTTTAAGTTGATGACTTTTTAATTTGAATATATGTTTGGTTAACAAAATTTGATACATATAGGGTACTTTCTTTTTAACACTGATGTTAGTCTCTCATTTTTCCCATTAGCACTCTGTTTCGATCCTGTATTTTTAGACATTACTTGACTAATGTTGGGGTATTTGTTTAATCTCATGGACAATTAAACCCAGTGTGTGTTCAACACATTGAAGGCGACGGAAGTTTGTGTAGGCTATACCTTAAAACTAATAATTTTTCTTCAGAATATTAGTTGAATTTATGTAAATACAAATATCAATATGACTATGCTCTTTATTGCTCCAAATTACTTGAGTAACACTAGATGTGAGAATGCCATTCATGCACTACTTAGCATAGTTTGTGTGAAATCTTTTTATCCACGAGTTTCTTCAATTTTATGTTATCAATATGATTGAGAAAGAATCTTACACATGTTTTGATTTACTTTTATAACTTTACTTTTTTAGCTCACATGTGCATATCTTAGCCTTCCAATAGCCAAGGGTTCTTCATTTTTATAACTCTCACATTTGCAAAAAATAAATAAATAATTTATATCTATAACAGGGAAAATATTATGGGTTTTTGCTTCACTCGTCACAACCTTAGTTATCAATAATTTCGGAACCAATGTAGTCATAAACATCATGGAATTGGATTGTTAGTTTAGGTACATGTATTGTTAGATGAAATTTATAATTATGGTGTGATGGAACAATAAACGGGGAAAATATTTATTTATTTATTTTATTTTTCATGTTGGCACAACATTATTATTCCGACCAGATAATAAATTGAAATAACATGCTTAAGTAAAATAAAAATATCAGGTAACCCATTATTTTTCTGCCCAAAACCTATTTGGATATCAAAATAATTACCCACGAAAAAAATGAAGCAAGAGGAATGTGAACAATATCGTATTAGTGGCAAAAAAATTTGTGCCGTTACGGCACGGGTTAAGACCTAGTATCTTATAAAGAAGGGATTAGTGAATTTCTTCAACTGTGCTACTGAAGTGTACCAAGGAAGGACATACTTTGAAAGAAATAATATAGACTTCCTCAACGGAATCAAGTCAAATTATGAAAGAAAAATGAGAACTAGATTCTCTCTTAGCTACCACGACAGTTTTCAAAGAGAGACCCTTGAAAACATGAAATATATTACATCCTCAAAACTAAAATCTAACACTTATTCCAGAAAGTATAAGCATATTTCATACTAAGTGTGGCACCAGATCTGGAATAGGGAGTTGTTTAGACTTTTCATATGGACTATGTTTAAGTAATTCGAGCAATTGATTCATTTAATGTGGGTAACTTCTTGCCTTCAATAAAGTCCACCTAATCTCAATGCATCAACTTGATGCACCAACTACATATATTTTTGGAGAAACTAAAATGAAGAGAGACAAAGAAAATGTGCGACAATAGTAAGATCAACCTAAAGAAAGGTGAATATAAAGTAGAATTAAAGAACAAGATAATAAAAGGAAAAGTCTAATTGAATTAAAACATAAATTGTGAAACCATTACTCACTCAGACCATTCCTTCATTCACTATCACATTAAAACATCCATAAAGGCTAAACCACAAAAATTCTTCTTCTAAAATAACCTGAACACCAAACAACATCCTATTCGGATCCTTCATTTTCCTTCTCCTTCCTTATCTCCAACACTTGTTTTACCAAATCGTGATTTATGATTTTTTCAAAAATATTTGAAAGCTTATCAAAAAAAATCTTCTGGGAAACTACAAATTTTTGAAATTGTATTAACATAGCACCTCACTTTATAAATTCTGGAGTTTGAGGGTTTTCAAATCTTTTAGCTGCATTGGTAGACGGACTGAGAAAAATAAGAAAAAGTCATATGTGGGTTTGGGTTTATAACGGTTGAGGGTTGATTTGGGGCTCTCCTTAGGGTACCCATGCCTTGAGTTGCAAATAAGGGATTAATATAGTGGTTGTGAGTGAATGCGTTAGTATGGCTAAGACCACACAAGT
The DNA here is from genome assembly GCA_023529315.1 of Papaver bracteatum. Classification (NCBI taxonomy): domain Eukaryota; kingdom Viridiplantae; phylum Streptophyta; class Magnoliopsida; order Ranunculales; family Papaveraceae; genus Papaver; species Papaver bracteatum. The sequence goes on from JAJJWX010003498.1 coordinate 2,264,762, forward strand.
CTCTCCCTCCCTCTGATAAAATAAGGATGATAGTAGATATCATCATTTTCTTCGAAATAAGTCCCATACTTGGGAAAACCCTAAAAAAACTAAAACATAGAGCAACAAGGTAAATCAAACACATTAAAAAAAATAAAAAAAAATGGCAATAAAAAAAATCAAAACACCGCAACAAGAGTTGTATGAATAACATATATCAACAAAGATAAAAGAAATCAACATAGAACGTGAGACATAAGAAATCAACAGAGAACGAGATATGTAAGAAATCTTATCTCTCAGTATATAAATAGTTATGTTAGAGCAAGCTACAAAAAAAAACGGACCCTTTTTACAATGGTACTGCTGACTCTAACATTCTAATAAATAAGGGAAGTACTAGTACTGGTGCATTACGCATGGGAACTAGAATCTTTACTTATCTTCATGAGGAGAATACTGAAAACAAAGCAATATGCCTACTTATATTTGATTTTGCCGGATATCGTACCGGAGCCAAATGGATCTATGGAGGAACCATGAATCGATAGATCTGATAAAGAAGGGATTAGTGAAGGTATTGAACTAGGCCATTGAAGTGTACCAAGGAACAATAGACTTTGAAAGAAACAATATAGACTTCCTCAACGAAACTAAGTCATATTATGAAATAAAATTGATAATTAGATTCTCTCTTAGCTACTACGACAGTATGCAAAGAGAGGCCCTTGAAAACATGAAAGATATTACACCTAAGAACTAAAACCTGACACTAATTCCGGAAAATATAAGCATATTTCATACTAAATACGACACCAAAACTGGAATCAGGAGCTGTTAGAATTTTCACATAGACTATGTGTGTAATTTAATGTGTGTAACTGCCTTCCTTGACTAGAGGCTACCTAGGATTAGTGCAACAACTTGATGCACCAACTAAGGATACTCTTAAAGAAACTAAAATGAAGAGAGACGAAGAAAATTTGCAACATTATTAGGATCAATCTAGAGAAATGATATATAAAGCATAATTAAAGAACAAGATAATAAAAAAAAAAAATTAAACATAATCTATGAAACCATCATAAGCTGAGACCATTTCCCCATTCACTATCACATTAAAACATCCATAAAGGATAAACGACTAAAATTCTTCCACAAAATAACCACAACAACAAACAATATTCTACTTAAATCTTTCATTCTTTTTCTTCTCATCTCCAACACTTGTTTTACCAAATCTTGGTTTATAATTTTTTTCAAAAAGATTTGAAAGCTTATATACTTCCTTCTTCTGAGTAGCTACAGATTTTGAAATTATATATATAGTTTCAGGAGAAAATACTCTGATGTGGTTAAAAGATGTATCAAGCTCAAATTCTAGAGCTTTTGGCCCCACCGAGAATATTTAGACCAATAGAAACCTTTTGTTTTTTCACACCACCAATATTTCGTCCATTAACACCACCTAGACTAAAAAAAATAGAGTTGCGTCTCAATCATGAAAACACAATTAATCAAACCTAATCTTCAACGACGGCTTTGCTTTCTCTCCCTGTTATTTCTCTCTGATCGTATTGTTGTGATTCAGTCATAATTTGTAATGTTCCCCATACGGCCATACATGAATCCTTTCATCAGGTACGAAGAACATAGCATCGAAAAAACCTTGCAAAACTGGTTATTGGAAAACCACTTAGTTTATGATATCAGTTTGTTTTAAAATTTTGTTCTTCCATTTAGTTTATGCCATGGGTTTGATTTGGATTTTTTTAGGGATTCTCATTTATTCCAGTGTATACCATCAAAACCTGTTTGTTTTAAAAAAAAAAATTTATTCTGCATTTTGATATGTTTTGATTGTTTGACGAAGGTTACTACTGCCAAAACGGAGAAGGAGATCTATTCGTGATTATTGAGGAATTATTATTTAAGGTCGAAGATCAAAGAATCCGAAGTAGAAGTTATTTCGTGAAATCCTAGGGTTCCACACCATGACCAGGTAAGCCTTTTATACTTCTTAGTAACAATTTTAATTCAGTTTTATTTTTGTATAGCCAACTAATGTTCAGTTCTATTCTACCACATTTTTTTAGTGCTTATTGTTAATAGAATCATCAAGAAGCAGCAAGTTGATTTTTTTTTTTCATAATTTCTTGCAGCAATCCTCTGAAGAGGATATCCAAGGGATGTGCTAGACCTGTTGATACAGATGGAAAAATTGAAGAAGTTTGTGGGAAAAATGGTTGTTCAGTTTTTATACCACTTCAGTTTGACTATAAATTTCCTTTTAGCAATGTGTAACTAATTTTACTACTTATTTTTGTTAATGCAATTAAGAATGCGTAGCAGATGGCTTTTCATTGGGCGGTAGTTCGAGGAGCTATGGCTGCAGTAGATGTGCTATCGCAGAATGGAACGCGAGTTGGAAGCTGATGATATTGATGGATATCAGGTAAAGTAAATTAATGTATAGGGATTACAGTAAATCGTGATCTGTGGTGTTTTTCGAGATATAGTTGTGGTACATTAGTGAATTGCAGAATTTATGCACCAGGTAGTTAAACCACATTATGAAACTGACTTTGATAGTCCAGAATTTGTGGATATTGTTGCGTACACAACTCTTTGGAGGAAAGATGTGTCTGACACCATAGTATAGTATTGAAATAGTTGCTAAAGATATCTCACTTGCGGCCTTAGCATTTTCGTCTCCAATATTATTTTGAGTTTGGCTTACTGTTGTGTTTGTAGATAGGTATATACTTTGAAATTGCTTCAGGATTCTTTTATTAAATACTACTGCTATGTTTTTGAAATTAATGACTGGCGCCAATTGATTTGAACAAGATAACTTCTGTCAATGTAGGTCGCGCACTTTAGCTAATCAGTTCGTGTGTTATAACAGATCTTTTGTTGGAATATAACCATTTCTTCATGCATGAACTGTTTTTCTTTCAATGGTAGATATTTATCCATTTCAATTAGATCAATGTTAGTTTTTGGTACATAATTAAGCTCCGCACACGGTAATGATATTCGTCTTTTAGGCAATTTTTTGTTCTGATTATAGTACCTACTTTTGAAATGGTTTGTATCCACACGGATATTTGAGGTCTTTGACTGTAACATTTTCTTGGTAAACTGGCAGGGGGTGGATTCATTCACGGCATACTTATTATAGATTCACTCAAGTGATGATTTAGAGGAAACGTATTATGCAACTTTGGAATTGTCTGCTAAGCTTATTATTCGGTATGCATTTTCGTCCCTAAGAGTATTTACTTTGGAGTTCTACGTAGCTCAAAAATTGTTTCTTGAAGTGTATCCAAACAGAGATAGCAGGAAAATAGGCTCAGAAAGTTACTTGATTCAAGAAGGCAGAGAAAACAGGTTTCGATTTTCCAACTAGGTTTTGCAGGCATTTTAATTGAATTTATGATTGAGTGTAAAATGGAGTTACATTTTTTTTTCATTATGAATTAATTCCATCTTGGTGTTTATGTAAAGGGAAATCTTGGCATTAATAAATTTCATCTGATGAGTTCCATGGGAAATAATTACAGCTGATGACTTTATCTTAGTAAAGACGACTTATGTCTTCGGAGAACTGAAAGCAAAGTTTAACACCAGCAGGTGATGCTCTTGACTTTACCATAAGAGGATATGGTAAGCAAGTTTTATATGCAGTTAATCTGAGATTTAATTAAATCTTTTTTAACAATCGGTTGGTTTACAAATTAGGGTTTCTACTTAAATATTTATTGTTCGTAGAACAGTTACACTATATATATGACAAAAAGAAAAATCAGAGCCCGTGCAAACTATGTGGAAGAACCTTATTTTATGAATTAATAATTGTTTGGACTTAGGACTGTGAATCTGATCCCGTGCAAAGCACGGGCACAACACCTAGTTGTGTTAATATAACACTTAACTCTATAGCTTCTAGAGTTATGGGATTTTCAATTCTTCTAACATCACTGGTATATGGAAAATAAGAGAAAGTAAAACTCATACGTGGATTTGGGTTAACAGTGGAGCGTTGCTTTGGGGCTCTCCTTAGGGCACCCATGCCTTGATATATAGAGAATGGATTCATACCGTGGGTTTGAGCGGATGCCTTAATCTGGATAAGACCACGCGAGTCTCTCCTCCCACTGATGAAATAAGTATGATAGTAGACAACAACATTTACTACGGTATAAGTCTCATACTTGTGAAAACCCTGGAAAAAAAAAATATTGAGCAACAAGATAAATCAAACACATTAAAAAAAATGAAAAAATAGCAACAAAAAAATCAAAACAGCGCAACAATAGTTTTTTGAAAAACTTATGCATATATTGTATGTACATACTCAAAAGGAAGGTTAAGCAGTTGAGGCTAAGAGAGGGCTTTTCTTTGATGGATACACATGCAAGAAAGGATGAAAAAGTAAATCCTTTAGTTATTAAGTGATATGTGAGTATACTTGGTCAGTTTGAATCAAACTTGTGGTTTACATGTTTACTTATGAAATTAACCCTAGTCATTCAGTGTATACTAAACAAGGAAGTTAAGGCCGCAAAATCAAAGAGAAAGGGCCTAATCGTTGTAGGATTGGTATTCACTTTGGACTTCTAGAATGATGAAATTTCCAAAGACTTTGGCCATGACAAATGCATAACTAGTTTATTAGGTTATTTATCATACATCTCGTAAAAACAAGCTTAAAAAAACAATTATTGCTACCACATCCATGGATGAAAACACAAACCCAACGTATAATGCACCAAAAAATATCCATCTAAACGAGAAATTATTGCAAAAACATCGAAATGTGAGCTTTCAATGAAAGGTTTTGTTTTCGTTTATATGTTATGCCCGTAAAATATTAGCCAACTAGGATAGTCAAATAGTTGGCTACGATTCCATGAAGACTTGTTATAGCATATTAATTTCATTGAATTAATGTAGTAACTAATTGTGTTGTTAGGTGTATATTATTATTATGTGTTGGGAGCATATTCATTTTGGGACAACGCAAATGCGTATTGCGTATTTTTCATATTGAAGGATTCATATTTATCCTATCGTGAAATAAATTGTCTTTTATATTAAATGATCTATGTTGATCTATGTATGCGTTACAAGTGTAGATTTAAATGTGGAAAGCCAAGGTATGTAGCAAATTGATGTTGTATTATATTCAATTATACTAAGTTAATTATCATATAAAAAGTTGAATTATGGGATTAGTTATAATGAGTTATGTAACCCAAGTTTTTTTGGACCATGTCTTATTGTTTGCATTCTACTCAAATATTTAGTTTTACTCAGTTTTCCTCGAGACATTTTGTACGAGGAAATCGAATAATATGCCAAACTATTGTGTTGTTTAATTATTTTCTAGAATATGCTTACTTGGCTTAAGCCATATTCACCATAGATATAAGGTTTTGCTCAATATTTAATATGTAAATTAACCAATTATTTTGCTCACTGTTACAGGTTATGCTGCAAGTTATGGGGAAACAACAACGATACTAAAATCATGACAACTAAAATCTAGTCCCAGATATTGGCCTAATCGATCCTCGGAGCAAGCCTTCTCGAGTTCATTGCACGACTTCTTTGTGGACACAAATTTTTCATTTTCATCTTTCAGCTCATCTCGGATATATTAATCTCAGTACTCTCACATTGAAGTATCAACCTTGACATGCTTTTTGAGCTCTTCATTAAGTTGATAAATAGCAAGGTCATGCTCTACGATAACCTTATTGAGACATGTCGTAAACCCGACGAACTTGAGATTGAAATACTTCATGAGCTGGTAACTATACTCCATATCCTTGGAAACCTACAAAATAAAAAATATATAAGTCACGAATTGAAGAGCGTACATGCATATTCTCTTGCATAAGGAATTCCCTTGAGTCATATTCTCGTCTCTTGCTTAGGAGTCATATAGGCATGGATAATTTCTTTAGGAGCATAATATGATTTGATACTCTGATCGAGTCACACATTTAGGACTCATTGTTATGATATTGTTAAACCAAGTTAATAAAGAGTTGACTCAATTAGTGGGGTAATAAAGATAATAAAACTTTTGACAATCATTGACTAATTCATAGGTCATAAATATTATTAATCGAAAGTGGTCTAATATATGGAGCAAGGATCAACAAAATGGAACAACTTTATGGTCTTTATTTTAGAAAGAAAATTTGTACACGAATCCATATACATCAAGTAATAATTATTATTATAAGCAGAAATACTATTGAAGTGAGAAATCTCGCTAATCATAAAAGTTATAAAAGTTCTGATATTTGTGCACTCTTCACAACTCTCAAGTCAGTATTGAGGATGCACCCATCCATACAACTAAGTAGCCGGGTGGGGTGAGGATGTGACTCACCACTTGTATCCCGGAGGGGTGAGGATACTTTGAGTTTGTTTGTCTTGTAATAAGAGATTAGATTCTTACCTTTTGCATCATTTCCTTTAGTAGCTTCTTTAGAAGAAGTTACAATCCTAAAAAATTTCTTTAATAAAGGTTTTGACAATTTATTATGCCTCATGAACCTGTTAAACTCAAACAATTATCTTTAAGAAGAAGTTTTACTCAAAGGTGAAATCTCTCTGGATCTTTTGATATCCATGTTTATGGACAACAGTCTTTCGAGTCCTATATCAGATTGAGTAGGTAAAATATTTTTATACTTGGGCATTGTTAAAAAAGTGTGGGTCTAACAAACTCACCCAATATTTTATTTAGGCAATCTATATCGACAAACTCTAATATAATTCCAAGAGAATCAACTAGACCATCAGACACAATCAAATATATCCAAGAGTTGTATCTCTGTTTCACAACATAATCGGCAAATCAAACAAATAGAAATCCGTGAGCCTGATTATTAGGTGAAACAACTTGAACGATACCAAAGGCCAATGTTCAAGTGTCAATTAATTTGTATCAACAACCAAAGGTTGGATTATCTAATTGATTGAACTACGCACAACCTGTGATATTTCAATACTATAAAAAATATAATGCAGAAAAGAAATAACACAAACACCAGAAATTTTGTTAATGAGGAAACCAAAAATGCAGAAAAACCTCGGGACCTAGTCCAAATTTGAACACCACATTTTATTAAGACGCTACAGACACTAGCCTACTCCAAGTTAACTTCAAGCTGGAATGTAGTTGAGCCCTAACCAATCTAACACTGATTAAGGTATGGTCGCGTTCCTTACGCCTCTGAATCCCAACATGAATCTATGCACTTGATTCTGTTAGAGCACTGCTCGGTCGAACTCGCAAGCGTTGCTATCTCAAGATTGTTGTCAAGTTTAGTTGCCAAACTATAAGTCTTTATTTCTAGTCTACTTATAGCTACGACTCAGATTAGGATAAAAAGTGTAGTTGAGCATTAGACTTCACGGCGTTCATCGATTGAAGACGAAAAACTACTAAGGGGAGCTTGTAAAACTTTATCAACAAAATGTATTTGGATACTTGAACTCATCTATCACTTAAAAGTCTATCTACTCTATCTCCTATTTGACACAAAAGTCGTATAGATATATAGACTTCGATTACACACATTTGATATTTCGAGCTGAGTTTAACTCGCTTACATATTTCTCGAAATATGTACTTGTAAGCTTTAGCTTTAACCAAGTTCATCTTATATTCTTGACGAAAGTCAAAAGATGATCATGTGAAAATCGTCTTGTAACATCTTACATAATTTGTGTGAGACGGTCATTTGATGTAGGCTCGGAATTTTTTTTATTGATCAATCGATCACTTGAAAATTGCTTCGAAGCTAATAGTTTGTGTGAGAAGCTATTGTCTTCTTCCAAGAATGATTCAATGATTGAAATTGGAGTTTAGAACACATAAACATGATTGGATATAGTACACTATGCGTACTTGTATGCTAATTTTTGCAAGATATTCCAAGTGCAGGAACCATAGTATGCATACCCGTATGCGTACTGGTTGGTTAATGAAAGTCCGGGAACTTAGTAGCATACCGGTATGCGTACGGGTGTGAGTTTCAAATTACGGAAATTCAACAGAGTTTTGGAAGGTATGCGTACCCATTCGCATATTGGCGAACCCAAACTTGGTTCGGCCACTTAGGTATGCTTACCTGTTTGCATACTTGAGTAGGTTATATTCTAAAATCGGTTTGTTTATGAACTAATACATTTATATAATAAGGAATGCAATCTTTTTCAAACCGCAAATATAATGTTCATGAATTGATTCGAGTGAATCAAAATTGAATTTGCTTCAATTCTGTATTGTATACTTCTATGAGAATATAAACAATTGAACAACTCTAGAGCAAGTTTCATTTGAGTCATTTGAACTAGTTATGGTTAAGATGAATAAGGTTGATATGAAAGTGTTCATATGGCTAACTCCGGTTAAATATTGTTGAGACAAAAAGGTGTACACCTTTAGGTACGGTTACTCATATCTAAATGAAGTCACTTTTTATTTGTGTTTAACTAGCTGAGTTCGATCTAACGGTTGAAAGATATTATCTTGAGTCTAATCAGTTTTTCAGCTAATGATGAATATTGAATGCTTTGGTACCAAGGTAACATTGATTGCAAACCATGATTTGAAGACTATATAAAGGAGAACTCTAGCAACTGGGAAACCTAATCCCCACACCTCTTTTGTGAAACTAGTTGCGACTGGAGTCGATTCTTCTTTAATATTAGGTTTTTCACCAAACCATGTAGGTTAACGACTTGAAGACTTCATTGGGATTATGAAGCCATGCCCAACTAATTTATCTATAGTTGCGTGTTCTGATCTTGATGTTTTCTATCATATTGAGTACTATCTTTTCTAAGATTTGCTCGAGATTTATTCTCCGTTAGGTAAGATAAAAAGTAGTCACAAACATCTTCGTCTTATCATTTGTGATTCCATAATATCTTGTTTCGCTACCATACGATTAATATTATTGCGAGGTGATTGATATTTCCAGGTTTTTCTTTGGAAATACAAGTCCGGTATATCAATTGGTTCACGTTCACCTTGATTTATCAAAGGACGTAACAAAACTCATAGGTATATCTGTGGGAGACAGATTTTATCTATTCAATAGACTTTTCTGTATAAGACAAATTGGTTTATTAAGTCTTCGACTTTGGGCCGTTGCAACTCTTAGTTGTAGGTGAGATCATCTAAGGGAATCAAGTACGCAGAATCCGGCGTGGTTCTAGAGGCGTAAGGAACATAACTATATCTTGATCAATGTGAGATTGGTTAGGGCTCAACTACACTCCAGTCCGAAGTTAACTTGGAGTAGGCTAGTGTCTATAGCGGCTTAATACAGTATGGTGTTCAAATTTGGACTAGGTCCCGGGTTTTTTTTGCATTTGCGGTTTCCTCGTTAACAAAATTTCTGGTGTCTATGTTTTTTTTTTCAGCATTGTATTTTCTATATAATTAAAACATCACAGGTTGTGTGTAAGTTCAATCAATTGTGAATCCAACCTTTGGTTGTTGATGAAATTGATTGAAACTTGGATATTGGTTTTTGATACCGTCGTCAAGTTATTTCTTATATTCAATCGGGCTCGCAAATTTCTATTTGTTTGATTACAGATTAAATTGAGAAATAGAGATATAACTCTTGGATATACTTTTCTTAAGATTGATTCCGACTGTCTACTTAATTCTATTAAAAGTATATTGGAGTTAGTCCATACAGATAGCTAAGCGAAATATTGGGTGTGGTTGTTAGACCCCCGCTTTTTCAATTGGTATCAGAGCAGGTAAACACGTTTAAAACCTTATGAGTTTGTGTTTGTAGCGATCTGACTATATGAACAATAATGTTATCTCAATAAATGCACCACTAGATCCAGGGATTCCATAGTTCTCTTCCATGAATGATTTAATAAAATTTGTAGAAGAAATTCTATCTAAACCTCCACCAGGTTTAAAATTCCTATAAGTGTTTTCAGGGCTTTAAAAAAAAGGCTTGAGAGCTTATCCCTTGATGTTGAGTTATATCTCCAGAAAGAGCAGGAATCTCTTGATAAGCTAAATCAAGTTATGATGAATAATGTTTATGTTGAGGTTGATATTGATTTTCTTATCAGTAAGGATAATCCTTGTCCTTCATGTGTCCTAGACAAACTGGATATAATACGAGAATTATTTAAACCTCATCTATCAGTCAGTTTTATCTCTGAATTTGACTCAGTTCATCAGTCAAACCCTGATACATATTCTCAAGATAATGGTACTGCCCTCTTTAGTGAGAAAGTCAGGATGTCTCCTTGCACCAAAATAGTTTCCCTGCGCAGTACTAAACATTATATGGAGATACTATTTTTTTATTAATTTTTAAATTGAGACATGAGGGACTTAAATTTTTGTGTATCTCTCAAAAGACTTTTGTAAAACTTGTAAAAACAGATTCTTGGATGTTTCTCAATTTTATTGAATGCAAAAGTTGGAAAGATAATCTTTCTTGGTGCCATGGTGAGCAAGAAATTGTTCACCTCAACACAACTTGATTGTGTTGGAAGTGCATCCTCACCAGGAAATGCCATGTTATGTATACAGTGAGGGAAGCACGATAATTGGGGCACACATGTTGCGTTAGGTATGATTTTGAATCTTTGGTAAGGCTGTAGAATACAATTGGATTCTCCTAAAACGTATGTCTATAAACTTGAGCAAGATTTGTGTTTTTATCATTCGCTTAGAGTAAAAATGCGGGGGTCTAACAACCACACCCAATAATTCATTTGGAAATCTGAAAGTACTTACTCCAATACAGTTTATAGAGAATCAATTAGACAGTCAGACTCAATCTAGAGTAAAGTATATCAAAGAGTGTAAATATCTCTAACTCTTAATTCAATCCGCAATCAGAAAATAAAAATATGCGAGCCCGATTAAATATAAGAGGAGTTACTTAAACGGTACCAAAGACCAATGTTCAAGTGTCAATCATTGTACATCAACAACCAAAGGTTGAATATTCTAATTGATTTATCTTAACGCACAATAACAAAATATAATGCGAAAAAGAAATAACACAGACACCAAAATTTTGTTAACGAGGTAACCGTAAATGCATAAAAACCCCGGGACCTAGTCCAATTTGAACACCACAATGTATTAAGCCGCTACAGACTCTAGCTTACTACAAATTAACTTCGGACTGGACTGTAGTTGAACCCTAATCAATCTCATACTGATTCAAGGTATAATTGCGCTGCTTACATCTCTGATCCCATCAAGATACTACGCACTTGATTCCCTTAGATGATCTCACCCACAACTAAGAGTTTCCATGACCCAAAGTCGAAGACTTGATAAACAAATCTGTATCACACAGAAAATTCTATATGATTGAATAAATCTGTCTCCCACAGAAATACCCAAGATTTTTTGTTCCGTCTTTTGATAAATCAAGGTGAACAGGAACCAATTAATAAACCGGGCTTAGATTCCCGAAGAAGATCCTAGTATTATCAATCACCTTATAATAAACTTAATCGACTATCGAAAAAAATTATTGTGGAATCACAAATGATGAGACGAAGGTGTTTATGACTACTTTTCTATCTTGCCTATCAGAGATATAAAATCTCGAGTCAATTATTTCAATTGAACTCAAAATAATAGAAACAACAAGATCAGAACACGCAACTACAGAGAGAATAGTTGGGTCTGGCTTCACAATCCCAATGAAGTATTCAAGTCGTTAACCTACAGGGTCTCGAGAAGAAACCTAAGGTTAAAGGAGAATCGACTCTATTTATGCAACTAGTAACACACAGGAGGTGTGGGGATTAGGTTTCCCAGTTGCTAAAGTTCTCCTTTATATAGTTTTTCAAATTAGGGTTTGCAATATAAGTTACCTTGGTAACAAAGCATTCAAAAATCACCGTTAGATGAAAAACCTGATTCCACCAAGCTAATATCTTTCAACCGTTAGATCGAACTTAGCTTGTTACACACAAATAAAATGTACCCTCACTTAGGTTTATATAATCATACCCAAACATGTACACCATATTGGTTCACAAATAGGTAACCAAGGTTAGCCATATGATTACTCTCATATCAACCTTATTCATCTTAAACATAACTAGTTCAAATGACTCAAATGAAACTAGTTAAAAGAGTTGTTCAATTGTTATATTTTCATAGATTTATACAAGAACACAATTGAAGCAAAATCGGTTTGATTCACTCAAATCAATACATGAACATTATATCCACGGTTTGAAAAGATTGCATTCCTTATTGATAAATGTTTAAGTTCATGTACATTACCGATTTTAGAAAGTAACCACTTAAGTAACCGGTTTTGTGAGTTTGGTTTTTCAAACTCAATAGAAATTCACGGACGTGAACTTTCCACTAGTACACGTATGGGTACGTGCACTTAGGTAACTCAATGAGTTGGTTTTGAAATCCAACATCCGCAGAAATTCACGGACGTGAACTTCCGCCAGTATGCGTACATGTACGCATACTTATCCAGTCTCCTCCAACTGTTTCGTATACACGCAAGTATGCATACTTTAGGTTCCCGGTTTTGGACTTATACACAAATGTGAGAACACACAATATGCTTATATCCAAAGAAGGTTACAAGATTCTAAACTTTTTATTTCAATCATTAAAACAGTCTTTTATAATGAAAATAGCCATTTACACACATTATTAGCATCAAAGCAATTTTCAAGATATTGAAATAATCATTATCGAAACATTCCAAGTCTTACACCAAATGATTGTATCACACAAACCATGTAAGATGCTACTCGGAAATTTTCTCATGATATAAGATGAACTTGGTCGAAGCGAAAGCTTACCAACACATATTTCGAGAAATATATAAGCGAGATATACTCAGCTCGAAATCTCAAATGTGTATATAGAAAACTATATCGTAATACGACTTATGTCTCAATATATGAGATAGAGTAGAAATAGACTTTCCAAGTGATAGATGAGTTTAAGTCTCTACATACCTTTTGTCGATGAAGTTCCACAAGCTCTCCTTAGTAGTTATTCGTCTTCAAGTGATAAGCGCTGTCAAGTCTAAGCTCAACTACACAAACTATATCCTAATCCGAGACATTTATAAATAGGCTAGAAATCAAGACTTATAGTTTTTATCACTAAATTGACAAACATGCTTGAGATAGCAACGCATGCGAGTTCGACTGATCAGTTCTCTAACAATCTCCCCCTTTGTCAATTTTAATGAAAAAACTATCCATACATATGGATTACAATATAAATAAAAATTATAGGTTCTCATCCACATGCTTGATCTCCTTGGCATCTTCAACATGACTCGAAATCTTTGTCCCTTCCAAGTACTCCAATGATCCCAAAGGTTGTAAGTTTAGCACCATCATTAGTTGAAGATCCGTAGCGATAACAATGAGAAGACAAATGCTCTCAATCATTGTTATACGGTGTCATAGTATTATTACACAACATCATAGTTCAATTGTATCATAACTTTGACAATAACACTATGATGATATGTATCACTCCCCCTTAGTCAATACTTTATCTCGACATGAAAACCACTCCCCCTTACATAATGATCCGTAAACCATATATATTTGTAGTATCACACTACACATTAATTCTCCCCCTTTTTGTTAATATAAATTGGCAAAGGTACGAAAACTAGTGGGATCCTCATGAAATTTTCATAGAGATACTTCATGACCAAAAGAGAATACCATATCAACTTATTTAGTTGCCATCATAAAAGCTGAAGCTAAATGCATTCATCAAGGAGTTTAAAGATACAAGATAACCCCTATAATATTCCACAACCGCACTCCCCACAAAGATTTGGCAATTAAGCACACGTTCAAAAGAACTCTCCCCCATAAAATGTCATTCCTGAAAGAACAACAAAGGCGACCTTACTTTCACAAGAAAAGAAGGATTTCTTTGGACATAACCAAATCACATGAAAACATGAATTTGAATCCAAAGTATTCAATTGAATTAACCACAAGAGAATCCATGATTAATCCAATCGAAAATAACAACTAAATTAACCACAAGAGAACCCATGATTAATTCAATCGGTCATTCTCATCATAAGAGAACTTACAGAGCAACAACTAAACTGACCACAAGAGAATGATCAATTAAATTGGTCATGATTAACATAAGAAAACCTATGGAGCAATACAGTATATGCACAAAAATGTTGATCGGAGATTGGCCAAATACTGTGGAATATACAAGAATTTATTCTATTTTCTATCACTATTTGCACAATGACATATAATAAACTTAATCCTTGTAAACAAAAGTTTTATCCTTTCTTCCATCAAAATAATGACATAAAAGGCTTTAACTTTTGCAATGTCAAAAGTTCATTTTATCTTCTATAAATACTTTCATACAGACATAATAGATATAACTTTTGAACAAGTATGGGATAGTCACAGGTTCACGGACGTTAATAACATATCCCATAACAATTTGCAATATAAAAAATCATAAAGATTAAAATTGCAAAAATCATCTTTCAAAAGACTTAGAATTTAAATAAATAAATCCAAAAACAATGAAGATGAAAATCGTTGGACATAGCTATGTGTACTCACAATAATGTCTATCCCAAACCCTAGTTATTCTTCTAGAACATAAAAAGAAGATTTACTAGACATAATCAGAAACTTAGACATGATCAACAATCAAGGAACGGACAAAACCTAGTTCATTAGATGCTTTCTTTATCTTCTTTTTTAGAAAAGCCAGATTCTTTGATGAAATCTTAAGTTGTTCACAAACGACCTCAAAATCTTGAAGAAGATATTCAACCCATTGAACTGACATCTGAATTGGAAGATCTTTTTCATAATCAATTGCTTTATATCAGACAAGGGAGACGGGTTCTTCGTGAAGTTCAAAAGCACTGGCATCATCATACTTGTCATTCGTATTGCATCCTTCCATTGTGCACACCAATCCAAGAGAGACTTAGCGTTACCAAACCAATATTTGTATTATCCAAGAATGACTTTGATATATATATATATATAGTTTCATACAAGAAATCCCTGGGGTTACTTGGAAACATTTGATAACTGTTTGGGTGCACAGAGCTCACGGTTAATGACCCATGGATCAATGGTGACGGAACTAAAGGAGCAACCATTTAACAACAAGTTTTGAAAATATGACTGAAAAGTTGGTTCAAGGATGGACCATCAATAGTCAAATAGGATAGCATCATATGAACAATAAGGATGTCCGGAGCAAAGCTCGGGGAGGAAGATCAAATCCATAAAATAAAAAAAAATACAACAAGGACCAAATGTCATGTACAATATGTCTTCTTGACAGTTATGTGTATCTTCTCCTTGTTCTTAAATATGATACACATACAAAAACTAGTCAAGTTGTATGGTGATGAACATGAAGTTCTTCAGGGGAACTGGCACATTCCCTTCTACTCCCTTGACTTAAATTAGAATTCTTATGCACACTTTCAAAAGAATTTTCAAGGGAAGAACATAAATTACCTAAATCAATTGCTTTTATCGCTTGCTTGATCTTGCGCTTGAGACCATTGGTATTGGTATTGAGTTCTGAAGCACGATTATTGATGTGAATGAAGTCTGGAATATCTATTTGAGAAGCAAGATCATTATTGAGGGGAAGAGAGAAGTTTGAAGAATTTTTCTTTCTTCGACACCTTTTTCTTCTTACAGGACTTTTATAATTATTAGTCATCCACATAACATTGTTCTTTTTACATTTATAAGTAGAAGAAATGTTATGCTCATAATCAGAAAAAGCCCCATTGCAGCCTTTTTCATGATCGTGGAATAAGTTATTAACTGAACACTGAGGAACAGGTTTAATGACTTCTTTCGACATCCAAATAAGAATGTTGTGAAGTTTTTCATTCCGTATACGAAAGTGATATCTTCTTTCAATGTGACCTTTCTTTCCGCAATAATAGTAATTGACAGGCGAGTTTTTATTTGATCTCAAATGAGTCGTCCGTGTAGGCTCGTGTACTTTATTATCAGATACATCTACGGTAGTAGAAAGGTTTTTTGCCTTGACAAAACTCATATTACCAGTGTTTGGAACTTCTATACCTTTATAGCCCAGACCACGTGTATCACGATGTTCCTTGCAAGCTCCAAGCATAGAAGATACTTTTGTAGAGCTATAATTGATTTTTTTCTTCAAATTCTCTTCTAATGCCTTTACTTTTTTAAAAGACGTACTAAGATCAGTCTCCTATTGTTTTTCACGCGTGAAAAATGCCTTTTTTCTGACGTTAAAACATTCTTGTTGAGAGACATACCTTGCATGGGTTTTTGCAAGTCTTTCTTTCAACACAAGGAGATTTTGACGAAGATCATCACATTCAGAAATTTTTGAACATATATGTTCATTACGATCTTTAAGAGTAGCTTGTAATAATCTATCACAACCCTTAAAGAGTTTTCTCAATTTTCTGTTTTCAACGCAGGGAGGAGTTAGAAACTCATCCAAGCAGGATGTTGACTTCTTTTTCTTTAGAAGACGATCAAAGAGGAGGATGTATTGTGAGACTTCTTCTTCAACATCTTGTCCTTTTTCTAAATTGCTCTCATCAGAGAATTCATCTAATTGTTCGTCAAGATGAGCTTCCCAGTTAAGAGCGGGTTTAGATGATGAAGGAGATGTGACAGATTTCTTAGGCGTATCAGGATTTTTATCCAAGTTATCATGAATTGGTGATGCGTGTTTAGAGATAATATCATCCATCATCATATCACTGCAAACACAGACTTATGAGGTCTTTAATGTGTTTTCATTCTCTGATACCAATTGAAAATACGGGGGTCTAACAACCACACCCAATAATTCATTTGGAAATCTGAGAGGACTTACTCCAATACACTTTCTAGAGAATCAACTAGACAGTCATACTCAATCTAGAGTAAAGTATATTAAAGAGTGTAAATATCTCTAACTCTTAATTCAATACGCAATCAACAAATAGAAATCTGTGATCCAGATTGAATATAATAGGAGTTACTTGAACGGTACCAAATACCGATGTTCAAGTGTCAATCAATGTAAATCAACAACCAAAGGTTGGATATTCTAATTGATTGATCTTAAAGCACAACCTGTGATATTTCAATTATATAACAAAATATAATGCGGAAAAGAAATAACACATACACCAGAATTTTGTTAACGAGGGAACCGCAAATGCAGAAAAACCTAGGGACCTAGTCCAGTTTGAACACCACAATGTATTAAGCCGCTACAGACTCTAGCCTACTACAAATTAACTTCAGACTGGACTGTAGTTGAACCATAATCAATCTCACACTGATTCAAGGTACAGTTACGCTTCTTATGTCTCTGATCCCAACAGGATACTACGCACTTGATTCCCTTAGATGATCTCACCCACAACTAAGAGTTGCTACGACCCAAAGTCAAAAACTTGATAAACAAATATGTATCACACAAAAAAGTCTATAGGATTGAATAAATATATCTCCCACGGAAATACCTAAGAGTTTTTGTATCGTCTTTTAATAAATCAATGTGAATGGGAACCAATTGATAACCCGGACTTATATTCCCGAAGAACATCCTAGTATTATCAATCACCTTACAATAAACTTAATCAACTAGCGAAACAAGTTATTATGGAATCACAAACGATGAGACGAAGGTGTTTTTGACTATTTTTATATCTTTCCTATGGGATATATAAAATCTCGAGTCAATTTTTTCAATTGAACTCAACACGATAAAAACATCAAGATCAGAAAATGCAATTACAAAGAGAATAGTTGGGTCTGGCTTCACAATCCCAATGAAGTCTTCAAGTCGTTAATATACAGGGTCTCAAGAAGAAACCTAAGGTTAAAGGAGAATCAACTCTAGTTATTCAACTAGTAAAACACAAGAGGTGTGGGGATTAGGTTTCTCAGTTGCTAGAGTTCTCCTTTATATAGTTTTTCAAATCAGGGTTTGCAACCTAAGTTACCTTGGTAACAAAGCATTCAATAATCATTATTAGATGAAAAACCTGATTCCACCAAGCTAATATCTTTCAACCGTTAGATCAAACTTAGCTTGTTACACATAAATAAAATGTACCCTCATTTAGGTTGATGTAACCGTACCCAAACATGTACACCGTGTTGGTTCAAAAATAGCTAACCGAGGCTAGCCATATAATTACTCTCATATAAACCTTATTCATCTTAACCATAACTAGTTCAAATGACTCAAATTAAACTACTTAAAGAGTTATTCAATTGCTATATTCTCATAGATTTATGCAAGAACACAAATGAAGAAAAATCGGTTTGATTCACTCGAATCAATACATGAACATTATAGCCAAGGTTCGCAAAGATTGCATTTCTTATTGATAAATGTTTAAGTTCATGTACACTACCGATTTTAGAAAGTAACCACTTAAGTACGTATACTTAAGTAACCCATTTTGTGTGTTTGGGTTTTCAAACTCAGTAGAAATTCACGAATGTGAACTTTCTGCCAGTACGCGTATGGATACGTGCATTTATGTAACTGAATGAATTGGTTTTGAAATCCAACATCAGCAGAAATTCACAGACGTGAACTTCTGCCAGTTTGCGTATGGTTACTTATCCATCCTCTTCCAACCATTTCGTATACACACAAGTATGCATACTTTAGGTTCCCGGTTTTGAACTTATACACAAATGCGCGAACACACAATATGCGTATATCTAAAGAAGGTTATTAAATTCTTTATTACAATCATTAAACATTCTTCTATAATGAAAATAGCCATTTTCACACACTATTAGCATCAAAAAAATCTTCAAGATATTGAAATAATCATTATCGAAACATTCCAAGTCTTACACCAAATGATTGTATCACACAAACCATGTAAGATGTTACTCGGCAATTTTCTCATGATATAAGATGAACTTGGTCTAAGCGAAAGCTTACCAACACATATTTATAGAAATATGTAAGCAAGATATACTCAGATCGAAATCTCAAATATGTATATAGAAAACTATATCGTCATACGACTTATGTCTCAATATGAGAGATATAGTATAAATAGACTTTGGAAGTGATAGATGAGTTTAAGTCTCCACATACCTTTTGTCGATGAAGTTCCACAAGCTCTCCTTAGTAGTTTTTTGTCTTCAAATGATAAAAACCGTGAAGTCTAAGATCAATTACACAAACTATATCCTAGTCCGAGACATCTACAAATAGGCTAGAAATCAATATTTATAGTTTTTATCACTAACATTGACAAACATGCTTGAGATAGCAACACATGCGAGTTTGACCGAGCAGTGCTCTAACATCGAGTACTTATAATGATCCATGTACATTGTTTATCGTTCATTTCTACCTAACTTGATTTGTGTTTAAGGTTCTTAAACGTTTAGGTTTGAAAATAGTAGTTCGGGATGTTTGGACTTCATGGTACACATACCAGGTATGCATACCATATTTTAAAATCAAAATACAGGGATTTTATTTCGCAAACTCGTTTGCATACTGCTCCAGGTCATGAAAATTCGTTTGCAAAACGGTATGCATACTGGCATGTAGACGTCCATATTCGGTAGATTTGTTTTGGCCGTAACTTCTTCGTCTGAACTCGGAATGACCTCATTATTTTTGCATTCTCCTCCTCTTTGAATTCTCGTCAAAATGGAGATAAAAATTCTTTAATTTGGATGTGTTAAGATCGGTTTTTGTCCTATTTTTTTTTTTTTAGCGTTGTTCTCCATTTCGTCGCACTTGTTCCACTTCTCTTGGAATTGGGCACTTGGAGTACTACTCTTATAAGCACATTTGTAGCTTTTATAAGAATGTTGTTGGTGAATCACAAAGAAGGAAGTTCAAGAATGGTCAGTAGTACGCACTGCGATGGGATTCTTGAATGTTCACAATTATCTTATGTGATCTATGGTGCATGGTCATTAACGACTTTGTATGTTCTTCTTTGTTAAGAAATAATTTTTGTACGCATTTGGTAGCTATTCTTGGTGTAAATCCGTGCGAAAAATATTGATTCTACCCTTTAAGGACAAATCATCATGTATGTGCATTATGAGTTTGTCTTGATATCTAGGAAACTTCTTATGAGAATTTATTCTTATGTTTTAAGAAAGATAACTAGGGTTTTGTAGTTGCAGATTATCTCACAACTACACCCTCAGTAGAATCCATGAATTTGATATGATGATCTCAATTATTTGATGTGAAGATGAAGATTAAAGTACTAAAATTATAAAGAGACACAAAGATTTTTACGTGGTTCGATCAATGTGATCTACATCCACGGTTCTTCACTAGTGATTGTATGTAATTACATGATTTTACAATTGAGACTCCATTAATGAATATTTGGAGCTCTAGAGTTTTTGGGGAAGAAGATGATAAAGAAAATAAATCTCTCCTAACATTTTTCTCTCTCCTCCTAAAATTATCTTCCCTTCCTCAAAAGATCTCTCCTTTCCTCTCATGCCTAAATGGCTATTTATATAATTTTACAAAATGTTAACAACTAAATTTGTCCTTCAACTTCGGACTTGATAACTATCCCTCGAATATTCGCAACTTTACTTTGCGAACTTCTTTTGCTTTCCTCGTGACTTCCTTTGCTCGCAAAATGTTCTTTGCTCGCAAGATGTATTTTGTCTCCATAATTTCGTAAGTTATCATTTGTTGTGATATTCCGCTCCTACATCTTGCCTCTTTTTTCTTGAATATTGCTTGAAGAGCGATCTTTAAGAAAAAATCCGTTGTTGTAGTAGTCTTTGATCTTTGTTGATGAAGGAACGAGCAAAAGAATACTAATCTTGAAAAGTATATACTTGCCTCTATTCTTTTGCGAAGTTCTGAAGCTTTTAAGAAGTAATTAGAAGTATCATCTTGCGAAGTATGAAGTGTGTGAAGTACCCTTAAAGAAGTATGAAGTATAAGAAATATAAAATATCCTTGAAGAAGTATAAGAAGTACTCAATCCTCGAAATATATAAGAAGTATGAAGTATCCTTAAGAAGTATAGGAAGTATTTAATCTTCGAAATATATAAGAAGTATGAAATATCCTTGATGAGGGTGATAAATATTGCCTCTGTTCATGTGAAATTATTATTCCATTTTTGGTGAGGATTCTTGCTGAGAAGATAAAGAACATAAAATATTTTCTTGGGTATCCATAGTTGCCTCTGTTCTTTATCTATGAAGGAAAATCCTTGATAAAATGTTGAATAATTAAATTGCGTCTCTATTCTTATGTTTCCTCTGCCTCAAGTGGTAACCCTACTAACTTCTGAATTTTTCTGCAAATTTCTGAATTTTTCTGCGAACTTCTGGGGTTTTCTGCGAATTTCTGAACTTCTGAATAGTGCTGCGAATAGTGCTATGAATAGTGCTGCGAATATACTGTTGCGAACATACCGTTGCGAATATACTATTGCGAATTATGAATAGTCCTGCGAATTATGAATGTTTCTGCGAAGTTTCGCGGTATTATCTTGTAAAATTTTGTAAAATACTTGTGCGAATATAATATTTATGTAATGATTATGTTATGAAAGGTGTATGTGATGCTTATTCCATAAAATGTTTATGCAATGCTTTTATGATGCAAATATGATGCTTGAATGATGCGAATATGATGCTTGTATGATGCAAATATGATGCTTGTATGATGCAAGTATGATACTTGTATGATGTTAATACTTATCTATTATAATGCATAGCTAATGTTTGTGTTACTTAGCTCATTTTGCTGCAGTAAAATTGATATATCTTTGAATTTCCTCTATTCATATAATCATCTTCGCAAGTTCATTTGTGTATTTTCGCGAATGAAATCTCCTCTTCTGGTATGACTTCGTGATATATATTCGTGTAAGAATTCTTCAATGATCTTGATGGGATTGTCTTCTTTGTTAGGACTTCATGATATATCTTCTTGTAAAAATTCTTCAATGATCTTGATGGGATTGTCTTCTTTGTCAGAACTTCATGATATATCTTCTTGTAAAAATTCTTCAATGATATTGATGGAATAAACTTCATTAATTTTTGTGGTCTTATCATGCCTTCCTAAGTAAAGGTCTTATTTTGCCACCTCTTTTGTGATAAAATATTTGTGTTTGCGATAATATGACAAGTTTGAACATTCTTGCGAATATACAACCTCGTGACATTATCGTCTTGCGATGAAATCGCAGGACGTTTTTACACTTTCATGTAATAACCCATTGATCTCATCTTAACTTCTTTGTTTCATTCTGCGAGTTCTTTTTGTATGTTTTCCTTCTCTTTTTTTTTATATTTTTTTTAGAATGCTCGCAGAACTTCATTTGTTGCACAAATATGACAAGCCTTTATGTTTTCGCAAACAAGAAGCCTCGTGACATTTGCGTCTTATAGCACGTATCAGCTCCCTAATGGAGGGTGCTGCCCTTTATCTTCCCCCTAGTTGCCCCTTCAAGGAAGCGTACATCGACCATACAAGGTTAGCTCTTCCCATCCGGTTCTGCCAACAACCAGCTTTTGATCGCAACCTCTTATCCTTTTTGCCTATAGGGCTTATAGTTACGAGGTTGCACCCTATGGGGTATCTTTGGTCCAAGTGCATCATTTGCCAAGACTTGTCAAAAATGGCAGATGTGGTTCAACCTCACCCGGCACTCTTGACTCAACCGTGTACCTCGGCGCCTTGATCGTTTTCTACACTTCTTGGGAAAGACAGTATGCCTTAGTCGCCCAACCTACATCCTCTTACACCGTATTTTATATTGCGTAATGTCGCTAGATTAGGTGAGAATCCAAGGTGTCTAACCCGGATAGGTACCCCATTATTGGGTTGTACCCCTAAAATTTTACCTTGTACTAAGGGCCCTTGGTGGTGTTCCGGTTACCCTTAGCCACGTTTATAGGTACCCCCTTAAATGACGTACTTTAGGACTTTGCCTCTTACGAAATATAGCTTCGCGAACTAGGTTGTACGCCACAAAGGTTTGCCTGTATAAAATTTTCTGCGGCTCTCTTTCTTTTTTGGAGGCTGATCACAGATTGCGGTCTTTTATTCGCAAATTGCGGTCTTTTCTTCGCAATTGATTTTTGGCGGTATTTTTTCGCCTTTTAAAAAGTCATCGTAAATTTTTCATGTACATAAAATGTTGAATGTTTTCATAAAATGTTTAGTATAAGAAGTATGAGAAGTATTCATATCATATCTTTAAATCAAAATTATTCTATAGAAATATAGGAATTTAATTTTATCTGTTTTTTGTAATTTTGAAGTCTTTGAAAAATTTTGAGATCTTTAAATTTTTGCGATAAACTCATTTTTGAATCTTGCGATTGTATCACTTTTCACCAATCTAAAAAATCTTTGAAATGTTTTGAAATCTTAGAAATTTTGAGAGTATATTGGTTTTAGTAAATAAAATCAAAATTCTTTTGTCTTCAGTAAATAAAGTATTCAAGGAAATGGTACTTACCTTTTTACGGCTTGTTGTTGTCTCTTGCAAAGTATATGACTTGCCATTTCTTGTGAAATAATCTCCCACTTTCTTCTTACGAAATATCAAAAATCTTGCGAAGTAATAATTTGCTCAAAGTAATCGATCATCTGCGAAGTAATGATTTACACGAAGTTAACATTTGCGAAGGAAATATTTACAATATAAATTCATGCTACGAATGTTAGCAAGGTAAATATTTGCAAAGTGCAAAGAGCAGAATTGTTTGTGTTGCGAATATTCGCATGGCAAACATCTGCGAAGTGCAAAACATTTTTGCGAATGGGGGGATTTGAACCATAGACATCAAACTCCTTCACTTTACTTCTGACCATCTGAGCTAGCATCTGTTTGTGTTGGAATAGCATGATTAGTTTGATTAACTCTCATTTTAATGTCTTTTGTACCCTTATCATCTTCTGTTTTTCTTCTTCTTCGCAGGCAATTTTGATCAAGTCACTTTGTAAGTTCACGATGACGGAGGTTCTCCATCCCAGGAATTGTTATCTCACTGGTACTGTTGATGTGAACTGATATTGACTTGAAATGAGCTGGGATGCAGACTGATTTGTTGCGTTGAATTTGAAACCTCTGGTGTGAATTAACTATTAATGTTTGACCCTTATAGCTTCTATGGAATTATAATACAACTTTCAATATCCCTATTCTTCACTCCGTTCATATTCGGTTTGGCCTCATCATCTTCAGTTGGGCATTCTTCTTATGCTCATCTGCGCACAACCTCGTCTTCGAATTTTCTTTGCGCCCTAGAAACTTCTTTTATCTTCGCTGGTCGTCAGCTTGAGTACCTCCCTTTCTTACTGGTACATAATCCAAGATGACTGTTTTCGCAGGTTCCAGGGTTGTAGACAAGATTGTCTAGCCGCAAACCTAATTATTGCGAAGAAGTAACTGTTTGAGGCTATTGGATTAATGTTACTTCACAAGTTCCTTCGTTGATAATTCATCTTCGTTGATAATTATCGCGAACTTCTTTTGTTCAGTTATTTGGTGACCGAAGTAATCTTCAATCCATAAAAAACTGGTAATTATACCTCGTGCTCTTGAAGATATCTCATAACTTAAGTTTTTACATTATCCATCACAAACGAGAAATGGAGTACTATTGATCTTAGCAACTTCAATTGACTATCCAATAAATTTTCTGGAATTTGCTTTCGCCGTTAATAGCGCCTGTTTGCCATTCAATAAATGGAGTACTATTCATTGCCTTTGAAGTAGGCAACTTTGTCTTTGTCTGTGCTTATGACTTTGCTGGTTTGTAGGCGTAGGCTGTAAATTTCCTTACTTCACAAGCTGTCTTTCTTCATTCATTAGTAACTGTAAACAAAGAAAAACACTCTTCGCAGGGGCGGAATCTCTCCGTTCGCTGCAAAGTAATTCTTTACCGCGAAGTAAAATCATTAGATTAGATCAATAGATATGAAGACTAAAATCATATAATAGGAATAAAATTCACATTTTTCTTTTATAAATCTATAAATCTGAAAGAAAATAGTAATCATAAAAGAAATGAGTTAAGAAAGAGGATTCGTCTTTTATTGATGTTGATTCACTCCCTGAAAGCGTATCTTCTTCCATGAAATTTCCATTTTTGCTCCTGAAACTTTTAAGATCATGAACAATAGCTAATCTTCGTGAGAACTTCTTGAATCAAAAATTTACAGGAAGGATAAATCCTTTTAATCTCTCCCTGTTTCTAGCGCCAATTATGTAGTTGCAGATTATCTCACAACTACACCCTCAGTAGAATCCATGAATTTGATATGATGATCTCAATTATTTGATGTGAAGATGAAGATTAAAGTACTAAAATTATAAAGAGACACAAATATTTTTACGTGGTTCGATCAATGTGATCTACATCCACGGTTCTTCACTAGTGATTGTATGTAATTACATGATTTTACAAGTGAGACTCCATTAATGAATATTTGGAGCTCTAGAGTTTTTGGGGAAGAAGATGATAAAGAAAATAAATCTCTCCTAACATTTTTCTCTCTCCTCCTAAAATTATCTTCCCTTCCTCAAAAGATCTCTCCTTTCCTCTCATGCCTAAATGGCTATTTATATAATTTTACAAAATGTTAACAACTAAATTTGTCCTTCAACTTCGGACTTGATAACTATCCCGCGAATATTCGCAACTTTACTTTGCGAACTTCTTTTGCTTTCCTCGTGACTTCCTTTGCTCGCAAAATGTTCTTTGCTCGCAAGATGTATTTTGTCTCCATAATTTCGTAAGTTATCATTTGTTGTGATATTCCGCTCCTACAGGTTTGGAATAACAATTATTGTGAGTACACATAGCTATTGCTAACGATTTTCATCTTGCAATGTTTTTAGATTTATTTATTTAAACTCTAAAGTTTATTTGGAAGATGATTTTTCAGTATTAATCTTTATTGGTTTTATATATTGCAAAAATAATTTTATAGGATATGTGTGTTTACGTCCGTGAACTATGGGGCTATTTGGTAACCATTATTTTAATGGATTATCAGCCCATAATCCATTATGTAGATTATAATGGATTTTATATGTGTTTGGTAACCATTATAATAATTGATCATAATTGAAAAAAGAACGCGCAATTGGGGGATTTCAAAACTAATTGGGGGATATGAATTACTTCCCCCACCCTATGATTTCATCTAAGGGGTGACCAATTGATATGAAAGTACTAAAATACCCTTTTGTTAATTAAAAACTTTATGAAAATACTGTTATACCCTTTCCCCTAAAACATTAAAATCAAAAACCAAAACATATATCCCCCATTTCTAACATTAGTTCCGGTAGTCCTTTAGGTTTAGGTTTTCGTTTTTTTTTTCTTCATCGTTCTTCAACCAATACATATATCCCCCATTTCTAACTTTGATTTTTTTTTTTACATTCGGTAGGGATGAAGACCATGCCGGAAGTGATGTAGACCATGCCGGTACTGAGTTCCGGCATGGTTATTTATAATGAAAACCATGCCGATACTGGGTTCACTAGTGGAAATCAGCAGTTTCGCGACCGACTAAGCAAGTCATTTAACTCGTATCTATGACTTGCTTTGTCGGTCGAATAAAGGGTCGATGTTTGAGCGTCTTTTTCAACTATGACGTGTCTTTGGGGGTCGTTGAAAGTCTTATATCAACGACCGATTTTAACGGTCAATGCTTTATGACTGACTTCCATCGGTCATAGATATAAATCTTAATAATAAAAAAAAATTGATTCAGATTGGTTGTCTAGCCTGACTGAATCTGACTAAATCTGAAATCAAACACAAATGAAACTCAAATGATAATCAAATGAAACTCAAATGAGAATCAAATGAAAACCAAATTCAAATCAAAGAAAAATTAGAATCAAATTAAACTTGCACACAAATAATCATTCAATTTAACATTCATTGATTCATTAGTTTCAAATTACACAAAGGATTAAAATCTGTAGTTCTGACCCTTGTAATATGTAGTTCTAGGATTCGATTACAAAATGATGAACTAAAAAACTATTGATTAAACAGCAAAATGATTTTCTCCCCTACCTTGTGATGGAAACCATATCAAGTGCATAAACTTCATTCTCCTGGAATTCTGCATCATCAACTCTGGTTTCAGGAACATTGAGCACAACCTAGGCAGCAACAACTTCGAAAAGTAGTTTTCAAGAGAACAGTTTTCAGTTCATTGTTGTTCATAGTTATGAAATTATTTGTATGACATGCTATAACGAGTCTGACAACCAAGTATTTAAGAGAGACACTTCTAGAGCTGTGCGTTCTTATGTAAAAACTATCTAATATTCAATCGTAGTGAAAAAATGCAATGAACTCCAAGGATTATAAAATTATGGCAGTAAGTTACTAGTATAATTAGGTAACTATCAAACAATCAATATTTGAAGATATTTGGTTTATTAATATTCAATACACATAAGTAAAAAGAAAACAACAGTAAGTAAAAATAAACTGACCTGAACATTTGGGAATATCCCACACCACACAGCAATGGATGATAGAGTCCAGTAAGGTTCGCCCAATGAATGATTACTTCCATGGTAACATCTTTATTACAGAACATTCAGAAACTGTAATTCCAAACATATATTTTTGTTAGTCGACACCAACTGGACAAACCAACGATATCTTAACAGAAAAAACTCCTGGGATAGTACTCTAAAAGGTGGAACAACAAAAATGGAAGTAC
Source organism: Papaver bracteatum (assembly GCA_023529315.1). Classification (NCBI taxonomy): domain Eukaryota; kingdom Viridiplantae; phylum Streptophyta; class Magnoliopsida; order Ranunculales; family Papaveraceae; genus Papaver; species Papaver bracteatum. The sequence continues at coordinate 2,292,549 of JAJJWX010003498.1, forward strand.
ATAAAATAAAACTTTAACAGAAAAGATTCCATAAAGATATATTTCTTGCGAAAACAGGGATACTGCATGATGCAAGGAATACAAGTATGCAGCTAGCTACTGCATTTGTTGAAGCGGGGTACTTAAAAAAACATTTAGCTATACCAATAATCATGTGATTTCGTAAAAGTTCAACGACATTTAGCTAGTTGAATAATATAATTGAACTGGCCATAGAAAATCAAGGAACACAACAAAATGCAACAGGGGAGTTAGAGAATGATACAGACCCACAAACTTATTTCACCAATTATTGGGTCCAAATACCTTGTTGAATTTGCTCCTGCAAAGAGTTGTCTGCTCATTGAATAGTTTGCAACGTGATAAAGATACCTTGTTGAATTGATCCTGCAAATAGCTGTCAGCTCCCTCAAAACCTGATCTGATTGCTTTTATATGACATTGCAGAATGTGCCATACGGGTCTGTGTAGTATCTGCAAACATACGCTTCCAGTTTACAAGTTGTTTAAAAAAATACTGCTGAGTGTGCTAAACCAGCAAATGCAAGAACAAGATTTAGCATGCCATCCTAATTCCTAACTGGCCTTGCAGTAAATAAATATCATCAGCACGTATAGGTCAACCAGCTATCGGTGATCTACCATAATCTATGAAACAAAAAAACGAAGAAACCTTGGATAGTATATTGCACCTAAAAAAATAAACCATAAGCTACGAAACAACAAGCAGTAGTGTCAATTCAATCCTAAAAACAAGTAAAATCAGGATCAAAGAAAAAGAGCATTTTTATTACAACATATTGAAGTTATGCACATATTAGACACCACGACATGAAAATATAACTTTGCCAAGTTGGAGTTCAAAGGTTATTAGCATGCTCAGTTGATGTAATATTATGCCATTAAATTTTTTTGAAGCTTAATCCATTCTACAAAATGAAAACTGGAACTTAGCCAGCACAAGTATTTTCGAAAAAACTTCACCCATACTTTACAACCAACTAGGATTTTTAGTTTAAATAAATGACACCAAGTTTAATTATCGACACATTTATAGATCATTATCAGCTAAAGTATTTTCCTTATATCCAAGCTAAAGTTGTGCCTTGGGTAGAGAGCATGGCTTAGCTCCTGACTTGCTCTTGATGTATGTAATTGTTGTTCTAATGCAAAATGTGATAGCATGATCCCACTCCTATAAAGACAAAACAAAAACTGAAATTACAAAATTGACAAAAAAAAAAACTTAGAAATTTTAAATTCTACTAATACCAGCGTTAGAAGCTACAATAAGTAACAAGATTAACATATCTCACCTTATTTGTTTTCACGGGCATAAGATTATTCATTGTAAGTGGATACCCGAACCAAACCAAACCAATAAGGAGGACATTTCCCCAAATCCCGAGAGTAACAAAATAACAAGAAATCCAACTTTGTATAACTCTAGTTAAACCCTCTAAAATTTCTAGTTTGTCTCTTTTTTTTTAAATTTGTGTAATTTTTTTGGTTTGTATATCACTAGCTATTATGTGAGTACAAACGAGGCGAAAAGTACAAGCAACACAACAAGGGAAAGAGTTGGAAACCACATTTTTAATAAGAAAAGGAGAATACAAACACTAAAAACAGTAAACCAACACCAGTATGTACCATTCAAACTACATTCTTTTTAACATGCTCAACTAATTATCAAGCCTAAAACTAGAACCAGTACAAATTTTGGGGTTGATGTCATATTCTGGTGAACAACAAGAACAAGCAAAATAATGTCCATGTAGGAAGTTCACAACTTGACTAAACTAGTTCAGAAGTTATAGTTAAGGTGGGAAACATAGTAGGTACCATGTACCCTTAAACAAAAATAATTTGACATCCATACTAGCCCTGCAACAGTTTGAAATATAGTCAAAATATACATATAAAGGAATCCAGCAATGTCCATAATAGCAGATGTCACAGTAGTCGGATACCAACCACCGTTATCAAACAAAAAGTTGTTACCTTGGGTGATTCTGAAGCAACAATTATAAAAGAAGAAGTCTCATTCCCGGATTTTCGATCTTAAAGATCAGCCAACTCTACAAGAGAATATAGCTCACAAAGGAGACTGTTAAAATAGAAAACAGAAACAACTACAAAAAATAAAGAACCTAATGTATCTACCTTACCTTAGCAGGACGATGTTCAACTTCGGACATCTTCAGTTTAGTAGCACCATCATTGATAATTGTCACATGACCGATACCATAAACAAATTTGTCAAATCAAACAGGTCCATATGAAAAACCAATAAATCCACTGACAATCTATTCTTAACATAAGATTTCCTTTCTCCACTATCACTACAAACAAATTACCAACAATTATCAGATCATCAAACCACTATTAATTTCACAACATATTATTTTATATGATTTGATATTTAAAACAAGGTCTTAGCCAAACTCTCCACCATTTTCAACCAAGCTTTCACTACTACCACTATCACCAACTAAAAGGGAAACCGAAAATTAACCATTTATGTAAACATTACCTTGGAATTGCTTATTCCATCCTGGGTTGTCGATCATAGATGCCTTCCATTTTCCCTTATAGGTGGAATGTCAGTGTATCCTTTTGAAACATAAAATGGAAAGATAATTAGTAAATAAACATGAATATCGAAGTTGGTGATTGTGAACGTATGTACCCTCATTCTTCAACCCAACTAATACTTCACTTTGTTCACTAGCTGTAATAACTGCAGTATTATGAATATAGGAAACTATTAGTTTTGCAACATATTATGGACTTCAAATATTCAAAACCAGAACAAAATGAAATATCACCATTATTGAACTTGCTTTCATTACTATCCCATGTCTCCACCTGCAACAAAATAAAATTCCCATAAACATAAACACTAATAAAAAAACGAAGATGAAACCCCTTATGGTTTATATACAACAACACAAAAACTTAACAATTTGGAATACAATCACCTTCCTACAAATCACATATCAAACCCATAACTCCAAATCCCAAATGGAAATTAAAAAAGAAAAAATCTTACCAGTTTTTTTGTGTATGAAATTGAGGGAAAAAAGAAAACCCAAACTAGATCTTGAATCCAAGAAAAATCCTACCAAGTTTAGGACTGAAATCTGACCCAATAATACAAAACAGAACAAACCCTAGATTAGCAAAAGAAGTAGAATAGATAATCGAAACCTTAATTCATCAAAATCCAGATAAATACGAAATTCCGAGACAAATTAAGAAAAATCCCTAAATCCTATCAATTATAATAAGAGACCTTGGATTAAATCAAGGGGACCAAATGCATGAAACTGAAAATTTCTTCACAGAATCGCTTGTATATGAACTCTGATTTCTTAGCAGAGCTAAAAATATAAAGAAATTATGAGTTTCAGTGGTGGAATATAGAAGATGAAAAACCCGATATTAACCTAGAACAGAAGATTAATGGAAAATCAATATGAAATTTTTGATTTCAGATCAAGAAATAATACTGGGGAAAATCGAGTGAAACCAGAAACTAATAAGAAAAGAAATAAAATCTGTGATGATGATTTTTTTTTATTTTTTTTGAAAAACCCTAAGATAATAAGAATCCAGTAGTGAGACTACCTTCAGACCGAGTAGATCAACATAATTTCTACTCCATCTGCAATCAAATTTGAGCAACTTGTACCATTAAGGTTGAAAATAGGAAAGTTTGGGTTTTACAGAGAGATTATGAGGAGATGAAGAAGATGAAGAAATGGGGTTGGGTTTAGGAGCGAATGAAGAAGATTTAAGATTGAAGCTATGGGGTTATTGCCTCCTTGATTCTGAAAACTCAAGATTTGGTTGTGAAGTAGAAAGAAAAGAAGATGGGGTGCCGCCGCGGATCGTGTCAAAAGAAGACGGGGTTAGGGTTTCAGTCGAAGGAGAAGGAGATGGGGTGAGGGAGGCGGATAAGGATTAAGATTTAGGTTTCTGTTTTTCATTTTCTCTCTCTTCTAAAAATAAATAGAAACCCATTGTTACAGTGCAGTAGAGCTAGACGACTAGTGTCTTCGACACCCATCTGATTGGTTTCAGAAGATCAAATGGTTAACTTCTTACCACGTGTCACAAACAAGTTCATCGGACGGCTTTCCTTGTTTTAAATTAGGTGGTGCAATTTATCACATATCACTTACCGAACCATGTGACATCGTAACATGGGGTCCTAATTTTGGGAAGAAAAATCTAATAGTTTACGTATATCTTGACGCATATATCACACCAAATCCAAATAATATGTAAGAAAGAGTATGAATCTTAATAATGAAAACAAATCAGAATAACGAGTAATTAATCTCGAGAAATCGAAAGTTGAACTGAAGTTATAAAGTATCATCATTTACGAACTCAGGTTCCCAGATTACTAGAGGTTGGACCTGAGTTTCTCATTCGGATGAACTGAAGACGAAATATATCAGAATTGAACATCCCAAGTTCAAAGATTACTAGAGTTAGACCTGAGTTTCTCGTTCGGATTAACTTAAGATGAAATTTATCAGATTTGAACATCCCATGTCCAAAATTACTAAAGTTGGTCCTGAGTTTCTCATTTGGGTGAACTGGAGATGAAATTTATCATATTTGAAGATCCCAGGTTCAAAGATTACTAGAGTTGGACATGAGTTTCTCGTTCGGATGAACTGGAGACGAAATATATCAGAATTGAACATCACAGGTTCAAAGTCTACTAGCGTTAGACCTGAATTTCTCGTTCGGATGAACTGATGACGAAATATATCGGAATTGAACATCACAGGTTCAAAGATTACTAGAGTTAGACCTGAGTTTCTCGTTCGGATGAACTGGAGACAAAATATATCAGAATTGAACATCACAGGTTCAAAGATTACTAGAGTTAGACTTGAGTTTCTCGTTCGGATGAACTGAGGACGAAATATATCAGAATTGTACATCACGGGTTCAAATATTACCAGAGTAAGACATGAGTTTCTTGTTCGGATGAACTTAAGATGAAATTTATCAGATTTGAACATCCCAGGTCCAAAATTACTAAAGTTGGTCCTGAGTTTCTCATTCGGGTGAACTGTAGATGAAATTTATCATATTTGAATATCCCAGGTTCAAAGATTACTAGAGTTGGACATGAGTTTCTCGTTCGGATGAACTGGAGACGAGATATATCATAATTGAACATCACAGGTTCAAAGTCTACTAGAGTTAGACCTGAATTTCCCATTTCAGATTAACTGAGGACGAAATATATCAGAATTGAACATCACAGGTTAAAATATTACTAGAGTTAGACCTGAGTTTCTCGTTCGGATGAATTGGAGATGAAATATATCAGAATTGAACATCACAAGTTCAAAGTCTACTAGAGTTAGACCTGAATTTCCCGTTCGGATGAACTGAGGACGAAATATATCGGAATTGAACATCACAAGTTCAAAGATTACTAGAATTAGACTTGAGTTTCTCGTTCGGATGAACTGGAGACGAAATATATCAGAATTAAACATCACAGGTTCAAAGATTACTAGAGTTGGACCAGAATTTCCCGTTCGGATGAACTGAGGACGAAATATATCGGAATTGAACATCACAGGTTCAAGGATTACTAGAGTTAGACCTGAGTTTCTCGTTCAGATGAACTGGAGACAAAATATATCTGAATTGAACATCACAGGTTCAAAGATTACTAGAGTTAGACCTGAATTTCTCGTTCGGATGAACTGATGACAAAATATATCAGAATTGACCATCACAGGTTCAAAGATTACCAGAGTTAGACCTGAGTTTCTCGTTCGGATGAATTGAAGACGAAATATATCAGACTAGAACATATTACCCTTATTGGAAAAAAGTGGAATAAATATTATGGAGATAGTGAAAATGACCATACTACCCTTATCGGAAATAAGTAAAGTAAATGTTATCTATTGTGAAAATGACCATATTACCCTTATTGGACAAAAAGTGCAAAAAATATTATGGAGACTGTGAAAATGACCAAACTACCCTTATTGAAAATAAGTAAAGTAAATATTACAGATTGTGAAAATGAACATATTACCCTTATTGGAAATAAGTGCCATAAATATTATGGAGACAGTGAAAATGACCAGACTAACCAATTAAGTGTAATAAGTAAAGTAAATATTACAGACTTAGATAATGACCTTATTACCCTTATTAGAAATAAGTGCAATAAATATTATGGAGACTGTGAAAATGACCAAACTACCCTTATTGAAAATAAATAAAGTAAATATTACAGATTGTGAAAATGACCATATTACCCTTATTGGAAATAAGTGCAATAAATATTATGGAGACTGTGAAAATGACCAGACTACCCTTATCAAAAATAAGTAAAGTAAATACTACAGACTGTGAAAATGACCATATTACCCTTGTTGGAAATAAGTGCAATAAATATTATGAAGACTGTGAAAATGACCAAACTACCCTTATTGAAAATAAGTAAAGCAAATATTACAGACTGTGAAAATGACCATATTAACCTTATTGGAAATAAGTGCCATAAATATTATGGAGACAGTGAAAATGACCAGACTACCCGTATCGGTAATAAGTAAAATAAATATTACCGATTGTGAAAATGACCATATTACCCTTGTTGGAAATATGTGGATCGGAATAAATATTATGGAGACTATGAAAATGACGTGTGCTAAAGAAAAATAGACTACCCTTATCGTTATTTTAAAAATAGGTAGAGTAAATAACTATTTATTGCACTTATTTCCAATAAGGGTAATATGGTAATTTTCAAATTCGTTAATATTGGAAATAAGTGCAATAAATAGTCATTGGACTCTACGTTTGGCTCGAGACATTCATCACTTCCATACCCATCTTGAGTTTGAGGAAAATAAAAGTGAAGATCATGCAAATAATCCATTCGATCATGGTCTGGTAGATCATCATACAAGTACGAATATGTAGGAGGAAAGTTAGAAGTCTCCCCCACTTCAAAATCAGGATTTGAATCACTCATATCACAAATTTCACAAAAACCCTAACTTCCCCCCCCCCCCCAAAAAAAAACCTCCTCTACTACTTCATAATAATTCTCTCTCTAAATGATTTCTAAAACCCAACATATAACTAAATCAACTAACTAATTTAATTAATTTAACTAATCTAATAATTTTAGTTAAATTAGAGTTAATAATTGTGGGGGCATTTTAGCCATTTAGAAAAATCTAGGTTAAGGGGTGGCTTAACTTTACTTCAAAATGACCCTATTTTGTCTTATTGGGTATACCCAAATTAATCTGGGTATACCCCAATCAATCCAGGTAAATTAATAATGGGTTCTCTTATGGTTAATTTAATTGAATTTTCTGGATACAAATTCATGATTCATGTAATTTGTTAATGTCCTAAGAAATCCTTATTTTCTTGTAAAAGTAAGGTCGCTCTTGTTGTTCTTTCGGGAATGACATTTTATGGGGGAGAGTTCGTAATTGAACTTGTGCTTAATTGCCAAATATTTGTGGGGAGTGCGGCTATGGAATATTGTAGGAGTTTTCTTTTATCTTTATGAACTCCTTGATAAATGCATTTAGTTTCGACTATATGATTGCATCTAAACAAAGTTGATATGTTATCTTTTAGTCATGAAGTATCTCTATTAGAATTTTATTATGATCCCACTAGTTTTCGTACCTTTGCCAATTTATATTGACAAAAAAGGGGGAGAATTAATGGGTAGCTCACACTACAAATACATATGGTTTACGGATCATTATGTAACGGGGGGGGGGGTTTCATGTGAGATGAAGTATTGACTAAGGGGGAGTGATACATATCACCATAGTATTGTTAAAGTTGTGATACAATTGGACTTCGATGTTGTGTAATAATACTATGACAATGTATAACAATGATTGTGAGCTATTGTTTTCTCATTATTATAGATACAGATCTTCAACAACTATGATGTTAAGTTGAACACATTCAGAATCACCGGAGTACTTGGAAGTGACGAAGATTTCGAGAAATGTTGAAGAACCAAGGAAATCAAGCATTTGGATGAGAAGCTACAAAGTTTATTTATTTTGTAATCCATATGTATTGATAGTATTGTCACTAAAATTTACAAAGGGGGGGATTGTTAGAACGCGGCTCGGTCGAACTTGCAAGCGTTGCTATCTAAAGCTTGTTGTCAAGTGTAATTACCAAAACTATAAGTCTGGATTTGTGGTCTACTTATATCTAAGTCTCGGATTAGGATAGAAATTGTAGTTGAGCATTAGACTTCACGGCGTTAATCTATTGAAGATGAAGAACTACTAAAGGGAGCTTGTGGAACTTCATCAAAAAAAGTTATGTGGAGACTTGAACTAATCTATCACTCAAAATTTTATCTACTCTATCTCATATTTGTGACAAAAGTCATATAGCTATATAGACTTCGATTATATAGATTTGATATTTCGAGCTGATTTATTACATATTTCTCAAAATATGTGTTGGTAAGCTTTCGCTTTAACCAAGTGCATCTTATATTCTTGACGAAAGTCAAAAGATGATCATGTGAAAATCCCCTTGTAACATCTTACATGATTTATGATAGACAATCATTTGATGTAGACTCGGAATGTTTCGTATTGATCATTCGATCACTTGAAAATTGTTTTGAAGCTAATAGTTTGTGTGAGACAGCTATTGTCATCTTCCGAGAATGTTTCAATGATTGAAATGAGAGTTTAGAACAAATAACCATGATTGTATATAGAACAGTATGATACTTGTATGCTAATTTGTGGAAGATATTCCAAGTCCGAGAACCATAGTATGCATACTGGTTGGTTAATGAAAGTCCGGGAACTTAGTATGCATAACGGTAAGCGTACTGGCATGGTTTTCAAGTTTCGGAAATTCAACTGAGTTTTGGAAGGTATGTGTACCCGTTCGCATAATGGCGAACCCAAACTTGGTCCAGCCACTCAGGTATGCGTACCTGTTTGCATACCTGAGTAGGTTATGTTCTAAAATCGGTTTGTTCATGAACTAATACATTAATATAATAAGGAATGCAATCTTTTGATAACCATGGATATAATGTTCATGAAGTGATTTGAGTGAATCAAAATTTATTTTTCTTCAATTGTGTCTTGTATACTTCTATGAGAATACAAACAATTGAACAACTCTAGAACTAATTTCATTTGAATCATTTGAACTAGTTATGGTTAAAATGAGTAAGGTTGATATGAAAGTGTTCATTTGGATAACTTAGGTTAACTTTTGTTGATCCAACAAGGTGTACGGTTACCCATATCTAAACAAGCTAAGTTCGATCTAACGGTTGAAAGATATTAACTTGAGTCTAATCAGGCTTTCATCTAACGGTGAATATTGAATGCTTTGTTACCAAGGTAAAATTGATTGCAAACCCTGATTTGAAAACTATATAAAGGAGAACTCTAGAAACTGGGAAACCTAATCCCCACACCTCTTGTGTGATACTAGTTGCAACTAGAGTCGATTCTCCTTTAACCTTAGGTTTTTCACGAAACCCTGTAGGTTAACGACTTGAAGACTTCATTGGATTGTGAATCTAGACCCAACTATTTTCTCTATAGTTGCGTGTTCTGATCTTATTGTTTTCTATTGTACTGAGTACTATCTTCTCTAAGATTTTCTCGAGATTTATTCTCCGATAGGAAAGATAAAAAGTAGTCACAAACATCTTCGTCTTATCGTTTGTGATTCCAAAATATCTTGTTTCGCTACCATATGATTATGATTATTATGAGGTGATTGATATTTCTAGGTTGTTCTTCGAGAATATAAGTCCGGTATACCAATTGGTTCCTGTTCACCTAGATTTATCAAAAGACAGAACAAAACTCATAGGTATATCTATGGGAGATAGATTTATCATTTCAATAGACTTTTCTGTGTGAGACAGATTGGTTTATCAAGTCTTCGACTTTAGGTCGTAGGAGCCATTATTTGTGGGTGAGATCAGCTAAGGGAATCATTGGTGCAGAATCTTGCGTGGTTCTAGAGATGTAAGGAACGCGATTGTACCTTGATCAGTGTGTGATTGGTTAGGGATCAACTATATTCAAGTCCGAAGTTAACTTGGAGTAGGCTAGTGTCTGTAGTGGCTTAATACAATGTGGTGTCCAAATATGGACTAGGTCCCAGAATTTGTGGTTTTCTCATTAACAAAATTTCTGGTGCCTGTATTATTTCTTTTTCGCATTATATTTTCTGCATAATTGAAATATCACAGATTGTGCATAAGTTCGATCAATTTTGAATCCAACCTTTGGTTGTTGATTAAATTAATTGACACTTGGATATTGGTTTTTGATACCGTCCAAGTTATTTTTTATATTCAATCGGTCTCGCAAATTCATATTTTGATTGCAGATTGAATTGAGAAATAGAGGTATAACTTTTGGATATACTTTTCTTAAGATTGCTTCTGACTGTCTAGTTGATTCTCTTGAAAGTATATTGGAGTTAGTCCATACAGATTTCTATGCGAAATATTGGGTGTGGTTGTTAGACCCCTGCTTTTTTAGATTCCCTTAGTTGATCTCACCCACAACTAAGAGTTGCTACGACTCAAAGTCGAAGACTTGCTAAACCAATCTGTCCCACACATAAAAGTTTATTGAATAGATATTTGTCTCCCAAAGAAATACTTATGAGTTTGTTCCGTCTTTTGATAAATCAAGGTGAACATGAACCAATTGATAGACCATACTTATATTCCCTAAGAATATCCTAGTAATATTAGTCACCTCACAATAATCTTAATCGTATGGTAGTGAAACAAGATATTATGGAATCACAAACGATGAGACGAAGATATTTGTAAGTACTTTTATCTTGTCTATCAGAGATTAAATCTCAAGCAAATCTTAGAGAAGATTGTACCCAATCACGATAGAATATAGCAAGATCAGAACACGCAACTACATAGAAAATAGTCAGCTCTGGCTTCACAATCCCAATGAAGTCTTTTAGTCGTTAACCTATAATGGTTTTAGAAAAACCTAGGCTAAAGGAGAATTGACTCTAGACGCAACTAGTATCACACATGAGGTATGGGGATTAGGTTTCCTAGTTGCTAAAGTTATCCCTTATATAGTCTTCAAATCAGGGTTTGCAATCAATGTTACCTTGGTAACAAAGCGTTCAATATTCACCATTTGATGAAAACCTGATTAAACTCAAGCTAATATCTTTCAACCGTTAGATCGAACTTAGCTTGTTTCACACAAATGAAAAGTGACTTCATTTAGATATGGGTAACCGTAACTAAACGTGTTTACCTTGATAGGTCAATAATAGTTAACCGAAGTTACACATATGAATACTTTCATATCAACCTTGTTCATCATAACACAACTACTTCAAATGACTCAAATGAAACTAGTTCTAGATATGTTCAATTGTTTATATTCTCATAGAAGTATACAAGACACAATTGAAGAAAATTGATTTTGATTCACTCGAATCAATTCATGAACATTATAGCCATGGTTTGTAAAAGATTGCATTCCTTATTATATAATATATATTATTTCATGGACAAACCGATTTTAGAACATAGCCTACTCAAGTATGCAAACGGGTACGCTTACCTAAGTGGCCGGACCTAGTTTGGGTTCGCCAATATGCGAATGGGTACACATACCTTTTAAACTCAGTTGAATTTCTGGATATGAACTTACGCCAGTACGCATACGGGTATGCATACTATGGTTCCCGGACTTGGAATAACTTGCAACAGTTAGCATACTGTGTTATATCCAATCATTGAAACATTCTTGAAAGACGACAATATCGGTCTCACACAAACTATTATCTTCAAAGCAATTTTTAAGTGATTGATAGATCAATACGAAACATTCCGAGTCTACATCAAATGATTGTCTCACACAAATCATGTAAGATGTTACCAGGCGATTTTCACATGATCATCTTTTGACTTTCGTCAAAAATATAAGATGAACTTGGTTAAAGCAAAATCTTACCAACACATATTTCGAGAAATATGTAAGCGAGTTAACTCAAATCGAAATATCAAATATTTATAATCGAAGTCTATATATCTATACAACCTTTGTCTCAAGTAGGAGATAGAGTAGATGGACTTTTGAGTGATATATGAGTTCAAGTCTCCACATATATTTTGTTGATGAAGTTCCACAAGCTCCCCTTAGTAGTTCTTCGTCTTCAATCGATGAACGTTGTGAAGTCTAATGCTCAACTACACTTTCTATCCTAATCCAAGACTTAGCTATAAGTAGACTAGAATCAAGACATATAGTTTTGGAAACTAAACTTGACAAACAAGCTTGAGATAGCAATGCTTGCGAGTTCGACCAAGCAATGCTCTAACAATTGTACCATAAGAGTTGGTTGACTTATGGAATAGTTGAGGAGAGTAATCTTAAATATTCTTATCATAAGTTCCTTGGTTGACTGATCAACCACGATAAATTGAAGATGCCGACAGACTAGTTACCTCCTTGATTGTAAAAGAGATCAATTTTTGGAGAATAAAACAGCGAAATATCAGAAGAGGAGTACTTACGAATAATGCTTCAAAGAGCATTCCAAAATATGAAGTAAAGAGGATATGGAATACCAATCAAATGAGGAGAGAGAAAACAAATAAGATAATAAATAAAAGGGGGCGTATGAGACTGAACCCACTGTCTGGACGGTCGTCATGCCGCCGGTGCCATGTCCGTCCCACCACCCTTTTCACTTTTTTAATTATTTTATTATTCCTTCCTTTATCAAGGAATTCCTCTTCAAAGCAAACTCCTTGATTTTATATATCATATCAAATATTGCTCATGGACCATATAGTTTATGAAGCAAGTAGTCTTGCTAGCATTAGGTCTTTGTTCCTTATAATATATTAAGATTCATTAAATTAATATTTCCAAATATTGGTTTTTACAGCAAAATCCTACTTGGTCTTCAAAACAAAATTCAATGTTCAGTCAATCTCAAACTTTTCTGAAAATACCAAAATAATGTTTGAAGGACCACCAAAAATACCAAAACACTCAAGGATGGATGGTCCCTGGTCGGTCTCTTTTTCCACCATGGCCGGTCCCTCTGCACATATCAATTCATCATTTTTTTATCCATTTTGGTCTATCCTCTTTACACCAATTGGATCATCGTCCATACACCGCCTAGCTAGTCCCACCACCATCAATGGCCGGTCGTCATACTCATTGGTTGTTCTATGTCTCTACCGTATTAGGTTTTAATACTTAATGCTCTGCAGAGAATAATATTTATTGAGGTTCAAAGACAAATTATTTCATATTGATCCAATTATCAATATTTTAACTAAATATTTTATTTTCGCAACTGCTATCAATATTTTCATTAACAAATCAATTGGTCTTGCTACCAATATTTAATTGCTCGGCGAAGCAATATATTTTACACTGATTCTATTCAATTGCTTTGCGAAGCAATATTTTTCATATCGACACTAGTATTTAATCAAGCGACTCTAAATGAGTTTTGTTACTAAAATATGACAACCAAACTTGACATACCAACTCTTGGTTGGTTCAACCGATCTATGCTCTAACATATACGACATCTTATCATAAAAACACACATAAAATTTCTCTCGGTCTAACATAGAGAAATTATCTTCGAAGCAGTTCAACACATCATCCACAATCAATTTTCACTGATCTCAACACATTCTCAGCTTCCCTCCCTACTATTTGAATTGTTTCCTTCCATTGTGACCGAAATGAATCTGGAACGATCATTTCTTACTTTAGGCCAGTGTCTTACATATTAGTCTATCGAACTCAAAGTAATCCCGTGTTGTACGTTTGTTTAAGTATTTAGAATATTTGCTTCATCGATCATCTGCCTACTACCACTTTTGCTCATTAACCCATAAAATGTTGTTGTCCACAAACAACTGTATGTGTTGTTTAACATGATCTCTTTCCTTTACGATGCCTTCCCATACGCTAGATCCAATAGACTTATAGAAAGTATTTGGAAAGAGAGAATCAGGATTACTCTGTTCCATATCTTTACACTTTGATAAAACTGTAAGTTTAAGCTTTTTAATACCAATACCCTCTTTATACTTTGGTAAAACTGCCTTTGACCACGCCGCACAACTTATTTTTTGTTACAATATTTGAAGAACCCCATATGAAGTTTTTTGTGATCTTCTCATGATAATTTAAAATTGAGATTGGCCTGCCAACATACTATTTACCATAATAAGTCTTACACCTATAGAGAGATATTTCCTCTTCCAAGTAGAGAGTTTTTGTTGGGCCCATTGAACAATAATATTCCAAACAACTTTGGCTTTGGATTTACTACCTAGCCGGATACCCAAATAATTGATAGGTAGATCCACTAAGTTGCATCCAAAAATAGTAGCACAAATAGCCCATTATGATCATGACTAATACCAGCAACTGCGCTCTTTCTGAAGTTGACTTTAACCTATGAGAATATATTCTTAAAATTGGCCATTTAGTCTATAATGTCATCCAAAATATCATAAGATCATCCGCAAATTGCAGGCGATTTATGATAGTCCCACTACTTGAACCGCTGACGAGACTTGAATCTGAGCCTTCTTAATCATTAAAGATAAAATTTCAGCAATCGAGATATACAAAAAAGGGGATATAAGATCTCCCTGCATAAACCCCTTCTGACTTTTGAACAAATTTGTTGCCTCACTATTCAACACCACAACAAACCTTGCATTATAGATACACCAACTTATCTAACTTCTCCAAACATGATCAAACCCAAATCTAGCAGAGTTAAGTCTGAGTAGTTCCAGTTTATATTATCAAATCTACAATGCTATTTGTTTTGGATTCCTTAACTACCAACATAAGGTCATCTTTAATGATTTAAATAAACTCATCCATCAACCACGATGAAAGGGAAAAAAAAACAAGATCAATGGTTATAAATTTTATGCTTTTCAATTCATTTTTCTTCTTATAATAAAATCTAATTAACATTTAAAAAGTTATTATAAGAAATGAGAAAAACAAAAAACACCAAAAAAATAAATATAGAAGCCACTGAGATCCCTATATAAATCCGGTTGGACACGCATATGTTGTCTCATTAATACCTTGACAAGGATAACCCGTAGAGATAAAACCTTGGCGAAGGAAAAAGTACAGCGCGTATGTCCGGTAATAAAACTAATACTAAAAATAGTCTCAGTATAATCTAAACAAAGGTAAATCTTCAGTAAAATAGGAAATTTCAGTTCTCATTCGTTATCCAATGAGAAGTCTTATAATACTGGATGTATGTAGTAGTTCGCAAACAAGTTGTGGGAGATGGGATGTCAGAGCACTTCTCGGTCGAACTCGCATGTATTGCTATCTAAAATATGTTTGTTAATGTTAGTGATCAAAACTATAAGTCTTGATTTCTAGTCTACTATATCTAAGTCTCGGACTAGGATAAAAAGTGTAGTTAAGCACAAGAACTCCATGGCGATCATCAATATAAGACGAAGGACCACTCGAGGAATTGGTGGATCTTCATTGATAAAAAAAGTATGCGGAGACTTGAACTTATCTATCACTTAAAAGTCTATCTACTTTATCTCCTATCTTGAGACAAAAGTCGTTTTGCTATATAGACTTTGATTATACACATTTGTTATTTCGAACCGAGTTTATCTCGCTTATCTATTTCTTGAAATATGTGTTGGTAAGCTTTCACTTTGGCCAAGTTCATCTTTACCTAGTGACGAAAGTCATGTTATGTTTCAATTACTTGAAATGGCTTTGACGAAAAATGGTTTGTGAATAAAAACTATATAACATCCTCTAAGAATGTTTCAATGATTGAAATAAGAGTTTAGATTATATAACCATTGTGGGATTTAAGAATTGTGTGGAAACACATACATGTATAAGTCCTTATTCCTTGAACCAAAGTATGCGTACTTTGCTGCTCAGGAAAACAAGAACAGAGTCCGCGAACCCAGTATGCGTACTTTCGGAGGTTTTCTTCCCGAGAAAATCTTCTGGAGTTTGTAAACTTTTACAAACTTATTCAAGGGACTTAAGTCAGCGTACTTAGGTTGGTTATTTTCTAAAAACGATTATTCGTATACTTATATTAACTAAGGAATGCAAGTTTGCAAGACGTGTCTATAAAGTTTATGAATCGATTTGAGTGAATCAAATCGTTTTTACTTCGATTGTTTTTTGTATACTTCTATAAGATCTAGGCAATTGAATAACTCTCTAACTAGTTCATTTAAGTCATTTGAACTAGTTATGGTAAAGAATAATATGGTTAATATGAAAGTGATCATATGGCTAACCTTTTGGTTAACTACTGTTGAACTAACTAATGTACATGTTTGGGTACGGTTACACAAACCTAAACCGTGCATTTCATTTGTATGTAACAAGATAAGTTTTCGATCTAACGGTTGAAAGATATTAGCTTGAATCTTATCAGGTTTTTATCTAACGATGAATATTGAATGCTTTGTTACTAAGCTAACAATGATTGTAAACCCTGATTTGAAAGACTATATAAGGGAGAACTCTAGCAATGGGGAAACCTAATCCTCGCACCTCCTGTGTGATATTAGTTATATTAGCTAGCGTCGATTCTCCTTTAACCTTAGGTTTCCATCGAGACTTTGTAGGTTAACGACTTAAAGACTTCATTGGGATTGTGAAGCCAGACCGATACTACTTTTTTATAGTTGTGTGATATGATCTTGCTGTTTTTATCGTATTGACTACAATCATAATGATTAGCTTGAGATTGATATCTCTGATAAGCAAGATATAAAAGTAATGACAAATATCTTCGTCTCATTGTTTCTGATTCCATTTCTTTCGCCGCGTCGATTAAGATTAATGTGAGGTGATTGATAATACTAGGTTGTTCTTCGGGAATATAAGTTCTAGTTATCAATTGGTTCCTATTAACCTTGATTTATCAAAAGACGGAACAAAACTCATAGGTATTTCTATGGGAGACAGATTTATCTATTATCGTATACTTTTCTGTGGAATATAGATTTTTTATTAAGGTCTCTGACTTTGGGTCATAAAAACTCTTAGTTGTGGGTGAAATCAGCTAAGGGAATCAAGTACGTAGTATCATGCTGGGAATAGAGACGTAAGGAGCACAACTGTACCTTGGATCAGTGTGAGATTGATTGGGGTTCAACTTCTGTCCAGACCGAAATTAGTTGTAGTAAGCTAGTGCCTGTAGATGCTTAATACAGTGTGTGTTCAATCTGGACTAGGTCCCTAGGTTTTTCTGCATTTGTGGTTTCCTCGTTAACAAAACTTCTGGTGTCTGTGTTATTTGTTTTCCGTATTATATTTTGTTATATAATTAAAATATCACAGGTTGTGCATTGTATCAATCAATTGTGAAATCCAACCTTTGGTTTTTGATTTGAAATTGATTGATCCTTGAACATTAGTTTTTGGTACCATTCAAGTGTTTTCTCTTGTATTTAATTAGACTCACAGATTTATATTTGCTTGAGTAAGAATTGAATCAAGAAAGAGAGATATAACTCTTTGATATACTTTATTAAGATTGAGTATAGTTGATTCTCTTGAAAGTATATTGGAGTTTGTCCATACAGATTGGTAATCGAAATATTGGTATGGTTGTTAGACCCCCACTTTTTCAATTGGTATCAGAGCAGACAAACACGTTTAAAGACCTTACAAGTTTGTGTTTGTGGCAATATGACTCTATGGACATAAATTCTATCTCCATAAAGTACCACCAGTCTTCGATGGTTCAAACTACATATGGTGGAAAAAAATTACGCGTGCTTTTCTTCAAGCTCGTGATTTTCAAACATGGGTATGTGTTGTTAATGGCTATAATCTTCTGGTTAATACAGAAGGTGATGTATCTATACCGAAGGATATTGGTAGATATAGTTGTTGATGGTGGATTTTAGTTCAGGGCTAAAGTTGTAAAACCAATTTTTGTACAACCGTCCTACAAAGGATAAAGTTATTTGATAAGTGATGAATTTATTAATTCACATGGAGCATGTAACAACAATC
The DNA here is from genome assembly GCA_023529315.1 of Papaver bracteatum. Lineage (NCBI taxonomy): Eukaryota > Viridiplantae > Streptophyta > Magnoliopsida > Ranunculales > Papaveraceae > Papaver > Papaver bracteatum. The sequence goes on from JAJJWX010003498.1 coordinate 2,310,677, forward strand.
CCGAGTATTCTATGAATTTTAGCATTACAAATTAATGCATGAATCGCCTTGTATTTCCTGTGTTTTTCTCAGCCGAACTCTCATGGCTGGTGCGACATGATAATTGATTGTTACTCTCAGCAGGGTAACATGAATATCCAAGTATCAAAACTGAGGCATGCACAAAATACCCGTACATGCTACACTATTATCTAACAAAGAGGATCATCTTTCGGTGTGTTATACTAACCCGATCGAGCATATTTGAATCCGGACTGTCCATATTAGTCTCAGAAATAATCACGGCCTCGCAAGTTGGCCGCATGAATTAACCAGCCTAGACGAACCCTAGCAGGAGCATGCTATCACCACAAATACCACCAGAGGGCCCGTTTATGCCCTGGTCAGTCGAACGAGTACCTTGCCCCCCGTTAAACACCAACCCTGAAAGGGAATGGTCGAGCAGGCATGGAGCATCTATCATGCATAAGACTGTTGAAAAGCAATCTTAAAAAAGGTCGTGACCATCCAACTTCGCAGGCATGATTGGATGGCTTAGATCGCCCCTCGATCAAGTGGTGAAGTGTTGGCACACCTATTGGCGGGCCCATTTCCCACATGCTTTATCGGTTCTCCCATAGTCAATCCGTGTAGTAACCAACGGTTTCCCAAACAAGGCTGGCGTGATGCCTTAACAAGCCGTGGAGGTCCAAAACGTTCACGTCCATCCAACTTCGCAGGCATGGTTGGATGGATTAGATTGCGCCCAGGGCCATGGAGCAAGCATACATATGCTCACCGCCGGCCCAAGATACCTCATTTGCAATCTCCCTCCCCAAAGGAGGCGTACAACCACTAAAACCGTTTGGTTAAAATCGGCCGGTCTGAAACCCTAATTAGGGTTTGCGGCACCATTCATGTGTCGAAAAATCATATCAAGCGTCCATCTTCGCAGGCTTGAATGGAAGGCAAAGATAAATCTTCAAGGGAGGCCGAACATGCTAGCATGAGCACCGTGGGTCCGGCTTCATGCCTGACCAATCGGACAAAGCTGGCCTTGGTCAAGCATCTCGGTTCGCGTGCCCAAAGGTGGTGCATCACGCCGCCTTAACAAATTATTTGTGACATAGGATTTTTGTTGAATTCTAATCTCGACCACTCATCTTTGCCGACCAAATTGAGTGGTCAAGATCGGACCTTTGCGAGTCATGCAAGCATGGCGTAAACACCAGCGTGACACCTCCTTGTAGGACCAATCGGTCCCTCCAGAAACGCTCCCTAAGATTGAATTCGTTCGAGATGAAAGTGGCAGCTTGCATACCTCCCAAACCCTAATCCAACGGTCGCATATTAGGGTTGCAAGCCATCTCATCCTTCCAAATCATGGCTTGCCCATGCAACCTCCAAACGATCATTTGAAGATGGATAGGCATGCGTATGTTTTAAGATGTTTAATTCGCGACCTACTCAGTTAAGCCTTAAAACAGCGATGCTTAATACATGCTGAATATATTCAATGCATTACATGCATAGAATACACACAATATTTTATAAATGTCGACTTCCCAAATAACTTAGTTATTTAACCCATCATTACATGCTACCTTCTGTGGGTCCCTGATAGGTGTAGAATACACCGTATTTACTATCTATAGAGTTTATGCTTTCTTTGCTATTTTTCTTGTAAATTATGTATTTTACGCGTGTTTTTGAGTTATTAGGTACTCTGGAGTCATACGAGGGAAAAGAAGAAAAAATCATCCTAAATTGTGCTAAAGGGAAAAATTGTCATTTCATGGCGAACATTATCTGGAGCCCATCAAAGTACAAGGGGAAACTCTGTTTGGAGGAATAATTAAAGACAACTAGCTTAGGCTAAGGGGTGACTACATGTTATAGGGCACCACTGGGGTATCCCTTATCTTATGCAGTGGGGTGTAATTATCTAAACCCATCTCAATAACCCTAAATCGAGAAACTCTTCTCGAATCCATAATTCATTCTTTACACCTAAAATTGAGAAGTAGGATAGAAAGGAAACAACGGTTGATGTTATTGCAAATATTAGATCGAGAAATACAGAGAAGAAATTGATGTTGCTGTCATGGATTTGAATTAGCAAGAAGAAAGGTTGTGTACTCTAATTGCAAAAGAAGAATGATGAGAAATTGGTGTTCTTAAACTGATAGGGTTAGAAGGAATTGGGGGTTTTTGCTTTCGGTTCAGAAATTGAATTAATGGGATCAATTTATAGAGGAGACAGAGCTGCTGATGAAGAGAATCTAGTAGCCTTAAATGATAAGGGTGGTCGCTGTAATGGGAGATGATGATGATGGATACAATCACAGATTTAATAGATAAAAGGGTTTGATTCGAAATGGGTTTTTGGGTTGAATCTGGAAGAGACAAAGCAACAAGTTGAAATGGTTTTTTTTTGGGTACTGATTGAATTCGAGGATGAAACTGCAGGCTGATGTGTCTACTATTGATCAGAGAACGGTTTCTGTCTTGGTGGTGCAGAATTGAGCTGGATGAAGATGAAATTTGGTGATGATTTGGTGCAGAGAAGAGAAATTGAATCGAGAATGGGTATGAGATGGAGCTATTGCTGTGTACATTGGATGATTTTCAAGGGTTACTAAGATTGGATGAATGATTGATGCTCAGAGTGTTTAGAATTGCAGAGACAAAATTGTGCTGAATTGATATTTCAGGTGCAACTAGAATGCATCAATTGAATGAATAGAGAGATTAGATGTGTGCTGAATGAATAAATGTATGTTAGGATTGTCACAGGGAGAAGAAAAGAATGGCTTGAAACAACGGCCGGAACGTCCTGTAAACAGCCGAAACTCGGCCTATTTTTTATCTCTAGCGAGTCAACTCGTACCGGCCGATGACCGATCCAATTCAGTTGAGTAAGACCAGTTAGCCGAGTGAGATGATGACTCGGTGTCTAACTTCTCATTCTTTGACCCGATTGACTAACTGAGACTGTTAGTTTGACAGTTATTTTTAACGGCACCGTGACGGAATATTCCTTTGACGTGGGAGAATCTCAGGTGAACGGCGGTGATGGATTCCGGCCAACTTCCGGCATGAAACCCAGTTTTCGGGAGACCCAAAGTTGCAGAATTTTGTGTGAGTTTTTCTCATGGGTGTGAAGACTTGGGTTTGGAATTGGATGAAGAATTAGGCTTGGATTTGGAAAGAGGAGATGGAAGATTTGAGAAAGGCTTGGACTTGGAAATTGAATTGCTAAAGGAAAGGGATTCTATTCCTTGGAAGATTTGGAAAGCATTGAAGCCTATAAATAGAGAAGTTCTCTACTTTTATGTATACACCTTTTGCACACCTCTACACACACACCACTTTTATTTTCTTTATTCTTTGTGTGAACTCTTTAGCATGAGTAGCTAATTTTATTGATTGAGGATGAATTCCTAGTTCTTAACACGTTTTGAGTTTTGTTTTAAATCTACTTTGAATTTTTCACATGATTATCGTTTGTTTTTACTAATAGGAATGTTTATACATTCATGGTTGATTGATAGATTGTTTAGGTGCGCAACTAAATTGATTTGTTAATTGATCTAAATCTAGTGAAAGTTAGGGGATAAGTAATCGTTTCTTGACTATTTACATAAGTAGAAAACACGAGACCTTGCGGAGGGATTCCGTGGAGCAATTGTGTGTGAAAATAACATTAGCAAGTGGACCTTGATTTAAGAGTCTAACTACTAATATCAACCTAATAAATTCATAAATCTTAATGCGTTTAACTAAATTACATCTTGAGTGATCTAATACTTGGTGGTTTGGTAATAAGAATCCGGTAGTCGAGAACTTCCGTATCCGGTGATACAAGGCATTTAGGGGTTAGCACTGATCTAGATGCTATATCTACGGTTGGTGATAATTTGTGATTAAAAAAAAGTGGAAAAGAACATAACTTGAAACATTGTTTTGCAACGAAGAAGGATTCCATGATCTAATCTCTCTTATTGATTCCCTTTACTTTTAATTGCTTTGTTTATTTCTTTTGCTTTTAAAACCAAAATCCCCCCTTTTGTGACATTATAAGACAACTAAAACCTCTTGCTCCTGGTAACGAGCTTGACTACACTATATTACTTGTTAATTAGGTAGTAAAATATTAATTAATTTGTTGTGGTTACGACACGCATCAAATTTTGGAGCCATCGCCGGGGAGCAGCGGACGATTTTAGTTTTTTTTTTTTTTTTTTTATTTATTCTTGCTTTGTTAGATTCTATTATCGAATCTAACTTAGTTTTTGAGAACTGTTTTTCAGGTACCGGTTTTCCATGTATGGTGGACAAGAGCAATCATATTACAACAATCAATACGGTTTTCAACCTCAACATTATGGAAACTTCCAACCATCCTTAGGATACAATCAAAACCAATCTTTTGGATATGATCAATATCCTACGGAACCTTATGGATACTCTCATGCATATCAACAACCTTATGACGTGTATGTAAGTGGACAATCAAAAGGATGGAAGGATAGTTATGCATCTAACAATTTATTTTCTAGTAATGTGAAGACAGAGAATTGGGAATATACTCCTCTTCATCGTGTTTTTCCTTCACTTTTAAAAAAAGATGATATACAGTCTAAAAACTCTATAAACGGTGGTAAGCGTGTGAACGTCAAGAAACTTGCACAGAAATTATACAAATTGGAAGATGAGGGAGTCTCGGAAGATCTTGTCGCAGAAATTAGTAGGACCATTCATATGGAACTTAAACGACGTTTGGATAAAGGTAATGAAACCGATGAATATTCTTATTATGGTGAGTCTGAAAGTGAAGATGATTGTGTTGAAAAGGACCAACCTATGGAGACTTTTGACGACGCTAGTGTATCTTACTCGAGCCTTGATCTTAATAATGATCAATCACCTATTCAAAAGGTAGAGCTTGAGGAAGATGCATTTAGTGCTTGGAAAAAATTCCTTAGGGAAAGATATGAGTCTGCGGAAGTGTATGAAAGTTGAAACAATGAGGAAGTTATTCCAACTCCGGATCATAATAAGGATCCTTCACCTATTCAAAAGGAGGAGATTGGGTGTGACTTACCTATTGTTATAAATGGTGTAACACCCTCACAAGAAGATCCTACAATCTATACCGATGAAAATCATTTTAGTGAATGGCCCGATTCCGATGATGAGAATGTTGAAGAAATGATGCTAGAGAATGAAACCGAATTTAATGATATTGTGGAAGACCGAATTGAACTTGCTAATGATTATGATGATGCCAAGACTTTAGTTAAGGTAGAAAACGACGAAGAATGGTTGCAAGGTTTGATAGAGGACCATGATATGCAAGAGGTAAGTAATTCAATTGAATTTTTTAAGGATGAAGAAGATACCGTAATACAAGAAATTATGCAAGGTTTGTCTAACCCTTTGCATATTGATTCTTCTCCTTTACCTCTTATTGGTTTGAATGTATGTGCTTCGAAAGTATTTTTGAATGACTTTGTTTCTCGATATCCACCATTGGAAACACTTGATGCTAACACCATGCAGGTTTGCCAAGATAAATACATAGAAATTCCCAAATTCTATGTTCTTTATACACTTCCGGGTGTGGACAAGAATAAGTGTGGGGGAAATTTTTATCGGGCGATAATTTCACTATTGTTTTCTTGTGATAACATTTGTATGGAGTTATTATTTGCAAGACAGGTACTATGGATGGATCCCCAAATTTTCCGATTGTTAGTATATGGGGAGTGAATCTTACAAGAGCTAAGTCGGGCCGTCGACTTTAAAACAAGCGCTTAATGGGAGGCAACCCATAGGTTTTGTATTTCTTATCCTTTTGCTTTTTATTTTGTTATTTATTTTTCTTGTTCCATATTATATTAGGATTTCCCACCTCAACTTTACTTGGATGATTCAATTACATTGAGGACAATGTAAGGTTTAAGTCTGGGGGAGTGGTTAAGCATATTTAAAAGAAAAAATTATATATTTTTTGCATAAAACCTTCAACTTGTAGAGATTTTAGAGTCACTAGCATACTTCTAGGTATGTTTACATAGAGAATTATGACCGACATAACTGAACTTGGAAGTGTTAGGGAATTACTTTCGGATTTCTTACTTGTTAGAGTGTTAAATAATGGATTTAATCATGTCGGTGATGCAAATTAGGAGCAGAGAAGAATGCATTATTAGAGTCGCTGATCAATCATTAGTGGAGACTACCCATTTTTATATCATGTGAGGCACCGACCAGAAATTATTCCACTTGACTAAAAATCTTTCTTTTGAGTGTGTGTCATCGTACGTTAATTCCGGGTAGAATGGTGAGCTACCCAACTTCACACCAATTTTCAGCACTATTTTTGATCTCTTGAGTGCTAATTTTTGTCAATCATGAGGGTGACGTCTGTGGATGAAAGCCTCCTTCTTGTAGTTCGATTTGCAGTTAGCACCATTCTCTCAACAACAATGGGTCCATAGAAACACCATAATCATCAACAAGGAGCGACATCAAAATCTACAAGGAAAGTTGAAGACGTTTGAGGTTTACAAGCAACGGAACAAGAAAAGAGCAAATTTCAAATCCAAGTAAAGCAACATACAATAAGCGGATTTTTGTATACATGTTGAAGACTTACATATAATGAGCATAATTAAACATGCAAGTTGAAGACTTATTTACAAGAGCAAAGAAACTCAAAAGGTGAGAATTATTGAAGTTTATGATTTCGAGACGATACAAGTTGTGAAGAATCAAGCGGTAAAGTACTTTTCCCACGGCTATGGTTTGTTTTATTTTTCACTTTGTTTTGTATTTTATTTCTCTTGTTTCTCAAATGAAAAAAAAATGGAAAAATGAGATTATGAAAAAAAAAAAAAAAAGAAGAAGAAAATATGAGACAAGAGAAAATCTTTTATCATTGTTTTTATTTAATAAGCCGTGGGGAAGAAAAATCTATAAGGAAGTTTCAAGCGACAAGGATTTAAGGAAAAAGGTTACATATTGTCAAGGATCTACGAAATTCAAGAGTTTATCACAAATAGTTGAAGCCGAAGACGAAGACCAAGAAGATGAAGACGAGGAGCGGAAGACGTTTCTATTGGATGCCGTGAGAGTGGTGTTATCATAATTGGAAATCGGATGTGAAGGTTAGTAAGTAATCTCATCCTCAATAATAGTGGTTGATTTCCTTTCTTAGAGATCATTAGAAAAAATGGTTTTTCAAAATGTTAAAAGATGTGAGTTTTTAAAATATTTCGGAAGTTGTCCTTCCTACCATTCAACGTGTTGCAGGAATTCTCTCTTCATTCCTACCTGCGCACATGTGAGTCCCATAAAAAAGCCGTCTTTTTGAGTGCAATTATCATAAAACCCTTTTTGGTAAGGCAGAAGTCGAGGCGAAATGCTTATTGATCATTTCTCAAACATGCGTTCTCTCATTATGGTGTGGTTATTTCTCACTCAACATTTAAGAATGAGAATATGTTCTTTAGTATTTCTAACTTCTTATTACTAGCATGCAGAAACTATATGTCCTCATAGCTCTTTGGATTCATGGGACCCTGGAAAGCTTTGAAGTTGTGAGTTTTAGTTTGATTTGCTCGAGGACTGGCAAAGTCTAAGTGTGGGGGAATTTGATAGGTGTAGAATACACCGTATTTACTATCTATAGAGTTTATGCTTTCTTTGCTATTTTTCTTGTAAATTATGTATTTTACGCGTGTTTTTGAGTTATTAGGTACTCTGGAGTCATACGAGGGAAAAGAAGAAGAAATCATCCTAAATTGTGCTAAAGGGAAAAATTGTCATTTCATGGTGAACACTATCTGGAGCCCAGCAAAGTACAAGGGGAAACTCTGTTTGGAGGAATAATTAAAGACAACTAGCTGAGGCTAAGGGGTGACTACATGTTATAGGGCACCACTGGGGTATCCCTTATCTTATGTAGTGGGGTGTAATTATCTAACCCCATCTCAATAACCCTAAATCGAGAAACTCTTCTCGAATCCATCATTCATTCTTTACACCTGAAATTGAGAAGTAGGATGGAAAGGAAACAACGGTTGTTGTTATTGCAAAGATTGGATCGAGAAATATAGAGAAGAAATTGATGCTGCTGTCATGGATTTGAATTAGCAAGAAGAAAGGTTGTGTACTCGAATTTCAAAAGAAGAATGATGAGAAATTGGTGTTCTTAAACTGATAGGGTTCGAAGGAATTGGGGGTTTTTGCTTTCGGTTCTGAAATTAAATTAATGGGATCAATTCATAGAGGAGATAGAGCTATTGATGAAGAGAATGTGGTGGTCGTAAATGATAATGGTGGTCGCTGTAATGGGAGATGATGATGATGGATACAGTCACAGATTTAATAGATAAAAGGGTTTGATTCGAAATGGGTTTTTGGGTTGAATTTGGAAGAGACAAAGCAACGAGTTGAAATGGTTTTTTTTGGGGTACTTATTGAATTTGAGGATAAAACTGTAGGCTGATGTTGCTGCTATTGATTAGAGAACGGGTTCTCTGTTGGTGGTGCAGAATTGAGCTGGATGAAGATGAAAGATGGTGATGATTTGGTGCAGAGAAGAGAAATTAAATTGAGAATGGCTATGAGATGGAGCTGTTGCTGTGTACATTGGGTGATTTTCAAGGGTTACTAAGATTGGAAGAATGATTGATTCTCATGGTGTTCGGAATTGCAGAGACAAAATTGTGCTGAATTGATATTGCAGGTGCAACTAGAATGCAACAATTGAATGAATGGAGAGACTAGATGTGTGTTGAATGAATAGATGTATGTTAGGATTGTCATAGGGAGAAGAAAAGAATGGCTTGAAACAAGGGCTGGAATGTCCTGTAAACAGCCGAAACTCGGCCGATTTTTTCTCTCTAGCGAGTCAATTCGTACCGGCCGATGACTGATCCAACTCAGTTGAGTAAGACCAGTTAGCCGAGTGAGATGCTGACTCGGTGTCTGACTTCTCCTTCTTTGACCCGATTGAATAACTGATACTGTTAGTTTGACAGTTATTTTTAACGGCACCGTGACGGAATATTCCTTCGACGGGGGAGAATCTCAGGTGAACGGTGGTGACGGATTCCGGCCAACTTCCGGCAGGAAACCCAATTTTCCGGCGACCCAAAGCTGCAGAATTTTCTGTGAGTTTTTCTCATGGGTGTGAAGACTTGGGTTTGGAATTGGATGAAGAATTAGGCTTGGATTTGGAAAGAGCATATGGAAGATTTGAGAAAGGCTTGGACTTGGAAATTGAATTGCTAAAGGAAAGGGATTCTATTCCTTGGAAGATTTGGAAAGCATTGAAGCCTATAAATAGAGAAGTTCTCTACTTTTCTATATACACCTTTTGCACACCTCTACACACACAACACTTTTCTTTTCTTTATTCTTTGTGTGAACTCTTTATCATGAGTATCTAATTTTATTGATTGAGGATGAATTCCTAGTTCTTAACACGTTTTGAGTTTTGTTTTAAAACTACTTTGAATTTTTCACATGATTATCGTTTGTTTTTACTAATAGGAATGTTTATATATTCATGGTTGATTGATAGATTGTTTAGGTGCGCAACTAAATTGATTTGTTAATTGATCTAAAGCTAGTAAAATTTAGGGGATAAGTAATCGTTTCTTGACTATTTACATAAGTAGAAAACACGAGACCTTGCGGAGGGATTCCGTGGAGCAATTGTGTTTGAAAACAACGTTAGTAAGTGGACCTTGATCTAAGAGTCTAACTACTAATATCAACCTAATAAATTCATAAATCTTAATGTGTTTAACTAAATTACATATTGAGTGATCTACTACTTGGTGGTTTAGTAAATAGAATCCGGTAGTCGAGAACTTTCGTATCCGGTGATACAAGGAATTTAGGTGTTAGCACTGATCTAGTTGCTATATCTACGGTTGGTGATAATTTGTGACTAAAAAAAAGTGGAAAAGAACATATTTTGAAACATTGTTTTGCAACGAAGAAGGATTCCTTGATCTAATCTCTCTTATTGATTCCCTTTACTTTTAATTGCTTTGTTTATTTCTTTTGCTTTTAAAACCAAAATCCCCCCTTTTGTGACATTATAAGACAACTAAAACCTCTTGCTCCTCGTGGGAACGAACTTGACTACACTATATTACTTGTTAATTAGGTAGTAAAATATTAATTAATTTGTTGTGGTTACAACACGCATCAAATTTTGGCGCCGTTGCCGGGGAGCAGCGGACGGTTTTAGTTTTTTTTTTTTTTTTTTTTTAATTCTTGCTTTGTTAGATTCTATTATCGAATCTAACTTAGTTTTTGAGAATTGTTTTTCAGGTACCGGTTTTTCATGTATGGTGGACAAGATCAAGCATATTACAACAATCAATACGGTTTTCAACCTCAACATTATGGAAACTTCCAACCATCCTTAGGATACAATCAAAACCAATCTTTTGGATATGATCAATATTTTACGGAACCTTATGGATACTCTCATGCATATCAACAACCTTATGACGGGTATGTAAGTGGACAATCAAAAGGATGGAAGGATAGTTATGCATCTAACAATTTATTTTCTAGTAATGTGCAGACAGAGAATTGGGAATATACTCCTCTTCATCGTGTTTTTCCTTAACTTTAAAAAAAAGATGATATACAGTCTAAAAAGTCTATGAACGGTGGTAAGCGTGTGAACGTCAGGAAACTTGCACAGAAATTATACAAATTGGAAGATGAGGGAGACTCGGAAGAGCTTGTTGCAGAAATTAGTAGGACCATTCATATGGAACTTAAACGACGTTTGGATAAAGGTAATGAAACCGATGAATATTCTTATTACGGTGAGTCTGAAAGTGAAGATGATTGTATTGAAAAGGACCAACCTATGGAGACTTTTGACAACGCTAGTGTATCTTACTCGAGCCTTGATCTTAATAATGATAAATCACCTATTAAAAAGGTAGAGCTTGAGGAAGATGCATTTAGTGCTTGGAAAAAATTCCTTAGGGAAAGATATGAGTCCGCGGAAGTGTATGAACATTGCAATAATGAGGAAGTTATTCCAACTCCGGATCATAATAACTTGCATTATTAGTAAGCCTGCTTACCTGTCTATTACAAGTCATAAAAATAGCCTACACCTTCACAATCTCAACACCTTCTTCGCTTCCCTCCCTAAGATCAACCCCATCTCCTTCACTTTGTGACCTAAACAAGTCTGGAACGACCATTTCTTGGTTTAGTCCAGAATTGTATAGATTAATCTCTCGAATCAAAATAACTCTCGTGCAGTGCATTTGTTTAGGGTTTAGATTCATTTCTCATCTACACACCCCAAATTATCAAAACCAGCAGAAATAGTTTTCACCCATAAATAATAGTCCAGAAGAAATTCTTGCTGCAAAGAAAAATTCTGATGGCTTGAATGCTATCATACATGTCATTACCCCAGACCTTCATCACCATGTGACAACGTGCACTAAGTCTAAAGAAGCCTGGGATATCTTAAAAACCGTATTTGAAGGTAATACCAGTGAGAAAGAAGCTCGGCTTCAAAATCTAATTTTTGATTGGGAGAACCTTTATATGGCAGATGAAGAAACATTTGATGAGTTCAATCACAAAGTGTCTGAAATTGTTAATGCATCTTTTGTATTGGGTAAGACCATTCCTGAAAAGGACATTATGATGAAAATTCTCGGATCACTACCATCTAGATACGATTCTAAGAAGCATGCCATCATTGAAGGAAATAATCTCACAACGCTCTCCAGAAATACTATGGTTAAGAAGTTAAAGATATTTGATCATGAGCATACATCCAAGTCTAGTAAGGATGTTGCTTTCAATGTATTAATGAACACTAATTTACTTGATAAAAGTAAAAGTGTTTGCATCTCTGAAGGTGATATTTTTGAGGATGATTCATCAGATGAAGATCTTGACAAGTCAGTCTCGTTGATCACAAGACAGTTTACGGATCTTCTTTTGAAGAGAAGTAAATGGTTCTCAAGAAATAAATCCAAGTCATCAAATAAACCCCATAATCGTGTTCCTTGTAAAAATAGGGATACTGATGAAACTGATGACGAGGATATGCCTCAGTGCTTTAAGTGTAAAGGTTTTGATCATTTTGCAAATGAGTATCCAAATCGAAAGAAATACACTTGGAACAAAGGTCTTGCTGTAACTCTTGATGAAATGTCTGACAGCTATGATTTTAATAAAGACAAGAAATCAAACGTTGCACTTCTTTGTGAAAATATTGATTTTGATAATTGTAACAATACACATATCAATCTCGATATTCTTTCAGAAGAAAACTCAACCAATCTAGAAGATAAAATTGACCCATTCTTTGGAAACTCTGTGTATGATGTTTCAGGTTGCACTATGTGCCTATCTGCTTGCACATCTCAGATGCCTGAATTGTATTCAAGATTGGCGTGCTCATATTGTTCACTTAAGGGACATGAACTATCAAAGTGTTACAAGTGCAAACACAAATTGAGACATGTCAACAAACTTCAACGAAGAGCAAATCGATTAGCAAACAAGCTTAAACTCACTCAGAATACTGCTGAGGTATGTAAGATTTTATCTTCATCTAAGAAGTTAGTTTCCAAGGACAAAACAAGACTATTAGATAAGAAAGCATGGTGAAATTGTTTTGATAGACAGAGGTATGTGGATTTCTCTCAAGAGGAACATGGTGGACAAATCATTGTTCACCATAATATAACTTGATTGTATTGATTTGTAGGTCTTGTCTCATGTGCCTGATCCAAAAGAGACAAGGTTATGCACCTCTCAGACTTTAAGAAAAGTTTTGTTCTCATATTTTCTTAGTTTTGTTTTTGTATATAAATAAATGAGGGTTATTATCGACAATTATACTCTCTCTAGGGTTCAGAGTTGTGCGTTTCCAAACCTGTTGAAGGTTGCGTAACCCTACATTCCCCTTTTCCTTCCCTGAAACTTCTTTTATCTTAAGACTACTTGTTAAGATTGTGATTTCCACTCACAAACCCATACGTTTATGGATACTCAAGCATCATGTCTTCTGATGGAAAAGATGTTAATATGATTGTCAATCCATCAATCATGAAAAAAAAAGAGAAATCTCTGTTGTCCCCGATATTGAAAAGAAAAAAAAAGGAATATGAGGAAGCCTAAAGCTGTTCCTTCAAATTCTCAGAAGTTTTTTGATATTCTTGAAGTGTTGAAGGAGACGCAAAAGGAGATTCAGTGAATAAAGGCTTTTGTGTTTAAGACTCATGAGATTCAGAAGGCCCTGTTTCGACATCAGTTAAGAAGGTTTATTGATATTAACTCCTATCTTCATGAACTTTATGTCCCAATGGCTGTTAACGACAAGGAGTTCGGGGACGATAAAGAATTCTTCAAAAATCTTAACATCTAGTAAAACTACGGATAAGAATTTTATTTTCTTGTTTTGTTTACTAGAGTTTGGAATAGTTATTATTGTGTTTACACATAACTATGTCCAACATTTTTATCTTCATGTTTTTAGGTTTATTTGTTTAAATTCTAAAAAATTGTTTGGAAGATGATTTTTGCAGTATTAATCTTTATGGTTTTACATATTGCAATTTTTTATGGGATATGTGTGTTTGCGTCCGCGAAATATGATTGTCACATACCTTGTCAAAATTTAAGTCTTTCGTATATAGATATGCATGTATTGATAAAAGAATGAATCATCTTTTAACATTAAAAAAGTTTGAAGCCTACTATGTCATTATGAAAATATTGATGGAAGATATGATATACTTTTTTTTACGAGGATTTTGTCTATTGTATGTCATTGTGTAAATAGTGATGGAAAATAAAATGAATCCTTGTTTATTCCGCAGTATTGATCTTCCCTGATCCATATTTTATGTATATACTGTGAGGCTCCGTAAGTTCTCTTATGTCGAGCAATTCCGATTAGATTAATTATGGGTTATCTTGTGGTTAATCTAATTGAGTATGCTTGGATTCAAATTCATATTTGTATGTGACTAGAAATAACCCGTTTCGTAACGACACGGCATGAGATTAATAAAGAGTACTAATAAATATCTAGAGATAGCTCGTGCTGTAACGACACTGCGTTAATATAATATCTGACCGGTGTAATTTTATTTTTTTTCCGGGATTTAAATCGTGTTCCTTTGCAAGATAACTTTTTATTTTGTTTTAAGCAAAAATAATGTCTATAAATACATTGTAAAATTATTCATATACATTATCCAAATACGAACACAAAATCATTTAAGTAATAGTGTGTATGCATGTCTCACTTATGAGTTATGAATAAAAGTAAAAATAAACAAACAAATATCTAAAGATAGCTTGTGCCTTAACGACATTGCTTTAATATGATATTTGATTAGTGTAATTTTCCTTTTTTTCCAGACTTTAAATTAAATCGTGTTCCTTTGAAAGACAGTTTTCTATTTTGTTTTACACAAAAATAATGTCTATAAGTACATTGTAAAATTATTCATATACACTATCCAAAAATGAACACAAAATCATTTAAGAATAGTGTGTATGCATGTCTCACTTATGAGTTATGAATAAAAATAAATAAATAAATCTCATTTCCCATTAGATTCATTATTTCCACCACTAAATCCAATTAATGCATGTATGATATATTATGATTTCATTTAATGTTTTTTGAATATCTTGAGTTAAGAGGTAAAGCAATAATTAAAGATTAATAATTTTTAATTCATAATGAGAGGGGGTTACAGAAACAACGACCGTCGGATTTCTTTGGTTCGGATGAGACTGGGATGGTCGGATGCAACATTTGTCTCTCAAAATGTTATCGGACCGTCCAAGCTCAAAAACCCATTCTGTTTTGTATTATAAGATTTTTTATGTCCAAAGAAATCCTTATTTTCTTATGAAATTAAGGTCGCTCTTGTCTTTCGGGAAATACATATTATGGGGGAGAGTTCTTAATTGAACTTGTGCTTAATTGCCAAATCTTTGTGGGGAGCGCGGATGTGGAATATTATAGGAGTTATCTTGTATCTTTATAAACTCCTTGATGAAAGCATTTAGCTTCGGCTATATGATTGCATCTAAAAAGTTGATATGTACTTTCTTTTGGTCATGAAATGTCTCTATGGAAATTTTTATTAGGATCCCTTTTTCGTACCTTTGCCAATTTTATTGACAAAAAGGGGAAGAATTAATGTGTAGTTCACACTACAAATACATGTGGTTTTCGGATCATTATGTAAGGGGGAGTGGTTTCCATGTGAGATGGAGTATTGACTAAGGGGGGGTGCTACATATCACCATAGTATTGTTGTCGAAGTTGTGATACAATTGAACTTTGATGTTGTATAATAATACTATAACATTGTATAAAAATGATTGAGAATTCTTGTTTTCTCGTTGTTATAGCTACGAATTTTCAACAACGATGATGCTAAACTTACAACCTTTGGAATCATTGGAGTACTTGGAAGTGACGAAGATTTCGAGTAATGTTGAAGATTAGGCATGTGGAAGAAGAGCTACAAAAGTTTATTATCTATTTTTGTATTCCATATGTATTGATAGTTTTGTCACTAAAATTGACAAAGGGGGAGATTGTTAGAGCACTTCTTGGTCGAACTCGCATGCGTTTCTATCTCAAGCATGTTTGTCAATGTTAGTGATCAAAACTATAAGTCTTGATTTCTAGTCTACTATAGCTAAGTCTCGGACTAGGATAGAAAGTGTAGTTGAGCTCAAGAACTCCATGGAGATCATCATACAAGACGAAGGACTAGTAAAGGAACTGGTGGATCTTCATCGACAAAAATGTATGTGGAGACTTGAACTTATCTATCACTCAAAAGTCTATCTACTATATCTCTTATCTTGAGACAAAAGTCGTTTTGCTATATAGACTTTGATTATACACATTTACTATTTCAAGCCAAGTTTATCTCACTTATCTATTTCTCGAAATATGTGTTGGTAAGATTTCGCTTTGGCCAAGTTCATCTTTACCTAGTGACGAAAGTCATGTTATGTTTCAATTACTTGAAAATGGCTTTGACGAAAAATGGTTTGTGAATAACAACTATATAACGTCCTCTAAAAATGTTTCAATGATTGAAATGAGAGTTTTGATTATATAACCATTGTGGGATATAAGCATTGTGTGGAAACACATACATGTATAAGTCCTTATTTCTTGAACCAAAGTATGCGTACTTTGCTACTCAGGAAAACCGGAACAGAGTCCGCGTACTTTCAGAGGTTCTCTTCCCGAGAAAATCTGCTAGAGTTTGTAAGCTTTTACAAACTTATTCTGGGTACTTAAGTCCGCGTACCTAGTCCGCGTTCTTAGGTTGGTTATTTTCTAAAAACGATTATTCGTGAATTTATACTTATATTAACTAAGGAATGCAAGTTTGCAAATCGTGGCTATAAAGTTCATGAATCGATTCGAGTGAATCAAATTGTTTTTGCTTTGATTGTGTTTTGTATACTTCTATAAGATCTAATCAATTGAACAACTCTCTAACTAGTTCATTTGAGTCATTTGAACTAGTTATGGTAAAGAAGAATATGGTTCATATGAAAGTGATCATATGGCTAACCTTTTGGTTAACTACTATTGAACCAACGAATGTACATGTTTGGGTACGGTTACACAAACCTAAAACGTGCATTTCATTTGTGTGTAACAAGCTAAGATTTCGATCTAACAGTTGAAAGATATTAGCTTGAATCTAATATGGTTTTCATCTAACGGTGAATATTGAATGCTTTGTTACTATTCTAACATTGATTGCAAACCCTGATTTGAAAGACTATATAAGGGATAACTCTAGAAACTGGGAAAACCTAATCCCCACACCTCTTGTGTGATATAGTTGTATTAGCTAGAGTCGATTCTCCTTTAACCTTAGGTTTCTATCGAGACCCTGTAGGTTAACGACTAAAAGACTTCATTGGGATTGTGAATCCAGATCGATACTACTTTCTTGTAGTTGCTGTTTCTATCGTTTTAGATGGGGAAAAATGATTTGATGGTTTCTTGGGAAATGAGGAGACGACGGATCGGACGTGACTCCTCGAACTAAGCAAACTGCTTAACCTCACACATATGCACTGCAAAGGTAGTGATTAGTTTCGAGAGATCAATTTGTATGACCCCGGCCTAAACCAAGTCAATGGTCGTTCCAGAGTCAATTCAGTTGCAAAGAAGGAGATGGGTTGATCTGTAGGAGGGAAGCTGAGAATTGTGTGGGATCATTGATGATCAGGGATTGTGGATGTGTTGTGGGTTTCTTCAAATGATGAATAATTTCGAATGATTGAGAGAGTGTTGTTCACACGACGATTCTTGATTAGACGATGGATTATCTGTTCAAAATCCCGTAGATTTTGTGTGTGTTTTTCGTACTGTTTCAATCATGGATTCGAGGAATTATTTATATTATCAGAGTAATGAACACATTGATCCCTGTAAGTGTGACGGTTTCTTGAGTGAAAGAGTGGGAAAGTAGGAAATCATGAAAAAGCCAGTTCCGTGTCATGTGGAGACTTAACTGATCATGCACCCACGACTTATTTGCTAACTCCTTTAACCGTTTGCATAACTTACATACATTTATCGCCGTGGATGAACACACGTGTCGTAGGCCGCCAAACCAAAACCCTAAGTGATATCCCCCAATTTGTGACATGATTGATGTCTCAAGAATCAGACGTGTATTTAGTTAGTCAGGTGTTGACTGATTAGACAATGTGTCTAGGTTTTGTTGAATCGAGCATGATTGACGAATGCTCAGTGATTCATGAATGTTAATATTGCTCATCTGAGCAAATGTTGTAAATTATATGAGTTGTTGAATATTGAGTTGCGACTAATAATCGAGTTGCCCAGTTGAGCGATTTACTGAATATTGATGAGTTACTGAATATAAGTGGGCTATTCGAGCAACTGAGAAAGTATTGCTCGATTTTCCGAATTACTGAATATTGATAATTGGGTCAATATTATGAGCAACTGAGCAAGTATTTCTTAATTCGACAAATTATGATAAATTACTGAATATTGATAGTTGGATCAATATTCGGGTAACTGAGCAAGTATTGCTCAATTCGACGAATTATTTATTGGGGACATGACCCAATGAAATATTAATTAAAATATTGGTAGATTACCGAATATTACATAATTAATCCAGATGTTGATTGATGGACCAACATAAATTTATTAGTGTTTGAACTTGCTCAAAATGATGATTTTGTGGAGCGTTTGTTTGAAACCCTAATTTTTGAGCAATTGTTCAACAATTGATGAATTGCTGAAAATAGGCCATGAGTGAGGGAGGGACCGACCACATGGGATGATGGATGACCATGTGATACCGAGTGCTCGAGTGAGCGTGCACCAGGGTCCTTGGTTGATCGGTTGGTGAAAGAATGATGATTATATGTTGGTTTCATCATTTATTAAAATAGTGCCCGATTGAGCATTAGGTCATAAAACCTAATTTATGGAGAAGTGAGGGACCGACAAAGAGGGCATGAAACCGGTCCTTGGTGGTCGTAAGACAAGCTGATGGTCGATTGAGCAAATTCCAAGTTGGTTGGAAAGAGATTGGACCCAATATGAGCAATTGAGCAAATTAGGTCAAAATTGAGAATATACGTGGGACCGGCTTTGTGTAAGCCTTAGGGCCGGCTTTGGTCAGTCAAGGAAGCATGCCCGTGTCACCATAATTTTCGTGTCTCAATCCTGAGAGTTTTGGCACTTTCTGATGTGTGTTTGAGCTAGGGATGCCAATGGGTACCCGTTTACCCGGAACCTAACCGGGTCCGATAGATTCGGGTCCGGTTCCGGGTCCAAATATCACACCCGTTAAGAGTTTTCATATCCGATGGGTATACCCGATAAGCACCCGTTACTAATCGGTTCCGAACCGGGTCAACCCGACGGTTACCCGTCGGTTCCCGGGTACCCGATAAAACTGTCTTATAATTAAGTTTGAGGGTATAAAACCTAAATTAAGCTATGCATTTTACAGAAAATTCTTATGCTGGCTCACAAACTTTGTCAGCACCGACTCCCTAAAACCCAATTCCCTAAAATCTCTATATATTCTGTTTCAGGATAAATGTATTTCTAATTCATGATGATCAATCTTTCGTCCAAGCTATAACTGGTCAACTAATCTTTATGATATCTAACATTTAGCACTTAGCAGATCTTGATCTTGGTTATAGCTATTAATTTTTTGGTGTATGATTTCCTGATTAGTAGGGTCAGTTTACTTGTTGTTACAATATAACAAGTTAACAAGATAGATTTAGCTATATACGTTTTTATCTGAGTGCGACTTTATGCACCCCTACTAAACCAGGGGTGCACATTCCTCCCGTTGTTATAGGCTATTCATTTAACCCAAGTTAGGGCAGTTCCTATGGGATGAACAAACCTAGAGTTTGTTAATTTTGATCCCACTATGGGATGAACAAACCAAGAAAATGGATGTTCATTCATTTGAACACTGAGACACTCTAGTAGGCGCGTGTCTGGTGAAATGGTGTGCGCCATGACTAATAACTCGGGCGACATCAGAGCTGACGCCAGAGATTTCCACCAGAGCGGGCGTTAGTGAACTTGGCGCCCGCGAGTTGTCTGATGTCGCCGAGTTCATAGTGAGAACGCCCCCAGGTTTTCCCATCCCGCTTACCTTCCCCTATAAATTCGTTTCGTCTTCAGACTTTTACTCACACCTTCCTCAACCTTACAAACAAAACTACTCATATCAATTCAGTTTCACAAATATGTCATCGTCACAACAACAAACACCACAACAAATACCACGAATCATAGCAAAAGAGCACAAGAATTCGTGGTCCAAAGTATACAATGGATGAAGATGAGTCACTTTGCAGAAATTATGTATTATATACAGTAGATAATATTAATGGTTGCAGTCAAGAAAAAAACTCCTTTTACGGTAAAATTTTAACAAATTTTTGCAAGGACACCGGTAACAAATATGCTCGTGATGTGGATGGGTTATGTCATCATTTTTGCACAATTGCAGCAGCCATTAGTGAATATGTAGCTATTATCACTCAAATGTGGAACAACAGAAGAAGTGGTGAAAGCGAACCAGATGTGGAATGAAGATGCCGGGAAGAGTGGAAAAGATCCCACAAAGGTTCAAGCTTCCAATATGAAAGTTGTTTCACCATTTTGAGGGTGCTTAACAAGTTTAACCCATACTTACTGGAAGGTCATCAAGTGCCTGAAAGGTCACCACATGGTCCAATCTCGCAGGATTTTCAGAATGGAGGGCCTGCTTCCTCGCCTGATGGAACTCCAAGTAGTCAGGTTCAACACAATAGTAATATAGATGTTAACACCAACGACAAGAGAAGAAGAGGAGGTGGTGTGAAAGTGGCAAAAGCAGCGAGAGACGCAGCCCAATGAGCAGCAGAAGGAGGTTCATACAAGTTCAACTATGCTGATCACAAGAAAATGGAGATGCAGATGGAGGCAGATAGAGTGAGGGACCATGCCATTGCTTTAGAAAATCAACGGAAATCTCGTCTTTCGCGAGAACAACACTACATGGATTATAAGCTAAACAAGTTACTCAACATGGACATCGGAAAAATGAATGAACGACAATATGCTACATGGAATATGCAAATGGATCAAGTCCATGCCGAACAAGTCCAGGCCGACAAAGATCGGGCCGATTCAGTTGTGAATGTTGCAGACGAAGGTGATGCCTCGGAAGAAAACGAAGAGGAATTCAATCTTGATAATGCATGAATTAAAATTACTTTTATAATTCAGTCTTGCTAATAACACGTTAGTTTAGTTTAATTAAAATTACTTTTATAATTAAAAAATATATTAATTAAAATAAACGACAATTTTTAAATTGAAAAACTTATTAATCATCTGCCTCTCCTTCTCCCTCTTCCACTTCCATGTCTTGCCCTCCCGCATCATCTAGTGCACCTTTTAAAGCCCAAAGGTGCTTTGTTAAATCTTGTCATAGTTGGGCATAGATTCCCCGATTGTGGATTCTGTCAGTGACAAGTCTATATTCTCTTGCCGGACGACCATGCTCTCAAATCTTCATCTTCAAAACTAGTCCAGGTTGGGTCATGCCTGGTTTCTTCAATGACCATATTATGCAGAATAATACAAGTCAACATAATTTTGTTCATTTCTTGAATATCAAAAAATCGTGTCGGCCCAGCTATGATGGCAAACTTCCTTTTCAATATGCCAAAAGCGCGTTCAACATCCTTTCTACAAGCCATTTGTTGTGTGTTAAAGTATTGCATATCCTTCGAAGTCGTCGGACCATGGCCTACCTGTTTATAAGCTTGAACCATAGTTGACCATTCTAAATAGATTCCGTTTGCTAGATAATAACCTTGATTGTAATGATTACCGTTGATAGCGAAATTACAGTGCGGCACGATCCCATCCTTAAGATATTCAAACAATGGTGACTTATATAAAACGTTGAGATCGTTATTTGAACCTGGGAGTCCAAAATAAGCATGCCAAAACCAACAATCGTAGATAGCTGAAGCTTTTAAAATTACAGTTGGTTTTGGATAATGACCCTTATATTGGCCTGCCCATTCTACCGGACACGCATGCCACGTCCAGTGCATGCAGTCAAGATTACCAAGCATTCCTGGAAACCCCTCTCGGTGTTTTTTGTAGTTATTCTTTGAACATATTCCTGAGTAGGCTTTCTTAAAAAGGTTGGACCAAAATGCTCGACTATTGTTTCGCAAAACAGTTTGAGATACCTAAAGGTGGTTGTTTTCCCAATACGAATGTAATCGTCCGTGGAATCCGCTGGTACCCCGTAACATAGTATACGGAGGGCCGCTGTGACCTTTTGTTCGGGACTAAAGCCTTGTATATGTCGTGCATCATACTGATAATTAAATAAAGGTTGTACCTGACAAAGCTCGGCAATAATACTTTGTGTCAAGTTGCGGCCCATGTAAGAATCTTCCTTGAAAATTATGTTCAGAATACACACAGTCATTATTAAAATAATCATGCATCAGCTTTTCGTGGTAAAAATATCGATTCCGCCATGTCCATCTTCTAGTTGCAACTTCATTTGGCTCTAAAGGCTTTGGTATGATCCCGGTTTGTAATTGCGGAATCAAATTTCGTCTTTTTCTATCTTGATCTGCATCTTCATCCATTTGGTTCAAAAACTCTATACAAATTTCTTCATCTTCTTCATATAACATGTCATCCATCTCCATATCCTCCTCAGAAGAATCAGAATTCATGATTGGAAATTGAGAGTAATCGAATTAAAAAAAGATTGATTGGATGAAAGATTGTTGTGTATTTGTGAGATTAAATTCGAGTCTATTTATAGAAGTGGGAAGTAGCCATTCCGATAGCCGTTGGAAAGCTTCCGTCGTCGTTGGAGATTTTATGCCAAACGCTGGCGTTCAGGGAGCTGTCGCCCGCGCCATTATGCACAACGCCAGCGTTTGGATGGAGATTGTCCGCGTCATTATACCTGTCGCGCGTTTACTATTCGGTTGCCCAATAGTTTTCCATAGTGGAGAATCGTATTTGATCATCCACGTGGCTCAACAAACTTTGGTTTTTGGTCATTGCCATAAGAATTGCTCTTACTGACTTTGTTGCTTTATCAGAGTATTTTGAGAAACAAAGACTCGCATTGAACTCGAGATTCCTCTCTCTCTCTCTTCCTTTTAACACTTTTCTTGACCGTCTCTTCTCCTCAACAACAAAAAAGGGTTCTTCACTGTTTCTTCTCCTCAACAACAATCCAATTATATAATTAATGTCCTGAGTTCGTTTTATTTTTTATTTTTAGGATATGAATCAAGTTCTAAATTAGACAAATAAGTCATATCTTTTAGTTCGATTGTAATATTTTTTTGACCATGAAAGAGATATGAAAATCTAGTAGCGGCACATCTCCAAGGACTCTCGAAACTATGATGGTGATTTACCATTAATGATGATCGAGTAGAAACAAAATGTTGTCTTAAGCAAGTATGAAGAAAATAGTCGGCGGTGAGGTTCCTATACACTATGATTATTGTTCCTAACTTTGGAATCTCATTTTTCCATCAAGTCAAAATGAAAATGTGAATGGAACATGGTCCTGCAAGTCTAAAAATTAATTGATTCTTAAGTTATAATGGGTTTAATTCTTACCGCCTTGAGAAAACTTTTGTGGAGGTGCTATATACAAATTTCTTTTAGCTGATATATGAGAATCAAATAAGAACTTTCTGCTCAATAGAAATTTTAATCTTGATGGATTTTACACAATAACTTGAGTTAAAGGGTGAACAACTAACTTATAGAATCTTCAATGGGTACAAATCAGTGAATCCTTACCAACTAATATAATAATATTCTTTGATCTGAAATCAAACAAATTTCTTTCTATCCCTTTGTAAGAAATATAGATCATATGTAAGATAATTTAATCGGGTTTCATACCCACTTTTATTCATTAATTGTTGGAAGAGCGTGTAAACCACATCACCGATCTATAAAATCAATTTTTATTTCAGTTTTAGTACTACACCTGAATGTAATTTTTATCTGAACAAAAGAAGAAGAGGAAGAAGCTCTTTGTGTCAAAAAGAAAATTCTAACTTAAATTTAAGGTATATTTTGATTTTGGGTCCCAAAAATATGACCAGAATAGCGTTTGGGTCCTAGAAAGTTCAATATTAGAATTTGGGTCCTAGGACCGTGGTTGACCGTATCGACCGTTAGGAAAATAGATTTTTTAAAATTTAATTTTTTTTACTTCACGCCGTTAGTTACTGTTAGTATGGGTGTACGTGATTCGCACGTGTTTTTTATAATCCACCGAAACACATCTAAAAACCAGCCTCAGACCGACCAAAACCAACACCCCTTTCTTTCCTTGTCTTCTCTTTCACGAGCACCTTCTCCATTCTCTGTAAAAAGAAAAAAATCTCAATTTTTCTTTGTTCAGGAGGAGTTGTCATGGCCATGATAATCAGTTAGGAGTTTTATACTTCGTAATTAGGTTAGTAGCAGATTCAATTTAAATGAAACCTTCAAATAGACATGTTTAGGAACCCTAACTGAAATCAGAACTAGAGCACAAGAAGAAGCAACAAGATCTTTTTTTTTTTTTTTTTTTTTTGTAACAACGGCATAACAAGATGAAGAGGATGAATCGATGCATCACTGTGTTTGTATGAACTTAAATTGTTCAATTAAATTTTTTACATGTTAATTT
Organism: Papaver bracteatum; assembly: GCA_023529315.1. Classification (NCBI taxonomy): domain Eukaryota; kingdom Viridiplantae; phylum Streptophyta; class Magnoliopsida; order Ranunculales; family Papaveraceae; genus Papaver; species Papaver bracteatum. The sequence continues at coordinate 2,334,994 of JAJJWX010003498.1, forward strand.
GGGGTTTTCCTTTAATTAGGTTTTAATCATATTTCTCCTTTTTTTTGCTTAACTCATGAAGTGGTAGTTGTCCTTTCATTCGAATTGATGATTCTTCATTCTTAATTGATTTAATTTGGAACAGGGGTTTCTAATTCATAAGGTCTAGGGTTCGGGTTATCAACCAGATTATTGTTGGAGTTTGGCCGTTTGGGTTTGATTGGAAATCATCAAAGATGGCTGTGATTGAGAAAAAAATGAGGTAACTAGAAAGAAGCGAAGAAATCATAAAAGGTTTATTATTCTGGGTATACAAATGGAGAAAGAAGCAATCGAAGTTCTGTACATTTTTAACCAATTCATGTTTTAGTAACTGATGATGATGATGGTACACTACAGCCGTACATGGGGTTAATGTCTCTCACATGTGTCCGACGGAAAACACAATGGCTGGGTTAGTAAATACATAAAAACCCAATATTATGTTGGTCATTTCAGTATTTAACTAGATTTTGTAACTGTCAAACCAGTCAACCACGGTCCTGGGACCCAAACTCTAATATTGAATTTTCTAGGACCCAAACGCTATTCTGGTCACATTTTTGGGACCCAAAATCAAAATATCCCTAAATTCAATCATCCATGACATTGAAGAAGCAACAGAGGTGGGATGCGTGTAAAATAGATGGAAATAGAGATGTAATAATTTGGGTTCTGATTTCAATTTTTGTTCTTTAATTCTCTATTTTAAAATACAATAACCATAAAAAGGATAATTAACTATGGTTAGCTTTATAGCCAATGGGAGGAACGTGCACCCCTGGTTTAGTAGGGGTGCACAAAGTCGCACTCTTTTTATCTATACGAGGTGGAGGAAAGGGTACCACTATTTAATAACGGCGAGATCTTGTTGGTGTTGATCTATCTCAAATGTTGGAACTATGGAACCTAAAATAGGGAATCACGTTTTGTTTGAGTAATTTCATTTGTTGTCTGTTATAGCGTGAACAAGGAAATAGCTGATGCTAAGCTCTGGTTACTGGTGATGACGGCCTCCGTTACAAAAATAGAGTTTCACTGTTTTGTTTTCATTGTATTATCGTGCACTGGAATTTAACTTGAGATACCCGTTAAATAACCGGAACCGACGTGTATTGGTATTTTTTACCAGGTCCGGTTCCGGGTCCAACATTTATAGAACCAGACCCGGAACCGATACAAATTACCGGGTCCGGTTCTGGGTAGTACACTACCCGGATCCGTTGGCACGCCTAGTTTGAGCAATATCTCAGAATTTCATAAGAGTTCGATCTTTGACTTAAATTCTTGATTTTGCTCGAATGAGCGAGTAAAACTTTGCTCGTTTGATAAAAATTTATAAAATATTAAAATAATAATATTTTATTATTTGGCGTGAGTAGCCTAGTCGGTTGTGTGACCATATTGACTTTTTGGCTTTTTTCATGGTTTGAGCAATATTTGAGAAAATATGAAGAAACCATGATTTTTTTGCTCAAACGGAGGAGTTTTATGAGATGTGGAAATAATAATAAAATTAGGGTTTGGAAAGTGTGGGACCGGCCACGTCCAAGGCATGGACGGCCGTCTAGGAGCCCGGTTCCGTGACAGTTTCCCTAATTTTATATTATTTTTCATGATACGGGGAAATTCCATGAAACCAAGGAGTTTAGTTGAAACCATGAAATTTCCGTGAGATGAGGGAAATAATAATTGTGAAGTAGGGATTGTAAGGCGTGGGACCGAGAACGACTAGGGCACGGCCGACCGGCTAGGTTGTCCGGTCCCGCAACACCTTTCCCTATTTTATATTATTATTTCTCATGAATCCGTAAAAATATGGAAAAGCCGTGAGTTTTGCTCAAACAAGGAAAGTTGTTAGAATGAAGGAGTTTTCATGAGTTCGTGAAAATAATAAAATAAGAAAAAATAATAAAAGAGGCATGGGACCGGCCACGGCTAGGGCATGGCTGGCCGGCCGGTGGGCCCGGTCCAATAGCGCCTCTTTATTATTTTAATATTATTATTCTCTCTCTCCTGTCTTGTGTAGAATTCCTCGTTTTTCCACATTTCTAATGCTCGTTCGTGCATTTGGGTGCTCGTTCATGCATCATTGTCGAGTACACTTGCACCATTTTACGGGGCTTACTCAGTGATAGTCCAGATGCCCGATTATTGGGTATTTATTACTAATTCATGAAATTCAGTGAGAATGGTTCATGAAAACGAGTAATAAAAGTGAGTAGTTATCTATTATCAATCCATAGGATCAGCCGTGGATTCGACCATGAATTCAAAATAATAAAGTGAGCATTACCATCTTATGGGATCGTGGATTCGACCATATAATCGGAGTAAAAAAAGTAGCCATTACCATTCCATGAGATCAGCCGTGGATTCGACCATGAAATCGGAGTAATGAAAGTATCCATTACCATTCCATGAGATCAACCGTGGATTCGATCATGAAATCGGAGTATGAAAGTATCCACTACCATTCTATGAGATCACCCTTGGATTCGATCATAAAATTAGAATAATGAAAGTAGCCATTACCATTCCATGAGACCAGCCATTCATTCGATCATGAAATCGGAGTAATGAAATTATCTATTACCATTCCATGAGATCAGCCGTGGATTCGATCATGAAATCGGAGTAATTAGATAAAATGGATTATTTTCTAGGAATTCAGTGGTGAATGTCATGGTAAAATTAATCAATTGCAGAAGGAATATTAGCCGGTTAAAGCGTCATACCCGTTCTGAAAGGTGCATAGTCAGGAGACGGATAGTATCCTGAAGGCATTATTGATCTCAATCTTACGGAGAATCGCCTGCATCCATACACAATCTCTCTACATATTCAGGGTACAGTGAGCGTCACCGACATCCTGAAGGAGTTACTGCTCTCAATATTACGGAGAACCACCCAATCGTTCTTCTATGTAGAGGGGGTCTCTCTCATGTAGTCAGGGAACAATGAGTATCACCGACGTCCTGAAAGCGTTATTTCACTCAATCTTATGGAGAACCGCACAATTATGTTATTTTACACAGAGGCATGATAAAATGCGTGGTACCAAATGCTCATCTAGTGGAGGCCTTTCAGGATACATATTCATCGTGGCTTCGTAAAATATGAATCGTCACATGCCTGAAGTCGTATCAGAAACATGCAGTATCATGATTTTATGGTTTTGACCTTTGTTGAAAATCCACCATCAACATTAAGTCCCCTTCTTAGTGAGGTACAGTCATGTTCCACAGTAAGCATTAGATGGTGATTTTCAGTCGAAGAGATTGGTGTTTGAACTCGGTCGTACAAAGGTATTCTCAGAATCCTTAATTCGCTCCAATAGTGTCATGTACGAGCAAATGCACATATAAGTACCCTGATAGCAATATAGAGTGTCATCTCGTGGGTACGGAGAGATGGGGCACTGCTGATTTGGGCGCCCGGAGGCTTAGTTCTGGTCAGTTTAGGATTTACGGACCCGAGCCCAAAAAGGAAACTTTTATTTTATTAGGTTTTGGAAATAAAATTAATATAAAAAGGGAAGTAACCCTATTTTTTTTTTAAAATTGATCGACCAGCTCTTTCTTCACCACTCTCGATCGATCAAAGAAAAAAAAAGAATCCGTGCATGCCGGAGCTCCCATCACCGACTGCCACCGACTGATTTCCGGTGAACTCCGGCGCCGACAAAGGTAAGCGAATTTGTTTTACTGTTGTTGGTGAGCTTTTTTTGAGTTGTTTCAAAACAAGATTTCATATGCATGTATGAAGATGTAGGTTTCATGAAAATTGTTTTAGAAAACGTATGCCCGTTCGTTCGATAGTTTAAGAAACTATCAATAATCCCTAATATGAAAGAGATACATATATTATTGAATAGATATGGTCTAGTTGCAGTGGAGAAAATTTTATTTATGAGGTTTCGTGAAAAATCCAAATTTGTTTTCGAAGCATGAACTTTCACAAATATGAACGCATGTTCGTTCGTAGTAAAATTAATAAATAATGATCCTTAGGGTTAAAGGGAATTTTGAAAGACATGTAGTTTATAATAAAATTTATTTGAGAACCTTCAAAAATTTATTTGGACTACAAAAATAGAAAAAACTCTCGTTTCGTAGACGAATGCTCGTTCGAGCAAAAATTTTTTTTTTTTTTTTTTTTGATATTTACGTGAGTTATTAGCTCACAAGTTTTTTTTTTTTTTTATTACGTGACTTATTCACATTTTTTGTTTTAATGAAAATCAAATTTTGATTCACGAAAATTGTTGAAAGCAAACAATATTTCTATGAGTTGATGAGTTCGTAGTATATGTATGAGTTTGGCGATTTTATAGTATACATCCACGTAAAAAATCAGCCAATGTTCACATGGAAGGTTATGTGAATTGTTCATAGTTTCGTGAAAAAGTTAGTGTCAACTCTTGAATGATGGATTTTGCTCGTCTTCACAGGTTTGAAGGAGTGAGCGAGTTTTCAAAGTTTTAGGTCATTATCACTAAGTTCGTGAAACTGTAAATAGGTAAGGATTAAGGCTTACCATTTTTTGTAGACATTTACGTGAGCATCATAATTATTCTGCTGCTTTAATTTCATTATGTTGATGAAGTTCGTGTATGGATGTCACAACAACTTCGCAAAGATGACTCAGTCCCGTGGTAGCATTTCTGAAGATGATGTTTCTACATATGTGTCTTCCAGAGATGATGGTTCCTCCAGAAATGATGATTCCGAGACTTCTACAGAGAAAGAGGAAACTTCCAAAACCAAGAACATTCCAACTGCCGAAGATAAATTCTTTGTATATCTGTATAGGCCCGAAAGACATCCCTTAGGTTCCTCGTTTCGTTTGCTCATAAATCCCAGGAGTACTACTCAGAACAAGTTGGTATCTCCTCAATCGATAACTCGGTTCTGCTTGTAAGGAAGACACTACTTGGCTTCACACATAGAACTTAGGCTTTCCCGGAAACCTCTAACACATTTTTATGGGTGGGCGAGACACATGTTGGGCCATAGTCGCGTAAGGATCATGCTGGATCGAGTACAAGTGACACGAGCCATCCAAGCTGCTAGGGATTTAATCATTCATCACGATACCAGGTATGGTGGCTTTGATTGCCCGTTAGTGCACTTCCACTCATACTTTTATATGCAGATGGGGAGAATTCATCATTACTTTGGAAGATGTATTCGCTTTATTGCATCTCCCAATCACTGGTAATTTTCCATGAAATCTCTCAGTAGAGGAGAATGCAATTTCTGACGAGCTAGAAACTAAAATGCATGAATTCAACAAGTCGCCCAAATTTTTTTATGCTCAATGGTTAAAATACTGGTGGCTGAGAGATGAAGCTCTTGAAGAATCTGTTGATGGTACCCTAACCATTGCTTCCTTCTTATGCTTGATGATTTCTAGAGATGTTCTTGAGGATATCGGACATTTGTTGAATCCATTTGTGATTTATTTTGCCATAACGATGGCTAAAGGTGAGAAACTTCCTATCGATATTATGTTTTTGGGTTCACTATTCTCCAATTTAGAATCCTTAGTCATAGACTCCAACATCTCCAATGGTTTCATGAAGATTAAAACATATGCCAATACTATGTTTCTCTAAGCTTTGATGTGGGAGCACCTTGAGAATTATGCTCCAATTCCTCATAGCATCTTACAAGGACCCAGTGTTGATACTCGTCATGCCTTCCTCGAGACAAATAATGCCAGGATCATGCGTTGGTCTACAAAGCATCCACAGTACAAGATATGCCTCACCGACATTTTAGACATTGAATCCGAGTTCAATTTTCACCCATGGGTGTAGGTTCCTCCTCTTTTATCACAATTGATCACTTTCAACACTGCTGAAGAGAATGTCATATTGAGTACTGGTACTGGTCTGAGCGACGGAGATAGATCTTTTATATTGAGTTGCACCCCTGGTTTTTAGTATCAGTGATTCATGGAGAATTCCAGGTAGAAGAATATAATATCGATAGAGCAACTCGATAAATGGGTGCCGACCAATGTATTCCAGGTCATCGAATGAACAAACCATCAGTTGAGCATCTAAAGGCTCATTTAGATTGCACGCATGTGGAAGGAAATGAGTATTTATCTCCATGATTTGACCTAGCTACCTTCGTAACTCCAGGTTACATAGAGTTATGGCGTCAACAACTTGGGCGTTTGTATAAGTTTGCGATGGATGTTAAGTCTCCATCATGAGAGTTCCCTTTTTCTAACACGATCGCTAATCGACCAAGGTTGAGGTACATTTCCAGTGGTCACAAAAGGAAAGAGCTTCAAGATGCGACACATGTAAGTTTTTTTTCTTAAAATAATTTTAACAAAAGCATGGTAATTGCACATTAATTACATTGTTGACTTTGTGGTAGGATGGTCGTGCTGTGAGACCTCAAATTGATGTAAACTCCTTAGATCTTCAAGAAAGTCCCTAGGGAGGAGAAGGCAGAAGTAAAACATTTTATAGGATGATACCGAATAAGGTGTAGTCCCCAGCCGCTTCTTTGGTAAGTTGTTAGCACTTCCTTCTCTGTCGTGCTTTTACTGCCCATGTAATTAGGATCCCAAGAATATTGTTAATTTGTTTCAGAATTTTTCTCCCTCGGTTGTTAACGATATTTATCTTTCTTCTATACGAATAATCCAGGAATCTAACGCCGATGAAGAGATTGATGTGAGTATCTCTTTGTGTAATGGATCATTGCATCTCCTTGAATCAAGTAATGATAATTGTCGTCTATGCATGCAAGAGGATATTATCGTAGAAAGCCATTATTTCCAGGTTGTTCATTCATCTCCGAATAGTGGTGTGACCGAGAATCTTTAAGAATTGGGACCAAATGGAGGCAACGGTGTTCCCAATGTTGATGCCAACCATATTAATCTTTCAAATGGCTTGGGAATTCCTCAAGTAAGTATCCATATCATATTATCTTCATAGAAGTATGATATTGGTGATTTGTGAATGAATGAATGAGAATATCTTGAATAAATGAAAAGCTTTACCGAAATATGTCACCAGAAAATTCAGAACTCAGCGTTTTAGAAAAAACGTCATAAAACCTTCATCCGATGTCATATTTTCACGATCTACCCATGCGTCCTTATGCCCAGGAAATTTCCAAGGTATATGTAAAAGCTTTTTGATTTTTGAGCATGTTTAGCGGCCGAAATCATCGAAACAATAAACTTCCAGGAGACCTTCATAAATTTTCAGCTGACCTATAGTCCGATGTTTTGGCCACAACTCTTTGCTTATTTATCCGATTACTATGAAATTTTGATATGTTTTATAAAACATCCATACAAAGATAATGGTATATTACTAAACCTTAAATTCCTTACCAATTTCTCCCAGTTCATCATTTCATACAGGGTAATATAAAATCTCTTCAGACGAGCTTGTTGAAAAAACGTGTTTTATGACTTCCACACTATTTGCTTGTGTTTTTTATGTATAATAAATAACTTAGATAGTGTTAGTTCACTTACATGATGGATTTTATGATCGCTTTTTATTTACATGTTCGGATTGCTCTAATCTCATGTAATCTTCGTATTAGGTACCAAATGTCGGAGTTAAGGATAATGGAGCAAATGATGATTCGAACCATTCGGTGAATCGAGTTGATGATTTTACTATCTCTGCACCTCAATGCCATGAGAATATTGTCACTGAAGTCTTCGAGGATAATGAATCTCAAATCATCATCACTTCATAGGTAGAAGAAACCGGATCCAAAATGAAAGAAGCTGCCCTGTTAGTAGAAGAAAACACTCCCACAATTGTTGAAGATGCTCCAATAGTTGAGAACCATATAATAGTGCATGAATACCCTAATGCAAGGATTATTTGTGATCCTCCATTCGGTGAGTCACTCCCATATCACATGTCGGTTGGTAGATTTAGCGTTCCCATAGGGTATGCTGAAATGTATGAGAAATTGTGGAAAATGTATAGTCACATTGTTGTCACCAAGGATCCAAAACACAGTTACTTTTTGACAATACAAGTAGGAGCTATCTTGAGTGTCATAGATGATATACAGACAAGGGATAGAAGTACTGTCAATCAAGATGTATTCTTTGATTGGGAGTACAACTTGAAGAAATCTGAAGAGTTTGGCTTCAACTTGAAGTGGCTTCGCCAAAAGATCGACGCCATCAAGGATACAGTAAAAAATGATATACCTTTCACTAGTGATGCTGTGGCGGAGAAAATGGCCAAGATTTCCGAATTGACTGAAAAGCTGGAGTTGGATAAAGCAGCCTTGCAAGTGTTGGAGAATGCAGAGAAGCAGAAATATTACTTTGTCGGTTTCCTTTATTTTTTTATTTTTTTGAACCTTGAACTTCTGAGAGCCGTGAGGTTTTATTTTGGTTTTGATTTTTTGATTGGTTTTGAATAAGTGAGTGGTTAAGGATTTTCATTCTGGAGTTTGGATTTAACAGAGATTTTTATTTAGATAAAACAACTTTGATAAATTGTTGAATTCAAATACTGAATGCAAGGATTGCAAACTTTTTGGAGGAATTGAAAATACATGTGAAAGGAAATCCTAAAATGAAAATGTTAGATAGATGTCTCGAGAGTTCATGCCTTGAACATAAGATACCTTGGGGTGCTGAATATTTCATGCGTTAAAAGCCTTTAGCCAATTTTCATGAATCACTGGCACACTCGTCTTTCCCTTCATATCAGCCAATTTGTAGTATCCTCCAACTACTAACTTATCAATCATAAAAGGTCTTTCCCATTTGGATCTCTTTGCGGAATAAAGATTACGCTTAGTTGTCTTGAGAAAAAAATCTCCTTCATGAAATTTGTTAGGCTTGGTTGTTCGTGCCCTGAATATCTTCTGTTGGTTTGGAATTCCTCGTATGGTGGGATTCCATGCTGGTGGAGCTTTCCAATTTTGTGGCACATGTGGACACTCATGCAAGGGAGCATATTTGGGATATTGATTGTAAAATTTAGTCATTATTTCCGCAATGACGGTGTTAGTGAGTGTAGGCGGGGAAAAACAATTTGCTGGTTTTTACGGAATTGAAGAGTCAACCGTGTGAAGACTCCTTGAACCGAGCGAAATGTTGAACCTCACATAGATGCACTGCAAGAAGGGAATGCTTTAAGTTCTAGAGATCAATCTATAAGACTCCGTCCTAAACCAAGAACAATGGCCGTTACAGAGTCAATTCGGTCACAAGAGAGGATGGGTTGACCTGTAGGAGGGAAGCTGAGAAATAAGTGAGATCAATGGTGATCTGACATTGTAGGTGAGTTGTGATTTTAGCGTGAGAATTCTCTGAATGGTTGAGTTTTTCCTGATTGAGAGTGATTTCTATGATTTCATGTAGACAAAAGATTGTCTGTATGAACTTTGATGAGAAATTGCTCGTTTAGGCGAAATGTTCGAATTTTTCGACTCTTGTTCAATGTTGTTGTTTCAATTAAGATTCAAAGACATTTTATAATACCAGAATTGAAAACACCATGATCCCATGAAGTGTGACAGTTGCTGGAATTAGAGAGTGGGAAAGTGGGAAATCGTGTTAAACCAATTACTCATCGTGCGGAGACTTGGTTAATTTTCCACCCACTACTTTGCTGATTCTTCCAACTGATTAAACGACTTGCTCACATTCTCATCGTGGGTGAACACATGTGCCGTAGACCGCCAGATCAAAACCCTAGTTAATATCCCTCCATTGTGACACGAACGAAATCTCGTGATTGTGGAGTCAGTTGCTGACTTTGTGGGACGATGAGCCCATGTAGTGCTGAGTTGAACACGTTTTAGTAAATGTTCCGAAACTCATGAATTTAAATGTATGTCTGCCGAGACGAGGTACCATCATAACCTAAAATGATCAAACTGTGTTGTTGAATTGTCGAATATTGATAGTTGAACCAATATTCTTTGATCCGAGCAAATATTGCTAGTCTGAGCGAATATTGCTAATTTGAGTGAATATTGCCGGTTCGAGCAAATATTGCTCGTTTGATGAATTTATTGGTAGCATGACCGAATAAAATATTAATTTAATCTACTGACTGTTGGGTCGAGCAAAATAAATAAATTTTTTAATTAACATAAAATTATCAGATTGTTTGAATCTGCTCAGAATCACGTTTCTGCAGAGCTTTGGATTCAAAACCCTAATTTTACCGAAATGATGATTTATTGCAAATCAATACAGAGTGACACAGTGACCGGCTACATGGGATGATAGGCTCACCATGTATCTCCCAGATGCTCAAATGAGCAAAAATACCAAAGTCTCTTGAGGACCAGTTGGTGAAATAATGGTTAAATGCTGATTTAATCATTAAAATAATGCTCGTGTGAGCGACAGATAATAAAACCGGGTATTATAAAAATACAAAGGACGGACCAAGAGGTCATGAAACCGGCTCTTGGTGTGTGCGGGACCAGTGGATGGTCGTTTGAGCAAACTTCCAATTGTTTGGAAAGAGTTTGAACCTAATATGAGCAGTTGAGCAAATTAGGTTAAAATCATTAAAACATACGGGACCAGCTGTTTGCAAGCCTCAGGGTCACCCTCGGTCGGTTAAGGATATGTGCCCGTGTCACCATAACGTCTGTGTTTCAGTCCTGACAATTTTGATATTTCCTGGTGCACGTTTGAGCAACATTTGGAGAAAATATGCAAAATCCATGGTTTTGCTGAAACTGGGAAAAATACATGAGATGAGGGAAAATAAATAAAACAAGGAATTACAAGGTGTGGGACCGACCACGGCTAGGGCATGGCCGGCCGGCAGCCACACGGTCCCACATGCTTTTCCCACTTTTATGTGATTTTATGTATTTTTCTCTGATTTAAGGGAGATTCCATGAAACCGGAGAGTTTGGAAAAATTAGGGAACTTCCATAAGATGAGAGACATAAATTAATAAATATAAAATAGGGAATGGGAGTGTGGGACCGGCAATGGCCATGACATGTCCGGTCGGCCAATGAGCACGGGTCCCAAGCCATTCTTCCCAATTTTACCAAATTTTGATGATTTTAGATAATTTTCATAAAATCAAGGAGATTTGTTGAAAACCAAGATATTTTGTTGAAATCAGGGAGTCTTCATGAAATCATGAATCAAAACACAAAATAATAATAAAACAAAGGGTGTGTGGGACCAGCTAGGGCATGGCCGGCCGGCTAGAGCCCGGTCCCATAAGTTTTTTTCTAACTTTTTAATATTTTCTATGATTATAGAGAAAATACATGAAATTAGGTAATTTTAGGGAAAATTCATGAAATCAAGGAATTTTCATAATTTGAGAGAAATAATAAAACAACGGGGAAGGTGAGGTGTGGGACCGGCCAAGGCATGACCGGCCGGCTGGCTGTCCCATGACACCTTTTCCTAATTTTATTATTTTTTGATAAAATCATGTGACTTAGATAAAATACATGAAATTAGGTAATTTTCATGATTTTAGAGAAAATTCATAAAATCAAGGAATTTTCATAATTTGAGAGAAATAATAAAATAATGGGGAACGTGAGGTATGGGACCGGCCAAGGCATGACCGGCCGGCCGGCGGTCCCATGACACCTTTTCCTAATATTTTTTTTGATGAAATCATAGGTATGATTCATGATTTTAGAGATAATTTCTTTGAAATAAAGAAAATTTGCTCGAACGAGAGGATTTTCATGAGATAGGAAAATGATAAAATATAAAATTGGGCGCGGGACTGGTCACGACATGACTGGCCTGCTAGTGAGCATAGTCCCCTGGTGCTTTTGCTAATATTTTTTTTAATTATTTTTCCTTCCTATTTTGCATAGGTTCCTCGTTCGTTCATATTTTTTGAAATGCTCGTTCGTGCATTCAAAATTATGGTATGTGCATTATTTGCTAATTACACTTGCACCATTTTTGTCAGGGCTTATTCGATGCTCAGATGCCTGTTTTGTTGAATATTTATCACTAACCCGTGGTATTCAGCTGGGAAGAGCCACAAATTGAAGTGATGAAATATAACGAAGAATCGTAGAATATTGCTGGATATTTAGACGACGGCTCATAGAATATTGCTGAATATTCAGACGATTTAATATAATTAATTGATGGCTCTATATTATAAGGGCTTCCTGTCTAGTAGCATTAATCATCTGAGGGTTGAGCAATATGAACTTGCTGGAGTATCATATTCCTCTTGCATAGTCGTGGAAAACCTGGTTGGATCCCGAAGACGTTGTCGCTCTATACTAGCAGGCATGATGTCTAGGAGCCATCCAATCTTTCGATTCTATACAGTATGAGATGTGCCGTGGTCTCAGCTGGGAGACTGTACATCTGCATCTTCTCTGAGAGACTTTCTCCATCAGAGGTGGCATGAGCTTTCATGCATAGAGACATGAGTCTCAATACTCGTCTGGTTGCCGGATCCAGAGTAATTACTGAAATTGATCAGTATTCATGAGATGTGCCACGGTCTCAGCTGAGAGACTACACATCTACATGTACTCTGAGAGACATCCTTCTCAGTCAGAGATTTGTGGCATGAGCTTTCATGCTTTAACAAGAGACATGAGCCTCAATACTCATCCGGTTGCCGAATATGGAGTATAGTTTTATAATTCTACCCTCTGTAGAAAATCCACCATCTACATTAAGTCCCCTGCTTAGTGAGGAACAGTCATGTTCCTCAGTCAACATTGAATGGTGATTTTCCAGGTATACATAAAAATAAGTAATTGAACTTAGTTATAAGATAAGATATTACCGGATTTCAACTGAATGAGCAAACCATGGTTTGAGCGGAAACCCCAGTGGCATAATAAAACATCATCCAGTGAACATAAATTGGTGTAGAACCTCTAATTCAATGGTGGAACCATGATTGGTTTAGGATTAATGGGCCAGGCCCAAAAAGGAAATCCTTAAGGAATTAGGTTTTAGAAATAAAATTAGGTATAAAAGGAATTAATCATTTTTTTTTATTTCTCCAACACGTCCGACCACCATCATCACCTCCTTCCTCACATCGTAGCAGCAGAGATTAGGAGGATTTTCGCCGGAGCATCACCAGCTGCCGACCGGAGATAACATCGTCCGACCAACTTCCGGCCGGCGCCGACCAAGGTGCGTAAGTTTTTTTTTTTTCCAGAGTTGCTGATTTCATGAGTTGCTCATGCTTTCATCATGTTAAAATCTTATACATGTGTATATGTTAACATGAGTTTTGTAGAAAAACCCTTATTTTATTAAACATATGTTCGTTCAATCGTTAGTTTTGAAAACTAATAATAATCCTTGATTTAGGAGAGATTTTTCTTTGAAAATAGACCTGTGTCCAGTGATAAAATTTTGTTTATGAGCTTTCATGGGAAACAAAATCTTATGTTAAGAGGTGTGAGCTTTCACAAACCGAAATAAACCGTTTTAAAAAATAACGCCTCGGTTTTAGAAAATAACTTATGTTCAGTGATAAAACTTCATGTAGAACTTTCATGAGAATTAATATTTTATCACAAGAGGTGTGAGCTTTCACAAAACTAGCATAAACCTTTGTTTTTAAAAGAAAATGCTAATACGAAGGAAATAGATTTTTTTATATATGTAGTCGTGACATATTATGTGGGATATGATGACATATTTTATTCACATGGATTTTTTCTTATTAGATACATTTTGAAAAATTTACGTGAACAAATTGCATTAATTATTGTTTTGTAAAAACCAAGACGTGAGTTTTGAGTAACCTTTGAAACTAGATAATTTATTTATGATGAAATATTGTCTTGTTGTAAACTTCATAGGTCAGTTGTGTGAATGTTCATATTATGAAAATTATGTCTATGATTTTATGAGAAAATCATTTTTATAAACTAATGAAGTTTCGCTCGTTACTGCAGGGTTCAAGAAATGAACTAATTTTGTGTGCTAACTCTTGCGGCATAATCTCTACTGTTAGTGAAATTGAAAGAGGTAAGAGTTAAGAATTACCATTTTGTCGACGAATTTATCATGTTGATAATTCTGTGTTCCTGGTTTCAGAAAATGCCAACTTCCAGCAGTAGTTCTTCCGACGAAGCCTCCAAAGCTTCTGTAGCTAAATCCAGAGCCAAGGTAATTCGTAATGAAGGAGAAAAACCTAACATCCCCTTGAATGAACGAAGAGTCACCCTTGCTGAACTCAGGAAAAGGAAAGCTGAAGACGATGTAAAAGAAGCCCGTCAGCGTGCCAAGGATCGAATCCGGTGCAAAATGCAAAGAAATGAAGAGAAACATCAATCTTGGACGGGAGGCCTATTGAATCTGATGCTGATGATTCTGAAGAAGACATATGGGAGGTACCACAACACAAGATTTGGCCTGATCGACGTGAAAAAGAGTACCAGAAGTCCATGAAGCAAATTGGAGAAGATTCTGATTCGGATGATGATGATTTTTATGCTCGTCCAGCCATCACCAATAATTCTGACAGTGACTCTGAAGATGAGGATTCTGAAAAATATAGCGATGAAGACTCCGAGAATGACAGTGATGATGAATCTGACGAGTAGCTTTACTTTTGATTTTCTTTTCTCATTTAGTATTTGAATACTTTCAATTTTCGCAATAGATATCTTCATTCAAACAATCTTATTAAAGTAGTTAGGTTTTCCTTCTAAATGAGAGATTTTATTAATGTGAGTTTTTCTTAATTGAATTAAGCAAATCTTCAATACCGAACCCATTGTAATCTCCCTTAACTCTTGTGATTCTTCATTTCACGAAAATATCCAATAGTAACCGTATAACACATGAGGCTGTGTGCCTTGATGATCATGACTATTTTCGGTCAGTCCCCAGTGTGCTAATTTCACTCCGCATCCCCAGTTTGACCTCGTTCAAGACTTAGGGTTTCAGTAAAACTCGCAACCGAATCAGAGATAAGTGTCTATATATCTTCAAGATTTAGGGTTTGACACTTGAGCAATTATTTCCTCCATACTTATGTTAGTTTCATCACAGGAGAAATTTCAATCTCCATACCTCTCACACCATGTCTAGTGATAATACTTCTTCTCAAAATGGACTTCAGTCAAAGCATGGAGTAGAAACGCCCATCTCGGTAAGTCATACATCTTTTCTGTCTCTATTTTGATCGAGGTTATTGACCGTAAGGAATTGATTTAGTGCAGGACAACCATAAGAATTCTTTCTATCATAACCCAATACCTAGGCGGATTGTTAGAACCCCTGCTCGGTATAGGTCGGCTTATGATGAGGCTGGATCATCTGTAAGTGACTCCATAACTTCTTGAAATTTCTTTATGCTCAATTTGGAGAAATTAAATGTTTCCTCGTCTCATCGTAGGCGGATGTTCGTGTCGTTATTGACGCCGGAAGGAGAAGGAACGGAAAATCCGTGATCGTGGTTGAATTTGAAGATAATAGCAATCAGGCATGTGAAAACTCTGCAGAATCCGTGGAGACGGAAGCTAGTGTTCATGCTCGTGAATACCCGACGGTTGGACTTTTGTTTGAAGCTCCCTTGATCAATACTTCCCCAGACAATAAAACAGTTGGTGGATTCGTCATTCCCAAGTGTCATGCGCCTCTGTATACTAAGATCTGGAAAAAGTATGGGCACATTGCTACTACGGAAGTGTGAAAGGTTTTCTACCAACCCTATTGACCACAGTTGCAGGGTTGCTTCCAATCATCGAAGAGATGAACCAAATGCACTTGCGGGATGTCAAAAATCAGGAACTGCATAGGCGGGATGAAATGATTTCCAACTGTGAGATATTGCGATTCAATATATGCTTGCTCCGTCGTCGGCTTGAGATAATCAAGATTCATAAAGCGTCGGAGGCTGATAATGCCATTTCTATGACTACTGCCTTATTGGAAGATGAGAAGATCCTAGCTTTGGAGTCGGCAAGGGTTGAGAAAGCTTTTGAGGATTTGAGAGCAAAGACTAGGATTTTTCAGAAGAAACTTGACATAGTTTCTTATAGGGATTATCCATTGCTGTATGGTTTTCTCTGAGCAATCAGGATAATTGAGAGGTAGGTTTCTGATGAGGCAGAATAGTCTAAAAATTTGTTCAATTGATGAATGTTTGGTGAACAAACGAGCATTTCTCTTTGAAGAAAATAAATTACATTTGAGATGTATTTGAATGAAAGATTAATTGTTTGTTGTTGATCAAGCATAATAGGCTTTGAGCCATTTACTGTTGATAATATTTCCTTCCCTTCCTCCATTGATTGCTAAAATTTTGTAGTATCCGCTAGACACTGCTTTGGTGATAACATACGGTCCTTCACATTTCGGAGAAAATTTGAGAGCAGACATATCTTGTTGAATGTGCTTTGCCATCTTTAATACCAAATCTCCTACTTGGAAAGTTCGAGGTTTTACCATTTTGTTGTAAGCTCTGGATATCCTCTGTTTGTAGGCTTCTACATATTTTTCCACTTTGGTCCTCCTTGATTCGAGCATGTCTAGTTCAGCAACTCTCAACTTGGACACTTTAGCTTCATTCCATTGTATTCCGCTGGCTGCTGCAATTCTTGTTGAAGGAACTTTTATCTCAGCCGGGAGTATAGCATCAGCCCCATAAATGAGCGAATATGGTAACGTTCCGATTGAGCTCCTTGGTGCAGTTCTGTAAGCCCACAAGGCCATGTGCAGTTGCTCATTCCATGATCTTGGATTGTCATGAATCATTCGACTGATAATTCAGATTAAAGTTTTGTTGGTGCTCTCCGCTTGTCTGTTCCCTTGGGGGTAATATGGTGTGGAGAAGATTTGTTTGATCCCGTATTCTTTGAGTAATTTCTCAACATTCTTGTTGGCGAAAGGAGTCCCATTATCTGTGATGATATGCTTAGGGACACCGAATCTACATATAATGTGTTCTTTGATGAAGTCTGCAATAGTTACTCTCGTAGTACCTATGAGTGGGATTGATTCAACCCACTTGGTGAAATACTCAGTAGCCGTGATGATGTATTCATGCTGCTTTGAGGATGCCGGATTGATATTTCCGATGATATCAAGTCCCCAGCTATAGAAAGGCCATGGAATATTCACATAATGTAATGGAAGATAGGGGGTATGAATAAGGTTATCGTGGGCCTAGCATCGGTGACACTTCTGAACATAGGCGGCCGCATCGTCCTTCATAGTCGGCCAGTAATATTTCTCATGAATCTGGAGAAATAATTTATTTTTCCCTTGATGTTATCCTTCATGTGTTTCCTTTAGAACCATCAGAACTTCATCTCCAGTTAGACATCTCAACAAGTCTCCTCCGAAACTCTTGCGGTATAAGATTCCATCAAGAAAGACAAATCTCTTAGCTCTTTGTATGAGATTGATTGCATCTTTGTTTTCCGGTGGAGACTTGTTGTCTCGAAGGTATTCGATATAAGGTTGTCTCCAGTCCCCGGTATGATGGAGTGCCAGGACCTCCAAATGGTGAGAAGGTGTCTGAAAATTAGGACAAGCTCCATGTAGAGCCCTTGACTGTGTTTCCATGGAGGGCCAGTAATACCCAAGACTTTGAAGTTTTCTGTAAAGTGATATTACTAGAGTCTGCCCACATACTTCTTGATGCACACTTTTGAGTTTTTCTCTGGCTTCTTCATCTCCAAGGCATCATGACAGAGAATCATCGGGGTTGCGATGATACAACGCCCCATGGAGTAGGAAGGAGTTCTTCAATTCTTTGAGGCTGATTGTTCCTTATGTAATGGAACTGCTTAGCTCCCGAACAATAGGTGCTCTCCAGTCGCTTGCTGGAGTATCTTCGGTTTGATTAAGCCATGTGGATGATACATCTCATCTCTGCACTATGATGGCTTTCTCTGACCCTTTGAATTGTAACTTGGAGGCAAGAGTTGCTAAGCAGTCATCATGTCTATTGTTGGTCCGGCCAGTATGGATGATGGTCGCATCGGAAAAATAAGTCAGGAGTCATTGTGCTTCAGCCCTGAACGGAGCAAGCGTTATCTCCTTGAGAGAATATACCCCATTCATTTGATTGACCAACAGCTTTGAATCTCCCCTGATCTCCATATGCATTGCTCCTGCTTGTTTAGCTAAGGATAATCCTAGCAAGAAGGCTTCATATTCTGCTGAATTATTTGTACAGTGGAAATCTAGCTTGAATGAATGTGAGAATACTTCCCCTGATGGCGAGAGCAAGAATATGCCCGCTCCTCCAGTATCATTGCTAGGAGTGGAGGATCCATCAAAGTACAACAACCATGTTTCTTCTTTGACGACTGAGATTTCTGGGAGCTCTCCTGGTATGTCATCTTGCAATATTGTGGAATCCTCTCCCGAAAAGGCAGCCATCAAATCTGCTACTGCTTGACCCTTGATTGCTTTGGGGGAGACACATACTATGTTGAATTATGACATTTGAAATAATCACTTTGCAGGTCTTCCCATCAGGGCTGGCTTTGAGAGTAGAACTTTATGAGATCAGCTTTGGATATAAGCACAACCCTATTAGACAGTAAATAATGCCTGAATCTCTGTATTGCATGAGCTAACGCCATGCATGTTCTTTCAGCTTTTGGGTATCTGAGTTGAGCATCCTTCATGGTTCAGTTATAATAATAAATCGGATGTTCGACACCTTCTTCGTCTTCTTGAGCTAGCATCGTTCCTATAGCGACGTCACTGGAAGCTGTATACAATATCAATGGTCGTCCCTGAACTGGAGACCTCATGACTGCAGGTGATAAAAGTATCCGTTGTATCATTTGAAATGCTTCTTGTTGAACGTCTGTCCAGGTAAAAATTACTCCTTTCTTCAGCAGAGGAGTGAACGAAGTGATAAGTTGAGATAATCCTGGTATAAAGCTTCTGATATAATTCACTTTACCCATGAAGCTCTGTAGTTCCTTCACATTGTGCGTGTCTGAGGAATGGTGGAGATTAACTTTGCTTTGTTTGGATCGACTTTGATCCCTTCGGCAGTGGCCAAGAATCCTAGAAACTTTCCAGAAGAAACCCCAAAAGCGCATTTTATAGGGTTCATCTTTAACTTGTATTCTCTGCATCTTTCAAAGACTTGTCTCAGAACTTCTAAATGGGATGATTGAGATTTCGATTTTACCACGACATCGTCGACATAATATTCTACTTGCTTGTGCATCATATCATGAAATATTGCCGTCATGGCCTGTTGGTAGGTGGCACCTGCATTCTTCAATCCAAAGGGCATCACAGTGTAATGAAAATTCTCAATGGGAGTACGAAATGCGGTCTTGGCAGCATCTTGTTCAAACATCTTGATTTGGTTGTACCCGCTGTAACCATCCATGAATGAGAACATACAGTGGTCACTGGTCGCATCAACAAGCATATCAATGTTGGGTAAAGGAAAGTCATCCTTCGGGTAGCATTTATTCAAGTTTCTGAAATCTAGACAACATCTGATTTGACCATTTTTCTTCTTAACTGGAACAACATTAGCTAGCCATGTTGGATGTTGGATAGGCTTGATAAATCCTACAACCAACAATTTTTGAATTTCAACCTTGATTTGCTCCTCGTCCTCATGCCTGAATTGCCTAGGCGGTTGTTTGATGGCTTTGGAGCCAGGGATGATATGTAGGCGGTGAGTGACCAGTTTGTCATCCAGGTCAGGCATTTCTTTATGCGTCCAAGGAAATATATCCCGATACTCCTTCAATAGCTCTATTAGTCCCGCACGTTCTTCCGGTGATAGTGAAGAACTGATCAAGATTGGTCTTGGATCTTCCACGGTGCCGATGTTTACCATTTCAAGATCATCAGTAGTAGAATTCGTGCCATCTTGCAACTTTTGTGGAGCTTCCTGAACTTCCTCCTCATGCAATTGTTCGTTCTGACACGATTCGTCAGTGCGGGGAGACTCTTGATCAATCTTCCCTATTAATTGCTAATCTTTGCGTCGTCGGTAAATGATCATTTCTTCTGCATCATGAGTGGTCATAAAATTAGACCCTGGGATAGTGATCTTATCTTTTCGGCGTTTGACTGGCGTAGCAGGTGACTAGACCATTCTTGCCTTTGAAGGTGATGATGACACGTCAGCAGAAGATACTTCAATCGCTTTCCAACTTGGAAGTGGAGTAGTGTAGATTTTCTTAGGAGGTTCAGGGACACTCCTCTGGGATTCAATGAACTCAGAATCATAGGACAGAGCGTAAGGAGATGATGAAGCAGCTATGCGAACAATTTTGTTGTTGGGTAAGGCCTTCATGCATTGGTGGTAGGTTGAGGGAACCACCTTGTTGTCGTGAATCCATGGTCGTCCAAGTATTATGTGATAGTCATGCTCTTGCTCGATCACATGAAATTTCACCTTCGACTGAATTGGGCCCACCCTCAAATCTATGTACGCATATCCATATGTATGACTTTGGCTTCCTTCAAATCATGTCATTAGAATGGGATGGAGAATGACTTTACCTTGTGGGAATCTGGCCATCCTAAGAGTCTTCATAGTGACAATGTTCATGGAAGCACCAGTGTCGACGAGGGCTCTTCTAAATTCGGTGCCTTTGATGAAACCAGTCACGTATAGTGCTCGATTGTGTCTTTCGTCTGCCATGCGATCCTCTTCTCCAAAAGTGATGTTGTCGATCTAATGTCCAGACACAAAAGATACTTCTTCAACTGCTGGCGTTGGTGAGGTTATTTGCATGTCAGATGATATCCGCCTGAGTGTAGCAAGTATGTCCATGCGCTGATCCTTGGAGAAGTGTAGGAGTTCACATAAATTTTCGATCAAATGTGCAACTTCCTGTTCTACTGGCTTCTCATACGTGGTGAAACTGTTGGTCTGAGGAGGATCATGAGTCGAGGGATTTGGAGGTTCCACCATCTTTGCTCCTAAAATACTTGTCACGTGTACCATACAAGTGAACATGTTATCGACCGCCCTCTTCAGCCGGTCTACGTTTCTTGACAAGTCTTCTTGTCTTCGTGCCAATTCATCCAAGCTTGGGGTTTCTCCATTGGTTGGTTCAACGGAGATAAATGGAGTTTTAAAATATGATAATTCATTGTAACCAGAATTGTCCTAAGGAGTGTGAGTGACATTACCGTTCGAGCGATTCTGGTTGGTACCTGGAGCGGTTGAGTTACTCCTAAGACTGACCATCCTTGTGAAAATGTGAGATTGCAACCGAGAGATTAACCTCCCACTGTGGTCGCCAATATGTAGGTGTGGAAAAACGATTTTCTGGTTTTTACGGAATTGAAGAGTCAACCGTGTGGAGACTCCTTGAACCGGGCGAAATGTTGAACCTCACACAAATGCACTGCAAGAAGGGAGTGCTTTAAGTTCGAGAGATCAATCTGTAAGACTCCGGACTTAACCAAGAACAATGGCCGTTCCAGAGTCAATTCGGTCACTAGAGAGGATGGGTTGATCTGTAGGATGGAAGCTGGGAAATGCATGAGATCAATGGTGATCTGAGATTGTAGGTGTGTTGTGATTTCAGTGTGAGAATGCTCTGAATGATTGAGTTTTGCCTGATTGAGAGTGATTTCTATGAGTTCGTGTAGATAAAAGATTGTTTGTATGAACTTTGATGAGAAATTGCTCGTTTAGGCGAAATGTTCGAATCTTGTTCAATGTTGTTGTTTCAATCAGGATTCAAAGACATTTTATAATGATGGAATTGAAAATACCATGATCCCATGAAGTGTAACAGTTGCTGGAATCAGAGAGTGGGAAAGTGGGAAATCGTGTTAAACCAATTACTCATCGTGCGGAGACTTGGTTAATTTTCCACCCACTACTTTGCTGATTCTTCCAACTGATTGCACGACTTGCTCACATTCTCATCGTGGGTGAACACATGTGCCGTAGACCGCCAGACCAAAACCCTAGTTAATATCCCCCCATTGTGACACGAATGAAATCTCGTGATTGTGGAGTCAGTTGCTGAATTTGTGGAACGATGAGCCCATGTAGTGCTGAGTTGAACAAGTTTTAGTAAATGTTCCGAAACTCATGAATTTAAATGTATGTTTGCCGAGACGAGGTACAATCATAACCTAAAATGAGCAAACTGGGTTGCTGAATTGTCGAATATTGATAGTTGAACCAATATTATTTGATCCGAGCAAATATTGCTAATTTGAGTGAATATTGCCGGTTCGAGCAAATATTGCTCGTTTGATGAATTTATTGGTAGAAGGACCGAATAAAATATTAATTTAATTTACTGACTGCTGGGTCGAGGAAAATAAATAAAAATGTTAATCAACATAAAATTATAAGAGTGTTTGAATCTGCTCAGAATCACGTTTCTGCAGAGCTTTGGATTCAAAACCCTAATTTTACCGAAATGATGATTTATTGCAAATCAATACAGAGTAACACAGGGACCGGCTACATGGGATGATAGACTCACCATGTATCGTCCAGATGCTCGAATGAGCAAAAATACCAAAGTCTCTTGAGGACCAGTTGGTGAAATAATGGTTAAATGCTGATTTAATCATTAAAATAATGCTCGTGTGAGCGACAGATAATAAAACCGGGTATTATAAAAATACAAAGGACATACCAAGAGGTCATGAGACCGGCTCTTGGTGTGTGCGGGACCAGTGGATGGTCGTTTGAACAAACTTCCAATTGTTTGGAAAGAGTTTGAACCTAATATGAGCAGTTGAGCAAATTAGGTTAAAATCATTAAAACATATGGGACCAGCTGTTTGCAAGCCTCAGGGTCACCCTCGGTCGGTTAAGGAGATGTGCCCGTGTCACCATAACGTCCGTGTTTCAGTCCTGACAATTTTGATATTTCCTGGTGCACGTTTGAGCAACATTTGGAGAAAATATGCAAAATCCATGGTTTTGCTGAAACTGGGGAAAATACATGAGATGAGGGAAAATAAATAAAACAAGGAATTACAAGGTGTGGGACCGGCCACGGCTAGGGCATGTCCGGCCGGCTGCCACACGGTCCCACATGCTTTTCCCACTTTTATGTGATTTTATGTATTTTTCTCTGATTTAAGGGAGATTCCATGAAACCGGAGAGTTTGGCAAAATTAGGGAACTTCCATAAGATGAGAGACATAAATCATTAGTATAAAACATGGTTTGGATAAATTTGCCTTTGTTAGTGGTGGCCAGGATTTGTCTGGACAAACATAAATCAAGGGCTGTGGTTCCTCAGACCACCCCTACATCTCACACGTGTGGCGTTCATTACAATATTATGAATGAAAAATGAGCACTCAAGTCAAGATATGGAACTTCAAAAATTATAATGTGGAGGTTCGAACTCATGACCTATTGTGTCATAAGAGTGTCCTCTAACCAGTGTTCCACCTTGGTTAGAATTGATAGAAAAGATAAATCAACAGTGGTGCTTTGTTCAACTTTAATACCATAATTGCTTTATTAATTAGTGTTCCACTAATTGCACATGATAAATAATATATTCATTATAAAGTGTTTTATTAATTAGTGTTTCACTAATTGATCATAATAAATAACTAATCATTTTTTAATTATAAATATTTTCTTAATTAATTATAATATTTATTTCTATTAATAAGTAATTTTGATAAATAATATCAATAGACATTTTTTGCGACAATGAGTAGTGGAAGAGACGGAGGCCGAAAGATTAGTGGTGGTTAAGGGCGGAGCGAAGCACAATTATATTTATTTTTGTTCTTTTATCGTAAAATTGGATACAAAGTCCATTTTTCACATGTATCCAACTTGCCAAGAATTTTTTCTCCCTCTCTCCTCAAAATCCTGGCTCTGCCCCTGGTTTGTGGTTGAATAAGTAGTGACGGTGAATGCTGGTGAGTAGTGATGGACAATATTAATTTTATGTTTTCGTTACAACATCGATAACATCGTAGTGTGGAAGATGTGGTTGGTTGTTTTTAACACTTTTGATAAATGAAGGTACCATGTATTTCAGGGATAATATCATACAAAACAATATTTTCATGATCGTAGTTGGATCACCCAAATGGTACTCCTGTTATCTTTGGTATTATATCGTATAAATCATGATTTTTTAATGTTAAAATAAAATTGATTGCAATGCAAAAAAGAATATATACACGGAAAAATAATAATGAAACTAATCAATTGACGAAATTTTGCTCAATCTAAACCTCATACATGGCATTTGTGATTGAAAATTAGAATTGTGTCCAACAACCTACATGGGATGGGCGGCAGTGATGGTGGCAGTGGTGGAGTCAAAAATTTACATTGAGGAGGCCTTTTTTTTTAAAAGAAACGTGTAAACTTTGGTGGACTAAACCATAAATATATATGGACAAAGTAATGTTTACTAAAAACATTATGTAGTTATTAAAAAATTTAAGGGTTAGAGTCAAGTTAGTCAACCCTTGGCTCCGCCACTAGGTGGTGGTAGATAAAAAAAGTGGATTCATATGGTTTTATGGTGGTGGCGGGTATTGGTGAACAAAAACATATTATGCTAATTTTGTAACGCCACAAAATATGTAATGTTATATTATAAAGTATAAAATGTGGTTGATCATTCTAATATTAAAATAAACTCGATAAAACACATGTCCATTTAAAAAATTGGTGCAATCAATTGCCATGTTATGTAATAACTAAATGAACGACACAAATCAAGATCAGAACATATGAAATTATTTATTATCGATTTGTTTATGTAAAGAGTGGTCAGGATTTGTCCTTGGAAAAGATAAATTTATCACTGGGGTTTGTTTAAATTAACCATTTTTAAACGTTTTATTAATTAGTGTCTCATTGATTGTTCATAACGATTAATTAAATTTCTATTATAAATGTCCCTTTAATAATTTAACATAAATACATAATTTTATTAATAAATAATTTTACTAAAAACTATATTAATTCTAATGGTGGTAGTGGAAGTAAGGTTAGTATAAGTGGTGGCGGGTGTTTGTGAATGGTGGAGGCGGTAACATTACTATTGGTGGAAGAAATAGTGGCGGTGGATGGTTTTTATGGTGGTGGGTGTTGGTAATAGTAGTGTATAATAATAGTTTTTGATTTTTAGTGAGTTTTATTGACCAAGTAAAAAACAAATCTTCAAAAAACATGCAACATTGTATTGTGAAAGATGTAATCGGTTGTTTTTAGCACGATTGATAAGGACAAAAACCAAATATTTCGAGGATGATACCGGAACGTATAAAACAATATGATCATGACTGTTCGATAACCCGTATTATGCAAAGGCAATTGGTGTACCCGCGTAAGAGAATATTATCGCTCTCTCAAGTACTATTACATTCTTTTTCTTGAAAGACCATCAATGTTGAGTTGTTTCGCGACAACTACCTACAAAGACAACAACTTTCACTCAATTCCCGATATAAAACCTTATTGACCGGGAAAATGTATTTGCATTCTAAAATATTTGTTTGAAAATTATGTTTGTTCATCAAAATCATCATAAAAAACTATATATTATAAATCTAAATTTTGCCTCCGAAGTTTATAGAATATTTTTATATTTTATATTTTACATTCTCAAATCATGCGACCTCTTGATTAAAAATCAACAATATCAAATTACGGATCAATATGTGTAGGTTTCATTCACTGGGTTAGAAGGTAGAGTAGGCACAGATGGGTAGATCACACAATGCAGAACATGACTAAGAATACTTCAATAATTTGGAGAGATATGGTCAAAAAATTAAGATTAACTTTCTATATGACTAATTAGATCGGCTTCGATAGGAGCTGACTAAAATATGGATTAATAATAATTTTCAAGTAAGACAATTGCAAAACATAGTTTGGCTAACTCTGCCTATGTAAAGAGTGGTCAAGATTTGTCTTTCCTCAATTGCTATGTTATGTGAGAAGAATGTGATATCTAAGATTGAGGTATAATTCAAATCTATTAGATTCATACCATTTACAACTGGATGCCTTGAAAAAAATTGACGTGTTGTTATTATTATTATAGGAAAGGGATACATTTACATTGACCACACTTGCGCAAATAGCTCACTTCGCAAATGATTGGTGTTGCATGTACTTTCTAGAATGCAATGAGGAATTTGAGGAAACAAGACACCAGAAACAGTGTCCGGAGTATTTTGGATATAGTAACTTAGACCCGATGTAATACTTATGTTCTTTTTTTTTTTCATGTAGAGCATTATCTCATTATAAGCAATGAGCCTAAATAAAAAAGTGTTTGGAAGTTAAGATTATATTTCTTTCGTTTGAGAAAATCTCCGGAGGTAAAATATTAAAGGAAAAAACAAAGAAAAAAAGAGAGGAAAATCCCAACTATTTTTATGACAAACACATATTAAATCATAAGGAGTTGATAAGTATTCGGGACACAAATTATACGATATATTAAAAATGAACCAACATCATGGCCCGTGCCGTTACGGCACGGGTTAAGGGCTAGTTAATAAATATAAAATAGGGAATGGGAGTGTGGGACCGGCAATGGCCACGACATGGCCGGTCGGCCAATGAGCACGGGTCCCAAGCTCTCTTCCCAATTTTACCAAATCTTGATGATTTTAGATAATTTTCATAAAATCAAGGAGATTTGTTGAAAACCAAGATATTTTGTTGAAATCAGGGAGTCTTCATGAAATCATGAAACAAAACACCAAATAATAATAAAACAAAGGGTGTGTGGGACCGGCTAGGGCATGGCCGGCCGGCTAGAGCCCGATCCCATAAGTTTTTTTCTAACTTTTTAATATTTTCTATGATTTTAGAGAAAATACATGAAATTAGGTAATTTTAGGGAAAATTCATGAAATCAAGGAATTTTCATAATTTGAGAGAAATAATAAAACAACGGGGAACGTGAGGTGTGGGACCGGCCAAGGCATGACCGGCTGGCTGGCTTTCCCATGACACCTTTTCCTAATTTTATTATTTTTTGATAAAATCATGTGACTTAGATAAAATACATGAAATTAGGTAATTTTCATGATTTTAGAGAAAATTCATAAAATCAAGAAATTTTCATAATTTGAGAGAAATAATAAAAATAATGGGGAACGTGAGGTGTGGGATCGGCCACGGCCAAGGCATGACCGGCGGTCCCATGACACCTTTTCCTAATTTTATTATTTTTTGATAAAATCATGTGACTTAGATAAAATACATGAAATTAGGTAATTTTCATGATTTTAGAGAAAATTCATAAAATCAAGGAATTTTCATAATTTGAGAGAAATAATAAAATAATGGGGAACATGAGGTGTGGGACCGGCCACGGCCAAGGCATGACCGGCCGGCCGACGGTCCCATGATTCAGATAATTTCTTTGAAATAAAGAAAATTTGCTCGAACGAGAGGATTTTCATGAGATAGGAAAATGATAAAATATAAAATTAGGTGCGGGACTGGTGACGGCATGACTGGCCTGCTAGTGAGCTCAGTCCCCTGACGTTTTTGCTAATATTTTTTTATTATTATTTTTCCTTCATATTTTGCATAGGTTCCTCGTTCGTTCATATTTTTTGAAATGCTCGTTCGTGCATTCAAAATGCTGGTCTGTGCATTATTTGCTAATTACACTTGCACTATTTTTGTCAGGGCTTATTCGATGCTCAGATGCCTGTTTCGTTGAATATTTATCACTAACCCGTGGTATTCTGCTGGGAAGAACCACGAATTGAAGTGACGAAATATAACGAAGAATCGTAGAATATTGTTGGATATTCAGACGACGGCTCATAGAATATTGCTTGATATTTAGACAATTTAAGATAATTAATTGATGGCTCTATACTAGAAGGGCTTCCTGTCTAGGAGAATTAATCATCTGAGGGTTGAGCAATATGAACTTGCTGGAGTATCATATTCCTCTTGCATAGTCGGGGAAAACCTGGTTGGATCCCTAAGACGTTGTCGCTCTATACTAGCAGGAATGCTGTCTAGGAGCCGTCCAATCTTTCGATTCTATATAGTATAAGATGTGTCATGGTCTCATCTGGGAGACTGCACATCTGTATCTTCTCTGAGAGACTTTCTCCATCAGAGGTGGCATGAGCTTTCATGCATAGAGACATGAGTCTCAATACTCGCCTGGTTGATGGATCCGGAGTAATTATTGAAATTGCTCAGTATTCATGAGATGTTCCATGGTCTCAGCTGAGAGACTACACATCTACATGTACTCTGATAGACAGCCTTCTCAGTCAGAAATTTGTGGCATGATCTTTCATGCTTTAACAAGACACATGAGCCTCAATACTCATCCGGTTGCCGAATCTAGAGTATAGTTTTACAATTCTACACATAATATACAGTTAACTTTTCAGCATGAATCCACGTCCTTCCAAGAACCATGTCATATCCTGGATATTCTCTGATTATGTGAAACTTGGTTTCTGACCAGATTCCCCCAACTTTTATTTTAAGAATGATGTAACCATATGCGTCTCTGTATATTCCTTCGTGATCTCTAAGTGATACAGGAGCATGAGTGGCTTATTATCGAGTGATGCCCGTGGCTCTGAGAGTCTTTAGAGTAATGATGTTAACAACAGTGCAAACATCGACCAACGCTCGCTTGAATTCATTTCACTTTATATGGACTGTGGTGAGAAGTCCCCAGTCGTACATCTCCTTGTCTGTGGATGGAGGTTCATGGACTACTTCCGTGATAGATAAATGTTTCCCAGACAATACATGGTTCAGAGCTGCGAATAGATCTTCTCTTTGATCCTTTAATAGATAAATAAAATTTCATGCATGCTCGATTAATGATTGAACTGCTTCTTTGACCGGTTGTTCGGAGATTGCAAAGGTTCTGATTGGGAGAGGATTCTTGTGCACTCCTTCAGTCCCTAATTCCCCTGAACCAGCCGTTTCTTTGAATATGCACTTCAAAGTTCTGCAATCACTTATTGGATAACTGACATACCTATGGAAATGGCAGTAGCGTGCATTTTCCATTTATTCCTCGGTTGGTTCCTTTTTTAGGTAGTTTGATCGCATCGTCTTGAATCCAGACTTCTAACAATTCGATCACTTCTTCAATGGGAAAAAGGAAGTCAGGTGCATCATGGTCGTTCTGCTGATGCTGAACTGTTGGTTATGAGTTTCTAGCCTGATTATCTTTCCTATGCACTTTTGGAGGGTGAGACATCGTAGGAGCATCCTTATGTTGTTGTGCATCATCCTTTCTCTTGCTCCCTTCAGCAGCATGCATGTAAGCTTCAACATTATACTGCTTATTGGTTAGATGCTTGGTGGTGCTGTTTCGCGTGTTCGGCTCCTCGACTTTGACAATTTTGGTTCTTTATAGCAAAGCTAGAGCAGTGGTTTCTGATCGCTTGGATGCTTCATGAAGCTCTGAAAAGGTTTGAAACCGAAAATTTTCCAATAAGCCCGTTAATGCACAAGTCCACAAGTTGTTGCTCAGTAACATTAGGATCATGACAATCCAAAGCTTGAATCATGAACCTCTTTACATAGTCATTCGGATTTTCAGTATTCTTCTGAGATATTCTTCCTAAGTCAGAAAGAGTAATCTTCTCATAAACAAAAAAGTATTTCCGTAGAAAGCGTTAATCATCTCTCCCCAATTATCTATACTCCCTGGTGCGATATTGTTGTACCAAGTGTAAGCTCGGCCAGTCAAAGATTTTAAGAACTCCTTCAAACAGACAACATGGTTATGTTCATGCTCTCCTAATGCTTCCAAGAATCAAGAGACGTGTTCTCGAGCATTCCATGTTCCATTGTACAATGTGAATGTTGGAAAGGTGTAGACTTTTGGGAGAGGGATCCTTTGTATAGCATCATGGTATGGAGGTTGATGACGACGGAAAGATGATGCATTGCCTTTTCCTCGATCCTACATAAAGCGTTCTAGATCTTCACAAGTGATGAAACCGGTAGGATCCTTTATTGGTGGGGTTTCCACAGCCCTTTGGACTTCATCATCGTCGACTACATGGACCAGAAACCTTGGGATCAACAACTTTTTTGGCTTTTCTTTTCTCTTGAGTCATCTTGTTAGTGAGAGCCTTGAGGTAATTGCACAACTCTTTCTGCGTCGCAGCCATGTCAGTCTGATTTTTTGCAAGAGTTTCTTGCACCTTCATTAGATCGGCTATGGTAGGCGGATTATCTATGATTTATTCGGGATGCTTACCGAATAGAGGGTTTCTCCAATGTTGGTTTGCGGAGGAGTGGTATTGTCAGTGCAGTTGTTGGAAACAAGAGTAATTTCTGGAGCCCCGCCATTGTTCCTAGTGATAGCGTTGTTTGGGTTGGGATTCATAACTGAACCTGACCTAATATAAATTATTTTGTGAAATTGTGAGATTACAACTGAGATCCCACTGTGGTCGCTAATCTATATATGGCGGAAAACGATTTGTTGGTTTCTTGGGAAGTGAGGAGACGACGGATCGGACGAGACTCCTCGAACCGATCAAACTGCTTAACCTCACTCAGATACAATGCAAAGGAAGCGCTTAGATTCGAAAGATCAATCTATAGGTCTCCGGCCTAAACCAAGTCAATGGATGTTCCAGAGTCAATTCGGTCGCAAAGAGGGAGATGGGTTGATCTATAGGAGGAAAGATGATAATTGTTAGGGATCAGTGATGATCAAGGATTGGGGATGTGTTGTGGGTTTCTGCAAATAATGAATAATTTTGAATGATTGAGAGAGTGTTGTTCACACGATGATTCTTGATTAGACGATGGATTATCTGTTCAATATCCCGTAGATTTTATGTGTGTTTTTCGTAATGTTTCAATCATGGATTCGAGTACTTATTTATATTGTCAGAGTAGTGAACACATTGATCCCTGTAAGTATGGCGGTTTCTTGAGTGAAAGAGTGGGAAAGTGGGAAATTGTAGAAAATTCAGTTCCATGTCATATGGAGACTTGACTGATCATGCACCCACTACTTTGCTAAATCCTTCAACGGTTTGCACAACTTACGCATATTTCTCGTCATGGATAAACACGCGTGCCGTAGGCCGTCTAACGAAAACCCTAAGTGATATTCCCCTATTTGTGACGTGATTGATATCTCAAGAATCATGGAGTATGCAAGGCAGACGTGTATTTAGTTAATCAGTTATTGACTGATTAGACGATGTGTCTAGGTTTTGTTGAATCGATCTTGATTGACTAATTCTCAATGATTCATGAATATTAATATTGCTCGTCTGGGAAAATGTTATAAATTCGATGAGTTGTTGAATATTAAGTTGCGACTAATATTTGAGTTGCCCAGTTGGGAGAGTTACTGAATATTGATGAGTTACTGAATATAAGTGAAAAAACGGGGGTCTAACAACCACACCAAATATTTCGATTTACAATCTATATGGACAACTCCGAGTTACTTTCTAGAGAATCAACTAGACAGTCAGACTCAATCAATAGAAAATATCTCAAGGAGTTTATTATCTCTATCTCTTAATTTGATATTTACTAAAGCAAATATAATATACGAGTCTTTATCAAAGAGAGATAACTTAGATGGTACCAAAGACCAATATCCAAGTGTCAATCAATTTAAATCAACAACCAATAAGGTCAGATATTCTAATTGATTGAACAACGCACAACTTGTATTATTTCAATTATATAACAAAATATAATGCGGAAAAGAAATAACACAGACACCAAATTTTGTTAACGATGAAACCGCAAATACAGAAAAACCCCGGGACCTAGTCCAAATTAAACTTACACTGTATTAAGCTTCTACAGACACTAGCCTACTCCAAGCTAACTTCGGTCTAGATTGTAGTTGAACCCCAACCAGTCTCACACTGATCCAAGGTACATTTATGTTCCTACGCTTCTGATCCTAGCAGGATACCGCGCACTTGATTCCCTTAGTTGATCTCACCCACAACCAAGAGTTACTACGACCCAAATTCGAAGACTTTAATAAACAAATCTGTCTTACACAGAAAAGTATACGAGGATAGATAAATTCGTCTCCCACGAATAAATCTATGAGTTTTGTTTCATCTTTTGATAAATCAAGGTGAACAAGAACCAATTGACAAAACCAGACTTATAATCCAGAAGAACATCTCAGCTTTATCAATCACCTCACAATAAACTTAATCGACGCAGCGAAGAAGATTATTGAGGAATCACAAACGATGAGACGAATTATTTGTGACTACTTTTATATCTTGCCTATCGGAGATAGAAATCTCAAGACAATTACTACAATTGTACTCGTACGATAGAAGATGCAAGATCAAATCACACAACTATGATAAAAGTAGTATCAATCTGGATTCACAATCCCAATGAAGTCATTAAGTCGTTAACCTGGTTTTAGAAAAAGAAAACCAAAGGTTAAAGGAGAATCAACTTTAGCTTAGCAAACTAGTATCACACAGAATGTGTGGGGATTAGGTTTCCCAGTTGCTAGAGTTATCCCTTATATAGTATTTCAAATCAGGGTTTGCAATCAATGTTAGCTTAGTAACAAAGCATTCAATATTCACCGTTAGATGAAAACTTGATTAGTTACAAGTTATTATTTATCAACCGTTAGATCGAAAATATAGCTTGTTATACACACATGTATTGTACGTTTGTAGGCTTGTGAAAACCATACCCAAACTTGTACATTAGTTGGTTCAATACTAGTTAACCAAATGGTTAGCCAAATGATAAATTTCATATCAACAATATTCTTCTTCACCAGAACTAGTCCAAATGACCCAAGTGAACTAGTTAGAGACTTGTTCAATTGGTTAGATCTTTATGTACTACACAAGACACAATTGAAGCAAAAACGATGTGATTCACTCGAATCGATTCATGAACTATAAAGCCACGGTTTGCAATAGCATTCCTTAGTTTATTAAGATAAGTTCACAAACTTCGTTTTTAGACATAACCTACTCAAGTTCGCGGACTTAAGTTCTCGGATGGAGTTCACAAACTCTAGTAGAAATTCTCGATCGAGAACTTCTGCTAGTTCGCGGACTGAAGCTCACGCACTTCTCCAGTTTCACTTGATCAACAAAGTTAGCAATCTTCGGTTCAAGCACTAAGGAATTATACATATATGTGTTGCCATAATAATTCTTATATCCTCCAATGGTTATATTGTCTAAACTCTCATTCTAATCATTAAAAAATTCTCAGAGGGCGTTATATAGTTGTTATTCACAAACTATTTTTCGTCAGAGAAATTTCCAAAATGATTGAAACATAACATGACTTTCCTCACTAGGTAAAGATGAACTTGGCTAAAGCGAAAGCTTTACCAACACATATTTCGAGAAATAGATAAGAGAGATATACTCAGCTCGAAATATCATATGTGTATATTCTTAGTCTATATAGTAATTCGACTTTTGTCTCAAGATAAGAGATAAAATAGATAGACTTTCAAGTGATAGATAAGTTCAAGTCTCCACATACCTTTTAGTCGATGAAGATCCACTAGTTCCTTGAGTAGCCCTTCGTCTTGTATGATGATCGCCATGGAGTTCTTGAGCTCAACTACACTTTCGATCCTAGTCCGAGACATTAACTATAGTAGACTAGAAATCAAAGACTTTATAGTTTTGATCACTAATATTGACAAACATGCTTGAGATAGTAACGCATGCGAGTTCGACCGAGCAATGCTCTAACAATAAGTGGGCTATTCGAGCAACTGAACAAGTATTGCTCGATATGCCGAATTACCGATAAATTACTGAATATTGATAATTGGGTCAATATTCCGAGCAACTGAGCAAGTATTGCTCAATTCGACAAATTATGATAAATTACTGAATATTGATAGTTGGATCAATATTCGGGTAACTGAGCAAGTATTGCTCAACTCGGCGAATTATTTATTGATGACGCGACCCAATGAAATATTAATTAAAATATTGGTAGATTACCGAATATTACATAATCAATTCAGATGTTGATTGATGGACCAACATAAATTTATTAGTGTTTGAACTTGCTCAGAATGATGATTTTGTGGAGCATTTGTTCGAAACCCTAATTTTTGAGCAATTGTTCAACAATTGATGAATTGCTAAAAATAGGCCAAGATTGAGGGAGGGACCGACCACATGGGATGATAGACGACCATGTGATGCCCGAGTACTCGAGTGAGTGTGCACCAGGGTCCTTGGTTTACCGGTTGGTGAAAGAATGATGATTATATGTTGGTTTCATTATTTATTAAAATAGTGCCCGATTGAGCATTAGGTCATAAAACCTAATTTATGGAGAAGTGAGGGACCGACAAAGAGGTCATGAAACCGGCCCTTGGTGGTCGTGAGACCAGCTGATGGTCGATTGAGAAAATTCCAAGTTGGTTGGAAAGAGCTTGGACCCAATATGAGCAATTGAGCAAATTAGGTCAAACTTGAGAATATATGTGGGACCGGCTTTGTGTAAGCCTTAGGGACGGATTTGGTCGGTCAAGAAGCATGCCCGTGTCACCATAATTTCCGTGTCTCAATCCCGAGAGTTTAGGCACTTTCTGATGTGTGTTTGAGCAATATCTCAGATTTTCAGAAGAGTGCGATCTTTGACTGAAATTCTTGATTTTGCTCGAATGAGCGTGTAGACCTTTGCTCGTTTGATCAAAAGTTGTAAAATATTAAAATAATAATATTTTATTATTTGGCATGAGTAGCCTAGTCGGTCGTTTGACCATGTTGACTTTTTGGCTTTTTTCATATTTTGAGCAATATTTGAGAAAATATGAAGAAACCATGATTTTTGCTCAAACAGAGGAGTTTCATGAGATGTGGAAATAATAATAAAATTAGGGTTTGGAAAGTGTGGGATCAGCCACGGCCAAGGCATGGCAGGATGGCTAGGAGCCCAGTCCCGTGATAGTTTCCCTAATTTTATATTATTTTTCATGATACGGGGAAATTCCATGAAACCAAGGAGTTTTGTTGAAACCATGAAATTTCCGTGAGATGAGGGAAATAATAATTATGAAAGACTAGGGATTATAAGGAGTGGGACCGTCCACGACTAGGGAACGTCCGACCGGCTAGGTTTTCCGGTCCCGCAACACCTTTCCCTATTTTATATTATTATTTCTCATGAATCCGTGAAAATATGGAAAAACCGTGAGTTTTGCTCAAACAAGGAAAGTTGCTAGAATGAAGGAGTTTTCATGAGTTCATGAAAATAATAAAATAAGAAAAAATAATAAAAGAGGCATGGGACCGGCCACGGCTAGGGCATGGCCGGCCGGCCGGTGGGCCCGGTCCATGAGCGCCTCTTTATTATTTTAATATTATTATTCTCCATCTCATGTCTTGTGTAGGATTCCTCGTTTTTCCACATTTCGAATGCTCGTTCGTGCATTATTGTCGAGTACACTTGCACCATTTTATGGGGCTTACCCAGTGATAGTCCGGATGCCCCATTGTTGGGTATTTATTACTAATTCATGAAATTCAGTGAGAATGGTTCATGAAAACGAGTAATAAAAGTGAGTAGTTGTCTATTATCAATCCATAGGATCAGCCGTGGATTCGACCATGAATTCAAAATAATAAAGCGAGCATTACCATCTTATGGGATTGTGGATTCGACCATAGAATCGGAGTAACAAAAGTAGCCATTACCATTCCATGAGATCAGCCGTGGATTCGACCATGAAATCGGAGTAATGAAAGTAGCCATTACCATTCCATGAGATCAGCCATGGATTTGATCATGAAATCGGAGTAATGAAAGTAGCCACTACCATTCCATGAGATCAGCCGTGGATTAGATCATGAAATCGGAATAATGAAATTAGCCATTACCATTCCATGAGATCAGCCGTGGATTCGATCATGAAATAGGAGTAATGAAATTATCTATTACCATTCCATGAGATAAGCCGTGGATTCGATCATGAAATCGGAGTAATTAGATAAAATAGATTATCTTCTAGGAATTCAGTGGTGAATGCCACGGTAGAATTAATCTATTACAGAAGGGATATTATCCAGTTGAAGCGTCATAACCGTTATGAAAGGTGCATAGTCAGGATACGTCTGGTATCTTGAAGGCGTTATTGCTCTCAAACGTACGGAGAATCACCTGTATCTATTCACAGTCAGGGAACAGTGAGTGTCACCGATGTCCTGAAGGCGTTACTGCTCTCAATCTTATGGAGAACCTCCCAATCATTCTTCTATGTAGAGGGGGGGGGGTCTCTCTCATGTAGTCAGGGAAAAGTGAGTATCATCGACGTCCTGAAGGCGTTATTGCTATCAATCTTACGGAGAACCGCCCAATTATGTTATTCTACATAGAGGGCATGATGAAATGTGTGCTACCGAACGCTCCATTAGTGGATGCATTTCAGGAAACATATTCATCATGGCTTCGTAAAATATGAATCGTCACATGCCTAAAGACGTATCAGAACCATGCAGTATCATGATTTTACGGTTTTGACCTTTGTTAAAAATCCACCATCAACAATCGTATTGAGTACAATCGTAATGATTGGCTTAAGATTGATATCTTCGATAGGAAAGATATAAAAGTAATCACAAACATCTTCGTCTCAACGTTTTTTATTCCACAATATCTTCTTTCACCGCGTCGATTAAGATTATTGTGAGGTGATTGATAATACTAGGCTACTCTTCGAGAATATAAGTTCGGGTTATCAATTGGTTCCTATTCATCTTGATTTATCAAAAGACGGAACAAAATTCATAGGCATTTCTATGGGAAACAAATTTATCTATTACTGTAGACTTTTTTGTGGGATACAATTTTTTTTATTAAAGTCTTCGACTTTGGGTCGTAGCAACTCTTAGTTGTGAGTGAGATTAGCTAAGGGAATCAAGTGCGTAGTATCCTGCTAGGATCAAATACATAAGGAGCGCAACTATACCTTAGATCAATGTGAGATTGATTGGGGTTTAACTACAGTCCAGACCGAAGTTAGTTTGTAGTAGGATAGTGTCTGTAGCGGCTTAATACAATGTGAGTTCAATATGGACTAGGTCCTGGGGTTTTTCTGCATTTGCGGTTTCCTCGTTAACAACACTTATGGTGTCTATGTTATTTCTTTTTTGCATTATATTTTGTTATATAATTAAAATATCACAGGTTGTGCATTGTATCGATCAATTGTGAAATCCAACCTTTGGTTGTTGATTGGAAATTGATTGATCCTTGAACATTGGTCTTTGGTACCGTTCAAGTATTTTCTCTTGTATTCAATTAGACTCGCAGATTTCTATTTGCTTGAGTAAGAATTGAATCAAGAAAGAGAGATATAACTCTTTGATATACTTTACTAAGATTGAGTCTAGTTGATTCTCTTGAAAGTATATTGGAGTTAGTCCATATAGATTTCTAATCTAAATATTAGGTGTGGTTGTTAGACCCTCGCTTTTTCATGGGCAGCTTAGCTCGCGATAGAACTACCAAGATGGATTCCTACACCCTTCTAGTCACCTCATGAGTGGTAAAAGTGTCACGAAACGTATCCAGGCAAGAGGGGTACTGCTGCTGAGGGAGGATGGCGAGAGCATTTCTATGATGAAGGATTCATTTGCTGACTGTTGAAGTCGCACCTTCGAGAAAACATATTCATTGGGATCACCAACCCTTGAGCTTAATCTACTTAAAGAAATCCACAATAACATAGTCAACATTGATTTCAACATCATGTTGTTTCACAAGACTCTTCATTTCTCCGATTAAAAAAAGAAACATAAAAGTTATAATACTTTGCTTCACACCTCCCGATTAATATGTAATGGAAGAGAGATCCCCCGAATGATACCATATTACCCCATCACTCTGGCCAATAATACCTTGTTCCACACCTCTCAAACCACTTGAAAAGGATTTAATGCAGTTTTTTATTTTCATAGCGTTAGTGTCAAGCCTAAACTTCAATTATTTTTTATTTTTTTTTGGCTCAATGCTCCTGAACAGACTCAAAGAGATGAACATATCCAACTAGTTAGACACGATTGGGGTGAACATTTTACCAGCTATAATCCATGGATTTAACCGGGACCAACCGTAATTTTATGGATGGATGCCCGGACCGTTCACTAATGTGTTGGACGCGGATGAGATTTTTGAAATCCAACGGATTACAGATTGGACCCGGATGCAACCTTGAAAATCCGTTGGACATCCATATCCGTTAGATTAAGGGCATTTATATAGTTTCTAGATAATATATATATAGTTTTGGAATTTTTAAGGTGTTTTGTTTTAGTGTTGTCCATGGTACCTCTATATTTATGTACATATATAAAATGAGTAGGTTCCATGAGAAGTCATCTATATTGGCTTTTTTTTTTCATTATAAAATTTAAATTACATAAATCCATTGGATTATCCGCACCAAATCCGTTCGTCCGTGCATCCATTGGATATTGGATTGGATGTGCATGCCAAATTTAAAATCCGTAGTGCATTGGATTGGATGCGGATAAGGTAAAAACCGGTCCATACCAGTTTTTAGACTAAGTCTTATGGGCTAGATTGGAGGTGCTAGATTAGCACATAAGTGTTGCAATTCAAAAAAAAAGTGTAGCAAAAAAGTTAACACTAGTTCTCTTTCCTACCAATTGGCAATTCCTTTGGCAAAATGTTTCATCACGACAATCATTTTCATATATGGAGAATGACCAGGAATATCGCAAGCATCGGTTTTTTGACGAAAATCATGGTCAAAATCACAAACTTGCTCTAAAATTCTTAAAAAAAGGGGACGAGGCAAAGCAAACCGACCTTTGAACTTTTTTGGCCCATAAGTACACCTGAAGTTGAAGTATTGCCGCATCATCCTTGCATCGTCATCTACACGGTTTCTGTACACCACCTGACGTTCCTTTACTTCATTTGGGATGGATTGATGTAGTCCTTGCCTCCTCTGTGACTCCAAAAGTGTAACCACTGCTAGAACATTCAGCTCAGTATCATCTTCATCATCTGGAAGACGGAACAAAATTCTTCTCAAAGCTCCTTGCATAATGTACCTAATATAACAAAATTAAGACAATCCATTAAAAAAAAGAGAATGAAACCACAATCCATATGTTTTCATAAAAAGAAACCACAATCCATATATTTTAATAAACACTCCATAAAAAATAAACCACAATCCATATGTTTTTAAACACTCCATAAAAAAGAAACCACAATCCATATGTTTTCATAAAATACTACAAGTACTTTCATTCACCCAAAGTAGCGACGGGTTGGTTGGGTGTATTGAGTTTCATAAACAACATTAGGTTCGGTTTCAAACAACAACGCATCGGTAAATTCACTTCCTTGGTTGATTGGTTTTTGTTGATTGTGTGATGTAGTTGATCCATCTTCATGACTAGGATAATAACATCCTTGAGTTGAAGGCCAATGATTAAATGAACCACCCAGTATGAGATCTTCTTGATTGATTGGTCGTGAGGAATATGCAGATGGTATTGAAGAAGAAGATCTTCCGGATGAGGAACATGAACTTGAGGCATTAATGCGCTTTGACTCCATTGGTACTACTTGATGATCTCCACTGTAGAATTCATATTTTTGTGACATAAAACTGAAGCACTGATCCTACAAGCATAAAGTAGATAGGTATAGTGATGCTGCATTCAAGAAACTTAAAATAAAAATGCAAATAAATGTGAATGAACTTACAATTGTCAAACCCATCACAGAAAAGTTATACGGACAACGTTGCCTTGGTACTTCTACTCGCTCTTCAACACCAGCTGCATTGATGAATGGTAAAGTAAAATCTATCTCCTGCAACTGTGACAGGGGCTCATTCTATGTGTTATAAGAATAGGTCTGTGGCATCAGGTTAGAAGGCGGATGACTAGGTAACAAATGGATAGGAACAGCTTGGCTACCCACTGCTATCTCATCGGTATTCTGTGAATGGTATGACTCAGTGATATAAGCTCCAACACTATGTGTCTTCCACCACCTGTTATATTGATCCTTATTATGCCAAATAATGTTCGGCGCATACACCTACAATCTCCCTGTCTCCAACTCTCCAAATCTGGAGGATTTCTTGGGACTACAATCACACCTTCTATCTGCCTCTAGAATCGTTCATCCAAATAACAACTAACTTTTTTGTAGTTTTTTTCTAGGTCATAAAACACAACTCTCACTCTGGATAACTGCAGAGCATATTCATAATGTTCTCCCTCAGAATACTCACTACCTAGCCATGGTTTCCAAATACATAATGCACTGGTTCTAGTATCAATTTGTGTTTTTGCAGTGGACACTGAGTGTTTCTTCATATCCTTTTGTCCTCCTCTTTGGCTTCTTTTCCTTGATTTAATGTTAGTATTATTGAAGAGACTAATCTCTGGGAAAAGATAATGGTGTTCTCCGGAAGGTGTTTGACAAAGCAAATGTTGCATGTTGCGGAAGTAATAATAGTACCAATACTCAAGTACCATAACCATGCCAGATAAATCCTTCCCATTCTCTGACCATCCGTCAAGAAATTTATATGTGTTACCTAAGGAAGCTAAACCCCAATCATATTTACCAACTTTATCCAAATTATCCAGCAATAAAACCCAACGTTTATCTACTCTTCCACTAGAACCGCAATAAGAAAATGACCAAAATACCAAAGAAAGAATGCTATTGTCAATACATCTGCACATTCAACATTTTTGGTGTTTTCTCTACTTTTAATATAGGTTCTCAAGATACCCATGGATAATGTATTTTGCTTAGTGTTCCAGTTATCAAATTCTTTGAAATCTTGAAAATACAAATCATCCAAAGCAGCAACTGTTATCTCACCCAATACCGATAGAACTACTTGATTTTTTTGTAGGGTCACTAATGGGCATTCCCGTTAACATATAACAATCTAAAGGAAGGAGGCCAAGCTCAAATTCTATAAAATGGAAGCTCTTGGTTTTTTTCCGCCTCTCATCTATGGCTTCAAATAAACCTTTATCCGCATTGGAAAAGTTAAACTCAAAGACAGAAGAAAACCCACAATTATCACAATATCTTTGCGCTATCGGATTATCTTTCACTACAATTTTGTATAACGTTTCAACCTCATTAAAACTGCTTCTAAAGTTTATAGTTCGACTATCACTCAAATTATTAGATACATGCCTATCTCCCTTTGCCGAAACTATTTCCAAAGCATCTAAATGTTCTTCCATATTCATACTACAATCTTCCATATTCATACTACAATCAATAACAAAAGAAAAAAAGAATCAACCACATTTTCATCATAATCATACAAATTCACAATTTTATCAACCACATTTTATCATTTCATCATAATCATACGAATTATACAAATTTATAAATTTCATACAAATTTAGCTTCATCAAAAATACAACAAGTTTAATAAATTTCATACAAATTTCATAAATTCATATATTTCATACAAATTTCATCATAATTCGTACAAATTTAGCTTCATCAAAAATACTACAAGTATCATTTTCACTATAATCATGTAATTATACAAATTATCATTCAACTTCATCACAAATAATCAATTTAATCCCCAATATCAAATTTCATTCACAAAAATTCAAATTAAATCATACAATATCATCTAAATCATCTAAATAACAAATACCAATCATCTAAACATATCAATTTCATCAACAAATCATGACCATCGGAAGAAAAAAATTAAACCCTAAAGTTTCAAAATCTTACCCAAATCGATTTCGTGGACGGATTCGCTCCAAACCAATCTCAAATGATTCCAATCGTGATGATGCTCAAACCCTTTAAACGATTTGAGACGAAACTCCCTGGAAATCCTGATCTATCACATGTATTTTCGGAGCGTTTTGGGGTGAGGAAGAAATGAAATGGGAAGAAGAAGAAGATCGATCTTCTGTTGGTTAGATCGATTTTTTATGCGCGAAATGATTCTGCGCGTTTGACTGAGTTGACTGGTCAAGCGCGAGACTATTCCGCGAAAGGTAGTTCGCTGAATGGTTCAACTCTCGGCGCCGTTTTGTTTCAACAACTAGCATGATAGACTAGCACTCCCATAAGACTTAGGTGATTTTGCTAGCCGACGTGGATTACTAATCTAGGTGCTAGACTAGCACCCATAAGACTAAGTCTAACCCCGTTTTTTTTCCGGCCAGACGGTGTTTTAGGGTCCTTTCAGAATCTGATACAAACACCCACTACGATTAATCAGATTCCAACACGTGTCCAGGATGGGTCAGGATGGACCCACAATCTCCAACAAAACACAGCAAAAAGAAAATCACACAAATCAAGACCGTTGGTTTCACGTTTCAGAAAATTTCAAAATGGACATAGAAAAGTAGGTGGAAGATCAAAAGAAGATAAGCGCCGAACAGAGGGTCCACGTCATCCAAATGTTACATATTTTAACATGGCAATCACGCTATTATAACTGAATTCTAAGCCCATATTCGTAATTTACCGGTTTACAGTAGTTTCAGTTCATAACAGAAGGAAAATAAAAAAACAACCTCCTTTTTCTCTTTCTTTTAGTCTGAAACCAGAAAAACAAATAAACACTCCTCATGGAACAAGTAGAAGAACCAGAGGTAATAATTAAACCAAACCTAATCACCATTAAAGCAGCTTGAAAAACCCATTTTGATCATCTCATTCTCTGATTGTTTGATTATTTCTCTCTTTCTAAAACCACTAAAGATTGTGTTTTTAATCATTGTTTTTGAGACTGATTTTGGGGGATTGATTGATTGATATTTGGTTTCTTTTTTGGGTTGGGATTTTGTGATTGATGTATGGATTTTGTTTGATTGTTGTTTTTCAGAAGTTAGGAGCATTAAAGAAGGCATATGCAGACATAATCTTGAATACAGCAAAAGAAGCAGCAGCTAGGATTATGGTTTCTGAAAGTAAAGCTTATCGTTTTCAACAAGAATTGTGCACTGCTAAACAGGAGGGACTTGATATGCTTCTTCGTTTGAAACAAATTGCTGATTCTAAGGTATAATTTCTTCAAGGGTTTCTGTATAAAATGATGAATTGATCATTGTGGTTCTTCCAATGTTTGTTTGTTTGTTGATTTTGTTTTGCTTTTCATTAGTAGTAAGTTTGGTTTCGAAATTTAGGTTTTTAAGTGTTAAAGGTGTTTGCTTTACTGATGATCAGTCTGTTTTGCTAGGGATGATGGAATCAGTTCTTACAGTTGGGTATTGTATTTGTCATTTTGGTTATGACGACTAATGTCTTTAATTTCTTCCATCTCGGAAATTTGAGGAATTGTGCTGGTCGTGTCAATGTATGTACATAGGAAAATGGGGCTACTACTTAGTAACTTCCTTTCAGGTCTTAATGTCCGGCAGTTAGTATAAATAGAAAAGCAAAAGGGGTTGTTTGAGTGTCTACTACCTAGGTCATTTGGATAATTTGTTTTTGGCCTCCGCAATATTGTGTGTGCTGTCATGTGACATTGGAGCATGTAGTAAAATGCAACTAGTTTCGGTGGAGCTGAACATTGATTACTTTGATGTCTTATATTCTATTCCCCAGATTATTTGTTGCCCTTGCACTTACTGCCTCGCCTCTTTCTTTCTTTCTTTCTTTCTTTCATGTAAAGTTTTACCTTGTCAAGTTTAGGATGTTCCTCAAAGTCCGTATTCGCTGTGAACAATATTTCTACTTTGGAGTAGCACCCCATAGTTGCACGGTTGCTCATAGTGCCTTATCCTGATATATGGTGGCATCAGGGATATGCACCGTTAAAGCATACTTTTATTTCCCGAAATCTTGGTTACTATCCTTTACCTGTGTACTTCTTTCCAGCTGTACTTTAGACACCAATTGTAAGCGATTGTCATAATCTATTGTTCTTTAGTTTACATGTCTTGCCGTCCTCCCATTCCTTTATTGGATTCTAGTTTAACATAATCCTTGGGGTTTTGGGTGTGAGTTAAATCTTCTCGTATCATGGAAGCAAAGGGGTTGCCTTTCTTTGTTAATTAGTAAAATGGGTAAATATAGGTTTTAGTAATGGAAAAACATCTGAAAGGAAACTGGTTTTAACCTTTGGATTCATGTTCAGATTATTTGCTGCCTAGTCATTTGGAGAAGGTTAGTGGTTCGGCCAAGGTGATTCAAAAGGTCTAGCTAGTTCAGTGCTCGGGCTTAGTTGTTTGGACAATCTGCAGGTTCAAGGCTTCAAGCCAAGAAAGATAACACAGAGAGCCGCTCAAGCTTGGAGTATTACGTGCCAATGAGACTGGGGTTTAGACTTATAAGAATCAAAGAAGTAGCAGTCCCATATGGATCTGGGTCCAATTGCACATTCATTATATGCAGTACTTAACTATTGCTTGAGAATGATTTTCCATTAGACATTAGTTTAGTATCTATACTAACCTTATTTTGAAGTACTAATACTAAAGGAATGGAACATGCTTTGGAGTTTCCTTCATTTTGTGGTTCCAGATTGTTTCTCTTCGTAGTCATTCAGAATTA
This sequence comes from Papaver bracteatum, assembly GCA_023529315.1. Classification (NCBI taxonomy): domain Eukaryota; kingdom Viridiplantae; phylum Streptophyta; class Magnoliopsida; order Ranunculales; family Papaveraceae; genus Papaver; species Papaver bracteatum. The sequence continues at coordinate 2,379,477 of JAJJWX010003498.1, forward strand.
TTCAGGAAGAACTATCATTCCGAATTACTATTTCTGTGTTTATTCATTAATACCTTGCTGATTACTCCCTCTCCTTTTCGAACAAGAATAATACCATTAGGTTTTAAAGTCTTACCCTCCACGCCTTATGTTGTACACTGACAATCAAAGACAATGCTTAGAAATTCAATATATTTTTCTTCCTTTATTTTCTTGTCATGAGTTCTTAACACAAGTATGTTTTAAAATCTGCATGAATTACAGTAAACTTTTGAAATCTTTTTATCGTTGGTTAAGTTTTAGGTTAGATCATGCACCCTAGGATTCAACCATTTAATGATCCTTATTTGGTTTCTGGTTTGGAACCTCTCACTGCAGATATTCATTTACAGTAGTTATATGAGAAATATTTGACCTGTTATTATTGTCCTTCAATAGAGATTGTCGGTTATCTGTGCCTGTTGTTAGATTTCGTCTCATGCCCTGTATACAAGCTTATATGATCACCTTTTAAAGGTCACCACTTTTACTAAATATTGCTTATAAGTCCTTATTTTCATTCCTTGCTCTTAATGCCCTGATTCGATTTTCTTACTTTGAAAGAATAACAATCTATGTTTTCTTTCATACAGATTGCCGAAGTGGAAACCATGTCAGTTAGCCAAAGAAAAAGGATACAAGAGCTTGAACTGCAACTATGCAGAACAGAGAATGTGATAACAGATCTTAGGTCACAGTTGAGTGGAGTACAGGATGAATTGGAGAAGGTAAAAAACAATAAAGAGATTGCACCTTTGCACGAAGATGTGAGCAAACACAATACTTCTGATTCAGAACCCAAATCCACATCTACCTTTGACGCCAAAGATAGACCTCTAGTTCGAAGAAATGTACAGCCTAAAGCCTTTCGAGCAGAAAAATGTTATGCTGATAAGCCTGACTTAGACTCCCTCATTCTGACAAGCAAAGAGCCTGAGCAATACCGAAACGGGTGTACTCAGAGAATTCGTGCATTTGATAGGAACCTGGCAAATGGGAAATCACCTCTTCCTACAGAAACAAAGAATCAGTTTTCACGTAGAAAGAAAGAATCTTTTATCAGAGAGGAAGCCAGGGAAGTTGGTGTCACTAAATCTTCTTGCAAGGATGAAAATGCCGGGACAAAGAAAAGGAAACTGATTGGTTTGGATGAACTATTGCAGCAAGATATTGGCTGTGAAAATGGTCAATCTGTAGGGTTTGTTCACAAGTTCTGTGCTAGAAAAAGAAGATCTAGATTCAGGCCAGGCAGACCGAACTCATACACTGACCAGGTCATGCAACCAAGAGAATCATCTCTTTCTCGTTGCAAAACCAACCCCTGTGAGGAAAATCCAACAGTTAATCCTTCTGAAGATAGGTCAAGGATAGTTGAAGGCGATGCCCAGAAAGCCTCAGACTCACATTTGACTTCAACTTCATTATTAACTACTAAGGCTGATGTAAACGAAAGGGATGCAAAGACTGAACCATTAAGTGTTCAAACTTTTCCTCAGGGAGCCGAAGAGTCTATAGTTAAATCAGAATTCAGCAGACATGGTAACAAAGTCGCAGAATGTTCAGGGGTTTCAAGATGCAAGGTGAACCTCAACAGCATAGATGTTCCAAGGATGATTGATATCACTGAAGAAAAAGAGTTATGTGAAGCGACAGATCCATTGCCTGTTCCAGCTGGAAAGGATATGCCTCTCAAATATACATTTCAAAGGAAGCGTAAGAAGGGGCCCTTGATATGCCTGGATGAGAACAAAACTCTTGAAAAGGAAACTGTAACGGAGAGCTCAGGGGAGAGAGAAAATATTGCTCCTGAATCACAAAAATCTTGCTTGTTAGATGAGCCTCCCCGTGATAATCGGAGGTTGGCGCTGGTTGCTCGCCAGGTAAGTCAAACATTCCACCAGTGTATCCGCCTCTCAATATATGTTTTGTAGTATCTGGGATCCCTCTCATTCAATTTCGAAAATTTACTACTTTCTGTTACCCTCCCCCATATGTGTTTAGCAGTCAAAGCTTCCTGTAGTTCTCATACCCAAGTCCACTCCATTTGTCTATGTCACATAATGGGGCATATACAACTACTATTAGTTAGGCCTTTGGATCATAAAGGGGAAACGTAAAAGGGAATTGTCTTGGACATCCTTAAATATATACATAACCAAGTATTTATGTGCTTCATTTTTGGTTGAACTGGCTTATCTGTATTGCTTTGACACAGGTTGATTTTCTTTGTTCCCCCCTTTTGCAGCTCATTTCATTGTCCGAGAAGCGATGGAGATGAGAGACAAAAATTTCTTCCATTCATAATGGACAAGATTAGCCTCAAAGAGCATTTGTAAATTAGCCATACACTCTGCAAGGTTAAGTGTTGACAGATAATTTCTCTGAAGATTCTCACAAACTACTGGCTTCTTAAAGAAGGGCAGCGCGAGTTATAGAGCAATTGTAGGCTCATTCTTACGGATTAGTTACCTTTACAGTTCATGCTAATTGTTGTTGTAATATGTGCTATTGTCAAGCCAGTTTTTACAGAAACCTTATTCTTACAAATTAACAATCAAGTGGTTTGGCCTGTTAAAGGGATTTGTTTTTTCGAGTAATGTATTTGTGCGGTAGTTTAGACAATTCCAGAATCAGAAGCTGTCTTCGGAAGTCAAAAACAAAAAGATTTTGCTTCGTAAAAACTAACCTTTTCGCTTCTAAAAGTTATTCTAAAATATAATGTTTTCCTAAGCACAGGCCAATTTCCAAAATTCAGAAGCCAAAGAAAATTTGTTTCACAAAAAGTTTAGATGGGATTCATCCACCCAAAATAAACTCTTGCTAATTCAGGTCTGCTTCTAGAAGTCATTTTCCAATTTAACTTTTTACTTCTAGAAATGGAAAAGCTATCCAAAGATTCCAAACACCAAATATACCAATCCGTAAGAATGAGCTTCTGTTTGCGCCAGCTGAAAGCATGCACCATCATCTCCAAGATAGTATGGCCTAGCTTGTGTACTTGGCATCTTTTGTAGCTCTATATTGCCAAGTTGCAAATCGGGCTGAAAAACAAAAAGAGAACACGTGAATCATCAGAAAATACTACTTGGTGCTTCAAAATAAAAAAAAATAAGAATGCTACTACCGTTTTCTAAAAAAAAATCAATTTGTTCTATTTTTAGGCTAAAATGAAAAAAAAAAATTTAACCGAGGGAGTAATAATTTACAGTATTGGCGGTGCCGGGTTAAATCTCGATACTATTTAATCTCATGATTATTGGCCATTCCTAGCGTTCATGGGGGAGCCAACCCATGGCAAGGGTAGTCAGTTGCCTACCCTGCCGGGCTGGCTCCCAAGCCCATTTTTACAAGGGGAAATTAGGGGGAGACCCAAAAAAAATAATATTCTCGTTGTCAAACCCACAATTAATTTTTGATACCGTGACACCCATAATTATATGAAATTATTAGGGAATCAATACATAACTCTTTACGATACTATCTTTTTCAGTGCATAACTCGTTATAAAATTTTAATTTTTCAGTGGTATAATTGGAAGCGCAACTTGGACATAACATATCTAAAAATCGCGCCTTAGAATTTTACAAATTTTATATCGTTGGAAATCTTTTAAAAGAGCTACTAACGAGTACAAACAAGAATATCAAATTTTTGTTTTTCACGAAAAATCGGAGGTGATCCTCATTTTAGGGAATTTTTTAAAAACTTGATACATAACCATTATGCAAATCACCAAAAACGATGCATAACACATTCGTGATGCATAACGAATTATGCAACCATTTTCTCCATCGCATAACACATTATGCATTTGGATAACAAAATTATGCATCTATAACAAGTTATATTACCATTTTTTTGGTTGATTTTAGCATTACATATAAAAAATTGATGCATAATAAAAGATGCATCCATATTTACGGATGCATATCAAAGTTATGCAACAATTTTCTCTATGAATAAAAGATTATGCAACAAATTTCTCAATGCATAACGATTATGCAAAAATTTTCTCAATGCATAACGCATTATGCAGGTCATATTTTTGGATGCATAACAGGTTATGCTATTAATTTTATAGATGCATAACAGGTTATGCATCAATTTTCACGACTGCATAACATGTTATGCAGTTTATATAAGTTTACATAGAAATTATTGAACTTTAATTCCATGATAGACGTATACACATCACCACCAGATTCCATCTCTTCCTTCTAATCTCGGCATCAAACACAAGCCACACTGTCAAAATTTTGTTTTTTTACCTCCTCGAGCCTGCCATTGATTCGAACTTCCACTTGTAACAGAACCTAATGTAATTATTCCACTGCAGACTGTTTTCTAGTCTCCTATATTGAGCTTGCCCCATAATTGTTTTCTAGATAATTAGATTATTATGTGTTGTGTTCTTGGTTTCCAAGACTACAATTACTATAACTATGATTTTTGGTTGTCTGTTCGGACTTCAGTGCTCTTCTCTCCACTAATTTGTAAAGTGGTTATCCGATCCTCTCTCCACTAACTCTTTATATAGAATTTGTTTAAAGAAAGGCAGACAAGAAACCTTTCTCAAAGAAATGGTTAGTTCTCTCCACAAATTTTGTTTTGTCTAACATAAAATTTGGTGGATATTAAGTATTAACCACCTTCTACTAGCAAAAAAAGTAGTACTAGTATGTTAATTTCAATGGTCATCCTTCTTAATGTATCTTCCAAATAGAGAGTAGAGCAATTAGTTGAAGCCTACTTAAAAAAAAGTTTAATAAAATGTGTCCGGCTCCAACATTCTCCATTCCCAAAGACCACCATTTGCGCTTGACTGCAATCTCTGATTTCAGTTCATGTCACACCCCAAAGTGTAGCAAGATCTCAGCTTCATCACTAGCATTCAATCCAAACCTTCCCAGATAGCTCGTTAATCTCATTTGGCAGACTTACAACAAAATTGGAGTCCACCTTCTATGCCAACATCTCGATCATCTTCATCATGGCAAGATCAACTACCTTCATATTCTCCGTCCAATCCTCTCTGTCCACAACTTGAGAACTCGTTCAACACAATCTGCAAGTCTGATTTCTTTAGCTTATTCCCCTTCGTAATTTCTTGTTCAAAACTAGTGAAAGCCGAGGTCGTTCAGGCCTTTTGTCAAACAAATGGTATGCGTCTTGTAAATGGTTGTATCATGAAATCGCACAAATCAACTCCTTCCCTTCACTCAATCATACAATCAACACAAACCCATTATCATAATCATTCATAATCGAGAAGCACAATTAAAGTATGTGATTCATTTTCCTAAACCGAAGCACATCACTTCTCTTCCTGGATTTCTTGGTTTGTAATTGGAGTTCTCATACTAACCCATGGACCCATATTCTCTCGGCTTTTAAATCGAACTCCGTCCAAGACATTCCGTCATTCCCAACCAAGGCAACAATCGATGTTCTTCACTTGTGTTTTCTTTTGTTAACTCGTCCAACCAAACAACCATCAGTTCATCTCTTGTTTCGTCAATTCTATCAAACCAATTTCTATATTTGTTCTTCCCCCTGATTACAGCCGTGAAGAAGAAATTGTTGTCTGAACGAGTTGATACATAGACAAAATATGAACGAAAGAATAATTTTGGAAAATATGGGCGAGCGACTAATTTTTTCTGAAAAAATGGGTGCGCGCCTGTGTTTTTTTGAATGTGGGTTTCACAGTGGGAAAGATCCAAAGAATGGGTCTCCCTGTAGTTTTCACTTTTTACAAATTAGAGGCCTTTTCTCTCGATACGAAGCCCATTTATTGCCTTTTGTTTTGCCTCTAGGGGTGAGCAACGGACGGACGGTTGCGGATTAGGGGTCACCCGCAACCAAACCGTCAAAACTGCGGATTTGGAAAATTGAACCGTAACCGGCCCAATCACCGCGGATTTCAAATCCGCGGATCCGCGGATAATGCGGACCGGTTGCGGATTAACCGCGGTTTTAGTCCAAAAAAAAAATAAAAAAAAATACTTTCTTTACTAAACCAACTTTCATTTTCCTTCTTCTTTACTTCCACAACCACTTTCAGTTCACCACTTAATACCCTTGACGTCAAGTACTCAAGTACTGATCATCCATTTGGGGCATCAGGAAGAAGTAGACCATTTGGGCCACTTTCATTTGGTTGTTATCACCACTTAATAGCCTTATAGCCTTGACATCGACTCAACTCAAGTACCGATCATCCATTTGGCATAAAACAAACTTATATAAGCAATTTTTATCCTCGCTCATACCGGAAGAACAAGTCACTTTGCCGTTGTTATCACCACGAGCTGCTCCTACTGAAACTTAGAAGTCCGCCTTACAACAACCGGAAGACTCAACAAGGTGGGCCTAAATGCACAGAGAACATTTAGTCTTTGTTTGGGATAATTTCCACGCACATCGTGAACATTTTCCAGTGCCGGTCCTCGTATTTTGTTCTACTTTTAGAAATCCAAGATCGGGAATTCTCGATTTTGTGGGCTTACTCGCTATTTTATGAGCTTATCTTCCATGCGGACCAGGCCTGTAAAAATGACAAATACTAGGAGACCAAAGCCCAACGGTGCGGGTGAATCCGCGGTTTTCAATACCCAACCGCACCCAAACCGCTAAAATGTGCGGATTTGAGAATCCCACCCGTGTCCGGCCCATACGTCTTGCGGTTTGGGTCAAATCCGCAAATTTGCGGACGGTTGCGGGTGAAATCCGCGGTTCCGGTTTTTTTGCTCACCCCTATTTGCCTCCCCTTGGTTGATTTTCTGGCTCCGCCCCTTAACTAAATCAACTCATTTTCGTTCATTTGTTCTCTCAACCATTTTTTTTTAATTGGTTTCACATGTAATCAGAAAAACTTTGTAAGATTTGAAAATGCACCTTTTGGAGACACAAATGCACGAGAGTGTAGCTTGCCAGACTGTAAAAGCATCCTAGACGCCTTCATAGCTGCCATATTTAAGCGTAGAACTGTGGAGTATAAAGTTCATTTTTTTGAAAAGATTCGCACAAGGATTTTAACTAGCGACTATGAAGATGCTGAAAATTTCACATTGAATTCAACAGAAGGAATTAAGATGATCGATCCTATTCACCAGATCCAAGCTCACAAATACTATTCGAGTTCTCTGTTATATTAGCCGCACAGTAGAAGTATCAAATATGATAGTCTTGGTACAGCAGAACAGACTACCTGTTCCTAGTCCCACTCGTGGACCAGACTGTACAATCCTAGTCCTTTCATCCAGCCTTCACGATCATACTCATGGCATCCAAGTTGTAGTAAACTGAATCATAAGCGTCTTTCCACATAATTTCTAGTAGTTCACCTCCAATGTCTTCTGGATGAACATCATGCTTGTAATCTTTGAAGCCCCGGCCATAGATCAGTAATGTCATTTTCGCCCGTTTTGCCAGATAATACGCAGCTTTGTTCCACTTCCTTGCCTTCCTTGTAAAATTTAAGATATGTAGCTTGCCTTGGAGTGTCTCAAGGAGAGGTGCCACAGATTTAAAGGAAGCTTCAATCATACAAGGGAACATGCTCATCGTACAGCTCTGGCAAACATTATTGACCTCTATGCCACTGCAATTAAGTCCACGATGAAAACCAGAGGCAATGTGGTTGAGAACCCGAACAGCTACTCTGGAATTGCATACTACACGAGGATTAGAACAGCCATGTTTTAAAGCAAGTTTGAGACCAGCATCTAATCCCTTCAATACTTGATAAAGATAAGTTACTCCATCCCTTGAGAAAGAGACTGAGGCAGCTATTGGCTTTGCATACATATCGCGCACAATAACTCCGTATCCTCCAGAATTTGTATCTTCATCATAAAAACCATACACATTCACCCAAGCAGATTCTGCTGTCTCGTCTTCCTCTCGCCAATCCCGCTTCCAGTTTTGCTCAGAGGGCTTGCTTGACTTGAAAAGCGCTCCCCCTTCTGTAAAACAACCATAAAGACCAAGCTGACGATCATTGTTATGGTAATCCTCCTGCAAAACATCCTTGTTCTTGTTACATATCATCCAAATATAAAACCGGTAAAAATAGATGATGTATAGGTTTTCATGCGAGCACTATTAGTGAAACTGAAAAAATAATGCATGGTGAGTATGAAAATTTAGTACTCCCACCACATACATCCACATCTTCATCTTCTTCAGAGTCTTCATCAGAGTACTCTTCCTCCGAGTTATAATAGCTGATAGAGGAGGCATATTCATCATCTGACGGAATCTGAAGAGGAACCTGAAAAATCTCCTGCTCACTAGTTATATCCCTGCTGTTTCCTCCAGAGGTTGCTTCTTCATCAGGAATAGTAGTCATATCCTTGTTTCCTCCAAAGGCATATTCAGCATCCGAAAAATAATCAGGAGGAATAGCCTGAAAGGAATCCTCCTTTATAGTCATATTTATGCTATTTCCTCCAAAGATATCTACTTCATCAGGATAGATAAAAACTGTAAACCAAAGATGAAAACATCAGTAATACATGACCAGTGGTTCTCTATAAGCAAGACAATCCATTTTTTTTTCCGGAGATGGGAAAAAATCAAACAGGAGGGAAGATGAGACCATCAAGAAGGCATAGACAGCAGAAGTACAGTTCTTGACAGACAGATAAACAAAGGATATCCACGCCTAAATGTGTAGTAGTATTAGATTAACAAAACATGAGCGGAACTGAGTCAGACTCCAACTATATGGACACATATGCATCCATATCGAGTTTAGACCCCAACATACCTAAATTTGTTGAGAGTTATGCATCCATCACATGTTAATAGATGTTTTTGGACCGTAAGTATGGGTATGTGATGTTATTGTCTTACTGTAAACATAATTTTTTTCTGTGTTTTTTTTTTTTTTGTTTGTTAACAGGGAATTCCGAGGAGATTTTCCATGGATTTCATGTCAAAAAATAACATTTTGATGACCTTGTTGAATGAGGAAGGCCGCGAGTATAATAAGATATGTTACCTTGCTAAACAGTCTGCATTGAGTGGTGGCCGGGCAGGGCTTGCCAAGGCTCACAATTTACAAGAGGGGGACGCACTGGTTTTCCAATTGGTAAACCTTGATAAGTTCAACTACATTGCAAGAAAAGATATGTCTCAAGGTATCCTTTTCAGACGTGTTCTTGTGATAATTTTGCAGTTTGTGATGAATTCTTGTAGTTTGCTATATATATATGAATGTAAATTAGGCAATGCTGGTGAGAATTTGAAGAGGAGGAAAAATGTGTGCGCGTATCTTCGGCTGTTATTGAAGACAACAGTATTGAAAATCTCTCATTAAAATTTGAAGATAATTACAATTTTGAGAGTTTCACAACAATTCTTAACAATCTGGTTGGAGTGCAGCGGAGCTTGTGATACTTATCCTTAACATCTTCGGGCCATTCGTAGCGTTAAGAATTGCCAAAACATATTAAGGATAAATATTACAAGCTCTGCTGCACCCCAACCATATTGTAATGAATTGCTGGTTGGGGTGCAGCGGAGCTTGTAATACTTATCATTAACATCTTCAAGCCATTTGTAACGTTAAGAATTGCCCGAAGATGTTAAGGATAAATATTACAAGCTCTGCTCCACCCCAACCATATTGTAAAGAATTGCTGGTTGGGGTGCAGCGGAGCTTGTAATACTTATCCTCAACATCTTCGAGCCATTCGTAGCGTTAAGAATTACCCGAAGATGTTAAAAGATAAATATTACAAGCTCTGCTGCACCCCAACCAAACCGTAAAGAATTGCTGTGAAACTTTTAAAATTATAGTTATTAATAAATTTTAATGGGAGATTTCAATATTGTGGTCTACAATAATAGCTGAAGGTACGCGCACATATTTTTCCTCCTGCTTCAAATTCTCACCAGCATTGCCTAATTTACAAACATATATACAACAGAACTAGGTGTAAGTAACTACAAGAATTCAGCACAAACTACAAAATTATCACAAGAACATGCTTGAGAAGGATACTTTGAGAGTTGAGACCTCTCTTTCCTTGGACCTTGAACTTATCAAGGTTTACCAATTGGAAAACCAATGTGTCCCTCTCTTGTAAATTGTGAGCCTTGGAAAATCCTGCCCAGCCACCACTCAATGCAGAGTGTTTAACAAGGTAATATATCTTATTATACTCGCGGCTATCCTCATTCAACAAGGTCATCAAAATGTTACTTTTTGACATGAAATCCGTGGAATATCTACTCAGAATTCCTTGTTAACAAAAAAAAAATCAACATAGAAAAAGAATTACTATTTACAGTAAGACAATAACATCGCATACCCATACTTACCATTCAAAAACATATACTAACATGTGATGGATGCATAACTCTCACCAAACTTGGTATGTTGGGGTCTAAACTTGTATATGACTGGCTGAAAAACAACTTAATAGGTTATGATACATGAAGATAGCAGCCATAAGCCAGCAGGTACAAATACCACAATATGACTGACATGAGTTCTCAGAACCAAATAATTCTAAGCCAACAGGCAAAAATGATTCTTAGCCAACATGTAAAAAAACCACAATATCGATGATATGGGTTCGGAAATAGTCAGCACCAAACAACTCTCTATCGATCGAAAAAATATAATACTACAATATTAACTAATCATACCTTGCTATCAATCCAAACCAAAGCAGCAGCTGCAGCTGCAGCAAAACCAAATTTGATCTCCTCCGGTACAATTAAGTGCAAAGGAAGAAAAAAGAAGCCACTGACTTCTCGTGTTTCAGCGTGATATTTATAGTAATTCCAGGATCATAAGCCCGGTCCAATACACTATATTCCAACCCGCTCAAGAATTTAGCTACGTAGCCCTGTTCTCTCATCAATGTAGTCTAATCCTTTAAAACTGCACCAGCACCAATATGAAGTTTATCTCCGGCTACAAATAAGTTTAGCTTAGCAATTTAGCATTCACTTCAATCCAGCTACATCTAGGAAACTTTCTCAATTCATTTCTTTCATCAAATTTCGAACTCTGTTGGATGCATCCCAGTTCTTAGATGTTGCATATATATATAAGTGTTACTCAAACATGAATCAATGTAAATGGATTCGGATAGGAACTTACCTGCGGAAGATCCGAAAACCCCAGGATCGATTGATTGCTGTTACGAGCCTTTTCTTTGAGAATGATTCTTCGTTCTTCCAGTAGCAGTGAGGCCTTGAATATACTAGAATATACAGCTAGTTCACACCCTAGTCTCCTAGAGAAGTAATGGAAGTGATAGTTTCTATAAACCCTAAGTTTTGCGACAGTTCGCTTAACCAAGATAAGAGTGGAAGAAGTGCTCCGAGTACTTCTCAGTCAAACCTTATGAGAGAAACTGATTCTATCACGTCACGTTCTATTCCGTTCCAATATATGCGGGCATATAGGTGGATTTGGTCATGGGTCAGGGTACATAACTTGACAGGCCAAATACTAACAATAAGAAAGAAGCACATAGGATGAAGGATTATCAGGTTCCAACAAAACAAGTTTTTCAGCTGCCTTCTGACCCGTATTAAATCCCCCTGTAATTTACAAGCTCCGAGTAAAACCCCAGCTCCAAGTTCAAATGGCAATTTGCCAATTCCTCAATCAACTCTTCAGCTTCTTTGAGATGTCCATGGCGCCCAAGTAATTGTGCAGGAAAAATGATCACCTCTAGCCTCTAGGTTTGATCCCAAAATTACTTACCATAAGATTGAAATATTCAGGACCTTCTAATGCCATTCCTCCATGACAGCATGCTGTGAGGACTCCAAGGATGTGATATCATCAGGTTGACATTTGCATGCTTCATTTGACCGAAGATCTTCAGTGCTTTCCCTGCATAGCCATTTTTCACAAATCCAACAATCATCGAGTTCCACGAAACTGCATCTTCTTTATTTAGCATACATATCCACAAGAACACCGCATGTGGATTCATCCAAATCTAACCTGGTACGAAAAGCAAGACAATGAAGACTTTCCCATCCTGTAGGGCTGCTAAGCCTGAACAAGCACGGAGGACACTGGTAAAAGTAGATTGATCTGGTAGAACATCATCATTACAAATTTCTCTACAAAGAGCCTCCACGCTATTGCAGTTCTGAGCATGTCTTGAAATCATACAAGTCCATAAAACTCTACTTCTCTGTTCCGGGAACCCCAAAAAGTTGCATCTTCACTACTTGAAGATCGCAAGTACGTACCCAAGATTGAGACACCCGAAAACTCATCATCAATTAAAACACCAGATTTTGAAAGTATCACGGTGAACCTGCCTTCCCAGATCCAACCTTGATGATGCACTACGTGCAGTTAATGCTGGCGAATGTGTCAGCTTTTCTGTTCTGAATGTATCCTGCAATTAGCGCATTTCTAGAGACAAAAGGTAAGTTAACTCGAACTTAACCCGCAGTCCTTTATGTCCAAGATACAGTATCAGGTTTACCAACTCTATCAAATACTTTTTGAGCATCAGCTAAGCAGTCACATTTAGCATAATCAAAGAACCCCCACAGAAGGAATTTAACTCATATCTGATCGAATCGCAGTGAAAAACCTTACCTAAACCCACATTACTCAAACAGAAACAACCAAAGCAAATGTGAACTGCATCAATCTAAACACCGTGACAACCTCTTCTGGATATTCCGGTGTTGAATGCATACACATGATTGAAATCCAAGCAACGGAATCTCTTGTATCAAGAAGGTTGAAGGCCTCCGTTGCGAAATCAATCTCCCCACATTTACCGTACAGATTCAGCAATTATATTTCCAAGTTTTCCTTGTAATCCAAACCCAAGACTCAGGGTCTTGGCATGAATAACTTTGCACTTTTTTGTAGATTGAGATTTTAGATGAGGCATTCTGTCGCACATGACGGGATTGAATACGTTTGCAATCTTGTACACACGTATATAATAGATTGGTGTATGTATAATTTTGGTTTGGAACCACCTGAAAATTTCGCTTCACCCCATCTGCACCAAATCCAGTTTCAAAAGTTTTAATAATGGACAGAGCATCATCATCAGGGTTACCTTCATTATCACCAGTCACCACCACCACTACCACTCCCAACCTCATAAATACTACTCCCTCCGTTCCAATTTACTTGACGTTTTAGGGTTTTTTTGTGTTCCAAATTAGATGATAGTTTTAGTATTTTCCTCCAATTCTCACTAATTTACCCCTGCTTTGGAATCACACCAGAGAATTAATACTCATCGTAATCAACACAAAATAATTACTCTAATTTTTTAAATATACCCCATGTAGGATATATACTCAATCTTGAAATACTTGGTAATACATTCCAAGTAAATTGTTATGGGATTGATAACTTTTCTAGAATCTATAAACACAAAATTAGGCCATTTAAATCTTTAAGTAGGAATTAATATGGGTATTATTGGAAAGATTTTACTCTCTAATATTTTTTAATATCCGTGAAAAACTCTACAACGTAAGTAAATCGGAACGGATTGAGTATTTATAAAATTGGAATGCTTGTATTGAAAACCATCAGAACTTACAGAAAAGGAATTAAAATTAACTTGATCTCTGATTTGAATTAAAATTAAAATCACCATCATCGGGATTTGGGACGTTGAAAAGAGGAAAATGAACCAGCTTTTATAAGTTTCCATTATCCCTTGCCCTTGGTTACGGCAGTGGAGGAGGGATTTCGGGACCCGCAATAACTCTTTATTCTCACATGTAAATCGGGCCATCCCCTCTGAAAGAAAAGATCCTCTCGGGCCGGCACGTGTAAATCGGCTCGGTGGTGAGATCCGACTTTTCGGAACTACGATATTTATAGTGCCACATCTGCGTCACTCATTGTATATTCCAACAAGTTTGGAAGTCCATGATTTGACTAGTCGGAGGGCTATATCACCCCAAGTGATTAAAAAACCCGATCATCACATGAGAAACTGTACGCTAGGTCAACTTTCAAGTATATGGTTAGGTTTTGGTCTTACCGCCACCCTCCTATTGCTTAGATGTTGCATGCCTAACTTTACTTGGAGATACCTTGCAATAATTTTTTTTTTTTTTTTGGATGATCACCAATTTTAGCTAAACCAATCATATTTCAATATTATTCAAATTAAAGGTTTCAACATTTTTAACTAGAAAATCATTTTTTTTCCCAGTTGATAATCTTCTGTTTGGAGCTCTCAACCTCTCTCTCATGGCTTCCTCTTTCAACTCTAAACACGGTGAATCCATTAAGAACCTGGTTAACCAAATGAATTTATCTTTCAATATCCTTGAGGATTTATTTCCAAAGTTTTTTATAACTCTAATAATATCCTTCCTAAAAAGGATATCAGCTGGAAATGGTGCTTCGTTGGTAGACTTTGCAGCAAAATCTCTCATGATACCAGAAGCATATCCCATTTCATCAACAACAACATGGGAACTTAGAAGAGATGCTAAGGTTGATCGTTTGAAGAAAATAAGAAATTTCTACTCAATAAGACTGGGAAGTATGGAAGAATACAAAATCCTCAGGCAAGGTGCAACTAGAGGAATCTTTGGGAAGCTAATGGTTCTAACTGAAGTACCACCACGTGTTCATTGACGAACCAAACTTCTACTCAGTTAAAATTTAGTTGCTCATCAAAAGAATCCCCAAACACATTAGTCGAGACATCAAGAATCTTCTCCGTTTTGCTGGGGTTTATCAAGATGCTAAGAAACCATATGGTATAAATAATGATGAGAAGAACATGGAAGTTTTGTTGGATGTTGATGTTACCAGCCAGAGCCTTTATGTACGTCATTGATGTTTATGAATCACCAACTATCTCTCGCCGGGTGGTGTTATCATATGCTCTTAATGGTCTTTAATTTTGCAAAGTATGTAGAACCCTAGATCATCCTAGCCCTATTTGTGAAGAAATAATGAATCCTTGTGATATTAGTAAAACACCTTCTATCCCTTCTAGTACTTCTACAACACCTCCAAATATGAATATTCTTGCCAAAGCTAAGAGGAGACCTTACTATGACGAGGATGCTACAACAGAGTTCGCCTTTATACTTTAAATGCTCAAACAAAAATCATGTTAGACAATAACATACCAAAATTAGATGGTCTAGATGATCTTGTCATTTTCAAGGCTAGTTTACAAGAAGCTGCTGAGGGAAATACTCAATCTTAAAACCCTGAAGTTATTGCTTGTCATAAGAGGCATATAAAGATCATTTATGGTGGGAAGAACAAGAAAATTACCCTTAAAAAAGAAAGGTATTAACATTAAAAGAGTTGCTGGACAAAAAGGTTTAGATGGAGGAATTACAAATGATGAAATGTCTTTCCAATAATTAATCTGACAGTTCCAAATACTTACCCTAGAATCCCTCCTCTCTCTGACATCCATGCTAGAATATCCTTAGCCTAGGATTCTCAAAAAAATGAAGCTCGGGAAAGAAAAATGTTGGAATTCATAAGATGCCATTGTGAATCTTCAAGGGCTAAAACTACAAATGAAACCAAGAGAAAGAGCCAATCCAAAAAAAGTCTCTCCACTCCAAAAAAAAATAATCAAGAAATCCATCTTATCCAAAGATGATAGCTGCATCATAGAGATAGGTGTGGATTCAGGTGTTGTACGAACATGAATACTAGCAAAATCTCGGGACGGTATGATTTTCCTATACCTGAGGTATTTTCCGAACTCTATATTTTAATTTGTTGATCACTCTGTGCATATTAATGGAACTACTTTTTGTCATTCACATCTCCTTTAGATATTACCATCTTAGAGAAATATTTATAAATTTGCTAAGTTGTGGCATACTAATTTTTACATGTCCTGGGGCATCTTATTTTTTGCAGTTTTGTACCGGTATGGCATGGAACTTCCAAGGTTGTGAAAACGCGAAGCACGAAGTGACTTATTTTTCATTTTGATGAATCAAATCGTATATTGAAACATGAAGCGGAATTTCATGGTCATTTCTTTAAATACCTTGGAAATTAAATAATAAAATATATGTGTTGTAAAATAATATACAACTCCCGCAAAACTAGTATAAAAGAACGTGCAATTGGGGGATATAGGAAAAAGACAAAAACGAGATTTAAATAGTAAATCAAGGTCCCCCTATCCGGATAGTTTATATAATTCCTAATCAACCCCTTATTAATCATGTTTAGTGGTTAAATATAATTAGTTAAGTTGATAGATTAATATGATAATCATTAGAATAAATCATTATCATTGAATTTGTTGATGCAACAACATCTAATCAAGATATTTATGATCATGAAGGTTTAGGTGAAGAACCAACCTAGGAAAGTAAACAAACTGGACATATAAGTGCTCCAATTACTCATATATACAGGTATTAATGTGTTGAAATTTGATTTTTTTCCCCATTGAATTCGCCATTGTTACGCCTGAAAAACTCAGTGACGACATGGTAAAAGTATGAATACCACGCCGACAGGGACCAAATCGGCATGGTATTCATAATTTTACCATGCCGATACACAATATCCCTCAATTTTGAAATTATAAGTACACTGCCGTCACAGAAAGTTCATTATCGAGCATGCCGGTAGTAGTGCCGGCATGGTCGATTCCCAAGTGTACCGTACCGGTTTGAGGACAAAAACATAAATAAAATTTGTCTGAAATAGCAAGTATCGGCATGGTATTCATCCTAAAAACCATGTCGGCACTAGTATCGGCATGGTATTCATCCTAAAAACCATGTCGGCACTAGTAGCGGCATGGTAATCATTCTAAAACCATTTCGACATTAGTATTGTCATGGTCGATTCCCAAGTGTACCATGCCGGTTTGAGGACAAAAACATATAAAAAAACTGTCTGAAATAGCAAGTATCGGCATGGTATTCATCCTAAAAACCATGTCGGCACTAGTATCGGCATGGTATTCATCCCAAAAACCATATCGACATGGTATTCATCCTAAAAACCATGTCGGTTCTAGATATCGGCATGGTATTCATGAATACAATGCCGGTATTAACTGAAACTTAAAATTTACGGTTACAATTTTTTATTCTAACATAAACGAATTCTTTTAAAACAAAGTGATGGTTAGGTTTCTTTCAAGGAGGTATATTTATATAATTAATTAATCGGCAAATAATTTTTTGATATAACGATGAAATCGATGATGGAGAAAACGAAAATCAAAGAAAAGATACGGTTGAGAAGGAGAAGAGAAGAGAAGAAGAGAAGAGAAAAAGTTAAAATACTAAAGGGTATTTTAGTATTTCCTTATCCAAAAATCACCCCTTAGCAGGAACTATTGAATGGGGATATTAATTCATATCCCCCAATTAGTTTATATATCCCCCAATTGCGCGTTCATATAAAAATCCAGTATGCATGGATTTAATAACAAAAAAAAACTAGCTTATCTCATTGGTTTAACACTGAACCTATGAGTTATAGCTATCAGAATCGAACCTTCCCTCACTTATTATATTTTTCAGGTATTCGACGGAGACAAAAGACTGAAAAAGTTCAGTGCCACATTAACAGAAAAAATTCAGTTGCTTTAATAGGTCAACCTTGTAGAAAAGGGTCAAAAATCCCATCTTAAAAAAGAAATCTTATATGAGTCTTCACAAATTCGATTCATCCAAAATGATAATGGTGAATGTATATCTGGTCTTAAGGAGGTCTCTCGATGCTTTTACTAATTACTTTGAGAAAATAGCAACTGTTGATACTAAAAAGAAAATCCAAGTACACTACCAACTTTTTCATTCAGAAACCTATAAGACAAAACCTAATATAAGATCCTTATACTAAATCATATATATGTTTTTTCTAATTACGTATTACTTGTGACATTCATATTATAAAGATAAAAAATATAATGCGGAAATGGAAATAACACAAAGTACAAAAAAAATGTTAACAAGGAAACTACTGTTAGAGCATTGCTCGGTCGAACTCGCAAGTGTTGTTATCTCAAGATTGTTTGTCAAGTTTAGGTGATCAAAACTATGAGTCTTGATTTCTAGTCTACTTATTATAGCTATGTCTCGGATTAGGATAAAATGTGTAGTTGAGATTTAGACTTCACGGCGTTCATCGATTGAAGACGAATATCTACTGAGGAGAGCTTGGAGGAACTTCATCAACAAAAGGTATGTGGAGACTAAAACTTATCTATCACTCAGAAGTTTATTATACTCTATCTCCTATCGAGACTAAGTCGTATAGATATATATACTTTTACATTATACACATTTGATATTTTGAGCTGAGTTTAACTCGCTTATATCTTTCTCAAAATATGTGTTGGAAGCTTTTTTCTTTAGCCATGTTCATCATTATTCTTGACGAGTTTAGTTGGAAATAATTTATTTGTTGGAAACAAAATAATAAGTCAAAAGATGATCATGTGAAAATTTTCTTGAAACATCTTACATTATTTGTGTGAGACAGTCATTTAATATCGACTTGAAATATTTCGTATTGATCATTCGATCACTTGAAAATTACTTATAAGCTAATAGTGTGTGTGAGACAGTTATTGTCGTCTTCTAAGGATGTTTCAATGATTGAAATGGGAGTTTAGAACAATTAACCATTGTCTATATATAACACAGTATGCATACCAGTATGTAAATTTTTGTGCTATGATTCAGGATCGGAAACCAAGTTTGCATACTATCAGCGAGCGGTTTTAAATTTTAAAGTCCGAGAACCAAGTTTGCATACCAGTATGCGAATGGTTCTACCTGAGTTTGCTCCGGAACGACAGTATGCATACCGGTTTGCGAACTGTCGGACAAGAACAAAGTCCGGAACTTAAGTTTGCGTACCCGTTTGAAAATTGAGTTGGTTTAAGTTCTAAAATCGGTTTAGTATGATTTCATTCTCATGAACAAATACATTAATAAATTAAGGAATGCAATCTTTGCAAACCGTGGCATAATGTTCATGAATTGATTCATGAATATCAAATCCGATTTTATTTCAATTGTGTCTTATATACTTCTATGAGAATATAAACAATTGAACAACTCTATGAGTAACACAATTAGATTCATTTGATCTAGAAGTGTTAGATGAATGTGGTTAATACAAAAGTGTTTATATGGCTAACTTCGGTTAACTGTTATTGAGCGAACTCAATATACATGTTTAGGTACGGTTACTCATATCTAAATGAAGGTATATTTCATTTTTGTGTAACAAGCTAAGACCATCTAACGGTGGAGAGATGTTGCTTTGGTTTTAAGCAAATTTAGCTTGAATCTTAAATCGGTTTTCCATCTAACGATTTGAACTATATAAGGGAGAACTATAACGATTTGAAGACTATATAACGGTGGAGAGATATTTATTGCTTTGTTTCTAAGCTATCAAACTCTGATTTGAAGACTATATAAGGGAGAACTCTAGCAAATGGAAAACCTAATCCCCACACCTTCTATGTGATACTAGTTGCGTACTAACCTAGGTTTTTACTAAAACCATTATAGGTTAACGTCTTAAAGACTTCATTGGGATACTGAAGCCAAACCCAACTATTTTCTCTGTAGTTGCATGTTCTGATCTTACTTGTTCTATCGTATTGAGTACTATCTTCTCTAAGATTGGCTCAAGATTTATCTCTGATAGGTAAGATATAAAAAGTAATCACAAATCTCTTCGTCACATTCTTTGTGATTCCATAATAACTTGTTCTTATACCATATAGTTAAATTATTGTGAGGTGATTGATATTTGTAGGTTGGTCTTCGGGAATATAAGACCGAATTATCAATTGGTTCTTGTTCACATTGATTTATCGAAAGACAAAACAAAAACTTCATAGGAACTTCTGTGGGAGACAGATTTATCTATCAGAATAGACTTTTTTGTGGGAGACGGATTTGTTTATAAGTCTTCGACTTTGGGTCGTAGCAACTCTTAGTTGTAGGTAAGGTAAGCTAAGGAAATCAAGTGCGTAGAGTCATGCTAGGATTCAGAGGCGTAAGAAACGCAATTGTACCTTAATCAGTGTGAGACTTGGTTAGGGCTCAACTACATTCCAGTCCGAAGTTAACTTGTAGTATGATAGTGTTTGTAACGGCTTAATACAGTATGGTATTCAAATATGGACTAGGTCCCGGGGTTTTTCTTCATTTGTGGTTTCTCGTTAACAAAATTTTTGGTGTCTGTGTTATTTCTTTTCTGCATTATATTTGTTTATATAATTGAAATATCACAAGTTGTGCGTAGTTCAATCAATTAGTAAATCCGACCTTTGGTTGTTGATTGGAATTGATTGACACTTGAACATTAGAATTTGGTACCGTTCAAGTTATTTCTCATAATAATCAGGCTCATGGATTCCTATTTGTTTGATTTGCTGATTACATTGAGAAACAGAGATATAACTCTTGGATATATTTCCTTGATTGAGTCTGACTGTCTATTTGATTCTCTTGGAATTATATTGGAGGTAGTCCATACAGATTGTCGAACGAAATATTAGGTGTGGTTGTTAGACCCCCTTTTTTTCAATTGGTATGAGAGCAGGCAGACACATTTAAGATCTCATAAGTCTGTGTTTAAAGCAATCTAACTCTATGGACAGAAGAGCTATATCTGTAAACATACTTCCAGTATTCAATGGCTCGAATTACTTATGGTAGAAAAAATTTATGCGTGCCTTTCTTCAATCACGTGATTTTCAATCATGGGTTCGTTTTGTTAATGGCTATGATCCTCCAATGATTACAGTATATGGTGTAACTGTTGCAAAGGATATTGGTAGGTATAAGAATGGCGAGATTCTAGCTGCAAAGAAAAATTCTGACGACTTAAATGCTATCATACATGCCATTTCCGCAGATATTCAGCACCATGTGACTACATGCACTCGGTCTAAAAATGCTTGGGATATCTTAGATACCATATTTGAAGTAGATACCTCTGAAAAAGAAGCTATGCTTCAAAACCTAAATTCTGATTGGGAAAACCTTCGTATGGATGATGAAGATTCATTTGATGAGTTTAATCACAAAGTGTCTGAAATTGTTAATGCCCCTTTTGTATTAGGTAAGACTAATCCTGAAAAGGACATTGTGATAAAAATTCTCAGATAGTTACCAGCCAGATATGATTCTAAGAAACATGCCATTGTTGAAGGAAATAACCTTGAAACTCTTTCCAGAAATACTCTTGTTGTAAAACTAAAGAATTTTTTTATCTTGAACTGAGTAAAAGAGAAAAACTTCACATGTCTTGAAATCCTGTTGCTACATCTGATATAAAGTCTCTATGTTTTGAATTGATTGATACAAAGGATGAGAATTTTTTTTAATTCAACTCTTTCATTGTTTGTACAACAGTTGAAGAAAAATCTTAGACAGAGGAAAAGAAAGTCTCAAAAAAATTCGCCTTCAATCAATAAGAAGGATGGAAAAGTTCACAAAGACTATGATAATGGAACTTGTTCCAAGTTCTATAAAAGTATTCATAATATCTCTGGTTATCCTGATAAGGAGGTTAGTGAGTTAACCAAAGCATGGATGGCGACTATTGACTACTTTCCTGAGGAAAAAGTCTGTGAAAGTTCTCTCACCTACTTTGTCGATAATTGGCCGGTTGTCAGCCGACACAAAAATAAATTACACTTTCTCAATACTCAAAATATAAATATAGCAAGGGCAAGAAAGGATCATTCCCACAGAAAGGACTAGGTTGTCAAGTTGTTTTCGATTTCCTATAAAAGAACCGGGGGGATTTTATGATTTTATGAAACTAAAAATAAAATAAAAACAAATAAAGAAATAAACAAATAGAAGAGATATTGGTTAAGGATTCATTTTCATTCACAAACATGCTTTCAAAACAATAATTAGAATTGATATTTAATCTTAACTTTTATCAAAAGCCCTAGGATACCTTGATCGCAAGAATATCCCGCTAATTTCCTCTTATCATCAACAAACACATTAAAAGATGCGAGTATGAGTTCTATCTAAGAGAACAACCTAATGCATTAAGTTCTATGAAATCATGCCAATCAACGCAATCGAACGTGTAAAAGCACTAATCAAGTTTAATTCCCTAGATGCATTAAGTTCTATGAAATCAGGCCAATCAACGCAATCGAACGTGTAAAAGCACTAATACGATTTAACAAAGGTTATGGTCCACATATGATCATAAGAATATATCACTACAAACTATAATCATATTTATGCTACTTGCAATCATGAATTATCACTTTTGCGTATAATAACCCTAATCTAGCAAAAGATATGCATGTGAGTTCTACCAACTTGCAACTTGACAAAACTAACATTCAATCATGCAATAATATTAATGGTGAATCATAAACGATAATATGAAACAAAACTAATTTATTGAACAAGAAACATGTTATGTGAAATCAAATTAATCCATCACCAATAATAAGATTAGCTCATGCTCATCGAGTTCATAACAAGAATAAAGACAAAACCTATCATGTTTATAAACCCTACGCAGAAGTAAAGGAAGAAGATAAAGATAAGATATGTGAGAATTCTTCCTTTTCTATCTTCTGTAAACCTAATTTTGGTCACACACCCATGTGCCAAACAGCCCATGAGTGAAGCCCATGTCCAACTCCTCCTGAGTCAGGTACCTGGATCGGTGAGTCAACTCGCTGAAATCTACTTTGAGTCTTCCCATGTATCTACATTGCATCCAAATCCTCCATCCATTGAACCACAACTGCAACTCCACTGCAAAATTCAAACTTCAATCAACGGTAGCAACAAACTCGAGCTATTCTTCTCAGTTGTTCACATCACCGTTATTCATAACAGGACCAGGACCATTTCAACTTACTTCCATGTAAACCTCATTGTTGAATTACTCTTCCTTCTTTGCACCACTAGCCATTACACAACCAACAATCCAAAATCCTCACTCATGTCTCTTAATTCATTGTAAACACGCACCAAGCTGCGGCTGCAATCATCATGCCGATTCTCAAATCCATCTGACTTCAAACCAAATCCACCAGACCACCAGACTCGTCTCCACTCACAGAACCCACTGCGACTGCAGCTGCAACTCTTCATCTCAAACTACTGCTCCAACTCAAACTACAAAAACTAAGAACTATTGCAATCAACACCTGAAGTTTCAACCACCACCTGCAATGCCTAGCCAAAATAGCTACCTCCAACCATTCATTGCAATGTAGCACCAGCCAACCCAATTCAACACAGCAAACCTGCACAACCCATTGCAGCCTCACCATTTCCGCCTGCACCATCACAAGCTCTTTGTACTAGTACCTGTTCAATGCATTCAGTCACAACAAATTCCTTCAAGTCCATCTCCACTCGTCCAGCTGAAAACTTGAGCCGCTTCTGTCTCATCACCAACGCCAACTGTAACTTCTTCAATTCCACTTCTATCTAACCATCTCTCCATTCTTGCAACTTAAGCCACTCCTCGACTTCCCATCTGACCATCACTGCACATACACAAAACTGCAGTACCCATTAATGATTTCAGTTCAACAGCTCCTCCTGGAACACGGCATCATTTGCCCATTCCCTACAATAAATCGCATACAAGGAAAACCCATATCTCCGCGGTAACGACAAACAACAACCATTGCACGACAACAAGATTTATTCTTCCTTGTCTCGATCTCGACCAGACCCATTAATTCTTGTGTCCCTGCATCTCCCATCTGACCAGGTTAATTCATTCACTAGCATAACCTTTTCATTGTTGGCTGTAAACATATCCAAATGCAATCTGTAGCTTCACAACTCCAAAATACCCATTATTGCAGCTCAACAACAACTTAATCTGCTCAGGTAACCTGCAGTTCATTAATACACATCACCCATTGCATTTCAAACTCAGGCCGCTTCTGCGAAACAACACTAGCACCTGCTATACTGCATCTCAGACCAACCATTCTACCTCTAGATTCTCCGTAACAACCTCACAATCATCACCAGACTCCATTAACAACCTTAACTCGTTGCCATCATCCCAAACCACCGCAGCTTCACAATATTACCAGTAGCACTATTGTTTCCGAGACGAGTACAACCTACTGCTCCATTATCAACACTACAGCCCCATCCTCTTCGTTACTCAACCACCACAAAGTTTTAACATCCACTCTATCTCGTTTTTCATATCAATCACAATACTGCCAACGACATCCCTCAACACTGATAAGCTTCATTACCATCTGGTGGAGACCCTAGCTTTTCATTCTTCTCAGGTACAAGCAACATCAGTAGCCAAACTAATCTGAACATGATATTGTTAGGAACAGGTGGTTCAGGCCTTAAAGAAAACACATCGTGTGCATTTTGCTATTGCTTCAGAGGCAAACTCCCCCTTGATTTTTATGACCATTCAATCTCCTTCCATGCGACAGTAATTCATACACATCAAACCTATTCTTCTATATTCAGTTAAGGACTCAAATCTCCTCTGTAATCTACTCCGTTATTTCAAAATCAATCAATGGCATTGAATCGTATTCAGCTGCTACATTATCGGCAGATCAGGTCCTAAAACAAAATCACCAATCTCGCAAGACCTCCATATCCCTTGTCTTGAATTCGAACTCTCTCTCTCTGAACCCTTGATACTCAGCCATCGAGCCTAGCCTTGCCGGCAGTTGGAACTGGTGCAGAGCTCGTAAAGCTGAAATGAGCTGGGACTTGACTGAACTAGGGATAAATATCGACCTAGATTTAGTCTTTAAGTTATAGAAGTTGGTGACATCCCTGAGCAAATATGATACGGTGCTCCAGCAATCCCCTATTTTTGACCTTAAAAGCCTTGATGCTCCGACTCCTTCGATTCCAAATTCGCCAAATAATGAATTAAGCTCCTATTCGCCTTCTTTTACGTCACATGACTCCAAAAAAAAATGCAAAATGAAGCGTAATATACATAATTTACAAGATAAACAACTAAGAAAAGTATAAGAAATCGATATTCAAATGATGTATTTTAGGAACTTATCAAATTCCCCCACACTTAATCTTTGCTAGTCCTCGAGCAAACAAAACAAAGCCAAAAATACAACAACTCCATGTCGTCGAGGCTACGGCTACTCTTAGCATGAATAACATGCCTTTGAACCCCTCCCTAGTGGACGAGTTATAGTCTCGTGAAGGTTTACAAGAGGTTTACCTACAAAACCTATATTTCCAACTTACAAGTTCTCCGAAATGATAGCATCCAACGCGATAAGAAGACATAGAGATTATGCACACTAATCATAAGAAGTTAGACACAAATATGAACATAATCTCATCCTTAAAAGTTGAGAGAGAAATAACCATCCCTTATCGAAAGAAATTCGGGTTCGGAGTGATCAAAAGTCTCGACTCTGCCTCACAAGAAAGGGTTTTATGAAATTGCTCTCAATAATAAACAACTCTTTATGGGTCACACATGTGTCCAGGTGGGAATGAAGAGAGAATCCCGTGACACGTTGAATAGTAGGAAGGCAAAACCCTCTGAATTGTTTTGAAAACCCACATATTTTATTCATTTGAAAAACCCTTTTTATGACGATCTCTAAGAAAGGAAATCAACCACTTAACGAAGGTGGGAATATGCTTACTTACCTCATTATCCGTTCGGCGTGCAGTTAGCACCACTCTCACAGCATCCATAGAAATGTCTTCGGTCTTCAACTCTTGATGATGAAATATTGAACTTCGTAGAATCTTTACAATATGATTCTTTCCTCTAATTCTTGTTGCTTGAAACTTCTTTATGGATATTCCTTCTTTCCATTGGCTTTATTGAAAGAATACAAAACTAAATATGGACTAAACAAACCAAAATATGATACAAGGAATTTTTTTTTATTTTTTTTTGTAAGATGCAAGATAAATAAAGTAAATATAAAATGAAAATAAACAAAAAATTAAAACTAATGATGAACCTATGAACTTTTCTCTTATCTCTTTTTCTTCTTTGTCTTTCTTTTTCTTTTTGATTAGGGAACTAGCATAATGATAACCATGGCCCAAGTTTTTTTTTCTTTTTAGACAAGAGAAACTAAAAAAAATACAAATAAAGATAAAATAAAAATGCAAGTACAAAGGCCATGGTGTAAGTACTTTACCACTTGATTCTTCACAACTTGTATGTCTCGATATCATAAACTTCTTGAACTCTCATCTTGATAATCTTCGCTCTTTTACATAAGTCTTCAACTTGTAAAAATTCTGCTCCTTGACTTGAATCTGAAATCTGCTCATTTCTGTACCGTTGCTTGTAAACCTTGAATGTCTTCAACTTTCCTTCGAATTTGTGATGCTCCTCTTGTTGATGATTATGGTGTTTCTATGGACCTGTTGGTGTAGAGAGATAAAATGGATGGTGCTAACTGCGAACAAGATTACAAGTGGTATGTAAGTTAGCAATTCGATGTCACCATCATGATTGATAAAATAGCGCTCAAGAGATCAAAATAGTGCTTCTGTTGGTGGGAGGTTGGGTAGCTCACCATTCTACCCGGAGTTTACTTACGGTAACACACACTCTAAAAGCACAAATTTAGACAGGTACAAAGAAATGAAGGTCAGTGCCTCTCATGATGTAACATGGGTAGTCTCCACTATAGGGGACCACTACTCTACTACCGAATTCAGTCCGCACCTTATTTGCCACTGGCATGGTTAAATCCAACTTTAACTCTCATACAAGTAAAAAACCCGATCATGTTCTCTGTCATCTCTAAGTTCAGTCACTCTTATGAGAATCTCGATGTAATCTTAGCGACATGTATACTATGTGACTTTAAACTAACTACAAGTTGGAGTTTTTTTATTCACTATTTTACAAAAAAGTTGAATTTTTTGAAATATTTACAATGCAAATGCTTAACCACTTGTAGTTGCATGAATTCCCATACTACACCCAATTCAAGAGTTTAGCAATATTTATGACATAATTTGAAGATTAAAGACACTTTTTCATTAATATGATCTTAAGGAGTTACAGAAATCAAGAACACAGAACCCTTGATAAAGATTTTCTCTCTCCTAAAAACTTTCCTAACATTCAAAATTTCATCCCCTCTCTGGAACTATTTATTTCCTTTATATAGGTATTTACATAGTGGATTACCGCTCATGACAGCTAATTTACAGCTAATATTCCCTTTAATTTCGGATCTAGGTTCCTGCGATAAATCGCAGGTAGCACTGCCTTAATATTTCGCAGGCTTTATAGATTCATCGCAAAAATGTCACGCTCTTCTCATGTTTCTGTCGTTTTTATCCTATATGTCATTCTTTACGTCACCTTGAGATGTTTCGCGGAATATCATTGATTTATCGCAGAACTGTTGTTTATTGTTGATGTATCGCAGTACTGTTGTTTATTCCGCAGGAATATTGTTGTGACAATATTCTGATCCTACATCTTGCCTCTTCTCATATCCTTTCTGCGAAGAAGATAAAGATTATGAGAATTTAAGTTTCTTGATTTTCCGCAACTCCTTGTCTTTTCGCATTCCCTTCATTCTGACACGTCTCTGCATCCATCGCTAGAAATTCTACGCGTGTTTCTTCTTTCATTTATTCCTTGACACATCTTTTTTCAACCGTTGAATTCTGACCATTCATGTATTTTCTTCATTAAATGCACTGATGTTTTCGAGAATCTTCTTTTCTTATAAATATCTTCTTCGCCATTCTCCTCTCTTCTTTTTACTCTCTCTTTTTTCTTGTTTACTTCTTCTCTGCAACTCTACTATTCTTCATCTTCTTCCGCAAATTCCGGATCTATTACTGTCTCAATTTTATTTCTTTATTCTCAGATATCTTCTTCATCCAAATCATCGTTCCCATACTAAAAATGGCCCCTGCTAAAAAATTAGGTCAACCTACTTTGAAAAAACATCAGCAGAAGCTTCAATCCTTAGGTTTCAAACTTTCTGAGATCCCTGATCAATCTTCAGACTCTAATCTCTCCATTGATCTAGCTTCAATATTTCCTTCTTCTAATGAGAATATCCTTGTTTCGCTAGGTCAATTAGAAGTTGGCCTTCCTATTCCTCTTTATAACCCAGATCTCCCTCTTTTTTATGAAATTATTTCTCATGTCAAATTTTCACGATCAATCTGCCAATTGAGTGGAGATTGTATTCTCTTCATTCTTGAATATGCCTCTAGTGGAGCTGGTAAAGGATCTCGCTATCCTGACTCTGCGAAACATCCTGATTTTGGAGATATTCCAATTATTCCAGCGAAATATACCGTTGAGAACTTTTTTGCGAATTATCAAGTGATTCCAATGAAGAAAGAAAGCACGTGTTGGGCTGTTTGTTTGAATAGGGATAAAAAAGTTGCGAAGGATAAAATTCTTATGCAAGATATAGACTATCATTCAACAAGAAACAATGGTCCACGCTTCTCCAAAGATGATAAATGGTGCAGATTTCCTCTCCTTCTTGAAGGTCCATATATTTCTGGTACTCTTAGCCTTCCTGCGAATCCTACATATCTTGCGGCGTATCACCCTTGGGTTTTTAATTGGCCTGAAAGGAATTCCGAGGTATGTCTCGCGAAATTAATCATTATTCGCAGACTTAGATAAATATATTATTCTTACTAATTATTGAACTATCTTTTATCAGATTGGAAAAATGAAGGCTAGCTACGCCAGTACTGGGAATCCCAATCTCCTACAACTTTTGAAAACCTTCACAGATGAAGTAAGAAACATTCTTTCATAACTTTTAACAATATATTGTTGCCCCTGTTTCTTATCTTTATGTGTGATTGTTTTCAAGGAAATTCCATTTGTCGCGGTAGTTGAAGCCAAAGATAAAGGCAAAAGAGTATTAACTCCAAATGAAAGTTCTGGTACTTCCCCTCGCCGCAATAAAAATCAAACCACAGACGATCCACCAGAGAAGAGAAGAAAAACTCAACCACTTCTTCCACTTAGAGAAACTTATTTTATCGTTGAAAAAGATAATGAACTTGAAGAAAATGATGGGGTGAACCATGACGTTACCGTGGGTACTTAAACACATTTTTCTTCCGCAAGAATTAGGTCTTGATGGGTTTCTCTCATCCTGAGACTCCAATGGATCAACTGTAAAATATTTTTAGGAATCCAATGCAAGGTGTTGGTGAGGATGATATAACTCGTACTTGCGATTATCTCTCGAAAATCTGCGACGCTTCGATCTTACCTAATAATAAAGATCTTAAAGGAGTCTCAAGATCTATCGACCCAGGTTTTCTTCATGCGCTAGCTTCGCTGGTATGCCCCTTTCCTTTATTTTTCTTGTAGTAAATTTTACACTTATCATATGAGTATCAAAGATCTTTTACTTATCCTCACTCATTCTCTCTTTTATGTCGCAGACTTCTAGAGCTTCTTTTTCTGTTGCTTCAGATTTAGAAAACATATTATCAACATCGCAGAAAAGGCTTACTGATTCACAATCTGAATCTACGACACTTCGTGAGAAGAATAAACAATATGAAGCTGAAATATCCCTTCTTCGCAAAAAATGCAAACACTTGGAAGTATCTGGGAACCCTGAGCTTCTTAATAAAAACAAATCGCTCGAAGTAAAAATTGAAGTTCTTCAACAGAAATTAGTTGACAAGGAGAAGTTCTGCAAACATTTTATTAGTATAAATCTTTTTTCTCTTTAATTTCTTTTTTACTTTTCTCTCGCTATTTTAGCTTATTTGAGCAAACATTTTGCAGATGCCTATAATCTTACTGATGAAGCTCTTATTCTCAGTTCTTTTGATGAACCCATAGATGAAACCACTCTTCTTCAGCGTCTTAATGATGCTTTAAATAATTATTCAGAAGAAAAAATTAATACTATGTCCCTTGATGAGCTTAAACATCATGTTTCCCTTATGAGAATGGACTATAGATCTACCTTGAGTATGTCCAATAGTTTAAAGACTTGCAGAGATGAATTTAGATAAAAAATCAAAGTCTAAAAAACCAAGAAGAGTGAACTTGAGAAGGATAAAGAACGCATTACTCTTTAAGGCGTTGAAGCTCTATCAAAATTTCGCAATACCCTTATTGATACTGAACTTGACAGAGATAGACTTAAGGATGAAAATATTAAACTTCTTAAGAGAGAAAAACAAATCTGTTCCCATCTTCTCATTCAGAATGATGATGAATTAGCATGGGCTGCGACAATTCTCGATAATGCTAGGAAAAACTTAGCGATAGATGTCAGTCTTCATACCGAGCAAGCAACCTTGATATAAGAAATAATTCATGAAAGAGAAGGTTATTTATTGCTCCTCTAACATCTTTATACTTTTTGTAGATTTTCAACAAATTTCTAATTTATTGTTGTATCATCGCAGAATCTGAAGAAAAACATTCCGCAAGGATAGCAAAACTTGAAGAAGAAAAAAGTGATCTTGCGAAAAATCTTGCTTCCCGCAATGATAAAATCACTAGACTCCGAGAGAAAATAAAGATATCCAATTCCAATTTGCGTAGTAATCTTCTCACCGTTCGCAATAATGCTATTGAGAAAGTTTGTAAAGATAATGATCTTCCTCTTAGTCTATATCCTTGTCTCTTGGATAACATCCCAACCAGCTCTGAAGTACCAGTTATTTCTGACAGTGAGGTTGATATAGATGAGAATGAAATCGAAGATGAAGAAGAAACTGATGATGAAGATAATGAAGACAAAGATGAAGAAATGATGAAGATAAATCTCAATAGTTTTGTTTTTTCTTTTTAACCTTCTCTTGTATTTCTCTCTTCCTTTCTTGCGATAATTATCTGCGACAAATTGTATCATTCTTTCTGCAAGATATTTGTAACTCCTGATGTCTTTCAATATATAAATTCGTTTTTTGCTTCTGTCTGTCTGTTATTTATATGAATTTATCATATAATGATGAATAACAATATTTACTATGATATACATCGTTCCCATACTTGCCTCTTGTTATTAATCTGCAATATGATAAATGAATTATCGCAAATATTTCTGCGAACAATCTGTTATATGATTCGTAGATATAACTTCTCTTGTGGTCTTATTTTGCCTTCCTAGTTAAAGGTCTTATTATGCCACTTTTATGCGACAAGATCGCAGGACATTCTTACTTTTACATGTAATAATCCATTGATCTTGCCTTATCATTATTTTAATTTCTGCTACAATATGATAAATCTAAGCCATCTTGTGAGATTAATCTCTCTTTTCTTTTTAAGACTTATGACATTGCCGTCTTTGCGATGAAATCGCAGGACGTCTTTGCGATTTATATCCTCTTATTATTAATTTCATTTATCTCATCTTTTGATCTTATCGCAAAAACCCATTGATCTCATCTTAACATTTCTCTTTAGGCTTTTTGGCCAGTCACGCGGCAATATGACGGGCCTAAATATTCTTGTGAATATAAAGTCCCATGACATTGCTGTCTCTGTCACGCGACAATATGACGGGCCTAAATATTCTTGCGAATATAAAGCCCCTTGACATTGCCGTCTTTTTTGATACACAGCTCCCTAATGGAGGGTATCGCCCTTATCTATCCCCCCGGTTGCCCCTTCAAGGATTATACATCGGCCATACAAGACTAGCACTTTCCCATCCGGTTCTGCCAACAACCAGTTGTTTTCGCAGCCTTATCCTTTATGCCTTATATGGCTTATAGTTACAAGACTGCACCTTAAGTGATGTTTTCTTCGGGCCGAACACATCGTAAGCCAAGACTTTCCATGGATGGCCAGGGTAGGTTCATCCATCCAGGGCACCCACAGCTCAACCGTGTACCTCGGCGCCTTGATCATACGTTGCATTCCTTAGGAGAAACTCTCGGGCGCCCAACCAAGGTATAACCTTATATAATTGGGAATCCAAGTTATCTCTCCCGGATGGATTTTCTATAATCCCAATTCTCCATGACTAGGTTCCAGCAGCGGTATAGCCTTTCCCATAGCCATGCAAAGAGATACCCCCCTTATGACGCACTTTAAGGACATTGCCTCTTACGGAATAGAGTCCGCGAACTAAGGTGTACGCCATAAAGGTTCGTCCCGTTCTTATATATTTTTAGGCGATTTGCGCCCTTCTTATGCATTTTCATTAAAAATTCTTATATGATTAGAAATCACCATCTTTTTCTTTTTAATAGAAAAATTCTCATTTTTGAGCAGAGTTTTTATTTTAATATTCGAAATCATCTTGTTTTTCAATTGTTCGCAACATGATTTAGTTGCACTTCTTTTCTTCTGTGACGAATGATTATTTGCAATTTCTTGTTACTTATTTGTTTTCTTGCGAGAAATGAATTATCGCAACATCTTATACTTTTTTGTTCTCCTGCGAAGAATGAAGAATTCAACTTTTCCCCATCTTCGTATGATTAATCTCCATTGAATCTTTTGGGACAAACTATTCTTGAAGTATATCTTTTCCCCGCAACTCTATATTGTCCACCATCAATTTCTCAGCTCTCTGATTTTGCCTCATGTTATGTTTCCAATTACGATTTCGGGCGTTCCTTTCTTCGCAAGTATTGATGTCAACTTCATAACACTTTTTGCCTTCAAACCAATCACCTTTAATTATCCCAATACCATGAGGATGTGGAAACTTTATGCATTGATGATATGTTGATGCTATGCCCAAGATCCCATGGAGCCATGGCCTTCCAATTAAGGCATTGTAAGGAGATTCTATATCCACTACACAAAACTTGATTTTCGAAGATATCTTGTTCAATGGAATTTCCATAGTAATTTCTCCTTTTGGTTTGTTTGCAGTGCCATTAAATCCATAGATCTTGTAAGTTGAAGGAATTAATTCATCATCTCTTCCACCCATTGTGCGATAAGTATGATAAAACAAAATGTCTACCGAGCTACCAGTGTCAATTAGAACTTTATCTATTGCCCAAGAATCACTTGCTGCGTCACCATCATCTTCTTCTTCTTCTCCTCTATATTTTGGATTTATCTCTAATTTCACCACCAATGGGTTGTCATGCATCTTCCCAGGTTCTGGTATCTCTTCTGCAGTAAAAGAAATAACTTGCTTCTTCCATTCTTCTAACGGAGAAACCTTCGCAATATTCATCACCTCTCTTCCTTCTATATCCCTTGCAAATACTCTGCTTAGCACATTGTCATGGAAATCCTCTATCATTTTCTGCGAATGTACAATTGAATTACAAAATAGATTTTTTTTTCTGTAGCTCCTACTTCAATGACGAATGTTTCGGCTTCTTTTGCAACATTAACTCTGTGAATTTCTAGTGCTTGCGGCAACTGCTGCGGTTGTAAATATCTTGCTAGAAAATGATTTAATTTCCCTTGTTCAATCATTCGCAAAATGATTCTTTTCACATTTCTACAATTATTCACAGAATGACCATGAAAATGATGATAAGGACAAAATTCTTGATTTTGGTTGTTGGGATGTGGTTCTTTCCCCATGTTCCAGGGTGAGGGTATATTCTCCATCAAAATAATCGCTTCCCAAATCTTGTCTATACTAGTATTTAAAGGTAGCAATTTGATGTCTTCCCACATATTCCTCTGACCTCTTTGCTCTCTTGAATAATTCTGCCTTTGTCCACCATAAGTCTCCTGCGGTTGATCAAACCTTGGGACCTTATTATTGTTATTGCGATTGTAAAAATTTCTCTCCTTTTCCAATTCCTCTTGATCTCTACTCCCCATTGCTACTATCTTATGTTGACTACCAGTCTCCATTTTCTCACGCGGATTTTGGGAAGTACTTGCTACTGTATTAATCATCCTTGGTAACAAACTTCCATTTGCTGCGGCTAAACTTGTGCCTGCGAGAATTGGATAAGACTCCATCTCATTTTGTTTTTCCTCCAAAGCGATATATTCTTCTTGCAATTCTCGCAGCTCTGTCATAGTGATTGTGTTTTTAACTCTGAAGACCTGGATGTATAATAAATTTGTCGCAAACATAGCATTTATGAAGGACAAAATGAGATATCTTTCATCTACTCTTCCTGCCATTTCACTACACATTGTCCTCCATCTTATTGTTAAGTGCTTTAAACTCTCACCGACTCTCTGTTTCAATCCAAACACATCTTCAATTCCAGGTCGCGCAGAATTATTGCTGATGTATTCTCCTAAGAAAGTAGTTTGCAAGTGCATGAACGAAGTTATTGTATTCTTGGGAAGACTCTCGAACCACTTCAGTGCTTCGCCAGTTAAACTTGACGCAAAATATTTACACAAAACGACATCATGGTTCTCCCATTGTAGCATACATCGAATATAAGCTTTGATATGTTGGACAACACACGTAGTCCCATCAAATATACTGGCCAGCACTGGTAAATTGCATTTTGGAGGTATTCCTCCTAATTGTACCTCTTGAGTAAATGGAGTTTTCGCAGCTTCTTCGATTGCCTCATCAAGTTGTCTTCTTCCTCCTTCTCTTCTGTTATTTATCATTCCCCTCATTTCTGCTAATTCTCGCAATATCTGTTCATTCCTATCAGAATTTTGCTTTATTGGCCTTTTCAATGCAGCCTCTCTTTGTCTGTGTTCATGTCTTTCTTGTCTTGCGATGTTTCGCGCTTCTTCTCCAACATCTTGGTTTTGCCTTCTTCTACGATTTTCTTCTTCTTGCAAGTTAATTTGTCTTTCATTATCCCCCCCGCGAATTTCCTCATCTCTTACTATTTCTCTTCGTTGCCTTTCTATGTTTCTGCGAATTCTCTCATATTCCTCATTGAGATTATCATTATTACGATTTTTCGCACGTCGTCTTTCTCGATTATCATGATTATTCTGACGCAACACTGCTTGAATTTCTCGTTCTTCTACTTCCGCTCGCAATCTCTCTCTTTCTCCTGCTAAATGTACTTGCTCAATATAATGCCTCTCAATATCATCTTCGATTATTCTGCGATTTCTTAGAATCTCTTCATCACATAACATTCTCCTTCTCTCTTCTTGATTCTCTTCCTCATCCTGATTATGTCTAATGTCTAAAGTTTCACCGCGTGGAATGTAACGATCATTTATCAAATTCTCGCCAATATTTTGTATAGGGAGATTTTGTCTTGTTTCTTCTCTATGTGATCTTGAATTTGATCTCATGATGCTTCTCGATCTTCTGTTTTGCAACCTCAAATTTTCCATTCTTAATTCATGATTTTGCCTTGTAAGATTGGCACGTTCTTCTGCCTCTAATCTTCTTTCTTCCTGTATCCTTTGTCTCAAATCATCTACTACTTCATGTCCTTCATGAATTAATCCTCCATCCATTTCTTGATTTCTTTCCTCTTCTTGATTTTCCGCCTCTTCTATCGAATCCGACCTCCAAGTATGCACACTTACTCTATCATAATCCACATTTCTATCTTGTGCTCGTGTTTGTTGATTCGGTGGTTGGATTGAATTTTCTGCTCCATTTCTCATTCTACTTCTTCCTGATCTGATCCTTAAAGATCCTTCCAATTCACATGTTCCTTCCCCTGCAATTCTTTTACTTCTTGTCACTGTTGTTGGTGGTTCCGATGTATTTCTTCTCCTTCTAGCCATTTCTTCAATTCTAATAATTTCTTCAAATCTTCAAGCTGTAATTTGAAATTTATCAAATTGATTCTCCCTGTTTCTGGGCGCCAAAATGTAGTTGCAGGAATTCCCACACTACACCCAATTCAAGAGTTTAGCAATATTTATGACATAATTTGAAGATTAAAGACACTTTTTCATTAATATGATCTTAAGGAGTTACAGAAATCAAGAACACAGAACCCTTGATAAAGATTTTCTCTCTCCTAAAAACTTTCCTAACATTCAAAATTTCATCCCCTCTATGGAACTATTTATTTCCTTTATATAGGTATTTACATAGTGGATTACAGCTCATGACAGCTCATTTACAGCTAATATTCCCTTTAATTTCGGATCTAGGTTCCTGCGATAAATCGCAGGTAGCACCGCCTTAATATTTCGCAGGCTTTATAGATTCATCGCAAAAATGTCACGCTCTTCTCATGTTTCTGTCGTTTTTATCCTATATGTCATTCTTTACGTCACCTTGAGATGTTTCGCAGAATATCATTGATTTATCGCAGAACTGTTGTTTTATATTGATGTATCGCAGTACTGTTGTTTATTCCGCAGGAATATTGTTGTGACAATATTCTGATCCTACACCACTCCCCCACACTTAAACTTTACATTGTCCTCCATGTAAATTGAATCGTCCAAAGAAAGTCAAGGTAGGAAATCATATAATGATAATGTGACAAGAAATCAGAAAAAGTAAATGCAAAACAAGAAAAATCTAAAAACAAGACAAGAAATACTCATCCAATGGGTGGCCTCCCATGCAACGCTTGGTTTAAAGTCGTCAGCCCGACTATATCCTTGCAAGATTCATTCCCCATACACCAATAATCTAAAAAGTTGGGGATCCTTCCATTAACCTGTTTTGCAAACAATCGCTTCGCACAAATATTAGTACAAGAAAATAGAAATGAAGCTATCAACCAATAAAAGTTTCCCCCACACTTATTCTTGTTTACACTTGGAAGTGTATAATGAACATAAAATTCAAGAACTTCTATGGTTTCTTCTTTGCAAACCTGCATAATATGAGAATCAAAGGTCTCTAATGGCTGAAATCGAGAAACAAAGTCATTCAACAATATTCTCGAAACACATACATTCAAACCAATAAGAGGTAAATGAAAATAATTAATAGGCAAAGGGTTAGAAAAACCTTGCAACTCTTGTATTATAGTATCCTCTTCATCCTTAGAAACTCCAAGTGAATTACTTACCTCTTGTACATCGTGGTCCTCTATTGAAACTTGCAACAATTCTTCATTCGTTT
Organism: Papaver bracteatum; assembly: GCA_023529315.1. Classification (NCBI taxonomy): domain Eukaryota; kingdom Viridiplantae; phylum Streptophyta; class Magnoliopsida; order Ranunculales; family Papaveraceae; genus Papaver; species Papaver bracteatum. The sequence continues at coordinate 2,416,388 of JAJJWX010003498.1, forward strand.
CTGCCTTAACCAAAGTCTCGACATCAACATCTTCGTTACAATCTTTTGCATGCTCAATTGGGTCTTCCACAATATTGGTCAATTTAGTCCCATTCTCAACATACTCCTCTTAGTTGCTAGGCACATACTCTACTGCAGGTCCAAATTTCACTATGAGGAACTTTTTTAGAACACTCAAAGATGCATCATCCTCAAGCTCCACCCTTTGAAATAGGCTCTTGATCATTATTAAGATCAATGCTTGATTTATCTACAGAAGTGTCATCATAGTCCTCTTCGTCTTCATCTTGATCCCAAAAAGATTCTGTTGTACACCTTTGGGAAATGTCACCATGAGTTGGTTCAAGTGATGTATCTTCATAATCATCATCACTTTCATAGTTAACATAAGATTGGTTCTCAATGAATTTAGTGTTGCTAGTCTCATACTCATCCTTTTGAATGGTTGAATGATCATTATTAAGATCAAGAATTGAGTTAACTACACAATTATCAACGAAAGACCCCAAAGGCTGGCCTTTTTCAACATTAGCATCAATCAAATATTCATTACAAACCACATGCACATTAGAATAGTTATTGTTTTTAAAACAAAATTCTTCTTCATACCTTTCTTCTTTGTATTGATCAATATCTCTTTGTAAGTTAGCAATACCTTCACGAAGTTCTTGGAGTTGCTCGTTAGTAGCCTCTTTATCATTTTGAAACTCTTGTCGTACAAAGTTGGAAAAGTTGTCTAACAAGTTAGAGACTTGTTGTTCACGAGCATAAGAATCCTCCATTCCTTGTGGTTGATCACACACATACCCGCCATAAGGTTGTTGATACGTATGAGGACCACAATATTCCGTAGGATATTGATCATAGACAATAAATTGTTTTTGATCATACCCATGGAATGGTTGGAAGTTTTCATGTTGTTGGAAACCGTATCCGTTGTTCCAATATGCTCCATCCATGAGAAATAAGTACCTGGAACACGATTCTCAAAACAAGGTTAAAAACCAGAAAAAAAAATATAAGAAACAAAAAACAAGTGACAAACGCTGCCTCCCTGGCAACGGCGCCAAAATTTGGTCGGTTGTCAGCCGATACAAAAATAAATTACACTTTCTCACTACTCAAAATATAAATATATCAAGGGCAAGAAAGGATCGTTCCCACAGAGAGGACTAGGTTGTCAAGTTGTTTTCGATTCCTATAAAAGAACCAGGGGATTTTCTGATTTTATGAAACTAAAAATAAAATAAAAACAAATAAACAAATAAACAAATAGAAGAGATATTGGTTAAGGATTCATTTTCATTCACAAACATGCTTTCAAAACAATAATTAGAATTGATATTTAATCTCAACTTTTATCAAAAGCCCTAGGATACCTTGATCGCAAGAATATCCCGCTAATTTCCTCTTATCATCAACAAACACATTAAAATATGCGAGTATGAGTTCTATATAAGAGAACAACCTAACGTGTAAAAGCACTAATCAAGTTTAATTCCCTAGATGCATTAAGTCCAATGAAATCAGGCCAATCAACACAATCGAATGTGTAAAAGCACTAATCCGATTTAACAAAGGTTATGGTCCACATATGATCATAAGAATATATCACTACAAACTATAATCATATTTATGCTACTTGCAATCAGGAATCATCACTTTTGCGTATAATAACCCTAATCTAACAAAAGATATGCATGTGAGTTCTACCAATTTGCAACTTGATAAAACTAACATTCAATCATGCAACAATATTAATGGTGAATCATAAACGATAATATGAAACAAAACTAATTTATTGAACAAGAAACATGTTATGTGAAATCAAATTAATCCATCACCAATAATAAGATTAGCTCATGCTCATCGAGTTCATAACAAGAATAAAGAGAAAACCTATCATGTTTCTAAACCCTAGGCAGAAGTAAAGGAAGAAGATAAAGATAAGATATGTGAGAAGTCTTCCTTTTATATCTTCTGTAAACCTAATTTTGGTCACACACCCATCTGCCACACAACCCATGAGTGAAGCCCATGTCCAACTCCTCCTGAGTCAGGTACCTGGATCGGTGAGTCAACTCGCTGAAATCTACTTTGAGTCTTCCCATGTATCTGCATTGCATCCAAATCCTCCAGCCATTGAACCACAACTACAACTCCACTGCAAAATTCAAACTTCAATCAACGGCAGCAACAAACTCGAGTTATTCTTCTCAGCTGTTCACAACACCGTTATTCATAACAGCACCAGGACCATTTCAATTTACTTCCATGTAAACCTCATTGTTGCATTACTCTTCCTTCTAGTGCACCACCAACCATTACACAACCAACAATCACTCCTGCATTCTAATTCATTGTAAACACGCACCAACCTGCGGCTGCAATCATCATGCTGATTCTCAAATCCATCTGATTTCAAACCAAATCCACCAGACCACCAGACTCGTCTCCACTCACATAACCCACTGCGACTGCAGCTGCAACTCTTCATCTCAAACCACTGCTCCAACTCAAACTACAAAAACTAAGAACCATTGCAATCAACACCTGCAGTTTCAACCACCACCTGCAATGCCTAGCCAAAACATCTATATCCAACCATTCATTGCAATGTAGCACCAGCTAACCCAATTCAACACAACAAACCTGCACAACCCATTGCAGCCTCACCATTTCCGCCTGCAACATCACAAGCTCTTTGTACTAGTACCTGTTCAATGCATTCAGTCACAGCATATTCCGTCAGGTCCATCTCCACTCATCCAGCTGAAAACTTGAGTCGCTTTTGTCTCATCACCAACGCCAACTGCAGCTTCTTCAATTCCACTTCTATCTAACCATCTCTCCATTCATGCAACGTAAGTCACTCCTCGATTGCACATCTGACCATCACTGCACATACACACAACTGCATTACCCATTAATGATTTCAGTTCAACATCTCCTCCTGGAACACGGCTTCATTTGCTCATTCCCTGCAATAAATCGCATACAAGGCAAACCCATATCTCCGCGGAAACGACAAACAACATCCATTGCACGACAAGAAGATTTATTCTTCCTTGTCTCGATCTCAAACAGACCCATTAATTCTTGTGTCCTTGCAGCTCCCATCTAACCAGGTCAATTCATTCACTAGCATAACCATTTCATTGTTGGTTGTAAACATATCCAACTACAATCTGTAGCTTCACAACTCCAAAATACCCATTACTGCAGCTCTACAACAACTTAATCTACTCAGGTAACCTGCAATTCATTAATACACAACACCCATTGCATTTCAAACTCAGGCCGCTTCCACGAAACAACACCAACACCTGCTACACTGCATCTCAGACCAACCATTCTACCCCTAGATTCTCCGTAACAACCTCACAATCATCACAAGACTCCATTAACAACCTTAACTCGCTGCCATCATCCCAAACCATCGAAGCTTCACAATATTACCAGCACCGCTGTTTTTTCTGAGACGAGTACAACCTACTGCTCCATTATCAACACTACAGCCTCATCTCCTTCGTTACTCGACCAACACAAATCTTTAACATCCACTCTATCTCGTTCTTCATATCAATCACAATACTGCCAACGGCATCCCTCAACACTGATGAGCTTAATTACCATCTGGTGGAGACCCTAGCTTTTCATTCTTCTCAGGTACAAGCAACAGCAGCAGCCAAACTAATCTGAACATGAAATTGTTAGGAACAGGTGGTTCATGCCTTAAAGCAAACACATCGTGTGCATTTTGCTGTTGCTTCAAAGGCAAAATCCCTCTTTATTTTTATGACCATTTAATCTCCTTCCCTGCGACAGTAATTCATATACATCAAACCCATTCTTCTATATTCATTTAAGGACTCAAATCTCCTATGTAATCTACTCCGTTCTTTCACAATCAATCAATGGCATTGAATCGTATTCGGCTGCTACATTATCGGCAGATCAGGTCCTAAAAAAATTACCAATCTCGCAAGACCTCCATATCCCTTATCTTGAATTCGAATTCTCTATCTGAACCCTTGATACTCAACCATCGAGCCTAGCCTTTCCGGCAGTTGGAACTAGTGCAGAGCTCGTAAAGATGAAATGAGCTGGTGGGACTTGACTGAACTAGGGAGAAATCTCGACCTAGCTTTGGTCTTTAAGTTATAGATGTTGGTGACATCCCTGAGAAAATATGATATGGTGCTCCATCAATCCCCTATTTTTGACCTTAAAATCCATGGTGCTCCGACTCCTTCGATTCCAAATTCGTCAAATAATGAATTAAGCTCCTATTCGCCTTCTTTTACGTCACATGACTCCAAAATACCTAAAAAATGCAAAATGAAGCGTAATATACATAATTTACAAGAGAAACAGCTAAGAAAAGTATAAGAAATTGATATTCAAATGATGTATTTTATGCACTTATCAATAATCACACTTGTCTTTCTAACAACTCTGATTGTTCCACGATAAATATTCTAATTAACTTCCTCAAAAAAGAAAATTGATCTTTTGACCAAAGATTTGTACTCAATGAAGAATATGTTTCAACTGGAGAAGGAAGCATGGATTAAAAGGATTGATGATCTGGAATGTCAACTGAAAAAATTAAGACAAGAAAATGCGACATCTTTCAACCATGACTTTAAGAAGAAGAATTGATTATCTTCGACAATCTCTTAAACCCAATCAACATATTACTCTTGAAACTATGTCATTTTCAAACCTCTCTTGTAACGAGAAAGATATGCTAAAATACAATGACATGATGAATCGTTTGTCAACAGGATCACCCAGATATGGTTTGTACAAAGGTTCTTGGAAAATCTTCTTCTATTAATTTACGTTATTAGAAGAAGAAAATAAAATCTCGTAATAAGTCTACACCACTTTCGAAAGAGATATTGAGAACCATTCATAGTTTGCGAAAATCGATAAATAGGGTTTCCGGGACATTGCAGGAAAGGAAGACGTCTCCTCTTGATCTTTTCTCCATAAAGAGGAATCAGAAACAAGGAATAACAAAATTAACCTCTTCTCACAAAAATCCACCATGAAAAAGCGGGGGTCTAACAACCACACCCAATATTTTGTTAGGAAATATGTATGCACTAACTCCAATATAACTCCAAGACAATCATACTTAATCAAGGAAAATATATCCAAGAGTTATATCTCTGTTTCTCAATGTAATCAGCAAATCAAACATATAGAAATCCGCGAGCCTGATTATTATGAGAAACAACTTGAACGGTACCAAAGACCAATATTCAAGTGTCAATCAATATAAATCAACAACCAAAGGTTGGATATTCTAATTGATTGATCTTAATGCACAACCTGATATGTTTCAATTATATAAACAATTATAACGCGGAAAAGAAATAACACAAATACCAGAAGTTTTGTTAACGAGGAAACCGCAAGTACAGAAAAATCCCAAGACCTAGTCCATATTTGAACACCACACTGTATTAATCCGCTACAGACTCTAGCCTACTACAAGTTAACTTCGGACTGGAATGTAGTTGAGCCCTAACCAATCTCACACTGATTAAGGTACAATCGCATTCCTTACGTCTTTGAATCCCATAAGTACTTTACGCACTTGATTCCCTTAGTTGATCTCAGCCACAACTAAGAGTTTCTACGACCCAAAGACGAAGACTTGATAAACAAATATCTCTCCCACAGAAAAGTCTATTTTGGTAGATAAATTTGTCTCCCGCATAACTACCTATGAAGTTTTTGTAGAGGGGAGTTGCTCTCATGTAGTTAGGGAACAATGAGTATCACCGACGTCCTGAAGGCGTTAATCCCCCCTCAACAAAAAATTATGTAGGAGGACCGCCCAATTCTATTACATAGAGTGCATGATGAAATGCCAGGGATCGAACGCTCAGCTAGTGTAGGCTTTTCGAAAGATATGTTCATCATGGCTTCGTAAAATATGAATCGTCACCTGCCTGAAGCCGTATCAGAAGCATGCAGTATCATGATTTTACGAATTTGACCCTTGTTGAAAATCTATCATCAACAGTTCTAAAATCCTATTTCAAATCATCGAAACATTCTTTGAAGACGACAATAGCTGTCTCACACTAACTATTAGCTTATAAGAAATTTTCAATTGATCGAATGATCAATATGAAACATTCCGAGTCTACATGAAATGACTGTCTCACACAAATAATGTAAGATATTATCAGGAGATTTTCACATGATCATCTTTTGCCTTTCGTCAAGAATAATGATGAACGTAGTTAAAGCAAAAATCTTTCTAACACATATTTCGAGAAAGATATAAGCGAGTTAAACTCATCTCGAAATATCAAATGTGTATAATATGAAAGTATATATAACTATACGACTTAGTCTCAATAGGAGATAGAATATAATAGACTTCTGAGTGATAGATGAGTTCAAGTCTCCACATTCCTTTTGTTGATGAAGTTCTTCCAAGCTCCCCTTAGTAGATCTTCGTCTCCAATCGATGAACCCCGTGAATTCTAAAGCTCAACTACACATTTTATCTTAATCCGAGACATGTCTATAAGTAGACTATAAATCAAGACTCATAGTCTTCATAACTAAACTTGACAAACAAGCTTGAGATAGCAACGCTTGCGATCTCGACCGAGTAGTGCTCTAGCAATCTCCCCCTTTGTCAATTTTATTCCCAAAACTATCAATACATATGAATTAAAAAATAAATAAACTTTGTAGCTTCTCATCCAAATGCTTGATTTCCTTGGATCTTCAGCATTCCTTGAATTCTTCGCCACTCCAAGTACTCCAGTGATTCTCAACGTGAAAAAGAGGGGGTCTAACGACCTCACCCAATATTTCAATTAGCAATCTGTATGGACAACTCCGAGTTGTTTTTCTAGAGAATCAACTAGACTCAATCAATAGAAAATACTCAAGGAGTTATTATCTCAATCTCTCAAAATGATTTACTCAAGCAAATGTGATTCGCGAGTCTAATCAAAGAGAGATAACTTGGATGGTACCAAAGACCAATATCCAAGTGTCAATCAATTTAAATCAACAACTAATAAGGTCGGGTATTCTAATTGATTGAACAACGCACAACCTGTATTATTTCAATTATATAACAAAATATAATGCGGAAAAGAAATAACACAGACACCAGAACTTTGTTAACGAGGAAACCACAAATGCAGAAAAACTCCGGGACCTAGTCCAGATTAAACACACATTGTATTAAGCCGCTACAGACACTATCTAGCCTACTCCAAATTAACTTCGGTCTGGACTGTAGTTGAACCCCAATCAATCTCACACTAATCCAAGGTACAATTATGCTCCCACGCCTCTGATCCCAGCAGGATACTTCGCACTTGATTCCCTTAGCTGATCTCACCCACAACCAAAAGTTGATATGACCCATAGTCGATGGCTTTAGCAAACAAATCTGTCTCACACAGAAAAATCTACAAGATAGATAAATCCGTCTCCCACGAATAAACCTATGAGTTTTGTTCCGTCTTTTGATAAATCAAGGTGAACATGAACCAATCAATAAAACCAGACTTATATTCCCGTTAAAACAAATCAGTTTTATCAATCACCTCACAATAGTTTTAATCAACGCAGCGAAAAAAGATATTGTGGAATCACAAACGACGAGACAAAGATGTTTGTGATTACTTTTATATTTTGCCTATCAGAGATAGAAATCTTAAGCCAATTATTACAATTGTACTCGTACGATAGAAACAACAAGACCAGATCACACAACTACAAGAAAAGTAGTATCGGTCTGGTTTCACAATCCCAATGAAGTCTTTAAGTCGTTAACCTGGTTTTAGAAGAAGAAACCCAAAGGTTAAAGGAGAATCGACTCTAGCTTAGCAAAATAGTATCACACAAAATATGTGGGGATTAGGTTTCCCAATTGCTAGAGTTCTCCCTTATATAGTCTTTCAAATCAGGGTTTGCAATCAATGTTAGCTTAGTAACAATGCATTCAATATTCACCGTTAGATGAAAACCTGATTAGATACAAGCTAATATCTCTCAACCGTTAGATCGAAAACTTAGCTTGCCATACACACATGTACTTGACGATTTGGGTTTGTGTAACTGTACCCAAACGTGTACAATAGTTGGTTCAATATTAGTCAACCAAATGGTTAGCCAAATGATAACTTTCATATCAACCATATTCTTCTTCACCATAACTAGTCCAAATGACTCAAATGAACTAGTTAGAGAGTTGTTCAATTGCTATGAGATCTTATGTACTACATAAGACATAATTGAAGAAAAAAGATGTGATTCTCTCGAATCAATTCATGAACTATAAAGCCACGGTTTTCAATAGCATTCCTTAGATAATTTGGATAAGTTCACGAACATCGTTTTTAGACATAACCACTCAATCTCGCGGACTAGGTTCGCAGACTCAAGTTAACCGGTTGGAGTTCACAAACTCCAGCAGAAATTCTCGGGTTCGAGAACTTCCGTCAGTTCGCGGAATGAGTACACGTACTGAAACCGAGATACAACTCTAGCAGAAATTCTCGGGTTCGAGAACTACGCACGTTCGCGAACTCGGTTGACTGCTCAAGTTCCGGATTCACTTGATCAACAAAGTTCACAAACTTCGGTTCAAGTGCTAAGGACTTATACATATATGTATTACCACAACAATGTTTATATCCCCCGATGGTTATATTGTCTAAACTCTCATTTCAACCATTGAAACATTCTCAGAGAACATCATATAGTTGTTATTCACAAACTAGTTTTCGTCAGAGCAATTTCTAAAGTGATTGAAACATAACATGACTTTCGTCACTAGGAAAAGATGAACTTGGCTAAAGCGAAATCTTTACCAACACATATTTCGAGAAATAGATAAGCGAGATATACTCAGCTCGAAATGTCACATGTGTATATTCTTAGTCTATATAGTAATGCGACTTTTGTCTCAAGATAGGAGATAGAGTAGATAGACTTTTGAGTGATAGATAAGTTCAAGTCTACACATACCTTTTAGTCGATGAAGATCCACTGGTTCCTTGAGTAGTCCTTCGTCTTGTATGATGATTTCCATGGAGTTCTTGAGCTCAACTTCACTTTCTATCCTAGTCCGAGACCTTAGCTATAGTAGACTAGAAATCAAGACTTGATAGTTTTGATCACTAACATTGAAAAAAATGATTGAGATAGAAATGCATGCGAGTTAGACCGAGCAATGCTCTAACAATCTCCCCTTTTGTCAATTTTAGTGGCAAAACTATTAATACATATGGAATACAAAAAATATATAAATAAACTTTGTAGCTCTTATTCCACATGTCTAATCTTCAACAATACTCGAAATCTTCGTCACTTCCTAGTAGTCCAATGATCCCAAAGGTTGTAAGTTTAGCATCATCGTTGTCGAAAATACGTAGCTATAACAATGAGAAAATAATCGGTTCTCAATCATTGTTATACATTGTCATAGTATTATTACACAGCGTCAAAGTCCAATTGCATCACAACTTCAACAACAATACTATGGTGATACTTCACTCCCCCTTAGTCAATACTCCATCTCACATGGAAACCACTTCTCCTTACATAATGATCTGAAAACCATATGTATTTGTAGTGTGAACTACATATTAATTCTCCCCCTTTTTGTCAATAAAATTGGCAAAGGTACAATAACGAGATCCTAATGAAATTTTCGTAAGAGACATTTCATGACCAAAGGTAAATGTATATCATCTTGTTTAGATGCAATCATAAAGTCGAAGCTAAATGCATTCATCAAGGAGTTTATAAAGACGCAAGATAACCCCTCTAATATTCCACAGCCGCACTCCCCACAAAGATATAGGAATTCAGCACAAGTTCAAAAGAACTCTCCCCCATAATATGTCATTCCCTAAGGAACAACAAGAGCGACCTTAATTTCAAAAAAAAAGAAGGATTTCTTTAGACTCAACAAATTACATACAAGTATGAATTTAGAATCCAACAAGAAATATTCAATCAAATTAACCAAAGAGAACCAAAATTAATTTGACTAAATATGCTCCACACAAGTAAACTTATGGAGACTTAAAAAATCAATTAGATTAATCACAAGAAAACTCGCAAATAATCTAATTTCCATACTCAACCAAACTAATTACAAGAGTAATCAATTTAATTGGCCACACTCGACATGTGAATATTCTATGGAGCAATGACTAAGTTAATCATAAAAATAACCATCCTAGCCAATCATGCTCAACATGAGAAAAACTTACGGAGTGCTAACTAAATAACCATGCTAGATGATTTATTTAGTTCAAAATACTCGACGTAAAGTATCTTACGGAACACAACTAAGCTAATCATAAAAATAATCAACTTTGGTTGTCTAATGCTCAACATAAGTCACAATACGGAGTCTCACAGTAATACACAAGAGATAGATCAGGGAAGCTCAATTATTGCGGAATTCACAAGGATTCATTCTATGTTTCCATCACCATTTGCTCAATGACACACAATAGACATAATCCTTGAATCACAAAAGATTTTAACCTATCTTACATCAATAATTGACAATATAGGCTTAACTTTTGTGTTTGTCAAAAGTTTATTCATCCTTTTATCAATATTTTCATATCAATTTACGAACGACTTTACTTTTGACAAAATATGGGACAATCAAGTTCACAGACGTAAACACACATATCCCATCAAAATATTGCAATATATAAAACCATAAAGATTAATACTGCAACCATCATCTTCCAAAAAAGTTTAGAATTTAAACCAATAAATCTAAAAACAAGAAGATGAAAAACATTGGATATAGCTATGTGTAATCACAATAATGGCTATTCCAAAACACTAGTTATTCTTCTAAAACAAAACAAGAAAAATAGAATTCTCATCAGAAGACTTACTAGTTGTCGTAGATCTTTCTCAGAGCATCTACTGAGAATTCCTTCTCATTATTGAAAAACCCATTGATTATGGGATCGTTCAATTCCTCCAAATCTTCAGAAATATCAGTTAACTCACTGAGTTCTCTTCTCAAGTCACGTAGAGTATTCTTGGATAGAGACAATATTTGTTCATAGTGAGTTATTATTTCCAAAGAGGAAATGATTTGAGATTTTAAACCATTTCTCTTATTGATAAACTCTTTTACCATGCCTCTAAAATTAGCATCAAAGGGACAAATAGAAAAGAGGCAGTTAGAGGAAGAACCTTCTCCATTAATTGTAGTCTTCACTTTCTTCACCCTTGAGGAATAAATCCCTTTACGCAGATACACATTAGATGCTTCAACTGCATCCTTGCTTGTGATGCTTCTGGTTACAGGAGCCATAAGATTGTATCTTTTCAAGGAAGGAGGAAGTCTATCAATGACTTAAATAGACTTATGACCATCAAAAACCCTAGAAGAAAAAGTCTTCTGAAGTTTAATGATCCATTATCTATATTGTTAGGAGAATATTTTCTTAACAGAAATAGATACAAACTTGAGCCATACAAATACGCAGAGCCTCACTTTCTCAAGTTAAAATGAGGATGCGAACGCTCCTAATGTTAGATAGGAACGTTATGAGCCAAACGCTCTTCATGTTTATCACATAGTGATTTTTCAAGGTTTTTTGTGTAAGCAAGTTTCCTACCTCTTCTGATTTTGGAAGCATTGTTTTTATAGTTTGGAGGACTGCGCAGACTATCCAGATTCATCTTTTGCATGTTTTTCTATAGTTTGGAAATTCTTTCCATTTTCTTCTTGAATCTCCAACACGTACTCTGAACATTCCTTGCATTTCCACAAAACGAACAACCCAAAGATTCCTGGTTTTGTTGAGGTATCTTCTACTTAACGTGGCTGCCACTTTTCATCTTTCCATGATCAATAAAAGCAACAAGATTCATAATGTATGCACACTTGCTTTTGTATTCTAAACCACTAGTATTTCCAAATGGCATCTGACCAAATAACATAGATGAAATTTTATCAGAACTTCCAGATAATCTTTCTAGATCATCCTTAAGAGTAGTAATCTCTTTTTACTTTCAAACGGTGGTTCTGGTGAGTTTATCATTAAGACAGTATATCTCAAGACATTTCACCTGGATTAACGATTATAGTTTCTTCAATGAAGCCTTTAATTGAAGATTTTCTTGAAGAACTTCCTTATTCAAGAAATTGAAAACCTCTGTGTTTGTCTCATATTCTGAATTAGAACTTGAGTATGTAGATGTTTCTGCTGTCAAAGCCGAGACTTCATTGCATCTATTGAATATATTCAATCTATTGACAATTAAAGGTTTTTCTTTCACAAAATCATCAGTAGAGAGGACAGACAAGGGACATTTATCACGTCTAATGCTCCTTTTTATGAGTTCTTTGATCTTTTCTGTCATTAATGGTTTTTTAAACCAGACGTCATCCGTACAACATTCATCACCGACAAGATAGATTTTTTTCTTGTGGTTGATACACCATTGAATGCAACGGTTTGAACAGTGTCTTGATCAGAGAATCTTATCTTTTCGAAAGATGAATTTTCAGACGGAGTGGTGAGGTTATTTCTTCCATCGATGGTACATATCTTAGAAACATGTTTGCTGACTTCAAAAGTAGTTTCTACGATATCCCAGGCATCTTTAGACTTAGTGCAAAAAGACACATAGTGTTGAAAGTCTAGGGTAATGGTATGTCTGATAGCATATAGACCTTCAGAATTATGCTTTGCGGCAAGAATTTCTTCTGGACTATAACTATCAACATACTTTGGTATATATACATCGTCTTTTGTATTTATCGGGGGATCACAGCCATTAACAACATGTACCCATATTTGAAAATCACGAGCTTGAAGATACGTGCTCATAGAAAATTTTCACCATGGGTAATTTGAACCATCGAAGACTGGTGGTACATTAATTGAGATAGTATTACCTCCCATAGAGTCATATCACTACAAACACAGACTTATGTGGTCTTGAACGTGTTTGCCTGCTCTGATACCAATTTAAAAAGCGTGGGTCTAACAACCTCAGCCAGTATTTTGATTAGCAATCTGTATGGACAACTCCGAGTTATTTTTCTAGAAAATCAACTAGACTCAATCAATAGAAAATACTCAAGGAGTTATTATCTCAATCTCTCAATTTGATTTACTCAAGCAAATGTGATTCGCGAGTCTAATCAAAGAGATATTACTTGGATGGTACCAAAGACCAATATCCAAGTGTCAATCAATTTAAATCAACAACCAATAAGGTCGGATATTCTAATGGATTGAACAACGCACAACCTGTATTATTTCAATTATATAACAAAATATAATGCGGAGAAGAAATAACACAGATACCATAACTTTGTTAACGAGGAAACCGCAAATGCAGAAGAACCCCGAGATCTAGTCTAGATTAAACATACACTATATTAAGCCGCTATAGACACTAGCCTACTCCAAATTAACTTCGGTCTGGATTGTAGTTGAACCCCAGTCAATCTCGCACTGATCCAAGGTACAATTATGCTCCTACGCCTTTGATCCCAGCAGGATACTGCGCACTTGATTCCCTTAGATGATCTTACCCATAACCAAGAGTTGCTATGACCCAAAGTCGAAGACTTTAGCATATAAATCTGTCTCACACAGAAAAGTCTACAAGATAGATAAATTCGTCTCCCACGAATAAACCTATGAGTTTTGTTCCATCTTTTGATAAATAAAGGTGAACAGGAACCAATCAATAAAACCAGACTTATATTCCCGAAGAACAACTCTGTTTTATCAATCAGCTCACAATAGTCTTAATCAACGCAGCGAAAAAAGATATTGTGGAATCACAAACGATGAGACAAAGATGTTTGTGATTACTTTTATATCTTGCCTATCAGAGATAGAAATCTCAAACCAATTATTACAATTGTACTCGTACGATAGAAACAGGAAGATCAGATCACACAACTATAAGAAAAGTAGTATCGGTCTGGCTTCACAATCCCAATGAAGTCTTTAAGTCATTAACCTGGTTTTAGAAGAAGAAAACCAAAGGTTAAAGGAGAATCGAATCTAGCTTAGAAAACTAGTATCACACAGAATGTGTGGGGATTAGGTTTCCCAGTTGCTAGAGTTATCCCTTATATAGTCTTCAAATCAGGCTTTGCAATCAATATTAGCTTAGTAACAAAGCATTCAATATTCACCGTTAGATGAAAACCTGATTAGATACAAGTTAATATCTCTCAACCGTTAGATAGAAAACTTACCTTGCCATACACACATGTACTTGACGATTTGGGTTTGTGTAACCGTACCCAAACGTGTACAATAGTTGGTTCAATATTAGTCAACCAAATGGTTAGCCAAATGATAACTTTCATATCAACCATATTCTTCTACACCGTAACTAGTCCAAATGACTCAAATGAACTAGTTAGAGAGTTGTTCAATTGCTATGATATCTTATGTACTATACAAGACACAATTGAATCAAAAACGATGTAATTCACTCGAATTAATTCATGAAATATAAAGCCACGGTTTGCAATAGCATTCCTTAGATAATTTAGATAAGTTCACGAACATCGTTTTTAGACATAACCACTCAAGTTCGCGGACTGAGTTCGCGAACTCAAGTTAACCGATTGGAGTTCACAAACTCCAGCAGAAATTCTCGGGTTCGAGACCTTCCGTCAGTTCGCGGACTGAAACCGAGATACAACTCCAGCAGAAATTCTCGGGTTCGAGAACTACGCACGTTCGCGGACTGGGTTGACTGCTCAAGTTCCGGTTTCACTTGATCAACAAAGTTCACAAACTTTGGTTCAAGTGCTAAGGACTTATACATATATGTGTTACCACAACAATGTTTATATCCCTCAATGTTTATATTGTCTAAACTCTCATTTCAACCATTGAAACATTCTCAGAGGACGTCATATAGTTGTTATTCACAAACTAGTTTTCGTCATAGCAATTTCCAAAGTGATTGAAACATAACATGAATTTCGTCACTAGGCAAAGATGAACTTGGCTAAAGTGAAAGCTTTACTAACACACATTTCGAGAATTAGATAAGCGAGATATACTCAGCTCAAAATGTCACATGTGTATATTCTTAGTCTATATAATAATACGACTTTTGTCTCAAGATAGGAGATAGAGTAGATAGACTTTTGAGTGATAGATAAGTTCAAGTCTCCACATACCTTTTATTCGATGAAGATCCACTGGTTCCTTGAGTAGTCCTTCGTCTTGTATGATCATTGCCATGGAGTTCTTGAGCTCAACTACACTTTCTATTCAAGTCCGAGACCTTAGCTATAGTAGACTAGAAATCAAGACTTTAAAGTTTTGATCACTAACATTGACAAACATGCTTGAGATAGCAACGCATGCGAGTTCGACCAAGCAATGCTCTAACAGAACGTGTTCAACTCAGCATCATAGTTGTTGAAGATCCATATCCATAACAATAAGAAAACAGATGTTCTCATTATTGTTATACAGTGTCATAGTATTATTACACAATATCAAAGTTCAATTGTATCGCAACTTTGACAATAATACTATGGTGATATGTATCACTCCCTCTTAGTCAATACTTCATCTCACAATGAAAACCACTCCCCCTTACATAATGATCCGTAAACCATATGTATGTAGTATGAACTACAAAATAATTCTCCCTCTTTCTGTCAATATAAATTAGTAATGGTACGAAAACTAGCGGGATCATAATGAAATTCTCAAAGAGATTATTGATAACTAAAAGAGAACATATCAACTTTGTTTCGATGATTTCACATAGTCGAAACTTAGTGTATTCATCAAGGATTTTATAAAGATACAAGATAACTCCTACAATATTCCACAGCCGTACTCCTGTATGGGTTGTCGTAGGCTCAACAAATTAATAAATATATTTCCCACTAATTAACTGGTAATATAGCGGTAGTAAGAGATCGTTCCCACAGAGAGTTGTGTAATTGATAGGTTATTTGTATTAGCAAGATAACGTAAATAACAAAGGGGGGCTTGTTTTAAGATAAATAAAAAGTCAATAATAAAGAAAAGAGATGATTAAGGAATCCTTTTCCGTCACCAAGCGATAATTGGATTAGAATACTTATCTATCTTCCGTTAGAACCATTCATCACCAACCGTAGAATAACAAGTATGCTTAGCTATCCCCAAAACTCCTTGTATCACCGGATAACAGGTACGCTTAGTCACCGGATTCTATCCAATTGAGCCGCCTTGAGGTACGCTTACAAGGTGTAACTCGATCGAACGCTTTAGGGTTTGTGAATTTAGGTTTGATTCCAGCAGTTAAACTTAGTACGCTCGGTTCACTTACTGGTGTTGTTTCCACACACGATTTCTTTACAGAATCCCTCTGCAAGGTCTCATGTTTTCTACTTGGGTAGGAGATGCACGACAATTACGGATCGCTCAATTCTCTACTAGCAATAGAATGATTAATAGACTAATCTAGTTGCGCACCCAAACCAATCTAAGAATCAATCATAAACCCCATATAAAATGAAAACAACAATGATGATTAAAACCTCAAATAGATTCATATTATTAATAAAGCTTCATGCTTAGAACATTGAATTCATCCTTAATCAACAAAGGATTTAGCTACTCATATTACAAAGAAGATGATAATGATAGTTTCCCCCTAAAGGGGGTAAACCCTAGGTTTTGATGTAGAACTTGTGATATGAGATGATTTGATGATTTCTATTTACATAACCTAATACCTTTTTATAGGTTTACATTGCTTGGTCTCCAAGTATTTAGTTAGGTTTAGGAACCCGACCCGAAATAACGAATTAACGAATCCAAACGTGCCCTTAGGCTTTACAAGGTGTAAATACACGTTTCCAATTTGCTAAGTTCGCAAACTCAGTCCGCAAACTTCAAATTCCAGAAGATATTTTCGGAAATTTGTCTGCGAACCCCGTCCGCAAACCCAGTTCGCGGACTGCACTGTCTTCGGTTTTCAATAGAAACTGTTTTGGCCACAACTTCTTCATCCGATCTCGGAATGACCTAATTATTTTTGAATTATTTTTATCCTTCAATTCTATGAAAGATGGTGATGAGAAATCCTTGATTTGAATGAGTTAAGATCGGTCTTTGGCCCTTCTCTTGATTATGAGCGTTTTGCTCCTTTTCGTCACCTTTCTTCCACTGCTCTTGGACTTGGGCACTTGGATACTTGGAATACTTCTCTTCTTAGCTCTTTTAAAACTTTTTAGATCCTTTTTGGATGATTCACCTATTAAAGTCAAATAATAGAAAACAATAGTAATAATACGAATACATGCAAGAATAATAGCTAAAACAAGTATGGAATGGATACTAAAATCATATGAATTATGCACTTATCAACTCCCCATAAAGATTTGGAAATTAAGCAAAAGTTCAATTAAGAACTCTCCCCCATAAATTTTCATTCCCGAAAGAACAACAAGAGCGACCTTACTTTCACAAGAAAAGAAGGATTTCTTTGGACATTAACAAATCGCATGAAACATGAAGCTGTATCCAGTAAACTCAATTAAATTAACCAAAAAGGAACCTTAATGATTAATTTAATCGGAAATGCTCAACATAAGAAAACTTACGGAGCCATACAATACTTTCACATAGAAGTGGATCAGGGAAAGATCAATACTGTGGATTATTCAAAAGTTCATTATATCTTTTATCAATATTTGCATAATGACATAATAGACTTAACTTTTGACATATATGGGACAATTATAGTTCACTTACATAGACACACATATCCCATAATATTATTTTCAATATATGAAACCAATAAAGATTAATACTGCAAAATCATCTTCCAAATAACTTATAATTTAAACAAATAAATCTAAAGCATTGCAAGATGAAAACCGTTGGAAATAGCTTTGTGTAATCACAATAATTTCTATTCCAAACCCTAGTTATTCTTCATAAAACACAAGAATAAATTCTCATAAGAAGTTTCCTAGAGAAAATAAGAGTTCAATAATCATCTTCATCATCGTACTCCAACCAAGAGGCTTGAACTTTTTCCATTTCTTCCTTGATTTCGGGAAACTTTATAGCAATCACACATAATTGTTCTTGTACACATTTTACCTTGGAATTGATCTTATAAACACCCTTGCGAATTTTATGAAGAATACTCAAGGTGGTAGGATCACAAGAAACGTCAAGGGAATCACATCTTTGTCTTTTGCAAGCATTCTCCTCCATACGTTTGAAAGTACAAGGACGAACAAGTTTAGGAGTTCCAATGGGAGTACTGGAATGAGCACGATATATTTGCTCAATTAAGCATGGAAACCCTAACTTCTTGTTAGATGTCGTTATCAGAACCATTTGAAGAATGATGAATCCACAAATATCAAGACCTTGAGAACCCAATTCAAGGAAATAGACTAACTCCGCAAAATCACGACTCCACCGAGAGTTCTCAACGGTGGAGGGACAAAGATTAAAAATGCCAAGTTTTCCAAAAATCATCAAAGCAAGTCTAAGATCATGGGTAGGAAGTTTCCCTTCAAACCAATCAGCAATCTTGCCACAAAGACCATTAGAGATGGTTTCATATGATGGTATTTATCCTCATGGTCTAGGAAGGCAAAAATTACCCAATGAAATTTGAGTAATCCTTGAAATAAACTCTCTATCAACAAGAATCCTCTTTCTATTTATCATAGTCTTGAATTCTAATTCATCAAGATTAACATCATGGATGTTAGCATAAAAGATTCTTGTGAGAGTGTCAAAACCTTCTCCAAGAGCATTAAAGATGATACCAAGATTATATTTCTCAAAGTAAATCAAATCTTCTTTATGATCATTTTCCAATTTCTTTTCAAGAATGAAACCACTGGAAGAAATCTTTTCAAAGATCTTACTACTAAAATCATTGATTAATCTAATTCTAATAGAATCTTGGTCACTTGGTATGTTCATACCCATAAAAGAAGAATTATGATTGTTTGCCATCTTCTTTGAAATATTATCACCATTATTGATTTTACCCATTAACCCTAAATATTAAGAGTTATGAGAAAGAGAAAACCTTACTTGATATGATCCTTGAAAATGATGAAAATCCTTTGTTCCCTCTTGACCTCCAATCGAAGATTAATGGAGAGGATACGTGAACCCTCAAAGCTCCCTTGTTCACGAACGGGGACAAAAAGAAGAAGAAGAAGGGTAAGTGTATGGGAACCCTTAAAAGAAACCGGTAGTGGGCTTGGACACGAACTAGTTCGGTAACCCATAAAGGGAAACATGATTTCATTTCTAAACCTAAACCAACAAGTTCGCACACCTAAGAGAATATAGTGTAAGTCTACAAAACATTAGTTAACCTCGGGTGGAAAGGAAGGAATCCATTGAGAGAGTTTTTCCTCAAAGAAAAAATTAATTTCAAAAATAAAACTAACGCATAATACAAATACACAAAACTAATCATACCGTTACTTTCCCCATTTCAAGTTAAATACAAATAGGGTGGATCCTATCTTGTTACCAAGAGGCTAGATGAGCATAAGAATCCTCGTGCATCTTTTCCGGTCGATATTTGTGAAATGTACCAGAAGTATAATCATAGTAATGATGAAACTCAGGGTTATTTGAAATTTTAGACTCCTTTTTATTATGATTAAAGGAAGGGTTTTTCCAATAACTGGAACTTGCAACACCACCAGAAAAAATTTTTTTATCGATTTTGTCCGAGTTGTTTCCAAAACTCGAATGTATGTCATGAATGACAGAATCAGAATTTTTACCAGTACAAACCTTTTCCTTAATCGAAATTAATCATTCCAGGGATTTAATAATGTTTTCAAAAGCCATAAATATATATTTGTCAATTGATCCATCACGATAGAATTCCTCAAAAATATTAATAAGTAGTCTAGAGAGGTTCCATATCTTAGAGATTTTATTCACACGTTTCCTGCAACAAACCTTTTTAAAGGAATATTTAATGTTAGAGCATAGCTCGGTTGAACCCACCAAGCTTTGGTATGTCAAGTTTGGTTGTCATATTTTAGTGAATCAAAACTCATTTAAAGAGTCGCTTGATTATTTACTAGAGTCAATTTCGTATAGGTTAGCTATAAAGTTACTATGATATGGGACTTGCAAGTATTACGTGAAGACTTGAAAAATGTGAAGAAGTAAATAACTACAATGACGACATCATCCTTCCACTTGAGGTTAGTAATATTTGACTCATATTGAAAACATAATTGCGAAGCTGTGAATGATTATACTCTAGTTATACATAGTATTAAGGAATTACAATACGAACTATAACGTCTATCTTTTGAACTTCGTATATAAGACATCGACATAATCGTATGAATGCTATTGTGATTATGTATGGGTATGTGTGAAGATTTTTTCCTAGGAAATAATGTTTTACATTCGTTTAAAGGAAGTACATTCATAAACTTGTTTTGAGAATCGAAAGGGAAATCGCTAGGCTTATTGGTATTGTTATTCATTGCAAATCTTTGGATTACCAATATGTATGTTTAGTATAACCGCTCATAAATTGTTTATATATATTGGTAAAATTATTCATAATGCCTGACTTTTGTATTGGTATGACTTTTATTAGTGAAATCGATACTAAGGAATCACCTGAGATGGTATTATCGATATGTTGTAATTGACATGACCAATTCTAGACATTGGGGAACCGATCCTAGTAAGAGGTACAACCGATCACAAGAGGGAATTGATCCTCGTAAGAGGTATAACAATCTTTTAGTAATTCGGGAACCGATCCTATGACTTGAGCAACCGAATACAAGTTAGATACCATAAATATGTGGTAACCGATCCTAGTACCCAGTCAACTAACTTTTGGTAACTAGCGTGAATAATTTTAATATCCACATGGAGGTAGAACTGAAACTTTTTTTAGTAGAACCATTAAATCCATGATTGGTGATTTGATAGGATAATCAATCACATAGTTCTTGGAAGTCAGATGAACCAATTCTAAACTTGTTTGGAAGTGTGGCAAATCGGTTCCAAGATTGTAAATATGAAAAAGGATTTACAAAGTAAATATGTCGACATACTTTGAACATGTGCAGTAACTCTTATATTTTATTGTTCAAAGATATTCCTTAATAGCTAAAGGAGAATCCCTGATCGAAATAAATTGAGAATCTTTTATTTAAGGTTTTTAGTTTTATATGCTTTTAATTTCCAGCAATTAAATGCATATCTTTAGAAAATAAAAATTAGTAATATGCATTTATTAATTGGAGATTTTCTGCTGAGATTTAGGTCATTATATTTGGACAGTGTATTTCCAGAAATTATGAAAACCGATTTGGACTTTATTTCATATCTTTGAGAATATTCGTTTTGGAAATTCCTTGGTGTCCAAACTTCCTTGGTCTATAAATATTGAAGTTTGCATTTTAAGCAAAACTAATCCTCGGATCCAGCAAAACTACCTAGTTGTGTTGTTACTGGTGGAGCCGTCTATTTGGAGAAGAAAGTACCCTAATTAGGCCAAATCTCTTACGACCGCTCGTTTTAAAGAATTCTTTGGATTGGGAAGCTCTACGAGTACCGTTGGTGGGAAACTAGATAATTGCCATTTATTATTAGTTTTTGATTGATTTGATTGACTCACGGTTGTTGAACTTTGATTGCACCTAGTTTGTTTTGCTTGAGAATCCTCTCTTCTAATATAAGATTCACTCAAATTAGGTCGAAGTGTTGACGGGGATCTTTAGAATGTTTGTAGATCTAAAGACGTCTTGTGATAATCCATTGTTAACAGACTCCATTCTGTGTGTGATTGATCACAAGAGATTCAAGTTATTTGTGTGTAAGTGTTTATTGAAGATCTAAGAAGATTTAAAGACAAAGAAGATTTCTTATTTGAGTTCATAATCTTTGGTGTGCACAAAACTTGACCGGCTGGGGATCCAACTATAATCGGTTTATCTTTGTGATAATCTTGATTGATTAGTTGAGTAGATCGGCATCAATACAATTCTTTGTGATTAAGAGTATTGATTTCATAAGTCTAGATAATTAGTTTGATAGTTGTTGAGAGACATATCTAAGAACCTGACAAAGGAGTGTATTGGGATAAATGAAAGAGCCTTATGTCAAACTCATATCACGTTGTTTGAAAAGAGTTGTTACCGAACAGATTTGTTGTTCCTTTACTATTTGGAATACGAACCAAAGGAATTGTTCCAAGTGCATGACTTATTACAAGTTGGAGGCGCAAGGATACTGAGCGAACTAGGTGAAATATAGGTTTAGTTGCTTGGTATTAACTATACGAAGTTGGTTTAGATTTTGTATAGCGGCTTAATTCTGAGAGTATTCAATTCTGGACTAGGTCCCGGGGTTTTTATGCATTTGCGGTTTCCTCATTAACAAAATCTTGTTATGTCTTTTACTTTTCTATTTCCGCAATTATAATTGTTAGAGCATTGCTCTGTCGAAATCGCATGTGTTGCTATCACAAGCATGTTTGTCAATGTTAGTGATCAAAACTATATGTCTTGATTTCTAGTTTACTTATGACTAAGTCTCGGTCTAGGATAGTTAGGAATAGTTGAGCTCCAGACTCCATGGTAATTATCTTACGAAGACGAAGAACTACTCAAGGAGCCAGCGGAACTTCATCCGACCAAAAGGTTTTTGGAGACCTGAACTTATCTGTCACTCAAAATTCTATCTACTCTATCTCCTACTCTTGAGACAAAAGTCGTAAAAGTATGATAGTTTTCATACATACACATTCGCCATTTCGAGCCGAGTTTACTCAACTATCTTTTTCTCGAAATATGCGTTGGTGAGCTTTTTCTTTAACCTTTTTCATATTTATCCGTGACGAAAGTCATGATCACATTTCAATCTTGAAAATAGCTTTGATGACGATAGTCGATTTTTTATATCTCACGACTATTATAACATTATAGAAGAATGTTTCAATGATTGAAATGTAGAGTTGAGATTACGTAACCAACTATGGATGTAAGAATATATAGTATGTTCGCACGTTAGTGTATAAATCCATATACTGGAAACCAAGTGTGTGCATGCGGTATTGGTAAAGGAGACGGATTGGGTACACGTACTGGCGGAAGTTCACGTCCGTGAATTTCTGCTAAGTTTGGAGTTTACGAAATCACAAACCAGTCACCTTAGGTATGCGTACCCGTACGCATACTAGCAGAACTTTTCTACCCGAAAAATTCTGCTGAGTTTGGAAACTAAAACCAACTCAAAATCCGATAGCTAAGGTATGCATAACCATACGCGTACCCAAGCTGGTTATTCTAAAATCGGTAGTTCATGGACTTAAAATAATAAATTATAGGGAATGCAATCTTTGCAAACCATGGCTATATTGTTCATGAATTAATTCAAATGAATCAAACCAATTTTGTTTCAATTGTGTCTATGTATAAAGACCTAAGATATTTAACAACTCTTGAACTAGTTCTTATGAGTCATTAGAACTAGTTATGAGAAATATGAATACGGCTAATATGAAAGTACTCATATGGAAAACCATTGGTTAACTATTTGTGAACCAACCAATGTACACGTTTAGGTACGGTTACTCAAACCTAAATGAAATACATTTTATGTATGTGTGACAAGCTAAGTTTCGATCTAACGGTGGAAAGATATTAGCTTGGATAAATCAGGTTTTTCATCTAACAGTGAATATTGAATGCTTTGTTACCAAGGTAACTTAGATTGCAAACCCTGATTTGAAAACTATATAAAGGAGATATCTAGCAACTGGAAAAACTAATCCCCACACCTTATGTGTGATACTAGTTGGTTTGCTAGAGTCGATTCTCCTTTAACCGTAGGTTTCTTCTCGAGACCCTGTCTATTAACGACTTAAAGACTTCATTGGGACCGTGAAGCCAGACGAAACTACTTCTCTTATAGTTGAGCGATCTAATCTTGCTATTTTCCATCGTATGAGTTCGATTGAATAATTGACTTGAGATTATATCTTCGATAGGGCAAGATAAAAATAAATCACAAACATCTTCGTCTCATCGTTTGTGATTCCTCAATATCTAGTTTCGCTGCCATATGATTTAGATTATTTTGAGGTGATTGATATTACTAAGCTGTTCTTCGAGAATATAAGTTCGGTTTATCAATTGGTTCCTGTTCACCTTGATTTATCAAAAGACGGAACAAAACTTGTAGGTTTATCTGTGGGAGACATATTTATCTATTATCGTATACTTTTCTGTGGGATACATATTTGTTTATTAAAGTCTTCGATTTTGGGTCATAACAACTCTTGGTTATGGGTGAGATCATCTAAGGAAATAAAGTGCGTAGTATCCTTCTGGAATTATAGACGTAAGGAGCGCAATTGTACCTTGAATCAGAGTGATATTGATTAGGGTTCAACTACAGTCCAGACCGAAGTTAGTTTGTATCTAGTGTCTGTAGCGGCTTAATACAGTGTGGTGTTCAATCTGGACTAGGTCCCGGGTTTTTTTCTGCATATGCGGTTTCCTCGTTAACAAAATTTCTGGTGTTTGTCTTATTTCTATTTCACATTATATTTTGTTATATAATTGAATTATCACAGGTTGTGCATTGTATCAATCAATTGTGAAATACAACCTTTGGTTATTGATTGGAAATTTATTGATCCTTGGATATTGGTCTTTGGTACCATCCAAGTTTATATCTCTCTTTTATTTGATAAAGACTCGCAGATTCCTATTTGCTTGAGTAAAGATCAAATCGAGAGATAGAGATATTAACTCCTTGATATACTTTTTATTAAGATTGAGTATGACTGTCTAGTTGATTCTCTTAAAAATATATTAGAGTTAGTTCATACAGATTGCTAATCGAAATATTGGGTGTGGTTGTTAGACCCCCGGTTTTTGAATTGGTATCAGAGCAGGAAAACACGTTCAAGACCTCAAAAGTCTGTGTTTGTAGCGATCTGAATTTATGGATAGAGGTGTTATCTCTATTAACGTACCACCAGTCTTCGATGGCTTTAATTACTTATGGTGGAAAATTATTATGAGAGCTTTTCTTCAAGCGATTATTTTCAATCATGGGTATATATTGTTAATGGCTATGATGCTCCCGTTATTGCAGTAGGTAAACCTTAATGTTCCAAAAATATTGGCGAATACGATACTGCTGAGATTCTTGTTGCAAAGCAAAACTCTAACGGTTTTAATGCCATCATACATGCCATTACCCCAAATCTTCAGCACCATGTGTCAAATTGCACTAGGTCTAAAGATGCGTGGGATATCTTAGAAACCGTATTCGAAGGTAATACCAGTGAAAAAGAAGTCAGGCTTCAAAACCTAAATTCCTATTGGGAAAACCTTCGTATGGCAGATGAAGATTCATTTGATGAGTTTAATCACAAAGTGTCTGAAATTGTTAATGCATATTTTGCATTGGGTAAGACTATTCCTGAAAAGGACATTGTGATGAAAATTCTCAGATCGCTGCCATCTAGATACGATTCTAAGAAGCATGCCATTGTTGAAAGAAATAACCTTGATACTCTCTCCAGAAATACTCTGGTTGGGAAGTTAAAGATTTTTTTATCTTGAACAACAACGACGAGAGAAACATCATTAGGTAGTAAACTCTGTTACCACAACTATTAAGAAATCTCGCTACCCAAAAGTGATTGAAAAAAATGAGAATAAATTTAATTCATCTATTTCATTGTTCATACAACATTTGAAAAAGATACTCAGACAGAGTAAAAGAAAGTCTCATAAGAAATATATCTCAATCAATAAGGGGAATATTAAAGATCAAAAGAATCATAAAAATAAGTCTTGTTTAAAGTGCTACAAAAGTGTTCATACTTCAAAAAATTCTGATGAGAAGGTTAATGAGTTAACAATGGCTTGGATGGCTACTCTTGACTACTGTCCAGATGAAGAAGTCTGTGTAAGTTCCATTAACCTCTTTGTTGACAATCACATGTGTCCTCCAAACAGTCCAGTCCACTCCGAATTACCCAATCATGTTCCTTCAAAAGAAGAAAGTATAATGATAAGGATTGAATATTTGGAAGATCAACTGGTTGCTCTAAGACAAAAAATTGCAAACGTTCACAATTGTGATTCCAATAAGAAATACCATCCCTCGACTATTTCTTCTCAGCAAACTATTCTTGACCCTATATCTAACGAAAAGGATGATATAGAGAACCACAAGATTGTTTCAAAAAACTTTGAAATCTTGTGTGAAAATCAGGATAATGACTCAAGCAGAAAAAAATTAAGACATTGTCTTCCCGGTTAAAAGGTACTTGCCAAAAAGGAAAAAGAAATCTTCCAAGTGTACTATCAAAAGTACAAAAGAGAACTGCAAGGCCACTTGTAGCCTACAGAGATCAACAAATAGAGCTCTCAAAATAGTTTTAGAAGGAATGAGTAAAACTCTTAATTTTGTTCACTCGAAGGCTGAACGGAATCAATAAATAAGTACTCATTTGAGACGGAAACCTCCTAATCCTATTCTGGATAGGAAGGAACCTATTGTGTAGTAAGAGTGAAATATAGTTCTTGTACCCTTAATTTTAAACAAGAACCATATCCTACAAAGAGGGTTGTATATCTGTTCTGAGGATATTTTTAATCTCTGTTTGGTTTGATTAAGACATTTTTGGTGAGCGTTCATAAATGGTTTCTCCTTTAAAACCGTTACCTTATACCCTCCCTTGTCTAGGGTTTTGGTCAAAGATCTTCATGCAATATCTTCTTCTTTAAGAATAAGTCCCCTTTCTTGTTTTAAAGTCTGAGCATTTCATTTTTCTCTCTTATATCATGTCTTCTTCCATTTTCTCAAGCAAAAAGAGTGATGTGTGGATTGTTCTATTTCCATCCAAGAAGATTCGCTTCGGCTCATCTGATAATGAGTTGTGATCTGACAAACGTGATATTTCTTTTGATGGAAATCCATCTGTATTACAGTTTGAGAATCTCTCCTTGACCATGAATATCATTTTGGAACAGGTGAGTGCTCTGAAAAATGAACTGGTTTTATCTTCCAAAAGGTTGGAAGAAAAGATCAAAAACCTCAAATCAAGGATTGATCTGATTCAAGATGAGATTGGAGAATATAGGGACTATGAGAAGAATTCTGAAAGTAAGTGAAATGTTCTTAATATCTAGTAAATCTTCGGATAAGAATTTTATTTTCTTATTTTGGTAAGAATAATAACTAGGGTTTGGAATAGCCATTATTGTGAGTACACATAGCTATGCCCAATATTCTTCATCTTTGTTTTTAGATTTATTTATTTAAATTCTAAAATTGTTTGGAAGATGATTTTTGCAGTATTAATCGTTATGGTTTTATATATTGTGATATGTTATGGGATATATGTGTTTACGTACGTGAACTATTATTGTCCCATACGATGTCAAAAGTTATATCTTTTATATGTCGATATGCAAGTATTGATACAAGATCGATGAACTTTTGACAAAAAAAAGTTAAGCCTATTATGTCAATTTTTGATGGAAGATGGGTTAAAATCTTTTGTTAACAAAGATTATGTCTATTATAAGTCGTTATGCAAATAGTGATAAAGATAGAATGAATCTTTGTATATGTCGCAGTATTGATCTTGACTCAGTCCATAGATAATCACTTTCGGAGAAAGGACTTATAAGTGGAAAAGTTTTAGATTGAGGTATATTTGGGTACCCTCGTCTTTTCATTTAACTTTTCCTTTGGATTGTTTTCCATCATCTAAGATTTCTATTATCTTGGATGATATGAGATTATCTTGAATTATCAGAGCTCTTGAGAAGAATAAACTTTGAACAATCTTTGAAGATTTCTGGCGTGTGTTACAGATGCACAGAACAAGATTCCAAAAGTGATTTCCCACAGGGACAGTCTCTAGGATCAAACAAACCAAAACTTATTAGGTTTATCGTGTTTGCCCGCTCTGATACCAATTGAAAAAGCGGGGGGTCTAAGAACCACACCCAATATTTCGTTAGGTAATATGAATGGACTAACTCCAATATAATTCCAAGAGAAACAACTAGACAGTCATACTCAATCAAGGAAAATATATCCAAGAGTTATATCTCTGTTTCTCAATGTAATCATCAAATCAAACAGATGGAAATCCGCGAGCCTGATTATTATGAGAAACAACTTGAACGGTACCAAAGACCAATGTTCAAGTGTTAATCAATTTCAATCAACAACCAAAGGTTGGATTTACCAATTAAACTACGCACAACCTGCAATATTCTAATTATATAAACAAATATAATGTGGAAAACAAATAACACGACACCAGAAGTTTTGCTAACGAGGAAATCGCAAATGCATAAAAACCCCTGGACCTAGTCCAGATATGAACACCACACTGTTTTAATCTGCTACAAACTCTAGCCTACTACAAGTTAACTTCGGACTGGAATATAGTTAAGCCCTAACCAATCTCACACTGATTAAGGTACAACTGCGTTACTTACTTCTCTGAATCCAAACAGGACTTTACGCACTTGATTCCCTTAGCTAATATCACCCACAACTAAGAGTTTTTATGACCCAAAGTGGAATACTTGACAAACAAATCTGTCTCCCACATAAAAGAATATTCCGATAGATAAATTTGTCTCCCACAAAAATACCTACGAAGTTTTTGTTTCGTCGTTTGATAAATCAAGGTTAACAGGAACCAATTGATAATTCAGTCTTATATTTTCGGAGAACAGCCTAGAAATATCAATCACCTCAAAATAACTTAACTAGATGGTAGTAGAAGAAGTTATTGTTGAATCACAAAAAATGAGATGAAAAGCTTTGTGATTACTTTTTATATCTTACCTATCGGAAGTGAATCTCGAGAAAATATTAGAAAGTAAAATAGTACTCAATACGATAGAACAAGTAAGATCGGATTACGCAACTACGGAGAAAATATGTGGGCCTGGATTTAGAATCCCAATGAAGTCTTTAAATTAAGCTATAATGGTTTTAGGGAAAAAAAACCTAGGTTAAAGGAGAATCGACTCTATTCGCAACTAATATCACACATGAGGTGTGGGGATTACGTTTCCCAGTTTCTAGAATTATCCCTTATATAGTCTTCAAATTAGGGTTTGATAACTTTGTGACAAAGCAATCAATATTCACCGTCAGATGAAAAACATGATTTAAGATTCATACTAAATTTCCACCATTAGATGGTCTTAGCTTGTTACACACAAATGAAATATACCTTCATTTAGATATGGGCAACCGTACCTAAATGTGTATATCGAGTTGGCTCAATAACAGTTAACCGAAGTTAGCCATATGAGCACTTTTGTGTTAACCATGTTCATCTTAACACTTAGAGATCAAATGATAATCAAATGAATCTAATTTTGTTACTCATAAAGTTGTTCAATTGTTTATATTTTCATAGAAGTATATAAGACACAATTGAAGCAAAATCGGATTGATTCAAAAGAATCAGTTCATGAACATTTTAGCAACGGTTTGTAAAGATTGCATTCCTTAATATATAAATGTATTTTTTCATGAGTATGAATTCATACTTAACCCATTTTAGAACTTAACCGCATAAGTTTGCAAACGGGTACGCAAACTTAAGTTCCGGACTAGATCCTTTCCGACAGTTCGCAAATAGGTATGCATATTGTCGTTCCAGACCGAACACAGGTGAATAAGTTCGAAAACGGGTATTCAAAATTAGTTCCCGAACTTTGACAGTCAAAACCGTTTGCATACGGGTATGTATACTTGGTTCTCGGATGTGAATCTCTTACAATAGTATGCATAATGTGTTATATCCAGAAAATGATTAATTGTCCTAAACTCCCATTTCAATCATTGCAACATTCTTAGAAGACAACAATAGTTGTCTTATAAAAACTATTAGCTTATAAGCAATTTTCACGTGATCGAATAATCAATACGAAACATTTTGAGTCTACATCAAACGACTGTCTCACACAAATCATGTAAGAACAACCAGGCGATTTTCACATGATCATCTTTTGTCCTTCGTCAAGAATAATGATGAACTTAGTTAAAGTGAAAATCTTTCCAACACATATTTTGAAAAACATATAAGCGAGTTAAACTCGGCTCGAAATATCAAATGTGTATAATATAAAATTTTATATAGTTATACGACTTAGTCTCAATAGGAGATAAAATAGAATAGACTTCTGAGTGATAGATGAGTTCAAGTCTCCACATACCTTTTGTTGATAAAGTTCCTCCAAGCTCCCCTTAGTAGATCTTCATCTTCAATCGATGAACGTCGTGAAGTCTAAAGCTAAACTACACATTTTATCCTAATCCCAGACATAGCTATAAGTATACTAGAAATCAAGACTTATAGTTTTGATAACTAAACTTGACAAACAACCTTGAGATATCAACGCATGCGAGTTCGACCGAGCAGTTCTCTAACACACCCGATCCTTTATTGGATGGGAGAAATTATAATTTGTAATAGGATTTAAGAGTGTTCTTTTTTTTCCCTTGAACAAGAACCATAATCTTCAAGAGGGCTGTGAAAATATTTTTGTTACTTTTTTGCCGACTTGTTTTTGATTTTCCTTCTTGTGCTCTAATTTTTATTATTGAGCTAAGTGAAAAAGCGGGGGTCTAAGAACCACACCCAATATTTCGAATTAGTAATATGTATGGACAAACTCCAATACACTTTCTAGAGAATCAACTAGACAGTTAGACTCAATCAATAAAAAAGTATATCAAAGAGTTTATATCTCCATCTCTCGATTTAAATCTTACTCAAGCAAACTGCGAGTCTCAATTTAAATACAAGAGAGATAAACTTGGATGGTACCAATGACCAATATCCAAGTGTCAATCAATTTAAATCAACAACCAAAAGGTCAGATATTCTAATTGATTGAACAACAACACACAACCTGTATTATTTCAATTATAAAGATAAACAATATAATGCGGAAAATGAAATAACACAGACACTAGAATTTTTTTAACGAGGAAACCACAAATATAGCCCGGGACCTAGTCCAGATTAAACATACAATGTATTAAGTCACTACAGACACTAGCCTACTCCAAGCTAACTTCGGTCTGGACTGTAGTTGAACCCCAATCAATCTCACGCTGATCCAAGGTACAGTGATGCTCTTACGCCTCTGATCCCAGCAGGATACTACATACTTGATTCCCTTAGATGATCTCACCCACAACTAAGAGTTTCTACGACCCAAAGTCGAAGACTTTAATAAACCAATCTATATCACACAGAAAAGTCTATGGTAATAGATAAATTCATCTCCCACGAATATACCTACGAGTTTTGTTCCGTCTTTTGATAAATCGAGGTGAACATGAACCAATTGATAAAACCATACTTATATGCCCGAAGAACAGCTCAGCTTTATCAATAACCTCACAATAATCTTAATCGACGCAGCGAAAAAAGATATTGTGGAATCACAAATGACGAGACGAAGATGTTTGTGACTACTTTTATATCTTTCCTATCAGATATAGAAATATCAAGCCAATTATTACAATTATACTCGTATGATAGAAATAGCAAGATCAGATCACACAACTACGATAAAAGTAGTATCGGTCTGGCTTTACAATCCCAATAAAGTCTTTAAGTCGTTAACCTGGTTTAGAATAAGAAACCAACGGTTAAAGGAGAATCGACTCTAGCTTAGCACAACTAGTATCACACATAATGTGTGGGATTAGGTTTCGCAGTTGCTAGAGTTCTCCCTTATATAGTCTTTCAAATCATGGCTTGCAATCAATGTTAGCTTAGTAACAAAGCATTTAATATTCACCGTTAGATGAAAACCTGATTAGATTCATGTTAATATTTATCAACTGTTAGATCGAAAACATAGCTTGTTATACATACATGTAATACTCATTTGTAGGCTTGTGAAACCGTACCCAAACTTGTGCATTAGTTGGTTCAACAATAGTTAACCAAATGGTTAGCCATATGATAACTTTCATATCGACCATATTCTTTTATACCATAACTAGTTCAAATGACTCAAATGAACTAGTTAGAGAGTTGTTCAATTTGTTAGAGCATTGCTCGGTCGAACTCACATGTGTTGCTATCTCAAGCATGTTTTTCAATATTAGTGATCAAAACTATAAAGTCTTTGATTTCTAGTCTACTATAGCTAAAGTCTCGGACTAGGATAGAAAGTGTAGTTGATCTCAATAACTCCATGGCGATCATCATACAAGACGAAGGACTACTCAAGGAACCAGTGGATCTTCATCGACTAAAAGGTATGTGGAGACTTGAACTTATCTATCACTCGAAAGTATATCTATTATATCTCATATCTTGAGACAAAAGTCGTATTACTATATAGACTAAGAATATACACATATGATATTTCGAGATGAGTATATCTCGCTTATCTATTTCTCGAAATATATGTTGGTAAAGCTTTCGCTTTACCCAAGTTCATCTTTACCTAGTGACGAAAGTCATGTTATGTTTCAATCATTTTTGAAATTTCTCTGACGAAAAATAGTTTGTGAATAACAACTATATAACGCCCAATGAGAATGTTTCAATGATTGAAATAAGAGTTTGGAAAAGATAACCATTGAAGGATATAAGCATTGTTGTGGAAACACATATATGTATAAGTCCTTAGTACTTGAACCGAAGTTTGCGAACTTTGTTGATCAAGTGAAACCGGAGAAGTGCGTGAGCTTCAGTCTGCGAACTGGCGGAAGTTCTCGACCGAGAATTTCTGCTGGAGTTTGTAAACTCCATCCGGGAACTTAAGTAGAGTAGGTTATGTCTAAAAATGATGTTTGTGAACTTATCTTAATAAATTAAGGAATGCTATTGCAAACCGTGGCTTTATAGTTCATGAATCGAATCGAGTGAATCACATCATTTTTGCTTCAATTGTGTTTTGCGTAGTTGTTGATGGTGGTTTTTAGCTTAGGGTTAAAGTCGTAAAACCCTAGGCAAGACAGTGACGTCATAGGGTTCGAGTAAAAATAGCTCCAATAAATGCATTTATTGTACCCTTTAATCTGTCTGCAAAAAAATTACCAGGGTACCTTTTTTTTAATTAATTACTAATTAGGGTTTCGATAGCCCAAAACCCATTTTTCCACGCCACATGTGCCGATGGAAAACCATGCCAGTCACACCCACCGCGCCAAGGCATGCCAACCATGCTAGCCACACCCTTATGCCAATGGAAAACCATGCCAGCCACACCCACCGCGCCAAGGCATGCCAACCATGCTAACCACACCCCTATGCCAATATAAAACTATGACAGCCACACCCACCATGCCAAGGCATGCAAACCATGCTAGCCGCACTCATGTGCCAATGGAAAACCATTCCAGCCACACCCACCGCGCCAATGCATGCCAACCATGCTAGCCGCACTCATGTGCCAATGGCAAACCATGCAAGCCACACCCACCGTGCCAAGGCATGCCAACCATGCTAGCCGCACCCCTGTGCCAATGGCAAACCATGCCAGCCACACCCACCGTGCCAAGGCATGCCAACCATGCTAGCCGCACACATGTGACGATGGCGAACCATGCCAGCCACACCTACCGCGCTAAAGCATGCCAACCATGCTAGCCGCACCATATGCCAACGGCATGCCAAACCCTTGGCCCCACCATGCCAAGACAAACTGTACCTTGCCTTGGACCTAGCCATGCTAGCCGCACCATATGCCAACGTCATGCCAAACCCTTGGCCCCACCATGCCAATCCAAACCTCACCTTGCCTTGTCCCTAGCCATGCTAGCCGCACCATGTGCCAAATGGAATGCCAAGCTCTTGGCCCCACCATGCCAAACACACCTAGCCATGCCACCATGCTGGCCTTCCCTACACGGCTACCAAAATGAAGGCGTGTGAAAATAAACGGTCCCACTTCAATCCCAGGAGCAAATCCTATCCATCCAAGGTTACCAGACAATGTATAGTAACCTTTGGCCACGCCAAACCATGCCATGCCAACCTAGCCGCGCCACCATGCTGGCCTTCCCTACATGGCTACAAAAACGAAGGCGTGTGACAATCAATGGTCCCCCTTCAATCCCATGAGCAAATCCTAGCCATCGAAGGTTACCAGACAACGCATGGTAACCTTTGGCCCGAAAACCTAAGTTTGGCTACGCCAAACCATGCCATGCCAACAGCATGTCAACCTAGCCGTGTCACCATGCTGGCCTTCCCTACGCGGCTATCAAAACTAAGGCATACGACAATCAATGGTATCCCTTCAATCCCAGGAGAAAATCCTAGCCGCCCAAGGTTACCAGATCACACATGGTAACCTTTGACCCAAAACCCTAATTTGGTCACGCCAAATTGCGCCAAGGCATGCCATGCCCATGACATGCCAACCTAGTCACGCCACCATGCCATGCCAATGGCATGCCAACCTAGTCGCGCTACCATGCTGGCCTTCTCTATGTGGCCACCAACAAACGAAAGCGTGTGACAATCAACGACTACCTTTCCTCTTAAGATGCAAAATCTCGACCATCGAAGGTCACCAAGCTAGCAAGTCTCCCAAGCTCAACTTGCCAGACAACAACAAATGTGCTACATGTTTTCCACAAAAAAATTCGAGACATCAATACATATCACAAATTGGGGGATCCTCTTAGGGTATTGGTTTGGAGGTTTACAGCGTGCAGCGTACACTACGCCCGTCATAAGGATGATGCGGTTAGTAAATACCGGGAGTTAATGGTGAAACGCTCATTTTATGAAACATCAATTCTATGTGTTCACGTTTTTATGGAACATCAATTCCATGTGTTAACGGTTTTATGAAACATCAATTCCATGCATTAACGATTACCACCTCCTCCCATTTACTCACCCATTTTTCCATTCTTTAATGAGACCAGTGTACATTTCACTTAGACTTGTATAAATAGGTCTTACCTATTTCTACCGAACAACAAGTTCAGTCAGGAGAATACAACACTCATAAAATACTTGCTAGCTTTCTATTTTGTTATCCTCCCACTTTCTGATATAAGTCATAACACAACTACTCTTCCAGAATCAATTATTTTGGTCTCATCACTTTCCTCGCTTCCCTCACCAAAACCAACCCATTTTCCTTCACTTTATGACCGAAGCAAGTTTGGAAGGGCCATTTCTTAGTTTAGGTCGGACTTGTACAGATTGATCTCTCGAATCTAAAGTACTCCCTTGCAGTACATTGTTTAGGGTTTAAATTCGTTTCTCACCCGCACACCCGAAATTACCAAAATCAGTAGAAACTATTTTCACCCACAAACAGTAGTACACACAGATCTAAGCAATTGAATTACTCTCTAACTAGTTCATTTGAGTCAGTTGGACTAGTTATGGTGAAAAAGAATATGGTTGATATGAAAGTTATCATTTGGATAACCATTTGGTTAACTAGTGTTGAACAAACTAATGTACAAGTTTGGGTACGGTTTTCAAAATATAACAAACATGTAGAACATGTGTGTATAACAAGCTATGTTTTGGATCTAACGGTTGATAAATATTAGCTTGTATCTAATCAGGTTTTCATCTAACGATGAATATTTAATGCTTTGTTACTAAGCTAACATTGATTGCAAACCCTGATTTGAAAGACTATATAAGGGAGAAATCTAGCAACTGGGAAACCTAATCCCCACATATTATGTGTGATACTAGTTTTCTAAGCTAGAGTATTTTCTCCTTTAACCTTTCGTTTTCTTCTTTTAAAACCAGGTTAACGACTTAAAGACTTCATTGGGATTATGAAGCCAGACCGATACTACTTTTTATCGTAGTTGTGTGATCTGATCTTGCATCTTCTATCGTACGAGTACAATTGTAATAATTGGCTTGAGATTTCTATCATTGATAGGCAAGATATTAAAGTAGTCACAAACACTTCTTCTTATCATTTGTGATTCCTCAATAATCTTCTTCGCTGCGTCGATTAAGTTTATTGTGAGGTGATTGATAAAGCTGAGATGTTCTTCGGGAATATAAGTCTATTTTTATCAATTGGTTCATGTTCACCTTAATTTATCAAAAGATAGAACAAAACTCATATGTTTATTCGTGGGAGACGAATTTATTTATCCTTGTAGACTTTTCTATGTGAGATAGATTTGTTTATTAAATTCTTAGACTTTGGGTCGTAGAAACTCTTGGTTGTGGGTGAGATCAGCAAAGGGAATTAAGTACCCAGTATCCTGCTGGGATCAGAGGCGTATGAGCATAATTGTACCTTGGATCAGTGTGAGATTGGTTAAGGTTCAACTACAGTCCAGACCGAAGTTAGCTTGGAGTAGGCTAGTTCTGTAGCGGCTTAATACTGTGTATGTTTAATCTGGACTAGGTCCCGGGGTTTTTCTGCATTTACGGATTCCTCGTTAACAAAATTCTGGTGTCTGTGTTATTTCTTTTCCGCATTATATTTTGTTATATAAATGAAATAATAATACAGGTTGTGCGTTTTTTAATCAATTAGAATATCCGACCTTATTTGTTGTTGATTAAAATTAATTGACACTTGTGTTAGAGCACTGCTCGGTCAAACTCGCATGCGTTGCTATCTCAAGCATGTTTGTCAATCTTAGTGATCAAAACTATATAGTCTTGATTTCTAGTCTACTATAGCTAAGGTCTCGGACTAGGATAGAAAATTTAGTTGAGCTCAAGAACTCCATGGTGATCATCATACAAAACGAAGGACTACTCAAGGAACCAGTGGATATTCATCGAATAAAAGGTATGTAGAGATTTGAACTTATCTATCACTCAAAAGTCTATCTACTCTATTTTCTATCTTGAGACAAAAGTTGTTTTACTATATAGACTAAGAATATGCACATGTGACATTTCGAGCTGGAAATATATCTCGCTTATCTATTTCTCGAAATGTGTGTTGGTAAAGCTTTCGCTTTAGCCAAGTTCATCTTTTCCTAGTGACGAAAGTCATGTTATGTTTCAATCACTTTGAAAATCGCTCTGACGAAAACTAGTTCATGAAAACAACTATATGACGTCCTCTGAGAATAATTCAATGATTGAAATGAGAGTTTAGACTATATAACCATTGGGGGATATAAACATTGGTGTGGAAACACATATATGTATAAGTCCTTAACACTTGAACCGAAATTTGTGAACTTTGTTGATCAAGTGGAACCGGAATGTGAGTAGCAACTCAGTCCGTGAACTGACGGAAGTTCTCTTCTCGAGAAATTCTGCTGGAGTTTATTAAATTCAACCGGTTATCTTGAGTCCGCGAAATCAAGAGGTTATGTCTGAAAACGTTGTTCATGAACTTATTCTTAAATTACTAAGGGATGCTTTTGCACACCGTGGATTTATAGTTCATGATTAATGATTCGAGTGAATCATATCGTTTTTGATTCAATTGTGTTTCTTGTAGTACTTGAGATATCATAGCAATTGAACAACTCTCTAACTAGTTCATTTGAGTCATTTGTACTAGTTATGGTGAAGAAGAATATGGTTGATATGAAAGTTATCATTTGGCTAACCATTTGGTTGACTAATATTGAACCAACCATTATACACGTTTGAGTACGGTTACACAAACCCAAAACGTCAAGTACATGTGTGTATGGCAAGCTAAGTTTTCAATCTAACGGTTGAGAGATATTAGCTTGTATCTAATCAGGTTTTCATCTAATGGTGAATATCGAATGCTTTGTTACTAAGCTAACATTGATTGCAAACCCTGATTTGAAAGACTATATAAGGGGAACTCTAGCCATTGGAAAAACTAATCCCCACACACCTTTCTTGTGTGATACTAGTTTTCTCTAAGCGAGAGTCGATCTCCATTAACCCTTGAGTTCTCTCTCTAAATTCTGGTTAACGACTTAAAGACTTCATTGGGATTGTGAAGCCAGACCGATACTACTTATCTTGTAGTTGTGTGATCTGATCTTGCTGTTTCTATCGTACGAGTATAATTGTAATAATTGGCTTGAGATTTCTATCTCCGATAGGCAAGATAAAAGTAGTCACAAACATCTTCGTCTCATTGTTTGTGATTCCTCAATAATCTTCTTCTTTACGTCGATTAAGTTTATTGTGAGGTGATTGATGAAACTGAGTTGTTCTTCGGGAATATAAGTCTGGTTTTATCGATTGGTTCATGTTCACCTTGATTTATCAAAAGACAAAACAAAACTCATAGGTTTATTCGTGGGAGACGAATTTATATATTACCTGTAGACTTTTTTGTGTGAGACAGATTTGTTTGCTAAAGTCTTCGACTTTGGGTCGTAGCAACTCTTGGTTGTGGGTGAGATCAGCTAAGGGAATCAAGTGCGCAGTATCTTGCTGGGATCATCGGCGTAGGAGCTTAACTGTACCTTGGATCAGTGTGAGATTGGTTGGGGTTCAACTACAGTCCAGACCGAAGTTAATTTGGAGTAGGCTAGTGTCTGTAGCCGCTTAATACAGTGTATGTTTAATTTAGACTAGGTCCCGAGTTTTTTTTGCATTTGCGGTTTCCTCGTTAACAAAATTCTGGTGTATGTGTATTTATTTTCCGCATTATATTTTTATATAATTAAAATAATACAGGTTGTGCGTTGTTCAATCGATTAGAATATCCAACCTTATTGGTTGTTGATTTAAATCGATTGACACTTGGATATTGGTCTTTGGTACCATCCAATTTATGTCTCTTTGATTAGACTCACGAATCTTATTTGCTTGAGTAAATAAAATCGAGAGATTGAGATAATAACTCCTTGAGTATTTTCTATTGATTGAGTCTTGTTGATTCTCTAGAAAAGAACTCGGAGTTGTCCATACATATTCCTAATCGAAATATTGGGTGAGGTTGTTATACCCCCGCATTTTCAATTGGTATCAGAGCAGGTAAACACATTAAAGACCTTACAAGTCTATGTTTGTGGAAATCTGAGTCTGTGGACGGAATCTATGTTGCGCATACCAAAATGTCTCCTAAAGCTTTTGAACATGTCAAGTGTATTGGAAACACCTCAAAGGATTATTCCTTAATTGATTCTTCCAAATCCCGAGGTAGAAAGAATGTTCAATGTGATAATGACACTTCTCCCTCTCATGAGGCATGTGACATTGGGGCAGAAGCTGAAAAGAAACTCACCAGAATTTCAAAACATACAACTGAAGATATTGATTTTAATAATCATGATCAGCTCATTGATGAATTTGAAAAGTCTCTTAATAGAGAACGTGATCTCTATCATATCATAAAGTCCTTCTCTAAGAACATTGAGAAACTTCTACAAGAAACTACTCTACAACAGGAAAAGATTAGTACTCTTGAGGAAGTTGTTAAAGAGGACTCCATTAGAGAAAAACTTTTAATCAAGACTAATTCATTAGATCTCAACAGACTTCGTGCTGAAAAATAGAAACTTTATGCATCTCTTACTTTAGCACATGAATAGTGTAAATCCTTGGAAAAGGAAAACTCTGTCCTAAGGAGAAATTCTTCTGTGACTGATTCTCAGGAATTACCATTTACGAAGAAATATTCTCCAGAAGAAGATTGTGTCAAGAATCCAATCTTCTCATATGGCTATGAAGTTTAAACATGTGCCAGTTATTTCTTATCCTCTACGAACATGTACTTTTTGTGGGAAACAGAATCACTATGATATTCATTGTTTTGCAAGAAGGAAAGAAATTTCTAAGCTTTGTAATTTGCTTCTCTTCACTGTCAATGGAATAGAAAGTCAGCCGACTAAAGCAGTGAATCGTATGCCCACAAGAAATCAGAAACCTTATGAGAATGATCTCTACTCTAGATATCATCACATGAATAAAATTCTTTCTGGCAATCCTGTTTGCTGCATTAATAAGAACAATTCATGTACTTATAAGGATGTTTCTGATAAATCTAAATCTAGAAAATGGATTCTCCTGAACCTATTGATAGAGGTCCTAGATTTAGTTCTTAGAGAAAATCATCTGACGAATATGTGAAAAGCGCCATGCCCTATTCTTCAGGGACACAGGTTAACTGAAGAAAGGCGAAGAGCACAAAAATCAAACAGTATGATGATATGTACAACATCTTTCTCAAGAATCGTAGTGGAACTTGTTTCCACCCAATCACCTAATTCTAGGTATTTGTTTCCTTGTTTCTAACTTGAGAGGTACAAGGAGAAAGATGGAGAAATACTCAAGTATGTTGTATATTATTTCAGTTTGTTTCTTTGGAGAAAGTCCGCAAACGTCCGCGTCCTCCTCTTGTATATCTTCAGGGTTTTCAAAAACAGAGTTTTTGTACTCTCGTTGACGAATGCATATATACCTTGTTTATATTGTGATTGTCCCTGACCTAGAACTCTATGGAGAATTCTGCAAAATCTCAAGAGATTGTGCGTCTTGATATGGAGGAAGATAATCAGGAACGTAAGTCGATTCAGGAGCTGGTTATAAAGAAGATGCTTGAAAGAAATGATCACAAATCTTGGATCGATGATTCTGTCAAGGATTTAACTCGTTTTCAGAAAGATTCAAGGGTCGATTTTGGAAATCTTCAATTGCAAATAAACCAACTTCTAGATGGTCAGGCCAGAATTCTTGCTAATCAGAACATTCTGATACGGAATCAAAAGAAGCTTACCATGGACTGTGCCAAAGATAAACAGCTTGCTCGGGTGGTTGATCGCAAAGTTAGTGTTCTAACTCACGAACATGGTGTGTCTACAGTTAAGAGAATAAAGGAAATTAGTGATACCTTCTTTGATGGCTTCATTGAAAGATATGAGGTTCTTAATGAACTCTAGTTTCTTTTAAAATCTAGTAAATCTTCTATGTTTTTTGTTTTATTTAGAAGAATAACTAGTGTTTTGGAATAGCAATGATTGTGATTACATATAGCTATATCCAATGATTTCATCTTCTTGCTTTTAGATTTATTGGTTTAAATTCTAAAGTAATTTGGAAGATGATGGTTGCAGTATTAATCTTTTTGATTTTATATATTGCAATATTTTGATGGGATTTGTATGTTCGTTCGTGAACTTGATTATCCCATATTTTGTCAAAAGTAAAGTCGTTCATGAATTGATATGCAAATATTGATAAAGGAATGAATGGACTTTTGGCAAAACACAAAAGTTAAGCATATATTGTCAATCCATGATGTAAGATAGGTTAAAATCTTTTGTGATTTAAGGATAAAGTCTATTATGTCACTTTGTGATGAAAAAATAGAATAGGTCCTTGTTTGTTATCCACGGTATAGAGCTTAATTGTTCCATATTATTATGTATTATCGTGAAGGTTCCATTGTGTATCTCATGTTGATCACGATACAACTAAGTCGATTTCTTATTGGCATGGTTGGTTGTTCCATGAGATGTTATATGTTGAGCATTAAGAACTAAATTAATCAACGTGTGTGGTTATTTAGTTTGTATTCCATGAGTTCTCTCATGTTGAGTACATGAACGGTTAAGGTTGTCATTGTCTATGATAATCTTACTCGGGGTTCCATAATCTCTTATGTTGAGCCCAAATGAACTAAATCAATCATCTTGTGTGATTATTTAGTTAGCACTCCATAGATTTTTCTCATGTTGAGTGTGGAAAATTGAATTGATTACTTTGTGATTAGTTTAATTGTGTAATCCGGTTATAATATTTATGGGTTTACTTGTGAATAATCTAATTGATGAATTAAGTCTCCATAAGTTTACTTGTGTTGAGCATATTTAGTCAAATTAATCATGGTTTGCTTTGGTTAATATGATTGAATATTTTGGATTCCAAATTCATACTTGTATGCAATTTGTTGATTATAAATAAATCCTTCTTTTCTCTTGAAATTAAGGTCGCTCTTGTTGTTCCTTTAGGAATGAAATCTTATGGGGGACAGTTCTTTTGAACTTGCGCTTAATTTCCATATCTTTGTGTGGAGTGCGGTTGTGGAATTTTTAGGGGTTATCTTGTATCTTTATAAACTCCTTGATGAATGCATTTAGCCTCGGATTTATGATTGCATATAAACAAGATGATAGAACATTTACCTTTGGTCATGAAATATC
Organism: Papaver bracteatum; assembly: GCA_023529315.1. Lineage (NCBI taxonomy): Eukaryota > Viridiplantae > Streptophyta > Magnoliopsida > Ranunculales > Papaveraceae > Papaver > Papaver bracteatum. The sequence goes on from JAJJWX010003498.1 coordinate 2,458,537, forward strand.
TCTTACGCAAATTCATTAGGATCCCGTTCTTATACCTTTGCCAATTTTATTGACATAAAGGGGGAGAATTAATTGTAGTTCACACTACAAATACATATGGTTTTTGGATCATTATGTAAGGGGGAGTGGTTTCCATGTGAGATGGAGTATTGACTAAGGGGGAGTGAAGTATCACCATAGTATTATTATTGAAGTTGTGATGCAATTGGACTTTAACGTTGTGTAATAATACTATGACACTGTATAACAATGATTGAGAACCAATGATTTTCACATTGTTATAGCTACGGATTTTCAACAACGATGATACTAAACTTACAACCTTTGGGATCATTGGACTACTTGGAAGTGACGAAGATTTCGAGTATTGTTGAAGATTAGGCATGTGGAATAGGAGCTACAAAGTTTATTTATATAATTTTTGAATTCCATATGTATTAATAGTTTTGCCACTAAAATTGACAAAGGGGGAGATTATTAGAGCACTGCTCGGTCAAACCCGCATGCGTTGCTATCTCAAGCATGTTTGTCAATCTTAGTGATCAAAACTATATAGTCTTGATTTCAATTCTACTATAGCTAAGGTCTCGTACTAGGATAGAAAGTGTAGTTGAGCTCAAGAACTCCATGGCGATCATCATACAAGACGAAGGACTACTCAAGGAACCAGTGTATCTTTATCGACTAAAAGGTATGTGGAGATTTGAACTTATCTATCACTCAAAAGTTTATCTACTCTATCTTCTATCTTGAGACAAAATTCGGTTTACTATATAGACTATGAATATGCACACGTGACATTTCGAGCTGAGTATATCTCGCTTATCAATTTCTCGAAATGTGTGTTGGTAAAGCTTTCGCTTTAGCCAAGTTCATCTTTGCCTAGTGACGAAAGTCATGTTATGTTTCAATCACTTTCAAAATTGCTCTAACGAAAACTAGTTCGTGAAAAAAACTATATGACGTCCTCTGAGAATGTTTCAATGATTGAAATGAGAGTTTAGACTATATGACCATTGGGGGATATAAACATTTTTGTGGCAACACATATATGTATAAGTCCTTAACACTTGAACCGAAGTTTGCGAACTTTACTGATCAAGTGGAACCGGAACGTGAGCAGCAACTCAGTCCGCGAACTGGCGTAAGTTCTCGAACCCGAGAATATCTGCTGAAGTGGAAGCTCAGGTGCAGTCCGTGAACCCAGTTCGTGAACTGACGGAAGCTCTCATCCCGAGAAATTCTGCTGGAGTTTATTAACTTCAACCGGTTAGCTTGAGTCCGCGAACTCAAGAGGTTATGTCTGAAAACGTTGTTTATGAACTTATTTTATAATTACTAAGGGATGCTTTTGCAAACCGTGGCTTTATAGTTCATGATTAATGATTCGAGTGAATCACATCGTTTTTGATTCAATTGTGTTTCTTGTAGTACTTGAAAACTCATAGAAATTGAACAACTCTCTAACTAATTCATTTGGACTAGTTATGGTGAAGAAGAATATGGTTGATATGAAAGTTATCACTTGGCTAACCATTTGGTTGACTAATATTGAACCAACCATTGTACACGTTTGAGTACGGTTTCACAAACCCAAAACGTCAAGTACATGTGTGTATGGTAAGTTAAGTTTTTGATCTAACGGTTGAGAGATATTATCTTGTATCTAATCAGGTTTTCATCTAACGGTGAATATTAAATGCTTTGTTACTAAGCTAACATTGATTGCAAACCCTGATTTGAAAGACTATATAAGGGGAACTCTAGCCACTGGAAAAACTAATCCCCACACACCTTTCTTGTGTGATACTAGTTTTCTCTAAGCTATATTCGATCTCCATTAACCCTTGAGTTTTCTCTCTAATTTTGGGTTAACAACTTAAAGACTTCATTGGGATTGTGAAGCTAGACCGATACTACTTATCTTGTAGTTGTGTGATATGATCTTGCTATTCTATCGTACGAGTACAATTGTAATAATTATCTTGAGATTTCTATCTCCAATAGGCAAGATAAAAGTGGTCACAAACATCTTCGTCTCATTGTTTGTGATTCCTCAATAATCTTTTTTCGCTGTGCCGATTAAGTTTATTGTGAGGTAATTGATGAAACTGAGCTGTTCTTTGGGAATATAAGTCTGGTTTTATCGATTGGTTCCTGTTCACCTTGATTTATCAAAATACAGAACAAAACTCATAGGTTTATTCGTGGGAGGCGAATTTATCTATTACCTGTAGACTTTTCTGTGTGAGACAGATTTGTTTGCTAAAGTCTTCGACTTTGGGTCATAACAACTCTTGGTTGTGGGTGAGATCAACTAAGGGAATCAAGTGTGCAGTATCCTGCTGGGATCAGAGGCGTAGGAGCATAATTGTACCTTGAATAAGTGTGAGATTGGTTGGGGTTTAACTACAGTCCAGACCGAAGTTAATTTGGAGTAGGCTAGTGTCTGTACTGGCTTAATACAGTGTATATTTAATATGAACTAGGTCCTGGGGTTTTTCTGCATTTGCGGTTTCCTCGTTAACAAAATTCGGGTGTCTGTGTTATTTTTTTCCCGCATTATATTTTTATATAATTGAAATAATACAGGTTGTGCGTTGTTCAATCGATTAGAATATCCGACCTTATTGGTTGTTGATTTAAATCGATTAACACTTGGATATTGGTCTTTGGTACCATCCAAGTATCTCTCTTTGATTAGACTCGCAAATCTTATTTTCTTGAGTAAATCAAATCGAGAGATTGAGATAATAACTCCTTGAGTATTTTTTATTGATTGAGTCTTGTTGATTCTCTCGAAAATAACTCGGAGTTGTCCATACAGATTGCTAATCGAAATATTGGGTGAGGTTGTTAGACCCCTGCTTTTTCAACTTGGATATTGGTCTTTGGTACAATCCAAGTTATCTCTTTGATTAAGACTCGCAGATTGTATTTGCTTGAGTAAATCAAATTGAGAGATAGAGATAATAAACTCCTTGAGATATTTTCTATTGATTAAGTCTAGTTGATTCTCTAAAAAGTGACTCAGAGTTGTCCATACAGATTGCTAATCAAAATATTGGGTGTGGTTGTTATACCCCCGCTTTTTTACAATTGCTTAGATCTTTATGTACTACACAAGACATAATTGAAACAAAAATGATTTGATTCACTCGAATCAGTTCATGAACTATATAGCCATGGTTTGCAATATCATTCCTTAGTTTATAGAGATAAGTTCACAAACATCGTTTTTAAACATAACCTACTCAAGTTCGCGGACTGGGTTCGCGGACTTAATTTCCCGTATGGAGTTCACAAACTCCATCAGAAATTCTCGGGTTTGAGAACTTTGCTAGTTCGCGGACTGGGTTCGGGGACCGAAGCTCACGCTCTTCTCCAATTCTCTTGATCAACAAAGTTCGCAAACTTTGGTTCAAGGAATAAGGACTTATACACATATGTGTTTCCACGACAATGCTTATATCCTCCATTGGTTATATTCTCTAAACTCTCATTTCAATCATTGAAACATTCTCAGAGGACGTTATATAGTTGTTATTCACAAACCATTTTTCGTCAGAGCAATTTTCAAAGTGATTGAAACTTAACATGAATTTCGTCACTAAGTAAAGATGAACTTGGCTAAAGCGAAAGCTTTACCAACACATATTTCGAGAAATAGATAGGTGAGATATACTCGGATCGAAATACCAAATGTGTATAATATTAGTCTATATAGTAATACGACTTTTGTCTCAAGATAGAAGATAGAGTATATAGACTTTTGAGTGATAGATAAGTTCAAGTCTCCACATACCTTTTAGTCGATAAAAATCCACTAGTTCCTTGAGTAGTCATTTGTCTTATATGATGATTGCCATGGAGTTCTTGAGCTCAACTACACTTTCTATCCTAGTCCGAGACCTTAGATATAGTAGACCAGAAATCAAGACTTATAGTTTTGATCACTAGCATTGACAAAGATGCTTGAGATAGCAACATATGCGAGTTCGACCAAGCAATTCTCTAACACTAAGAACCGTTCCTATGTATAAACGGTTTACCTAATAATATCCTTTTTGGGATATCGAAAATTTTCTTAGGGTTTTGGTCAAAGGTCATTTTGGAAATTTATCCCATATCATCCTCCTTTTAAGTTGGAAGATTTTTTTCCCCTAAGCAAGCATTTTATTTATCTTCTTCTATCATGTCTTCATCAAGTCTTTCCAGTAAAGAAGATGATGTTTGGAATGTTCTTTTTCCCTCTAAGAAAGTTCGTTTTGATTCTTCTGATAATGAGATGTGTCATGAAAAACGTGATTCCCCCTCTGATGTGAATCCCAATGTCTCTCATTTTGATAAGCTCGCATTAACCATGAATCTCGTCTTGGAACAAGTACGTGCTTTAAAGAGTGAACTCGAATCTTCAACCAAAAGACTTGAAGACAATATAGATAATCTCGAATCTAGAATTGATCTAATCGAAGATGAGCTTGATGATTATAGGGAATATAAGAAGAGTCTTCAAAGTAAGTGAAATGACTTTTTGTTTCTTGCTTAAATAATGTCTAGGAAACTTCTTATGAGAATTTATTCCTAAGTTTTAAGAAGGTTAACTAGGGTTTTGAATAACAAATATTGTGATTACACATAGCTATTGCCAACGATTTTCATCTTGCAATGTTTTAGATTCATTTATTTAAATTCTAAGTTATTTGGAAGATGATTTTGAAGTATTAATCTTTATGGTTTTATATATTGCAAAATTATTATGGGATATGTGTGTTTACGTCCTTGAGCTATAAGTATCTCATATATGTCAAAAGTTAAGTCTATTATGTCATTATACAAATATTGATAAAAGATATAACGAACTTTTGAATATTCCGCAGTATTGATTTTTTCCTGATCCACTTTTATGTGCTCCGTAAGTTTTCTTATGTTGATCGTTTTCGATTAAATTAATCAGAAAGGTTCTCTATTGGTTATTTATTTGAGTTTTCTGGATACAAATTCATGTTTCACGTAATTTGTTAATGTCCAAAGAAATCCTTCTTTTCTTGTAAAATTAAGGTCGCTCTTATTGTTTTTTCGGGAATGACATTTTATGGGGGAGTGTTCTTAATTGAACTTGAGCTTAATTGCCAAATCTTTGTGGGGAGTGCGGATGTGGAATATTGTAGGATTTATCTTGTATCTTTATAAACTCCTTGATGAATATGCTAAGTTTCGACTATGTGAAATCATCGAAACCAAGTTTATATGTTCTCTTTTAGTCATGAGTAATCTTTCAATATGACCCCGCTAGTTTTCGTACCTTTGCCAATTTATATTGACAAAAAGAGAGAGAAGTACATATAGTTCACACTACATACATATGGTTTACGGATCATTATGTAAGGGGGAGTGGTTTTCATTGTGAGATAAAGTATTAACTAAGGAGGAGTGATACATATCACCATAGTATTATTGTCAAAGTTGTGATACAATTAAACCTTGATGTTGTGTAATAATACTAATTGAGAATAACTGTTTTCTTATTGTTATGGCTACGGATATTCAACAACAATGATGTTGAGTTGAACACGTTCAGAATCACTGAAGTACTTGGAGTGACGAAGAATTCAAGGAATGTTGAAGAACCAAGGAAATCAAGCATCTTGGATGAGAAGATGCAAAGTTTATTTATTTTGTAACCCATATGTATTGATAGTTTTGTCACTAAAATTGACAAAAGGGGGAGATTTTAAAGCACTGCTCGGTCGAACTCGCAAGTGTTGTTATCTCAAACTTGTTTTATCAAGTTTAGGTGATCAAAACTATAAGTCTTGATTTCTAGTCTACTTATAGTTATGTCTCGCATTAGGATCGAATATGTATTTGAGCTTTAGACTTCACAGCGTTCATCGATTGAAGACGAAGATCTACTAAGGATAGCTTGGAGGAACTTCATCAACAAAAGGTATGTGGAGACTAAAACTTATCTATCACTTAGAAGTTTATTATATTCTATCTCATATTGAAACTAAGTCATACAGCTATATAGACTTTTACATTATACACATTTGATATTTCGAGTTGAGTTTAACTCGCTTATATCTTTCTCGAAATATGTGTTGGAATCTTTTTTCTTTAGCTACGTTCATCATTATTCTAGACGATTTTAGTTGGAAACAATTTATTTGTTGGAAACTAAATAATAAGGTAAAAGATGATCATGTGAAAATTGCCTTAAAATATCTTACATGATTTGTGTGAGACAGTCATTTGATGTCGACTCGGAATGTTTCGTATTGATCATTCGATCACTTGAAAATTACTTATAAGCTAATAGTGTGTGTGAGACAACTATTGTCGTCTTTTAAGGATGTTTCGATTATTGAAATTGGAATTTAGAACAATTAACCATTGTCTAGATATAACATAGTATGTGTACCAGTATGCAAACTGTTATGGTATGATTCAGGTCCGGAAACCAAGTTTGCAAACCAGTATGCAAACGGTTTTAACTGTTAAAGTCCGGGAACCAAGTTTGCATACCAGTATGCGAACGGTTCTACCTGAGTTAGTTCCGGAACGACAGTATGCATACCTGTTTGCGATAGTATGCATACCTGTTTTAGTATGATTTCATACTCATGAACAAAAACATTAATAAATTAAGGAATGCAATCTTTGCAAACGGTAGCTTAATGTTCATGAATTGATTCTTGAATAAGTACTTTGTACAATCATGAATCAAATCCGATTTTGTTTCAATTGTGTCTTGTATACTTCTATGAGAATACAAACAATTGAACAACCATTTGATCTAAAAGTGTTAGATGAATGTGGTTAATACAAAAGTGACCATATGGCTAACTTCGATTAACTGTTATTGAGCGAACTTAATATACACGTTTAGGTACGGTTACCCATATTTAAATGAAGGTATATTTCATTTGTGTGTAACAAGCTAAGATCATCTAACGGTGGAGAGATATGCTTTGGTTTTAAGCAAACTTAGCTTGAATCTTAAATCATGTTTTCATCTAAAGTTGAGTATTGATTGCTTTGTTTTTAAGCTATCAAACCCTGATTTGAAGACTATATAAGGGAGAAATCTAGCAACTGGAAAACCTAATCCCCACACCTTATGTGTGATACTAGTTGCGTAGCAGAGTTTATTCTCCTTTAACCTAGGTTTTTCCTAAAACCATTATAGCTTAAATACTTAAAGACTTCATTGGGATTCTGAAGCCAGGCGCAACTATTTTCTCTGTAATTGCGTGTTCTGATCTTACAGTGTGGTGTTCAAATATGGACTAGGTCCCGGGGGTTTTATGCATTTTTTTTGTTTCCTCGTTAACATATTTTTTGGTGTTTGTGTCATTTATTTTTCGCATTATATTTATTTATATAATTGAAATATCACAAGTTGTGTGTAGTTCAATCAATTAATAAATCCTACGTTTGGTTGTTGATTTGAATTGATTGACACTTGAACATTGGTCTTTGGTGCCGTTCAAGTTGTTTCTGAAAATAATCAGGCTCGCAGATTTCCATCTGTTTTATTTGTTGATTACATTGAGAAACAGATATAACTCTTGGATATATTTTTTTGATTGAGTCTGACTATCTAGTTGATTCTCTTGGAATTATATTGGAGTTAGTCCATACAGATTGCCGAACGAAATATTGGGTATGATTCTTAGACCCCCGCTTTTTCAACTATAATCTTATATAAAACCCCTGGACCTAGTCCATATTGAACACACTGATTTAAGATGTTACACCTCGTTCCTGATTCAAGCTTCAGACTAAATACAGAGAAAAGTATACACACGAAATTTCCCTGTTTCAAGATTAATTTTGCGAAAATTCAGATTTGTGGGGTTGACTATGAAGGAGATCTCTCACAATTTCTTCACGTTTGGGTTGTTTTATGGGTACTTTACATACTATGTGTTTGGGTCTTCCTTTGGGAGATCATAGATGTAGTGGTATTTCCAAGTGAGACAAAGTGGTGGGTAAGTTTAATGCTAAAATTACTGGTTAGAAAAAGCCTCTCCTCAAAAGAACTGGTAAGATTACTCTTATTAGTAATGTTCTTGCTAGTCTTCATGTTTATCACATGTCTATTTTATGAGATGCCCATTTTATTTTGTAAGAAGTTAGAAAAAATTATGCGAGATTTACTTTGGCATTATAATTTAGGGAGAAAGAAACATCATTTAACGAAATGGTATGCTTTGCGTAAAAAGAAGAAATTTGGTTGTTCTGGGATCAAAAATCTTAGGAAAATAAATTAGGCTTTGCCTAGCAAATGATCTTGGAGATATATTGTTGAGGATGGAGTTCTTTGGAAAGAAATCATTGATGAAAATTATGGCTATAATAAGGTCAGTTTAACTGCTAAAATTCTTAAATGTGCTTATGGCAAATCAGTTTGGGGGGCGATCATGAAGTGCAACAATTTTTTTATGTTGCATGCCAGATTTAAAGTGAATAATGGGTTAATTGCAAGGTTTTGGGAGGATAGTTGGCTTTATGAAAATCCTCTTATGCATTGTTTTCCAAAGTTATATTATTGTTAGGTCTAAAAACATGAAGGTAGTGGAGCTGGGAGCTTTAGTCAACAATGAGATTGTTTGGCGGTTATGTGTTCATAGTAGATACAATATTATTGCTAGAAATGAATTGACGCTTCCAAATTCAGATTTGGTCCCTTTTTCGTACATTTTAGATTTAGTGGATGTTATTCACTAGCCTCTAAATACTTCAAAGATTTTTTCTGTGAAGACAATGTATGATAGTTTTATGTCTTTTTCATTTGGACCATTGCTCGTGGTAAGTTACCCACTATAGACATGCTGCGGAGAAGAGGTATGGATGTTCTAGCAACTTGTGTTTTTTTCAATGAGTATGAAACTACTAATCACATGTTTCTTCATTGTTTGTTCACAAATAAAATTTGGATAACGTTTCAGTAGAAGCTCAGTTCATTTGTTTCGATGCCATCTAATGTTTATACTGCTATCAGGCTTGGCAATTGACACAATCGTCTCCTTCGATTTCTATTGTTTGGAGTTTAATTCATGTAGGCATAATTTGAAGCATTTGGATTGAAAGGAATGCAATAATTTTTCCAGATAAAGTCAATATTGAATAGGTTATGGTGAACAAGGAAATCTATTGTTTGTGTTGTTCATCTTTGATCAAAAATAGTTCTGAATCTGTTGACCATACTGAGATCATGATAAATTGGAAAAATGTATTTTTTTTTTAATTCTGTTCAACTAAGAATTGTTTGTAATTGTTTAGCGAAGGATTGTCTATAATAAATGATCTCTTATTTTACCTGAAATTTACGGTTAATGCACGTTTAAACTAATAATTATCAAAAAAAAAAATGTAACAAGGGAATGTTGTGGATTTTTATTAGCGTAACTGTAAAAATATAAATGACAAAATTGAACAACAACAAATTCTAAGCAAGCTGAAACATATCCAAATGATCCATTTGATTTTCACATGTGCAGTTCAAGACCATGCTTTTACAAAAGACGTCATAGTTACATAAAATAAGAATTGAATGAAGCAACACAAGATCGAAAACTTGATAGGTGTCTAAAACACCTAATTTTATATCTAGTATTTATGCTTTCTCTGCTATTATCCTTGTGAATTATGTATCTTATGTTTCGTTTTGAGTTATTAGGTGCTTTGGAGTCATTCGGAGCAAAAGAAGAAGAAACGTTGTCTAAAAGAGCAAAAGCGTCATTCCATGTGAAGCTGCTACTGGGAGCGGAACCAAGCCAAGACAAAAACAAGGGACAAATACTACATCATAGTCTAGAGAATCAATGTGCGGACATAATCAGTTGGCCCTTATCCATTTCATCAGGGTGGCTGTATCAACTTGCCTTTCCTACACATGACCTAAAATTTAGAGAGAAGCATTATTTTTCTCTTCTTCTACCTGAGTAACAATGGCGGATCCATCTAGGGATGCTGTGTACGAGTTAAATTCAGAGTGAAACTCAGAAATAAATGGAGAGAGTTTTGAGCAGAAGGATTAGGATGGATTTGGGCAAAGATGGATTTGATACTGTTGAAATATGAAGTTTCAAACCAAGAATTTGTGAAGGTTTGGGTGTCTGCAGGTTGAATTGAGATCGGGGTTATAGACTGGAAAAGGAGAATTGAAGACTAAATCCAGGATTTGGTTGTGTTGATTTCAGTTGGGAAGAACACAGAAGATATGGTGTATTGCTTATGGTTTTGAGGATCTGGTGATGTTGCGAATCTGTTAAATAAGAAGAGTGGGTACTGCTATTGTTGTTCAAAGAAGACAGAGTTGAATCTGATTTTGAGATTGTACTCAGAAATTGGTGTTGATGAATGACATGGAAGAATGGGTATTTCAGGTGGATGTCTGAAGCTGAGAAGAAACAAGGAGATTAATTGTTTTTGTTGTTGTTTGATAACTATTGAAATCAGGGTTGAGTAAGGTTGAAATTACAGGTTAGGTGGACTAGTTGGTGGTATCTTAGATGAAGCTTCCATGGTTTCTGTAGAATTGAAATGATGGTGCAGGTGTTGCTGCCCTTGGAGTTGTTGGTGGTATTGAGAGTGAGCTGCAGGGATTATGGAAGAAGTATGGCTGGAGTGTTGTGGCGTTGCTAGTTGCTTCAGGTGGTGGTTGGTAGCTGGAGTTGGGCAGTGCAGGCTTGAATCTGTGGTCGTAGAAAGTGTTTGAGCTACAATGCAAAGAATTGATGCAGGGAGCTGTTGCCATATGAGGCTAAGTTACAATGAGTTTCAGGTGATGCTGCAGTGGGATTGCAAATGGAGTTAAAGCTACATATGCTTATGTTAACCGCAGTTGTAGATGGATTACAGGATTGAGGTTGTGTCAGCTAATGAACTGGAACGCTGACTATGAAGGCATGACTGAGGTGGAGTGGTGAAGCAGTGATTTCAGGTGCAGGGTGAGATCAAAGCAAAAGGGGAGAGAGGCAGCTGCAGTTGACTTATAGGTAATGACAACGTTGGAACTGGAGGGGGAGTATGAGCTGGTGGTGCTATGTTACGTTATAGAGACTGGGAGATGTAAATAGATGGACGAAAAGGGTACTGGTGCCTGCAATGGGTATTAGCTGCTGGAATATTGCAAGTGGAGCTCGAAGTTAAATTTGCCGCGACAATGGGAACTGAGCAGCAAAGGTTGATCACAGTTGCAGTGAAATGGAGTGGTTGATGTAGATGGTTAGGCAGTTGGAATGGATATTTGATGCTATTGTTATTCTGCAATTAGAATGTTGTGTATGTGAAGTACAGGAAATGAAGATGGCTAGAATGGGATGTGGAAGTTGTGCCAGGAGTTACTGAGAATATTGCAGTAGGATGTGTCATCATGCATTGGAGGCACGGCGATCTTGGCCGTGAACTGCATTAAGCTTGGCAACCAAACCAACTCAGACCAGTCAGCCGAGTTAGCCAGTTGACTCGGTTCTGACTCCTTCCTTGACCAGGTGACTAACGAAGACCGTTATCTTGACCGTTGACTTTGACGGTAAATGACGGAATATTTTTTCGACGGGTTTGACTCTTCAGGTGACCGGCGGCTATTTTCCGGCCAAAAACCCAGTTTTCCGGCGAGCAATTATGGGACAGAATTTCTACACGGGTTTCTCTCTATTGTGGGCTTGGTGGACTTCTAACTAATGGACTTTGAAGACAAAACCTATTTTTGGAAGGAGAAAAAGCTATAAAAAGGAAGTTTTCTACACAATAAAAAAAAATGTTTTATTTTATTCTTGGAGCTTTTGTAGAGAACTACTTCTAGGGTTTGCTTTCTTTTATGTTTCATCTTATTTCTTTGAATATTATGATGATGAGCTCCATGAATATGAGTAGCTAAATACAATAATTGGTTATGGGATAAAAGTTGATTTCTTCAAGCATGTTATTTGATTCTATGAATTAGTTTTGTCTCAATTTTATCGTTTCTGATTCATTGTTTTTATTATTATATGATTTGAATGCTAGTTTGGTTGAGTCCGGAATAAATTGGATTTGTTTTCATCTCTATAGCTATATTAGGGTTTTCAATACGTAAAAGTTGTTATCTCTGATTTTTAGTAGCATCTTGTGGTTAATACTTGTAGTGATACATATTTTTAATCGCATATGAATCATAACCTTTGTTAAAACGAATTAGTGCTTTTACACGTTTGTTTGCATCGATTAGTCTTATTTCATAGAACTTATTGCTCTTAGGGAGTTAAATCTAATTGTGCTTTTACACTTTAGGTTGCTTTTTAAAAAGATTTCACGATAGCATCTTTTAATGTTGTTTGTGATAAAATTAGGAAATAAACGGGATACTCTTGCGATCAAGATATCCTAGGACTTTTGATAATTGAGAGATTAAATACCAATTCTAATCATAGATGAAAAATACATGTTTGTGAATGATACTATCCCTTAACCAATATCTTCTCCCTATTGATTATTCTTATTATTTACTTTGCTTTATTTAGTAATATTACTTTGATAAAAACAAAAACACACCCCGGGTTAATTGGTTACTTAAGAATCTGAAAATTGCATAACAACAATCGCCTCTCTGTGGATAAGAACTCTTTCTTATCGAATACTATATTCATATTTAGTTAAGTGAGGAAGTGAAATTATTTTTGACGCATACGACACGCATCAAATTTTGGCGCCGTTGTCGGGGAGGCATTCGGCTTGTTATACAGTTTTGGTTTCTTATTTTTAAGTTGTTTTTAATTTCGTTTTGAGAATTGTGTTTCAGGTACCTTACTGAAATACAAACTAGAAAAATCAATGGGTGACGTTGCAAATCGTACACTCAAGGAGCTGGCTTCTCACAAGTTGGATACACAACAGGGGTGTATTCAAACAAATTCTACTTTCGAGATCAAGCCGGGGATGCTTAGAGAATTATCAAAGTTCCATGGCATGGTGAATGAAGACCCAAACAAGCATCTTATGGACTTCCACACCATTGTCATGGCCGTGCTTCCATCGGATGTTGAGGCGAATGGTGCAATGTTGAAAGTTTTTCGATTCTCTTTGGTGGATAGTGCTAAAGATTGGTTGTATTATTTGCCTCCCGAAAGTGTCACAACATGGAATGGGTTGAAGAAACTCTTTTTAGAGAGATATTTTCCTGCGTCAAAGGCTATTCAAATTCGCAAGGAGATTTGTGGGATGAAGCAAAATGTGGGAGAATCTTTATATGAATGTTGGGAACGATACAAGAGATTGGTGGTAAGATGCCCTCATCACCAATTTAGTGATGCAATGATTATCCAATACTTCTATGAAGGTCTCCAAGTAAGTGATAGGAATCTTATTGACGCTTCAAGTGGTGGTGCACTTATGAAAAATACGGTGACACAAGATAAGGAGTTGATTGAGAGTATGGCAGCAAATTCTCAACAATTTTCAAGTTGTGGATCAGAACCACCTACCAAGGGAGTTAATCAAGTTGACGAGATTATTGAATTACGTCAACAAATGAGTAATATGATGGCAATGATGCAACAAATTGCAGCAGTGGTTGTAAAACCATCACGCCAAGCTTATGAGAATGTAGAGCATGTCAATGCTATATTCTAAACTCAGCCGTATGGTATTTACTCCAACACTTACGAGCAAGTTGCAAGTGCAAGTTCTGTTTACATCCATCCGCATGAGTTCCAACAACAAGTGCCACAACCACAACAAGGGCATAATCCAAAATTGGAGAAGATAGTTACTTTGGTGGAGGCTCTAATGTCCGTGGTACAGCAAAATCAACAACTAGCGATCTTAAATCAGCAGAAAACGGATAATGCAATTAAGGAGTTGCAATCACAAGTTGGTCTACCGCAACAACAACAATTCCAGCAACAACAACAACCACCTGAAAATCAAGGGTCCAATATGGAAGAGTTGCTGAAATCTTTTATGCAAAGAACGGAGGGTGTGGTCCAGGATTTGCAAACACAAGTAGGTTCAATGGCCGAGGAGATTAATCAGTTGCATGCACAAAATGGTGAGAAACTCCCTTCCCAACCTCTTAACTCAAGTGAGGGTGTCAATGCTATTAAGTTGGGAAGTGGTACACAATTTGTGCAACCCGAAGTTACAAATTTTGGTGAAGAAGAAGCGCCAAAGGAACCAATTTTGGAGGAAAAGAACGCAGATTTTCCCCCAACTCCCGAGGTAACTAAATCAAACTCTAAACCTCTTGTTTCTACTTATGTTCCTCCTCTACCTTTTCCTGGCAGGTTCTCTAAAGCTAATGAGAAGGTGGAACAAGATAGGGATATTTGGTATGTTTTTAAGAAGGTCCAAGTGAATATTCCACTCATTGAAGTAATTAGGCAATCTCCTCACTATGCAAAGTGTGTAAAGGAATTGTGCACTAACAAGCACAAGCTAACCGGTAATGAGTTAATGAGTGTGGGGGAGAATGCTTCGGCGTATCTTAAAAAGAAACTCCCACCTAAATTGAAAGATCCCGGTAGTTTCACTATTCCATGCACAATTGGTAAAACACGGTTTACAAAAGCTATGCTAGATTTAGGAGCTTCCATTAATGTTATGCCTACTTCCATTTATGATGCTTTAAATCTTGATCCTCTTAAGGAAACCGGCATAGTTATTCAACTTGCCGATAGATCTAATGTTTACCCTAAAGGGATTTTTGAGGATGTTTTGGTGCATGTAAAAGGACTAATATTTCCAGTGGATTTCTACGTTTTAGACATGGGTAATGTGAATTCATCCTCGTCTACACCGTTACTATTGGGTAGACCATTTTTGAGTACCGCTAGAACGAAGATTGATGTCTATAATGGCACCTTGACTATGGAGTTTGATGAAGAAGTCATTCACTTCAACATCTTTGAGGCGAGGAAACACCCAAGTAACATTCAAGCAGATTTCCATAATGTGTTGGAAGCCGGATAAGGCGTACCAAACAAGGAGAAAGTCGGGCTGACGACTTTAAACCAAGCGCTAAGTGGGAGGCAACCCACCGGTTTTGTATCTTTACCCTTATCTTTTTATTTTTTTATTTTTATGCATTTTATTTTTTCTTTCTTTTCTTTGTTTTTGCATATCATTTGCGGAATTTCCCACCTTGAACTTTCTTTGGACGATTCAATTTTACATTGAGGACAATGTAAAGTTTAAGTGTAGGGGAGCATTTATATGTTTGTATAGTGTGTTTTATGCCTTTTAAAAAAAAAATCAGAAAAATAGAAAAACCAAGAAAAAATTTGTGCTTTTTGAACTCCGAAATCTAGAAAATTGTGCCTTTAGGATGACACCATTAGTGGATGGAACCATTTTGAATGCAGGAGTTGAGGAACCAATTAACTAAAAGGGACGAACATAGCTCAGAAATCACAATTAACATGATAGTTGTTACCATATCTCGGAATATCACCATATCATGTTCTATTTTTATTTTTCCATATTTATCTATTGTTCTCTAAGTGCTTTGGTGGGTCACTAAAATCGAGTTGTTATTACTGCTAGGATGAAATAGAGTGATTGAGTTACTAGAAAGAAAAAAAGAAAAAATAAAAACAAAAGAGACCGACCAATTAGACCAAAACGGAATAAAATGACACTTGGGAATAGCAATATGTGTGAAACGTAGTCCCTGTCTCCGTCGCCTAAACAAGCGTGGAATGCATGATCCAAGGCAACTATCATGTACTTGCTGACAAGAATCATGCGCTTGGATCCAGTTTGATCCAATCATGTTGTCTAAAACAAAAAAAAAAGTGAAAAAGTGACAAGAAAAAGAAAGTATTATTTTGGTTGAATAAAGTCACTTCTGGTTCCCTTGTATATGCCAGTGAGTTGATGTAGAATTCAAACCAGTAGCTCAATCCAATAGGCATAGGTTCATCTTGGCAGTGACCTTCAGACAGATATGGGAAACATCAGTCACTTGTGAACATTCGCCAACATCTATATCTATATCCATCTTCTTAATCTTTTCATTGTGATTGTGGTTTGTTAGTTTCCGAGTATTGTGGCTTATTCGACTATCTAATTAAAGATTTACTAATATTTGAATTGAATTTGCAAGGTACCTCCTCCTGTAGTCATTTTGGATTTGTTCATTGATTTGTCACAATTACACGGAGTTGGAAATAGAGGTTTTGTAGGTAGATCTCTAGTAAACCTTCACGAGACTATAACTCGTCCACTAGGGACACCTAGGGGTTTAAAGGCTTGTTATTTATGCTAAAATTAACCATAGCCTCGACGTCACGGAGTTGTATGTATTTGTTTTTAGAATTATTTTGTTCGATTTGCTCGGGGACTAGCAAAGTCTAAGTGTGGGGGAATCTGATAGGTGTCTAAAACACCTAATTTTATATCTAGTATTTATGCTTTCTCTGCTATTATCCTTGTGAATTATGTATCTTATGTTTCGTTTTGAGTTATTAGGTGCTTTGGAGTCATTCGGAGCAAAAGAAGAATAAATGTTGTCTAAAAGAGCAAAAGAGTCATTCCATGTGAAGCTGCTACTGGGAGCGGAACCAAGAAAATCCGAAAACAAGGGACAAATAATGCATCATAGTCTAGAGAAGCAATGTGTAGACATAATCAGTTGGCCCTTATCCATTTCATCTGGGTGTTTGTATCAACTTGTCTTTCCTACACATGACCTAAAATTTAGAGAGAAGCATTATTTTTCTCTTCTTATGCCTGAGTAACAATGGCGGCTCTATCTGGGGATGTTGTGTACGAGTTAAATTCAGAGTGAAACTCAGAAATAAATGGAGAGAGTTTTGAGCAGAAGGATTAGGATGGATTTGGGCAAATATGGATTTGATACTGTTGAAATATGAAGTTTCAAACCGAGAATTTGTGAAGGTTTGGGTGTCTGCAGGTTGAATTGAGATCGGGGTTCTAGACTGGAAAAGGAGAATTGAGGACTAAATCCAGGATTTGGTTGTATTGATTTCAGTTGGGAAGAACACAGAATATCTGGTGTATTGCTTAGGGTTTTGAGGATCTGGTGATGTTGCGAATCTGTTAAATAAGAAGAGTGGGTGCTGCTATTGTTGTTCAAAGAAGACAGAGTTGAATTTGATTTTGATATTATACTCAGAAATTGGTGTTGATGAATGACATGGAAGAATGGGTATTTCAGGTGGATGTCTGAAGGTGAGAAGAAACAAGGAGATTAATTTTTTTTGCTGTTGTTTGATAACTATTGAAATCAGGGTTGAGTAAGGTTGAAATTACAGGTTAGGTGGACTAGTTGGTGGTATCTTAGATGAATCTTCCATGGTTTCTGTAGAATTGAAATGATGGTGCAGGTGTTGCTGCCCTTGGAGTTGTTGGTGGTATTGAGAGTGAACTGCAGTGAGTATGGAAGAAGTATGGCTGGAGTGTTGTGGAGTTGCTAGTTGCTTCAGGTGGTGGTTGGTAGCTGGAGTTGGGCAGTGCAGGCTTGAATCTGTGGTCGTAGAAAGTGTTTGAGATACAATGCAAAGAATTGATGCAGGGAGATGTTGCCATATGAGGCTAAGTTACAATGAGTTTTAGGTGATGCTGCAGTGGGATTGCAAATGGAGTTAAAGCTACAGATGCTTGTGTTAACCGCAGTTGTAGATGGATTACAGGCTTGAGGTTGTGTCACCTAATGAACTGGAACACTGACTATGAAGGCATGACTGAGGTGGAGTGGTGAAGCAGTGATTGCATGTGCAGGGTGAGCTCAAAGCAAAAGGGGAGAGAGGCAGCTGCAGTTGACTTGCAGGTAATGGAAGCGTTGGAACTGGAGGGGGAGTATGAGCTGGTGGTGATATGTTATGTTGCAGAGACTGGGAGATGTAAATAGATGGACGAAAAGGGTACTGGTGCCTGCAATGGGTATTAGCAGCTGGAATATTGCAAGTGGAGCTCGAAGTTAAATTTTCCGCGACAATGGGAACTGAGCAGCAAAGGTTGATCACAGTTGCAGTGAAATGGAGTGGTTGTTGTAGCTGGTCATGCAGTTGGAATGGATATTTGATGCTATTGTTATTCTGCAATTAGAATGTTGTGTATGTGAAGTACAGGAAATGGAGATGGCTAGAATGGGATGTGGAAGTTGTGCCAGGAGTTACTGAGAAGATTGCAGTAGGCTGCGTCATCATGCATTGAAGGCACGACCATCTTGGCCGTGAACTGCATTAATCTTGGCAACCAAACCAACTCAGACCAGTCATCCGAGTTAGCCAGTTGACTCGGTTCTGACTCCTTCCTTGACCAGGTGACTAACGAAGACCGCTATCTTGACCGTTGACTTTGACGGTCAATGACGAAATATTCTTTCGACGGGTTTGACTCTTCATGTGACCGGCGACTATTTTCCGTCACCGGATTCCGGTCCAATTCTGGCCAAAAACCCAGTTTTCCGGTGAGCAATTATGGGACAGAATTTCTACACGGGTTTCTCTCTATTGTGGGCTTGGTGGACTTCTAACTAATGGACTTTGAAGACAAAACCTATTTTTGGAAGGATAAAAAGCTATAAAAAGGAAATATTCTACACAATAAAAAATAAAAAAACGTTTTATTCTATTCTTGGAGCTTTTGCAGAGAACTACTTCTAGGGTTTGCTTTCTTTTATGTTTCATCTTATTTCTTTGAATATTATGATGATGAACTCCATGAATATGAGTAGCTAAATACAATAATTGGTTATGGGATAAAAGTTGATTTCTTCAAGCATGTTATTTGATTCTATGAATTAGTTTTGTCTCAATTTTATCGTTTCTGATTCATTGTTTTTATTATTATATGATTTGAATGCTAGTTTGGTTGAGTCCGGAATCAATTGGATTTGTTTTCATCTCTATAGCTATATTAGGGTTTTCAATACGTAAAAGTTGTTATCTCTGATTTTTAGTAGCATCTTGTGGTTAATACTTGTAGTGATACATCTTTTTAATCGCATATGAATCATAACCTTTGTTAAAACGAATTAGTGCTTTTACACGTTTGTTTGCATAGATTAGTCTTATTTCATAGAACTTATTGCTCTTAGGGAATTAAATCTAATTGTGCTTTTACACTTTAGGTTGCTTTTTAAGAAGATTTCACGATAGCATCTTTTAATGTTGTTTGTGATAAAATTAGGAAATAAACGGGATACTCTTGCGATCAAGATATCCTAGGACTTTTGATAATTGAGAGATTAAATACCAATTCTAATCATAGATGAAAATACATGTTTGTGAATGATATTATCCGTTAACCAATATCTTCTCCCTATTGATTATTCTTATTATTTACTTTGCTTTATTTAGTAATATTACATTGATAAAAACAAAAACACACCCCGGGTTAATTGGTTACTTAAGAATCTGAAAATTGCATAACAACAATCGCCTCTCTGTGGATACGAACTCTTTCTTATCGAATACTATATTCATATTTAGTTAAGTGAGGAAGTGAAATTATTTTTGACGCATAAGACACGCATCAAAACTCTCAAGTACTTTGACAAAAATATATTACCTCTAAAACCAATCCAATTTTTTCTCTGTAGCTAAACCAGGTACAGTTAAACCTCTATAATTTAATAACCTTGGGACCACTAAATTTTATTAATTTAAAGAGATGTTAAATTATCGATAAATTAATAACTTATTATTTTAAAGATAAATTAATAATATATTAATTTAGAGAATATTTCCTATTGATAACATCAATACTTAAGGGAGATTTTTGAAACGTATTAAATTATTATATTATCAAAATTATTATTTTAGCACTACAGGCCCAAGAAGGGACTAAGAAATTTTATTATTTTAGCGAGTATTAATTTACAGAGGTTCTACTATGGTCGCTATATAGCTTAAAAACCAGTTGATATACCCATAAACCAATGAAAATCTTAGAAATTAATCATACCCATGAGTAATAAATAGTAAACATAACTAGCTTAGTACAAACAAGTACAATAAAATTTCGATAAATTAATAACGATGATATTGTTAAATTCTATCAATTTAGCAAAGTATTAATTTATCACTTAATATCTAAATGTTAGCACAGTACGTACTACTTGTTGTTAGAGCATTGCTCGGTCAAACTCACAAGTGTTGTTATCTCAAGTTTGTTGTCAAATTTAGATGTCAAAATTATATCTTGATTTCTAGTATACAATTAGTTAAGTCTCAGATTAGGATAGAAGTGTAGTTAAGAAATGGACATCACGACAGTCATCATTGCGTTCTACCGTTTAAAGGCGAAGACCAATCGCAGCTTTTGGAGAAATTCTTCTGTTAGAGCACTTCTCGGTCGAACTCTCAAGCATTGTTGTCTCAAGCTTGTTGTCAAGTTTAGTTTCCAAAACTATAAGTGTTGATTTCTAGTCTACTTATAGCTAAGTCTCAGATTAGGATAGAAACTGTAGTTGAGTATTAGACTTCACGGCGTTCATCGATTGAAGAACTACTAAGGGGAGCTTGTGGAATTTCATCAACAAAAGGTATGTGGAGACTTGAACTCATCTATCACTCAAAAGTCTATCTACTTTATCTCCTATATGAGACAAAATTCGTATAGCTATATATACTTCGATTATACACATTTGATATTTCGAGCTGAGTTTAACTCGCTTACATATGTCTCGAAATATATGCCGGTAAGCTTTCGCTTTAACCAAGTTCATCTTATATTCTTGATGAAATTCAAAAGATGATCATGTGAAAATCGCCTTGTAACATCTTACATGATTTGTGTGAGACATTTATTTGATATAGACTCGGAATGTTTCATATTAATCATTCGATCACTTGAAAATTGCTTTGAAGCTAATAGTTTATGTGAGATAGCTATTGTCGTTTTCCGAGAACGTTTCAATGATTGAAATTGGAGTTTAGAACACTTAACCATGATTATATTATAAGCACAATATGCATATTTGCATATGTGTTGATCCAAGACCGGAACTTAGTATGTATGTATGCGTACTAGTTGGTCAAGTAAAGTCCGAGAGCTAGAGTATGCGTACCGGTATGCGTACTGGCGAAGTCAGTTGAAGTCCGAGTACTAGAGTATGCGTACTTATACACATACTAGGTTCAACTGAAGTTTGGAAGTGTACGACAGTATGCGTACCTGTTTGGATACTGGCGAACACAGTCCAAGTCTGGCTACTTAGGTATGCGAACCCGTTTGCAAGCTTGAGTGGTTATGTTCTAAAATCGATTTGTTCATGAACCAATACATTTATAGAATAAGGAATACAATCTTTTTCAAACCGTGGCTATAATGTTCATGAATTGATTCGAGTGAATCAAAATCGACTTTGCTTCAATTGTGTCTTGTATACTTTTATGAGAAAATAAACAATTGAAAACTCTAGAACTAGTCCGATTAAGATGAATATGGTTGATATGAAAGTGTTCATATGGCTAACTTCGGTTAACTATTGTTGAGCCAACAAGGTGTACATGTTTAGGTATGGTTACTCATATCTGAATGAAGTCACTTTTCATTTGTGTGTAACAAGCTAATTTCGATCTAACGGTTGAAAGATATTAGCTTGAGTCTAATAAGGTTTTTATCTAACGGTGAATATTGAATGCTTTGTTACGAAGGTAGCTTAGATTTCAAACCCAGATTTGAAGACTGTATAAAGGAGAACTCTAGAAACTGGGAAACCTAATCCCTATACCTCATGTGTAATACTAGTTACGACTAGAGTCGATTCTACCTTAACCTTAGGTTTTTCACGAAACCCTGTAGGTTAATGAATTGAAGACTTCATTGGGATTGTGAAGCCAAGCCCAACTATTTTCTATGTAGTTACGTGTTCTGAACTTGCTTTTTTCTATTGTATTGAGTACTATCTGAAAAAGCGGGGTCTAACAACCTCACACAATATTCGCTTAGCAATTTGTATGGACTAACTCCAATATACTTTTAAGAGAATCAACTAGACAGTCAGACTCAATCTTAATAAAAAAGTATATTAAAGAGTTATATCTCGATCTCTCGATTCAATCCCAATTCAAACAAATAGAAATCTGCGAGTCTGATTGAATACAAGAGAAATAACTTGAATGGTACCAAGGACCAATATTCAAGGATCAATCAATTTCAATCAACAATAAAGGTTGGATTTACCAATTGATCAATACAACGCACAACATGTGATATTTCAATTATATAACTAAATATAATGCGGAAAAGAAATAACACAGACACCAGAAGTTTTGTTAACGAGGAAATCGCAAATGCAGAAAAACCCCGAGATCTAGTCCAGATTGAGCACACATTATATTAAGCTGCTACAAACAATAGCCTGCTACAAACTAACTTCGGTCTGGACTGTAATTGAACCCCAATCAATATCATACTGATCCAAGGTACAGTTGCGCTCCTTACGTCTCTGATCCCAACAGGATACTAAGCACTTGGTTCCCTTAGCCGATCTCATCCAAAACTAAGAGTTGCTATGACCCAAAGTCGGAGACTATAATAAACAAATATGTATCACACAAAAAAGTATACAGGAATATATAAATATGTCTCCCACATAAATACCTACGATTTTTGTTCTGTCTTTTGATAAATCAAGATGAACAGGAACCAATCGATAACCAGGACTTATATTCCCAAAGAAAAGCCTAGAATTATCAATCACCTCATAATAATCTTAATCTACTAGCGATATCTTGTGGAATCACAAACGATGAGATGAAGATGTTTGTGACTACTTTTCTATCTTGCCTATCGGAGAAACTAATATGTAGCCAATCTTACGATTGTACTCAAATACGATAGAAAAAGCAAGATCATATCACACATCTACAGAGAAAATAGTTGGGTCTAGCTTCACAATCCCAAAGAAGTCTTTAAGTCGTTAACCTACAGGTTCTCGATAGAAACTTAAGGTTAAAGGAGAATTGACTCTAACTTATATAGCTAGTATCACACATGAGGTGTGGGGATTAGGTTTCCCAGTTGCTAGAGTTCTCCTTTATATAGTCTCCAAATCAGGGTTGCAATCTAAGTTACCTTGGTAACAAAGCATTCAATATCCACCGTTAGATGAAAACCTGATTAGATTCAAGCTAATATCTTTCAACCGTTAGATCGAACTTAGCTTGTTATACACAAATGAAACGTAACTTTATTTTGGTTTGAGTAACCGTACCTAAAAGTGTACACCTAGTTGGTTCAAAAATATTTAACCAATGGTTAGCCATATGATCACTTTCATATCAACCTTATTCATCTTCACCATAACTAGTTCAAATGACTCAAAAGAACTAGTTAGAGAGTTGTTCAACTGCTTAGATCTCATAGAAGTATATAAGACACAATAGAAGCAAAAACAATATTGATTCACTCGAATCGATTCATGAACTTTATATCCACGGTTTTCAAAGATTGCATTCCTTAAAATGTCTTAGTTATTTAATAAACCGTTTTTAGAAAATAACCCACTCAAGTACGCATATCGGTACGCATACTTAAGTACCCAAATTGAGTTTGTTTTCAGTTCACAAACTCCAGCAGAAATTCACGGGATGTGAACTTCCGGTGGTACACATACGGGTACGCAGACTTAGCTACGGACATCTTAACCCAGTAAAGTACGCATACTTTGGTTCAAGGATTTTGGACTTACACAAGTATGAGTTCACATACAATGTTTATATCCATTCAAGGTTATATATTTTAAACTCTCATTTCAATCATTGAAACATTCTTAGGGAATGTTATATAGAGGTTATTCACACACTATTTTTTATCAAAGAGATTTTCAAGAGATTGGAACAATCAACATGAATTTCGTCACGAGTAAAGATGAACTTGGCCAAAGCGAAATCTTATCAGCACATATTTTGAGAAATATATAAGCGAGATAAACTCGGAAAACGACTTTTATCTCAAGATAAGAGATATAATAGATAGACCTTTGAGTGATAGATAAGTTCAAGTCTCCATATACCTTTTTGTCGATGAAGATCCACTAGTTCCTTGAGTAGTTCTTCATCTTTACATGATGAACGCCATGGAGTCTAAAGATCAACTACACTTACTATCCTAGTCCGATACTTAGCTATAAGTAGACTAGAAATCAAGACTTATAGTTTTGGAAACTAAACTTGACAACAAGCTTGAGATAGTAATGCTTGCGAGTTCGACCAAGTAGTTCTCTAATAATCTCCCCCTTTGTCAATTTTAGTGGCAAAACTATCAATACATATGGAATACAAAATAAATAAACTTTGCAGCTTCTCATCCACATGCGTGATCTCATTGGTTTTTCACAATTACTCGAAATATTCGTCACTTCCATGTACTCCAATGATTCCAAAGATATTTAAATCAGCATCACCATTGTTGAAGATCCATAGCCATAACAATGAGAAAACAAAAGCTCTCAATCATTGTTACACAGTGTGTTAGAGCATTGCTCGGTTGAACCCACCAAGCATTGGTATGTCAAGTTTGGTTGTCATATTTTAGTGAAGCAAAACTCATTTAAGAATCGCTTTATTTAAATGTACTAGAGTCAACTTCGTATAGGTTAGCTTGAAAGTATTAGGATGAGACATTAAAAGTATTTTGAAGACTTGAAGAAGAACGTTGTTACAACGACAACATAATCCTTCCACTTGAGGTTAGTGATATTTGACTTGAACTGTATCATTCCTTAACGTATCTTTCAAGTCGTGTGTATTGAAAATATAAAACTACGAGGCATGAACACTCTAGATAGACATAGTATTAAGGAATACAATATGAAGTTTCTTGCTTAACCATTAAACTTTGTATATAAGACATCGACTTAATCGTATGAATGCTATTATGATTATGTATGGGTATGAGGTGAGGATTTCATCCTAGGGAAATTTTTTTACATGTGTTCTAAGGAAGTAAGTTCATGATATGTGTTGTGAACCGAAAAGGAAATCGCCAGGCGTTATTGGGGCTGTTCTTCATTGCATATCTTATGAACGACCAATATGTGTGAATTAGTATAACCGCTCACGACTTGTTTGTGTTCTTGGTAGAACTATTCACATGAGGCCTGACTTATGTATTGGTATGACTTTTATTAGTGAAACCGATCTTAAGTAATCACCTGGGGTATGATCAGGTTGTGTATATGTGAACTTATTACTGGGAAGAGGGGAATCGATCCTAGTAAGAGGTGCAGTGCATCACAAGGGGAACCGATCCTTGTATGAGGTGCATAAAGGTTTATGGAAGAAAGAGGAATCGATCATATGAACATGTGCAACAAGTTTTTGGGAAGGGGGAACCGATCCTATGGACATGTGAAGTGCATACAAGTTAGATACCAAATATATGTGGGTAACCGATCCTAGTACCTAGTCAGCCGTATCTTTGGTAAGCTAGTGTAACTATGCACAATACTCACATGGAGGTAGAACCGAAACTTGTTTTGGTAGAACCGTAAACCCATGAGTTGTGATTGAGTGGAACTTGATCAATCACATAGTTCTTGAAAGTCAGATGAACCAATTCTAAACGTGTTTGGAAGTGTGGTAAATCGGTTTCAAGTGAGCAAGCATGGTAAAGATTTGCAAGAGTAATATGTCAATACTCTTTGAACACGGTGCATTAATGATTATTCTATTTTGTTCAAAGATATTTCTTAACGGATAAGAAGGAAGTAAATCCCAAGATCGAATTAAATAAGTTAAGAATCTTTTTAATTAAGGGTTATTAATTATATAAGGAAAATAAGAATTAGTAATGTGCATTTGTTAATTAAAGATTTTCCAAGGAGATTTCGATCACATTTTTAGACAGTGCATTCACATGAATTATGAAAACCGAATTTGGGTAAATATGGAAAATATCTTGAGAATATTTTCGGTTTTGGAAATTCCTTGGTGTCCAAACTTCCTTGTCTATAAATACTTTGAGTTTGCATTTCTAGCAAAATAATCCTACATAACCTAGACTTACTCTTTTGTCTTTGTTACTGGTGAAGCCGCCTATCAGAGAGGATAGTAATCTAATTAGGTGAAATATCTTACGGCCGCTCAATTTAAAGTCTTCTTTGGGATTGAGAAGCTCTAGCGCGACCCGTTGGTGGGAAACTAGATATTACGGTTTATCTTTAGTTTTCGTATTGATTTGGTTGACTAAATGTGGTTGAATCTTGATTGCACCTAGTTTGTTTATGCTTGAGAATTTTCTCTTCTGATATAATATTCACTCAAACTAGTTCAAGGTTTCAACAGAGATCTTTAGACTGTTGTTAGATCTAAAGACGATCTTGTAATAATCCATTGTTAACAAACTCCGTTCTGTGTATGATTGATCACAAGAGATTCAAGTGATTGTATGAAGGTGTTTATTGAAGATCTAAGAAGATTTGAAGACAAAGAAGATATTGAAGATTTCTTACTTAGTGTTTTTATAATCTTTGGTGTGCACAATACTTGTTTGGGAAAAAAAAAGATCCAATTAATAATCGGTTTATCCTTGTGGTAGATTGGATTGATTAATTGAGGAAGATCGGCATCAACACATATCACTTGATTGAAGAGTGTTGTTGGTTTATTCTTAGTGATTACCTTTGGGTGATTAAACGTAAGATAGATCTTGGAACCTGGCAAAGGAGTTTATGTTAAGATAAACAAGGGAACCTTTGCGCAACTCATATCACTTGGTTGAAGAGAGTTGATACCAAACAGATGTGTTGTTCCTTTACTGTTTGGAATATGAACCAAAGGAACTGGTCCAAGTACGTGACTTGTTTACAGGTTGGAGGCATGGGAATACAAACAGAACTAGGTGAACTATATGTTTCGTCTCAACTATACGAAGTTG
The DNA here is from genome assembly GCA_023529315.1 of Papaver bracteatum. Taxonomy (NCBI): domain Eukaryota; kingdom Viridiplantae; phylum Streptophyta; class Magnoliopsida; order Ranunculales; family Papaveraceae; genus Papaver; species Papaver bracteatum. The sequence continues at coordinate 2,485,381 of JAJJWX010003498.1, forward strand.
TTTTATTTTGTATAGCGGCTTAATCCTTTGAGTATTCAATTCTGGACTAGGTCCCGGGGATTTTATGCATTTGCGGTTTCCTCGTTAACAAAATCTTTCTTTGTCATTTATTTTATATTTCCGCATTATAATTGTTTTATTATAATTAAAGTAAATTGCACAAACGTTAATTCCTATTTACTTGATACGTGAATCCTATTAAGTTTGGTTAAGTCCAAACCTTTGTATCAAGTAAACATACTTTGTTGTTGTATTATCTCGATCTCGTATCTATAGACGATCACACAAAGTGTGAACCGATTTGTTGTATTGTCTCGACTCAGTTTATATACAATCACTTTCGGGGAAATGACTTATAGGAAGGAAAAGTTATAGCTTGAGGTATATTTGGGGTACCATCGCCTTTTCAATTGGTATCATAGCAGGCAAACATGAAAAGTTCTAACAATCTGTGTTTGGTACGATCCATCCTATAAGAATTGAATCCATGTATGATTCAGTTAACGTTAAGCAAGAGTTTGACTACTCAAAGTTTGAAGATGTTACTACCTCGTTGACTCATGATCCAGGAGTTGCGAAAACATCTGTGTCTTTTTCTGATGAAAAAGAAGACGCTGATAAATAGTTGGTAAAACTCCTAAAGCATATAAAAACTTTGTCTTCTAAATTGCTGATTTTAAAGACAGAGTCAAATCTTCTTAAACATGAGATCAAAAATAAAGACAGTCAACTGAATAGTCTGACTGAAGAGAATATGAATATCATTGTCAAATTAGAAGCTCTTGTTAAATCTCTTGATAAAGAGACAGGTCCAATGACTCTGACAAATGATGTTGTTGTATTAGTCACATCTGAAACAGATCAAGATGATGGTAGTTTACCGAACTACATTAAGTCAGAAGAGGATGAGAAACAAGCTTCTATATCTACTGATGATCAAATGAAATCTTGTCCAAAGGAAAATTTGAATCGATTCCATGATAATGATCTTAAGGAATACACTTTTCAGTCACTTGTCAGGAAACTTATACTTCTTCAACATACGGTGGTAAAATTTTTGAAGGAAGTTTCTTGTCTTAAAAAACTGAAAGATCATTCCTCAGTAGAAAGACATATTGTGCCACAACCCTATAAGATCAACTCAATATCATAGGAAAGAGTTAACAATAGCTTATGGAAGAAGATTCCTCCTCATCCATATCGAAACAATTCTTGTTTTGATGAAGAATGATTCCAAAAGGAAGGGAAAGAGAGAATCTCTGCCAAAAGAAACGATGAGGAGTTCCCAATAATTGTTTCAATATAATCACACTGATGTGAATCATAAGGAAGTCCTTAGAATGAGAAAATCGTATGAAAATCTCATTGAAAGAATTAAGAGAGATCTATCAGTCTCTGAGAATTCTCTCATCAGTACAATTTCTCCACATGATAATATTTCTAGAGTTAGAAAACATCACCGTCTTGGGAGAAAATATATTGGGCAGAAATTCCCTAAGAGAAACATGAACTATGGTTCTGATAGTCAATATAAACTTGAAAAAGCTTATTCCGATACAACTTAGTTGTATCAAAATTGTGCATTCTCATCCTAATATGTGCTCGTTTTTATGGATGAGAACGGCACAATAAATCTGGAGCACATGTAATTTGTGTAATTGATTATCTGAAAGAGTTATAGGTTTTAATGGATATTTGTAAATCCAAAAATCGTTGATGTTCATCATGATAAGTTTTATTTGGAACCTTTGAATAAAACTAAGAAAGTTCGGACAAAAGGAAACGAAACATATTTTTCAATATTCTCGGATTCTACTGATGCCTTTCGGTCCGAAAGATGACTCCCTATAAAGGGAAACTAGTCCTTCCAGTTTATTGATACCATGATCAATCATCATATATATAACCAAGCATGCCTCCAATAACTCGCAGTGTCTCAAAAACTAATAAGGAGGAGGCTCAAAAGGTTAAAGATTGTCAAGGAATCAATACTGAGAGGAAGAAAAGAAGCAAATCAACAATCATGTCTGATTATGATTCTGAAGGTTCGGTTGGATCACAATATGAGTCATGTCTGTTGGCCTATAATCTAAAAGATTCAACCAAAACCAAGTGGATTCGTTCTAATAGTATGATTGACTATATCCATGGTTTTGAAGAATTAAGAACCAATCTAATATCAACGATTCGAAATCAAGATTGGCTCAAGGATAAGATTGAGGTAACTAAAGATGGAATAGCTGACTTAAAAATTCAAGTTGAAAAACTTGAGAAACAAGAAGTGGCTGCTGACAAGTCTCTTGAGACATGCTTTAACAGTTTGAACACTGAAGAAACATCGGTGAACAACAAGATCACCACTAGAGATTAAGTTATATACTGCAATACTTAATCTAGAAAAATAGACATCAATTTTTGATTGCTTTCATTGATTGTATAAGTCTATTGACTAAAACTATTATGAATAAAGTTATTTGATTTATAAATTTTCTTGTGATAGTTTTTGATTTACATATCCGGTACTTTAATGATTTATTTTATATGCTATGTATGTTTATGAGATGTTTGATTTAGGTTTTATGCCTTGATATTCAATCTCATAATATGTCATGAACCCTTATGGTTTGGGTGACTTTTTGATTTAGTGGGATTAAGTTCTAGCCCAAGTTGGTAGGATTTATCAAAGGACCATGAGGGATTCCTGTAGAAACAATATGTGAAAAAGTCACAATATGTTGAATCGGTTTTGGTTTAGCATAAAAGCATATGTGTTTCGACGGATTTCAACTTTTGCTTGTAATTGTTAAAACCAATTTTCAACCTTTCTCTGGTAAAGGTTGGTTGTTGTTATTCTTTTGTTTTTGGCATGAGAATGACAACATGATGGTATTTCGATATCAATTCTCCCGGAAGAAGAAAGCGATGGAATCATATTTGGAGAAGTTGGATGCGAAATTGAGGTAACAATCTTGTTAGTTAATTGTTTTCATATTTTAAGAAAAGCCTATTTTTACTGGATATATATATTGTTTTTGCTTAAAAGAAATTGTTGGTACAATTGATGTGTTTATTCCATTATGAATGTATGGATGTGTGTGTTATTCAATTGTTTCCGGTTAAGTAAAACTTTTGTTATCTTGCTTTGTTTGTGTAATATCAATAGTTTAGACTTACAAAATTTGGTGCAATTGCAGTACTTTAATGTATATGTTAATTCAATTGCTTCCAGTTAAGTAAAACAATTGTTACTTTGCTTTATTGTGTAGTATGAATTGTTTAAGCTTACAAAATTTCGGTACAATAGTGAAACTGTGGTTTATATATGTTGTTTTAATTGTATCCGGTTGAGTTGAATAATTATGCAAGTTGATTTATTGGTTTGTATGCAAGTTGATAAGCTAAGCTAAGTTAATTCTGATCTTAGTTAGACTTATAAAAGTGGAGGTTTCGGTTATTCAAGTCTAGCCTAAAGCCTAAACAAGGAAATGCTAGTTAACTAACCTAGTATTTGGCTTGTTTGAAATCTAAAGGTCTAAGTTATATGGATAATTAGAACCTGATGAGAAAAATGGAGTTTATCTTTGTTTTGGTCTTATCGAATAAAGCGGTTGTATTTATACAATAGGTTTAGCAAAGGAAATAAGTTGCTTAGTTGGTTTTTGGTTTGCTAAACTAGTTGGGAAAATTTCTTCGGGCAATTATTTCCATGATAACATATCAAAACGTAATTACTTATAGTGTCAGTTTTGATATTGGTTATCAAAAATGGTATGTAAAACCCTCTTGCTTGACTCAACAGGTTGCAAGTATATTTTTGAGATTTGTAAGATCCTTTTCGTGTTGTCCATTATTTGTTCTTTGCTTTGTCATTTTTATGACAAAAAGGTGGTGAAATATATGGAGTAAACAAGTGATGCTGGTATCAATTTATGATTGATTGGTGTCACTAGGGAAGAGGACGATGGTGCTTAAATGTTTGTCTAACGAATGAGGAAAAACATAGACTAAAGGGGAGTAACATATCATATGAATGGGATAACAAAGATGTGCGGATTGAATATCTACCTATCTCACTTTTAGGGGGAGTATAAGCTTTGTTATTATAGTGCATCTACTGCATTTTTGAGGATTGAATGAATGCAGGTTATGTGTTGTGGATTCGGGAATCAAGCGTATGTGTAATGAATTATTGTAATTTGTTTATCCATATGATTGTAAGAGTTTTGTCACTAAAATTGACAAAGGGGGAGATTGTTAGAGCATTGCTCGGTTGAACCCACCAAGCATTGGTATGTCAAGTTTGGTTGTCATATTTTAGTGAAGCAAAACTCATTTAAGAGTCGCTTGATTTAAATGTACTAGAGTCAACTTCGTATAGGTTAACTTGAAAGTATTAGGATGAGACATTACAAGTATTGTAAATACTTGAAGAAGTGAAGAAGAACGGAGCTACAACGACAACATAATCCTTCCACTTGAGGTTAGTGATATTTGACTTGAACTGTTTCATTCCCTAACGTATATTTCAAGTCGTGCATATTGAAAACATAAAATTGCGAAGCATGAACACTCAAGATAGACATAGTATTAAGGAATACAATATGACGTTTCTTTCTTAACCATTAGACTTTGTATATAAGATATTGACATAATCGTATGAATGCTATTATGATTATGTATGGGTATGAGGTGAGGATTTCATCCTAGGGAACAATGTTTACATGTGTTCTAAGGAAGTAAGTTCATTATATGTGTTGTGAACCGAAAAGTAAATTGCCAGGCGTTATTGGGGCTGTTCTTCATTGCATATCTTATGAATAACCAATATGTGTGAATTAGTATAACCTCTCACGACTTGTTTGTGTTCTTGGTAGAACTATTCACATGAGGCCTGAATTATGTATTGGTATGACTTTTATTAGTGAAACTGATCTTAAGTAATCACCTTGGGTATGATCGGGTTGTGTATGTCTGAACTTATTACTGGGAAGAGGGGAACCGATCCTAGTAAGAGGTGTAGTGCATCACATGGGGAACCGATCCTTGTATGAGGTGCAACAAGGTTTATGGAAAAAAGGGGAACCGATCCTATGAACACGTGCAACGAGTTTTTTGGAAGGGGGAACCGATCCTATGGACATGTGCAGTGCATACAAGTTAGATACCAAATATATGTGGGGAACCGATCCTAGTACCTAGTGATCGCTGTCGTATGCTTCAAAAATAATTTACACTTTCTTAGTACTCAAAATATAAATATAGCAAGGGCAAGAAAGGATCGATCCCACATAGAGGACTAGATTGTCAATATATTTTCGGTTTCCTATATTTAACATGGGTGATTTTCTGGTTTTTGTAAAGTAAAAATAAAATAAAATCAAAGAAAGAAATAAGCAAACAAATCAAATAGAAAAGATATTGGTTTAGGATTCATCTTCATTCACTAACATGCTTTTTTAACAATAACTAGAATTGATTTTTAATCTCAACTTTTATCAAAAGCCCTAGGATACCTTGATCGCAAGAATATCCCGCAAATCTCCTTTTGTCATCAACAAACACATTAAAAGATGCGAGTATGAGTTCTATCTAAAAGAACAACCTAACGTGTAAAAGCACTAATCAAGTTTAATTCCCTAGATGCATTAAGTTCTATGAAATCAGGCCAATCAAAGCAATTGAACGTGGAAAGCGCACTAATTCAATTTAACAAAGGCCATGATTCACATATGATCATAAGAATATATCACTACAAACTATAATCATATTTATGCTACTTGTATTCAAGGATTATCACTTTTACGTATAATAAATCCTAAACTAGCAATAGATGTGATTAGAAGTTCTACCAATTTGCAACTTGACAAAACAATCAATCAAATCATGTTATAATATGTCAATCATACAACTATATTTTCAGAGAATTGTGGACGATAAATATGAGACAAAACTAATATATTGAATCAAAGAATCATGCTTTGTGAAATCCAACTATTCCATAACCAATAATAAAATTAAGCACTCATGCTCAAGGAGTTCATAACAAAACGCATAGAAGAAAGCATCATGTTCTAAACCCTAGAAAATAAAAGTAGTAGAAGATAAGATATATCTAGGTTTAGAGAAAAAGTTCTATTTATATGCCTCTCCCAAAAGGATACCCAAAAGTAGGTCAAGTTCTCAAAATCCGTCTCAAAATCGTCCACCAAGCCCATGTGTGAGAAATATGTTTCTGGAAATTTTGGGTCCAAAACCAGTCGCCGGAATCCGATCGCCGGAAAAATGTCTCAGGCCACTTAGCCATCAGAAACTATCACCAGTCCAACTGTATACTTCCAGTACCTCAACTCTCATTCTCTTTAGTTTATACATTCACAAAAACCAACTAACCCAACTTCTTATTTCTTGCGAAAACGCACCCAAAAGCGTGCCATGTAGCTCATATATCCGGCCGCCAACTCTTCCATTCGACTCATACCCCCTTCACAATTCAGTGAAACTCTATGATTCACACCCTAACCTATGAAATCTGGCATCTCGGCCTATGCTCACCGTCTCGCCATTCTAGCTGTGTTTTGCATAGTTTCTGCAGCAATGTTGTAGGCCAATGTCACTTCCCTGACTTGTAAATCCAGCTGCATACCATCATACTCCTTGCGACAACCATCTTTTGCGATGCTGCAACTCAGTTGCAATCTCAACTGCATTGTATAACTGCACTAGCCAATTCCTCTAGCACCATCAGCTCAGCCAATTTCAGTCCCCTGCTCTTCCATTCTCTATCTCTTCCTGTAATGCAGCATCACCACTTCTTCAAGCCTATTCCTGCAACTTCATTAAGTCCCATGGAAACATCTCATCTGTATCACTCCATTTGAGCTTTCCCTTCTCCTAGCCTTGAGTTTCAGTTCAGCTGCAATACCCATTGGTCAACTTCATGAGCCATTCCTCCCTGAAAACTCATTCACCTGCAATGTCATTCAGATCCATATCTATTAGCAATAATTCCTCTAACACCTGTACCTCTTTTCCTATAATGCACAGCCTCATCACCAATTCTTCCATCAGTTCCATTTCAACCTCAGATTATCAACCACCATGACCCTGTACTAATGTAGAAGCATATGTTCTGTCTCTGAAATCACTTCACAGCTGCATTGCTATCAGCAACCTCACTCAGCCACAACAAACAGCTCCACTGTCACCTGCTACCCTTCAACCTTCTCTGTAGCTTGTACTCATACCACCAACTACTGCCATTACAGCTTCATAGCTTCTCAATCTTTACTTCATGCCTGTGTTCTTTCAATTCAATCTCATCCCAATGCAACTGCAGCTGTTCTATTATACTCCATTTTCTTCCATCCGTGAGCTGGTTCAACACCACAGACCCAATCAACCATAGAAGCAACCTTATCTCAAACACCTTGTGTGTGTTCTGCAAACTTATACTGGCCAAGCACTGATTGTGTATTGGAGGTTGCACCATGACCACAAACCAGCAAATCAAAACCAGCAGACCAAATACTTTCTCAACCTCAAGATTCCCTTTCTTCTCAAGCCACTGTTAACTGCATAAACTTGATTAAATACAAAACCATCTAAAAAATGGCTTCATCATCCTAAACTTCAACCATTTCCACCATTTTCTCTAATCCAACACCAAGAACAACCCATTTCCACTTCCTTCTTCATAAACCCTCTTCTCGATCTCTTGGAAGTTTGGTTGTTGTTCCTTATGGTTTTCAGTTTCAGGGGGAAAAATGAATAAAATGAATGATTCACGGATTTTCTCAAATTTAGGGTTGGAAATGATTAGGGTGGTTATTGACACCCAAGTACATAGGCTAGGGGACACCCCAATGGATACCTCATAAACAGGTGGCTACCCCTTATCATCAGTCGGTTGTTTCTAATACTCCTTTGAGAGACTTGCCCCTTACCTTGACTCGGCTCCCAATAGTATTCGTCTGTGAAATGACCTTTTAGCCCTTTTTTACTTGAATTGGCTAATTTCTCCTTCTTTTGCTCCATATGACTCCAAAGCACCTAATACACTCAAACTCACACATAAGATACATAATTTACATGAAAACTCGCAAAGAAAGCATAAATACTAGATATAAAATTAGGTGTTTATCACACCTATCACCTAGTCAGCCGTATCTTTGGTAAGCTAGTGTAACTATGTACAGTACTCACATGGAGGTAGAACCGAAACTTGTTTTGGTAGAACCGTAAAACAATGAGTTGTGATTGAGTGGAACTTGATCAATCACATAGTTCTTGAAAGTCAGATGAACCAATTCTAAACTTGTTTGGATGTGTGGTAAATCGGTTTCAAGTGAGCAAGCATGGTAAAGACTTGCAAGAGTAAGATGTCGACACTCTTTGAACACGGTGCGTTAATTCTTATTCTATTTTGTTCAAATATATTCCTTAACAGCTAAAAAGGAAGTAAATCCCAAGATCGAATTAAATAAGTTAAGAATCTTTTTAATTAAGGGTTTTTAATTATATATGGAAAATAAGAATTAGTAATGTGCATTTGCTAATTAAAGATTTTCCAAGGAGATTTTGATCACATTTTTGGATAGTGCATTCACATAAATTATGAAAACCGAATTTGGGTAAATATGGAAAATATCTTGAGAATATTTTCGGTTTTGGAAATTCCTTGGTATCCAAACTTCCTTGTCTATAAATACTTTGAGTTTGTTGTAGGAGCAGAATATCACAACAACCTTCACTTGCGAATATTAGAAACGACGCAACAAAGAACGACGGACAAAACGTGAGAAAGGCGGGAAGACTTTGCGAATATAGAATTTGAATAGTAGTTCGCGATACTTCGCAAGATTATAGTTGTATAGATTTCACTATAAATAGTAGTTCAAATGTTAAATTAGGAGAGGTATTTTTGGAGAGGTCTTTTTAGAGAAGAGGATAATTTTAGGAGGAGAGAGAAAATTTTAGGAGAGATTTATTTTCTTTATCATCTTCTTCCCCAAAAAACTAGAGCTCCAAATATTCATTAATGGAGTCTCAATTGTAAAATTATGTAATTACATACAATCACTAGTGAAGAACCATGGATGTAGATCACAATGATCGAACCATGTAAAAATCTTTGTGTCTCTTTTATAATTTTAGTACTTTAATTCTTAGTTTCATATCAAATTAATTAGATTTAGGAATCATTTTAATGGATTCTTATGAGGGTGTAGTTGTGAGATAATCTTCAACTACATAATTGGCGCTAGAAACTGGGAGAGAGTAAAGGATTTATCCTTCCTGTAACTTGTTGGATCAACAATTTTCATGAAGATTAATTACTGCTCATATTTTTCTAGATCTACAAAATTTAGGTTCAAAAATGAAAATCTCATGGAAGAAGATACACTTTCAGGGAGTAAACATCATCAACAATTCAAAGATATGAAAAGAATAAGAGAAAAGATTAGTTGTTGCGGTGAATTTCAAGGGGAAAATGGAAGTTTTAGTTGAAGATTTACATGTTCAGGAGATGAAGATAAGATGCAGAAATTGTGAATTCTGTCACAAACAGGAATTCGTGAAGTTGGTTCAGGAGTTAAAGAATAACAGAGAGGTCGCAGGTTCGAATTTGTTTGCGAGCATCATTTTCTTCTTTTTTACAGAGAGCAAAGAATTAGTTCGCAATATTACTTCATTATTTCGCAAAAAGAAGTTAGCACAAGTGGTCAGCTACGAAGAGGAGAAGTTTAACATCGCATGTTCGAGTCTCCCCACACACGAATCTTTTTTCACAGATTTTTGATATACACAGAGCAATTAAAAAAGAATAACTTGTATAAATCTCATAACCTCAACGCAAACAGGATCTCGCAAAGATGGTCAATAGTGTTATGAACAAGCTTGATGACTCGCGTTCGATTCTCCCCACATTCTAATTTTGTACATATTTTCTACAACTGATAGAAGAGAAAAGAATAAGAGGATGGTTACATGCGTTTATATCGCACAGACAAGGACGCACGGATGGTTTGAGGTGAAGAGAATAACTTTCCGTTCGCATGTTCGAATCTCACCATTCGCACAAAATTTTTGTCTCGCAAATGTTTACATTGCGAACATTCGCAGCACCAACACTTCTACTCTTTGCACTTCGCAAATGTTTACCTGGCGAACGTTCACAGAACCAACAATGCTACTCTTTGCATTTCGCAAATGTTTACATTGCGAACATTCGCAGCACCAACACTTCGCAGATGTTCGCTTACTTCATGAAAAGGTTTACTTCGCAAGATCTTTGGTTATTTCGCAACAAGAAAATGGGAGATTATTTCACAGACATATTTCGCAAGAAATGGTTAGAACAGTTGGTATAACGCAACATTATACAAGAGGCAGGTCAAGGGTTCAAATCTCATTTCTCACACTTCTTTTTGCTGCGAAATAATTATATTTTGTGCAACGTTCATACTTCTTCAAGCAAATCATATACTTCTCAAGAGACAACAACAAGCCGCAAAAGGTAAGTACCATTTCCTTGAATATTTTATTTACATAAGACAAAAGATTTTTTATTTTATTTACCTAAAGCGATATACTCGCAAGATTTCTACAATTTATAAGATTTCAAAACATTTCAAAGATTTTTTAGAATTGGTGAAAAGCGATACAATCGCAAGATTCAAAAATGACTTCATGGAAAAATTTAAAGATCTCAAAAATTTTCAAAAAAAACTTCAAAGTTACAAAAAACAGAGAAAACTAAATTTATATATTTCTATACAACAATTTTGATTTAAAGACGCGATATGAATACTTCTCATATTTTTTCAAGGATTGAAACAAAAAGGGTAATCAGTATATTTCTTCTCATATCCTTAAGGTAATCAGTATATTTGCGATGAGTTTTTACGAATAAAAAGAATTTTGATTCGATTTATAAAAGGCGAAAAAATACCTCCAAAAATCAATTGCGATTAGCTTTCATTAAAGAAAGACGCAAAAATTTACTTGCGATTAGCTTTCATAAAAGAAAGACGCAAACTGTGATTAGCCTCCAAAAAATAAAGAGAGCCGCAGAAAATTTTACACAAAGGCAAACCTTTGTGGCGTACACCCTAGTTCGCGAAGCAACATTTCGTAAGAGGCAAAGTCCTAAAGTGCGTCATTTAAGGGGGTACCTATAACCATGGATCAGGGACACCGGAACACCACCAAGGAACCTGAGTACATGGAACTTTACGGGGTACAACCAAATAATGGGGTACCTATCCGGGTTAGACACCTTGGATTCTCAACCTAATATTGCGATGTAACATGATTTAGGTTGGGTGACTAAGGCATACTGTCTTTCCCAAGAAGTGCAGAAAACGATCAAGGCGCCGAGGTACACGGTTGAGTCAAGAGTGCCGGATGGGTTTGAAGCACATCTTCCATTCTTGACAAGTCTTGGCAAATGATGCACTTGGCCCAAAGATACCCCATAGGGTGCAACCTCGTAACTATAAGCCCTATAGGCAAAAAGGATAAGAGGTTGCAATCAAAAGCTGGTTGTTTGCAAAACCGGATGGGAAGACCTAACCTTGTATGGTCGATGTACGCTTCCTTGAAGGGGCAACCAAGGGTAAGATAAAGGGCAGCACCCTCCATTAGGGATCTGATACGTGCTATAAGACGCAAATGTCACGAGGCTTTTTGTTTGCAAGAACGTAAAGGCTTGTCATATTTGTGCAACAATCGTACTTCTGCGAGCCTTCTAAAATAAATAATAATAACATAATAAAGAACTCGTAGAACATAATAAAGAAGTTAAGATGAGATCAATGGGTCGCTACATGAAAGTGTAGAGACATCCTGCGATTTCATCGCAAGACGGCAATGTCATGGGGATTTATGTTCACAAGAGTATTTAGGCCTGTCATATTGTCGCAACAATTCCTGAAGAGGCTAAAATACTATACAAAAAGATGGCAAAATAAGACCTTTAACTAGGAAGGCAAAATAAGACCACAAGAGAATACACAAATAAACTTGCGAAGATGATTATATGTAAGCAAACAAACTTGCGAACATATATATTGAAATAAATTTGAGATTATGCATTTTAATTATATTATATCATGTGAGACTAATAGTGCAGGAATGGAAGCAATTTGGAGCTACATCAATTCTTGCGTACAAAATAAGCTAAGTAACACAAACATTAGCTATACATTACAATAGATAAGCATTCTCATCATACAAGCATCATAATCGCATCATAAAAGCATTGCATAAGCATTCCCGTAAGAACAACAAAATGTCATTCCCGTAAGAACAACAAAAGCGACCTTACTTTCACAAGAAAAGAAGGATTTATTTGGACATTAACAAATCACATAAGAACATGAATTTGTATCCAAAAATCTCAATTAAATTAACCAGAAGAAAACCCATGATTAATTTAATCAAAAATGCTCACATAAGAAAACTTACGGAGCCGCACAATATATACATAAAAATATGGATCAAGGAAGATCAATACTGCGGAATATACAAAGATTTATTACATTCTTCATCACTATTTGCACAATGACATATAATAGACTTAATCTTTGTAAATAAAAGCTCATCTTATCTTCCATCAATATTTGCATAATGATATAATAGGCTTAACTTTTGTTTGTCAAAAGTTCATTCAATCTTTTATCAATACTTGCATATCGACATATGAAGGACTTAACTTTTGACCACGTATGGGACAATCATAGTTCACGGACGTAAACACACATATCCCATAACAAGTTGCAATATATAAAACCATACAGATTAATACTGCAAAATCATCTTCCAAACAAACTTTAGAATTTAAATAAATAAATCTAAACACATTGAAGATGAAAAAAGTTGGACATAGCTACGTGTAATCACAATAATGGCTATTCCAAAATTCTGGTTATCCTTCTTAAAACACAAGAATAAATTCCCATAAAAAGTTTCCTAGACATAATCAAAATAACTCTTAGAGAACATAATTCGAAAAACATTAAACATGACCAGCAACCAGAGATTGAACATGGACGAGCTCATCAGTTGCTTTCTTCAATTCGTTTTTTATATATTCAAGATTCCTTGTTGCAATTCTAAGTTGTTCACGAACGACCTCAAAATCTCGAAGAAGATTTCCTAACAGTTGTGATGACATCCGAACTGGTAGTTTGTTTTCATGATCAACAACATGATAGCAAGTTATGAAAATAGGGTTCTCGTGAAACTTGATAGTCTTTCCCTTCTCAACATTATCTTCCTTGTTGCATCCATCCATTATGCACACAAAATTCAAGAGAATTTATTTAATGTTACAAAATGTGTATGTATCAAAAAGGAGCATGATACATACATATATATAAGTGTTTCATAGGAAACCCTAGGGTTACTCATATATGTTCTTTGCGGGTCAGGAGTACATGCACTTATGGTTACTAACCTGGTAGATGACCAAGAGAGTAATGGAGCTAAATTTTTAGAAGAAGCCTTGAAAAAAAAACTCAAGAATCATTCTAAAAAAATTGATGGCATTCTTAGTTCAAAAGAACATAAGATAATTTTTGATAAACAACAGCTGATTGGTCAATGAAGAAAAAACTTTCAAGGAATTATTCTCAAGAGTGGATGATCAACAACATTACATCTTGTAAAGTATTGGAGCAAGGTTCAACAGTTTTATGATCATCATTACGTAAAGGGAAAACATAATGAAAAGTAAACTATAACAACAACTACTTTCTCAAGATAAATAAAAACTTCTTGAGAATTATGAGCATCCTTACACAAATACAAGAAGGATAATGCATTGAGCAGTCAAGTTGTATTTTGATGAGCATTTTTATCATTAAGAATATTGACTTTTTCTTTCTTTCCTTCATGAAGATTTTCAGAAAAATCACTAGGATTAGTCGAAAGAGATTTAACCAGGAGAGAACAAGGGATGCCTGAATTTGCTGCTTTCCTTGTCTTTCTAATACTCCGTTTGAGTCTGTTTATGCTGGTCTTGAGCTCCAAGAAACGATTATTGATAAAAATGAAATCTGGAGCAGACACCTTGGGTTCAAAGTCTTCTTCAGAGAGAGTAACGGAATTTGAACCTTTTTTCTTTCTCCTGTGCCTTTTTCTCTTCTCAGAGTAATTTAAGGAGTCAATTGACCATCTGACATTCTTTCTTCTACAATTGTAGGCAAAATCATAATCTAGAAATGACTCATCACAGCATTTCTCTTGATTTCAGACACTGCCTTTTACTCCAGCAAGATGAGAGATAGGTTTAATTACTTCTTTAAACATCCATGCAAGAATGTTGTGAAGTTTTTCATTCCTCATTCGAAAACAACATCTCCGCTCAAGGTGTCCTTTATTTCCGAAATAGTAACAGTTATAGGAATTGTTCATGACTGTTCTCATGCGAGTTGGATTAGAAGGAGCACAATCCTTGTTCCTAAGATCATCAGTTGCTGAAAAAGTTTTTTCACATGAAGAGTTGTCATTAGCATGAACAAAATTGATCTTACTAGTACTTGGAGCGTATATTCCCTTATAGCCCATACCACGTGTATCACGATGTTCTTTACATGCTCCAAGCATAGAAGATAATTTTATAGAGCATTGCTCGGTCAAACTCGCATGCGTTTCTATATCAAGCATGTTTTTCAATGTTAGTGATCAAAACTATATGTCTTGATTTCTAGTTTACTTATGTCTAAGTCTCGGTCTAGGATAGTTAGGAATATTTGAGCTCCAGACTCCATGGCGATTATCTTACGAAGATGAAGAACTACTCAAGGAACCAGTGGAACTTCATCCGACCAAAAGGTATGTGGATACTTGAACTCATCTGTCACTCAAAAGTCTATCTACTCTATCTCCTACTCTAGAGACAAAATTCGTATAAGTATGATAGTTTTCATACATACAAATTTAGTATTTCGAGCCGGTATGTGTTGGTGAGATTTTTCTTTAACCATTTTCATCTTTATCCATGACGAAGTCATGATGACGTTTCAATCTTGAAAATAACTTTGATGACGACAATCGATTCTTTATGTCTAACGACTATTATAACATTATAGAAGAATGTTTTAATGATTGAAATGTAGAGTTGATAATAAGTCACCATCTACGGATATAAGCATATATAGTATGTTCGCATATTAGTGTATAAATCCATGTACCGGAAACCAAGTGTGTGCATATGTGTGCATGCGGTATTGGTAAATGAGACAGGTTGGGTACACATACCCGTACGCGTACTGGCGGAAGTTCACATCCATGAATTTCTGCCGAGTTTGGAGTTTACAAACTCACAAACCAGTTATCTTAGGTATGCGTACCCGTACACGTACTGGCAGAACTTTTCTACCCGAAAAATTCTGCTGAATTAGGAATCTAAAACCAACTCAAAATCTAGTAGCTAAGGTACGCATACCCGTACACGTACCCAAGCTGGTTATTTTTCAAATCGGTAGTTCATGGACTTAAAACAATAATTATAAGGAATGCAATATTTGTAAACCGTGGCTATATTGTTCATGAATTGATTCACATGAATCAAACCGATTTTGTTTCAATTGTGTCTATGTATAAAGACCTAAGCAATTGAACAACTCTTGAACTAGTTCTTATGAGTCATTTAAACTAGTTATGAGAAAGATGAATACGGTTAATATGAAAGTACTCATATGGCTAACCATTGGTTAACTATTTGTGAACCAACCAATGTACACGTTTGTACAGTTACTCAAACCTAAATGAAATACATTTCATATGTGTGTGACAAGCTAAGTTTCGATCTAAAAATTGAAATATATTAGCTTGGATAAATAAGTTTTTTTTATCTAACGGTGATTATTGAATGCTTTGTTACCAAAGTAACTTAGATTGCAAACCCTGATTTGAAAATTATATAAAGGAGACGTCTAGCAACTAGAAAAACTAATCCATATACCTCCTATATGAAACTAGTTGGTTTTCTAGAGTCGATTCTCCTTTAACCATAGGTTTCTTCTTGAGACCCTGTCGCTTAACGACTTAAAGACTTCATTGGGATTGTGAAGCCAGACGAAACTACTTCTCTTGTAGTTGAGCGATCTGATCTTGCCATTTTCTATCATACGAGGTCAATTGGATAATTGACTTGAGATTATATCTCCGATAGGGTAAGATAAAAAGAAATCACAAACATCTTCGTCTCATCGTTTGTGATTCCACAATATCTAGTTTCGCTACCATACGATTTAGATTATTATGAGGTGATTGATATTACTAGGTTGTTCTTTGGGAATATAAGTCTGGTTTATTAATTGGTTCCTGTTCACCTTGATTTCTATCGAAAGGCGGAACTGTAGATGGGGAAAAATGATTTGCTGGTTTTTACGGAATTTAAGAGTCGACCGTGTGTAGACTCCTTGAACCGAGCGAAATGTTGAACCTCACATAGATGCACTGCAAGAAGGGATTGCTTTAAGTTTGAGAGATCAATCTATAGGACTCCGGCCTAAACCAATAAAAATGGTCGTTCCAGAGTCAATTTGGTCACAAGAGAGGATGGGTTGATCTGTAGGAGGGAAGCTGAGAAATGCGTGAGATCAATGGTGATCTGAGATTGTAGGTGTGTTGTGAATTCAGCGTGAAAAGTTCTCTAAATAATTGAATTTTTTCCTGATTGAGAGTGATTTCTCTGAGTTCGTGTAGACGAAAGATTGTTTGTATGAACTTTGATGAGAAATTGCTAGACGAATGTTCGAGTGTTCGAATATTGTTGTTTCAATCAAGATTCAGAGACATTTTATAATGCCGGAGTTGAAATCACAATGATCCCATGAAGTGTGAAAGTTGCTGGAATCAGAGAGTGGGGAAGTAGGAAATCATGTTAAACCAATTACTCATCGTGCGGAGACTTGGTTAATTTTCCACCCACTAATTTTCCACCCACGATATGGTATAAAGAATATTTGTTTGATCCCGTATTCCTTGAGCAATTTCTCAACATCTTTGTTGGCGAAAGGAGTTCCATTATCTGTGATGATATGCTTAGGGACTCCGAATCTACATATAATGTGTTCTTTGATGAAGGCTGCAAAAATTATACCTATAGTACCTCTGAGTGGGATTGCATCAACCCACTTGGTGAAATATTAAGTAGCCGTGATGATGTACTCATACTGCTTTGATGATGCCGGATTGATCTTTCCGATAATATCGAGTCCCCAGCTGTAGAAAGTCCATGTACTATTCACAAAATATAATGGAAGACAGGGGGTATGAATAAGGTTACCATGGACCTGGCATCGGTGACACTTCTGAACATAAGCAGCTGCACCGTCTTCCATAGTTGTCCAGTAGTATTTCTCATGAATCTAGAGAAACAATTTATTTTTCCCTTGATGTTTGCCTTCATGTGTTTCCTTTAGGACCATTAGAACTTCATCTCCAGCTAGACATCTCAACAAGTTTCCTCCAAAACTCTTGCGGTTTAAGATCCCATCAAGAAAGACAAATCTCTTATCTCTCTGTGTGAGTTTGATTGCGTCTTTCTTTTTTGGTGGCGACTTGTTGTGTCGAAGGTATTCGATGTAAGGTTGTCTCCAGTACCCAGTGTGATGGAGTTTCAGGACCTCCAAATGGTGAGGCAGCGTCTGACAATTAGGACAAGCTCCCTGTAAAGCCCGTGACTGTGCTTCCATGGAGGGCCAGTAATAACCGATCCTTTGAAGTCTTCTGTAAAGTGTTATCACTAGAGTCTGCCCACATTTTTCTTGATGCACACTTTCGAGTTTTTCCCTCGCTTCTTCATCTCCAAGGAACCGTGATATAGAAGCATCGGGGTTGCGATGATACAACGCTCCATGGAGTAGAAATAAGTTCTTCAATTTTTTGAGAATGATTGTTCCTTATGTAATGGAGCTGCTTAGCTCACGAACAATAGGTGCTCTCCAGTCACATGCTGGAGTATCTTCAGTTTGATTGAGCCATGTAGATGATACAGCTCGCCTCTGCACTATGATGGATTTCTCTGACCCTTCGAATTGCATCTTGGAGGCAAGGGTTGCTAAGCAATCAGCATGCCTATTATTGATCCGGCCGGTATGGGTGATGGTTGCATCGGCAAAGTGAGTCAGGAGTCGTTGTGATTCAGCCCTGAATGGAGCAAGCATCATCTCCTTGGGAGAATATATTCCATTCATTTGATTGACAAGAAATTTCGAATCCCCTCTAATCTCCAGGTGTATTTCTCCTGCTTGTTTAGCTAAGGATAACCCTAACAAGAAGGCTTCATATTTTGCTGAATTATTTGTACAGTGGAAATCCAGCTTGAATGAATGTGAGAATACTTATCCTAATGGTGATACCAAAACTACGCCCGCTCCTCCAGTATCATTACTAGGAGTGGCGGATCCATCAAAGTACATCAACCATGTTTCCTCTTTGACGACTGAGATCTCTAGAAGCTCTCCTGATACGTCATCTTGTAATTTTGTGGAATCCTCTCCTGGAAAGGCAGCAAGTAAATCTGCCACTGCTTTACCCTTGATTGCTTTGGGAGAGACACATACTATGTCGAATTCTGACATCTGCAATAGACACTTCTCAGGTCTTCCCATCAGAGCCGACTTTGAGAGTAAAAACTTTATGGGATCAGCTTTGGATACGAGCACAACTCTGTTGGATAGTAAGTAATGCCTAAATCTTTGCATTGTATGAGCTAATGCCAGGCACGTTCTTTCATCTTTCGGGTATCTGAGTTGAGCATCCTTCATAGTTCAGATGTAATAATAAATTGAATATTCGACACCTTCTCCATCTTCTTGAGCTAGCAATTCCCCAGTAGCAACGTCACTGGAAGCTGTGTATAATATCAATGGTCGTCCCTGTACCGAGGACCTCATGACTATAGGTGATAAAAGTATCTATTGCATCTTCTGGAATGCTTCCTGTTGAACGTTCGTCCAGGTAAAACTTGCTCCCTTCTTCAACAGAGGAGTGAACGAAGCAATAAGTTGAGCCAATCCTGGTATAAAGCGTCTGATGTAATTCACCTTACCCATGAAGCTTTGCAGTTCCTTCACAGTGCTTGGAAGAGGCATGGTATAGATAGATTTTGCTTTTTCTGGATCAACTTTGATCCCTTCGGCCGTGACCAAGAATCCCAGATACTTTCCAGAAGAAACCCCAAAAGCGCATTTTAGAGTATTCATCTTCAATTTGTATTCTCTGCATCTTTCGAAGACTTGTCTCAGAACTTCCAGATGAGATGCTCGAGCTTTTGATTTCACCACAACATCGTCAACATAGTCTTCTACTTATTTGTGCATCATATCATGAAATATCGTCGTCATGGCTCGTTGGTAGGTGGCGCCTCCATTCTTCAATCCAAAGGGAATCACAGTGTAATGAAAATTCCCAATGGGAGTACGGAACGCGGTCTTGGCAGCATCATATTCGAACATCTTGATTTGGTTGTAACCATTTTATCCATCCATGAATGAGAATATACCGTGGCCGCTAGTCGCATCAACGAGCATATCAATGTTGGGTAAATCAAAATCATCCTTTGGGAAATATTTATTCAAGTTTCTAAAATCTACACAACATCTGATTTGACCATTTTTCTTCTTAACTGGGACAACATTATCCAGCCATGTTGGATGTTGAATAGGCTTGATAAATCCTTCTACCAGTAATTTTTGAATTTCAGCTTTGATTTGTTCCTCGACTTCATGCCCGAACTGCCTAGGCGGTTGTTTGATAGCTTTGGAGCCGGGGATGATGTGTAGACGGTGAGTGACCAACTTTTCATCCAGACCAGACATTTCCTCATACGTCCAGGCGAATATATCTCGATACTCCTTCAGTAATTCTACCAGGCCTGCACGTTCTTCCGGTGATAGCATAGAACGGATCAAGATTTTTCTTGGGTCTTCCTCTGTGCCGATGTTAACTGTTTCAAGATTATCAGCAGTAGAATTCGTGACATCTTGCAACTATTGTGGAGCTTCCTGAACTTCCTCCTCATGTTCGTTCTGACACAATTCATCAGTGCGGGGAGACTCTTGATCAATCTCCCATGTTAATTGCTAATATTTGCGTCGTCGGTAAATGACCCTTCCTTCTGCATCATGAGTGGTCATAAACTTGGATCATGGGATCGTGATTTTATCTTTTCGGCGTTTGATTGGCGTAGCAGGTGACTCGACCGGTCCTGCCTCTGAAGGTGGTGATGACGCGTCAGCATCAGATACTTCAATCATCTTCCAACTTGGAAGTAGAGTAGTGTAGATTTTCTTAGGAGGTTCATGGAAACCCCTATGGGATTCAATGAACTCAGCATCATAGGCGAGAGTTTAAGGAGATGCTGAAGCAGTTATGCGAACGGTTTTTTTGTTGATTAAGGTCTTCATGCATTGGTGGTAGGTTGAGGGAACCACCTTGTTATCATGGAGCCATGGTCGTCCAAGTATCATGTGATAGTCAGGTTCTTGATCGATCACATGAATTTCACTTTCGATTGAATTGGCCCCACCCTCAAATCTATGTACGCATATCCATATGTTTGACTTTGGTTTCCTTCAAATCTTGTCATTAGAATGTAATGTCGAATGATTTTACCTTGTGGGAATCTGGTCATCCTAAGAGTCTTCATAGTGACAACGTTCGTGGAAGTACCGGTATCGACGAGAGCCCTTCTAAATTTGGCGCCTTTGATGAAACCAGTCATGTATAGTGCCTGATTATGTTCTTCATCTGCCATGTAGCCTTCTTCTCCAAAGGTGATGTTGTCGATGGTATGTCCAGACACCAAAGATATTTCTTCAACCGTTGGGGTTGGTGAAGTTATTTGCATGTTAGATGATATCTGTCTGAGAGTAGCAAATGTGTTTGTGCGCTGATCCTTAGAGAAGTGTAGGAGTTCACATAAATTTTTAATCAGATGTGTAACTTCGTGTTCCACTGGCTTCTCATATGTGGTGAAACTGTTGGTCTGAGGAGGATCACCGGTCGAGGGATTTGGAGGTTCCACCATCTCTACTCCTAAAATCCTCATCACGTATACCAGAGAAGTGAACAGATTTTCGATTGCCCTTTTCAGCCGGTCCACATTCTTTGACAAGTCTTCTTGTCTCCGTGCCAACTCACCCAAGATTAAACGGAGTTGTAAAATATGATAGTTCATTGTAACCAAAATTGTTCGAAGGAGTGTGAGGGATATTACCGTTCGAGCGATTCTGGTTGGGATCTGGAGTGGTTGAGTTATTCCTAAGACTGACCATCCTTGTGAAACTGTGAGATAGCAACTGAGAGATTAATCTCCTACTGTGGTCGCCAATCTGTAGATGGGGAAAAATGATTTGCTGGTTTTTACGGAATTGAAGAGTCTACCGTGTGTAGACTCCTTGAACCGAGAGAAATATTGAACCTCACACAGATGCACTACAAGAAGGGAGTGCTTTAAGTTCGAGAGATCAATTTGTAGGACTCCGGCCTAAACCAAGAACAATGGCCATTCTAGAGTCAATTCGGTCACAAGAGAGGATGGGTTGATCTGTAGGAGGGAAGCTGAGAAATGCGTGAGATCAATGGTGATATGAGATTATAGGTGTGTTGTGAATTCAGCGTGAAAACTGCTCTGAATGATTGAATTTTTTCCTGATTGAGAGTGATTTCTCTGAGTTCGTGTAGACGAAAGATTATATGTATGAACTTTGATGAGAAATTGCTAGACGAATGTTCGAGTGTTTGAATATTGTTGTTTCAATCAGGATTCAGAGACATTTTATAATGCCGGAGTTGAAAACACCATGATCCCATGAAGTGTGACAGTTGCTGGAATCAGAGAGTGGGGAAGTAGGAAATCATGTTAAACCAATTACTCATCGTGCGGAGACTTGGTTAATTTTTCACCCATTACTTTTCTGACTCTTCCAACTGATTGCACGACTTGCTCACATTCTCATTGTGGGTGAACATACGTGTCGTAGACCGCCAGACCAAAATCCTAGTTAATATCCCCCCATGTGACACGATTGAAATCTCGTGATTGTGGAGTCAGTTGCTGACTTTATGGGACGATAAGTCCATGTAGTGCTGAGTTGAACACGTTTTAGAAAATTTTCTGAAACTCATGAATTAAATGTATGTCTGCTGAGACGAGGTATCATTATAACCTAAAACGAGCAAACTGTACTGCTGAATTGTCAAATATTGATAGTTGAACCAATATTATTTGATCTGAGCAAATATTGCTAGTTCGAACAAATATTGCCAGTTTGAGCAAATGTTGCTCGTTTGATGAATTTATTGGTAGCATGATCGAATAAATTATTAATTTAATTTACTGACTGCTGGGTCGAGCAAAATAAATAAAAATATTAATCATGGAATCAACATAAAATTATCAGAGTGTTTGAATCTGCTCAGAATCACGTTTCCACAGAGCTTTGGATTCAAAACCCTAATTTTAGCGAAATGATGATTTACTGCAAATCAACACGGGACTAGCTACATGGGATGATGGGTTCACCCTATAACGTCTAAATGCTCTAATGAGAAAAAAATACCAAAGTCTCTTGAGGACCAGTTGGTGAAAGAATGATTAAATGCTGGTTTAATCACTGAAATAATGCTCGTGTGAGCGAAAAATCATGAAACCTGATATAGAAAATATGAGGGACCGGCCAAGAGGTCATGGACCGGCTCTTGGTGGCCATGGGACCAATAGATGGTCGTTTGAGCAAACTCCCAACTGTTTGGAAAGAGTTTGAACCTAGTATGAGCAATTGAGCAAATTAGGTTAAAATCATTAAAACATGTGGGACCAGCTGTTTGCAAGCCTCGGGGTCACCCTTGGTCGGTCAAGGGGATGTGCTCGTGTCACCATGATGTCCGCGCTTCAGTCCTGAGAGTTTTGCTATTTTCTGGTGCACGTTTGAGCAACATTTGGAGAAAATATGCAAAATCCATGGTTTTGCTGAAACTAGGAAAAATACATGAGATGATGAAAATAAATAAAACAAGGAATTACAAGGTACGGGACCAGCCACGGATAGGGCATGGCCGGCTGGCTGACACACGGTCCCACATGATTTTCCCAATTTTATGTGATTTGTAGTGATCTACACTACAAATTAGCACAGAAGCAAGTCATGATCTCTAAGGATAGAGATACATTGGGAAGAACAGAAAGTTTTAGAGAGAAAAGATAGTTTTTGATTATAATTCTTCATGACTACAACAACCTGGGAAAATGAGAATATAATCTCTAACCTAAGCCACCTCATTACCAACTAATAAACATATATTTAACCAATAATTATCGGGTGCCCCTAGGAACGAGGTCAACCCTTAACAACTCAGGGACTGTGGTACGACAGGTTCATGACAAACCCCACTCCTTCAAATCATCCTTGTCCTCAAGGATGGAGGATATGGACAAAGTTGAGCTCTTGAGGGAATTCTTAGATGTGGCAGCTTCTTCTCATCAGTGTAAGAGTTAAGTCCTTTAAAATTTCAGCATCTAGGCCCATTGAAAACTGAGCTCATACCTCAGTAGGCCCAATCACTTAATCTTCAATGCTTGGTAAAACTTGGTAGTAATTCCTCTGACTGTATAAGCACCATCCAAGAAACAGAGCTCTTACTTCACTTCCAGTTGAGCTCTCAACATGAGTCTTCAGATTGTCTTCTAGCACAGAAAACTTTTCGTTCACATTCCTTTCTGAGAAGATGACTTCTTTACCACTGTGAATCAGCTCAAGCTTGTTATCTTTCTCAACACATGAAGTGTTCAGCTCAAGTTTGTGCATATTGAATCTGTTGTTGTGACCTTCAATGGAATCAGGAATTGAAGGTGCGAGGTGAACTGAGGTTTTCTGGTAGTGTTTCTTGCGATGAGCATCTACCGTTGCAGCCTCAGAATGATGTTTCTGTTGAGCTTGAAGCACATTATGACGGCTGCGAGGTTTTTGAGCTAAAGGGTCTTGTAAATGCAGTTTTCTCCTGTTGAATATCCAAGTACCCACTTCCATATTCCTATCAGTACTGCTTCCCTCAAAGCCGAATAATTGTCGAATGCTAGCATCACTAATCCTCTCAAACTCGGGTTTATAACATGAAGCACTCATAATTATGTTGCTGTAAGGGAGGAAGTAACTTGTTGTTACACTTAAAACAGAACTCAAATTATTCCAGCTAACATTTCCCACACTCCCTAAGCCTGGGGATTCAACATTCATTACCTGGACTCCCACACCTTTTACAAAACATTCTGACGATGTAAAATTCTTCTCGAGTTTCTCTATGAACTCCCATCTCCCTAGTACATACCTGAGCTTAGCATAACAGCTTGTTGTAACCTTCCACCTCAAGTAATCATCCCTCATCAATATATTTAAAATTTGAACCACCTTGGGCCTGACTTGTAATCTCACATGCTTGTTTGTAACAGCCACCTGACCAGAAAAAATCACAGAAAGAAGAATTCTTGTACCCAAAATGTCCATAGACAGCCAATTGGATTCCCATTTCAAGTAGATCATCAACTTTAATGTAATATTGGTCTCAACAGTAGCACCTGGAATTCCCCTCCACTGACTATGGCAAGATAGATATTGGACAAAATAAAAGTTTGGAAAGACAAGCCCGTATGGGTACTGAACTTCCTTTACATTTTGTCGTGAAACTTGAGTGATCTGAAAAACTTCATGAAGCGTAGTTGGACAGTTCTTCAGCCGGTAATCAAAAGGGGCCTCAGCTTTGCAGAATAGGTGGCTCCAACCATTCCAGTTCACTACCAAGCTTACCACTAAGATCAAATGCTGACAATCCCAGCAAACATTTCTCTCAGTCCTCGAATTAAAATAAAATCCAGTTAAATCAAGACTCCTTTGTACTCTGCCAACACCATAATTGACTCCATTAGATTTTATCCGTAACAAAATATTGTGATTTCCACTATCCTTACAAGTACACAGTCAATACAGAAACCATTCTCCTCGGTCTGGCATGCAATTTCCCACATAAACTTGGAACACAGTTGAGAATATTGAGTTGAAGCGCATTTATACACACTCATCAGGTGGTTGCAGCCAAAATTCGGATGCTGAGCACAATAAAATGAATAGAAACAGCTCCAATTAGAATAACCCACCTCAAACAAGTCACGTGTTAGCTGTAAGAAATTTTTTCCTGCCCCGTTCCTTCCCAGCATTTGTACAAACCCTTTATGTACCTTCTTAATGCTCACCAATCTAGCCAATATGAGCAACAAGAATTTATTTCTCTCTGGGAATGCAACAATCATCTTTCCCAGTTTAAGAAACAAGAGAAAATCGTCTCCACTGCGGCTCAAGTTCCAATCTACAGTCTCAGGTATTTGAGCACACTGCAGCTGCAGAAGATATAATGCTTCTCCCCAACTCTCAAGCATTTGATCAAACACTCTGAATTTCACCCGTTCCCATAGACAAAGACATTTATAGGCATTCAGAATTTCCCCCGGTGGCATCCATACACAGTTAGTTATTCTATCATTCACACACATTCTCAACTTTCCGTCGTATCCAGCTATTAATTTCAAACACAGGTGAAATATATACCGACGAGAAGCAACCATATCACCAAATCTATATTCACTACCAAATAACGGATAGCATCCTTTTTCGCGATCAAATATCCTGTGAAAAGTATAATCTCTGTCACCATCACTCATGCTTGTGCTGTTCAGTATCTTCTGACTTGAATTTGGAGTTCCTGTAACAATACCTTCCTGAACTAGTCCCATTTAAGTCAGAAAGCTGAGTTCTCTAGCCATCCCTTGATCAAGTATCTCATGTGCAATAACATACCCAATCCTCCTTGTTACTTGAGTAATCAATAAAGTCAAAAAATTCCAGAGAATACTATGTTGTTGTGGCGTTTTACCAAGGAGCTTGCTATCATCAAGATAATCACCATTGTTAACCAACAACATCCTATTTGCATTTGTAAACATAGAATCTAAAAAGTACCCCATCTCTAGAATCTCATACACAAAATTTGCATTGCATTGTAGTATTAAATTCAACCTATGAAGAACCCTTAAACACCAAAATGTATCCAGGTTGAGTTTAAAACTACTATGATAATAATACAAATACCTTCTCATAATTTCGCACTCCTTACCTCGATCGAATGGAAGACAACCATAATCAGAATTAGGTGAAACAACACATAGAAGCTCTTTTGAATTCACAATCAACAGTTCTACACCATTGTTAGCACCTTGAGAATCCTTAATAACATTGAGAAAATTATGCTCAGAATTGAAAGGTTTACCCTCCTGGTAGTCGAGAAACATCGAATTCCCATTGTATTTATGAAATTTAGTAACAATACTAGTTCCATCAACATTAGAGGAAGCAAATATTGGTGTAGGTAGAAAATTACTTTCATCTGCTGGACTAGGAGTTAAAGAATTTTGAGTTAATTGACTTACCGAACTTGAATCGCTTGAGTCATGTGGAATCGATTTCAAATTTACATCAACCTCGTTCTCAACTATCTTCGATTGAATAAGCCCAGCACCGATTAAACCGATGCCTTCAGATCCATAATTTTATTTTCCAGCATTAACTATCAATTATGAGTCGATACCCTGACCCTCAATTCCATCAGTGAAACTTGGTTGGATGTCGAAATCCCTTTTCAAAGCAGCTTGAGAATTAGAACCTGATGGAGATTCATGTAAATCATCACCGGATCCCATTTTCTTCTTCCACAAATGTTCTTCAAGAGCCTTAAATTTCTCAGCGAAGATTGTCTCCACGGCAGAAAGGAAAGCAGTTTCAAACCCATTCATGGTAGCGCAGTCTAAGAATCGACTGCTCTGATACCAATTGTAGTGATCTATACTACAAATTAGCACAGTAGCAAGTCATGATCTCTAAGGATAGAGATAGATTGGGGAGAACAGAAATTTTTAGAGAGAAAAGATAATTTTTTATTATAATTCTTCATGACTACAACAACCAGGGAAAATTAGAATATAATTTCTATCCTAAGCCAGCAGCTCGTGTGACTCACACGAACGCTACTAAACCTCATTACCAACTAATAAACATATATTTAACCAATAATTATCGGGTGCCCCTAGTAACGAGGTCAACCCTTAACAACTCAGGGACTGTGGTACGACAGGTTCATGACATGATTTTATGTATTTTTCCCCGATTTAAGGGAAATTCCATGAAACTGGAGAGTTTGGCGAAATTAGGGAACTTCCATGAGATGAGAGATAAAATAAAATAAGGAATGGGAGTGTGGTACCGGCAAAGTCCAAGGCATGGCCAGCCGGTCATGGGCACGGATCCCACCACTCTTCCCAATTTTACTAAGTTTTGATGATTTTAGATAATTTTTATAAAATCAAAGGGATTTGTTGAAAACCAAAATATTTTGTTGAAATCAGGGAGTTTTCATGAAATCAGGAAACAAAATACCAAATAATAATAAAACAATGGGCGTGTGGGACCGGCTAAGGCATGGCCGGCCGACTAGAGCCTGGTCCCACAAGTTTTCCCTAATTTTTTAATATTTTCTATGATTTTAGAGAAAATACATGAAATTAGGTAATTTTAGGGAAAATTCATGAAATCAAGGAATTTTCATAATTTAAGAGAAATA
Organism: Papaver bracteatum; assembly: GCA_023529315.1. Classification (NCBI taxonomy): domain Eukaryota; kingdom Viridiplantae; phylum Streptophyta; class Magnoliopsida; order Ranunculales; family Papaveraceae; genus Papaver; species Papaver bracteatum. The sequence continues at coordinate 2,513,062 of JAJJWX010003498.1, forward strand.
ACAAAATAATGGGGACGTGAGGTGTGGGACCGATCACGGCTAAGGCATGACCGTCCGGCCGGCGGTCCCATGACACCTTTCCCTAATTTTATTATTTTTTGATAAAATCAGGTGATTTAGATAAAAATACATGAAATTAGGTAATTTTCATGATTTTAGAAAAAATTCATAAAATCAAAGAATTTTCATAATTTGAGAGAAATAATAAAATAATAGAGACGTGAGGTGTGGGACCGGCCACGGCCAAGGCATGACCGACCGACCGGCGGTCCCATGACACCTTTCCCTAATTTTATTATTTTTTATGAAATCATGTGGTTTAGATAATTTCTTTGAAAAATATGAAAATTTGCTCAAAGGAGAGGATTTTCATGAGATTAGGAAAATAGTAAAAATATGATAAAATATAAAATTGGGCGCGGATCGGTCATGGCATGGTAGCCACTGGTGAGCCCAGTTCCTTGGCGCTTTTGCTAATATTTTATTATTATTTTTTTCCTTCCTATTTTGCATAGGTTCCTCGATCGTTCATATTTTTTGAAATGCTTGTTCATGCATTCAAAATACTGGTCTGTGCATTATTTGCTAATTACACTTGCACCATTTTTGTCAGGGCTTATTTGATGCTCAAATTCTTGCTTTCGTTGAATATTTATCACTAACCCGTGGAATTCTGCTGGGAAGAACCACGAATTGAAGTGACGAAATATAACAAAGAATCGTAGAATATTGCTGGATATTCAGACGATGGTTTGTATAATATTGCTGGATATTCAGACGATTTAAGATAATTAATTGAGGGCTCTATACTAGAAGGGCTTCCTGTCTAGGAGCATTAATCATCTGAGAGTTGAGCAATATGAACTAGCTGGAGTGTCATATTCCTCTTGTATAGTCAAGGAAAACCTGGTTGCATCCCGACGACGTTGTCGTTTTATACTAGTAGGCATGATGTCTAGGAGTTGTCCAATCTTTCGATTCTATACAGTATGAGATGTGTCGTGGTCTCAACTGGGAGACTACATATTTACATCTTCTCTGAGAGACCTTCTCCATCAGAGGTTTATAGCATGAGCTTTCATTCTTAGAGACATGAGTCTCGATACTCTGAGAGACTTTCTCTATCAGAGGTTTATGGCATGAGCTTTCATTCTTAGAGACATGAGTCTCGATACTCATCCGATTGCCGGATCCAGAGTAATTACTGAAATTTCTCAGTATTCATGAGATGTGACGTGGTCTCATCTGAGAGACTACACATCTACACGCACTCTGAGAGACAATCTTCTCAGTCAGAGATTTATGGCATGAGATTTCATGCTTTAATGAGAGACATGAGCCTCAATACTCATCCGGTTGACGAATCTGGAGCATAGTTTTACAATTCTACCCTTTGTCGAAAATCCACCATCTACATGAACAAAACTTGTAGGTTTACCCATGGGAGATATATTTATCTATTATCTTAGAATTTTCTGTGTGATACATATTTGTTTATTAAAGTCTTCGACTTTGGGTCGTAGCAACTCTTGGTTGTGGGTGAGATCATCTAAGGAAATTAAGTGCGTGGTATCCTATTGGGATCAGAGACGTAAGGAGCGCATCTGTACCTTGAATCAGTGTGATATTGATTAGGGTTTAACTACAGTACAGATCAAAGTTAGTTTGTAGTAGGCTAGTGTCTGTAGCGGCTTAATACATTATGGTGTTCAATCTGGACTAGGTCCCGAGGTTATTCTGCATTTGCGGTTTCCTCGTTAACAAAATTTCTGGTGTCTGTGTTATTTCTATTCTACATTATATTTTGTTATATAATTAAAATATCATAGGTTGTGCATTGTATCGATCAATTATGAAATCCAACCTTTGGTTGTTGATTGGAAAATAATTGATCCTTGGATATTGGTCTTTGGTACCATCCAAGTTTATATCTCTCTTGTATTTGATAAAGACTCGCAGATTTCTATTTGCTTGAGTAAAGATAAAATCGAGAGATAGAGATATTAACTCCTTTATATACTTTTTATTAAGATTGAGTCTGACTGTCTAGTTGATTCTCTTAAAAGTATATTATAGTTAGTCCATACAGATTGTTAATCGAAATATTTGGTATGTTTGTTAGACCCCCGTTTTTTCAATTGGTATCAGACCAGGAAAACACGTTCAAGAACTCAAAAGTATGTGTTTGTATCGATCTGACTCTATGGACAGTAGTGATATCTATGACCTCGAAAAACCATAACATGATCCTCTTGATAATAGTCAGAGTTCTAAGACTTCAAAGAAATCTATCATTACCTCCCCCCTGACTGAAACCAATACCAACTTGGAAACTCGTCTAGAAGATCAACTAGATGAACTTTCAGAGGAAAGTGACTCAGAATAGGAACCAAGTATTGATGCTGAAGTATCACAGTATATTATACTCTTTGACGATATCATAAAAAAAAAATCAACTGCCTACCTGGTAGAATATATGTTCCCTCTCTATCGTGAAAATAGGAAACTAAAAAAACTCTTTCAAGGATATGACAGTGGTTATAAACTTTTACAATCAATCCTTAAAGATCATGATGAAGAATTCCATTCAAATATTGCTGAATGTGAAGACCTTCAGAAGAGTTTATGTGTGTTGAAAGAAAGACTTGCTGAGTCTGAGGCAAAGTATGAATCTTAACATAAATACTATAACGATAGAGAATGCCTTTTTATTTCCAAACAAAAACAATTGAAGAATGATCTATCTACAACTGTCAGCAAGGCAAAGTCACTAGAATAGAATCTGAGAAGATTCAATACTACCTCCACAAAATTTTCTTCCATGTTAGGAGCATGTAAAGAACACCGTGATACACGTAGTCTGGGCTATAAAGGAATAGACGCTCCAAACATTGGAAAGATCAATTTCGTTTGTACTAATAACAACTTGCTATGTGAGAAATTACCCAGTATAGTTGATGTTCCTGTAAACAAAGATTGTCATTCTTCAAAGACAGGACATATGAGAGCTATTAAAAACACTTCCTTCAACTGCTACTATTGTGGAAACAAGGGCCACGTTGAACATAAATGTTGTTTTCAGATAAGAAATAAAAAACTTCATAACATTCTTGTATGGATGTCAAAGGAAGTAATCAATCCCGTTTCTCTCCATATTGAAAACATCATAGCATCATATCCGTAAATATACTGTGATGAGTCCTCTCTTAGTTTTATGAACAATTATAACTTCTTATATAATAGTAAAGAAAAGAATGTCATATGGAAAGCTAAGACGTTTGATGTTCTAGTAAAAAGAAAAAGACATCAAAGGAAGAAGGATGGTTCAACTAAGGAAGGGATATCATCTGTTGACAGGGATCACACTGGGTCCAAAATATTGAGTTTCGATCACATTCACATCAACAATCACGATTCTGATTTAAGAACCAGTATAAATAATCTCAAACAGAAAATCAAAAAATTAAGGAAGAAAGCATCTTCAGGTATGTCTTGTCCTCCATGTAATAATTCTTTTGAAAATGATCCTACTAATCCTTCGTGTGATTCAGAGAAGGGAAACGATGATGAGCTACATGCTCTCTCTACAACTTGACCAGTTTTTACTGTGCATTCTAGTTCAAATTTCATGAGGATGCACATAGAGATTAAGATACACTAGTCTTGACGAAAATGGTTGTTGTGATTTCCGTTTGGTTATTTAATTTGATGCCCTCTAAGTAGATTTCTACTCTAGCCTTATGTGAAGCATAATTGATCTATAAAAACTCTTAAGAAAACCATGCTTTGTTGAAACACTAAATTCTTTAGTACTCCTTCCTTGATTTAAAGTCCATTGACAAAGCCTTTTATAAGGCTCCCTTTCTTACACGGTTTAGAAACTGGTTCTTAACCGTGAGCGTTTGTGTACCTGACCCATTATCGATTCTTAAATAACGAGTAACCCTAGGGTTTCACTATATGTGTCTTATATATATATATATCATGAAGTTCTTTTTGGTATATACTCGCTCGGTGACGGAAATAGTCTCCTGTAAGATAATGGTGCAAACTATGGATGAATGCAAAAAGGAAGTTGAGAATGAAGGAAACAACATTGCTGAGTTTTATAAGAACCATGTTCTTATAAATTTCTATCATGCAATTGATCATGTAAATAAGCAACCTGTCCAGATGTCACAGTAACTGGTTGGAAACTTTCTCCAAGACTTCAAGGTTATACGTGAACAATTCATGATTGCCATAAAGAATCTCGAGTTTGTAAAGACTAAGATGAAGGAAGCTAATGAGGAACTTGCTTGTGTTTGATCTCTTATTGTATGTCTTGGTTAGATGGTGCCTTTTTTTCTAGGAAACTTCTTAAAAGAATTTTTATTCTTGTTTTTGTTTTAGAAGGATAACTAGGGTTTGGAATAGCCATTATTGTGAGTACACATATCTATGTCCAACGTTTTCATCTTGCAATGTTTTAGATTTATTTATTTAAATTCTAAAGTTGATTTGGAAGATGATGATTGCAGTATTAATCTTTATGGTTTTATATATTTCAATATGTTATGGGATATGTGTGTTTGCATCCGTGAACTATTATTGTCCCATACAATGTCAAAAGTTATCTCTTTTATATGTCGATATGCAAGTATTGTGATAGGTGTCTAAAACACCTTTATATTTATCTATTGTTTATGCTTTCTCTGCTAGTTTTCTTGTAAATTATGTATCTTATGTCTGTTTTTGAGTATTTAGGTACTTTGGAGTCATTTGGAACAAAAGAGGAAGAAACAACGCAAAAGTCTCATCTCACGTGCAACTTCTCTTGGAGGCGGATTATTTCTCACTATTTGCTTTTATTTCTTCATCTCTGTCTGAAAAGTATGTCGGCTTTAGTGATGTAAATTTCTGTCTGAAAAGCACGACAATTTTAGTGATGACTCTCATTGAAGAGAAGAAGTGAATATGAGGAGTAAAAGACGACTGTTTTTAGTGGAAGGAAAAAGAAGGCGTTCATTTGGAGCGAAAAGGAACAAAGAAATTAAGTCACACGCGGAGAATGAGCTGTCAGTTCCCTGCAACTGACAAGACAAATACTCACTTTGGCAGCCCTTATCCTAGTCAATGGATGCCATCATCCAGTCCGTACAGACAGACCTGATTGGGTCGGGTGTCTCTCATACAACTAGTCTATTTTTCATTACCACTCAACCTCAAATTCAGAGAAAAGAGATGAGTGAAGGCGACAATGAAAATCTGAGAAAGGATATGAAGAAGATCTGCTGCTAAAGAATCAAAAGGAGATCGAAGAGGATAAAGATGGGTTATGAAGCTTTGGTTGATGTCAGTAAGAGGATTCACAGATTCAAGAAGAAATCATATTAGGGTTTTGATAATTGATGCTTGTGTTTTGATATTTCTGGTGATGCTGTTATTGTGTGGATTTGAGTTTTCAACAAAGAGGATTGAAACAGAGATTGAGGGTTTGTGTTGGTGCTCTTGAGCAACTGAAATATGGGTTTTGTTGTGGAAGAAGTTGAGATGAAATTCATAAGGTTGATGGCTGAAGTTCTTGTCGATTTAAAGAACATAAAATTGGAGTTGGGTTCAGTTTAAATTCGAAATTTCAGTCAGGGTTTGCTGTTTTTATGAATCAGATGGGCTTTGGTAAAAATTGGTTAGGGTTTGAATTGATTCTGTGAGAGTAATAATTTGCTTTGGAAATTACTGGGAGAATTGGTGTTAGCTGCTGCTGTTTCAAGAGGTGGTGGCAGTGATGTCAATGAAGTGATATGCAACAACATTAATTGAGAAGAATTGGTGGTGTTGCAACTGAAGCTGTGTCTTGGTGGTGTTACTAATGAAGTGAAGTTAATGGTGCAGAATGATTCTGCTGTGAGGTTGTTGTCTTGCAGCTGAAATGACTTGAAAATTATCTGATATTGTTTGTGTGGTGGTATAGCTTTGCTGTGTGCTGGTGGTTTGGTATGAATCTGTTTTGGTGGTTGTATGCAATATCTCAGAGGAATGGTGCTTGCTTCCATGGGTTATGGTGCAATGAAGAATGATGTTGGTGGTGAGATTCAGATGGACTGAAGTTTCTGGTGGAATGACTTGCTGAAATAAACCTATGGTGATGATTCAAGGGTTTCCAGAACTGAATTGCAGGGGAGTAAGAATGTTGTTGGCTATTCAAGGTATGAAATATGGAATGATGGAGTTGACAAGGTGGAGTAAGTGGTGCTTTGCAGTTGTGGTTGGCCTAAAAGAAGCTGCTGTTGCAGAATGGTTCAGTTAAATGAGTTTGTGAAAGGGTCAGAACCTAGGATAATTGCGCAAGAACTACAGGGAGATTGTGCCTTTGGTTTGTGAGCTCAGATGTAGGTGGAGGTCACTATGTTGGTACTGGTGATGCAGTTAAGGCAGTGAAGATGGTGGCTTATTGAGGTAGTTTTTGTGCCAGTGGCTTTGAATGGCAGTATCTGAGCTTTGATGCCATGAAGACAACAAAAATGTACTGGAGCTATGGATAAGGCATGGAACTGACAGCTGAGTAGCTGGTGCTTGAAGGTGCAAAGGATGTGGACTGATGGTTGCTGCCATTAATGTTGAGATTCTGGTAACGTCAGGCAACGATGCTGGTTCTATTGCCATGGTTCACTGGCAGGGACATGAAGTAGAAGCTGATCAGGATTGTATGGATTGAATGATGATTGCTGTGAGTGTTATTGAAAACTTGCAGAAGAGTTGTGTTGCTGCTGCTGTCTTTAGGCTATTATGTATCCATGGGGATTTGACGCAGTTCTGGCAGCGAGGAAGTGGTGAAGACACCAACAGTTCTGCATTGGTTTTGTGTTGCAGTAGCCATGGCTTCGTGGGCTATGAATGAAGTGTGTTTGTGTCTAAAATTCAGTCGAGAAGGGCTAGTGATGGACTGTTTTTATGAGTCTGTACAAGGAGGTGAAGTTTGGGTGGAGTAGCTGCGAGTACCAAGGTGGTAAGCTGTGTAGCAGGGCATTGCAGGAATCTTTGCAGTTGGAGCTGTTGTTGTTGGTGGTGTTCGGACGCTGAGAATATGAATTACAGCTGAGCTAAAAAGGCAGTGACATTGCAGGTGGGCGTAATGATGTTGTTGCTGCCTGAAATGTGAGTTCTCTATGTAGTAGATGTATGGACTTGAACAGGGTTTTGGTTTGAGGCAGAGAATGTTCATGGTGGTAAGATGAGTTGGAAGAAGGATATGGCAGGAGCAGACTGACAACCATCTTGGCTGTGAAGTGTAAGATGGTGCAACATAGAACAGGGCCCTCATGGCTGGAACTGAAGCTACAGAATAGCAGGGAAGGCACAGCCATCATGGCTGGATACACCATAGAGTTTGGCCTGTGCAACAAGCCTGTCATGGAACCGAGTTGACTCTCTGAGCTTGACCTATTTGACCCGTTGACGGTTTGACTTTTCAGGTTGCCGATGACGACTTTCCGGTCTATTTCCGGCCAAAACCCTAGTTTTCCGGTGAGCGATTTTGGGACATATTTTCTACATGGGTTTCTCACACATATGGGCTTGGTGGATTTTCATCTAATTGACTTTGAAGAGTTGGACCTAATTTTGGAGAAAAGCAACAAAAGGAGAAGTTTTACTTCTTTTTGGATATCACGTTTTTTCTTGGAGCAGAGGAGATAGCCGCTGAAACTTACGCTTCTAGGGTTTGCTTTTGTTCATCTTCCTTAATTCATTATTATTGATTATGATGAACTCCATAGCTATGAGTAGCTAAATCTTATATTATTGGTTAAGGATGTAGTCCTATTTTTAAAACTTGTGCTTGATTAATGCATTAGTTTTCTCTCTTGATTGTCGTTCATATCTCTACTGTTTTTAATATCACATGATTGATGTATTGTGATAGGAGTTTGATGTTTTTTTAGTTAAGTGGCGAATTAATTGAACTTGCATCTTGTCCATAGCTATTTTAGGGTTTTTCATCGAGCGATAACCCCAAATACAAGTAGCATGATATGATTATAGTTTGTAGTGATACAATATTATAATCATATGTAGAGTTTGACCATTGTCCGAATTGTCATGCGCAATGTATGACAATTTCATTGATTAGCCTATTTCCAAAACTAAATGCTCTTGGGAATTGAACTTGATTAGCGCAAGGCGTTAGGTTATTCTTTAGGTAGAATTCACATACGCAACTCTAATGTGTATGTTGATTAACTTGAGAAATAAATAGATTATCTTGCTCTCTTGATTCTCTAGGCTTTTGATAATAAAAGAGATTAAATCGTAATTCTAATCATATATACAAGCACATGTTTAAGATTGAAGATGAATTCCTTGACCAATATCTTTCTCTCATTGATTACTTCCAACTATTTACTTTGCTTTTATGTTACTTTTGTTTTACAAAAATCAGAAATCCCCCATTTTGGTTACTAAAAAACTAGAATTTGATAACAATAATCGCCTCTCTATGGATACGAACTCTTCCTTACTTTATACTTCATTCATATTTTTTTGAGTAGGAAAGTGAATTATTTTTGACGCTTACGACAGCGACCATATTGATACAAGATCAATGAACTTTTGACAAACAAAAGTTAAGCCTATTATGTCCATTTTTGACGGAAGATAGGTTAAAATATTTTGTTAACAAAGATTATGTCTATTATAAGTCGTTATGCAAATAGTGATGAAGATAGAATGAATCTTTGTATATGCCGCAGTATTGATCTTTCCCTAATCCATATTTTATGTGTATACATCAATGCTCCATAAGGTTTTCTTGTGTTGAGAATAAAACGATTGAGTTAATCATTCTTTTATGGTTAACATAGTCGTAGCTCCGTAAGTTCTCTTATGTCGAGCATGTTCAATTAAATTGATCACTTTTGTGTTTAATTTGATTGTGTATTCCGATTAAATTAATCATGATTTTCTTGTGGTTAGTTTAATTGAGAATTTTGGATCTAGAAAATCATTTCTTATGGTTTTTGGTGTCCAATAAAATCCTTCTTTTCTTGTAAAAGTAAGGTCGCTCTTGTTGTTCTCTCGGAAATGACATCAAATTGGGGAGAGTTCTTTTGAACTTGCGCTTAATTTCCATATCTTTGTGGGGAGTGTGGCTGTGGAATTATTCAGGGGTTATCTTGTATCTTTATAAACTCCTTGATGAATGTGTTAGCTTTATGATTGCATATAAACAAGTTGATATGTACTTTGCTTTGGTCTTGAAGCGTCTCCGTGAAAATTTCATTAGGATCTCGTTTTCGTGCCTTTGCCAATTTTATTGACAAAAAAGTGGAAAATTAATATGTAGTTCACACTACAAATACATATGATTTATGTGCTTTTCGGGTAATTATGTAAAGGGGAGTGGTTTTCATGTTGATATGGAAGTATTGAATAAGGGTGAGTGATACATATCACCATAGTATTGTTGTCGAAGTTGTGATATAAGAACTTTGATGTTGTGTAATAATACTATGACACTGCATAACAATGATCGAGAGCTTTTGTTTTCTTATTGTTATGGCTACGGAACTTCAACAACTATGATGTTGAATTGAATATCTATGGAAGCATGGGAGTACTTGGAAAATACGAAGTTTTCAAGTAATGTTGAAGCACCAAGGAGATCAAGCATGTAGATGAGAAGCTACAAAGTTTTATTTATTTTGTAATCCATATTGATAGTTTTGTCACCAAAATTGACAAAGGGGGAGATTGTTAGAGCATTGCTCGGTGGAACTCGCATGCATTGCTATCTCAAGCATGTTTGTCAATATTAGTGATCAAAACTATATGTCTTGATTTCTAGTTTACTTATGACTAAGTCTCGGCCTAGGATAGTTGGGAATAGTTGAGCTCCAGACTCCATGGCGATTATCTTACGAAGACGAAGAACTACTCAAGGAACCAATGGAGATTCATCCGACCAAAAAGTATGTGGAGACTTGAACTTATCTGTCACTCAAAAGTCTATCCAATCTATCTCCTACTCTTGAGACAAAAGTCGTATAAGTATGATAGTTTTCATACATACAAATTTGGTATTTCGAGCCGAGTTTACTCGCCTATCTTTTTCTCAAAATATGTGTTGGTGAGCTTTTGCTTTAATCATTTTAATCTTTATCAGTGACGAAAGTCATGATGACGTTTCAATCTTGAAAATAGCTTTGATGACGATAGTAGATTCTTTATATCTAACGACTATTATAACATTATAGAAGAATGTTTCAATAATTTAAATGTAGAGTTGAGAATACGTAACCATTTATGGATATAAGCATATATAGTGTGTTCGCACATTAGTGTATAAATCCATGTACCGAAAACCAAGTGTGTGCATATATGTGCATGCGGTATTGGTAAAGGAGACAGGTTGGGTACGCGTACTGGCGGAAGTTCACATCCGTTACTGGCGGAACTTTTCTACCCGAAAAATTCTGTTGAGTTTGGAAACTAAAACCAACTCAAAATCCGGTAACTAAGGTACGCATACCCATACGCGTACCCAAGCTGGTTATTTCTAAAATTGGTAGTTCATGGACTTAAAACAACAAATTATAAGGAATGAAATCTTTGCAAACCATGGCTATATTGTTCATGAATTGATTCTAATGAATCAAACTGATTTTGTTTCAACTGTGTCTATGTATAAAGACCTAAGCAATTGAAAAACTCTTGAACTAGTTCTTATGAGTCATTTGAACTAGTTATGAGAAAGATGAATACAGTTAATATGAAAGTAGTCATATGGATAACCATTGGTTAACTATTTGTGAAACAACTAATGTACACGTTTAGGTACGGTTACTCAAACCTAAATGAAATACATTTCATGTGTGTGACAAGCAAAGTTTCGATCTAACGATTGAAAGATATTAGCATGGATATATCAGGTTTTTCATTTAACGGTGATTATTGAATGCTTTGTTACCAAGGTAACTTAGATTGCAAACCCTGATTTGAAAACTATATAAAGGAGATGTCTAGCAACTGGAAAAACTAATCCCCACACCTCCTGTGTGATAATAGTTTGTTTGCAAGAGTTGATTCTCCTTTAACCGTAGGTTTCTTCTCGAGACCTTGTCAGTTAACGACTTAAAGACTTCATTCGGATTGTGAAGCCAGACGAAACTATTTCTCTTGTAGTTGAGCGATCTGATGTTGCCATTTTATATCGTACGATTTCAATTGAATAATTGACTTGAGATTATATCTCCGATAGGGCAAGATAAAAAAAAATCACAAACATCTTCGTCTCATCATTTGTGATTCCGCAATATCTAGTTTCGCTACCATACGATTTAGATTATAGTGAGGTGATTGATATTACTAGGCTGTTCTTAGGGAATATAAGTCCGGTTTATCAATTGGTTCATGTTCACCTTGATTTCTATCAAAAGACGGAACAAAACTTGTAGGTTTATCTGTGGGAGACTGATTTATCTATTATCGTAGACTTTTCTGTGTGATACAGATTTGTTTATTAAAGTCTTCGACTTTGGGTCGTAGAAACTCTTGGTTGTGGGTGAGATCAACTAAGGGAATCAAGTGCGTAGTATCCTACTGGGATCAGAGACGTAAGGAGCCTAACTGTAACTTGAATCAGTGTGATATTTATTAGAGTTCAACTACAGTCCAGACCGAAGTTAGTTTGTAGTAGGCTAGTGTCTGTAGTGGCTTAATACAGTGTGGTGTTCAATTTGGACTAGGTCCCGAGTTTTTTTTGCATTTGCGGTTTCCTCGTTAACAAAATTTCGGGTGTCTGTATTATTTCTATTTCGCATTCTATTTTGTTATATAATTGAAATATCACAGGTTGTACGTTGTATCGATCAATTGTGAAATCCAACCTTTGGTTGTTGATTGGAAATTGATTGATCCTTGGATATTGGTCTTTGGTACCATCCAAGTTTAAATCTCTCTTGTATTTGATAAAGAATCGCAGATTTCTATTTGCTTGAGTAAAGATCAAATCGAGAGATAGAGATATTAACTCCTTGATATACTTTTTATTAAGATTGAGTATGACTGTCTAGTTGATTCTCTTAAAAGTATATTAGAGTTAGTCCATACAGATTGCTAATCGAAATATTGGGTGTGGTTAGACCCCCATTTTTTCAGAATTGAATCTTTTCAGATTCTCTTCCAGTGATTTTACCTTATCAAGGGCAGCAGTGAGATCTGTCTCTAAAGATTTTTCTCTGGCGAGAAGACCAAGTTCTCTATCATTAAAACATTTTTCTGAGAGTCATATCTTGCTTCAGATTCTTCAAGTCTTTCTTTCAACACAAAGAGATTTCGAAGAAGATTATCACATTCGGACCTTTTTGAGCGTAAATATTCTTCTCGATCTTTAATGGTAGATTGTACCCACAATCATAACCTTTAAAGAGTTTTCTCATATTTCTATTTTCTTAACATAGAGGTGCCAAATTTACCCAAGTAAGCTGTTGACTTCTTTTCTTTCAAGGCATGGTCAAAGAGTTTGATATATTGGGATACTTCCTCGTCAATACCTTTTCCTCCTTTTGAATCACTCTCATATGAAATATCATCCAACTGTTCATCAAGACACTTTTCCCAGTTGAAGGTAGATTCAGACACAAAGGCAGATACATGAGATTTTTTAGATGTCTCAGGATTTTGAAATACCTCAAAGGAACTCTGAACTGATGTTACGTTATCAGAGATATTATTGCCATCCATAGAGTCAGATCGCTACAAACACAGACTTATAAGGTCTTAAACATGTTTGCCTGTTCTGATACCAATTGAAAAAACGGGGGTCTAAAAACCTCACCCGATATTTCACTTAGCAATCTGTATGGACTAACTCCAATATACTTTTAAGAGAATCAACTAGACAGTTAGACTCAATCTTAATAAAAAGTATATTAAAGAGTTATATCTCTATTTCTCGATTCAATACCAACTCAAACAAATAGAAATCTACGAGTCTGATTGAATACAAGAGAAATAACTTGAACGGTACCAAAGACCAATGTTCAAGGATCAATAAATTTCAATCAACGACCAAAGGTTGAATTTACCAATTAATCGATACAACGCACAACCTGCGATATTTCATTTATATAACAAAATATAATGCGGAAAAGGAATAACACAAACACCAGAAGTTTTGTTAACGAGAAAACCGCAGATGTAGAAAAACTCCGGGACCTAGTCCAGATTGATTACACATTGTATTAAGCCGCTACAGACACTAGCATACTACAAACTAACTTCATCCTGGACTGTAGTTGAACCCCAATCAATCTCACGCTGATCCAAGGTACAGTTGCACTCCTTACGTCTCTGATCCTAGCAGGATACTATGCACTTGATTCACTTAGATGATCTCACCCACAACGAAGAGTTGTTACGATCCAAATTCGAAGACTTTAATAAACAAATCTGTATCACAGAAAAGTTTATAAGAATAGATAAATCTGTCTCCCACATAAATACCTACGAGTTTTGTTCCATCTTTTGATAAATGAAGGTGTACATGAACCAATCGATAACCCAGACTTATATTACCGAAGAACATCCTAGAATTATCAATCACCTCACAATAATCTTAATCGACTAGCGAAAGAAGATATTGTGGAATCACAAACGATAAGACGAAGATGTTTGTGACTACTTTTTTATCTTGCCTATCGGAGAAATTAATCTCAAGCCAATCTTACGATTGTACTCAAATACGATAGAAACGACAAGATCAGAGCACACAACTACAGAGAAAATAGTTGGATCTGGCTTCACAATCCCAATGAAGTATTTAAGTCATTAACCTACATGGTCTCGATAGAAACCTAAGGTTAAAGGAGAACCGACTATAGCTTATACAACTAGTATCACACAGGAGGTGTGGGGATTAGGTTTCCCAATTGTTAGAGTTCTCCTTTATACAATATCCAAATCAGGGTTTACAATCTAAGTTACCTTGGTAACAAAGCATTCAATATTCACCATTAGATGAAAACCTGATTAGATTCAAGCTAATATCTTTCAACCGTTAGATCGAACTTAGCTTGTTATACACAAATGAAATATAACTTTATTTAGGTTTGAGTAACCGTACCTAAACGTGTACACCTAGTCAGTTCAATAATAGTTTACCAATAGTTATCCATGTGAGCACTTTCATATCAACCTTATTTATCGTCACTGTAACTAGTTCAAATGACTCAATAGAACTAGTTAGAGAGTTGTTCAATTGCTTAGATCTCATAGAAGTATATAAGACACAATCGAAGCATAAACGATTTTGATTCACTCGAATCGATTCATGAACATTATAGCCACGGTTTGGAAAGATTGTATTCCTTAATTTATAAATGTCTTAGTTCATGAATAAACCATTTTTAGAAAATAACCCACTCAAGTACACATACCGGTACGCATACTTAATTACCCGGATTGAGCTTGTTTTCAGTTCACAAACTCCAGCAGAAATTCACGGGATGTGAACTTCTGGAAGTACGCGTACGGGTGCGCGGACTTAGATCCAGACATCCTAAACCAGTAAAGTATGTTTACTTTGGTTCAAGGATTTGGACTTACACAAGTATGAGTTCACATACAATGTTTATATCCATTCAAGGTTATATATTTTAAACACTCATTTCAGTCATTGAAACATTCTTAGAGGATGTTATATAGAGGTTATTCACACACTATTTTTTATCAAAGCGATTTTCAAGAGATTAAAATAATCAACATGACTTTCGTCACGAGTAAAGATGAACTTGGCCAAAGCGAAATCTTACCAACATATATTTCGAGAAATAGATAAGTGAGATAAACTCGGCTCGAAATAACAAATGTGTATAATCGAAGTCTATAAAACAATACGACTTTTATCTCAATATAGGTGATAGAATAGATATACTTTTGAGTGATAGATAAGTTCTAGTCTCCACACACCTTTTTGTCGATGAAGATCCGCTAGTTACTTGAGTAGTTCTTCGTATTTGCATGATGAATGTTGTGGAGTCTAGAGCTCAACTACACTTACTATCCTAGTCCGATACTTAGCTATAAGTAGACTAGAAATCAAGACTTATAGTTTTGGAAACTAAATTTGATAACAAGCTTGAGATAGAAACGCTTGCGAGTTCGACCGAGCAGTGCTCTAACACTATCTTCTCTAAGATTTGCTCAAGATTTATTCTATGATAGGCAAGATAAAAAGTACTCACATACATCTTCGTCTTACTATTTGTGATTCCACAATATCTTATTTTGTTGCCATACGATTAAGATTATTGTGAGGTGATTGATATTTCTAGGATGTTCTTTGGGAATATAAGTATGGTAAATCAATTGGTTCATGTTTACCTTGATTTATCAAAAGATGGAACAAAAACTCATAGGTTTATCTGTGGGAGATTGATTTATCTATTCAATAGACTTTTCTATGTGAAAAATATTGGTTTATCAAGTCTTCGACTTTAGGTCGTAGCAACTCTTAGTTGTGGGTGAGATCATCTAAGGGAATCAATTGCGTAGAGTCCTGTAAATATTCTGAGATGTAAAGAACGTGAATGTACCTTGATCAGTGTGATATTGGTTAGGTCTCAACTACATTCCAGTCCGAAGTTAACTTGGAGTAGGCTAGTGTCTGTAGCGGCTTAATATAATGTGGTGTTAAAATTTGGACTATGTCCCGGGGTTTTTCTCCATTTGCGGTTTCCTCGTTAACAAAATTTTTGGTGTCTGTGTTATTTCTTTTCCGCATTATATTTTCTATATAATTGAAATATCACAGGTTGTGCGTAGTTCAATCAATTAGATAATCTAACCTTTGGTTGTTGATATAAATTGATTGACACTTGAATATTGGTCTTTGGTACCATTCAAGTTGTTTGTCATAATAATTAGGCATGATTACATTGAGAAAAAGAGACACAACTCTTGGATATATTTCCATTGATTGAGTCTGACTGTCTAGTTGAAACTCTTGGAATTATATCGGAGTTTGTCCATATATATTGATAAGCAAAATATTGGGTGTGGTTTTTAGACCCCCGATTTTTCTTACAGAACTACTGTAGATTCGGATATAAGACAATATATATATCAGTCTTACAAACTGGAAAAACTGTTACAAGTCTGAAGTCGTAATGCATGTACTCGGTACACTAAACAGAGTAGCTATATGTCGACAAACAGATTTTTGGTAATCATATTGTATGAATACCTTTAAAAGTCCGGGAACTCGTGAATCCGGATTGGTCCGCAAACTAGTACCCGTACTAGAAAATAATTGTGGGTTACTGGTTTGGTATCCATACTAGTACACATACCAGAAAAGTTTTGTGAACTCCGGAACATGGTTATGTTTAAATGGTATCCATACCAGTACATATACCACAAAAGTTATGTGGACTCCGGAACTCGTTATGTTTTATTGGTCTCCATACCAGTACGCATACCTAAAAATTTCTATGAACTCCGGAACTTGGTTATGTTTTAAGGTTTACATTCATATAATTGTTCACGAACAGGTTAAGTAATAGTACTTTGTACCCCTACTTAGCATGTAAATCAAATTCTTATGCACATAAATTATTTCTCCAAGATAATTAGCATTTGAATAATATCTAAAAACACCATAGACATATTTGACCACTTGATTGTGTTTCAAGTTAAGTCTTAAGTGTTTATGAAAATGCTCAAGCTTATAGTTCAGTTGGCTAGATTCGATAACCATTCATGAGCGTGGTCTTATAAACGATTCGATTACGTTTCATCTTAACCAGAGTGTATATCTTGATTATGTAAATCAGATTTAAAGATTCATCTAACAATGGATATTGTTCGCTTGGGTTCCAAAGCTATCTTAGCTTAAACCTAAAGCAACCTTTGCTTTGAATGTTTATAAAAGGGGAACTTCAAACGACTGGGATCTTTAAATCCCGACACTACTTTTCTTGGTGTGTCATAGTTGTAACTAGAGTCGTCATCTTCCTAAAACCCT
Organism: Papaver bracteatum; assembly: GCA_023529315.1. Taxonomy (NCBI): domain Eukaryota; kingdom Viridiplantae; phylum Streptophyta; class Magnoliopsida; order Ranunculales; family Papaveraceae; genus Papaver; species Papaver bracteatum. The sequence continues at coordinate 2,530,064 of JAJJWX010003498.1, forward strand.
TTTAGGGTTTAGTGACTACAAAGACTTCATAGGGATTCGTGAAGCTAGGTCCAACTATTGTTTATCTTGATAACTCGAGTATCCTGATCTTGTTTGATTATTGAGTTGATCACTTGAACAAGATAGATATAAATCATAAAAGTTCTATTCATTTCAGACTTTGTTGATTCCACAAGTTTTATACTTGTGAGGCGAATAATAATATAGGCTGCACTTCGGGTTGTACAAGTTCGGATTTTGAGGTTAGATAGCCTTTGTCTATTGCTATCGGTTTCCATCACCTTGATGTAAACTTTTTGATCGCAAAGGAAATCACATATATATAGGCTTATATGTGGGAAGAAGATTGGTTTAAAGTCTTCAATTGAGTTGAACCAACTTTTAGTTGGTGTGACGTCAGCTAAGGGAATCAATTGCGCAGAGTCTTATTGGGATTAAAGAGGCGTAATGAGCACGATTGTAACTGAATTTATGGGAGGATTTAATTCGGTCTCAACTACATTGTAGTCCGAAGTTAATTGGTGGTAGGCTAGTGTCTGTAGCGGCTTAATACAATTTTTGTTCAATCTGGACTAGGTCCCGAGGTTTTTCTGCATTTGCGGTTTCCTCGTTAACAAAACTTCTGGTGTCTGTGCTGTGTCTTCTCCACAATATATTATTTATTATAATTGAAATATCATCAGGTTCTGCGTCAATTAATCAAAGTAGATACATTCATCCTTGTTTGTTGGACATGACTTGATTGATACGAATCACCAAGTACTCTCACCCGGAAATCAGGTTCACGGAGTTGTCTCTGTGAACGTTATGATTGTGAGAGATAGAGATATAACTCTGAATACTCTTTCTTGATTGAGATTCATTAAGTTGAACTCTCGGAATTATATTTGAGTTTTTTCATACAGGTTGCCTAATAAAAAGTTGGTGGTATATTTTGGTACCCCTGCGTTTTTACTTGTTAATAAGCTGTTATAAGTCTCTCGTCATATTATGTTAGCTAGCATAGTCAATATGTTTCAGACCATTTTTCGAACTGTGATAACTGTATTGACCTAAATCAAAGTTCACTTCATTTCGAGTTTAAACTTTGAATCACTAATCCGATATGAAATGGTTGCTTAAGCTAACTGTTTTCATAATCTGCAATCAGCTGTAAACCGTGAGAATATTTTAAAACTGCCAATAAAGTGATAAGCTTGTGAAACACGTTCAAGTGAGTCTTGATCTATTTAATGAACAAGCAAAAACTGTCTTCTAAAAGTCAAGTTTCTTAATATCTTATCCTGTAGAAATCCTCATTATTTATCTTTTTTTTTGTAGACACCATATGTTTGCTGCAACTGGTGGCCTTGATCAGAAACTCATTATGTGGGACCTGGAATGATCAACTGCACGCTGCTCATGTGATCATGAGGTAAGGATCGATAGGCTTTGGCTAAGATACTTCCAAGATTTAGTTTTTGATTACTTTTTAGGCATCAAGTGGTCATGGAAATGATCCTTTACCTTTTAATTCTTTGAGATGAAGTTAATGTGCTCGCTTTGTTAATAATCCTAGTTGAGTTTTTGTTAGTAAAAATGAATGAAATGCGTGGTTTAGAGACTTATAGATGTGTTTCTTTTCTAATGGTAACCTAAACAAATAAAACTGCATCACCATGTGAGCAAGAAACTCATTGAAAAAAATCCCAACGTGGACAAGACTTAAATGTCGAAACTCATGATTTTGAATTACCTATAACATTTACTATTAAGTAGTTCTAACAATCTAATTGTTTATGCAAGATGGTGTAGCTTGCTTGGCATGGTTAGGTCCATCTAGGTATGTAGTCACCGAAGGTCATGATGGTAAAGTACGAGTAAGGGATAGCCTCTCAGGGGAATATGCGAAGACATTCAACGGATATTCCATGCTACTCAATCTATGTCTCCATCCACTATTTTGATCAAACTTCACGAGTATTTGCAATTGCCGAATTCAAACAGTGAAATAGATAATCTTATCTACATATATGTATAATATCTTCGTAATTAGACAATAAATTTGTGGTAGCTAATTTCAGATGTAGATGAAGAATCATTAGAAAAAGTAAGAGGGTTTGGTAGGTGAAAAAGTAGTATCAGTTGGTACAGAAGTTGAAATAAGTAGGGGAAGCAGAAAAGTGTTGGAATAGCTTTGCCAAAGATTTAGTGAGATGCAGAAACTTAAGACTGAACTGCAGGAACAAGGTCAGACTTTGGAGCCACGAAATCAAAGGTGAGGAAAATTGAGGGTGTGTTTATTAGGATAGAAGAAATGCAATCGAGTGCAGCAGCGAAGAGCAAAGTATCTAGCTTACTCGTGGAGTCGGACGTTGAAATATACTTACAGATGGGTGAAAATTTACTTTTTGACAGAATGTTTTGCATTGTCTTGTAATAAGAGTTTAGTGGTGACTAGCTTTTTGTGAGCAAAAGAATCATTCTATTAATTTTAATGATTTCTACTTAAAAAAAGTTGAAGCATATATGTTTTTGCAAGGTTATAAATGAAACCTAATATACACTACACCATTTTAAGGGATTAGCAACCCAGATTTGCAACGACAATAGTGTCGTTGCGAAATTTCTGTTGCTAATACCCGTTGCTAATATTTCGCAACGGAAATTATCTGTTGCTAATTTTGCACCCGCACACGTCAGGTTGCTAATAGCCTGGGTTCAAGCGTGTGAAGCATGTGTGTGGTCGGGAACACTATAACTGATAAATACGCCCCAGTCAAACTTTGGTCAAGGCTTATATTTTTTTTTCCACCCTTTAGTGTTGTTCGGCTTATCTTTCCTTCTCGATTTTTTTCATCTCATTTCTTAGCCACAAAGATTTTTTCACTCTCTTTCATCTCTTCTCGATCTGCTCCGAAGAAGAACTTCAGCTCTGAAGAAATCCAACTAGGTAATCATTTTTGATTATAATCGTTTTCGATTTGTGTGTTGTTTTTATCAACCCTAACAACATCTCTTCTGCTACTTCTGTCTAGACTTAGAGGTCCCTTAGAGGTCCAGTTTCAGTTTGGATTTAGGTTTATTGATTTCAGGTATTGGTCATTTACTTTGATTTTGATCTAGGGTTAACTCATGTTTCGTTTAGAACTTGCATCTTGGTTTCGATGATTTAGTTTTGGTTTTTTAGTTTGATTTTTCTTTAAATCTGTATTTCATTTGTAGCACGATTCTAGGGTTTCAAAATATTTTTGTTCGATTTTTGTATTTGGGTTTTTTTTTTCGGGGTTTCTTCATAATGGATTCTGTGTTTTAGGTATTCGGTAACTAATTTTGAATCTGTAACTTTCAGTATTCACTTTTCTGCAAATTTAGGTGCTGAAAGAGAAGTGCAAGGAAATAGAAGATGATGAATCAATGATCATTATTCTGTTGTTTTTCCATTCATTATTATTAGTTTTTTTTATCATGAGTTGTGTAATTCCAATTTGGATAATCAGATTGGATGTATGTGAATTCATTTTACAGAGAAACTTTGAAGAGGGGCACTGCTAACATATGGAGGTTTAGTGGCATTAGACTTGACAGATAAAGTAGGATCTTTGTTTTTAATCTTCTATGTTTCCTTGCAAATGTCTTTGCATTCAATACTTACTAATAATTATATTTCAGCTGACGTGTTGTGATACTTTACATGGTTGCCACTGTATGATAGCCACAACGTTTCTATCTCGTTTCTTGAATTGTCCTGTTTCTCTTCCTGCTGAGAGTAGTTGGTGATAAAGATAAACTTGGAGCTTTTGGATTTGAAGTTTAGAGGGTGTTCGAGAAATAGCACGATAAGAAAGGGTAAAAGTTCTTATTGTTCATTTTTACACATTCTTTTTATGGTTTCTCTTCACATATATTGGATGTATTTGCAACTGCTATATGATTAAAATGGTGGCTTTAAGTGTGTGTTAAAACTATTGGACTGAATTACATTAGCTGTGTTTATGGAGCAAGAGAATGCATATTTTCTCCACTTTTTTTGACACTTAATAGTTTATTCCATCATTTATCTTTTTTTTTTTTTTTTTTTCTTGTATTGCCCAGCACAATTTGGTATAATTGCTTGCATGCATTCAATGACATTTCTAGCAGACATGTCATTTACATTGACTACTTCTATAGCTAAAAATGTTTTTCACTGGTTGTGTATTTGTAGCTTTTTTACCATGTGAAAATGGGTGTGTGTAATCAAGCTAGTGGTTACAATTGATTGTGAAAAGAAATACAAAGTATGAGTTACTTTACATTTTCCCCCTCACCTTTCAGTTGTTGTATCTTGAGTTTGTAGTGGCTTGAGCTTGAGTTTATATATTCATAAACACTTGGTGTTTCAGTTATGCAGCTTGAGTCATTTGCTACTTGTTGTGCAAAATAGTTTAATGCTCTTACTTATCCTGTTTGTATGCTACACCATTGATCAGTGCAGACTTAGCCGTACATTGCTTTTCATTTGAAATTAAATGGGATTTGGTAGCTTTGGATTTCTCTTTAGCACTTGATGCAAGTTCTTTGTATCACTATTTTTGGGTGGGACTCGAAGTTGAGTTTCAGCATATAGTTTTGTTTGACTTATTACTGCCATGGTGATGAATGTATGTTGAGTGCGAAAAAATGCAAAAGCCTCTGCATTTGAAGTGATTTCTTTTTCTGAATTGGTGTCCAATATACTTTATCGGATATTGCTCTGAAAAAAAAAACAACAACTAGCCACAGATTTAATTCAAGGCTTCTTTATACAATATTATCCCTGTCTTTAGGATGGCAGGATTTTTTTTGGGTTCGACTCTCTTATTCTTTGACAGGAAACAGATGTCGAGAAACTGCAACAAAGATCGGACTACTCAAATCTGAAGGTTGATTCCACCTTCTTTTTTTTAACTCAAGATTTTTTACTCTTGCATGTAAGGTACTAGAAAAGAAAGTCCCTATGAATGTTGCGCTTTGTCTTTGCGGTAAGCTTGCAAGATGCAAGTCTTCTTCGTTTTCTAGTTGATATGCGTGGAGCTGATGTCGACGACCGATAGGTAAAGTATCCAACATTCTCCATTTATTACTTCCACATAAACGTAAATTAGGTGTTTCTAATATTTATGACTGTAATTCTTGCTTTCTTTTCCCTTATATAAGTGCAACTGAAACTCAATTTCAGTTTGTATGGTAAGTCACTATTTCATCTCTTACTTCGATAGTACAGCTTCGGGATGACCTGATGACCATGCTTATGCAGTTGTGGTTCATCGTGATATTATGCAATTATGCAGTTATGGTTCATCTGACATGTTACTTAAATGATGATATATATAACTGACATGTATAATCACCTTGTATTTTGATAACCTTCTTTACTTGAATTCTATGGATGTGTGGATGATGCCTAAAGTTCAATCAATTATGCAGGAGGACACAGCGGGGGAAAAGATGGATATGCACTTCCTGCTGGGACCGACATCTTTATTCTCGTAATATTTATGCAAGAAAGTAATTTATCCACTAAGATTTTATTCTAGCAGGATATGGTTGAAGTTCTCAAGCTGGTATTTTTGTCAACAATAAGTTCTCAAGTTAGTGTTGACTGCGAAAGACTGAAATGCTTGAACATTCTGTAGTCTTTAGATTATAACATGAGTGAATAAATCAAAATCAGAATATTCAGCAACATTCTGTAGGCTTTATATTATCGTCATCGAAAGTCCCTTTACCAAAGCTTCTACATGTTATGATATTTAATGAGTTTTGTTCTGTGATTTGTACAGAATTGCGTAAAAGAGGCCAAACTGGGACCTTCCAATAGATGAACAGGTTGAATTTTGGATATTAAAAGATTGAATGAGAGTAAGAGGGAAGTTGTTCCTAGTCACTAAGCACACCATTCTCAAAGTGAGATCTACTTTCAAGTTATTTGTGTGTGGGTGTATTTTTTTTCCAAATTGTGTAACTTTTCAATAACATGGACCAGTTTATTTGATTGTGTAAAATTTCCAATTGTGTGGGTTCTCAGTTTATTTGATTTAAAATTTCCAATTGTTATGTTTATTTCCATATGGAGTTATGGACAGGGAAACTTAGTAATGAAGCCGTGGCTTACTTTTAAGCCGTGGCTTCATTCTGAGTCTTTTTTTTTGTGGTCCTAAAACATTTAGCAACGGCGATATGCAATTGCGAATAAACATGTTCGCAATGGCAACGGCCGTTGCGAATATCCGTTGCTGACCAAGAGTCGCAACGGAGCTTATTCCGTTGCGAAAAAATGCAACACGCTGTTGTGCAATAGGGATCTGCCATTGCGACCACAGTCAGCAACATCCAGGGTCCGTTACTAATCCATACCAGTACATATACCACAAAATTTATGTGGACTCCGGACTCGTTATGTTTTATTGGTCTCCATACCAGTACGCATACCGAAAATTTTCTATGAACTCCGGAACTTGGTTATGTTTTAAGGTTTACATTCATATAATTGTTCACGAACAGGTTAAGTAATAGTACTTTTTACTCCTACTTAGCATGTAGATCAAATTCTTATGCACATAAATTATTTCTCCGAGATAATTAGCTTTTGAATAATATCTAAAAACACCATAGACATATTTGACCACTTGATTGTGTTTCAAGTTAAGTCTTAAGTGTTTATGAAAATGCTCAAGCTTATAGTTCAGTTGGCTAGATTCGCTAACCATTCATGAGCATGGTCTTATAAACGATTCGATTACGTTTCATCTTAACAAGAGTGTATATCTTGATTATGTAAATCAGATTCAAAGATTCATCTAACAGTGGATATTGTTTGCTTGGTTCCAAAGCTATCTTAGCTTAAACCTAAAGCAACCTTTGCTTTGAATGTTTATAAAAAGGGAACTTGAAACGACTGGGATCTTTGAATCCCGACACTACTTTTCTTGGTGTGTCATAGTTGTAACTAGAGTCGTCATCTTCCTAAAACCCTTTTAGGGTTTAGTGACTACAAAGACTTCATAGGGATTCGTGAAGCCAGGTCCGACTATTGTTTATCTCGATAACTCGAGTATCCTGATCTTGTTTGATTGTTGAGTTGCTCACTTGAACAAGATAGATAGAAATCATAAAAGTTCTCTTCATTTCAGACTTTGTTGATTCCAAAAATTTTATACTTGTGAGGCGAATAATAATCTAGGATGCACTTTGGGTTGTACAAGTTCGGATTTTGAGGTTAGATTGCCTTTGTCTATTGCTAACGTTTTCCATCACCTTGATGTAAACTTTTTGATCGCAAAGGAAATCACATATATATAGGATTATATGTGGGAAGAAGATTGGTTTAAAGTCTTCAATTGAGTTGAACCAACTCTTAATTGGTGTGACGTCAACTAAGGGAATCAATTGCGCAGAGTCTTATTGGGATTCAAGAGGCGTAATGAGCGCGATTGTAACTCAATTTCTGGGAGGATTTAATTCGGTCTCAACTACATTGTAGTCCGAAGTTAATTGGTGGTAGGCTAGTGTCTGTAGCGGCTTAATATAGTTTTTGTTCAATCTGGACTAGGTCCCGAGGTTTTCCTGCATTTGCAGTTTCCTCGTTAATAATACTTAATTATGGTGTCTGTGATGTGTCTTCTCCGCAATATATTGTTTATTATTATTGAAATATCACCAGGTTCTGCATCAATCGATCAAAGTAGATACATTCATCCTTGTTTTTTGGACACGACTTGATTGGTACGAATCACCAAGTACTCTCACCCGGAAATCAAGTTCACGGAGTTGTCTCTGTAAACGTTATGATTGTGAGAGATAGAGATATAACTCTGAATACTCTTTCTTGATTGAGATTCATTAAGTTGAACTCTCGGAATTATATTTGAGTTTTTTCATACAGGTTGCCTAATAAAAGGTTGGTGGTGTATTTTGGTACCCCTGCGTTTTTACTTGTTAATAAGCAGTTATAAGTCTCTCATCATATTCTGTTAGCTAGCATATTCAATATGTTTCAGATCATTTTTCGAACTGTGATAACTGTATTGACCTAAATCAAAGTTCACTTCATTTCGAGTTTAAACTTTGAACCACTAATCCGATATGAAATGGTTGCTTAAGATAACTATTTTCATAATCTGCAATCAACTGTAAACCGTGAGAATATTTTAAAACTGCCAATAAAGTGATAAGCTTGTGAAACACGTTCAAGTGAGTCTTGATCTATTTAATGAACAAGCAAAAACTGTCTTCTAAAAGTCAAGTTTCTTAATATCTTATCCTGTAGAAATCCTCATTATTTATCTTTTGTTTGTAGACACCATATGTTTGCTGCAACTGGTGGCCTTGATCATAAACTCATTATGTAGGACCTGGAACGATTAACTGCACGCTGCTCGTGTGATCATGAGGTAAGGATCGATAGGCTTTGGCTAAGATACTTCCAAGATTTAGTTTTTGATTACTTTTTAGGCATCAAGTGGTCATGGAAATGATCCTTTACCTTTTAATTCTTTGAGATGAAGTTAATGTGCTCGCTTTGTTAATAATCCTAGTTGAGTTTTTGTTAGTAAAAATGAATTAAATGCGTGGTTTAGAGACTTATAGATGTGTTTCTTTTCTGACGCTAACCTAAACAAAGAAAACTGCATCACCATGTGAGTAAGAAACTCATTGAAAAAAATCCCAACGTGGACAAGACTTAAATGTCGAAACTCATGATTTTGAATTACATATAACATTTACTATTAAGTAGTTCTAACAATCTAATTGTTTATGAAAGATGGTGTAGCTTGCTTGGCATGGTTAGGTCCATCTAGGTATGTAGTCACTGAAGGTCGTGATGGTAAAGTACGAGTAAGGGATAGCCTCTCAGGGGAATATGCGAATACATTCAACGGATATTCCATGCCACTTAATCTCTGTCTCCATCCACAATTTTGATCAAACTGCACGAGTATTTGCAATTGCCGAATTCAAACAGTGAAATAGATAATCTTATCTACATATATGTATAATATCTTCGTAATGAGACAGTAAATTTGTGGTAGCTAATTTCAGATGTAGATGAAGAATCATTAGAACAAGTAAGAGGGTTTGGTAGGTGAAAAAGTAGTATCAGTTGGTACATAAGTTGAAATAAGTAGGGGAAGCAGAAAAGTGTTGGAATAGCTTTGCCAAAGATTTAGTGAGATGCAGAAATTTAAGACTGAACTGCATGAGCAAGGTCAGACTTTGGAGCCGCGAAATCAAAGGTGAGGAATTTTGAGGGTGTGTTTATTAGGATAGCAGAAATGCAACCGAGTGCAGCAGCGAAGAGCAAAGTATCTAGCTTACTCGTGGAGTCGGACGTTGAAATATACTTACAGATGGGTGAAAATTTACTTTTTGACATAATTTTTGCATTGTATTGTAATAAGAGTTTAGCGGTGACTAGCTTTTTGTGAGAAAAAGAATCATTCTATTAATTTTAATGATTTCTAGTTAAAAAAAGTTGAAGCATATATATGTTGTTACAAGGTTATAAATGAAACCTAATATAAGGACTTCACTTTCCCGTAAAGGAGTTTCACTGATAGGACAAAATAATCCGGTAGTATTTTCAATATCTCCATATCCAAATATTTTTAATAATGGCTAAAGTGCCCTTTATTGTTTAATGTTAATGATTTTTGTTTAGTTAAACTAGACGATTGCTGCAGCATTTAGGGTAGACAAAATTCTACATGACATTTTTTAGTAGTCAAAAAAATTAATCAAAGGTCAATACGATACAAATAAAACTCCATATATTTCCAGCTAAAATTGTACGATTCTTGTGGGGAAAATGGCACCAAAAAAATAATAATTTGGATTACCGCTTAGAGCAAGTCTTATGGTGGAATCTAAGCCATTTCAAGTGTGAAAAAATCATGGAATGTCAAGTCTAGTGGCTTCCAAGTTGGGGTCTTCCACAAAAAATCCAAGCAGCGTTCCATGATTTCATGAGATGGTCCGTGGAATCCATGGTAGCGCTAATCAGATTAGCGTAAAACGCTATTCAGAATAGCGCACTAGAAGACGGAAAACGCCAATCAGAATAGCGCTCAACGCTAATAAGAATAGCACAAAACGTTATTCAGAATAACATTTTTTTTTTATCCGTAGATTTAAAACGAGCCATTGAAAATCTAATGGCTGAGAAAAAAAACGTTAATCTTAATAGTGTTTTGTGCTATTCTGATTAGCGTTTTTTTTTAGCGTTATTCTGATTAGCGCTCAACACTATTAAAATTAGCGTTTTTGTTGTTCCACCACTACACTTGCGCTTCCATCCACAATTCCAAATGCTGAGGTGGCGTGGAAGATGGAACTCTTCCACCATAAGACTTGCTCTTATAGCGATTCTGTTGAACCTCCATGCTCAAGAATACCAAGCGACTGAGGTGGGTTCAGTTAGGACTCATCCATAAGTGACTGAGGAAACCATAAGTACAAGTACAACCCAAAGAAAGTCATTTACCTTTTTTTTTTTTTTTTTTTGAAGCTGTCATTTACTTGTAATATGATGCGTGTCATAAAAAATTAATCAAGATATTTCCCACTAATTAAAATAATATAATGGAAGTCAAGTTCGTTCCCACGAAGAGCAGTGTAATTGATATGTTATTTAGTTCAGCGCAATAATAAAAGAAAAGAGGGTTTGTTGAATAATTAAAATAATAATAAACAATAAGATAAAAAGATGATTAGGAGTCATTCGTTGTTACCAAACTTTGACTTGCATAGCATACTCGTTTACCATTCGTAAGAATCATATATCACCAACTGTAGAATAGCATCTAGCTCAGTGCTATCCCCAAAATTTCTTATACCACGGATACGGAAGCTCTCCAATATCAGATTCTATCCAACCGAACCACCAAGTAGTAGCTCACTCAAGGTGTAATCCAACTGAATGCTTTAGGCTTTGTGAATTAGGTTGATCCAAGTAGTTAAACTCTTAGCTCAAGGTTCACTTGTTGATGTTGTCTTCACTCGCAATTGCTCCACAGAATCCCTCTGTAAGGTCTCGCGATTTCTACTTGTGTAGAGAGTTGTTTGACTATTACACTTATCACCCAACTTCTACTAGCATTAGAATGATCAAAATATTAATCCAATTGTACACTTGGACAATCTAGTAATCAATCATCAACCCTAGATATAGAAAAGACAATCGATAATATGATAAAATCTTCGAATAAACTTGTATAATAATTAAGCTTCACGCCCGGAACTTTGAATTCATCCTAATCAAATAAAGTTTAGCCTCTCATGTTACACCGTTTCCAGGTTTCCCCCTAAAGGGGTAAACCCTAAAATATGAATGAAGAACAAAAGTGTATTATGAGATGGGTAAAGGTATATCATTTAGGTTAAGAAGTGTCTCTTAAATAGTCTCCAAGTTGTAGAAGCCCCGTGCACCGAATCCCGTGTCAAAAGTTGCCAAATCTTGCCAAAATCCCAAATTAAGTCGTTGCCATAGTTGTGTAAAAAAGCCTAACTCACGTCCACCAGCTTTCATGGGCTTCACATGAACAGTAAAGCCCTGCCCAATCCAACTTTTCAGTTTCATTTGGCTTGTCAGTCTTCCGAAACTGACAACCGATTTTTCTTCTTTCTATCACGGATGGGATATCCTATACGTAAATTCTCCTGTATGTTTTCACTCAAAATCTTCTCTTCAATCACGGCCGGGACTTCTAGCCGTAATCTCTCCTATATCTTTTCACAATTCTTGTATTTTCTATCACAGCTAAGACTTTCTAGCCGAAACATCTCCTGTAAGTTTTTACCATTTCTTTCCTTCTTTCCAAAAGTTCCCGTTCGAAACAGCATGAACACCCCTCACTGACTCGAACTCAGACAACCTAACTCACTGCACTCATTCAAACTCTTCTCTATCAGTCACGATCAAGTCAACAACAGATAATATCCAAACTCCATCGACAGCAATTCCATCTATCCATCCAATCGAACTCACAACTCTATCATCATTGTCTCAATCTCCCATACTCAAACATCTTCTATCGACACAGCCAACCATTGAGACGCCCATTTTTATAACTCGATCTCATCAGGTCTCATTCTGACATGTCTTGTACGTTAAATTCATCTCAGCTCTCTTCAATGGCCGCAGTCATCATTCTATTGCTGCCAACAACATCGACCCTTGACTCGAACTCTAATCATGAATACCACAACTCCCTGAACTTCAGAACCAAACTCGTCTCTGCTCTCGAGTCTCAGTTATTCACATCACCTTCCTTCTAAAATTCGAGCAACAACATACTTCTCACTGCCTTCTCCCTTAACTCTCTCCATTGCTTCTGCTAGACTCCATTCTATATCAATCACTACCAAGCTCGTTTCATCATCACAACAAACTTGAGTTCAACTCAATTATCTCTTCTCAGTGCGCCGCAGCCAACGACTATCGTTTCCAGCACTCACTGTCGTGAACCACAGCTGAGAACGCCACCTTTCTATCGAGATATGCATTCACCATCATAACCCCGATCACCAGAAGCTGCTATCATCTTCTCTGCCAACATCCCTCTCTTCTCCGTTAATCACAACTTCATAATGGCAGCGACATTCAAACTTCTCTCTTCATCAGTTGAGCTCGTTCCCTCTCAGGTCATCATGGATTGTCACAGCAGCATGAATGGCCATCTTCACCATCTCCATTATTTCCAGCACTAAACCACAGTCAACTACCAGCTTTTCTTTTCTTCCATCGAGCAGCAAACCAATTAGCACTTCATTTCAACTGTCAGTCTTCCAAGACTGACAATTCAGTTTTCTTATGAAGCTTGTCTTCCCCTTAACGTCTGATGGAGTGTCAATAGAAATCTTTGTTTAGCTGTCAGTTTCGGATAACCAACAAGCTTAACTTCTCATTTCACCCATAACTTCTTCATGCGACGTCGGATTGACATCATTCTTTCGCCGTTGGCTTCGTCTTTTCGTCCTCTTCGAGATAATAGCAAAAAGTCCTAGATTTAAATGAGTTCCACTTGGTCTTTGTCCCTTCTCCATTTGTAGCTAACTTCTTTTATTGCACAATTAAGTGTCAATTCACTTCTTTCGGATGATTCACCTAATGAAACACAAATAAAGAAAAACAAGAGTAATATACAATAATTCGCAAGAATATATAGCAATTACTAGCATGGATTCGACATTAAATATATGCAAAATATGCACTTAACATAATACCCAGTAACAAATAGAAAGGTAAATGTGGAAAAACCAGTAATACCCGACAACAAGTCATTTTCTGAATAAGTGTACAATGCAAAAATTATAATATGCTAAAGAGCTATGCTAAATTCTTTATTGTGATTTCATTTCATTAGCATATTGTAATTTTTACACTTAATTTCACATTAAGGTTAAAGAGAAGATGAATCTTGTTACATGTGGGTAGAACTTAGAACAACTTGGAATCCTACACAAATGGAGAAAGAAATTAATTTTCACTCTGATTTTAAAAAATTAATAGCTACGTAATCTTATTTCCCTTTTCTTCGAACTGTTTTTTTTTTATGTAATTGAATTCCCCGTTTAAGTTGTCTGATTTTTTGATTGATAGGTTAATTTTGTGTGATGAGATTGAAGTGAAGTTGTTGGTTAATTTGAGGGAATAAAATTAGATCGGAAGTTGACTCGGTGTTTGGGTCGATTCACCCACTGTCTTCTGAGTTGTTTCACTGAGTGACTCGGTGATTGGATCGAATCACCCACTGTTTTCGTCTTCTTCGCAGGTACTCTGTTTTTTCAGCAAGAATTAGATTTTGAATGTGTCAAATTCTGTTACAGGAACAACTAAAAGGATGAATCACTCAAAGGGAGACCATTATGATCTATTTGCATTGAATTGAGGTCCAATTATCTTTCATTGATCTATTGAATTGGATTTTGAGGGTTGAGAATTGATTTTATTTATCTTCCAAAATCTCAATCTGGAAATTATTTAATCAGGAATGATATTTTTTGAAATTTCTTGCAATTTGTGTGAGATATACTATGATTAATAGATGTCTACTGCAAAAAATTTGAAGAAAGAGAATCGACCAATTTTGAAAAGTTTAATTTTATTTTGAAACTCAATTTTGAGGACCATGAAACCCAATTCAACCATCTACATTTTGAGTAGATTTATATTGCGTTTGCATTATTGTAGTGGAGAAGATCTAGTTATTTCTTGAATCATGTGTTGTTTGATGAAACATCACAATGTTTGCATTATTGTAGTAAAGAAGATTATTTTTTGAATCATTGTGTTGTTTGATGAAACATCACAATGTTTGCATTATTTTAGTAGAGAAGATATAGTTATTTCTTGAATCATTGTGTTGTTTGATGAAACATCACAATGTTTGCATTGTCATAGTGGAGATTATCTAGTTATTTCTTGAACCATTGCGATGTTTCATCAAACAATGTGGCTATTCATGACTCAACACATTCACATCCATCCACTTATATAAGAATTTTGGACATCTTGAATCATCATTCACTATGTTCTATATTTTGGATTCTTTGTTTATCCCCAACAATTTTCAAATGCAGAACCGTGAAGAAGTTAATATAGAGATATAGATGTTGAAGATCTTCCAACCTTATTAGAAAGGTTTGGTACCTTGCAAAACCTGTAAACCTGTATCAACTTCAACAAAATGTGAGTATCATTGTCATTTCTTGTTATTCTGATTTGGAATTTCGATTTATTCTGTTTCCAAATGTTAATTTTATTTTGTGTTGTTTGTAATCTGTTGTGGTGATTAGTTAGCTGATGTGAATGAATGGCTTGTGTTGAAAGGAGCTTTAGACAATGCTCAATATTGGCGTAAATAAGTTAGGATTCTTATCTGCTTTTGAATGTAAACAAACATAATTTCATTTTCTTACAAGGACAACTCCTATTGGTTTCACAATCATCTCCATTGGTGCAGTGCCCCTTGGTATCTTACAACTTCTGTTCCGAACTCCATTGGAAATTAAGAATCGAGAAAAAGAGAAGAAGAAGAAGAAAGGAAACTCAAACTCACAGTGATCTCAGTTCAGAAAGTCCTCCAATGTCACCACTCAAGGTACCTTTTGAGGTTCATGCTGGATATTCCGCTAAAAGATCATTCGTAAAACATAGACAAAGAGGACTAAAAACAAAAAACCAGTTTATGCTGCCACTGTGACTGAAAAAGATTAAGGAATCTCTCAGTGAAGTAACCCTTGAACCAGTGCAGCCAACTCCATCCCACTGATTACCACAAGGATCATTTGAGTCCCAATTAGGTGGTGAGTTCTCCCTATTACTCTTTAAAGATTGGAGCACCGCAACTGCAGTCCAACACATTTCAGTTTAGTTCTTTCAATGCAGTGGCGGAGCCAGACATTAAGATTAAAGGGGGCTAAAATAATATTTTATAAATTTATTGTACTTGGTGTACTAAATACTAACCACAAGGTGGGATAAATACTGAATTTGGTATAAATTTTAGGTGATTTTATATGAATATTAGGATTTTAGGGGGGGCTAGAGCCAGGGTTAGTCAACCCTTGGCTCCGCCCCTGTTTCTATGCTAACTATTTTTTCTTGTTACTTTGTTAAACCTTTGAAGTTGAAAAGTATAGCCGTCTTTGCATGACTTGTGAACTAACTTGTTTCCGTATATAGCAGAATGGCATGTTATATCCACCAACAAAGCACTTATCTACTGGCGACTCGAGGAGATGCAAGTGGTCAGAGTGAGATTTACTTACATTACATTTTGAACTATTTGTTCTTGGATTATATTTTATACAATTCATTTGCTACTCAGGTTAATTCCCTTGAGACAATAAATTGAATTTACTATTTCAATAGTCACATTTTATTATGCTTCTGGAATTATACACGAAGAAGATTGAAAATGCTGCGAGAGAACTGTCAAAATACGAACCAACTTTCAAAAGCACACAGTTGATTCTAGGGGCACAAAGAAGAGAGCTTTCTTCTGAAACACTCAAGTTCATATTTCTGCTTATTATTGCATACACTACCCAAGACATATTCATTGGGTGAAATTGTTTTTGCAATCAATTTCGTCTCTCTATTGTTAAACTAAGGAAATACTCAGTTAAAGGGCCGACGTAGAGGTAAAAAGTAGTATATTAGTGTGGCACTATTTTGTGATGATGGGTGTTGCACTATTTTGTGACGATGGGTGTTGCTTGCCGTAGTGCAAGTTGTGCAAGGCTAGGAAAGGCCAGCCTAAAAACTATGTTCTACTTTTATGAGATAGTCTCTAGTCGACCCGGTACTTGCTACTGGAAAAGACTTTGAATTTAGATTTGGATTTGGGTGTTGCACTATTCTGTGAGCACATGTTCGTATATAATTACACTGTATCTATCAAAAGGTTTTGACATTAGTGTTCTGAATTTTCAAATTTACACCTAACTCTTTTGATGTGAGTTAATTTTTCTCCTGTCTTATTTCCACTTATTTCTTTAGAGCTTTATTCTTCTAGTACCACCATCCCTTTAGATTGCTACATTTATTTCAGCTTTAATGCCATTTTATCATGTAAACTCTCTCTTGAAGTCTCAAATGTCTTACTTTTTTTTTATCTTTTTCTTTGAAGTATTTCATATGCGCGATTTACTAAAGAGAAATTGTGAATCTCTCTATCTTTCAGGAGGAAGAAAGTTGGTGGAAGTGGAAAAAACCTCCATCTTCTAGTAAAAAATCATGTGCGGACAGGTATTCCTGTAGCAAGGGAGCCAGGAAAGAAGGGGAAAAGTCGCGGAATGTGTCAGTTAGAGATAAGGCCCGGTCTCTCTCTCTCTCCACTGCTAACGAAACCATATTTCACCCAATGCATCGTAATAAGTTGAAGTTCTGGATGTTTGTTGGTTCTGCAGATGGAAAAAGACAATTTGTACCTGCTGGTGGCGATGGGGTTTTCCGAAATTCATGTCTCTTATTCAACTGCATGACTCTTCCTAAATGCTTCTTGTGAAATCAAAATTGTAAAAGAAGATATGCCTGAAAAATGGTTATATTCCTTCAACCAAAGTTTTGCTTGCTGGTGAAAGATTTAATGAAGCCCTTATGGATAGAACCATCTTTTGGGCACTACCCAAAAAAAGTGGGGGACTACCCATTACTTCAAATATCCACCAAACATTATAAGGGGTGTCTCATAAAGTGGAAATGACTAACCTAACCTACCCTTAACCTATATATATATTACCACCTCCTCTCCTCACCACCTATATTTATAACCACCTCCTCCCATCACCCCCGCCGCTCACCACCACCGACCACCACCACCGACCACCTTGAACCACCACCACAGCCGCCTCTATATATACATTTTAATTTAAATCATTAACAAAACAAAATCAAAATCAAAATTATAACAAACCCATTATTTGTCATTCGTTTTTGGTTGCAAAAATGAGAAGTAATCATTAAAATGAGTTGAAAATGTAAGTTGCAGAGAGAAGTTCGGTTAGGAATTATGCGAAAAACTTTGTCGAACTAGCCGAACTCAACATTTAATGGAGGTTTTTCTTTCAGAGAAAAGTTCGGTTACGTCACAATTTTTTTCCATAACCGAACTTTAGTTCGGTTGCGTCGCAAGTTTTTCTTTCCTAACCGAACTACCTTTGAGCAACAAAATATGAGGGAAAATGTCATTGTAAGTTGAGTAACGTCGTACCATATGATAGAGAGGCAACTAAGAAAACTGGACCATGTGAAAAATTCTCAACTTGCCAAGGTCTACAAGGTTTGATCAAACATTTTTCCATGTGTGAGAAGAGAAGAGAACAGTTCGGTTACATAGAAAATTGTTTTTTCCTAACCGAACTTACGTTCGGTTACGTCGCAACTTATTTATTTATTTTCTTCCAGCCGAACGTTTAGTTCGGTTACGTCGTAAATTGTTCTTCCGAACCGAACTGTTCTCTGAAAAAGACTTTGTCATTTAACATAGTTTCAAACGGGCAGTGAACTGGATGACGAACCAGTATGAAGTCTTATATGAAGTCTATTTGACAAATGTTCATATCGTTTGTTTTTCAATCCTGCAGGGAATGTACCTATATGAAGTCTTAAGAACGCTCAAGTTATCTGAGTTATAGTGCTCCACATTTCTCTTGTTCTCTATGCATTCTATATGAGCATAAAAGGGAAACTTAAGGGCATAATCCACCTGAAACATTACAAACATTAGTTATCGGCAAGAATATCACTTTCAAGGTAAATTTTTTGTTGGAATATTTTCAATTGCGCTATCCAAGGTGGGTCCTGGGGGGCGTAGCCTATATATTGAGTTCGGTTACGTCGCTATTTTTTTTTCCTAACCGAACACACGTTCGGTTACGTCGCAGTTTTTTTCTCCTGACCGAACTCTTGTCTCAGAACCTATATATTGAGTTCGGTAATATCGTAAAAAAAAATTTCAACCGAACTTTTCTCCGAAATAAAAACAAGAAACACTTACAAGTTCGGCAATGTAAAAAATTTCGTCGACCCTACCGAACATAAAGTTCGGTTATGTAATTTTAATAAAACAATTGCGAGATTACCGAAGTCGATATTTACATTTTATATGCAAAGGTTCGGTAATGAGAATCAAAAATTAGACCAAAGCGAACATACTAGTTCGGTTAGCAACTCGGTATACATGTAGTTTGCGACATTGCCGAACTTAAAGTTCGGTTACCAAGGTATAAAACTCGACTAAACCGAACTCTTCCCTGGAAAGTCTAGAATAAAAGTTCGGTTATGTCTTCTGGAATTTCCTAACCGAACTATAACAAACCACCATTAACATGTAGTTCGGTTACCTGCGTCTACAAGGTCTGGTAACCGAACCGAACTACCATTACCTAACCGAACTTTTACCCAAAAAATTTGAGTTTGTCCAATTTTTCCCACAATTCAACCTACATTAACTAAAACTGAGTACCCATATGTTCATCTTCAGGTTGTGGCTGATAAAATCCATCATTTGGTGGGTTCTCTTCACTTTGGGGAATTTTTTTTTCTTCTTTCAACAAATAACTCATATTTGGATCATTTGAAGTATTGACATATAAACAAGGAGGTGAAGGGGGTTCTGATTCGTAGGTTTGATCACATGATCACTCATATCATAATTTCTAAAAAAATAAAAAAATTCATCACATGAATCACGAAGTTTTTAGTTAAGGGTAAAGTGGGTATTAAATATTTTTTTAAGGGGTGACTAAATATTACTTCTAATACCCGCTACAGTTAAAGTTGGGTAGTCCCCCACTTTTTTTGGGTAGTGCCCAAAAGATGGTTCTATGGATATGCGTGAGTGAAAAACGGGCTTGGTGGAGTGCAAAAATTTAAGGCTAAACTGCGAGAGCGAGAGCAAAGTGACATTCCGATCTGCGAAATCGAAGTTGAAGGCAATTGAGGCTGTGTTAAGGATAGCAGTAATGCAGCTGAAAGCAGCGGAGGATGAATTGCGGGGCAAGGTTTCTGGCAGCTCTGGCTTATTCATGGAGTCAGACATTGAAATATACTTACAAATGGGTGAATTTTTTTGATTCGATGGAATGTTTTTCATTATCTACTACAGTAGTTGATAAGAAATTGTTACGAGAAATGAGACAAAAATATTAAGAATCTGAAGAAGCATTAACTGTTTTTTCTCATATATATGTTGTCTTTTTTGTGGGCAAAAGAACATTCTGTTAATCTGAATGAATGAACGGTGTTCATCATTTTCATAGTTAACTCTTACGTACAGATTAAGATACCGTCATAACTCGCAAAATTCCTGAGAACAACAGACGTGATTATAGGCAAAGAACACATCTATTGGGTCACGTCCCCTTCTCAAAAAAACACATCTGTTGGGTCACGTGTCTTCTGAATTCCAACCCATCTATTGGAACACATGTGAAAAGTGTGAAAACCAAGTAATGCGTCTCTTCAGTTTGTTTCAGTCTCCAGGCCCATGATCCATCCCGTGGGGTGTGACTGTTTCTAAATGATTGCAATGTTTCATCATCAATGGGCGCCATTATCCAATATATATATATGTCCAGATTTCTGCGTTATTTACTGTATATTTGTTTTTCTTTTGGATTTGTCATCAGATCATTCACAATAATCTTTCTTCATAAAAAACAGAAGACTTTCCCCGTAATCTTTCTACATAAAGAACAGAAGACTAAAACGATTTAAGATGGCATCAAACGCATTAGTGAAACAACTTAGGTACTTAAAAAAGGATATGATATCCATAACGGAAGGTTTTAGTAGGAGCCTTGGTGACATCTTTCATCTCTTTGGAGTAGTGAGTATCATATCGTCATCTCTTGTTATTCTAATTCTGAATTTTGATTTCTATTCCTTTTTCAAAACCACTACTCTTGTTGTTTGTAATCCTGGTTATTAGGTAGACTTGGATAACATCGACAAGGATAAAGCTGCGTTCGATAGGATAGTGGCCAAAGCTCATATACGACTGCACAGATATTTTCGCCGGGTACGTACATTCATCTCACGAGGCTTTCGAAAGACTTTCAGATGATATATTGTTTTTTTTTTTTAAATTAAATTTCTGATCCTCAGATAATCCAAGAGGCCACCGCAACCTCGTGTTGTGATTGTCGTCGCTGTACGCGCGACCACTTGTTTTGCGGTTGTCGTCATTGTAGGCGAAACCGCCACCGTAACCTAAAGCACGATGGAAAGATGGATTTGAAATCCTTGCAAGAAGGTCTAAGGACCATAAAAGAGATTGAACTTCTTGGTCAAATAGTGAGTATCATATATATCGTCATCTCTTGTTATTCTAATTCTGGATTTTGATTTCCGTTCATTTTTCAAAACCCTTGATTTTCTTGTTTGTAATCTATTCTCGTTAGTTAGATTTAAAGGATGAATATGTGCTGAATGGGTATTTGATCAAAGCCGCTACAGAACTTCATCGATTGTTACAGGAGGTACGGACATTCATTCTATTAATTATTGCTTACATGAGTTGTTTCTTCTATTTTCTTGCTCTAAATTTCTGATCCAAACAGTCACCAGAAGAATTCGAATTTTGTTCCCTTTGTGGTCGTCATCATCGGAAGGGAGACCACCACCACCACCACCACGAAAAGCCATCGTCCACGAAAAGCTGTCGTCGTCACAGTATGTTCGGCCGTATGCCCTGGTCAATAGGATGGGCTTTCGGCAGACTTTGTGCCACAAAATAAGTAGTCTTTTTTTGATGTTCTTTATTGTTTGAGGTGTCAGGACTGTCTGACTTCTCTTCTTCTTGTACTGTAATATTTCTTTTAGTCTTAATAAAATCTGTTCATACATTTCCAGCCACAGTAAGAATGTTTCTCAACCAACTGGCATTAGCCCAGTTGGCCAGGGATTGGGCTCCCAATCTATAGGTTGCGGGTTCAATTCCCGCGCTGATCGTGTCAAAAAAAAAAAAAAAAATTGTTTCTCCCGATCTAAGTATTTCATGGCTAAATATTCTGCAACTAAACATAAAAGGCGAGTCAGTACTATAGCATACCACGGGTCCCGTCCCTTATCCAAATGAAGGTTTTTGCTGCTTGAGTTTCCAGAAAATTTCAAGGCAGAACCACCCTGCAAAAATACGGTGCAAGACTAAAAGCACCGCAAAAATACGGTGGAAGTCGATCGACATTTTCGTTTGATATAAAAATCCAATCATTTTTCATTATTCATCCATTTACATTTACTGTAAAACCAACACTAAGCAAAACTGAGTACCGAAAACCAATCAATCAATCAATTTTTGTTCGATATAAAAATCTACCATGTCTGCAACTAATTTCAACCACAGAAGACAATCAATACCCTAACCTCCTTCCTCAGAGCAGCAGCAGATTCATTTTCTTGATCTCAGATTCAAAAGCAAACCTATTTTGATTTCCATTTCGTACACAGCAACAATAACACGAACTTCTTCTCCTTAATCTCGAATTCATCAGCACCACCAGCCGCTGTTTCCAATTTCTCCATCTCTCTCGTTTCTGAATTTCAGATGGAGGTCGGAAGAAAAACTAGGGTTGTCTGAATTCAACTCAACCTAAGTAAATCAAATAATCTGAGCGATAAATTTTCTTCTTTCTTGTATACCTATCAATCAATCATTCTTTTTCGCTAATGAACGATTCTGACCTAACAAATCATCGAATTACAAAAGAAATGAGTTCATCACAAAGCTTCGATCGTACCGGTTGAGACTGGAAGAAATCATCCATGAAGATTCTACCTGCAATTTTGGTGAGAAATTCATATACCCATTTAACTTCCATCAAAAAGTTCAGTATTAAATTGTTGAAGTTGAGATTTCCTGGTGAAGTTCTTGATGATGTTGTTTTTGAGAATGGGAAGTCCGCTATTGATTTTGGTTTTTGATTTTTTTTTGGTTTGGGAAAGATGACGAGGGGAGTATTGACTGAAGAAGAATGATTGATGTTATAGATTAATTGCTTAGACAATGTGCATATTCAGGATTTATGTTCCACCAATTCAACCATTTAGAATTTGAGTAGATTTTTTATATTGCCTTTGCATTATTTTAGTAAAGAAGATTATTTTTTGAATCATTGTGTTGTTTGATGAAACATCACAATGTTTACATTATTGTAGTAGAAAAGATCTAGTTATTTCTTGAATCATTGTGTTGTTTGATGAAACATCACAATTTTTGCATTATTATAGTGCTAGTTATTTCTTGAACCATTGTGTTGTTTCATGAAACATCACAATGTTTTATCAAACAATGTGGCTATTCATGACTCAACACATTCACATCGATCCATGTATATAAGAATTTTGGACATCTTGCATCATTCATCTCTATTTTGGATTCTTTGTTTATCCCCAACAATTTTCAAATGCAGAACCGTGAAGAAGTTAATATGGATATAGCTGTTGAAGATCTTCCAACCTTATTAGAAAGGTTTAGTACCTTGCAAAACCTGTAAACCTGTATCAACTTCAACAAAATGTGAGTATTATTGTCATTTCTTGTTATTCTGATTTGGACCAGTGCCCCTTGGTATCTTACAACTTCTGTTCCGAACTCCATTGGCAATTTAGAATTGAGAAGAAGAGAAGAAGAAGAAAGGAAACTCAAACTCACAGTGATCTCAGTTCAGAGAGTCCTCCAATGTCACCACTAGTACAACAAAGACGAGGATTATTAAGTTATAAGAAGAGGACTAAAAACAAAAAACCAGTTTATGCTGCCACTGTGACCGAAAAAGATTAAGGAATCTCTCAGTGAAGTAACCCTTGAACCAGTGCAGCCAACTCCATCCCACTGATTACCACAAGGATCATTTGAGTCCCAATTTGGAGGTGAGTTCTCCCTATTACTCTTTAAAGATTGGAGTACCGCAACTGCAGTCCAACACATTTCAGTTTAGTTCTTTCTATGCTAACTATTTTTTCTCGTTATTTTGTTAAACCTTTGAAGTTGAAAGGTATAGCTGTCTTTGCATGACTTGTGAACTAACTTGTTTCCGTATATAGCAGAATGGCATGTTATATCCACCAACAAAGCACTTATCTGCTGGCGACTCGAGGAGATACAAGTGGTCAGAGTGAGATTTACTTACATTTACATTTTGAACTATTTGCTCTTGGATGCTTTATATTTTATACAGTTCATTTGCTACTCAGGTTAATTCCCTTGAGACAATAAATTGAATTTACTATTTCAATATGCTTCTGGAATTATATACGAAGAAGATTGAAAATGCTGCGAGAGAACTGTCAAAATACAAACAAACTTGCAAAAGCACACAATTGATTCTAGGGGCACAAAGGAGAGAGCTTTCTTCTGAAGCACTCAAGTTCATATTCCTGCTTATCATTGCATACACTACCCAAGACATATTCATTGGGTGAAATTGTTTTTGCAGGCAAAATGATCTCTACCGGTTCTGATGATGCATCACTGAGAGTTTGGAACCCTAAAACCGGAGAGAATGTTCACGTTAAAAACGGTGCTTATCAACTGTAGATTATTTTTTTCTTTTTTCCATTTGATCCAGTACTATAATGGCTGTGTGAAATTTATCATAGGGAAGTCCCCCCTGTACTGCATAGACATAAAAATTCTATTATCCTTTTTATAATTTTAATTGAATCTTAAAGGATTTGACTTGCTTGGTTATCAGCTCAGATTCCAGTCGTGCTATAACAGGGTCGAAGGATGGGTCTCTCCGCATAGTGAACTTAATAACTGGGAAGGTCTGTTTCTTTCATTACTAATGTCTTGCTTATTATTGTCTTCCACCATCTTCTCAATAATTTATTGTTTCTTTCTAGACTTATGTAAACTTGATCAGAAAATTGTGCTTACTTATATGGCGGTAAATAGGCATACGCATTACAGCATTAGTGATATTTTACAGAATCTTTAAAATGTTTTTTCCCCTCTCAGGTGATTAATTCTCTGCTATCTCACTCTGACTCGGTTGAGTGCATTGGTATATCTTCCAGGTATTACTGTTATCTCGATAACCTGCACTGAAACTGAAAATTCTTAAATGCTTCTTCACTAGGAATAAACATGCAAGTGCCAAGAGGTGCATCAGCATTAGTTATGCCAATTTCTCAGTTATATTCTGTTAGATAGCGTATTCAAATCTGTTTCAGCTAGTTTGTCGAACTACGATAACTGTATTGCCCCAAACCAGAGTTCACTTTGTTTTGAGTTTGAACTTTGAACCACTAATCCGTTAGGAAATGGTTGCTTAAGCTAACTGTTTTTTGTAACCTGTAATTAGCTGTAAAGCTTAGGAGTATTGTAAAACTGCTAATAAAGTGATAAGCTTTGTGAAACAGTTCAAACGAGTCTTGACCTATTTAACATAAATTGTCTGCAATTTTCTTTATATCGCATCCTGTTGAAATCCTCATTATTTATCCTTTGTTTGTAGCCACCACCCTTTTGCTGCAACACGTGGCCTTGATCAGAAACTCATTAACCTGGAACGATCAACTTCACGCTGTTCGTGTGATCATAAGGTAAGGCTCGATAGGCATTGGCTAAGATACTTCCAAGATATTCTTTTTGATTACCTTTTAGGCATCAAGTGGTCATGGAGGAGATGATCCATTACCTTTTAATCCTTTGAGGTGAAGTTGATGTGCTCGCTTTATTAACAATCCTGGTTGAGTTTTTGTTAGTAAAAATGAATGAAATGTATTGTTTAGAGAGTTAGGGATGTTTTTCTTTTCTGGCGATTAACCTAAACAAAGAAAACTGTATCACCATGTGAGGTTGCTGTTCAGCCCGCGTGAAATAAACTCTTAATTAATTTTTTTCCCCACAAATGTCGTAGCTCGTGATTTTGAATTACCTATAACATTTGTAACAATCTAATTGTTTTTGCAGGATGGTGTAGCTAGCTTGGCATGATTAGGTTCATCTAGGCATGTAGTTTCGTGATGTTAAAGTGCGAGTTTCAGTCAGAGGAATGTGTGAAGACATTCAATGGACATGCCCATGCCATCCAGTCTCTGTCTCCCTCTGCAAATTTGGATTTCCTTGTTTCCGTCTCTATTTTGATCAAACTGCACATAGTATTTGAAATTGCCGAATTCAAATGTATAGTAGTATTTGATCAAATTTATATGTAACTTCATGGTGAGGTGATGAAGTTACAAATACGATTGTTACAATTACCACGGACCGAACCGAAACCGTTGATATTTTTAACCACGGACCGAACCGAGACTGTTGATATTTTAAACCGAACTGAACCCGAAATCTAATGGTCCATGTTCAGGCTTACAGAACTATAATATCGAAATTTTCATGTGCTCTTATTGGGTCACCGACGCAACCCTAGCCACCCGACTCGTGCAAAATTTTCGACTGATATCTCTTCAGTTTCCTCCGATAGAGGAGTCACACGACTCTCCAGTTAGGGGTGTGACTACTTAAACGTTGTAATGTTTCATGAATGATTGCGACTATTCACTAACAGTCAACACAATCCCAATCCCTATATATATAGGCACAACAATTCTTCATCATTCACATATACATTTGTTTTGTTTTCTGATCAAGTGCTCATATGATTCCCAGCAATACCTTTCTTCATAACAAACAGCACACTAAAAATATTTTTCGAGGTGGGTTTAAACTCTATAGTAAAAAATCTTACATCCTTGGAAGAGGATGTGAAAAAATTCGAGAAAGGTCTTAGGAGCGTTAAAATAGTGGAACATATGATTCCGAACGTGAGTATCATCGTCATCTCTTGTTATTCTAATTCTAGATTTTGATTTCGTTCCTTTTCCAAAACCCCTAATCTTGTTGTTTGTCGTCCATTCTGGTTATTAGATGCACTTAAACGAGGAGGACAAATTTTACCTTCGAAGGTATTTGGATAAAGAGTCCTCACGACTGCCTCGGTCGTTTCGAAAGGTACGTATATCATCTTAAAGATACATTGGCATTTTAGTTTCTTATTTTCTCTTGAAAGAGAGTTGGATTTACAGCTTTTTTTTTTTTTTTTTGGTTTGAATTTCTGATCCAAACAGCGAATTGAAGTTGAAGACGATTGGTGTTATTATTCTCGTCCTTCGAGAGACCGCCATCACCGCAGTAAGCACGGACGAAGTAGAAGATAGATCTTCATCTTCGTGGCAGTACGCCGTCATCGTTATACAAGTTTTCTTTTTTTGTTTCCTCAGGCTTGTCTGAGTTTCTTTCTGATGTTTTTTTGTTGTTGTTGTTGTTGTTCGAGTTGTCAGGACTGTCTGACTTCTCTTTTTCTTCTGTAATCTTTATTTTGCTTCTTCTGTAATCTTTATTTTTCTCTTAATAAAATTTGTTCGTTTTGCAAAAACAAAAAATTGTTGCAATACATTTCCAGCCAGACTTGCCACGTTCTTTGTTTAACAGTAAGAATGTTATCCCATTCTGTAAATAAACATAAGACTTAAAAGGCCAGTAATCGATGGAATGAAAACCGTAATTGCAAGTATGGTCTGTTGATGTTTCTTAAATTCCATGGATTTTCCAGAAAAATTCATGACAGAAGTGAACCCACCTTGTTACTTGTTAGACCAAAATCATTATACCATGGATTTTAGATGCATGTTTTTTTGTTCATTAGATTTCTATTCAAATGATTTAACCTGTAGAGTCTCTACTAATGCTTTTTAGATTTCTTTTTAAAATCCGACATGAAAAATATCTGTAGAGACTTTTTCTTGGAAAATAGAATAATTGGCTAACTAGATCCAGATGGAGTCCGAGTCTCATTTTTTTGGGCAACATATTCATGATTTTCATGAATCTGAGTCTGAGTCTGTGGCTGGATTAGATGTCAACTATGATGAAACCTAGAAGTAGAAGCCCGCAACTGTCGTCATCAATTTTTTTAAATGACTCTTTTTGGGTATTGGAATTTGGAGCGCATGGAAAGCCTTGCGCACTACCATTAGACTTGGCTAGTTGGCCATCTGCTGTACCTTGGCTCTACAACTGCTAGATGCTAGAATTTATCAAAGAACGAGGTGGAGTAGGGTATGTGTCTGCTGTTGGATATACAGATCGTGTCCCTGGTATACATGCATAACTGACCCTCTCTCAAGTTTTACTTTAAGACTTATATACATACACCTTGGGGTAGCAGAGAAAAAACCCCAAAGTTTGTTATGCTTGATGGCCCTAACTTGTTTATTTTGAAGATCTGCGATTCTGCAGCGCAGGAGCATTATATTGAGCTTGGTTAGAGGCCCAAATCATTTTTTACCTGGATTCCTGAACAATTACATTGATATATCCGACTTGTTTATACTTGTCCCAATGGCTTTAATTCCGAGCTATGTGATACTTGTTTTATCAAACCAACAGATTTCCAATACTTTGAACTTTATGCCAACATTTTACAGTGCCCTTTTATATGCAGGCTTGGTGAAGATGGGTCATTGCTCAAGTCTCAAGAGGACCAAAGGAACTGGCAGAGACCGAGTACAGTACATGCAAAGTTGTTGTATGATTGTTGTTAATCTTCAGGCTTTAGTTTTCCGTTTAATGACTTTTGTCTATTGTGTTTTTGGTTAAATACTGTAGGATGCTAATTTTTTATTAATTGCTCTTTATTTCTATTAAACTTGTACCAATAATCACTAAGTGAAAAGCCTCACACAATTAGGGGCGACCAAAACCGAATTAGGGGCGACACAAAACGACAAAATATGAAATAATCGGTAGGTTATTTCACAATCGGAAGGTTATTTCCGGAGCGTTTTTTTTTAATGACCAAACTACCCTTTACAATCGGTAGATAACTATACAATCGGTAGGTAATCAACAATCGGGAGTAAATTTAGTTTGTATGACTTCCGATTATACAGTATCCCCAAAATAAAATCCTAAATCTTTTGAATTTTGATTATCCTATAATCGGTAGTAAATAAAGTTATATTGAGTCCCGATTATACAGTAAACCTTTGGCAAAAATGCTACCATAATCGGTAGGGAATTTGGGTTATTTAACTTCCGAATATAGAGTAGCCCCAAAATCAAATTTTGCAAAAATCCTCTTTTATTTTGGAATTTGGGTTGAGCCTATAATCGTTAAGAAAGGAAAAGTTATCATGACTTCCGATTATACAGTGGCTCTCTTTGAAAATATCCTACCATAATCGGTAGTAAATATACTTCGTATAACTACCGAATATAGAGTAGCCCCAAAATCAGAGTTATCATGACTTCCGATAATGAAGAAACCCTATGGGAACATACACGTTTTGTGAAAATTTCGAATAGGTTTTCAAATTCATTAACCAAAACGTACAACCAAAAAATTCTTCCGGGGGCGTTACCCCCTAGGACCCCCCCACCTTAGTAGCGGCAAACATTATTGAAAATATCCAACACATATAGCTACCGAATATAGAGTAGTCCCAAAATCAGATTTTGCAAAATTTCTCTTTTTTCTGAATTTTGGTTGAGCCTATAATCGGTAGTAAATGAAGTTACCATGACTTCCGATTATACAATATAATCTTTGGCGAAATCTACCATAATCGGTAGTCAAGATAGTTCATATGACTACCGAATATAAAGTTGCCCCAAAATCATATTATGCCAAAATCCTTTATTTTTCGAATTTATAATCTTTGGCGAAATCTACCATAATCGGTAGTCAAAATAGTTCATATAACTACCGAATATAGAGTTGCCCAAACTACCGATTATGGATTAACCTCCCAATTATGAAGGGGCATATAAGTATTTTCAACCTATTTTGTCTTTTATGTCGCCCCTAATTACAAATGGGTCGCCCCTAATTGTGCCAGGGTGAAAAGAGAACATGCTGTTTAGCATTTTTCTCATCTTGATCCGATTTGGAACCAGTATTGGCTGGTCGTAGGGTTCATTAAATACTGGGCCTCCTATGATGGGTCCAAACTGCAGAATACTGATAAAACTGCCCTGTCCCTACCTTGGTTACAAGGGCGAATCCGCCGTATTCTGTTGAAAGATGCTTATAATACGCCATACTTTAAAGCGAGGCATATGACCCTGCGGTCTGGTCCACAACTTGGATACGAGGACTAGGATCCTCCAGAAAAGCTGATGCTAAAAGAAACTCGCGTTTAATGATACAGAAATGAATATTCAGAAGAAGCTATCAAGGAAAGACAAAAGAAAAGATGAAGAGTTGATAATAAACATCTGGCATCTTTTCTGTTAACATTTACATGTTAGCCACACAATAAATAGACATTCGAACATAAAAAACAAATATCAACTATGTCTTGGAACCGCACGATCTTAGTCTGGCATTCAAGTTGTCGACCAGACTGCAGGATCATATTCCTGCATTCAAGTTGTCGACCAGACTGCAGGATCATATTCCTGCATCCAAGTTGTAATAACTGTGAAGCTCCAGCCGTAGTACAGTAGTGTCATTTTGCCTGTTTTGCCAAATAAGCGCTGTTCCACTTCCTTGAATGCCTCTTAAAATATGAGAAATGTAGCTTAGGCACCGACAGGTTTAATGCAAGCCTTGACCATACAAGGGACCACACTCATCGTACAGCTCTGGCAAACATTATTGACCTTTATGCTACTGCAATTAGGTCTACGGCAAAAAGCCGAGGCAATGTGGCGGAGAAGCTGAATAACTACTCGGGAATTGCACTGCACACGAGGACGAGAACAGCCATGTTTTAAAGCAAGTTTGAGACCAGCATCTAATCCCTTCAACACTTGATGAAGATAAGTTACTCCAATACAGAGAGAAATAGACTGAAGCAGCTATTGGCTCTGCAGCCATATTGCGGACAGTAACTCCGTATCCTCCATAATTTGTTCTTCATAATATAAACCTTGCACATGTACCCAAGCAAATTCTGCTGTCTCGCCTTCCTTTGGCCAACCGTGCTTCCACTTTTGTTAGAGAGCTTGCTTGACTTGAAAAGCTGCACCCCTTTTGAAAACTAACATAAACATCAAGCAGATGATCATGTTTATGGTTATCCTCCTGCAAAACATCCTTGTTGTTACTACATCAACCAAAAATATACTGGAAACATAGATGATTTTTAGGTTTTCATATGTGAGCACTATTAGTAAAACTGAAAAATGCATGCTGAGTATGAATATTTAGTACTCTCACCAGATACATCAATATCAGAGTCTTCCTCAGATAGAGGAGGCATATTCATCATCTGACGGAAAAGAATCAGGAAGAGGAGCCTGGAAAAAATCCACCTCCGTAGTCATATCCCTGCTGTTTCCTCCAAAGATAACTACATCAATCATCATAAAAACTGTAAATCAAGAGGAAAGATGAGAACATCAGTAATGAGTGACCAAGTGGATCTCTTTAGAGCTTGGAACATTTAGACATAGACAGCAGCAGCTATTCTAATATGACTCAGTGAAGAGGCATCTGCGGAGGTATGATAGTACATGTCTTGACACGCAGCTAAACAAAGGATGTGCACGCTTAAATGTGTAGTATTAGGTTAATAAAACATAAGTGGAAATGTGGAATTAACTCAGATGAGTCAAACCCAGCTCAATTGTATATGGACATATGCATGACTGATAAGTGTAAATTACATAAAAAAGAACTTAGGGTTTTCATTATCAACCCTAAGTTATCTTTATCAACTCAATTTTCAATATCAACCCTAACCTATTCCTATTCCTATTCCCATATAATAGGAATAGGTTATCACCCATGAAGATAGCAGCAATATGCCAACAGGTAAAGATACCACAAAATAGTTCTGATGATATGAGTTCGAAACATGTAACCACCAAAACTCTATATCTTTATCGATCAAAAGAACAAAAATAAAAAGAATAAATACTACCACTGATACCTTGCTATCATTGTTGAGCCAAATTGGATTTGATCTCCTCCTGTACAATTAAGTGCAAGGAAAGAAGAAGCCTCTTATACTCCACTTGTCTATACCCCACGCTAGAGACTATAAGACTCATGACTCAATCCTCCTCATCTAAAAGAAAATCAGTTGTGGCTATGTAGCCCTGTTCTCTCATCAATGCAGTCAAATCCTTCAAAACTGCACGAACTTCACCAGCATTAATATGAAGTTTATCTCCTGCTACAAATAAGTTTAGCTTAGCATTCACTTCAATCCAGCTACATCCAGGAAACTTCTTCAATCCTCTTTCTTTCATCAAATTGCGAACTCTGTTGGATGCACCCCAGCTCTTAGATGCTGCATATAAATTAGAAAGAAGCACATAGGATGAAGGATTATCAGGTTCCAACAAAATAAGCTTTTCAGCTGCCTTCTGCCCCCGTATTAAATCCCCATGTATTTTACAGGCTCCTAGTAATGTAGCCCAAACCCCAGCTCCAGGTTCAAATGGCAATTTCTCAATCAACTCTTCTGCTTCTTTGAGACGTCCATGGCGCCCAAGAAGGTCAATCATGCAGGAAAAATGATCATCTCTAGGTTTGATCCCACTACTTATCATAAGATTGAAATATTCACGACCTTCTAATACCATTCCTCCATGACTGCACGCAGTGAGGACTCCTAGGAATGTGATATCATCAGGTTTGACATTTGCATGCTTCATTTGATCGAAGATCTTCAGTGCTTTCCCTGCATAGCCATTTTTCGCAAATCCAACAATCATTGAGTTCCAGGAAACAGCATCTTCTTTGTTTACCATTTCCTCAAAAACTTTCATTGAGCTCCCAATATCCCCACATTTAGCATACATATCTACCAGAACACTGCACGTGGATTCATCCAAGTCAAACCTGGTATGAAAAGCAAGACAATGAATGACTTTTCCATCCTGTAGGGCTGCTAAGCCAGAACAAGCACTGAGGACACTGGTAAAAGTGGATTGATCTGGTAAAACATCATCATTACGCATTTCTCTAAAAAAACAAAGAGCCTCGGCGCTATTGCCATTCTGAGCATGTCCTGAAATCATACAAGTCCATAAAACTCTACTTCTTTGTTTCGGGAACTCCAGAAAGAGCTTATTTGCATCTTCAGTGCTTGAGGATCGCAGGTACATACCCAAGAGTGAGACACCCGAAAACTCATCATCAATTAAAACACCAGATTTCAAAGTATCACAATGAACCTGCCTTCCCAGATTCAACCTCGATGATGCACTACATGCAGTTAAAATGCTGGCGAATGTGTACTTCGATGGCTGCAAACCTTCTGCTTGCATGTCTAAAAACTCCTTTACTGCTTCATCCGCATTGTTGTTCTGAATGTACCCTGCAATTAGGGCATTTCTAGAGACAACAGTCTTTACAGGCATCTCAGAGAATACCTTATTTGCAGCTTCCATGGCCCCACACTTTGCATACATGTCAACCAGAGAACTTCCAGCATAAATATTCAAGTCAAGACCCAATTTCAGTGAGAAGCAATGTACTTGTTTACCTTGCTCTAATGCTTGCCGATTTGCGCTGCCACTTAGAATACTAGATACTGAAAATTGATCAGGCAAAAAGCATTCAAATATCATCTTCCTGAACATTCTAAAACCTTCCTCCTCATCTTTTTCATGTACATACCCAACAATAATGGCATTCCAAGAAACAATATCTCTCTCTGGGATGAGTTCAAATTGCCTTCTTGCATCTTTCAAATCACCAGATTTAGCATACATATCAACCAAAGCATTTCCAACAAATAAGTTCAACTCTAAGTTCTTCTTGATTATAAATGCATGAAATTGCCTACCCATTTCTAAGCTTTCCCACTGACCAAATGCGCTAAGAACTTTGGTGTAAGTAAACTCATCAGGTTCTAGACCAGAATTTCTCATATTGGAGAAAATTTCTTTGACTTCAAGAGATTGTCCGTTCTGTGCATAACCTCCTAACATAGCATTCCACACAACAGTATTTGTAACATCCATTGCATCAAAAACTTTTCTAGCAGATTCCATAGAGTGACACTTGGAGTACATATTTATCAATGAACTTCCAGCGTAAACATTACAATCCAACCCTAGTTTGATAGCCTCAGAATGAACCTGCTTTCCTAGATTAAGATCTGTAAGATTAGCAATGGCACTTAAAACACTTCCTAATGTAGATCTTGTTGGTTTAACACCAACCAGATGCATATCTCGAAAGAAACAAACAGCTTTTTCCTCAAACCCACTTTTAGAATGTCCCTTAATCATTACATTCCAAGCCACCACATTGGGATTTGGCAGTTGGGAAAACAAATCAATTGCCTGATTCAACCTTCCTAGACCAACACAGGCGGTAATTATCGTAATAACTGCAACTTCGTCTGGTTTCTCAACGACTCGTTCCATTTCTCTAAACAACTCGAGTGCTTCTCTGGGTAAGCCAACTCGAACATAACCCGCAATCATAGAGGTCCAAGATACAGTATCAGGTTTATCAACTCTATCAAATAATTTTCGAGCATCAGGTAAGCAGTCACATTTAGCATACATATCGATCAAAGAACCCCCACAAAAGGAATTTAACTCGATACCTGTCTTGATTGCATCGCAGTGAAAAACCTTACCTAAACCCACATTATTCAATCTTGTACAAGCAGAAACAACCAAAGCAAATGTGTACTGATCTGAAACAGTGTTAGAATTACGCATCAACCTAAACACTCTGACAACCTCTTCTGGGAATTCCGATCTTGAATACATAGACATGATTGAATTCCAGGCAACAGTATCTCTTATATCAAGTTGGTTGAAGACCTCCATTGCGAAATCAATCTCGCCACATTTACCATACAGATCAACAATTATATTTCCAAGTTTTCCTTCTAATCCATACCCAAGACTCAGGGTCTTGCCATGAATAACTTTGCACTTTTTTGTAGCTTGAGATTTTAGATGAGGCATTCTGTCGCACACATGACGGGATTGAATACGTTTGCATTCTTGTACACAAGTATATAACAGATTGGTATATGTATAATTTTGGTTTGGGACCAGCTGAAAATTTTGCTGTACCTCTTGAACGGCTAGTACAGCATCTGAGGTGAAACAAACACGGCGGAGAGAGAACACTGAGTTCAACTTGAGTAAATTTGACGTGCGCACATGAGTTGCACGCATTCTTTATGTTTGCGAGTTGTTTAAGCTGATTCTGATCATCCGTATGCTTGACTTAATTTATATTTCGGCAGAATGTCCTTTATTTGTAGACGAAGTCCTGTCCACTGTCATCATTAAAACAAAATGTTCCTATCAGATGTTATGACAAATGTATGAATCACAAAAATGGTTCTATTAATTTGTATCTGCTTGAACTACTGTATATTATCAAATAAACAAAAAATTAACAGAATGACTTACTCATAATTCCAACTTTTCAATGTCTCTGTTGCTTGTGTCGAAGCTGTGCTTAAGCATTCCAACCTCCCTTGCCTTTCATTTAAACTACATAATAACTATTCTCAATTAGGCATTTCTACAAACACTTAACATGTTCCCGTTTTGGTTTTGGTTGAAACCCTGAAGTTCATGAAGAGAATAAACTCTGATCAAACAAAATAACCCCTCGGAGTAAAACAACTCGTAAACAACTATCAGTAGCTTATTCAAATACAAAAGCACGATGATGAAGAAATATGAGACCAACGAATGGAACTTTATTACAGTTTGAAGAGATTTATTTATAAGGTGTTTGGATACATTATAATAAGTTACTTTTCGACTTGAAGCTAGAAGTCAGTTTAAAATCTTAAAAGCAAAAATGTTAACTCAACCGGGAGTCCGGGACAAATGTTTTTATATAGTAGTTTAATTGGGGGCCCCGGGAATTAATTAGGGGCCCTGCACTACGTGATAAAAAGGGACATGAAATAACAATTTTGGGTTATTCCTTATCCTTTATTTTTCGAAATGCCATAAATACCCCTAAGTCATTAGTGTTAATTAAATTAAATTTGTTAATTAAGGTGTTAAGTAATAAGGTTAGATTAAAATCAGTTTTTTTTTTTTTTTTTATTATAGAAAAAAATGTGTTTTGGTGTTGTGGGGAAGGAAAAGGAGTTTTTTGGTGAAAAATTTGGGTTATTTGAAATGAATGATTCTAGTGTAGGAAATGATGTTGGTGAAGCTTCTAATTATAACCATGATTGTGTTGATGGTGAGATTGTGTCAACTAATCATATGGATTGGATGTTTGATGAAGAAATGTTAATAGAGGAAGCCATGAATATTGGTGCAAATGAAGATCCCATTTGCCAAAATGAAGGAACCAACCCTCAAAATGAGGAACCCCATGCTGAAAACAATCAGGTAAACATCTTATACCCTTTGATTTGTCTGTTTGTTGCTCCAAGTGGTCGAATCATCCACACCATGGAACAACTCAGTGTAAGGGTCGTCATAGTCGGGGGGTGTATACCCAAACGACTCTCATATGTCGTCACTTTACTGACACTACCAATAACGATTTTTCATAGAGTATACATGCATAATTAGGGTCGTTAGGGTATAACATCATAATAGTAACGACCCTAATTCTGTTACTACAATTTTTTGCCATGGATTATAAAAAATCGTTAGGGTAATGTGATACAGGTTGATGACCCTATCAATATTTTAGACAGTGAGTATTTTTGTTTGCAACCAGGGTCGTCATCTGTTATTATATATGGGTAACGACTCTATTCTAAACCAAAAGAGTTCAATGGAGACTCGCTTATATATATTGACGACACTACCAATTTTTAAGACAGAGAGACTGTTCTTAGCAGAATTAGGGTCGTCAATAGATTCAGTTACAGAGGTAACGACCCAAATCTAGGACAAAAAATTGTAGTAGCAGAATTAGGGTCGTTCACTAGAACATCATTCAGATTAACGATTTTTCATAGAGTATACATGCAGAATTAGGGTCGTTAGGGTATAACATCGTAATAGTAACGACCCTAATAGGGTCGTTAGGGTATAACATCATAATAGTAACGACCCTAATTCTGCTACTACGAAAAAACGGTTCGAGAACTAAATTTCACAATCAAAACTCAAGAAAAAAAATCAAAACATAAGTGGGTTTTTCTAATCGACGAAGTTTTTTTTTTTTTTTTTTTTTTTTTTTTTTTTTTTTTTTTTTTTGTTGTTGTCATTAATGGAAGAGAAGGGAGAACTCGGGTGGGAGAGGAAGGGAGGGGTGGAGAGTTTTCTGATTTTGGTTTTAGAAAATGAACTGGGGGCCTTATGTTTAGGGTTAATAGATTTTTAAGTAGTAAGGGTAAAATAGTATTTTCACCACCTTTTGGAAGCCCCCTAAAAATTTTGGTGTGGGTAGAAAATGTTCAGGCCCCTAATTAATACCCGGGCCCCCAATTAAACTACTTTTTATATCTATTTCAGCTTTTTGTTATTGTTACCAAACAGTGCTTTTTAGCTTCTAGTTGCCAAACAAGCAAATTATTTTATCTTTGACCTCTCGGTTGACTTCTGCTTTGCTTTGAAATGAAAGTTCAGGAATGTGGACCCCACAGATACGCACTGATGAGTCATGATGTTCCATGGCCATGCTCACAATATTTTTGCATTTTACGTTCGAGGAAGAATTTCTCGCATGTTATGCATTTATTAATAAACTAACTAAGCTTTAGAAAATGGGAACACCAATTATCTAATTTTGGTTTGATAATTAAGAAAGGGAAATTAAAGTACTTTTTATTACTTCATTTATTACTTCTTTTCTCTTTTGTTTCTAAGTTCTGTGTGTTCTCAACACAAGTGATTACTGAACAGCTATTTATAGCTACAGATTTTTGAGTTGGTTAAAATGAGATAAGCACACATGTCTCGATGCTTTTCCTTTAATGATGATAAAGGAGGTGGGATAAATATCCAGAATTCTCTGGACATAGCTCGAATAGAATCGGTGGGCCACATCATAAGGACGTGTTTACACAAAACTCCCCCCTTGGACCACCATTCTAAGAACGTTGCCTCATAAAAAACCTTGCCGGAAAAACCCAATGGGACAAAACCCGGTCGAAGGAAAAAGAGTACAACAGACATCTTAGAATAGTGTTGGACCCGCATACGCTTCCTCGTTAAAACCTTGACAAGGAAAACCATGTGGGACAAAACCTTGACTAAGGACAAAGAGTACAACGAGTTATAGTCCATAACTCCCCCTGAACAAAATCTCCATCAATTTGTCTGCTTGTATATGTGGTGCATTCCTATCCCGTAAACCAGCTTCCGGAAGAGAGTTGTCGGTAATGACTTGGTGAACAGATCAACATAATTTTCACAAGACTGTATCTTCTGGATCTCAATCTCGTTATTCTTTTGGAGGTGGTGTGCGTAGAATAATTTTGGCGAAATATGCTTTATCCTATCACCTTTGATGTAGCCCTCTTTAATTTGTGCTATGAAAGCTGAATTGTCTTCACAAATTATTGTTGGTGTACTGGTAATGGACGGTAGGCCACAAGAACTTCTGATATGCTTGACTAATGATCGCAGCCACACACATTCTCGACTTGCTTCATGTAGAGCAATTATTTCAGAGTGATTGGAGGAGGTAGCTGGCATGCTATGCTTACAAGATTGCCATGAAAATGTTGTGTCTCCGCTTGTAAAGACATACCCTGTCTGAGAGATTCCTTTGTGGGGGTCCGAAAGATAACCATCATCTGTGTATCCCTTAATATTCGAGCAGTTTTCTGAGTCTTTCGAGTAGAACAGTCCCATGTCTGTAGTTCCACGCAGATAGCGGAGAATGTGTTTTATTCCAGCCCAATGTCACTTTGTTGGTACAGAACTGTACCTGGATAAGAGATTTAATACAAAAGAGATGTCTGGTCTAGTGCACTGAGCTAAATACAATAACCCACCGATGGCACTCAAATATGGTACTTCTTGTCCAAGAAGTGTTTCA
This sequence comes from Papaver bracteatum, assembly GCA_023529315.1. NCBI lineage: Eukaryota > Viridiplantae > Streptophyta > Magnoliopsida > Ranunculales > Papaveraceae > Papaver > Papaver bracteatum. The sequence goes on from JAJJWX010003498.1 coordinate 2,568,479, forward strand.
CCTTCCTCTTTGGGGCGAAATGGATCTCTTTTGGGATCAAGAGTTCTCACAACCATTGGAGTGCTAAGCGGATATGATTTGTCCATATTAAAGTGTTTGATAAGTTTCTCTGTATACGCTGATTGATGGACAAGGATTCCACCCTCATAATGCTCAAGTTGAAGACCAAGAAAAAACTTTGTTTTACCGAGATCTTTCATCTCGGACTCCTTCTTTAAGCATTTTTGTGCTTTGGAGAGTTCTTCAGGAGTTCCAATAAGATTGATGTCATCTACATATACAGCAATGATAGAAAATCCAGTGTTTGCCTTTTTAATGAAAATACATGGACATATAGGACTGTTCACATAACCCTGACTTAACAAGTATTCACTCAGACGATTATACCACATTCGTCCAGATTGTTTCAAACCATACAAGGCTCAATTTAATTTTAGTGAATACATATGACATGGTTTATCTGCTTACAACTGAAAACCTTCAGGGATTTTCATATAGATATCTGTGTCCAGTTTTCCATACAGATATGCTGTAACCACGTCCATTAGATGCATGCCGAGTCTTTCATGGACTACCAGGCTAACCAAATACCTAAAGGTAATTGCATCCATTACAGGAAAATATGTTTCCTCGTAGTCAATCCCTGGTTTTTGTGAGAAACCTTGTGCCACTAGTCTCTCTTTATAGCGAACAATTTCATTTTTCTCATTTCTCTTGCGCACAAACACCCATTTGCAGCCAACCGGGCTCACATTATCTGGTGTTCGGACTGTAGTACCAAAAACATTGCGCTTAGCGAGAAAAAGTAATTCTGCTTGGATTGCCATTTTCCATTTCGTCCAATCATCCCTTTGACGACATTCCTCTATAGAGTGTGGTTCAACACCATCATTATCCAAGGCAATGTCAGTAGCTACTGTAAATGATAATATGTCATCAACAATCATTGTACTTCGATCCCAAACTTCTCTATTGCATGCATAATTAATAGAGGCTTCCTCATTTTTAGGTTCCATTGTCTCCGTTGAGACATTCTCCTCGTCAGGAGATCTATTTTCAGAGAGTTTGGATCTTTCTTTAATAGTCTCTTTAAGACACTATTAGTCAATGATTGAGATTGGCTTTTCCATTTTCGAGGAGCAGAATCCTTTGATCGAATTGGTCGTCCATGCTTATGGCGTACTTCAGACGACTTGTTTGCTGCCACATCCACAGATTGCTCCATAGGAACATCAATACGTGATGGAGCATTTTTAGCTGGCACATCTACTTTCATTATTTTTGTTGTATCTGTAAATGCATGAGCCATTTGATTTGCAATATTTTGAAGATGTAAAATATTTTGCACCTAAGTTTCAAACTGACTTGTGCGTATATCAAGATGAGAAAATTATGGTGTATGCCAGGATAATTCACGCCGTTTTCCAGGCGGTAGCTTTCCTCCCCTAACGGTGGGAAAACTGTCTCATCAAAATGACAATCTGCAAATCTTGGCGTAAAAACATCCCATGTTAATGGTTCAAGATATCGAATTATAGATGGTGAGTCAAATCCGACATATATCCCAAGTCGACATTGTGGGCCAAAGTTGGTGCGTTGTGGTGGTGCAATAGGGACATAAACAACACAACCAAAAATACGCAAATGAGATATGTCTGGTGGATGACCTAACACATGTTGTAAAGGGGAATATTGATTATTTGCACAAGGTCTATAGCGTACCAGTGCAGCAGCGTGCAAAATTGCATGTCCCCAAGCAGAAACAGGGAGCTGAGTTTTCATAAGCATAGGTCGGGCAATGAGTTGCAGGTGTTTAATGAACGATTCTGCTAAACCATTCTGTGTATGCACATGAGCAACAGGATGCTCAACCTCAATGCCTAACGACATGCAATATGCATCAAATGCCTTTGAAGAAAACTCCACTGCACCATCAAGCCGAATGGACTTGATAGAATAATCAGGAAAATGAGCACGTAATTTTATAATTTGGGCAAGAAGCCGAGCAAATGCTAAATTACGTGTTGAAGTAAACAAACATGTGACTATCTAGCAAAAGCATCAATCAAAACCAAAAAGTACTGAAAGGGTCCACTATAGGGATCTATAGGACCACATATATCACCTTGTATTCTTTGTAAGAAAGCAGGTGATTCCAGAACTACTTTTGTCAAAGACGGTTTCGTAATTATTTTCCCCAAAGAACAAGAAGTACAACCAAGTTCTTTGTTAAGCAGAAGTTTCTACAAAGGATGTCCCTGACAGTTCTGAGCAATTCTACTCATCATTGTAGAACCTGGGTGTCCAAGTCGATTGTGCCACAACACAAATGTATTCGGGTCATAAAATTTTCGAACTATGACCGAATAAGATTCAACTTTACGAATTTTTGTATGGTACAACCCAGAAGCGAGGGCTGGAAGCCTCTCAGCAATGTGCTTTCCATTAGGCTATGTAATATACAAGTACTCCTTATCTTTCTTATAAACGGTTTTAATGTGGTATCCATTCTTGCGTATATATTTGAAACTCAACAAATTCCTATGGGATCCGGAGGAATATAACGCATTATTGATAGTGAATATAGAACCACACGGTAATGAGACACAAGCTTTACCAGCACCTTATACAAGGTTAGATGAACCACTGATGGTAGTGATACTAGCCTTGAACCTTTTCAAGGTTACAAAGTACTTAGTACTTCGAAATATTGAATTTGTCGTTCCACTATCAACGAGACAAAATTCACCATCGGGGTTGCTTTCAGTGTCCATATCCTTCTATATACATAAAGAAGGTGTAAGATAGTTGCACAAAATAATTTTAGCAACACACGTATATTACATACACTTATACATATTACACACATGCAAACCAAAGATTAGTACAAGCCAAAAATACCGAAAGAGGTAAGTACAAATGCAGACAACATACTAAAACAGGATACTACAACTTTAATTTACACGAAACAAACCACCATCAAACTGGTCAAAAGCGGTATGGTATTTATTGCCTTCAAGATCGAGTAAGTAGTCAGAGACCTCTAACTTTGGAGATTCAGTGAAAATATTGCGTTCTGCCAAATTCATCTCAACATTTGCTTCCTTTTTCTTATGAGGCTCACAGAGATCAGTGTGGCAGCATCTATACCAATGGTCTTTAGAACCACAGTGATAGCAACCCTCGTCATTTTTCATGGGGGGATTTTTAGATTTCTTTTGAGAAGTGGAAGTCGATCCCTTCCCCTTTTCATGCTTCGCTTACGCATTTTTGTTATACGGATGGTTGTTGGCATTTATATGTCTATAGCCTCCGCGTTTACGCTTCTTTCCACGATAACCCTGCTTACCACGATCATGTCTATGTCTAGCATACGATGCCCTATTTACTTCGGGCACCGGAGCAGAACCAAAAGGACGGGACTCGTGATTTTTGATTAACAATTCGTTATTCTGCTCAGCCACGAGAAGACAACATATAAGATCAGAATACCGTGTAAAACGGTGTTCCCTATATAATTGCTGGAGTACAATATGGGAAGCATGAAAAGTACTCAGCGTCTTCTCTAGCTTGGATTCTTCTGATAACGGCTCACCGCACATCTCAAATTGAGCAGCGATCTTGTGCAATTCAGAATTGTAAGCCGATACGGATTTAAAATCCTGAAACCTTGGATGAATCCAATTGTCACGAATTTTTGGCAGGGTGACCACCTTAAAATGGTCATATTTCCCTTTTATGGTACTCCATAACTTTTGAGGTTCTCTACAGTGTGCTACCTCATGTTTTAGGGTTGGGGAGAGGTGACGGCATCTCAGCACTAATTATACGATCATTGTGGTACCTCATGTGCCAAAAAGGGAAATATGACCATAAATACGTGTTATGTATTTATTAATAAACTAACTAAGCTTTAGAAAATGGGAAACACTAATTATATGACTTTAGAAAATGGGGAACACCAATTATCTAACTTTGGTTTGATAATTAAGAAACGGAAATGAAAGTATTTTTAATTACTTCATTTATTACTTCTTCTCTCTTTTGTTTCTAAGTTCTGTGTGTTCTCAACACAAGTGATTACTGAACAACTATTTATAGCTACAAATTTTGGATTCGGTTAAAATGAGATAAGCACACATGTCTCGATGCTTTTCCTTTAATGATGATAAAGGAGGTGGGATAAATATCCAGAATTCTCTGGACATAGCTCGAATAGAATTGGTGGGCCACATCATAAGGACGTGTTTACACAACATCGCACTTTTATTCTCAAGTTATCTCATAATTCTTGACCAGTTTCTCTCTAAACTGACGGCATTGCCCAACACATGTTCTATAACAATATTGTCCATAGAGTCAGATTGTTATAAACACAGACTTATAAGATCTTAAACGTGTTTGCCTGTTCTGATACCAATTGAAAAAGCGGGGGTCTAACAACCACACCCAATATTTCGTTTAGGCAATCTGTATGGATTAACTCCAATATATTTCCAAGAGAATCAACTAGACAGTCAGACTCAATCAAGGAAAATACATCCAAGAGTTATATCTCTATTTATCAATGTAATCATGAAATCAAACATATAAGAATACCATTTGTGGGAGTCGAACCGCACATCTACATGGTTGAAAACCATGTGCTCTTCCATTTGAGCTAATATAGCAAGTATATATATACCAAAGACCAATGTTCAAATGTCAATCAATTTATATCAACAACCAAAGGTTGGATTATCTAATTGATAGAATTACGCACAACCTGTGATATTTCAATTATATAGAGGAGAATATAATGCGGAAAAGAAATAACACAGACACCAGAAATTTTGTTAACGAGGAAACCGCAAATGCAGAAAACCCCGGGACCTAGTCTAGATTTGAACACCACACTGTATTAAGCCGCTACAAACTCTAGCCTACTACAAGTTAACTTCGGACTGGAATGTAGTTGAGCCCTAACCAATCACACACTGATTTAGGTACAGTCGCGTTCCTTATGCCTCTGAATCCCAGTAGGACTCTACGCACTTGATTCCCTTAGTTGATCTCACCCACAACTAAGAGTCGCTATGACCCAAAGTCGAAGACTTGGTAAACAAATCTGCCTCACACATAAAAATCTATTGGATAGATAAATCTGTCTCCCACAGAAATACCTGTGAGTTTTTTTCGTCTTTCGATAAATCAAGGTGAACATGAACCAATTGATACACCAGACTTATATTCCCGAAGAACAGCCTAGTAATATCAATCACCTCACAATAACTTAACCGTATGGTAGAGGAACAAGATATTGTGGAATCACAAAGAATGAGACAAAGAGCTTTATGATTACTTTTTATCTTACCTATTGGAGATTAAATCTCGAGCAAATCTTAGAGAAGATAATACTCAATACGATAAAATAAAGTAACATCAGAACACGCAACTACATAGAAAATAGTTGGGTATGGCTTCAGAATCCCAATGAAGTCTTTAATTCGTTAACCTATAATGGTTTTAGAAAAACCTAGGTTAAAGGAGAATCGACACTAGTCACAACTAATATCACATAGGAGGTGTGGGGATTAGATTTCCCATTTGCTAGAGTTCTCCCTTATATAGTCTTCAAATCAGGGCTTGCAATCAATGTTACCTTGGCAACAAAGCATTCAATATTCACCATTAGATGAAAACCTGATTAGATTCAAGCTAATATCTTTCAACCGTTAGATTGAACTAAGCTTGTTACACACAAATGAAATGTAGTTTTATTTAGATATGGGTAACCATATCTAAACGTGTACACTTAGTTGGCTCAATAATAGTTAACCGAAGTTAGCCATATGAACGCTTTCATATCAACCTTGTTCATCTTAATAACAACTAGTTCAAATGACTCAAATGAAACTAGTTATAGAGTTGTTCAATTGTTTATATTCTCATAGAATTGTATACAAGATAAAATTGAAGCAAAATCGGTTTTGATTCACTCGAATCAATTCATGAACATTATAGCCACGGGTTGCAAAGATTGCATTCCTTATATTATATAAATGTATTTGTTCATGAGTATGTAAACATACTTAACCGATTTTAGAACTTAGCCCACTCAAGTGTGCAAACGGGTATGCATACTTAAGTTCTCGGACTTGGTCTTGTTCGCCAATATGCAAATGGGTACGCATACTGTCGTTCATGACCGAACTCAGTTGAAATCAGTACGCGTACGTGTACGCATACTATAGTTCCCGGACTTCAACTGTTGAATCAATATGCATACGGGTATGCATATTAAATTCCCGGTCTTGGAATACACTTGTAACAGTTAGCATACAAGTACGCATACTGTGCTATATCCAATCAATGGTTCTTGGTATACACTTGCAATAGTTAGCATACAAGTACACATACTTTGCTATATCCAATCAATGGTTAATTGTTCTAAACTCCCATTTTAAATAATGAAACTTCTTAAAAGAAAAGAATAACTATCTCACACAAACTATTAGCTTCAAAGCAATTTTCAAGTGATCAAATGATCAATACGAAATATTCCGAGTCTACATCAAATGATTGTCTCACACAAATCATATAAGATGTTACCAGGCAATTTTCACATGATTATCTTTTGACTTTCGTCGAGAATAAAAGATGAACTTGGTTAAAGTGAAAGCTTACCAACACATATTTCGAGAAATATGTAAGCAAGTTAAACTCAACTCGAAATATCAAATGTGTATAAAGTAAAGTTTTTTTATCTATACGACTTTTGTCTCAATAAGAGATAGAATATAAATAGACTTCTGAGTGATAAATGAGTTCAAATATCCACATACCTTTTTTTGATGAAATTCCACAAGCTCTCCTTAGTAGTTCTTCGTCTTCAATCGATGAACGACGTGAAGTCTAAAGCTCAACTACATATTTTATCCTAATCCATAGCTATAAGTAGACTAAAAATCAAGACTTATAGTTTTGACAAACAATCTTAAGATAGCAACGCTTGCGAGTTCGACCGAGTAGTGCTCTACCAAACTTCCCCACTTTCTTCTTCATACCCATCCATAATTATTTTTGATTTAAGAAAAATGGTAAACTTCCACTTCTTCTTCTTCTCTCTCCCCAACCAAAGAACTCAAAAAACCAATTGTATACACTTTATCTACCGATTATAATATTACCTACCGATTGTATACACCGACACTACCGATTATGAGCGATTATATACACTGACACTACCGATTATGAGAATATCTATCGATTGTATACACCAACACAACCAATTATGAAATTAACTACCGATCATGGGGTTCGTAGCAAAAAAAAAAAAAAAAGGCAGAGCAAATTAAACTCCCGATTGTCGAGGGTATATTTGCCATTTAAAAAATTAGGGATAAGGGATGGCTTCAATTTAGGTTTGGGTGAACCTTTTTTGTCTTATCAGTCGCCCTTAATTCTTTCGGGGTCGCCTCTAAAAATGCAAGGTATGTTATTTTTCTTTATCTAAAAGAATGACGATGGATATATCCTCCTCGAGTATCGATAAACTATTTTTTTCCTAACTTAATTATCTTAGAGTGCCTTGAGTATATTTTAACCTGGCATTTTTAGGGGCAATCCTAAAAGAATTAGAGGCGACACAAAAGGACAAAAAAAGGTCACCCAAGCGTAAATCTATGCTACCCCTTATCTCCGATTTTTCGAAATGGAAAATATGCCCTTTTATAATCGGTAGGTTAGAATAAAATAGGTAGGAAATATATAATCAGTAGTTACTGATTAGTGTGTTGATATTTCATCTAATATGCCTTTTACAATCGGTAGCCAAATCAATAATCGGTAGTTTAAAAAAAAACGGAAGCAAACTCTTGTAATCGGTAGTCTGGGGTCTCTATATTAGTGTTTGGAATTTGTTTTTGAGTCATTGTGAGATATGTCCCTAACTTCCGATTGAGTGAGAGAAGAAGAAGAAAAAAAAAGTGAGTATATGTTGCCAACTTCCGGAAACATGGATGGGTACGAAGAAGAACGTGAACTTGTTGAAGATCAAGGTTTCGTACTGTTTAGAGAAGACGATTTGGGATATATGTTGAATGATCCAAACTTTTGTAGAAATGAAACCCTAGATGACGCTTTCATGGAAGAAAACGAAGAATCACCTGAGATCGAAGCTAACGATGCATCAAACATACAGGTATTGTGTTAACAAACTCTAATACCCATGTTATGTGCATTTGTGTGTGTGTTTTAAACGAGAAAATTTGATTTCTGGATGCATTGAATGCCATGAACGACACATAATCGGCATCTAGTGGAGTACCATATCTACCGATTATAAGAAACTACCTCCATAATATCTACAATCGGACATTTTTTTATGTATAAAACTACCGATTTTGAAAAAACTCCCAAATTGAAAGTTGTAATTTTTCATAATCGGCAGTTTTATACATTTACCTTACTACCGATTTTCAAAAGTCGCCCCAAAATACAAATTTCTCCAAAGATAATTGTAATTCTTGATATTTCATAATCGGTTGTTTATGAATGCATTTGTCCTCCGATTATGGCAGTCACCCCAAAAACAAAATTCTCCAAAAATGAAATATTTGTAATTCTTCATATTTCATAATCGGTAGTTTATGAATTCATTTATCCTCCGATTATGGTTGTCGCCCCTGAAAGAAATTAACTTTAAAATTTCGAAGTTTACAACATATTATCGGTTCTACTGTATTCACATTTATCTTCCGATTAGACTGTAATCGGATTTTTTGGAATGGTCGTATATGACTACCGATTGATTGATAATCGGTGGAGTTATGTCTATATGATTTCCGTTTGTTATATAATCGGTTAGTACCCTCTAATTATTGCTTCCGATTATTAATGCATAAATTGTTGTTATCGTACGCAGGCTGTTGCAGCGGTTGATGACGATTATTATTTGAGGCTTGATACTTCCCTACACTATGCAAACGATTTGGTATGGTCATGAATAATCTTTTTTTTTCTTTCCAAATCATGTATGTTAAATGGTTATGCTTATTATTTTTGTTTTGTTATATCACTTATGTGCAACATTTGGACATTTGAAAGTAAGGCGGAGGCAAAGGAATGGTTTATGAACAAGGAAAAAGAGAAGATGTGCGTGGTAGTTCAGAACCGTTGTGTGAAGGACATTCGGTTTGAAATGATTTATGAGCGAGGTGAGGAGAAAAAGAGTCACGAAGGAAATAATAATAAGTACATTAGGAAGACGGAGAGGAAATACCGAAGCCATACAAAGAAGATTGGATGCCCATTTAAGATTGTCTTCTATAAGCACGGTGGTAGGGAAAGTGAATATTGGAAAATATCTAAGGTTGCTAATGGTTGTTACAACCATGATGATCCAGATACTCTAATTGGACATTTAATGGTTGCAAAGCTAAAACCAAAGGAAATTGAGACAGTGTGTTCTATGCGGATCCAAAAAGTGAGTGCGATCTTAAGTAAAATAAAGGCGGATGACCCGACAACTTATCTTCTTTGTCTATAATTAATTCGGTCCTAGCTACGATCAAAAGGATGGAATGGGAATGGTAGAACGGTCATGCAACAATCGAAGTGGTTAGTTGAGTTACACGACTACACGTTGAGAAGGTAAGAAAGGGATGGTAAAGTGGTTCGTATTTTCTTAGCACATCCCGAAATGATCCAATTGGATCAAATTTTGTTGATAGATGCAACTTATAAGACAAACAAATAACATGCCGTTGTTGAACATTGCTTGCCACACTTCTGACAAAAAAACGTTTACGATTACATGGGGTTTAATGGATCATGAGAACAACGTGAGTTTCATTTGGATGTTGGAGATTTTGAGGTCCATTTATAACGGCGATGATTTTCCAAGGGTTATTGTAATAGATAAGGATCAAGCCTTGATGCATGAAATAGAAGTAGTGTTTCCGAAATCCCGAAACTTGCAATGTACGTGGCACATTAAATGCAACCTCAAATTAAATTGTCATCACCATTTCCAAGCTAAAAAACCAAGGAAGGGTACCAAGAAGTCGGAGGAAGAGGATAAGCGCATTAGTAAATTAACCGTGGAAGAACTAGAGGAAAAGAAAAGGTTATTTGATGTAAAATGAAAGGAGGATGGATTAATTTGGAGAGATTTCATGAAAGCATGGGACAAGATCATTTGGTCGATGACCGAGGTAATTTACGAACATAACTTGAAGAAATTTGAGGATGAATATGGCACAAACTACCCAAAACCCGTTGAGTACTGTAAAAAATAATGGTTATCGCTTAAGGAGAGGTTTGTGTTTGCATGGACATATGAATATCATAACTTCAAGAACGAGGCGACAAGCATTGCGGAGGGGTCTCATGGCCGATTAAATAAAATACTTCTAGGTAGTCAAAATGGAGTTGTGTCGATCCAAGAAGCAATCCATGAATTCACCAATCATGATCTAGTAAAGATTAGGGGTTGTATGCAATTTAGTGTAAATAGATTCCCTACGGAACATGAAAAGGAAAGATTGCTTCTAAGGGGCATTGTTCATAAAGTTTCAAAATGGGAAATAAATCACATGATGGAACAATTGAAGTTATATAAAGCTTACGATAACGAGAATACAGTTTGTGTTTGCAAGGATATGATAGGTATTGGTATCCCCTGTCGTCATAAAATGGGTAGGTATGTCAAAGTGATTGACATCAATGATATTCATCCATTTTGGAAGCAATTAAATTTCACTCCAAGCACCCCTATAGTTGATGGTCCATCGTGGTTGGAGTCGAAATTGTGTGCATGAATAGGAGAGCGTTATGCTACAACAAATGGCGTCAAGAAGCAAATATTGATGCACCATTTGGAGGAAGCTCTTCACCCTCGTTTAAGGGAGGTCGATGAACCTATTAAGCAAAATGGGGCGGGTAGGCCGAGCACCGAAGTTTCGAGGACCATCGAAAAAAAGAATTAAAGGAGTATTTTTCTAATAAAAGAATATTGTCTAGGCACGAGCGTTTGGAAACCGAATTTGAAGATGAGCCGGAACCCAAGAAAATATGTCGTCCAAGAAAAGATCAAAGTGGACCAATCGCCCGACAAGTGAGGCCAAAGGTATTTACGGATCCTTATCAAGTAAGTCAAGCCGAGGTGGTGGAAGAAGTTGTGTTAGTAGAGATCCAAACTAGCTCTGTAGTTATTGATCAAATGAGCGACTCACAAAAAACACAACCAACGGAAATGGTGACTATGAAAGAGAAGTATGGTACTCTTCGTTGTCCTAGGGATCTTCATGGAAGACCAACAAGATCAACGTATACGATTATAGAAGAGTATTTGAAACAACTCCCTCCCTCATTGTTCAATTTATTTTGTCCACCGATGAGGTTGATGGGGATGGCAATTGTGGGTTTCACGTCACTACGGAACAAATGGGTCACTTTGACGAGGCGGTTATCCAAGATGTAACCCAATGGAAATATTTAAGAAATAAGATGGTGGTACAACTAATAAAGGACAAGGATTTCTATATGGATATGATGAGTCGAGGAGATAGACACGACAAATAACAAGAGTTCAAAAATTTAGTTGCGTGTGTAAAGTGCCGAAAGGGATTGAATACAATCGGTAACAAGTATTGGATGACAATGCCTAGATGCGGATATCTCCTAGCGGACGTTTTGAATTGCGTGGTACATTTTTTTGTTCCTCTGAAGTATAGACATTCTTTTACATTTGCACCTACAAGGACGGTTTGTGATGAATCGGTTAAAGATAGAAGAATCGTTATGGCATTTGTGAATGAGATGCATTTTATCGGTTTAAGAGTAAAGAGAGATTGTCCATTACCTCCGTTGAGTGGTTGGACGGATTACTTATCGACAAATCATTGTAAGCATTGGTTGAAACAATATGAGTCCAACATGGTTGATTGGGATCGCGTCATGAACGACAACTATCCATATGGGTTACTTGAATTGATCCCCTCGGATGATGACGATGTCTGATCGTTATGTTTGGAAGATGTATTTTGGTAGACTTTTTTGTACATGTCTGAAAAATCCTGTGAAGATATATGATATAATCGATAGTTTATTTGTACACTTAACTTTCGAATATTGAATGTTCTGATAATTCTTTTTGATGCTTTATGAATCGGTAGATTACAGAACATACAAACTTACGATTATAACCAAACGCTGACAAAAAAATTTGAAATTTTTTCCCAGATTCGGTAGCTTACATAACATACTAACTTCCGATTACAACCATATTCTGACAAACAAATTTGAAAATTTTCCAAGAATAGCTAGATTGTATAACATAACAACTTCTGATTATAACCATTATTCTCTATATTGTGGCCACAGACTTCAGGAATTCATAACTTCCATAATATATGAATTCTTCTCCTTTTTCATCTAAGTACTTCATTTTTGAGAGTGTCTCCAACATAAACCAACAAATTTTTGTTATAACTTAAGTGGATCGACAAGCTTAAGTGACTCCTTTTTCCAATATGTAAAAGAAGTATGCAAATACTTACAAACTGTTGGATCGAAAAGCTTAAGTGGTTAGGGTTAAAGATCCTCTTTTGTATCGTTCTGTAATCATTCACTCCTTTTTGGAAAAGTTGGAATCGATCATGAACTTGTTGAAGGGATCTTTGTTTTGGATTTCCATACTCTCGCACAACTTGGCTATACACCCTTCCCCAAAAGATTTTGGGTATGATCCTTCTGGCTATGACATCTTCACATCTTGTTTCGTGGTACCATGTTTTGACAATCGCCAAATCTTCAGCTGCGTCAAATGAACTACAATATGTTGTGGTGAGGTGTAACACGAGTGTACTGATACAACGTACACTGTGCAAACAATAATGAATAATGAACTATAATCGGTTGAATTGGTCAGAACGATTTCGCTCGAATATGTTAATCGAAAGTTTATTATTTATCTTCCCCTCTGATTATGTGCATTTTGAACACAAAGTTTTTATTTTCGTTCAAAACAAATAATAGGTAGATAATCTAATTTAATATCTACAGATTTAGTGTGTATTTCGAGGACGGCTAGTTTTCACTTTATGTAACAGTAATAAGAAATCATAATCGGAACACAAATACTCAAACTTTCCTACGAATAAGTATAATCGGTTACTTAATATCAAATAAACCTCCCATTACAAGGGAACATTCAAACTTTTCTAAACACATCACATGTTATTCTTTTTCCCAGTCCTTCGTTCAAGTATCAATGCGGCTTCGAAATGTAAAAACGACTCTCCTCTCCACTTGGATTAAGCATCTTGTGCCACATACCTGTCGCCTCTATGCCTAGAAAGAAACTCGTTGTACTTGGTGCACAATTTCAGAACATGATTCACCCTTGAACTAACGTGGGATGGTTCATAATTATAGCGTGGTTTCTTACCGTCCATCTTTCCAACGAAAGGACCCAACAAAACATTAATCCAAAATATAGTCTCATCGGAATGTTGTTCGGGTAGATCTTTTACTATGTAATAATTTTTTACCCATTCGGTCTCTTCGTCAACTTGTTTTAATCTTTATCTTTGATGGGACTATACTTGACCTCATTTTTTTGCCTCGATTGCCTCTTCTTCCTCCTTCTTTGCAATTAACGATGGTCTAGTTTTTTTGGTTGTTTGCTGGTTTTCTGTATCTCTTCTTCCATTGTTGCAATTGATGATGTTGTTCGCTTACATCTTCTAAGTATGTGCTCGACTGATGATGGACTTGCCATTGAAAATGATTTTCACTTTAATTTTCACCTCAATAATTTCAGTGTGGTGCATAAATGATGGGAGGTTACACTCCTTATATAGATGAGAGTTCTAACAACTCTTTTTTTTTTTTTGAAAATGTAGCTATAATCGGAAGGTAATTAAGTTACGAAACCTATCGATTATTATAATCGGTATTTAAGGGATTTAATTGATGTTCTGATTATTGGTTGCCCCAAAACGAGTTTTTTCAAATTCCTTCATTTAATGAATTTTGAATCTACTATAATCGTAGATAATATAACTTGTAAAACTACCGATTATAAGTAGCCCCAGATTCAACCTTATAGACACAACCGTAACCATCCTCTTTGTGTTTTAGATGTAGGCATAATCGGAAGATAAATAGGTTACAAAACCTCCGATTATTGGTTTCCCCAAAACGAGTTTTTTCGAAATTCCTTCATTTAATGAATTTTGAATCTACTATAATCGGTAGATAATCTAACTTGTAAAACTACCGATTATAAGTATCCTCGGATTCAACCTTTGTCAAATTCCATAGGTTTTGAGGGTACATACACAACCATAACCATTCGGTTTGTGTTTTAGATGTAGGCGTAATCGGAAGATAAATAGGTTACAAAACCTCTGATTATTGGTTGCCCCAAAACGAGTTTTTTCAAAATTCCTTCATTTAATGAATTTTGAATCCACCATAATCGGTAGATAATCTAACAAATAAAACTACCGATTATAAGTAGCCCCATATTCAACCTTTGCCAAATTCCATAGGTTTTGAGGGTACAGACGCAACCATAACCAATAGGTTTCTGTTTTGGATGTAGCCCTAATCGGAAGATAAATAGGCTACAGAAACCTCCGATTAATCATAATCGGTAGTATATATGGTTAAACGAGCAATCTATTCCTATAATTGGACGTTTTATAAGTGAACTTATTCTCCGATTAGGGTGTTATTTGGATACAGAAAACAAAGTACTTTCGAATGTTATAATCGAAAGTTCAATGAGTTAACTTAACTTCCGATTATGGTCTTGTTTGGATACAGAAAAACAAAGTTTTCTTCACTTACAATAATCATAGGCACAATATAAACAAACATTCGATTCTCATAATCGGAAGTTTAAGGATTTAACTTAGTTACCGATTATGGTGTTGTTTGGATACATAAAAATTTAGTTTTCTTCAAATACAATAATCGGTAGACAACTAAATTAGAAATCTTCCGATTCTGAAATTATTTTCCAAATTCTCCAGAATCGGTAGATACATAATATAAATAGCTCCCGATTCTGACAAAAAATTGTAAAATCCCCAGAATCGGAAATTTTATGAGTGAACTTATTGTCCGATTGTGCTTCAAAATTAAACAGTTTCATATCTCTGCATGTGATTCGCTTTCAAGTCATCGTTAAATGCATAAAGATAGCAACAAAATCATTCATAATCCATAAAACTAACCATTCACAAAACCATAAACATAATGTACTAACTTATAATCCGACTCAAACCTTAAAAATGGCATAATCCGACATAAACTTTGAAATCCATAAAGTTAACAAAATATTGAGAGTTTGTATAATTCTACTTTGCTTTGACTTTGCGACCTTTTCGACCTCCAGGACTTGGAACACCATCATCATTAGTTTCATCATTTGAGACTTCAACTTGAGTGCTCGATGAGGCCCTCTCCCTTTTGGTCACCACCTTATTTGGAGGTTTCATTCCCTTTTCCCCGAACTGAGATGCATACTCTTCATTGTCAACGTTATCAATTAACTCTTGGTGCTGTTGAATCTTCTCAATTGGCACCGGCTCTCCAGAATTTATGCAACTAGTGCATCATCTGGACAAAACCTTGAACCGTTCCCGCTGTTTTAATACATAGCATAACATCAAACGGTAATTACTCGGATTTTGATCCATAATATTAAGCTAATTTAAGAAAACAATACGTACCAATCTATCATAACCCGGAGGTTTCTCTTTGAGGATATTCATATACGGGGTTGTGGGCTTTGCTTTAAGATCACGGATTACACGAAGATGAGAAACTTTCCGGTACCAATCCATATAGTTGGGGGAAGTTTCAAAACCTTGGTTGGCTGGTCTTCCTCAGTTGATCAAGTAATGCATCCTTCTATCCCAATGGAATTTAACGGATGGTTTACCCGAGTAAAACACCGTGATACAATATTTAACAAACTTGAACTGTTCCAGATCCAATGCGAAACTTCCATTCATTTCATCCTTTGGTATACCTTTTACATAACCGTGTTGTCGCATTACCCTTGAGGAATTGTACATCACATATCCCGTGGGGTGCCACAACGGTCCAAAATAAAGGGCCAAATCGGACCGACCCACTATATTTCCACTAGCTCGGTCTTCCTTGTATGGATCAAAGCATACGTCTTGGGCTTTCTGTGAGTCCAAAATCTCCGTCAAACGAATCAACTGCTGCTCCTTTATCCTAGAATGGTTGTCATCGAAGACGTACTTTTTTCCTATAGGGTCACCTTTTGCCCACGCCGGGTTCTCAATGGCCAATTGTAAGATAGGAAAGTGGTCGTTGATCCATGTCTATATTGTAATTTTTGCAACTATTAGGAAATTGATTCTTCAATTGTAGAAAAATTAAAAATTAACTAAGTATGTAGAGTTAATAAAAATACCTGTAGTAGACTCACGTTCTCGGAAATTTGGCTAATTCCAAGCCTCGACGCCTTTCTCAACTCTTCCATCAACCATGCATGGCATGCCATGCCCCAAGATTACTCACGCACTTTATTGATAGGATGCAGAAGTTGTAAAAGGTTGGTGTCGACCCGATTTCCACTGGTATTGGGGAAAATGACACATCCCAATACACATAGGAGATATGATGTAGCCGCGTGGTTCACTTGCTCATCAGTTAAAGTTCATTTCTCTTCTTTTTCCTTGGTAACCTTGAACATATCTATCAGAGTACCCATGTTGAACTGTCTAGTTCTATAACCCATGCATCTACCGAACTCAGTTTTTGATGTTTATGCATCCCAACCAAAACATTTATTAGTTAGATCAAAAATTTTGTCCCATTCCAACTGCTTTGTGTACTCATCCCTGACACCTTTTCCATGGTCAGCGAGTCTAAGAATCTTCACAACATCATCTGGGGTAATCGTCATCTCCCCAAACGTCATATGGAAGGTGTCGGTCTAGGGATAAAATCTCTCCACAAACGCCAATATAGCCACCCGGTCATGTTCCAACATAGAGTTCTCGGCGGCATTAGCCAACCCCGAATAAGCAATAATTGTCTTGAACCTTTCACATTCATCGGATAAAGGCCAATCTAGCATTTTAGTTGGTGCGGCGGTGGGTTTGAGTAAACGAACCGCATCGGGATGATACTATTAAACACACGACAAGTTCAAAAAAAATTAGAATAACCAAAACCTATAACCCTTAATACTATTACGAACAAAAAGATAATACATAAATAAAATGGATACGATTATTACCTCGGTTTCATATATTTCTTTGGCCCAAGAGTATTTGTATCCAAATAACAATTGTCCTCCATCCTGCGGCAGCCCAAGGATTACACCTTCTGGAATATCTTTCACCTTCAGTTCTTTTGGGACAAGGTGTTTCGATTTCTTTCGAGGAGGATTTTTCTTTTCTGTTTCTCCTTCTTCTTACGCACATCTAGGTTGTCCTGCTTCTGGTTGAATTTCATCTTGTGATTGTGGAGCACTTGGTTCTACATCTTCTTGAATGGGAGTTGGTTGAAGACCTTCTTGAACTGGTTCTGATTGTGGGACAGTTGGTTGAACACCTTCTTAACGGCCTTGTTGAGTTCCATCTTGAGCACTTGAAGTGGATTTAGCAGTCCTAGCTCTCCTTGCACTAGTTGTCAAGTTCTTACGCCTTTTCATCCTTGCACTATCTGAGACAATTGCATCTTCGGCTTTTTTACATCGCTATCCCTAAACAACAAAATAAAGTACAATAGGTTCGTAAACATATGTTAGCAAACTATACAGTATATACAATCAGAAGTTTTTCTACCGAATTTGTTTATCCAATCTAAAATATCTATCATAATCGGAAGACATATTTCAACACTCTCTTCCGAATACACATAATCGAAAGCCAAATTAAAGTCTATCTTGCCGAATAAACAACAATCGGAAGCCATACAAAACAAATGTCTACCGAATATGCTTCATTTTGTGTCCAGAAAATACTTAACTTGTTGAGTCTAAGAAATCAGAAGCTAATTACAAAACATATCATCTGATTACTACGTCTCTATAACTTGTAGTTCCATAGTTTATTCGGTAGGCAAAATCACATTTAACTTCTGATTATGGTCAGATCAGGGCTCAGTAATAAACAAGGTTACACAATCGGTAGGAAAGCTAAAAATTTGTAACCCGAATATGACCACCGTTCTTGTGAAATGAAGAATTCTACCACAATCGGAAGTTAAAAACAATAAATAACCTACCGATTTTGTGTAATAACCGAAAACCCTCAAAAAATTATTCATGGATTCGTCGAATTGAAGCAATAGAAACCAAAAAAAGGGTAGAATCTTACCTAATCGGGGCCATTTGAAGTTGCTTGAGTGTTTGGCGATCAGAATCATCTATATCAGGGACTTCATCTTCTTCGTGTTCTTCGCATTGTTCGTGTTCTTCAGTGAGAATCTCTTTATTAAGAGCATGCAGTCCAATGTTTGGATCGACACCATGAACAACGTTTTTGGTTCGAGCTTTCTTACGTTCCTTATCTTTCATCTTTATAGAGAATAATCGACGATGATTTGATTCGACGGTTAACGATAACGATGTATTGAAGCGGAGTTGAACGAGGGAAAAAAGTTTTCGTCTCTGCAATCGGAGGAGAAGTGGAGAGAAGAGGAGTTGAAGTTGAAAAGAAAAGAAATGAAATGGAATTAGGTTTACATTGGCTTTGTCGGTCAAAGGATATAATTGGTAGTTAATAGCCATCTTTTTTCTGCCGATTTTTACAGTTACCCCAAATTTCAAATAACCAAATTCTTAAGTTTTCGAATTTCTCGACTTTCCTGATCGGCAGTTTATACATTTTCTTTTCTTCCGATTTTATAGTAGCCCCAAATTTCATAATAGCAAAATTCTAAATATTTCGAATTTCTATGCTTTGACAATCGATAGTTTATTGAGGTTCATATTTCTACCGATTATGATATAAGCAAGATAGGCATTTGGCACAAATATATATCAATCGGTAGTATGTTTGCGTTACTTAACTCCCGATTTCGTATTAACAATCGGACACAAAATAACTTCCAATTATAAAAGGGCATTATCGTATTCTATTGAACTTTAGAACATTCCTTAACGTTGTATATAAGTTAGGAATAAAAAGTCGCCCCTAATTCTTTTGGGGTCGCCCTAAAAATCCCAGGTATTTTAAGTGCATACAATACATAAAAAGTATAAAACAGTTAAAACTAAGAGGAAGTACAAGGCCAATGACCACTTCATATCTTTTTGATTTTGGTTCAGCAGTCAGATCAGTGGTCCATGACTTTCTCGGTTCATCATTGATATCGGCCTTAATCATCAGATCCTCGGGATCTTTTTCCTCACAGAGCAGAGATAAGATATAATCCTCGCCATGGATACTACGCATGAATCCACCTGTAGCATGTTATGCAGCTTCCCAGTCGATAACTTCAAGAGGAAGTACAAAGCCAATGACCACTTTGTATCTTGATATAAAATCATGGGGATTTTAATAAAGTGACACACCTTCAATTTTCAGTTTAAAAAAATGCCACCGTTTTTTTCAATGTTTATAAAATGCCATCCTTTTGAATTTTCCATCCCGTTTTTTTCAAAAAAACAGCTAACGGTGCGTCAAAGTTATTCTACCCTGGTGAAAGACTAATAAACCCCTGAATGGTCTTGGTACGACTAAATGAGTGAGAGTTAGTCTTGCAAGTAAAAGGCTATCCAAATTAGGATCGAACTGTTGTCCATCTTCTTCCCCAGTCAAAACTCTTTATACTTCTCAATGTTAGGAAGGTAGACGATTAGGAACAGGTAACAAAATTGGTTGTGAACTTCTTACAAACAGGTTGTGCAGGATTAATGGTAAATGCTTATGAACTCAAAGGGGAATTATCTTAGAACAAAGTAGATGTGCAATAAGAACAGAGATACATTTTCGTTAACATTTTAAGACTCCTTTTATAGCCAAACTTGCCTGCAAATACGAATAGTATAGAGACCCAACAATCAAACAATACACAATCTCTTTAAAATCACCGATTGTAAGCCGTGCATCTCATGAGATTAAGAACAATAGCTCCTCTTTTCGACTATTTTCACGGCAAAAAAAACAACAACTTTGAACTGATTTTTCGAGCTTAACTCTAACCAAATCCGAACCCAGTTCGTACCCGTGTCTTTATCTTAATCTAATGCTGAAAACCCAGCTTAGCAATTTCAAAATCAGCCACCATACCAATGCAAGAACAGATATCTTAGTTACCCGGTCTTGACCAATATTACCACCATGTTTAGGGGAATCCTCAAATTAACAATTACAAACCATAATTGATTGACTGAAATTCAAAAAAACATCACTAAGATGAATTAGCATGAACCCATAATCTCGAGTGGAGAAGATTTACAGCAATTCCCAAATTCTTCTTAGGCTTCTAATTAAATCCCTAATTTCTTCAAACCTCAATACATACCTATAAACTCAACTGATTAGTATTTATAAGAAGGTAATGCTAAAATCAATGAAAGGATTAGTAGGTGAAACATCCATGATCGCACTTTGAAGCTGATGAAGAAGGTATTGTTAGATATTTTTCGTTTCCATTTCTTCAAAACTTTAGAAACAACAAAAAACAAATAAGTTTAGGGAGGGATACGGTAGTAATTTCGCCTTCAAAATCTATTTTATTCTCACGAGAAATGGACTACGTCAACGAGAAAATACCAAATAGGTGGGACCAAACGGAAATGCTAACACTGATGGCATTTTATATATTTCGAAAAAAACAGTGACAGTTTCTTATATCGGAAATTGAAAGTGTGGCATTTCTTTAAAATTCCCTAAAATCATCCTTGATCATCAAATCCTCAGGATCTTTTTCCTCACAGAGCAGAGATAAGATATAATTCTCCTAGCAAAATTGTAACCAAAATACGAAAAGAGAAGTGATTCTCATTGATACTCTACCACAGTAAACAGTAAATATTGAGTTCTAACGACTGTGGGTTACATTAGCAGGCAATAAGCATTTCTAAGTATAGGAAAAAGATACCACCATCTTCTCCTTACTGTTTAAAGTTGTTATTTGGCTGTACAGTAAAAGAGAAGAAAGAATGCAAGTAAACAAAGACCCCATTTATCAGAAATTTACAACCCAGAAAGCATATATGATGAAAACAAAGTAGTTTGGTCTCCATTATCAAGTTCTATTTTCCCACCCAGAACAAACAAGCAAATCACCATAGTTAGTTTGCCTCTTTTTGACTGCCGGAACAACATCAGTAGATGCGTTGCACAGTAAACACAACACAAATCTCATTGTTATAGGCCAAGCACTTCTAACAACTTTGGTGTAGCAGTGTGTGGATTCCTTTCCTTGTGTTATTTTGTACTATCAAATGCCGATATACCTCCAGCAATCTATTAATTATGCATATTAATTCATTGAGATAACACGGGTGAAAAATAAACATGTCCTTATCGAGTTTCTCACGTGAAAGATCTGTCAGAATCTCGTATGATCAAAGTATCAAATGTAGTTCCATATAAATGGTTTACATGATGATTATACCAACCGTATGCACCTACCACGTTCATCTTATCAGGTAGGACTATTCCCTACCTGCATCACCTTCACATTTCAATTTTAACTTAGAAGAATGCACTGTGGATATTTATAACTATTAGAAGGATAAATCAAGAACTAAACAATCACATGATAAGTCCAAAGGAAATACCATCTTTGTCACTTCCTTCTGGGTAATTTTCTAAGTTCTGGAGATCAACATCATCATAATCATCATCAACAGCTTTAGCCGAAGCCAGTCCCCTTACTATGTATACCTATACAATGTACCGCGAAATTTATCAATTTACCTCTCAAACAGCTAAAGTGATCGACAATTAAATGGATTTGGGGCACATTCAAATAACAGAAATGAACAACCACAATTTGACAATCTTCGCATAAATGCCACAAAACTCTATCATGGAGTCACTGAACTGAAATACCGACAAACCAAAAAATAATCATCTTAAATTTGGTAGCCTAGACTACGTGAAACACCAAGGGATCTCCCTTCGCCAAGTTGTAAGCAATGGCAAACCCTTTCCAACCACCACTCAATCCAAGCCTCCGAGGAAGATATTTTGCAGTATAGGCCTCTCCATCCTCATCCACCAAGGTATACTTGGTATCCTTCTTTGGCAGACTCGAAGAACAAAATATTGAGGGAAGTCCCTGTTAGCAAAAACCAAACCAATGACATCGATGTAAAATGATCTAGCGCTGCAATTTGAATATAATGGTAACAATTTGGAATTACCAGCCAAAACCCCCAGAAACACTTGAACAGATCATAATTTTAACCCTGGGAAACTTGGGATCCAAACTCGGTCGAATCTCTTCAGCTTTGTCTGTTGCAGGCGCTAATGATGTAGCAGTCATTAATCTGTTTTGTCTGCAGCTTCAGGTGTATAACAAAGACAACAACTTCTTTTAACTCCTACAATGCTGTCAAACACAAACACAAACTGGTATACTCAAACATAAGCTTACCTGTTCTTCTCCTTAGGACTATCCCCTACCTGTCCAGCAATCAAGAGTTTGCTTGTTAAAACACTCATCTTAGGATCTATCCAGCTGTTGTACCATTTCCCTCAGAAAATGCATCAGATACCCAATACCTGCAAGACAAGTACACTAAGGTCAGCAGAAAAAAAAGAACATGAAGGATTAACCAAGAAATAATAACAAACCAAAAGTGGAATATCGAAACTAAAAGATAGCAAATCTCGACCTCTGATTTTTCCAGCAACACATCAGGAACAACCCTGACACAGCATTCGCCACCACACCCCAAATTCACCCAATGCTCCACAATATCGGAATATCCTATCCGGCAAAGCTATCCAAGGTCTGGAATAAAGTGTCTGCATTCATATGGTTATATGCGAACAATATTGTTGGAATGAGTCATGAATGAGTCATGAATATGTCATACTGCCACTGTACAGTTACACTATAGAGTTAAACTACTGTAGAGTGAGTTGGTGAGTGTTAGTGAGTTGGTGAGTGTTAGAGATATTTTCTCCTAACCCTAATTGTGTGAGTTGAAAGGAGGCAGAATAGGTTACCCAAGTGTATAAAAGAGGAGGTTCTCCTATGGAAATGATAACCCATTTTCACTATCTCTTTCTCTGTTTCTTCATGGTATCAGAGCAAAGGAGGCGAGAGAAGAGAAAACCTAACCTAGATCCCCTTTATAGCTTCAATCTACTATAGATTCAATCGAAATCAGACTTGAAAGTTAGATTCATAAGTTGTTCTTGAAGAACTTGTGGCTGGTCGGTAAGTAGGTTTCTCCATTTGAAAGTTGTGGTTCCTTCTTTGATAGTTGTTCTTATTTTTCTCTCTTTATTATCTGTTGAGTTGAAGGCAGATTTAATGGATAAAACCCCGAGAAAATTGTTTCCTCTCGGGCTATTAGTTCTACATCTCTAGATACTTCTCACAATAATACTATGAGCAGAAATATATCTTGTAAACTTGATGGTACAAATTACCTTGTTTGGTCTCCTTGCGTGAAACTTTACATTACGGGTAAAGGAAAGCTTGCGTACACTGACGGAAGTAAAGCTTGTCCAAAGGAAGCAGACCCTACATATGATACATGGATTCAAGAGAATGCCATGATAATGAGCTTGTTGATAGATTCAATGACTCCCGATATCGAGAGTAAATTTGTATGCGTTTAACCAAACAAAAGAAGTGTGGGAGGCGATCACGCAGATCTATGTCGCGGCGGTGATGCGACACAAATCTATGAATTGAATCGTCGGGTAATCGAGACTCGCCTTGAAAAAAGACCTCTATCCGTCTACTTCAATGCACTTAAAACTATATGGCAAGAACTTGATTCCCTACAGCCCTTAGACATGGTGTGTGCGGTGATACCACAACATTGCGAGAAAGAATTGAAAAATGGAGAATTATTGAGTTCCTTGCTGGGCTTGACTCAGTTTTTGATCCAATCAGAATCCAAGTGTTGGGAAAAAATCCATTGCCAAACCTACGAGAAGTATATGGCACAGTTAGATCGGAAGAACTTCGTCGAGCAGTTATGATACCTCCAATGCCACAGGAAAGTTCAGCCTTGAATGTGATTACTCCGCCAACATCAACACGCGAAAACAACCAAAAATATGATGAGAAAGACTCATTGTACTGTGATTATTGTCACAAGCGTAGACATACCAGGGAAACTTGTTACAAGCTCAATGGTCGTCCGCAATGGCAGAACAACATTAGAAGAGTGGGAAACTCGAGTGGCAGTAGTGGAAGAAGAAGAGGAGGTCGTATCAGTGGTTCAAGGGCATATACCACCACGGATGAGCTGGAACCTCAACCTACATCAGCAGCGAGTGTCTATTCTCATTCATCTCAAGACCATCTGGAACGGATGATTAAAGAATGTGCGCGGATGCTATCGTCCAAGGAAAATGCTGATGGGTCTACTTCCTTAGCTCAACCAGGTAACACAGAGAATTGCGGTAGGGCACTGAACACTACATGCGATAAATATAAAGGGTCTTGGATTATCGATAGTGGAGCAACTGACCACATGTCCACCGTCACAAACCTTTTCTCTACTTATAGTACAAGTCCTAGTAAACCTTGTATCTTGACAGCAGATGGATCTCCAACAATTGTCTCGGGTGAAGGACAAATACCGATAACCAAATCTATGTCTTTATCTAATGTGTTACATGTTCCGAATTTGTCTTCTAGCCTGCTCTCTATCAGCCAAATAACCAAAGCGTTAAAGTGCAGTGTTACCTTTTTTGACTCACATTGTGTATTTCAGGACCTACTCACAGGAGCGACGATTGGACTTGGTAAAGAGAGAGGGGGCCTTTACTACTTGGACTTGCAAGGGGAAACACAAGATGACAGTACAAGGGCTTACAACTCAACAAGCATATCTAAGGTAGAAGAGAAAATCCGGCTATGGCACAAACGATTGGGACATCCTTCTTTTGGGTACTTAAAAAAGTTATTTCCGAAGTTATTTTCTGCACTAGATATTTCGAAACTCCACTGTGAAGTGTGTGAGTTATCTAAACATCAGCGTGTCCCATATCCTTTAAGTATAAATAAAAGCTTATCTCCTTTTGCAATTATACATAGTGATGTTTGGGGTCCTTCACGTGTCATTAGTCCTTCTCGGTGCACGGTGGTTTGTCACTTTCATTGATGACTACTCTAGAGTCTCATGGGTATACTTATTGAAGGACAAAAGTGAAGTCTACTATGTCTTCAAAATATTTCATAAGTTTATCCTAACTCAATTCAACAAGAGGATTCAAGTGTTAAGATCTGATCGTGGTGGTGAGTACCTAAACCACGGATTATCATCTTATTTCTTAGATCAAGAAATAGTTCACCAAACCACGTGTACCGATACCCCTCAACAAAACGGAGTCGCTGAACGTAAGAATCGTCATTTGCTAGAAGTTACTAGATGCTTATTGTTTTGTATGAATGTGCCAAAAATGTATTGGGGCGATGCTATTCTTACGGCAACACATTTGATTAACAAGATGCCCTCTCGGCCTCTTGATTTTCAAACACCACTTGAGGCACTTTCCGATGGTACTTCATTTCAACCTCCTGTACGGGTTCCACCAAAGGTGTTTGGATGTGCTTGTTATGTTCATGTTCACAAACAGGGCAGAGATAAACTAGATCCTAGGGCTCTTAAATGCATTTACTTAGGACCCTCATCTACCCAAAAGGGTTACAAGTGTTGTCACCCTCCCCTTTGGTAAAGTTTTTGTGTCTATGGATGTAACCTTTAGTGAAGATACCCCTTACTTCTCGAGAGTTGAGACTTCTCTTCAGGGGGAGAGTAGAATTGGTGAAGATCAGTATGGGTATGATTTATGGTATGACCTATGCTCTGCACCTAACATAAATAAGGAAGGTGAGACGACTCCACCAACGGCGTCTTCACTACTTCAACAAAGTGAGACTACTCCACCAACGGCACCTTCACTTCTTCAACTTCAAGTGTACAAACGAAGAGACAAATCCCCTCTCTCTCAACCTCGTCAATTTTCTACTCCGGTGACAGGTAATTCTGAACTAGAACCTCAGATTGAAACTACTTTGAGTACTGACGAGAATGAAATTTCAGTTGATGAGTCTACCAATGTGGTGGAAGAAGAAAACCCAAGTTCTTCTAGATATCCTACTCGTACTCGCAATCCTCCAACTCGAAATGGTTTTTCTACTGACCACCCTATTTCTAACTTTGTGTCTTCTCATCGGCTGTCTCCTACTTATGTTGCGTTTGCGAACCAATTATCATCTGTGAGTATACCTACAAGGATTGAAGATGCTCTTGCTGATCCGAAGTGGAAGGTAGCTACAATTGAAGAAATCGAAGCCCTAGACAAGAATGACACATGGGATGTGGTCAAACTGCCAAAAGGGAAGAAGACAGTCGGTTGCAAATGGGTATTTACTGTGAAGTACAAGTCCGATGGAGCAGTTCAAAGACATAAGGCAAGATTAGTAGCTAAAGGCTACACTCAGACTTATGGAATTGACTACCAAGAAACCTTTGCTCCTGTTGCTAAGATGAACACTATTCGTGTCTTGTTATCCGTAGCTGTTGACAAACAAGGATCGGCCACTTCATCGATTCGATGTGAAGAATGATTTCCTTAATGGTGATTTGGAAGAGGAAGTCTATATGGACATCCCTCCTGGATTTCAAACAGCCACTAATGAAGGGAAAGTATGTAAGTTGAAGAAATCCTTATATGGTCCAAGCAGTCTCAAGGGCGTGGTTTGGACGGTTTACCCAAAGTATGCGGAGATATGGATTTCGGCAAAGTCGGGCGAGATCACACCTTATTCCTCAAACGTTCAAGGAACGGAAAGCTGACCATGCTTATTGTCTATGTGGATGACATTATAATGACAGGCGATGATGTGGTAGAAATGGGGAAGGTAAAATCTTACTTGTCCAAGGAATTTGAAATAAAAGACCTTGGAGAATTGTGCTACTTCCTAGGAATTGAAGTGGCAAGATCGAAAAGGGGCATTTACATCTCTCAAAGGAAATATGTCCTAGACCTTCTAGCTGAGACAGGAATGCTAGGCTGCAAACCTATTGAGACACCGGTGGAACAAGAATCGAAGCTTGGAGAAGACACCGATGGTATTCCGGTGGATAAAGAAAGATATCAGAGGTTAGTGGGTAGATTGATTTATCTTTCTCACACTCGTCCTGATATTGCATACTCTGTGAGCGTTGTAAGTCAGTTTATATCTTTCAACTCTTTCCTCGACAAGCTAGGAATGCATGATATCTACGCACCTGCTTGAGGGGGAGTGTTGGAATGAGTCATGAATGAGTCATGAATATGTCATACTGCCACTGTACAGTTACACTATAGAGTTAAACTACTGTAGAGTGAGTTGGTGAGTGTTAGTGAGTTGGTGAGTGTTAGAGATATTTTCTCCTAACCCTAATTGTGTGAGTTGAAAGGAGGCAGAATAGGTTACCCAAGTGTATAAAAGAGGAGGTTCTCCTATGGAAATGATAACCCATTTTCACTATCTCTTTCTCTGTTTCTTCAAATATATCCCAACACTTGGATACCCCTGCGAGATATGATGTTCACAACAACTGTACTTGAAACGACCAATAAACCATTAGATACAACAAAACTGGAACTCGGTCTAAAATGTCGAAGCCACAAACAAATCAAATATTACTGACTGGCACAAAATGGACAAAACACTAAAGACACATCAATTGAAGTACTAAAATAGAAAAGAAAAATACCTAATGAATAATTCCAAAAAGCCTAATCAGTATATACAAGATCAAAAAGATAAATAAGAACACAATGTGTTTACACCCATATGAGCAAGGTACTGCTTCCTGAACTTATTCCTCACAGAATCTTTATATGAGGTTGCGATCACTGCATCGAGAAGTTCATCCTCAGTTGTACAGAATAGATGGCTCTTTGGGCAATATAAAATTCGTATCACCTAGCAGCCCATGGCATATTGGCATGACTAGATCATTCATAACATGGAGAAAATTCAGTTGCCCAACTCTAACAGGGTCTAAGGCACCACAAATAAAGGAGACAGACAAAGCATTATCTTTAATAATCTTGAAATGAAACACATTATCCTGAATTTTAATCAGAAGTCAAAACACCAGGAAACCAATCTTATAGCTATTCCTCCTGACTAGCCAATCTTTAGCATGTAATCTAGACAGAATTTTTTCCACGGGGGGAATTTCTTCTACTTGAGGAGAGTCTTGACAATGGTTTTGACATTCAGCTTCTTCAAGTCTGTATAGGACTGTCCACAACCAACAAACATCACTGGTGATCCCGATATATACACCATCGAAAGTGCAGCTCCAACCTAAATTCACCAATCAACCACACGATTAGAAACATCAGAGAAAAGAGCCCAGTATGACTCTTATTTTTCTTTGAATTACCATCTCATTTTACCTTATCATCAATACAATCGAACTTTGTGAGCACAATCCCATCGATCACCCTGGAAGTGGGTGAGTTTGAGAGATCTGCCAATTTCTGGAAGAAAAAAAAAGAAAGGGAAATAAGGCAGGATTTCACTAAGAAAGAAAAAAAAGACAAATAAAATAAAATACAGTACAACACATCAATAAACCATATTTCAGCATCATAATTTTGTACTTGATTTTCTACAACTTACCTGATTGAACTTCGAAAGTTGATCTACAGCATCATTGCCAACCAATGCTTCTCCAACAAACAGAACTAGGTCTGGACTATTGAGGGATATAAGCTTTGAGAGGGCCCTCATCAATGGCTCGTTATCCTGGAGATAACATAAAAAGTACATTTCTTTAGCGTGTCCACAAAGAACTCTGCTAATCAGCTAACCTCAGTGTGAAAATAGCAAAATGACAAAACTAGTTACTATGGAATATCCTAGACCAAACACATTTATCGACAAGGTTCAAAACTCCATTTACGCATGCCAAAAACTAGGTGTGATGGTCTGTGAATATGAGATGAAATAGTTATTGTGAACCAAAAACTAACATATGTATACGATAAACTAAAGGCTAACCGTTTACCTGCATACGTCCAGCTGTATCAACAAGCACCACATCAGAACCGTTTCGGCTTGCTTCTTGGATGGCTTCCTTTGCCACAACAGCAGGATCTTTTTCGTAGCCTTTCTCAAATATAGGAATCTGAATAAGAAAGAAAGAATACATCAGAATTGCAACAAAGTCATCAAAAACCCATTGCTTAATTACTAAAGCCCACAACCAAAAGACTACAGTTTCATCTCCATACCTGGAGCCTACGAGCATGAGTCCGAAGCTGTTCAACTGCTCCGGACCTGAATGTATCGCAAGCAGCCATCATAACACTGATATTGTGCTGCTGAAGCCAGTATGCTATCTGCAATATGATAAGCGAGGATTATTAAATTGGGCCACCGGTAGCCAAATACTGCCTAGAAAGTTAATGACAACTGTATCATGTACGAATGTACTTGTTCTAAATTTAATTGACAGTACAAAAGTTGGGACAACCTTAGCAAGGTTGGTAGACTTTCCGACTCCATTTACACCAACAAAAGTAATTACATATGGCCTCCCTTGCTCCTTGGAAGCATGCACATCCCTCAATACATCGATAGAGCGTTTGGGAGTTAAAATGCGAACAAGGGCGTCTTCCATTGCTGCCTGCACACATCATTACATCTTAAGTTCAAGATTATTACATGCAAAATACTGAAACATACAGGCAAGTGGTTCATGATTCAGAATATTGATGCAGAAAACTATTAAAATCACACATGCCTGAACTGTTGATGACACTCTAGTGAATGAAGCCAGTTTTTTTCCTACAAGACTAGCCGCTACGGATTCACAAAGCTTCTCTGCTATTTCTTCAGCCTGAGAAAGCAATTAAGTGTTATAAGCAGGTTTCATAACCATGTGAAAGCCAACAGAATTGGAGAAGACTGCATACCACATTCTTAGTCAAGAGCCTATCTTTAAGAGCTTTGAGAGCTGGTTCCAGGTCAGACATCTCTAGATTTGCTTTTCCTGCAATACTGAAGATAATAACGAGGCGATGCTTCAGTAAGAATGCTACAAAATAATTCTTAGAGAGATATCTATCAAAACCTCGTTAATTGAAAGAGACCACATGAAAGAAGATAGCAATGAGAGAGTTCAAAGTTACAAACTAGATTTATCAAGTTCTCCGTATACATACAGAGGGTTATACAGGTTGATACCCTCATGCATAACTAGTTATCTCTAACAATTTATCATACCCAGCCAAACCAGGATTTCAAAGCTGAAATTAAACAAATAAGACAGCCTCTAGACCAACCTAAACAGGTTAGACCCAAAAAGACTATGATGTTCAGCACATCTGCGCAACAATATAATGGTGACTCAACATGTCGCAAATAGAAACACAAAATCCAAGAAACTTCAGTCCAGGGTGGTAGTGTTCAAGAATTGGTTAATAACAGCCTGGGTCTAGTATTGGCTAATAGCACAAGAAACATAAGAAGAAGAAAAAGCATCAGGTCGAGAAGACATAGCAATTTACCTCTGAAACATTGACGAAAACCATCCTTTCTTCTTCTCATCGATCTTTGGGTCCTTGCCAGCTACCTCATCCTCCTCCTCCTCACTTTCACTATCACTACTAAAAACTTCCTCTTTGTCCATCATACTTTCACCATGATTCTCTGTCACAACTTCCATGTCCTCAATCCTTCTCTCATCAACAGGATCTGCGAAATCCAGCTTGGTCTCCGGTGGTGAATCATCCCAAACTCTATTTTTCTGTGTTGCTTTTTTCTTTGGCTCCACCTTCGGAGGAGCCTTTGTAACAACATTTTCTTGTTTCTTTGCACCTTTTGATCTGAGTTTAAGAAGCTTATTTACATCAAAAGCCTCAGAATCTCTATTCTCTTTATTATTATTATTATTATTATTATTATTATTATTATTATTATTATTATTAACAACAACATTTTTCTTAACCCTGTTTTGATGACCATTGGGGTTTCCACTCTCCTTATGCTCTTTTGCAGAATCACTATCCCCACCGTCTTTGCTAGAGCTATTTCCATTCTGCTTTCCATCTGATCTCACAATTGAAGTTCCCCCTTGTTTCTTACCCAAAGCAACTGGAGCAGCCCTCCCTACTTGCTTCGATTTCTTCAACTCCTCCGCCCTAGCTTCAACCTCATTCCTCAACTGACGAAAAACATCATCAAAATCATAATATTTTGTCCGCTTAGGATCATAAATCTGAGAGAATTCTTTCTTCACCATAGAGAGAAGATATTAAGGAGATTCGCATATATATTATTTGTATATACGGTAATTAAGATATCTTGTATGTTAGGAAACTTATCAATTGAGTATTATATGCTCACCTTATTTGTAAGAGGCGTACATGCCTATTTAGACAGGGATATTCTGTTCGTGTAAGCAAGCTTTTGAGAATAAACAAAATCTTCATATTCTTACCTTGTCGTTTCATGGCATCTGAGCCAGGTTCGACTTAATCTAATCAAAATCAAATCACAAAACTGTGCTAAAAGATTAGCACCATGACTGGAAAAGAATTTGAAAAAGATTCGGGTTCTCAAGGTGAACGGAAAGTTGATTCAACTTCACCATATTACTTACATCCTTCGGATCATCCTGGAATGTTGATCTCCCTGGTGAAGTTGAATGAAGATAATTATGAAGAATGGTCTCGATCGATGTTGAATGCCTTTCGAGCCAAAAGAAAAACATCCTTCTTGGATGGAAAGCTTACTCAGCCTGATGAAAATGATGTGTATATTGAAGATTGGTGGAGTGTTAATTCTATGCTGATTGGATGGATTCTTACATCCATTGAACCAACACTTCGATCGTCTTTGACCTATTTTGGTACTGTGAAAGAATTATGGGATGATTTAAAACAACATTTTTCAATTGGGAATGGACCAAGATTGATGCAGTTACGCTCAGATTTAGCAAGATGTAGACAAGATGGACATACTGTACCAGTATATTATGGGCGTTTTAAATCTCTCTGGGAAGAAATCAATGATCATGTTAAACCACCTTTGTGCAGTTGTGGTAAGTGTACCTGTTCTCTTATCACTCAATGGAATAAGCAACGTGACGAAGAACGTATACATCAGTTCTTAATGGGTTTAGATGATGCTGTATATGGAACTATTAGATCCCATATTATTGCTCAGGATCCTCTTCCAAACTTGAGTCGTGTATATGCTCTTGTTGTTCAAGAAGAAAGACATCAAAAAATTACAAAAACACGTGATGTGCGTGTTGATGCTGTGGGTTTTGCGGCACAAACTCAGAAAATTTCAAAGGGATATGATAAGGGCGATGTGTATGTTTCTACAGAGAAACCAACTTGCAAACATTTGTGGAAAAATAGGTCACGAGGTACAAAATTGTTTTCAATGAAAGGGTACCGGAATGGTGGAATGGAGAGTATAGTATGGGACGAGGAAGAGGACGAGGACGCGGTCAACATGGAAAAAATATTGGTCGTGGAAAGTCGTCTCCAACTCGTAGCTAATGTTGCACTCGACAAATACCAATTCTGGTGGAAGCTCTATTTCATCACAGGATCGTCTGGGTCTTGCGAATACCCTTACTGATACCCAATGGGAAGCAATTGTTGGAATGCTTAAAAACTCGAATATTGATGGTTCGAAGGAAAAGCTGTCTGGTAAGTGGATACTTGATACAGGGGCCTCAAGACATATGACAGGGAGTAAAGAGTTTTTTCTTAAAACATATCAAATTGGTTTTTCTTCAATAAAACTTCCGAATGGTACATGCTCAGTTTCTTCATGTGAAGGCACTGTGGTATTTAGAGACAACATGAGATTATATCGTGTTTTATACGTTCCTGATCTTCATTGCAACCTGATTTCGTTAGCATGTTTAATTAAAGATCTGAAATGTATTGTCACTTTGATTGATAAGTTGTGTGTGATACAGGACCGTACTACGAGGACGGTGATTGGTGTGGGTGAGGAACGAGATGGGGTCTATATCTTCCACAGTGGAGCGCAGATTATGGAAAATCGAGTTACTACCGGTGAAGATTATTATTTGTGGCATAGGCGTTTAGGTCATCCTTCTAATAAGATTATTGCTTTACTTCCTGGTATGAATAAAGTTGACTGTCAGAAGTCTCTTAAAGAACCATGTGATATTTGTTTTAAAGCTAAACAAACTCGTGCTAGTTTTTCTATTAGTGAGAATAAAGCTAATGATATCTTCGGTTTAATTCATTGTGATGTATGGGGTGCATATCGTACTTCGTCTTCTTGTGGTGCACATTATTTTCTTACTATAGTTGATGATTATTCACGGTGTGTTTGGGTTTATTTGATGGCACATAAGACTGAGGTGGTGCAGATTTTTAACAATTTTTGTGTTATGGCTAAGACATAAATTGATAAACAAGTTAAGCATGTTCGCAGTGATAATGGTACTGAGTTTCGTCCACTAATTTCGTTTTTTCTTGAACAAGGGATAGAATTTCAAACTTCATGTGTGGATACACCACAACAAAATGGAAGAGTGGAACGAAAACATCGTCACATCTTAAATGTGGCACGAGCTTTACGATTTCAAGCAAGTTTACCTCTTCGTTTTTGGGGAGAGTGTATCCTAAGTGCCGCTTATATTATTAATCGCACACCTAGTACCTTGCTTAACGGGAAAACTCCATATGAAATGTTATATAAGAAATCTCCTATTTATACTCATATTAGAGTATTTGGATGTTTATGCTATGCCAGTCTTGTTCCTCGTGATCGAAACAAGTTTAATTCACGAAGCCGCCGTTGTATATTCGTCGGTTATCCTTATGGAAAAAAAGGTTGGAGGTTGTTCGATTTAGAAACAAAACAATTTTTTTGTCTCTCGTGATGTTGTGTTCTTTGAAAACAAGTTTCCTTTCGCTAGAACTGTGTTGGATAACAGTAATGAAGAATGCCATAGTGAGTTGACTGAAGAGCCGGCAACTCCTAATGTACAGGGGGAGTCAGAATTATCTTCATCTGACACTGACCGCTTCATGGGGAGTCCACAGAAAGTTAATGGACAGAACAAGAATACACCAGGTGAATTGCAGACCGTGTCAGGTACAGGCTTCTCTATCGGTACTAGGAACAGACAAAATGAACTGCAGACCGTGTCAGGAGATGACAGGCCTGTCCCAGGCGTACAGAATTTTGCAGGCATGCAGAATGTGGCAGGGGTTGACTGCACTGTCGGATGCAGGACACAGCAGGAAGATCGTGGGGATAGACATCACAGCACTGTCGTACCACAGAGATTAGAATATAGGGACAGACGAGGTGAGTCTCGATCAGTAGCACGTTCACAACACCAACCAGTCTGTGACAGATCACGTGTAGTACAAGATCAGGTCAGCAGTGAGCGTATTGATCATTGTATATCAGCAGGCGATGGTTCTATCTCATCTGATGATGACAACGTTTTGTCAACATCTGTACCTTCTCCATCTGATGATGATAGTATAAATAAATCAGAAATGTCCACAGATACTAGTAGTGATACAGTAGTTCGAAGAAGTGTTCGTTCTCGGGTTCCTAATACTAGGTTGAAGGATTATGTATGTAATACAATCGAGAAGATAGACCTCAGCTCCTCCACTCCTCACTCGTCAATGTCCTCAGGTACGCCTTATCCCATAACTAATTATGTCTCGTGCGATAATTTTTCTCCTAACCATACTCAGTTTTTGGCGGCTATTACTACTCTTAAGGAACCAACGAGTTATGCTGAAGCAGTAAAACTTCCATGTTGGCGTGTCGCTATGTCTAAATAAATTGGTGCTCTTGATAAAAATGGCACATTATCTATTACTGATCTTCCGCCGGGGAAAAATGCCATTGGTTGTAAATGGGTTTACAAAATTAAATATAATTCTGACGGCAGTGTCGAAAGGTATAAAGCTCGTTTGGTTGTTCTTGGTAATAGACAGGTTGAAGGAATTGATTACCATGAAACTTTTTCCCCCGTCGCCAAAATGGTGTCTGTTAGAACATTTTTGGCAGTTGCAGTTGCTCAAGATTGGGAGTTACATCAAATGGATGTTCACAATGCCTTTTTACATGGGGATCTTGATGAGGAAGTATATATGAAACTTCCTCCAGGTTATTAGACTACTTCTTCGGGCAAGGTATGTCGTCTTCATAAATCTTTATATGGTCTTCGTCAAGCTCCACGTAATTGGTTTGCTAAACTTGCAAGTGCTCTTAAGATTTTTGGATTTATACAATCTTATGCGGACTACTCTCTATTTACTCTACGACGAGGTGAGAACTCTATCAATGTGCTTGTTTATGTTGATGATTTGATTATTGCTGGGAATGATTCCGCTGCTATTGCTACTTTTAAGGCATACTTAAGTCGGTGTTTTCATATGAAAGATTTAGGTCCTCTCAAGTATTTTCTTGGCATTGAAATATCTCGTGGTACTGATGGTCTATTCTTATCTCAACGAAAATACACTTTGGATATACTTTCTGAAACTGGACTTCTTGGAGCCAAACCAGCTTCTTCACCTATTGATCAACATAATCGTTTGGCTCTAGATGACGGACCTTTGTATTCAGATCCATCTCAGTATCGCCGACTTATTGGGAGTTTGATTTATTTGACCATTACACGTCCAGAATTATGTTATTCAGTGCACGTATTGGCTTAATTCATGCAATCTCCTCGCACTGCACATTGGGAGGCGGCTCTCCGAGTTCTTCGTTATCTTAAGAGTCATCCAGGTCAAGGGATTGTTCTTCGTAAGGACAGTGCTCTTCAACTTATTGCTTATTGTGAATCTGATTGGGCCTTCTGCCCCATTAGTCGTCGTTCGCTTACCGGTTACTTTATATTTTTGGGAGGCTCACCTATATCTTGGAAGAAAAAGAAGCAACACACTGTATCACGTTCTTCGGCCGAAGTTGAGTATCATTCTATGTCTCATACTTGTAGTGAACTTACTTGGCTCAAGGCGTTGTTGAAATCTTTTGGTGTATCTCACTCCCAGTCGATGCGTCTTTACTGTGATAGCCAATCTGCTCTTCATATTACTGCCAATCCTGTCTTTCACGAACACACCAAACACATTGAAATTGATTGTCATTACGTGCGTGATCAAATTCAATCGGGTGCTATTACCACTTCTCATGTTCGCACAACTGCTCAGCTTGCAGAAATCTTCACCAAAGCACTTGGACGTCCTCAATTTGAGCTTCTTCTTCGCAAGTTGGGCATTCGTGATCTCCACGCTCCAACTTGAGGGGGGGTATTAAGGAGATTCGCATATATATTATTTGTATATACGGTAATTAAGATATCTTGTATGTTAGGAAACTTATCAATTGAGTATTATATGCTCACCTTATTTGTAAGAGGCGTACATGCCTATTTAGACAGGGATATTCTGTTCGTGTAAGCAAGCTTTTGAGAATA
This sequence comes from Papaver bracteatum, assembly GCA_023529315.1. NCBI lineage: Eukaryota > Viridiplantae > Streptophyta > Magnoliopsida > Ranunculales > Papaveraceae > Papaver > Papaver bracteatum. The sequence continues at coordinate 2,605,131 of JAJJWX010003498.1, forward strand.
AACAAAATCTTCATATTCTTACCTTGTCGTTTCAGAAGATCATCAACATAAAGAAGATGAAGAATCTTCTGATAAACAGCAACAAAAATCAAACCAAGATCATTATTGAATGTCAATTTCAAAGTGTAAGCAGCACCAGGAGCTTCATAATGATATGAGGAATCTGCAGATATTTATTCTAACAAACACGATCTTATCAAAGTATCGATTGGAGATCCTTTAAGAGCATCCCCTAGTTCTTTACAGGTCCATAAAATTAATCCTCCTCTAGTAAAAATCAGTAGTTGTTCTAACATTTTCGATTATTCAAAACTTTATCCTACAATCAGCAAATCAAAATAATAATAACAATTTCAGATCTAAGAAAAAGTATTTATGAAAGAAAACCCTAAATCAAATTGAATTAGGAAAGTTAATAAACAACAATCCAATTTTGATACAAATCGAAAATCCGAAATTGATGAATAAATCGAATCGACAGAGATACCTGAGAATTGGGTGGCGGAGTATATGCGTGTTGGTGGGTGTGAGGAAGGGACGGCGGAACAGGAAAACACGGCTTGCTTCTATTTATATATAAGGAAATAATAAAAGAAACACGGCTGTCGGACCAGTATGTCGCACAAAGTGTGACCATCAATTCAATCATTAGATTAGACTAAATAGATAAAGACTAAAAGAAACATAAATTTATACTAGATTACTGCTGAAGCAGTGGGGGGTCGACCTAAAATTCAATCTCTTATTAATCCGTCAAACGGATCTTCAAAACTGAGATTATTTTTTTTTTGGGTATTTTGAATGAAAATTGATAAATCTGATCGATTTAGTGGAGTATTTGAATGATTCTTAACTGATAATTTGTTTGATTGACTGTATTTGAAGGAAATTTGTGATCAATTCGATGAATTATGTGACAAATATTCTTAATTTTTAGAAATTGTGAATTGTTAAAAACCAATTTCAATTTTTTTGTACAAACTTTGTGACTGACAAAGTACACTGAAGTGACCATATAGAGGTCTCCCTTCGGTCGACCAACAAGGAAACATCTAATAAAAGAAACAAAAATTCGGCAATATTGCTGTAGATAATAGGAAAAGATAAAGAGGCACAGAGAGAAAAATATTTTATTCATTAATTTTTGTGTGTTACATAGATAGTCCTTTATAGTATATAATAGGAATAGAACAAAAAAAAAGGGAATAGAACCCTAGCTACTATATTGGGCTGCCTATTCGTGGGCTAAAGCCCTATAACACTCCCCTTGTGCAATTCAATAGAACTCCATATATAATACTTCACATACAGTGCTTCGAATATAGTTCTTCAAATGTCGTCCTCTCATTGATGACATGTGCCGAAATCAATTGCCTCATTAAAACTTCGACAAAGAAAAACCCAGTGGGATGAAACCTTGGTACAACTCTTCACATGTAGCACTTAACATGTTATCTCTTACTTTACATGTATTTCATCACATGCAATACGATCTTCACAAATCGATGAGTCTAAGTTAATTGCCTCGTTAAAACTTCGTCAGGAAAACCCAGAGGGACAAAACCTGAACTAAAGAAAAAGAGTACAATATTAAGCAAACTTAGAACATAGTTGGACTCGAATATGTTGCCTCATTAAAACCTTGACAAAGAAAACCCAGTGGGATAAAACCTTGACGAAGGGAAAAGAGTACAACGTGAGATGCAAGTAAAGGTGATCTGTTGCAGATGATCACTTTGTTCCGTTGAAGTTGACTAGTTGCTTCACAACTCCTAAGGCACAAAATCCTTGTGGGAAAGATAATAGCCTTAGTTGGGAAATTACTTCCCGATGTTTATTGTTGTCTCATTACAAATCTTGCCGAGCAACAAAACCCCGTGGGAAAAAGTAACCCCGGTAAAGGAAAATAGTTCAACACACCATTAAATGCTCCCCCTGATGTCAGACAATTTTCATTAGTCTAATGTAGTCAAAAGGAGTTAATCACACTTAACTTTGGTGACTTGGATGTTTATAGAACCATGTTGTTGATTCTGGAAGTTACGTTGCTTAACGGACTATCGTGTTTCATTTCTTTGATTCAGATATTTTTAATAATATCTACACGATCTTTACGTTTTCAACTTTCAACATACTTGATGTTTTTAGTGTTGTCTCGCTAAAAACCTTGTCGGGTAACAAAACCCTTTGGGAAAAACTATTCTCGATCAAAGGTAAAAAGAGTACAACACAGCTTCAATTTCGAAGTAAAATATGTCGACATCATATCCTTGGATCCTCCCTCTGATGTCGGCATCTCCCCCTGATTATTTTCATAGTTGTTCCAGATAGTTCCTTTAGTCATGTACTTTTCGAAACTAAATATTGGTAATGACCTAGAAAATAGTCAACCATATCTCCCCCTGATTACTTTCGTTGGAGAAAAGATTAATGTTCCTACATAATCAACAACTTATGGATTGCACTTTCATTAGCATTCCTTTTAATGTCTTTGCAGGGATAAAACAAATTTATGTCAATGGTTACCTTTAAGTACATGATTACATTCACTATACAATTATAATAATATTGCGTTGGCGCTGAGATATATCTAGCTAACAAGTTCCATGAGGATGTAAAATTTAATCGAGTATAGTATTATACTAAGTACAACAATGCGTCTATTGTACTTAGGTATGGGAATTTCATCTCCCAACACATCTTCGTCATCTTCCTTTAGACGAAATGGTCATTTACTTATATTTGAACCTCGACTAATCATGGGAGTGATATCAGGATGCATGTATTTGTTAAATTGCCCGACAACTTTAGACATATGCAAACTGGTGGAATAATTAATATACCACAAGCTCAGTATTCAGTCGAGCTTTCCACAGATTTTTATTGTCAAATTCGGATTTCAAATAGCTTTTAAGGTCTCTTATTACATAAAAAACACCCCTCATGTCTGTACCTTCGACGTAGATAGCTATAATTCCCAATCAGGAACTTTTTTTTGAATACGCAATTAAAAATAACTTACTTGTCTATCCCTTCCAAATTAAATATCCTCTTAGGTGGGTATACCACATCTTCCTGATTGCTTCAATCTATAAGTGAGTGTTCTATCTAACTGTAAACGCACTATGTGGTTCAGAGTCAGTACTTGATTTGGGGGAAAAAAGGCTATCAAGCCCTTTTGTAAATATCTTTGAGTTTAAATCTCCAGAGATATAACCACATCTACTATGTTTCAAGTTCTTTTGAAACTACCAAGCAAACTAATTAACTGAACATTATGATGTTCAAAAGAGTAAGAGATCAAGGGGTTTGTGAGAAACCTCGCGCCACAAGGTGATTTTTTATACTTTAAGACCTCATTCTTCTCACTACACTTTGTGACAAATAACCACATATGTCCCACAGGCTTTACACTAGGTTGGTTAGCTCTACCACACCAAATACCCGTATATTTGTCAAAGAACTAAGTTTTTCCTGGATTGCGTAGGCCAAATATGCTATTTATTTGAAATTAATCAAAATAAAGCATGGTTCGATCTCATTGTGCTCTACTTATGGAGAAACTATTTATGGATTATATCATCATTATGCACGCATGATCCTTCCATTGACTCATATGCATTCTCATAATCCATCAGGATTTCATTGTTCTCTAGAATCATTTAAAACTTCGGAGCATCCTCCAGTTTGATTCATGGACATATTCAGAGACAATCTTATGAGATGATTTATGATGATATAAATAAGTTGTGCCTTAATCACCTACTTCCTTTCTAGATGAGGATTGATCGAACCAAGTGGTCTCTCCAACTTCCTTTATGGAGCCACACTTCCACTGAGTGTAGTTGAAACACCTTTGTCTATGGTGTATATCCCGTATTGAGGATTTGTAACTTTGCAGGTAGGTTTGCAGCTGGTATGTGTGATCTCATCACTTTAGCAACATCAGTGTACATTCTGAAAATCAAATATTTTTTATCACTTCACATTTACATTTAGTACAAGAATCAATATGAGACACAGTGGGAACACACCACGACAATTTTTGTCGTTCCCTTAGAAAATAATTTTTCTTATCTCCCCATAACGACAGGAAGACTGTCTCATTAAAGTGATTACCCGCACATCTAGCGGTAAGATATCTCCTGCCAAAAGTTTTAAAATGAGGATAATTGTTGGGAACTCATTTCCAACATAACTACTTAATAGTTTTGAAGACCCATCATAGTACGATGTGGAGTCGTAATGGCACATATATAGTGCAACCAAAAATGCGTAAGAACACGAATGTCATGCTTAAATCCAGTTACCAGCTGGTACGCAGAAAAGGTTGACTAATATTGGGTCCTAAAAATGAATTAAGTAAGATGCGTGTAATATTGCATATCCCCAAAGAAATAAAAGATAGGTTGGTACGCATAACCTATTGCTTAGGCACCATATGTAACCTTTGATGGTAGCCTCTGCGAGACCATTGGGTATAATATGTTGTATATTGATCCTATTAAACATGCAATATTCATCAAGTCCTTTTGATGTAAATTCTCTAGCATTAATAAGGGTGGTGAGCCTTTGCACTTTGTATTGTGTAATATGTGCTAGGAGTTTTTAAACGCAAATTTCTTGGGAACTATAACTAGTCCAAAATGTCAAAACATTCACCAGAGCCATAAGTTAATGGTCTGCATTCTGCATGAATATTTTTCTAAATTTCACCTTGTTATCTTTGTAATATGGATTGTTTACCATTTGCATCTTAGGATGGTCTCGATCCTGTTTTACTGAAGACTTTGTAAAATGAGTGATATGCTCTCTTACTAAAAAGCATAATAGGAGGGAGGAGGAGGTTGTGCATCTGGTACTTTAGAAAACACTTATTAAGAGATATGTCGTTACTTCGCATTCAGTCAGTATTTTTCCCTTTGTCTCGTCCACTCAAACACAACGATGTATGTATGAGTCCTTTCAAAACGAAACATCATGTCACAACCAAAGTTCCTTTATGGTTATGTCAAAGCCTGCATGAGTCAATTCCCAATATTTAATCGTCGAAATAAATATGGATTCAAATCCAAATACTATAGTGATTTACATTTTACTACTTGACTCATTAGTTTCTCTAAAATATATTTTATTCCAAATATATTAGAGACTATAAAAGATGCAATTACATTCTCACCACTGTGAGGCTCCACATGATATCCATTTGTATGGGTTTGTTTGGAATTTAACAAGGTGTGATTATCTCTCGGTACATGTAGATATTATGTGGCGTCTTTGTTCTATCTAGAAAATAACTTTTTGAGCAGTGTTGCGCTTGATCATCCAATTTTCATAGTTACATTATAAGGAAATAGTTTCAACAGCTAGTGTACATTCCTTAAATTAGTGGGAGAAAAACCACTATCAGTAAGTCTTGAGAGATTTCATAAGTGGTGTGGCCTTATTACGTAACAAAAATGGGATTCAACTTAAGTACTTTAGAGTTAATATATGTTATGTTTCAGGGGGATAATATACTTTTCATCCAGATATATATCAAGTGCTTTAAAGAATTATTCGTCTCGTGATATATAATTATGTACTTTTCATAAGTGCTAAAAATGGGTCTAGTTCAAGTGAAATCAAATGGCTAGGCAAAGTTCTTCTTGCCAATAAATTTGACGACTAAAGAATTCCTACGGAATCTATTGTTACTATGGTACCTGCATTACATTGCTTGTACCAATACCAGTAACAAGATTCATTCCCAACTCTTTTATTTTGATGCAAGCTAGAATTACATCTTAGCTTGATACTTGTACTTTGGTGTCATTACTACCGGGTACAAAAATACATCTTTGTCTCATAATATATATATATATGTTCATTTTCACATGCTTCACATAAGTTAGTACATCTGACCCTCATTACTTCGGGGTTCTTTCCATTTTCAATTTTGCTACATTTAACTTAATTTGAGAAATTTCCAAGAGAATCTCATTTTGAATTTCAACCATTTACTTTAGGTTGAATAGGTTACTAAATATAGTGAATCTCGTGCTGATACTTTAACATATACTAGTTCATTAGTTTTGATGAAGTACAAAAAATGGAAGAGGGGAAAAAAACGGACTCATACCACTTTTTGTGAGTTCTTCCACAAAAATTGGGATGCATGTGTTTAGAAACACAAGGGCATATGTAGCTATACCTTTTAGACAGTGCATTATCATTGACATAAAGTTAAACGAATGAATAAATTCTTTTTTCTTTTTCAAAGAAATGATTTCCACCTCAAATGCACAATAATGATGCTTAAGTACTTCTGAGTCCAAAATGTCATTTTTGAGTCGAGTTGGGTCCAACTGGAAAAGACCTTACTAAAAGAAAACCATAACCCGGTTAAAGGCTAAATTACGATGATCCAGTTAGTACTGTTAACTCGTTAAGGTCATAAAGTGTTCAAGGCCCATGGAGAGTTACATGCCCATTTAAAAAGGCAATAGTGTAGTTTAATGTTTTGGTTTCACAGGAAATAAAACAAACAATTAAATGACCATTTTTAAATTAGTGTGATATTTATATGAAATAATAATAATTATTATTATTCTAATTCTATATGTGCATGAATGTACTTGTGGAAACTAAAAGTTATCTATATATTGACTTTGCATGAATGCATGAATATATTTTTATTATTTTTATTTTTATTGTATTTTCATGTGCATGAATGTATTTGTGGAAACTAAATATTTATCTCTATATTTGACTTTGCATGAATGCATGAATATATTTTAATTATTTTAATTTTAATTTGCATGTGCATGAATGTATTTATGGAAAATAAATTGACTTGCACGAATGCATGAATATATTTTAAGAGTCATGCTATCACGCGCGCAGCCCCGTGATTTTTAAAATGAACTCGCGCTTCATTTCCGTTGGATTTAGGTGACAGCCGGAGATCCAGAATTTAATGAAAAATTATTATTTTGTCTATATTTTATTCTCTAAGAACCCTTAATTTTTATATCTATTTTGTTTTCAGTCCAAACGATATACAGAAAGAATTCCTCGATTCTATGGTTGATTTCAATTTTTTCCTTCAAGGAAGAACATCAGCAACTGCATCAAAAGAAAATCTCGATTTGAATATTGATCCCCATGATTATAAAAAGATTATCAGCTGCATTAAACTAAAATAAAGAGTTCTGATCATAATAAAAAGTTTAGCCCTAAATGATTTGATATTGCAAGAAGCAAACTGAACCCAACCATTTTGTTTTGAGTATTTACAAACATTCCAACCATTTTTATCAAAACCCACAGCACCAATTTTAAAACTAAGAAATATATCCATCATTGTGTTAATTCTTACCCCTTTTCATAGAGTTGCATTTTTCACCAGGTTACTTATTTGTTTCAAACCATATGAAATTCATTAATAAAATCATTGCGATAATTTCATCTTACTCAGAAGAGGCCTTCTCCGATGAACCCCTTCGTTCCTTTGATTCAAAAATTGTTCCTTCAATTTAAATTGATTAGTTTAATCTTTAGTATATTTTATGCCATTAATTAGGATTGCAACTTAGCTCCATATACTTATAGTTTATGAATTATTGGTTGAGATAGGACAGCTTAAGGTTGATGAGTTTGAATTCCAGTGATTGTTATCTATTGTTGTTTTTGTGTTTAAGAGTTTACCATTGATTTATGAACTTGAATCTGGGTTCTCAAATGATAGGGACTTGAAAGATAAATTAGATACTAGGAATAGAAGAATAACATTAAATCTGGATCTGTGTTTACGAATCTTGATGAATAACAAATCCGATGGCCATAAGATGCGAGTTCATTTTGGCTGTCACGCGCGCATCCGCATGTGCATAAATGTATTTGTGAAAACTAAATATTTATCTATATATTTGACTTTTCATGAATGCATGAAAATATTTTCTTACTCTTATTTATGAGTGGAAGGTAATTATGGATATTATATATTAGTTACCATTAAATTTATTAATTTATTTTCATTTTTAATTAACATGTATATTATTATTAAAAATCTTTTAATTACCATGTATATTATTAATTAACATTAATTCATTAATTAGTTCAAATTGTATATTAATTTACATAAAAAATATATAATTGTGTGTTGTTAAATTTTTCTCATAAATTGTATATTAATTTACATTGATTCATTTTTATGAAGCTAAAAAACGTTTCATTATAATATTCATTTTATAATATACAGACGTTACAAAATTAATAGAACAAAATTTATGAGAAAAATATAACAACATACAATAAATTTAGAATAATACAGACGTTACCAAAATTAATAGAACAAAATTTATGAGAAAAATTTAATAACACACAATAATCATAGTAAATAAATATCACAAAATCATAACTATACATGATTAAATGAAATCTAACCTAAGATTTTGGCGTTACACAAAACATCTTTGAACAAATCAATTAAAATATTACATGACATACAAATACAAACAAATCATCCCTCATATTAACAGTACAGACATCGACCAAATTTGTAAACAAATAATACGTACATAATATGAATATGGCATATACATGACTAGATAAAATTCAACTTATTTCATTGACCCACAGATAGAAGTCTTTCATATACAGATAATTTTTTTCAAAAAAAAAATGTTAAAACAATGAGTCTTTGTTGCTATTATTACTACAACTCTAGGCTTAAAAGACAAAAGCATAATCGTTGATTACAAAAGAAAGAACGCGCAATTGGGGGATATCAAAACTAATTGGGGGATATGAATTACTTCCCCCACCCAATGATTTCGGTTAAGGGGTGACCAATTGATATGAAAGTACTAAAATACCCTTTGGTTAATTAAAAAAATTTATGAAAATATTGTTATACCCTTTCCCTTAAAACATTAAAATCAAAAACCAAAACATATATCCCCCATTTCTAACATTAGTTATGGTAGTCCTTTAGGTTTAGGTTTTCGATTTTTTTTTCTTCATCGTTCTTCAACCGTTCCTTCTCTGATTTTTTTTCTTCATCGTTCTTCAACCAATACATATATCCCCCATATCTAACTTTGATATTTATTTTTTTAACATTCGGTAGGGATGAAGACCACGCCGGAAGTGATGTAGACCATGCCGGTACTGAGTTCCGGCATGGTTATTTATGATGAAGACCATGCCGATACTGGGTTCCTCAGTACCGGCATGGTTATTTAGGATGAAGACCACGCCGGTGCTGAGTTCTGGCATGCTCGAAAATTAGACTATCCATGCCGGTAGTCAAGTGAAAAAAAATCAATCTTCTGGATACTTTTCTTCATGTTCCGGCATGCTCGAAAATTAGATAACTGTGCCGGAAGTGGTCTGATTATAACAAAAAAAAAAGGTTTTGAAGATCAAAACCTGAAAAAATTTGTAGCGAGACTTTGTCTGCAACAATGGTGGCAAACAATTTTTGAAAATTTCCGACAAATGCCGGCACCGAGCTTTTTCAGCTGCAACAATGGTGGATTCATAGAAGAAAAAAAAAATCAAATTTTCATCCTCTTAGCAGCAATTCTCTCATCACAATTTTAGCACCCCCTAAGCTAGCAGCTGACTAAACCAAGAATTTAACTATAAAAAGAGGCACTAACGAATCCAAATTAAACACTTAAAGTTCCAATTAAGAAATCTCCTACAAAAATTTTACTCAAAGCTAACCCCGCTCGGAAATATATATATATATATATATAAGAATTCCTCTCCAATGATATATATAAAATAATCATTTGGTTCACAAAAGAATATACAACAAGATAAACATATCAGAATATAATCGATTAACGAAGTTAACTTTTAAAACTTCATTTTGCACAACTCGCTTCACATCAAACTCGAAAATGGGGAATAATTAACATTTAACTTCTAAGTAATCATATGCAGATTTGGAAAACAGATTGGGAAAACATTACATGTTTTCCCAAGCATTAGAAGACAACATAACCACTGAAATAAACAATCATGTATATGGACCTAAACTCCTCCTTTAGTTTCTGCGGTGACATTTACACACCTTATAATTTCTATGGTGACATTTACACACCTTAATACTGAAACGTAAAGTAATATGTGGGTGAAATATAAACCTGTAATATTGATGCCAATTCCACACCGATTATTAATATTGCGGTGTATCGCCCTAGCCATAAGAATATGAAGGAGCGTATCCAATATACCATAGATGGAAATTCTCATTTCCCAAAGACAATCATAAAGATAAACAAAGTATGAAATATGCGAATAGACAATGCAATTAAGAAATAGACAATGTATGAGTTTATAAAACAAAGACTTTCATAAAAGAAATAACAATGATTACAAAACTGTTAAATGCATTCCCACACCTTTTTGATGACCAGCCACGCTTATCTCGAGATCTACAATCCCCCGGTTCACTCTTTGAATCCCTCGTTGTTAATAAAATCTAACTGATAATCAAACAAGCACTCTAAGAGATTAGCCAAAAGGCTCACACAAGGCTCATACAATTCTATCTAATGGTTCTAAGCCCATTATAGTATCTTATTCTCTATCTTTAGTATAACTAAGAGTTTACTAGTCCAATTAAATTGATTATATAATCCATAGCTAAGTCTTATGAATCTCTACAACTTTGTAGAAGGAATCAAAGGTCAATTCAGACCATAAGTGGTCCAATTCATTATTTATAAGAAACAAGTCCTAAGCCCAATTCCCTTAAACAGGCCCATTAATCAAAGGCCTGGTCCATATGGGTCAACTAATGGTCAATGACGGTCAAAGGGTCCACTAACGGTCAACGTCAGTCAGGTCAAGTCAACAGTCAAGGTCGAAGTCCAAGGATTCAAGGTCAAACGAGTTAACTCACTGAGTTGAACCTGGTTTTACTGAGTTAACTCAACTCAGTCAGATTAGTCATCTAGGCTGACTGGGATGTCTAACAAGTCTAAGTATCAAAAACAGAAGTTCATATAATTACTATACATTTCATTCTATCAAAAGCAACTTCTCAAATATAATTACAAACTATGCCTACCTGCAAAAGCAGTAGCAAGCCTCCACTGGAGTTCACTAGCTAATCTCTATAAGCATCATCACTTACTACATCTCAACTCCAACATCTACAGCATCCTACCCAATATCAACTTCACTAAGTCATCATCTTCATCATCTCATACAAATTCACTTAACTCTTATTCCAACACATAGTTACAACTTCAATATGCAACATTAACTTCAACAGCTGCACAACAAAACAATATCACCTGCAGTTCCAATTACACAGACCTCTCACGTCCTGCAACTCCATCTCAGCACAACTTGCACCACCACTTGCAATCTGAACTGCAACTACAACCCACAAACCATCTAGAGATCACAATTACCTCCAAAACAGACCATAATGTATCTCCGACTTCAAATCCAACCCTTAGTTCAATCAACTCTTACTTCATTAACAACATCATCTTTACATCTCCACGTATCCATCTCAGTATTGTTCAACCACAAAAATTCAGTAAACTCATTCACAAAAACACACATCCATCTCAGTTCATAGTTCAATTATCAACTCAATCGATAATACTAAACAACTTCATTAAACAAATCAGAAGAATAATTACCTCAAGAAGATTCTGCTCCATCTAATATAACTCAACTTACAAATTCCCCCGAGTCTGCATCAACAACTTCAACCAAGCAACTCAACTTCATTAATACTCTCAGATTGAAACCTTCTATTCAACTTCCCAGAATACCCTAGTTCTAATTTGGGGAAGAACAAACACAACCCTAATTCTCTGATTTATCAACTCGTCACCTCCACTGTTAAGTTAACACAATACCCATCTTCAATCATCCCTCTTCGACAACAATTTCATCTTCTCTGAGTTTAATCCCATGAAAACCCTAAATTGAATTTCAATTCAATTTGCAGAACTCCAACAATTCTTCGGCCTAAATTAATTCCTTACAAACCCATCTTTAATCCTTCATTAAAATTCTCAATTTCATTTTCTGATTCTTCTTTTGAATTTCCCTCAAACCCTAATTCACTGATTCTTCGATTCATATTTAGAACATCTTCACAACAACAATTCAATGACCACCCAGTTATTCTTCATCCACGAACAACTCAATTAACTCATCAATTCCAAATGAATCCAAAGATCAACTCAGAAACCCTAACTTTGCTTCATAAATTATCAGTTCCGCTTTCAAATCTTTATCAACACCAGCAAAAACTTCTACTGCATCTAATCTTCATCAATCACATGGATTCATAAACTAATTCACTCCATTAAATCTCACAAACTCACCGAAGAAGAAGAACAGAGAAATAGGAGAGCAAAAGAAGAAAGAAGATAAGAAAGAAGAATGAGAAGAAAGAAGAAGTAATACGCGAGTTTATCTTCTCGGTATGGGATAAGACCAACAAATGACACGTTCGGTTGTATAAGGGTAGCCACCCGGCTAACTGTGAAAAGACTAATTTGCCCTTCAAACAAAGCTGACAAAATCTTCTTCTTCCGATGTCCGAATGACACGTGCGAGTATCCCACTCCGCGTAACTTTTCGAGATCGACCTAACGATACTAGTTTCGTATCTATATCGGTGTTAGATTAATTACTAATAATTATCGCCCGTGTTAAACTAATAGAGTTATTAACGGCTTAGTTGTCTCGAGACGGGTATAATAGCGTTGACGAGCTTGAGGGTCACTACATTCTCCCCACCTTTAAACATTTTCGTCCTCGAAAATCGAACTGGCTTCTAGTCTTGAAAACTCCCCACCTTATAGAATAATTCCATCACTTGTCTAACTGCAAACAACAAATAACAAATCACAAACCTAAAAAGCTTTCTACAACTAAAATATAAAATTTGTAGCTCTAGGTTCAACTACACTGATTTAGATTCTATCAAGTAGGAAAGTATAAGTTTCTTAAACTAATTTCCATTTTATAAGGTGTTTACCTCTAACTTCAAGGAAGAATCCTTCGAATCTTTCTAAGTGAAATTACATCTATCGGCTTCCAAAGGAATTACAACAAATTTCTATGATCGGTCATCTCTGAATGCAGTTGCCCTGTCAAGGTTGGCCAATCCCAACAATGCCTTCCTACGAACAGAGAAAACACAACATTCACTATTCTCCAGTGCTAGATAAACTAATTATTAATTTATTAAAATTATTTAGTCTTTGAACTTTTATCGTAACTGGTGTAGCTTAAATTTTTACTTTGTAAAACTAAGTAAATAGTTCATAGCATTTTAAGTAATTTAACCATTCGAATTGATTATTTTATTTTATTTTTATCAATATAAGTATTTCAAATTCGATTTCAGGTGAATTTATAATATCTGATAATTTTAACTTTATTGTAAAGTTATATAAAAAAAAAATCCAAATATTATCTATTATATATTACTTCCATCTTAATTACTCATATACTATTATCAACTGTATTACTATTTTCATTATTCTTAAGTCGTTTGTCCGGTGGTTACATTAAGTAAATATAATTATGTATTCTCCAAAGGTGGATATAATAGATTTTATTTATTCATTGAATCCGATTACCATATCTTATTACATATTGACGTTGATAACTTAATACGATTTTAAATTTTGAGTCTGCATAAAAAATTTATATATCTTAATAGTCATTAGTAATATGAAGTATTTTATTAATATACGAATTTATTTTATTTCACAACTAATGTTGTTCTAAGCATTCAAATACTATTATTTCCGCTTCCTGTGTATTTGTTTCATTTTAGAAATTTACTCAGTCATTTATCAGATTAAAGATAATTTGTAATTAGTTTAATTTATAAACATTAATTGTAGATAAGCGTAAATAATTTTCCATATCTATTTAATCATAATTATTAATTTTATCGTTACATTTCTTTAGTGATGTTTTAGTTATGTTGAAGTTCAATATTATACTAATTAAGAAATGTTAACATTACTTATCAAAATTAGAATTATCACTTTTATTATAATTTATAATTACTATTATAATATTTTTATTATTAACGTTGATGGTTGAACTATCGTTCACTGTTCTTTCAATTATCATTAAGTTCTAAGAATATTATTAATATTTATGTGATTATGAATTGTTGATTTCTATGTATAAGTCAGGGTATTCAATAAATTTTATTTAACTTTCAAGATTTACCAATAATATTAATCTTTGTTTTTATAGTATTAAATTGCCTACGTGCTCATACTTTTTAGATTAATTATTTTCAAATCCTAAAGTCATTGGTGTACCTTACAATTTTTAATTCAATACATAAACAAACAATCAAACAAACAATTCAACCAATTAGATGAATCTTTTAATTATTGATAGCTTTTAATGATTAAGATTTATCTCACAAACCCAACCCAGTTCTAACTAAATTAGTTCACTAGCTGGCACTGGCTATTTCTATCTTTCCCATATAAGATCTAATAATGAGCTCTGATACCAACTCTGTAGCGCCCCCTAAGCTAGAAGCTGACTAAACCAAGAATTTAACTATAAAAAGAGGCACTAACGAATCCAAATTAAACACTTAAACTTCCAATTAAGAAATCTGCTACAAAATTTTAACTCAAAGCTAACCCCGCTCGGAAATATATATATACAAGAATTCCTCTCCAATGATATATATAAAATAATCATTTGGTTCACAAAAGAATATACAACAAGATAAACATATCAGAATATAATCGATTAACGAAGTTAACTTTTCGAAACTTTCGCTGCACAACTCTGCTCTGTCACTGAAACTGAAAATGGGGAATAATTAACATTTAACTTCTAAGTAATCATATGCAGATTTGGAAAACAGATTGGGAAAACATTACATGTTTCCCCAAGCATTAGAAGACAACATAACCACTGAAATAAACAATCATGTATATGGACCTAAACTCCTCCTTTAGTTTCTGCGGTGACATTTACACACCTTATAATTTCTGCGGTGACATTTACACACCTTAATACTGAAACGTAAAGTAATCTGTGGGTGAAATATAGACCCGTAATATTGATGCCAATTCCACACCGATTATTAATATTGCGGTGTATCGCCCTAGACATAAGAATATGAAGGAGCGTATCCAATATACCATACATGGAAATTCTTATTTCCCAAAGACAATCATAAAGATAAACAAAGTATGAAATATGCGAATAGACAATGCAATTAAGAAATAGACAATGTATGAGTTTATAAAACAAAGACTTTCATAAAAGAAATAACAATGATTACAAAACTGTTAAATGCATTCTCACACCTTTTTGATGACCAGCCACGCTTATATCGAGATCTACAATCCCCCGGTTCATTCTTTGAATCGCTCGTTGTTAATAGAATCTAACTGATAATCAAACAAGCACTCTAAGAGATTAGCCAAAAGGCTCACACAAGGCTCATACAATTCTATCTAATGGTTCTAAGCCCATTACAGTATCTTATTCTCTATCTTTAGTATAACTAAGAGTTTACTAATCCAATTAAATTGATTATATAATCCATAGCTAAGTCTTATGAATCTCTACAACTTTGTAGAAGGAATCAAAGGTCAATTCAGACCATAAGTGGTCCAATTCATTATTTATAAGAAACTAGTCCTAAGCCCAATTCCCTTAAACAGGCCCATTAATCAAAGGCCTGGTCCATCTGGGTCACCAGCGGTCAAAGGGTCCACTAACGGTCAACGTCCAAGGTCAAGTCAACAGTCAAGGTCGAAGTCCAAGGATTCAAGGTCAAACGAGTTAACTCACTGAGTTGAACCTGGTTTTACTGAGTTAACTCAACTCAGTCAGACAATCTGAGTCAGATTAGTCATCTAGGCTGACTGGGATGTCTAACAGGTCTAAGTCTCAAAAACAGAAGTTCATATAATTACTATACATTTCATTCTATCAAAAGCAACTTCTCAAATATAATTACAAACTATGCCTACTGCAAGCAGATGAGCAAGCCTCCACCGGAGTTCACTAGCTAATCTCTATAAGCATCATCACTTACTACATCTCAACTCCAACATCTACAGCATCCTACCCAATATCAACTTCACTAAGTCATCATCTTCATCATCTCATACAAATTCACTTAACTCTTATTCCAACACATAGTTACAACTTCAATATGCAACATTAACTTCAACAAACAGCACAACAAAACAATATCACCCGCAGTTCCAATTACGGACCTCTCACATCCTCGCAACTCCATCTCAAAGACAACTTGCACCATCACTTGCAATCTGAACTGCAACTACAACCCACAAACCATCTAGAGATCACAATTACCTCCACAACAGACCATAATGTATCTCCGACTTCAAATCCAACCCTTAGTTCAATCAACTCTTACTTCATTAACAACATCATCTTTACATCTCCACGTATCCATCTCAGTATTATTCAACCACAATAATTCAGTAAACTCATTCACAAAAACACACATCCATCTCAGTTCATAGTTCAATTATCAACTCAATCGATAATACTAAACAACTTCATTAAACAAATCATAAGAATAATTACCTCAAGAAGATTCTGCTCCATCTAATATAACTCAGCTTACAGATTCCCCCGAGTCTGCATCAACAGCTTCAACCAAGCAAATCAACTTCATTAATACTCTCAGATTGAAACCTTTCATTCAACTTCCCAGAACACCCTAGTTTTAATTTGGGGAAGAACAAACACAACCCTAATTCTCTGATTTATCAACTCGTCACCTCCACTGTTAAGTTAACACAATACCCATCTTCAGTCATCCCTCTTCGAAAACAATTTCATCTTCTCTGAGTTTAATCCCATGAAAACCCTAAATTGAATTTCAATTCAATTTGCAGAACTCCAACAATTCTTCGGCCTAAACTTAATTCCTTACAAACCCATCTTTAATCCTTCATTAAAATTCTCAATTTCATTTTCTGATTCTTCTTTTGAATTTCCCTCAAACCCTAATTCACTGGTTCTTAGATTCATCTTTAGAACATCTTCACAACAACAATTCAATCACCACCCAGTTATTCTTCATCCACGAACAACTCAATTAACTCATCAATTCCAAATGAATCCAAAGATCAACTCAGAAACCCTAACTCTGCTTCATAAATCCAAAGATCCAACAATTTGATTTGTTGTCAAGTTTTTTATTTTAAATCCTATTATTGGGGCTTAAAAACCTAGCTAAATTGGGGCCTATACCATTTAATTTGGGCATATCAAATTTTCCTTTCCACACCACCAAATTACTTTGGGCACCCAAACTTCTAAAAAATACTAATTTACCCTTACATTAATTCATAAAACTCTCTCATATAAATACTAATCTTTCCATTTTCAGTAAATCCAAAAGCAAAAAAAAACTAAACCTAAAAAAACTTTCTATTTTCATCCTAATCTTTCCAAATTCTCAAAACCCTAATTTTTATCTTCTCCTCCAACGAATCTTCGATCAACACAAGAAAAAGGTACATCTTCATCAACCTATTCTATGATTCTTCATATCTTATTGATTTGCATGTTTGTAGAGGGTGAATTTTCGACAAGGGGAAAAATTATAAAATTATACTCCAGATTTGGCAACCGGATGAGTATTGAGGCCCATGTCTCTAAGCATGAAAGCTCATGCTGTAAACCTCTGAAGGAGAAAGTCTCTCAGAGTATCGAGACTCATGCCTCTAAGCATGAAAGCTCATGCCTTAAACCTCTGATGGAGAAAGTCTCTCAGAGTATCGAGACTCATGTCTCTAAGCATGAAAGCTCATGCCATAAACCTCTGATGGAGAAAGTCTCTCAGAGTATCGAGACTCGTGTCTCTAAGCATGAAAGCTCATGCCATAAACCTCTGTTGGAGAAATTCTCTCAGAGTATCGAGACTCATGTCTCTAAGCATGAAAGCTCATGCCGTAAACCTATGATGGATAAAGTCTCTCAGAGTATCGAGACTCATGTCTCTAAGCATGAAAGCTCATGCCGTAAACCTCTGGTGGAGAAAGTCTTTCAAAGTATCGAGACTCATGTCTCCATGCATGAAAGCTCATGCCACCTCTGATGGAGAAAGTTTCACAGAGAATATGTAGATGTGTAGCCTCCCAGTTGAGGCCATGACACATCTCATACTATATAGAATCAAAAGATTGGGCGACTCCTAGACAGCATGCCTGCTAGTATAGAGCAACAACGTCTTCGGGATGCAACCAGCCTTTCCCCGACTATGCAAGAGGAATATGACACTCCAGCAAGTTTATATTCCTCAACCCTTAGATGATTAATGCTTCTAGACAGGAAGCCCTTCTAGTATAGAGCCGTCAATTAATTGTCTGAAATCGTCTGAATATCCAGCAATATTCTATGAACCATCATCTAAATATCTAGCAATATTCTACGAGCCATCTTTAATCGTCTGAATATCCATCAATATTCTACGATTCTTCGTTATATTTCGTCAGTTCAATTCGTGGTTCTTCCCAGCAGAATGCCACGGGTTAGTGATAAATATTCAACATGCATCTGAGCATCGAATAAGCCCTGACAAAAATGGTGCAAGTGTAATTAACAGTTAATACACAGACCAGCATTTCAAAGAATTACGAACGAACGAGGAACCTATGCAAAATAGGAAGGAAAAATAATAATAATAAAATATTAACAAAAGCGCTTAGGGACCGGCTCACCAAATGCCGAGTCATGTCGTGGCCAGTCCCGCGCCCAATTTTATATTTTATCATACTTTTACTATTTTCCTGATCTCATGAAAATCCTCTCGTTCGAGCAAATTTTCTTCATTTCAAAGAAATTATCTAAATCGCGTGATTTTATCAAAAATAATAAAATTAAGGAAGGTGTCATGGGACCTTCGGCCGGCCAGTCATTCCTTGGCCGTGGCCGGTCCCACACCTCACGTCCCATTATTTTATTATTTCTCTCAAATTATGAAAATTCCTTGATTTTATGAATTTTCCCTAAAATAATGAAAATTACCTAATTTCATGTATTTTTATCTAAATCACATGATTTTATCAAAAAATAATAAAATTAGGAAAAGGTGTTATGGGACCGCCGGCCGGTCATGCCTTGGTCGTGGCCGGTCCCACACCTCATGTCCTAATTATTTTATTATTTCTCTTAATTTATGAAAATTCCTTGATTTCATGAATTTTCCAAAAAATTACCTAATTTCATGTATTTTCTCTAAAATCATAGAAAATATTAAAAAATTAGGAAAAAACTTGTGGGACCAGGCTCTAGCCGTCCGGCCATGCCCTTGTCGGTCCCACACGCCCATTATTTTATTATTATTTGGTGTTTTGTTTCTTGATTTCATGAAAACTCCCTGATTTCAACAAAATACCTTTATTTCAACAAATTTCTTTGATTTTATGAAAATTCTCTAAAATCATGGAAACATAATAAAATTAAGAAAAATACCATGGGACCGGCCCCTTGAATTCTTCTTGAGTTTTACTCTCGAGATGTTTTCTCCTCCCGAACGAGCTTGAAACCTAAATATTCCCACGTTAGGAGATAAGAAATTCTTTTCTGTAGAGAATGGAGGGGCGGACCATCAAAATCCGAGTCCGTATGAGAATTCTACATTGATTCTTGTAAAGGGCGTTAATTAGTGTTTCAACCAATCTAAGGATTGCTCAAACGACCAACAATTGGTCCCGTGACCACCAAGAACCGGTCCCAAGCTCTCTTTGTTGGTCCATATCTCTTATATCTAGGTTTTATCACTGAATACTGAACCCAGCAGTAATTCAGTAAACGATGAAACCAGCATTTATTCATTCTTTCACCAACTGGTCTCAGGAGACTTTGGTATTTTTGCTCATTCGAGCATTTGGGCGATACATGGTGAACCTGTCATCCCATGTAGCTTGTCCCTGTGTCACTCTGTATTGATTTGCAATAAATCATCATTTCGGTAAAATTAGGGTTTTGAATCCAGAGCTCTGCAGAAACGTGATTCTGAGAAGATTCAAACATTCTGATAATTTTATGTTGATTCCATGATTAACACTTTTATTTATTTTTCTCGACCCAGCAGTCAGTAAATTAAATTAATATTTTATTCATTCCTGCTACCAATAAATTCATCAAACGAGCAATATTTGCTCAAACTGGCAATATTTGCTCGAACCGGCAATATTCACTCAAATTAGCAATATTCTCTCAAACTAGCAATATTTGCTCAGATCAAAGAATATTGGTTCAACTATCAATATTCGACAATTCAGCAACACAGTTTGCTCGTTTTCGGTCATAATGGTACCTCGTCTCAGCAGACATACATTTAATTCATGAGTTTCAGAACATTTGTTAAAACATGTTCAACTCAGCACTACATGGACTCATCGTCCCACAAAGTCAGCAACTGACTCCACAATCATGAGATTTCAATCGTTTCACATGGGGGGATATTAAATAGGGTTTTGGTCTGGCGGTCTACGGCATGTGTGTTCACCCATGATGAGAATGTGAGCAAGTCGTGCAATCAGTTGGAAGAGTCAGCAAAGTAGTGGGTGGAAAATTAACCAAGTCTCCACACGATGAGTAATTGGATTAACACGATTTTCTACTTCCCCACTCTCTGATTCCAGAAAATTGTCACACTTCATGGGATCATGGTGTTTTCAACTCCGGCATTATAAAATGTCTCTGAATCCTGATTGAAAGGACAAGAGTTTTCGAACATTCGAACAACAGTGCCTAAACTAGCAATTTCTCATCAAAGTTCATACAGACAATCTTTCGTCTACACGAACTCACAGAAATCACTCTCAATCAGGCAAAACTCAATCATTCAGAGCTTTTTTACGCTGAAATCACAACACACCTACAATCTCAGATCACCATTGATCTCATGCATTTCACATCTTCCCTCCTATAGATCAACCCATCCCCTCTTGTAACCGAATTGACTCTGGAACGACCATTGTTCTTGGTTTAGGCCGGAGTCTTACAGATTAATCTCTCGAACTTAAAGCACTCCCTCCTTGCAGTGCATCTGTGTGAGGTTCAACATTTCGCTCGGTTCGGGGAGTCTCCACACGGTCGATTATTCAATTCCATAAAAACCAGCAAATCTTTTTTCCCCATCTACAGATTGGCGACCACAGTGGGAGATTAATATCTCGGTTGCAATCTCACTGTTCCACAAGATGGCTGGTCTTAGGTCTGGGTTAGCTACATGTTCCAATACAAACGACGCTAGCACTAGAAACAACAACAATAACGGTAATGAGGATATTCCGGAAACAATTCCGGCCACAAATACTGATAGTGGTGATATTACTCCTCCTCACACAGAAGGTCATCCTTTGTTTGGCCGACACCCTGAGGAAAGCATAGGAAACACACCGCCTACCATTGCTGATCTCATCAAAGCGCAGGAAATATTGGCAAAGAATCAGGTAGATATGGCTGTAGCATAGAAGAAGCTATTTGATCAGTTGAAAAATCTCACTGACAAGATGTCAGAGAAAATTCAAGGAAAGGGAAAAGAGAAGGAGAAATCCTCAGATGACAGTCCTGAGGTAATTACAATTAATACAATGGATGATGATGAAGCCGGCAAAGCTGCGGGCGATCCATCAGCAAAGGAGTCATCAAACTTCATTACTCGTGGAGACTTGGAGCATCTTCTGGAGAACCATGGAAAGGGAAATACATCACATGTACATCGTCACCAACCTCCTTATCCTGCCGCTACGTAAAGGATTTCTCTTCCTAAAGGTTACATTTATCCAACTTTTACTATGTATGATGGAACTGGCAACGCTCGAGAACACGTCTCTCGTTTCCTCAAAGCCTTAGGAGAGCATGAACATAACCATGTTGTTCGGCTCAAGGAGTTTTCAAAATCCTTGAAAGGCAGAGCATACACCTGGTATAACAATATTGTACAGGGGACTATCAACAATTGGGAAGAAATGATCAATGCCTTCTACATGAAGTACTTCTTCGTGTTAGATCAAGTCACCCTCTTTGACCTTAGAAAGATGTTTCATAGGGTCAGTGAAAATACCAACGACTACATGAAAAGATTCAGAGTCCAATCCCTGGATTGTCATAACCCAAATGTCACGGAGCAGCAACTGGTAGATTTGTGCATCAACCTCATGCTCCCGGTTTACTGAGCTCTATTAGAAAATATTCGTCTCCAGATCTTCTCAGATCTTCATGAAGCGGCAAAGAGATCGGCAACTACTGCCATCACTTTACTGGAAAGAACAGACCTACAAAGGCTGAAGAACCACGAGACACTCGTGGTAGCAGACATCTGATCAAGAAGCAGTAAATCCTTTAGCCTTCCACAAACACTGTTGCAAAAGGGAACAAACGGAAATCCAAACCGCCGCACAAGCATACCTCAACTCCTTCAAAAGCACAAAGGAAGGATAAGAAAGATGCACAAGCCTCTGACCAACGCACAAGAGCTCCTGATCAAGAAGCACCTGACCTTCCTTTTTACAATGAAGAGGTAATCGAACTCCTGGATGTTTGGGTCCAATATGGTGCAATCAAGTAGCCATATGTCAATAAAGAACCAACTGAAGAAAACAAGGAAAGTCCTCGTTACTGCTAGTTCCACTGGTTCGTCAATCATCTCACAAGCAACTGCGGAGTTTGGAAGCACATTTTCAAAGATAAGGTTGATCCACAATAGCTCGAATTGGGGACTGAAGGAGTACACAAGAATCCTCTCCTAGTCAGAACCTTTACACTCTCTGTACAACCTATCAAAGAAACAGTTCAGGATGAACGTGAATTGCGTTATCTGTCGAAGGCACAAAGGAGAGACATGTTCACAGTACTGAACCACATAGTGTCAAGAAGTCCATCCCGAAAATACTTCTTGATCTTTCAGCCACAGATCAAGAGATGTACGACTGGGGACTGATTACCACAGTCAATATCGGAAGAAACGAATTTGGAAGAACGTTGATCGATGCTGACACCGCCATCAACAACATTCCAGTGAAAACCATCATATCCACATGCATCACTCGGCAAGAAGATACTCATGCTCTATCTCAATCGGAGACCTCGAAGGAGCGCTCGGAAATACTTATGGCTACATCACTATCAAAGTGAACATAAGTTCAACATGGACAGAAACCAAGTTTCACATAATCAGGAAGATCCAGGATATTATATGTCCTTCAGACGAGCGTGGATCCATGATAAAATGATGGGAACTTACAAAGCACCTTTGGTTACACATCTCTCCAACAAAGAAAGTTCTGATACAGAAGATTTGACGGACATTCCATCATTAGAGTACTTTGAGGAATTTCGAACCTTGACGAGGTTGAAGAAAGAACCTGCAAAAGATGTATAGACATTCATCAAGAGGTTCCGCACTTAGGAAAGTCTCATTCCATGTTTATGTTATTTATTTACCCACATGATATCCTAGAATGGGGACTTAATTATGCTGGCAACTCTACAAGACATTATGAATGGTAGCTTCACCGCATTAGTATTTTACCAAGTGGTTGAATCTGACGTTTCTCCGAATCAAGCACTGAAACATTCGTTACTGACGTCTAAACATGGCAAAGAACACTTTGGGCATTTCTCCTGAAAGTCCATGTGTTCCAAGAAATCAGAAAGCTTTGATGTCTGCACAAGTGTCGAATCCCACTATCGCAACGAAAGGGATGCTGAATCAACAGAAGATACTCCAGTGCCGAAATGATCAAACCCCTAAGACATTCGATGCTTAAGGAATATATGCTTCAACTCTCAAGCATCCAAGAAGCCTTAAAATTGTACTCCCAATCAAAGAGTACACCTCCTACAATGGCGTATCTGACTTCAGCACAAATATCTCGACAATGGCACACTGATTCAACACCAATGCAATCAAAGTGTAACGAAGTTACGATCGATAAGTCTTCATTATCCCATGATAAGACTTCTGAAGCAGATGCGACATCATATATACATGGATGACACTAACTCCTTCAACATACACTGGGCAACCATAGGTGATTCCGTGAAACTTCATCAACAGGATTTCTCTACATCACAAGCCCATGCATAATTGAGGAACTTTCTCTCTTCACCAATCACATACAGTATGAAAACTGCTGATGCTATCTACCGCAACAGCATCGACTCACTGACGCAGCCAGTTCATGGCTCACTGGATGAATGAGCAAAGATTATATCTATAATCATAGTTCTGGCCTTTTAGGTCTTTGGAGCAACTTCAACCATGGTATCAGCATCAATAATAATCTCTAGAGGAACACCATCCATGACCTCAGCACCGACAAGGATCTCTGGAGTGTAATCATTCATGGTCTCAGCACCAACAAGAGCAACATCCTCAGGACTTCATCAACTAATCATTCTCTGAAGTGTTACACATGAAGCGGACTTCTCTAAGAACCAATGATTCATATCAAGATGTGCAGACCTGATAATGCGCACATGAAAGTCTTCCCAAAGCTGGCACATCTGGTGGGCCTAATCCAAAGTCTTTTACAAGATGTTCTCATCACCTTTACAAATGAGATACAACACACTCCAGGTCATGGGTTTGCAAAAACGTACAATGCTTCCTCAATGAAAGATGTTCACCTATGTCTCTTCTACAACATACCAAAAAGGTGCATTAATCGGACATACGAGCTGAAAGATATGGCCTTTACCACCAGGTTTATGAAACCTGAAAAATTTGTACGGGATTATAAATTACAGATGTGCACGCTTTGTTGGCTGATCTCTACAACTCCAAATTGAGTGATTCTTGTCTCATGAGATAACTCAGTCTCTTAGATTTAAAAGTTGGGGTCAAGCATCAAATTCTAACGTCGTATGAGGTTCCTCCAGCTTCCAGAGCATACAACATGCAAGCAGAAATTTGTAGACGGGTTCGTAACCCCATAGTCGATCGATCTCCACCAGGTCTTTTCGCTAAGTTCTTCATCAAGGTATCTCCAGCTTCTACCACCTGGATATTTACATCAATTTTCTACCTGGGTCCTCTATCTAGGTCCTTCCAAAAGAAGAGAAAACGAAAAGAAGAGGTTTAACAAAACACTGGGACTGACGCTCCACTGCAACAGTTTCTTCAGTATTCTCTACTGGTGGCCCTGTAGGAGCGGAATATCACAGCAAATAATAACTTACGAAATTGTGGAGAGAAAATACATTTTGCGAGCAAAGAATATTTTGCGAGCAAGAAGGACATTTTGGGAGCAAAGGAAGCCACGAAGGTTCGCAAGATAATCTTCAAATCCGAAATGGCGGGACAACACAACTGTCATCTATTGTAAAATCATATAAATAGCCATTTAGGCATGAGAAGTGAGGGAGACACATTTTGAGAGAGGGGATGATTTTAGGAGGAGAGAGAAAATTTTAGAGAGGGATTTATTTTCTTTATCATCTTCTTCCCCAAAATTCTAGAGCTCCAAATATTCATTAATGGAGTCTCAATTGTAAAATCATGTAATCACATACAATCACTAGTGAAGCACCGTGGATGTAGATCACATTGATCGAACCACGTAAAAATCTTTGTGTCTCTTTATAATTTTAGTACCTTAATTCTTAGTTTCATATCAAATTAATTAGGTTTAGGAATCATTTTAATGGATTCTAATGAGGGTGTAGTTGTGAGATAATCCGCAACTACAGGCTCGATTTATTTTATCACTAAAGCAGAAACAATCGAGGTCTCCATAACTTCAGTGACCAAATTCTCATGTCCTTGAAGTACAAGGATGGTTGTCTCTTCATCAATAACTCCAGGGCAGCTCGGGTTATCCTTATTGGTTTCAATATCCTCAACCTCGGTATTTGGCACCTAATACGAAGATTACATGAGGTTAGAGCAATCTAAACATGAGACCAAATGATATCATAAAATACATTATAAAAAGCATTCCAACATCATCAGGGTTCATCATTATACACTCGGGGCACAAGCAAATATCATGAAAGTCATGAAAATACGTTTTTGCGGCAAACTCGTCTGAAGAGACTTTACTCTGTCATGTACAAGATGAATAACTGGGAGCAATATACAAGGAATATAAGGATGAGTTATATACCATTCCCTTTGTATGTATGTCCTATACGATATGTCAAAATTTCATAACAATCCGATGAACGAGCGAGGAGATGCGTTCAAAACATTAGACAACGTACAGTATGAAAAAGTTCTGAAAGTCTCCTGGAAGTTTACTGCTTCGCCTTTTTCAGGACCTGAACGTGCTCAAAACTTAAAAATATTCTTAGATAAAGCTTGGAAATTTTCTGGGCTTGAAGATACACATGCAGATCGCGAAAATCCGACTTCGAACGAAGACTCCACGGTGTTTTTGCTAAAATTCTGAAGTCTGAAATTTTCTGGCTCGACAATGCCGGAATCTCCATTGACGCCGCCGCTACCTCCATTCGGTTCGGGATTTCCGGAATTCTCCATATTTCCATATCTCAAAGAAGAGCACGCTTCATCAACATGATGCTTATCTACAATGATTTCTTCCTGGATTCATCAACGACAATTATTATTATTCAAGGAGATGCCACGATCACCTGCATGAAAAGGGATACTTACATCGACTTCTTCATTAGTGATGGATTCATGGATTATTTACCTCGGGAACAAGTTGGAGACCGTCAATCGATGGATCAAAAGTCTAAAATAAATAACAAACCTTGGTCTCATGATCCTAATTGCACGGGCAAAGTCATGACACAAGGAGCGCTAACAACTCGTCAAAGAAACGGCTGGGGACTACACGTCATTTGCTAGCATCCTGTAGTCCTTACTTCTGGGTTCTCCGCTCATGTAGACTTTCTTCCATTTTCGTGGAGTCTACATTGATCCAGGATCTCACTTCACAATCATTCTATGGTAAAGCCAATGAAATATGAAGAATCTCTCACCATCACTCAGAGGTTCCATAAGTACCACTTATTAAAAGTTTCGTCCGTAGAGATGTTACCTCTGGAAACACCATCTTTGGAAGTATCATCATGGGAGTCAGTCATTCCCGCAAAGTGGATACTTCAGCACATCGTTCATACAAAGCGCAGGCTTCGACAGAACAATGAATTATGGAATAAAGGTGCTCATATCAGCGTATACAAAATGGTAACGATCCAATTCTTAACTATTTAAAATTTCACTAGATGTAGTGATATTAGCGTCAGAATCTCGAAAACTTGCTCATTTCGTCAAACCTGCAAAGACGAGCAAAATTCATTATTCAAAATCATGACTTGATTTTCATAAAATTGTGAACAACCTACACAAACTTTTACTATGTGAACAGTCACTGGTTCTTCAAAATTGGACAAGCATCCATTCTACAATTTTGAAAACTCACAGACATTATTTCACCATGTAAAATTGTCTGCTTTCAACAGTTGTTCAAAATCAAAACATTGATTTTACAAAATATATATATTTAACGTGAAACTCATGTAAATTTGAAAAATATATCTATATGTTTTTGCTCCATCGCACGATCATCTGTCTTTGAAGCAAGAGTATATTTCAAAGATTTCCGAAAGCTCGAAGATAAAATTTTCATGAAATCTCATAAACAAAATTTTATTACTAACAAACGTATGTCTATTAAAAAAAAAACTTTTTTCTCGTACGAGCATTCACCTTTGAAACGAGAGTTTATTCCACTTTGTGAAATCTCACATATTTAAAAAATAAAATTTTGTTTTTCGTGAAAGCTCATAGACAAAATTTTATCATTAGACTCATGTCTATTTTGTTTGTTCCTTAAAATTACGAATGAACAAGCAAGGATTTCTTTTCATGGGCCCGGACCTATGAATCCTAAACCGACCAAGGTTCCGTCATTGAATCAGCGGTTCTACAGCAATTTATTCTCACCGGATGATGCTCTATTATGCCACTGGGGCCGCTCAAGCCATGGTTCGCTCATTCGGTCGAAACCCGGTAATGTCTTATCTTATGACTAAGTTCAATTACTTATTTTTGTTTGCACATGGAAAATCACCATTCAATGCTGATTGTTCCTCACTAAGCAGGGGACTTAATGTAGATGGTGAATTTTTGACAAGGGGAAAAATTATAAAATTATACTCCAGATTCGGCAACCGGATGAGTATTGAGGACCATGTCTCTAAGAATGAAAGCTCATGCCGTAAACCTCTGATGGAGAAATCCTCTCAGAATATCGAGACTCATGTATCTAAGCATGAAAGCTTATGCCTTAAACCTATGATGGAGAAAGTATCTCAAAGTATCGAAACTTATGTCTCTAAGCTTGAAAGCTCATGCCATAAACCTCTGATGGAGAAAGTCTCTCAGAGTATAGAGACTCATGTCTCTAAGCATGAAAGCTCATGCCATAAACCTCTGATGGAGAAAGTCTCTCAGAGTATAGAGACTCATGTCTTTAAGCATGAAATCTCATGCCGTAAACCTCTAATGGAGAAAGTCTCTCAGAGTATC
The DNA here is from genome assembly GCA_023529315.1 of Papaver bracteatum. Classification (NCBI taxonomy): domain Eukaryota; kingdom Viridiplantae; phylum Streptophyta; class Magnoliopsida; order Ranunculales; family Papaveraceae; genus Papaver; species Papaver bracteatum. The sequence goes on from JAJJWX010003498.1 coordinate 2,633,659, forward strand.
GAGACTCATGTCTCTAAGAATGAAAGCTCAAGCCGTAAACCTATGATGGAGAACGTCTCTCAGAGTATTGAGACTCATGTTTCCATGCATGAAAGATCATGCCACCTCTGATGGAGAAAGTTTCTCAGAGAAGATGCAGATGTGTAGCCTCCCAGTTGAGGCCACAACACATCTCATACTGTATAGAATCGAAAGATTGGGCGGCTCCTAGACAGCATGCCTGCTAGTATAGAGCGACAACGTCTTCGGGATGCAACCAGGTTTTCCCCGACTATGCAATAGGAATATGACACTCCATCAAGTTCATATTTCTCAACCCTCAGATGATTAATGCTCCAAGACATGAATCCCTTCTAGTATAGAGCCATCAATTAATTGTTTGAAATCGTCTGAATATCCAGCAATATTCTATGAACCATCGTCTAAATAACCAGCAATATTCTACGAGCCATCTTTAATCGTCTGAATGTCCAGCAATATTCTACGATTCTTCGTTATATTTCGTCACTTCAATTCGTGGTTCTTCTTAGCAGGATGCCACGGGTTAGTGATAAATATTCAACAGAAATCTGTGCATCGAATAAGCCCTGACAAAAATGGTGCAAGTATAATTAACAATTAATACACAGACCAACATTTCAAAGAATTACGAACGAAAGAGGAACCTATGCAAAATAGGAAGGCAAAAAAATAATAATAAAATATTAGCAAAAGCGCCAGGGGACCGGGCTCACCAGCCGTCCAGTCATGCCGTGGCCAGTCCCGCACCCAATTTTATATTTTATCATACTTTTACTATTTTCCTGATCTCATGAAAATCCTCTCGTTCGAGCAAATTTTCTTCATTTCAAAGAAATTATCTAAATCGCATGATTTTATCAAAAGGAATAAAATTAGGGAAAGGTGTCATGGGACCGCCAGCCAGCCGGTCATGCCTTGGACGTGGCCGGTCCCACACCTCAAGTCCCATTATTTTATTATTTTTCTTAAATTATGAAAATTCCTTGATTTTATGAATTTCTCCTAAAATCATGAAAATTACCTAATTTCATGTATTTTTATCTAAATCACATGATTTTATCAAAAAATAATAAAATTAGGGAAAGGTGTTATGGGACCGCCGGCCGGCCGGTCATGCCTTGGCCGTGGCCGGTCCCACACCTCATGTCCCCATTATTTAATTATTTCTCTTAATTTATGAAAATTCCTTGATTTCATGAATTTTCCCTAAAATTACCTAATTTCATGTATTTTCTCTAAAATCATAGAAAATATTAAAAAATTAGGGAAAAACTTGTGGGACGGGGCTCTAGCCGGCCGACCATGCCTTAGCCGGTCCCACACGCCCATTATTTTATTATTATTTGGTGTTTTGTTTCCTGATTTCATGAAAACACCCTGATTTCAACAAAATACCTTTATTTCAACAAATCTCTTTGATTTTATGAAAATTCTCTAAAATCATGGAAACACAATAAAATTAGGAAAAATACCATGGGACCGGTCCCTTGAATTCTTCCTGAGTTTTACTCTCGGGCTGTTTTCTCCTCCCAAACGAGCTTAAAACCTAAATATTCCTACGGTAGGAGATAGGAAATTCTTTTCTGTACATAATGGAGGGGCGGACCATCAAAACCCGAGTCCGTATGAGAATTCTACATTGATTCTAGTAAAGGGCGTTAATTAGTGTTTCAACCAATCCGGGGATTGCTCAAACGACCAACAATTGGTCTCGTGACCACCAAGAGCCGGTCCCAAGATCTCTTGATTGGTCCCTATCTCTCATATATAGGTTTTATCACCGATTACTGAACCCAACAGTAATTCAGTAAACGATGAAACCAGCATTTATTCATTCTTTCACCAACTGGTCTCAAGAGACTTTGGTATTTTTGCTCATTCGAGCATTTGGGCGATACATGGTGAACCCGTCATCCCATGTAGCCGGTCCATGTGTCACTCTGTATTGATTTGCAATAAATCATCATTTCGGTAAAATTAGGGTTTTGAATCCAGAGCTCTGCAGAAACGTGATTCTGAGCAGATTCAAACACTCTGATAATTTTATGTTGATTCCATGATTAACATTTTTATTTATTTTTCTCGACCCAGCAGTCAGTAAATTAAATTAATATTTTATTCGGTCCTGCTACCAATAAATTCATCAAACGAGCAATATTTGCTCAAACTGGCAATATTTGCTCGAATCGGCAATATTCGCTCAAATTAGCAATATTCGCTCAGACTGGAAATATTTGCTCAGATCAAAGAATATTGGTTAAACTATCAATATTCGACAATTCAGCAACACAGCTTGCTCGTTTTAGGTCATAATGGTACCTCATCTCATCATACATACATTTAATTCATGAGTTTCAGAATATTTGCTAAAACATGTTCAACTCAGCACTACATGGACTCATCGTCCCACAAAGTCAGCAACTGACTCCACAATCACGAGATTTCAATCGTGTCACATGGGGGGATATTAACTAGGGTTTTGGTCTGGGGGTCTACGACATGTGTGTTCACCCATGATGAGAATGTGAGCAAGTCGTGCAATCAGTTGGAAGAGTCAGCAAAGTAGTGGGTGGAAAATTAACCAAGTCTCCGCACGATGAGTAATTGGTTTAACACGATTTCCTACTTCCCCACTCTCTGATTCCAGCAAACTTTCACACTTCATGGGATCATGGTATTTTCAACTCCGGCATTATAAAATGTCTCTGAATCTTGATTGAAAGGACAAGAGTTTTCGAACATTCGAACAACAGTCGCCTAAACGAGCAATTTCTCATCAAAGTTCATACAAACAATCTTTCGTCTACATGAACTCACAGAAATCACTCTCAATCAGGCAAAACTCAATCATTCAGAGCAATTTCACGCTGAAATCACAACACACCTACAATCTCAGATCACCATTGATCTCACTCATTTCTCAGCTTCCCTCCTACAGATCAACCCATCCTCTCTTATGACCGAATTGACTCTGGAACGGCCATTGTTCTTGGTTTAGGCCGGAGTCTTACAGATTGATCTCTCGAACTTAAAGCACTCCCTCCTTGCAGTGCATCTGTGTGAGGTTCAACATTTCGCTCGGTTCAGGGAGTCTCCACACGGTCGACTATTCAATTCCGTAAAAACCAGAAAATCGTTTTTCCCCATCTACAATATTTAAATCTTCGTTTTTTGACAAATCAAAACTCTGATTACACCCATAATCGGTTTTTATTGACATATCGAATAAACCGATTCTGGGTTTTGTTTTCTGCCATGAAGAGCATGCACAGTAATCAGTTTACATGATGATTAACATCAACCGATTTTGGGTTAGAAATGAAATATGAAAATACATCACCAAAATCGGTTTATATATGTAATATGTATAATCCGATTACCGTAGTCTTTTCATCTTCCTTACCATAATCGGGTTTTATACATGTACCATATAACCCGATTATTGTAGTCTCTTCATAATCGGATTACCTGTGTTTCTATATGTACCGATTTCTTACTTAATTTTTGTTAAATTTTTGTGTAGAATGGACTTCAGACACCTAGCATTTTACAATCGAGAGGTTACATTGGAGGATGTTCTGAGGAAACCACAAAGAGTGCCAGAGAGAAGCCTATATAAGTTTGTTTTCGGAGGTGAGACCAATCTTGAACAAGCCCTGGCATTGATTGATAAGCTGGCACTGGAAGAGCTTGTTGAGGTCATGAGGTTCTCTCGGATGAGGATAAATAGGATTTCAGCTGAGAGGGATCGCCACCAAGAATTGGAAGGTATGTTTGAAGAAATGGTTGAAGCTGCTGCAATGGCTTATGCTGCTGCTGGTGGTGCTGCAGATGCTCCTGATGCTGGTGCTGGTGGTGGTGTTGTTGTTCATGCTGCAAATGCTCCTGGTGCTCCTTAAGTTTTTATGTTTAACTTTTTAATATTAAAACTTTAAGTTTATAAGACTTGTGGTTGTTTTTTGTTTTAAGTCTTTTGGGATGGTTTATGTTTGTATTTTGGATGATCTTTGTGTGGTTGATGTTTTTATATTGGTTGATCTTTGTGTTGAACTTAATGCACTTAATGTTTAAATTGATTCTAGCCCGACATGCCAACAATCGGTCGACTCGATATGCCAACATAAACCGATTGGGCAAGCCATTTTTCCTGGATGTTTTTCAAGCCAGAATTGGATCACATATCAAAATATATAAACTGATTGTTGTCGGTGAAAATTCAAAATCTAACAGATTTCTAATCGGTTTACATTGGTCACAAGAACAACCGATTCCTTGTGGCATATCAACACAATCGGGTTTAACATAGCTCTTAAAATACCGATTATAGCAAATTATTTCAGGTTTTTCAAAAAAAAAATAGTCGTTAGGGACTTTCTCTATAAATAGAGACCTCACCCTTGGACCCCATTTCCCCCAAAATTGATCATTTTATCCCCCCTCACTCCATATACTCCACAACTACTCATTTCATACATATACATACAAGAAAGGGCATCGTTTGACTCCGCGGAAGATTTGGAAATCACCAAAGCATGGTATGCGGAAAATCGACTTAGACATCAATCCCCCGAAAGGGAGGATTCCGCAACCTTTTGGGCTAGGGTACACAATAAATTTATCCAGGAGTTTGGGAATACTAATGCAATAAGTGTTCAACAAATCCACGCTAGCCACCTAGTCATCGAAAAAGGGATACTTTCTTTTTTGGCTCTCCAACCTCGAATTTTTAACACCGGCCCCTTCATCTTGTCCATTGCACAATTTGTAAGTAATTTTGTGGTTTTATTACTAACCCATGTTGTTTTATCTTCCAATGAAACACCACTAACAAATATAAGTTTCTTTTTGTGTTTTTGTAGCATGAAGTCGTGAAAGCGCGTTACTTTGAGGAAAAGGGGGAAGCATTCGCTTTCGATGCAAGCTATCACTTCTTGGAAGAAAGAATCCCGGAGGATAACCCGGACTACTTGGATGTTGTATCGTCTTCGGAGGAGGAAGATTGATGGTTTTAGAAGTTTTTGTATAGGTGTTGTGGGTAGACCTCTTTGTAAACCCTCACTAGACTATAACTCTTCCACTAGGGTCGCCTAGGAGTTTAAAGGCTTGATGCATGTGTTAAATGCATCCTAAAATAATAATGCAATGAGTAAAAATTGGTAATGAAAGGAAACCATCGGTTTATATATGTTATAAGTAAAATCGGATTATAAACATGTCAAACACTAGTGGAAAAACAGGAATCTGGGACATCATGTAACGACACAAAAAATATATTGAAAAACCGGTGCATACCAAATGTGTCGTTGACTAAAGTAAATTTGTCGTTAAAGTTGGAATTTCATTGACTTCTACAAAGACACTATATACTTTGTCGCCGACCAAAGTCAAGTCGTCGTAGTGGGGCGACTTTAGTTGACTTCTATAGCGACACTTTAGTAGACTCATTTCACCGTAAGATGTTTTGGCGTGCATTTCTCCCTCACTTTGTGTGGCTAGGAGAAGCCTCATTAATATAGAGTAATAGAGTTTTCTATTTCCTTCTTCTTTTTTTATCTTTCCCTTATCTCTCTTCATTCCTCTCCTCACCCCACCTCATTCTCTCGCTCCAACTCTATCCCTAACCCAAATCAGAGAAATAATACCATCAAACCACAGTTCTCTGAAACCCTCCATAATCGAAACTCGTAACCCTCCATAATCGAAACTCGTTTCATTTTTGATTTTATTTTAAGGTAAAGTTAGGGTTTTTACTTTCAAAGTTAGGGTTTGCAAAACCCCTTTTCTGTTTTCTTGTTCTTCTGGTTCAATTTTTGGTTTTAATTATCATTTGTTTTGTTTGTTGACAGGGCTTCGATTTCTGGAAGATTTTGAGGTATACTCAATTGACCATAAATATCATATTGTCTTATGTTTTTAATTGTTTTGTAATTCGATTTAGTAGTTTGCTGATTCAATTTATATCAGGATTTGCATGATTTGTTTTTACATTTTCTTAACGAAGTAAAATCTGAAATTTCTGAAGTGAAGTTGTATGCTAGTATGTCTGAAGTTGTGGGGTTATGACTTTTATTTGATTTATCATGTTTAGGGTGCTTGATGGTTCAATTTATATCATGATTTGTATGTTTTCAGATATATTCTTATTGAAGAAATCTGAAATTTTCTTAAGTTGTATGCTAAAATGATCTGAAATGGGTTAGGATTTCTATTTAATTTATCATGTGTATGTCAATTCTAGATGAAGTTAGAAGGCTATATCTAATCACTATGTGAAACAACTCAAAGAGTCAGCTGCTTGTGTAAAATCTTGAAATGTTTATAATCATTGGTTTGATTGGTTACTATTAAACCACTGGAAAACAGATGTTAAGCTCTACCAACATATTGACTAAAATCTAGTTGTTATATTTTGAATCATGTACTTTTATTGGTACTCAAAAGTTTTGGTTGTCAGAGTTATTTCAATATGCGTTTTGTTTCTCATATCATAGCAAGATATTTTTGTAGCATTTACTTGGTAAAAATATAATGGTCTCTAACATCGATGTCTGGCCTAGGAGTAGTTTTGATATCCTTGTATTTTTTTCCTTGGAGTATTTTTACGAGTAATCAATGGTTATTTGAATGATGCTGTGAAGTATGGGATTGTTTAGAATGAATCTCTTTTGATTTTTGAGAAGCTTTATAATGAGTATATTGCATAAATAGAAAAACAAGGTGTCGCATTTTTCGTATTCTGAATCTACGTGGTTTTATTTTAGATGACTATGGTGAGACTTAGCAGTGGAAGTAGCAGCCGATCCCAGCCTACAAGTAGTAGGTCTGCTGCAAGTCACTGGCCAACTCCCTTATTCAATACTTCTGCAAGTCCAGAGAGGTCTGGAAGTCCAAGTTCCAGGAGTTAACATTTATCTTCATCAGATGATGAGCACTCTCCAAGTAATGGTCACCGTAATAAACCAATGGGAAGTGTTCGTGCTGAGGATTAGTGGCATGCTAGCTTTCCAACGGTTTGTCATTGAAACTTGAATTTCCCAAGAAAGTAATAACATAGTTTTTGTCTTTCACTTTCCTTCTTTTATTAGTTAAACGTCAAGTTACAATTTCTAATAAGTGTATTTGTTTTCTGTAGTTGATAACCTTCTTCCAGTTGCATTCAATGTACATGGACAACCTATTGGAGATTCAAAGGCGTATTCCACCAAAGTTGGAGTGATTGTTAAGAGTGTTGTGTCACCATCTTACGCTACCTGGAGGAAAGTTCCTCCGGAACTCAAGGAAAAAGTGTGGAGAGCAATCAAGAATGTGTACAATGTGCCTGAACAAAGTTTTGGAAAAGGCAAACAAAGCATGGAGGAATGGGAAGTCTGTGTGTGATGCATGTTATACTATTGTTTAACGAAGATCCAAGAGGCCAGGAAATCAAAAGAAGGAAGATTGGGAGGCTTTTGTGGAGATGGTTAGTGATGTTAAAGATAAAGCAGCCAGGGAGAGGGAGGATAGCAAGGAAAGTAGATAAATCTTTACATAGTATTAGAAGAGATGGCATTGTGCGGCGTCCGCATATCATGGAACAGCAGAGTCCAACTGGTATTATTAGTAGATCTATAGTGTTTGTTGCTACATATGTGTACCAAGAACTTCCAGAAGAACAACTTGAACAGATTGACCCTGATGACTATGAGGCAAGAAACATGAGATATGTGGTAAGTTTGGTTTTTATGCGTATTGATTTTGGATTCACAAGTATGCTTTTTTAATTTGATTTCCACTTTCTGTATCTTCTTTTGTACTTTACAGGGAAAGGTAAAAGAGCTGCTACAAACTGAGCAGTATAGTGAAGAGACCCATGTGGACAGGGATGCAGTCGCAAAAGTGGGTGCTTATGAATTTATATTGCTTTTTGTTCTTATGAAATTAAAACCTTTTAGCTACCAACTCATTTTGTTTACTTGATCATAGGTGTTTGGGCCTAATCGTGGGGGCTTTGTTAGAGGTATGGGAGGTGGTGTCTAGAAGACTGAATTGCTTGCTTCTGCAATTCCTAGGGAGCAGTTGCGTCAAGAACAACTAAAAAATAGAGTTATTGAAGATCGTCTCCGAGTTCTTGAGGAGTATGTTGAGGAAACAAGGGGTGGCACCAGCAATGCTAATACTGATCAGGTAACATTTTCTTACTGACTCATTTTGAACAATGTAGTTATTGAACCCAAAATCATTTAGTTTTCACTATTTTTTCTTATGGAGACCTGTTATTCTTTTTTTGACATAAGGGGATGTTATTATTATCTCAGGCAATGAATGCTGGCACTAGAGTTCTTTTTTGACATACGTTTTCACTGCAACCTCTAGTGATGCTGCATTGATTTCAGAAACCGTTGGAGATGATGAGTATTGGAATGGAACTGCAGAGGTGATAATGCTTTGTTTTTGGACTTGTTTATTTATTTGCTTATTTTTTAATCTTCTTTATGTAAAAAGGGATTTGAACATTCATTAGCCTTTTGATGTTGTCAGGGAGATGATGAGTATTCAAATGTAAATACTCAGGTAATAATGCTCATCTTAGTAAAATGCTTGCCCCTTTCAATGAGATCTTTTTTTCTTCTTACTGTACATGCTTGTTAAATTTGTTATGGTCGATACTTTATAGCATCAGATGTTTAATAGTATTAGATTATGCAGTGGTTTACTGGAAAACATAATTGACATTATCTAGAAAAAATGTGAAAATTTAAAGAGTCTGGTGATTGTTCTGTACACTTATCTCAAACCTCATTATACACTTATCTTCTTTATGTACACATGGATATTCATTCAATTATTTATACTAACAGGAACTAGCTGAATGTGGAGATGATGAATATTCAGATTGAGATGCTTAGGTAATAATACTCGTTTCAATACTTGTTTATTTGTGGTTGTCTTTTTATCTTCATTATGTACAAGGAAATTCAATCACTTATTGATGCTGTCAGGAACTAGATGAATGTGGATTGTAAATATTCAATCGGAATGTTCTGTTGAGGTATGTGTCTTCGTATACTCATCATGCTTATGGTTTTTCACTGCCTATGGTTTATTTGTTCATCTTCATGTTGATGTAGGCAATAAAATCAGTATGGAAATGTTGTTGTTGTTGTTGTTGTTGTCTTGATGATGGATCTATTAGACCACCTCTGTGTATTATGTTTCGACTAGTCATGTAACCTAGCATATAAGGTCTGACATTTTGCTCATATTCTGAATGTAGTTCGATACCTTTATGGATGTCGTCTCTCTTCCTGATGGTCTTATGAGGGTCACTGATGTCATGGTTGATAGTAAGATCGTTGTTGTTGTTGGATAATTTAATGTTGGAAAGAGTTGTGCTTCTGCAGTTATGTTCTCAAGCAAGCTGGTGCCAAGGTCATAATGACTGAAATTGTTGAATTTTTTTAGGACTTGTATCACTTCTCTTTAAGAAACCTTGAACTTGTTAATCAACAACTGAATCCTTTTTTCTGTTTGTGAGTTTGTACTAAATTTATGAGTAATTCTTTTTTTTATTCAATAATTTATGAGTAATTCATTCAATGTAATAGTCTTCACTTTGTATTAGATGAATCTAGTTTTATATGGAATTTGAATTGTCATTTGAATTTTAGTGTTTTAATATTAATTTGAATTTGAATTGTTATTTGGATTTCAGTTTAATTTGAGTTTCAGTTTACTGTAATTTGAATCGGAATCAGAATTGTTTCATTATTGATTTAATGACAATGACATCCAATCCAACCAGATCTGACATATTTTTAATATTAAAATAAATCAAATCTACGACGTTATACAGATGTCGTGCATAGCGGCACTCTGAAAGCATCGTTATTTAGGGGCACACTGAAAGTGCCGTTTTAAAAAAAGACACTGAATCTACAACACTTTTAGCGGCACTCTGATAGTGTCTTTTTACCCTCTAAAACGACACTATAAGACTATCTTAAAATGGCTGTTTTCCACTAGTGAAATTTAACTGATTATAGATGTCCTCTGTTAATTCGTAAACACCAATCCAGAATCGGTTTACAAGTGAATGAACATAAACCGATTCCGAGTACTATTTACGGGGGGGGGGGAAATTGTTTGATGTTTTGATGAACTCTCTAACATTAGTTAAACTCACATCCAAAACAAAATTAACCCCAAATATGATTAATTAGTGCTAATTATTCAGGAGTAAAATAGGTAGTTAGGTAATTATTTTGATAAGGGGTGGTATGTTGGTGATTTCTAATGACCTTTTTTGTCATCTAGCTATAGGCACCAATTAATAGCTATAGGCCCCAAATTAGCTTGGCTTAAAAAGTCTTGGTCTTTTGGGGGGCTTTTTAGGGTCATCAAATAGTAATTGGGATTTATATAATGACTAATATCACCCCTCACTGATTTCAGATAATAAACTTGATTAATATCACTAATCATGATTAGATAATTAATCAACGCTAATTCATTTCTTTAAGTTAAGTGTTGAAGTTGAAAATCAAAACAAAAAAAATCCGAGGGAAGAGAAGAAGAAGAGGAAAAAAAAAATTGGGGAGAAAAATGAAAATCAGTGATTCAAGCAAAACTTTTGATGTAGGTGGACCCTCATCTTCCAAATACGATAACATATTAATACCCATCAACAACGATCAGTTCTTTGCTGATTTTTCAGAAAATCATGAAAAAATTGCTCAAACTTAAAATAACCCTTATGAACCTTACGATGATTTCGAATGACCAACCCAAGAAGAAGAAGAAATCGTAGAGATCAATGCTCAAGATTACTGGTATACCTCTATTCTAACTCCAATTTCAGTTTTTAAGCTCAGAGTGGCAAGAAATTTCGATTTTTTTTCTTCCGGAAACCCGCCAGGTCCAATCACGGCTGGAAACCCAAGAACTCCTGGCCGTTATCCTATGTTACGTCTCACAATTAATGAACTCCCAGCCGTTATCAAAGAGTTACGGCTGGGACGATGAATACTTCTAGCTCGTTTTTTCAGCGGTAACTTAACTCATCCAGTTACAGCGCAATTTACATCCTGGAATTCCTGGACGTAACATGTTTACGGTTAGTAATAGTACTTTTTAACCCAGTCGAAAATGTTATGATGACTAGAATAGTACTTTTCGACCCACCCGTATACTTTTCGACCCAACCATTTACTCTCTAACGGCTGGAATATCACTTGTCGACCCAGCCGTATACTATTTGACGACTGGAATATCACTCGTTGACCCAAACGTTTGTGTGTGTTTAAATTTATTTTGTGAATAATTATGTGACATATGTCATTCTATCATAGATTGTACTGTACATTCCGGTGGAAGACCAAGAGGTGGTTATGGAAGATCACGAGTTGGTTATTGAAGAGCAATAGGAGGTTATGGAAGATTAACCCCAACCTGTGCAAGTTTCCGAGGACACAAGTGCTCACTATGCAAACAACTATGAGTGGAAAGATAAGGAAGATGCAAAGAAATGGGCTCGATCACAAGGGTTTAAAAAGATGTGCATCATAGTCCAGAATAAACAAGTTACATTCAACATCTTTCAAATGGTTTGCGAGTGTAGTGGAAAGTATGAGAGCCATTGGAAAAAGGGTAGTGAGTATATACAAAAAACTACAAGGAAGAAGGGAGTATATAATACAAAGATAGTCATCAGGGGGTTCATGAACATGACCCATTATATTGGCCCCCAATTGAAAGATAGATGCCCATTACCTCCATTAAGGATGGTAGACGGATGTGACTGTGAAATACCAATGGGTTGGTGTCATAGGTTCGAGGAAAGATTTCAATTGTGGGATGCATTACAGTTTTCGAGGGATGCCCCATTGTGTGTACTAATGAGTTCCGATGAGGATTACTATGAGTAAATATGGTGTGAAGGTATATGATAACAATGTTTTTTTAGGGTGGTGATTAAAATGATAACAATATGGTGTGAACCTATGTATTTTGAATCACTCGTTATATATGAAGAATCTAGTTTTACTCTTATTATGTGTTTGTAATGATAATATGATAAAAATGTGGTTATTTAGAGGTATTTACGGCCAGGTCATACACTGACACGACCTAGCTGTAATGACCCAAGTTAGCATCATGGCTGGGAAACCTAACCGAAAATTTAGTAATGGATAGGAATCCTACACGTATTTCTGGGTATTGTCAGTTTTACGGCTGATAATCCTGGCCGTAAATCTTCCTGGAGTATCAGTTTCAGATTATACTCCGTTACGGCTGAGAAACCAAACCGTAAAACCAATTATGGCCAGGATTCCTACCCGTAAATCTGGGTACTGTCAGTTTTACGGGTTGTAATCCTAGCCATTAATCAAACTCACAGCTGGAAATCATGCCCGTAAATTGCCATGGAATGTTAGTATCATATTATGCTTAAACAAGAATCTGATACATTAAGAATCAAAACACTAGTATCCATTCATTCAAAGTTAAGTCTGCATAATGAAAAGTAAGTCTAAAAAGTAAATCACCCAAATCCATAAACTAAAACATTCTAAAAGTCTGAATAAACATAAGCTGGAATGACTTAAACAAGTACATAACCTACAATCATCCACTACGACCAAAAATCGAAAGAACATCCTCAGAATATGATGAAGAACTGTCGGGAGTTTGGGAAAAACTGATCCAATCATCCTCGTCGTTAGTATATAGATCATCATTCGCTGGATTATGTAACTCTTGAAGCCTCCTAATCAGTGTTCTTTGTTCGTCGTAAACCAAATATAAAACCTCCTCAATGTTACGTATCAGTCCCCTGGCAATCCACTTAGCTCTCTTGATCTATTTACACATCATTCAATTAATAATGGTACATAATTTGAGCAACGTATACATAAAAAATAAAAAATCATATACTTAGCCTACGCACCATCATCGTAGCAATATCACACATTGGTAGTTCCTGGGGTTCTTTCTCCTTTTCAGGGTTCCTCCTAAAAATGATGAAAAACATATCAGAAGATATGACCAATTCACACTGAGTGATACAATTACGGTTTGTAAATAACAGATAACCCATCCGTTATAAACATTATCGTCCGGGAAAAGTGAGACCACCTAACCGTAAACATAGTATCTGGTTAAAAATATGCGGATGACCTAACCGTAAACACATTATCGGCTAGAAAATAAAAATAATGGCTAGGAAAATTTATTTACGGTTAAGAAACTCCCAGCCGAAACACTCATCACTCAATTTTACTCTGCAAACACAAGACAACTTACGGCTGGGAAATTCCCATCCATAAATGTATTTCACGGTTGGGTTCTCAAATTTTCCTAACCGCATGATACATTAATGGCTGGGAGTTCTTGATGTCCCAACCGTTACGTATAAATTACGACCAAGACGATATGATATCCCAGCCGTAAACGCTTCAGAAAACCATTTTTGGAAACCCTAAAACCATCAATCGAACCTATTTTTTCAATCTATTGGTAAAATAACTTGTGGGTTTTTCAATTCTTACCATAGTAGGAGTCATTTGTGGAGGATTCACAGGTGTTTGAACATATTGGATCACCATAGGAGGATTTTAAGGTGTTTGAAGAGATTGGTTCACCACATCTCCATGAAAAGGACCATCAATAACTTGCCCTGATTCAGAATCAGGGTTCAATCGGCCGGATCTTGTCACTCTTGATCTTGCTGCCATCTTGAGAATCAATGGAGAAGAGAGAGAGATATTATTAGGTTTTTGAGAGTTTTTTTTAGAATAAGAAGAAGAATAGAGAAAATGAATGGATTTTGATGTTTGGTTTTGATTTAAGATTAAGATTGGGTTTTGATTTTAAATTATTTATTTACAAAGGGTAAATCTGACTTTTTAATCACTTGAGTCTCCCCTTATCTATAATTTTCCTCCACAAAGCAATTAAGCCCCCAAAATGGTCAACCCTTTAAGCCCCAATAATAAGATTCTTTTTTTTTCCAACAATGTCCGCATCAAAGAGGGCAAGACATCCACTTGAAGATCTTCTGAGGTACATTAGACCCAAAAGAGGCCGAGAAGAAATTAAATTCAAACACATTTTTCCAATCGTAAGGAATCATCAAAGAGTCTGCAATCATACTGCTAGTAAGATTACTAAATCTTTTCTCGATTGTCACCATCGTAATTCTACTCTCGCCATTAAAAAAATGTACGAAACATCAAATTTCAATTGTTTCATGCAATCAAGAAAAACATATAGAAATTAATATTAATAGGGCGAAGTTGGTACATGATACGAAAAAAGAAAAAGAAAAATAATAATTAGAAATAAATAAAACTATCTGCCACAAAATTTTAAGACATTTTCCTTCAAACCTATCACGCACACTGTAGACTTTGTTAGAATAGCTATCGTAATATGCAGCTTAGTCATACTATAAATCCTTAATCAAAATCAACACGAATACTAGTAAGTCTAGAACGGGATCCTTCAACATCTATTAACAAATTTTTGAATACACTCGCACAAACTCGATTAAAAAGGGATCCTTAAACATTTATTACTCTTTACTTTAGTTTAGTTTAGTTTAGTTTGTTACTTTTTTTTGAATTATGATGTGAGATTATGACCGAATGAATTTAGTGGGAGGAAGCTAGGGTCAGGGCTCAAAGTGGGAAAGGGGCCACCATGTGAATGAATACTACAAATTTACCACTCCTACTACTAGCTCTGCTCTATTTTTCAATATGAACCTCTCGGCCACACTAAAGGATAAAGAGAGTAAAATATCAAGGGTACTGTCATACAAACAAAATCTTTAGGTCGTTCATTCATTCCCTGATCTCTACTCTAGCCTCTTTCTACAATTGCCCCTCCACTTGAAGCCAATTACGAGAGATTATCAAACATGTAGGAAACAATGATAGCCTCAACCTCAGGTGGTGGTGAACCAAAATCTAGTGATCCGGTACCAGGAGGAGGAGGAAGTAGTGGTGGGGGAGAAGTTATTGTAGCAATCGGATCATGGGAACTGCTAAGTCGATATGAATCACAGAAGATAAGAGATTGGAATACATCTTTACAGTATTTAAAGAATCATAGGCCACCACTATCACTAGCAGCGTGTAATTGAATTCTTGAGATATTTAGATCAATTTGGTAAAACCAAAGTACACTTAAATGGGTGTACATATTTTGGACATCCAAATCCACTGACACCATGTGCTTGTCCTTTGAAACAAGCTTGGGGTAGTCTTGATGCTCTAATTGGCAAGTTAAGAGATGCTTATCAAGAAAATGGCGGTACAACTGAAACTAATCCTTTTGGTTCTAGAGATGTTAGAATTTATCTGAGGGAAGTCAGAGAAGTTCAAGAGAAAGCTAGAGGAACTAACTATGACCATTACTAATAAAACCTCAACAACAACAACAACAATAATGTTGCCGCATGCAGCGATTACTATTCAATCTGGTGATGCTGGTGACCTTGATGGTACTGTTATTTCTCCTTCTAAATGATCCTACTGTAGAGGAAAACTTTGATGTCAGGGCCAACATAATTTTCCTCGACAGAGATTACCTAGAAATTTTAGATTATTCAGAAAGTTTAGATAATGAAGTTCGTGAAACTGATTGTTAACAAGAGCATTTGGATGATCTTAAAAATTAATATCTAAGATCAATATAATCATATCCAGATCTGAATTCTTCGATAAGAAACTTGTTATTTATCTTTCTGAAAAAGCGGGGTCTAACAACTACACCCAATATTTAGTTCGGCAATCTGAATGGACTAACTCCAATATACTTTCAAGAGAATCAACTAGACATACAAACTTAATCTTTGGAAAAGTATATCAAAGAGTTATATCTCAATTTCTCAATTCAATCCTCAATCAAACAAATAGGAATTTGCGAGCCCAATTGAATAAGAGAAATAACTTGGACGGTATCACAAACCTATATCAAAGTGTCAATCAATTCAATCAACAACCCAAAGGCCGGATTCAAGAACTGATTGAACTTAACGCACAACCTGTGATATTTTAATTATATAAACAAATATAATGCGGAAAATAAATAACACAGACACTAAAAAAAAAATTAACAAGGAAACCGCATATGCCGAAAAACCCCGGGACCTAGTCCAGCTTTGAACACCATATTGTATTAAGCCGCTACAACACAAGCCTACTACCAATGAACTTCAGACTGGAATGTAGTTGAGCCCTAACCAATCTCACACTGATCAAGGTATAGTTTTGCTCCTTACGTCTCTGAACCCCAGCAGGATTCTACGCACTTGATTCCCTTAGCTTATCTCACCCATAACTAAGAGTTGCTACGATCCAAAGTCGAAGACTTGATAAACCAATCTATCTCACATAAAAGTCTATTGGTATAAATAAATCTATCTCCCACAGAAATACCTATGAGTTTTGTTTCGTCTTATGATAAATCAAGGTGCACATGAATTAATTGATAAACCGGATTTATATTCCCAAAGAACATCCAAGTACAATCAATCACCTCAAAGTAATCTTAATCGTATGGAAGCGAAATAAGATACTGTGGAATCACAAACGATGAGACGGAGATGTTTGTGACTTCATTTAATCTTACCTATCGACGATAAATCTCAATCAAATCTTAGAAAATAAAATACTCAATCACGATAGTATAAGTAAGATCAGAACATGAAACTACAGAGAAAATAGTTGGGTATGGCTTCACAATCCCAATGAACTATTTAAGTCGTTAACATACATGGTTTTGGAATACTAAGGTTAAAGGTGATCGAATATAGTCACAACTAGTATCACACAGGAGGTGTGGGGATTAGGTTTCCCAGTTGCTAGAGTTCTCCCTTAATTATATAGTCTTCAAATCAGGGTTTGATAGCTTTGAAACAAAGCAATCAATGTTCACCATTAGATGAAACCTGATCTAAGAGCCAAGCTAAGTTTGCTTGAAACCAAAGAAATATCTCTCCACCATTATATGGTCTTAGCTTATTACACACAAATGAAATGTACCTTCATTTAGATATGGATAACCGTACCTAAACGTGTACACTAGGTTGGCTAAACAATAGTTAACCGAAGTTAGCTATATAAACACTTTCATATCAACCTTATTCATTCATCTTAACCACAACTAGTTCAAATGACTCAAATGAAACTAGTTATAGAGTTGTTCAATCGTTTATATTCTCATAGAAGTATACAAGAACACAATTAAAACAAAATCAGTTTGATTCACTCGAATCAATTCATGAACATTATAGACACGGTTTGCAAAAGATTGCATTCCTTAATATATAAATGTATTAGTTCATGGCACAACCGATTCTAGAACTTAACCCACTCAAGTATGCAAAGGGGTATGCATACTTAAGTAGTCGGACTTGGACTGTGTCCGACAGTACGCGAACGGGTACGCATACAATAGTTCCCGGACTTCAACTAAGTTCTCCAGTACGCATAAGGGTACATATACCAAGGCTCTCGGACTTTACCTGACCTCGCTAGTGCGCATACAGTTATACACCGGTCTTGGATCAACATACATGAAAGTACGCATACTATGTCTATAATCCAATTATGTTAAAGTGTTCAAAACTCTATTTTAATCATTGAAACATTCTTAGAGGATGACAATAGTTATTTTCACAAACTATTAGCATCAAAGCTATTTTCAAGTGATTGACATAATCAATAAGAAATATTCCGAGTCTACATCAAATCAGATGTTACAAGGCGATTTTCATATGATCATCTTTTGACTTCCGTCAAGAACATAAGATGAACTTGGTTAAAGCGAGACTCCCCTGCGCCCATCGATGAAGCTACGATCCGGGCCTCATCCTATGGTAAATGCACGCTCACTTGCCCTTGCAAGCATGCTCGTGGATCAGCTTACCAACACATATTTCGAGAAATATGTAAACGAGTTAAACTCAAGGCTACACAACTATAAATGAGCCTTAGGCATCATTTATACACTCAAAATATCAAATGTGTATAACCGAAAACTATATAGATATACGTCTTTTGTCTCAATATAAGATATATAGTAGAAATAGACTTTCCGAGTGATAGATGAGTTTCAGTCTCCACATACCTTTTGTTGATGAAATTCCACAAATTCTCCTTAGTAGTTCTTCATCTTAAATTGATGAACGCCGTGAAGTCTAAAGCTCAACTGCATAATCTATCCTAGTCCGAGACATAGCTATAAGTAGACTAGAAATCAAGACTTATAGTTTTGATCACTAAACTTAACAAGCAAGATTGAGAAAACAACGCTTGCGAGTTTGACCGAGAAGTGCTCTAACAATCTACCCTTTGTTAATTTTAGTGACAAAACTATCAATACATATGGATTACAAAATAAATAAACTTTGTAGCTTCTCATCCAAATGCTTGATCTCCTTGGTTCTTCAACATTACTCGAAATCTTCGTCATTTCCAAATACTTCAGTGATTCTAAACGTGTTCAACTCACCATCATAGTTATTGAAGATCCGTAGCCATGACAATGAGAAAACATTTGCTCTCAATTATTGTTATACAATGTCATAGTATTATTACACATCATCAAAGTCCAATCATATCACAACTTTTACAACAATACTATGGAGATATGTATCACTCCTCCTTAGTCAATACTTCATATCACAATGAAAACCATTCCCCCTTACATAATGATCCGTAAACCATATGTATTTGTAGTGTGAACTACACATTAATTCTCCCCTTTTGGTCAATATAAATTGGCAAATGTACGAAAACTAATGGGATCCTAATAAAATTTTCATATAGATACTTCATGACCAAAAGAGAACATATCAACTTGTTTTGATGATTTCACATAGTCGAAAGTTAGTGTATTCATCAAGGAGTTTATAAAGATACAAGAAAAGTCCTATAATATTTCACAGACGAACTCCCCACAAAGATATGGCAAACAAGATTCAATCCTACATAGTAGAAACCCCCTAATGTACTCTTTCTGTCTTCCACACATCTTGCCCAATCAACATATGAATAGGCAGTAAGATCAGTGTTAGTATCAAAAGTGTAAGATAGACCATACCCAGCAGTGTGATTAATGTATCGTATGATCCTTTATGCAACTGCAAGATGAGATTCCTTTGGATTGGCATGAAACCTGGCACAACAACCAACACTAAAAGGAATATCAGGTCTAATAGATGTAAGATATAAAAGACTTCCAATGATAGATCGATAGAGTTTTTGATCTATATTTACACTTTTCTCATCTCGATGTAGTTTGCCCGTGGTAGGCATATGAGTTAGTTTTGGAGTTGACTTATCTAGACCAAATCTTGTAACAAGATCTCTTGCATATTTTTCTTGAGATAAGTAAATTCCATCCTTGTATTGTTGAATTTGTAAACCCAAAAAGAATTTTAATTCACCAACATTGCTCATTTCAAACTCCTTGCCAAATGAGACTTGAAAATCTTTTGCAGGTTTCTCAGATGTTGATCCATAGACAAGGCTGCACATGGTCTGGTACGACCCGGTTCTCTTATGGAACTGGTCCCTATACTTGGTGTTGACCGGTACCTCATTTTGAGGACCGATACCTGTACTTGTACCTGGTGTTGTACCTGTACCTCCGGTACCAGATTTTTTACCCACAGTTTGATACGGAGATAGAAAATTCACAAAACCTCCCAAAGATCAAAACCCATGTTACAAAATCAATTAATGGTTCCTAAGAAATTGAACATAGATACAATAAAAAAAATGTTCACATAGAGACGTAAACAAAACTAGACAGAAATTGATTAGAGACATAAACATAATGAGGTATCGAGTTTTTACCTGCAAAATCATCACCATTGTAGGATGAGAAAAGCTCAACTGTCCTACCACAATTACATCATGTACCCAACCTAACATTCATCTAGCTTTGTTCATTCAATATTCCAAATTATACAATACTGAAAAAGCGGGGGTCTAACAACCACACCCAATATTTCGATTAGCAATCTGTATGGACAACCCCGAGTTGTTTTCTAGAGAATCAACTAGACAGTTAGACTCAATCAATAGAAAATACTCAAGGAGTTATTATCTCAATCTCTCAATTTGATTTACTCAAGCAAATACAATTCGCGAGTCTCAATCAAAGAGAGATAACTTGGATGGTACCAAAGACCAATATCCAAGTGTCAATCAATTTAAATCAACAACCAATAAGGTCGGATATTCTAATTGATTGAACAACGCACAACCTGTATTATTTCAATTATATAAAAATATAATATGGAAAATAAATAACACATACACCAGAATTTTGTTAACGAGGAAACCGCAAATGCATAAAAACCTCGGGACCTAGTCCAGATTAAACATACACTGTATTAAGCCGTTATATACACTAGCCTACTCCAAATTAACTTCGGTATGGATTGTAGTTGAACCCCAATCAATCTCACACTGATCCAAGGTACAGTTATGCTCCTACGCCTATGATCTCAGCAGGATACTGCGCACTTGATTCCCTTAGCTGATCTCACCCACAACCAAGAGTTTCTACGACCCAAAGTCGAAGACTTTAATAAACAAATTTGTCTCACACAGAAAAGTCTACAAGATAGATAAATTCGTCTCCCACGAATAAACCTATGAGTTTTGTTCCGTCTTTTGATAAATCAAGGTGAACAAGAACCAATCAATAAAACCAGACTTATATTCCTGAAGAATAACTCAGTTTTATCAATCACCTCACAATAAACTTAATCGACGCAGCAAAGAAGATTATTGAGGAATCAAAAACGATGAGACGAAGATGTTTGTGATTACTTTTATATCTTGCCTATCGGAGATAGAAATATCAAGCCAATTATTACAATTGTACTCGTACGATAGAAACAACAAGATCAGATCGCACAACTACAAGAAAAGTAGTATCGGTCTGGCTTCACAATCCCAATAAAGTCTTTAAGTCGTTAACCTGATTTTAGAAGAAGAAAACCAAAGGTTAAAGGAGAATCGACTCTATCTTAGCAAACTAGTATCACACAGAATGTGTGGGGATTAGGTTTCCCAGTTGCTAGAGTTCTCCCTTATATAGTCTTTCAAATCATGGTTCGCAATCAATGTTAGCTTGGTAACAAAGCATTCAATATTCATCGTTAGATGAAAACCTGATTAGATTCAAGCTAATATTTCTCAACCGTTAGATCGAAAACTTAGCTTGTCATACACACATGTACTTGACGATTTTTGGTTTGTGTAACCATACCCAAATGTGTACAATAGTTGGTTCAATACTAGTTAACCAAATGGTTAGCCAAATGATAACTTTCATATCAACCATATTTTTCTTCACCATAACTAGTCCAAATGACTCAAATGAACTAGTTAGAGAGTTGTTCAGTACTACAAAAGAAACAATTGAACCAAAAATGATGTGATTCACTTGAATCGATTCATGAACTATAAAGCCACGGTTTGCAATAGCATTCCTTAGTTTATTAAGATAAGTTCACAAATATCGTTTTATACATAACCACTCAAGTTCGCGGACTGGGTTCGTGGACTCAATTTAACCGGTTGGAGTTCACAAACTCTAGCATAAATTCTCGGGTTCGATAACTACGCACGTTCACGGACTGAGTTCGTGGACTGAGTTGGATGCTCAAGTTCCGGTTTAACTTGATCAATAAAGTTCGCAAACTTCGGTTCAAGTGCTAAGGACTTGTACATATATTTGTTACCACAACAATGTTTATATCTCCCAATGGTTATATTGTCTAAAATCCCATTTCAATCATTGAAACATTCTCAGAGGGCGTTATATAGTTGTTATTCACAAACTATTTTTCTTCAGAGTGATTTCCAAAATGATTGAAACATAACATGACTTTTGTCACTAGGTAAAGATGAACTTGGCTAAAGCGAAAGCTTTACCAACACATATTTTGAGAAATAGATAAGCAAGATATAGTCAGTTCAAAATATCACATGTGTATATTCTTAGTCTATATAGTAATATGACTTTTGTCTCAAGATAGGAAATAGAGTAGATAGACTTTAAAGTGATAGATAAGTTCAAGTATTAACATACCTTTAGTCGATGAAGATCCACTGGTTCCTTGAGTAGTCCTATGTCTTGTATGATAATTTCCATGGAGTTCTTGAGCTCAACTACACTTTCTATCCTAGTCCGAGACCTTAGCTATAGTATACTAGAAATCAAGACTTTATAGTTTTGATCACTAACATTGACAAACATGCTTGAGATAGAAACGCATGCGAGTTCGACCGAGAAATTCTCTAACAAATACAACACCTAGCAATGAACTACCATTGCTAATCCGTAACAATTCAATAAGAATTTACATCATAAATTCATAATCCATATACACCACCAGCATCAGAACTTCAGTTCAAGCATAACCCATCTACACCACCAACATCAGAACTTTATGCATAACCCATTCACCATCAATCCACTTCAATCTAAGCATCAGATCTATTCATTCTCAGATCATAAAAGCCCACAAATCACCCAAAACCAAATTGAGTTATATCCAAAACCTATTCTCATACTCTAATTACAAAACCCATCTATTATTTCATTACTGATATTTAATTACAAAATCTTGTTGTATGATTTCAACAAAAAACCCAAATCGAAAAATCCTAAATCAAACATGCAATTAGTTTCTTAAAATAATAGAAGAAGAAGGTGGTGGACCTTGGTGGTGTTATTGACTGTTGCATGGAGTGGTGGTGATGATTTAGTTCTCTAAAGAACAAAAGAAGTGGAGGAGGAGGAAAAATTGAGTCTGTGAGGGAAAACAAATGAGGGATCGAGAGATAACTAGGTAAGATAAAATACACAAACCTAATATGAACGGATAGGATTAAAAATAGTTAAGATCTCAATGGATGACATTCACCGGTTTTTTGGGTTCGGTTCCTGCCGGTATTACCCCCAGAACCAGTGCTTGTACCGGTCAACTCCGGTTCTTAATCTTTAGACCCGGTTACTCCGGTACCAGTTCGGTTCCAGTCTCGTACAGGGAATTCTGAGTGGTTCCTGTGTAGCCTTATCCATAGATGATATCATCTATGTAGACTTGAGTAATGACAATATCTTTCCCACTCCATTTGGTAAACAATGTTTTATCAGCTCCACCTCTCTAAAAACCTTCATAATAAAAGAACTAGTCAGTTTTTCAAACCAGGCATGAGGTGCTTGTTTCAACCCATAAAATGCCTTATTGAGCTTAAGGACATGATCTGGGAAATCAGGATTTTTGAATCCCTTAGGTTGAGCAACATAGACCTCTTCCATTAAGTTTCCATTTAGTAAAGCAAATTTTATGTCTATTTGAAACAACTTAACATTAAGAAAACAAGCATGAATTAATAACAAACGAATGGACTCAAGGTGTGCCACAAGAGAAAAGATTTCGTCAAAGTCGATTCCTTCTATTAGAGTACTGCTCGGTCAAACTCGCAAGCATTTCTATCTCAAGCTTGTTTGTCAACTTTATTCATCAAAACTATAAGTCTTGATTTATAGTATACTTATAGTAATGTCTCATACTCGGATAGATTATGATCGTTGTCGTAGGCGTCAAAAAAAATTACACTTTCTCACTACTCAAAATATATAATATAGCAAGGGCAAGAAAGGATCATTCCCACAGAGAGGACTAGGTTGACTTTTGTTTCGGTTTCCTATATAAAACAAAGGGGGGGTTTTCTGATTTTTATATAATTAAACTAATATAAAAGCAAAACAAAGAAAAGTAAACACGCAAATCAAGGATGTGAAATATTGGGTAAAGGTTTCATCTTCAATTGTAAACAAGTTTTTTGAAATTATGAATAAAATTCGTATTTAATCTCGCTATCATCAAAATCCATAGAATACCTTATTGCAAGAATACTCCGTAAATTTCCTAAGTCATCAACACACACATTAGAGCTGTATATGTGAATTCTACCTAAAGAATAACCTAACGCCTTGCGCTAATTAAGTTTCAGAAATAGGATAATCAATGCAATTGTAATACATTGCGCAAACAATTCGAACAAAGATCAATTTATACATATGATTACAAGAGTGTATCACTACAAACCGTAATCATATCATGTTACTCGTATTCAAGGTTATCGCTCGATGATGAACCCTAAATTAGCTATAGATATGGATGTAAGTTCAATCAATTCTAGACTTAACTAAACAAATATTCAATCATATTTTAATACATCAATCATGCAATTGTTATAAGCAGTAGAAATCAAACGATAATATTGAGAGAAAACTAATTCATAAAATTCATAACTTGTTTTCAAAATCCAACTACATCTTTAACCAATAATAAAAACTTAGTTACTTGTGTTTTTGGAAATCATCATAGAAAGCAAAAAAGGACTATCATGTGAAACCCTCGAACAAAAGTAGAAGCCTCCCTAATGGAGATATCTCGGTTTAGAGAAAGAATTTTCTATTTATATGCTTTTCTCATTCTAAAAAGGATACTCTATCCTTAGTTATGTCAAGTATTCTCAAAACCCATCATCAATTAGTCCACCAATCCCATTTATGGAAAATACCCGTGTGAAAATCTATGTCCAAAATTGTTCGCCGGAATTGTTGATGTCATCACCGGAATCGTGTCACCGGTCGCCGGAATTTGTCACCGGAAAATTTGTCTCTAGCCACCTGAGATATCTGAAACTGTCAACAGGCAAATATGTACTCCCAGCAACTCATCTCTGCTTCTCTATAGTTCATACATTCATAAAAGCCATCTAAACCAATTCTTGAATTATTGCGAAAACGTACCCAAAACCGTGCCATGTATCTCATATATCCGACCACCAATTATTGTATCCAACACATACCCCCTTCACGATTCACTGAAATATTATAATTCACACTTCGAGTTCCAAAATCCGGCAACCGGAACTAGTTCCACCGGTTCACCATTCTCGCTGTGTTTCTGCACTCTTGGTCGCGGCATATATTTCACAGCTCAGGCCATACTTCATTGTATCCCCTGCAATTCCACTAAAGCACCATCCAAGCTTATTTCATACCAAGCTCAAATTCCATGTCTTCTTAGCTTCTAAATCTTCTTAGCATCAACAGCAAAATCTGCTCCATCATCTCCTCAGCCATCTGTTATATCAAAACCCTTCACTGCACTTCATAACCACCTCTTCCTATCCATCAGCACTTGCTCATTCTTTATTCAGTAACACAATAGCTTCATAAATTCTGAAGCTCCAAGCTTCAGTAGCTCAATCCACCAGTTTGCAACTAAAGTTCTCTTCTCTATTCATATCCTGCCATTTATTGTTATCTGTGGAAACACCAACAACATCACCACAAACCATCACATTCATTCTTAGCTTCATTGTTGTAGCCTCCCAGAACTCAGCTGCAATTAATCACCATTACCAACAAACATGTTTAAACAGATTCAATCATACAAATTTATTATTTCGATCCGAAAGCAGCAGTATCATCTTCCCAGGCTGGTTTCTCGGTGCTATTTTGGAGTCTAAATACAACTTAAGTTCCACCAATCTTGTGACACAAATTCTCGTATTTCCCAACTTCGAAACCATGGTCTAATACTTCGAATCAACACCCACCTAAACCATTGCAGTAGCTCTGGCTCATACCACCTGTAGCTTCAAACACCTCACAATCACTGCTCTTCCTGCAGTTTCACTCTTCTGTAATTCTCTTGTTGCCAACCCAAACACCTGCGAGTTCAATCCACCACTCCATCACTAATCCCAACAGCACTAGCTTCACTGACATCTTCTCTGTGAGCTCTGACTACATTCCATAACCAACATCAACAGACTCCCATCATTTTCATTACCAAAACCAATGCAACAAGCATCAATTCATCCTGCAATTCTAAGATATACAACATTTCAGAACCTGCATCTCCCATTAAGTCAGCATGCTCAAGCCACCAAAATTGCACCATTTCCTGTGCAAACAGCACCACCAGAACTATTGCACATAATATCAGTTCTTACAACTCAGACACAACCCATTTGCTCAACTCGAAACCACCTCCTTGAGTTCAATTTATCCTCTTCCATGACATGGCACCCCAAGATGTGTTATCAGTTCCACCAGCAATAGCGACATAACACCAGCAACCCACAACACGAGAGCATTTCTGCATCAGGTCAATTATTCCACCAACTCACATCGTAGTTATAGCTTTTCCCATGTCATCAAACACCACAAACCACCACTTCCATTATCTGAACACACACCACTAGCTGTAGCTTCCATCCATTACTGCTTCAAACCAATTCAGCTGCAACCCGCTTTATCCCAGCATTGCAGTTCATCTCCACTTCTAATTACGGCATAATTCATTAACTCTGTCTGCTTTTCTTTGTGCATCATTCACATCTTCTGTAGCCTCAAATCCCCTTCTCATCTTCTTAGTCTCTCCTTGACTTTGTACAGCAGCAGCAGATTCCATATCTTCTCTTCATTCTTAGTCAAGAACAACATAAATCAAGCTGTAGATTAAGAACCCATCACTACTTGCAACTGCAAAACCCAGAATTACTGCACTCATTAGATCAATCAACAGCAACAGTAATAACTCCACTTCTTTCTTGTAATTTGTTTTTCTCATCTTAAGATCAGATTCAACTCAAACCCTACAGATACATCAACCTCCATCAATGGCAGAACCACCAGATCTCAATCCCAGTTCAGGATACACCAAACTGCTTCAAGAATTGAACCCATTTTCCACAGCATCAAATCACCAATTTCCTCTCATTTGTTTGATTTCAAAATCTCACAGATCCCCTTTTGTTCTTCTCTCATTTCAACAACAAACTCTCAAATCCAGCTTAATTATCCATGAGCAGCAGCTACACCTCCTCCATCGTCACTCAAATCCCTTATCTCTACAGATCTCTCATTTTCTCGGAATAATGGTGCCGCCGTAACCTCCATTTTCTCTCCTCTCGATTTCAGGTGAAGTGTAAAGAAGAGATAATGCTTCTGATTCTGAATCTTTGGTTCTGGTAATGATGCAATCTCATATTGACACCCATAACTCTGATAAGGGATGCCTTTAACACTTCCAGCTGTTTGATTCAACTGTCAGTCATGGGGAACTGACAATTTATTCTTCTCTCTTTCTTGCGCAACATAGCCTGCTCCAAATGTAACTCACATCTGATTTGATCTTTTTGCTCTTTACGCTCCAAACAGACGTTTTCTCCTTCTTTTGCTCCGAATGACTCCAACGCACCTAAATAAGTCAAAAGCACACATAAGATACATAATTTTCATGAAAACTCGCAAAGAAAGCATAAACAATAGATATAAATCTAGGTGTTTATCACACCTATCAAATTCCCCCACACTTAGACTTTGCTAGTTCTCGAGAAAATCAAACAAAATAATTCCAAAACATACATACAACTCCGTGTCGTCGAGGCTACGGTCAATTTTAGCATAAATAACAAGCCTTTGAACCCTTAGGTGTCCCTAGAGGACGAGTTTTAGTCTCATGAAGGTTTATAAGAGGTCTACCTACAAAACCTATATTTCCAACTCCATCTACCTGTGAAAAATCTATGAACGAATCCAAAATGGCTATTGGAGGAGGTACCCTGATGCGAATCCAAATTAATATATATGTAAATTAAGCTCTACTCAGAAAGTTGAACAAACCACAATACTCGGAATCTGACTAACCACAATTACAATGAAAATATTAAGAAGATGGATATAGAGGTAAATGTTTGCGAATGTTAACAAGTGATTGGTGTTTCCCATATCTATCTGAAGGTCACCGCCAAGATGAACCTATGCATCCTATTGGATTGAGCTACTGGTCTGAATTCTAGTGTAAACACAACCGGCATATACAAGGGAACCAGTGTTCAACAATCTTAATTCTACATCAACTCAACTGGCATATACAAGGGAACCAGGAGTCGACTTTATTAAACAATAATAATATTTTTTCTTTTTCTTTTTCACTTTTTTTTTTAGACAACATGATTAGATCTTTTGGATCCAAGCGCATGCTTGTTGTCAGCAGATTACATGGTAATTCCCTTGGATCATGCGTTCCACGCTTGTTTAGGAGACGAAGAAAGGGAGAACACACACATATTGCTATCCAAGTGTCATTTTTTTATTCCGGTTGGTTTAATTGGTCGGTCTTTTTTTTTTCTTCTTTTTCTTTCTTAGCAAATCAATCACTATATTTCACCCTACCAGTAATAACAATTCTATGTTTAGTGTCCCACCAAATCACTTAGAGAACAATAGATAAATATGGAAAAATAAAAATAGAACATGATATGGTGATATTCCGAGATATGGTAACAACTATCATGTTATTTATAATTTTTGAGCTATGTCCGTCCGTTTAGTTAATTGGTTCCTCAACTCCTGCAGCCAAGATGGTTCTATCCATTTAGATTGATAGTGTCATCCTAAAAGCACATGTTTTTAGGTTTCGGAGTGTATTAAAGCAAATTTTTTTTATGAACACAAGGGAAAACTAACAAGGCTAAAAACTCTATATGAGAACACTCCCCCACACTTAAACTTTACATTGTCCTCAATGTAAAATTTAGTCATTCAAAGTAAAGTTCAAGATGGGAAATTCATAACATGATATATATACACAATAATAAAATAAAATGCATAATATAAAAAAACAGATACTCCAACTCATAGCGATTTTTGAACAATAGAGGATAAACACTAAACAAGCTATTTAGTTGGGATCTAATCCCCAACTCAGCCAATATATATACCTCATCGTCAATAAAAAATTCCATCTACTTAGAAAGGCTTATGTTTATTCTAAATTGTTCAAAAATCTCTAAAAGATGGAGTTTTGATATGCAAATATCCAAAATAAGAAAATAAAGTTAAAAGACTTAAAAAAAATAAAAAGATAGAGATAGATACACAAAACCAGTGGGTTGCCTCCCATTTAGCGCTTGGTTTAAAGTCGTCAGCCCGACTTGCAAGACGAATTCTCCATACACCAATAATCGGAAAAGTTGGGGATCCACCCATAACACCTGTTTTGCAAACACTAGCTTCACACAAATATTAGTAATATAAAACATAAATGAAGTTATTAACCGATAAAAACTTCCCCCACACTTATTTTTGTCCACACTTGGAAGTGCATAAAGAATATAAGAGTCGGGTACTTTCACGGTTTCTTGTTCCAAAACCTGCATAATATAAGAATCAAGTATCTCTAATGAAGGATATCGAGAAACAAAGTCATCTAACAATGTTCTCGAAGCACATACATTTAATCCAATAAAAGGTAAGGAAGAAGAAATAATATGCAAATGGTTAGACAAACCTATCACAATCTATTGTATTACAGAGTCCTCTTCATCCTTGAAAAAATCAAGAGAATTATTCACCTCTTGTATATCATGGTCCTCTATCAAACCTTGCAACCATTCTTCGTCTGTTTCTGCCTTAACCAAAGTCTCGACATCAACATCTTCATTCTAATCCTTTGCAAGTTCAATTGGGTCTTCCACAATATTGGTCATAACGATCTCATTCTCAACATACTCCTCTTTGTTATAAGGCACATAATCCACTACGGATCCAAATTTCGCTATAAAGAACTTTTTTAGAACACACAAAAATGCTTCATCCTCAAGCTCCACCCTTTGAATAGGCTCTATATCATTATTAAGATCAATGCTTGAGCAAGCTGCACTAGTGTCATCGTATTCCTCTTCATCTTCATCTTGATCCCAAAAAGATTCCATTTTATACTCCTCGTTGTTGTCACCAGGAGTTGTTTCAAGTAATGTATCATAATCACCGTCACTTCCATAGGTAACATAAGGTTCTTTGTTGCTGAATTTGGTGTTGCTAAACTCTAACTCATCCTTTTGAACAGGTGAATGATCATTAGTAAGATCAAGAGTTGAGTTAGCTACACAATTATCAACGAAAGTGACCAAGGATTGGCCTTTTTCAACATTAGAATCAATCAAATATTCATCGCAAACCATATGCACATTAGAATTATTTATATCTTCCTTGCATTGATTAATGCCTCTTCTCAAGTTAGCAATACCTTCACAAAGTTCTTGGAGTTTCTCTTCTCTAGTCTCTTTATCTCTTTGAAACTCTTGTTGTACAAAGTTGGAAAATTTGTTCGAAAAGTTAGAGACTTGTTGTTCACGAGCATAAGAATCCTCCCATCCTTGTGGTTGTTCACACCCATACCCGCCATAAGGTTGTTGAGGAAAACCATAAGGTTCCATGGAATATTGGTCATAACCAATGAATTGGTTTTGATTATATCCCTGGAATTGGTAGTTGTCATATTGTTGAGGTTGTTGAAAACCGTATCCATTCATGTAATTTGCTCCTTCCATGAGAATAAAGTACCTGAAATAAGATTCTCAAACCAACGTCAAAACCAGAAAATAAGAAAAACTTAAAACAAAACAAAAATAAATAAATAAGAAACCAAAAACAAGTGACAGTCGCTGCCTCCCCGGCAATGACGCCAAAATTTGATCGCTGTCGTAGGCGTCAAAAATAAATTACACTTTCTCACTACTCAAAATATATAATATAGCAAGGGCAAGAAAAGATCGTTCCGACAGAGAGGACTAGGTTGTCTTTTGTATCGGTTTCCTATATAAAACAAGGGGGGGGGGGGTTTCTGATTTTTATATAATTAAACTAATATAAAAGAAAAACAAAGAAAAGTAAACACGCAAATCAAGGATGTGAAATATTGGGTAAAGGTTTCATCTTCAATTGTAAACAAGTTTTTTGAAAGTATGAATAGAATTCGTATTTAATCTAGCTATCATCAAAAGCCCTAGAATACCTTATTGCAAGAATACTCCGTAAATTTCCTAAGTCATAAACACACACATTAGAGATGCATATATGAATTCTACCTAAAGAATAACCTAACGCCTTGCGCTAATTAAGTTCAATTCCTAGGAGCATTAAGTTTCATAAATAGGCTAATCAATGCAATTGTAATACATTGCGCAAACAATTCGAACAAAGGTCAATTTCTACATATGATTACAAGAGTGTATCACTACAAACCGTAATCATATCATGATACTCGTATTCAAGGTTATCGCTCGATGATGAACCCTAAATTAGCTATAGATATGGATGTAAGTTCAATCAATTCTAGACTTAACTAAACAAACATTCAATCATATTGCAATACATCAATCATGCAATTGTTATAAGCAGTAGAAATCAAATGATAATATTGAGAGAAAACTAATTCATAAAATTCATAACTTGTTTTCAAAATCCAACTACATCTTTAACCAATAATAAAAACTTAGTTACTTGTGTTTTTGGAAATCATCATAGAAAGCAAAGAAGGACTATCATGTGAAACCCTCGAACAAAAGTAGAAGCCTCCCTAATGGAGATATCTCGGTTTAGAGAAAGAATTTTCTATTTATATGCTTTTCTCATTCTAAAAAGGATACTCTATCCTTAGTTATGTCAAGTATTCTCAAAACCCATCATCAATTAGTCCACCAATCCCATTTATGGAAAATACCCGTGTGAAAATCTATGTCCAAAATTGTTCGCCGGAATTGCTGACGTCATCGCCGGTCGCAGGAATTTGTCACCGGAAAATTTGTCTCTAGCCACCTGAGATATCTGATACTGTCAACAGGCAAATATGTACTCCCAGCAACTCATCTATGCTTCTCTATAGTTCATACATTCACAAAAGCCATCTAAACCAATTCTTGAATTCTTGCAAAAATGTACCCAAAAGCGTGTCATGTAGCTCATATATCCGGCCGCCAATTCTTGTATCCAACACATACACCCTTCGCGATCCACTGAAATATTATGATTCACACTTCGAGTTCCAAAATCCGGCAACCGGAACAAGTTCCACCGGTTCACCATTCTCGATGTGTTTCTGCACTCTTAGTCGTGACATCTATTTCACAGCTCAGGCCATACTTCATTGTCTCCCCTGCAATTCCACTAAAGCACCATCCAAGATTATTTCATACCAAGCTCAAATTCCATGTCATCTTAGCTTCTAAATCTTCTTAGCATCAGCAGCAAAACCTGATCCATCATCTCCTCAGCCATCTGTTACATCAAAACCCTTCATTGCACTTCATAACCACCTCATCCTATCCATCAGCACTAGCTCATTCTTTATTCAGTAACACAACAGTTTCATGAATTCTGAAGCTCCAAGCTTCAGTAGCTCAATCCACCAGTTTGCAACTAAAGTTCTCTTCTCTATTCATCTCCTGCCATTCATTGTTATCTGTAGAAACACCAACAACATCACCATAAACCATCACATTCATTCTTAGCTTCATTGTTGTAGCCTCCCAGAACTCAGCTGCAATTAATCACCATTACCAACAAAATGTTTAAACAGATTCAATCACACAAATTTATTATTTCGATCCGAAAGCAGCAGTATCATCTTCCCAGGCGGGTTTCTCGGTGCTATTTTGGAGTCTAAATACAACTCAAGTTCCACCAATCTTGTGACACAAATTCCATGTATTTCCTAACTTCGAAACCATGGTCAAGTCCTTCAAATCAGCACCCACCTAAACCATTGCAGTAGCTCTGGCTCATACCACCTGTAACTTCAAACACCTAACAATCACTGCTCTTCATGCAGTTTCACTCTTCTGTGATTCTCTTGCTGCCAACCCAAATACCTGCGAGTTCAATCCACCACACCATCACTAATCCCAGCAGCACTAGCTTCACTGCCATCTTCTCTGTGAGCTCTGACTGCATTCCATAACCAACAGCAGCAGACTCCCATCATTTCTATTACCAAAACCAATGCAACAAACATCAATTCATCCTGCAATTCTAACACATAGAACATTTCAGAACCTGCATCTCCCATTAAGTCAGCGTGCTCAAGCCACCAAAATTGCATCATTTCCTGCGCAAATAGCACCACCAGAACCATTGCACATAATATCAGTTCTTATAACTCAGATACAACCCATTTTCTCAACTCGAAACCACTTCCTTGAGTTCAATTTATCTTCTTCCATGACATGGCACCCCAAGATGTGTTATCAGTTCCAGCAGCAATAGCGATACAACACCAACAACCCACAACAAGAGATTTTCTGCATCAGGTCAATTGCTCCACCAACTCACATCGTAGTTATAGATTTTCCCCTGTCATCAAACACTACAAACCACCACTTCCATTATCTGAACACACAACACTAGCTGAAACTTCTATCCATTACTGTTTCAAACCAATTTAGCTGCAACCTGCTTTATCCCAGCATTGCAGTTCATCTCCACTACTAATTACGACACAATTCGGTAACTCCATCTGCTTTTCTTTGTGCATCATTCATATCTTTTGTAGCCTCAAATCCCATTCTCATCTTCTTAGTCTCTCCTTGACTTTGTACAGCAGCAGCAGATTCCATTTCTTCTCTTCATTCTCAGTCAAGAACAACATAAACTCAAGTTGTAGCTTAAGAACCCAGAATTACTGCACTCATTAGCTCAATCAACAACAACAGTAATAACTCCACTTCTTTCTTGTAATTTTTTCTTCTCATCTTAAGCTCAGATTCAACTCAAACCCTACAGGTACATCAACCTCCATCAATGGCGACACCACCAGATCTCAATCCCAGTTCAGGATACACCAAACTGCTTCAAGAATTGAACCCATTTTCCACAACATCAAACACCAATTTCCTCTCATCTGTTTGATTTCAAAATCTCACAGATCCTATTTTGTTATTCTCTAATTTCAACAACAAACTCTCGAATCCATCTTAATCTTCCATGAGAAGCAGCTACACCTCCTCCATCGTCACTCAAATCCCTTATCTCTACAGATCTCTTATTTTCTCAGAATAATGGTGCCTCCGTAACCTCCCTTTTCTCTCCTCTTGATTTCAGGTGAAGTGTAAAGAAGATATAATGCTTCTGATTATGAATCTTTGGTTCTGGTAATGATGCAAACTCATATTGACACCCATAAATCTGATAAGATCTTCCTTTAACACTTCCAGCCAATTGCTTCAACTGTCAGTCATGGGGAACTGATAGTTCATTCTTCTTTCTTTCTTGTGCAACATAGCCTGCTCCAAATGTAACTCACATCTGATTTGATATTTTTTCTCTTCACGCTCCAAACAGACGTTTTCTCCTTCTTTTGCTCTGAATGACTCCAACGCACCTAAATAACTCAAAAGCACACATAAGATACATAATTTTCATGAAAACTCCTAAAGAAAGAATAAACAATAGATATAAATCTAGGTGTTTATCACACCTATCAGACTATGTAGTTGAGCTTTAGACTTCACGGCGTTCATCAATTAAAGACGAAGAACTACTTAGGAAATATTATGGAACTTCATCGACAAAAGGTATGTGGAGACT
The DNA here is from genome assembly GCA_023529315.1 of Papaver bracteatum. NCBI lineage: Eukaryota > Viridiplantae > Streptophyta > Magnoliopsida > Ranunculales > Papaveraceae > Papaver > Papaver bracteatum. The sequence continues at coordinate 2,668,150 of JAJJWX010003498.1, forward strand.
GAAACTCATATATCATTCAGAAAGTCTATTTCTACTCTATTTCCTTCTTGAGACAAAATTCGTATTACTATATAGTATTCGATTATACACATTTGATATTTCGAGCTGAGTTTAACTTGCTTACATATTTCTCGAAATATGTGTTGGTAAGATTTTGCTTCAACAAAGTTCATTTTAAATTTTGGACGAAAGTCAAAAGATGACCATGTGAAAATCGCCAAGTAACATCTTACATGATTTGTGTGATACAATTATTTGATGTAGAATCGAAATATTTCGTATTGATTATTTCAATAACTTGAAAATTGCTTTGATGCTAACAGTTAGTAAAAACAACTATTGTCATCCTCTAAGAATGTTTCAATGATTGAAATAGAGTTTAGAACAATTAACCATAATTGGATTATAGACATAGTATGCGTACTTACATATATGTTGATCCAAGATCGGTATAGTATGCATACCCGTATGCGTATTGGGAAGGTCAGGTAAATTCCGAGAGCCTTGGTATGCATACCTGTATGTGTACTAGAGAACTCAGTTGAATTCCGAGAACTTCTGTATGTGTACCCGTACGCTTACTAATTCAACTGTTGTTTTGGATGTGTGATAGTATGCGTACCCGTTCGCATACTTTCGGACACAGTCCAAGTCCGGCTACTTAAGTATGCGTACCCATTTGCATAGTTGAGTGGGTTAAGTTCTAGAATCGGTTTGTTCATAAACTAATACATTTATATATTAAGGAAGTCAATATTTTTCAAATCATTTCTATAATGTTCATGACTTGATTCGAGTGAATCAAAATCGATTTTGCTTCAATTGTGTCTTGTATACTTTTATGAGAATATAAAGAATTGAACAACTCTATAACTAGTTTCATTTAAGTAATTTGAACTAGTTGTTGATAAGATGAATAAGGTTGATATGAAAGTGTTCATATGACTAACTTCGGTTAACTATTGTTGAGACAACAAGGTGTACATGTTTAGGTACGGTTACTCATATCTAAATAAAAGTACATTTCATTTGTGTGTAAAAAGCTAAGACCATCTAACGATGGAGAGATAAAAGAGATATTACTTTGGTTTCAAGTAAACTTAGCTTGGCTCTTAGATCATGTTTCATCTAACAGTGAATATTAATTGCTTTGTTACAAAGCTATCAAACCCTGATTTGAAAACTATATATAGGAGAACTCTAGCAACAGGGAAACATAATCCCCACACCTCATGTGTGATACTAGTTGTGACTAGAGTAGATTTTCCTTTAACCTTAGGTTTTTCACGAAACCCTATAGGTTAACGACTTGAAGACTTCATTGGGATTGTGAAGCCAGACCCAACTATTTTCTCTGTAGTTGCGTGGTCTGATCTTGCTATTTTCTATCGTGATTGAGTACTATCTTCTCTAAGATATGCTTGAGATTTAATCTCCGATAGGCAAGATAAAAATTAGTCACAAACACCTTCGTCTTACCATTTGTGATTCCACAATATCTTGTTTCGCTACCATACGATTAAGATTATTGTGAGGTGACTGATATTTCTAGGCTGTTCTTCGGGATTATAAATCGGGTATATCAATTGGTTCATGTTCACCTTGATTTATCATAAGACAGAGAAAAAAAAACTCATAGGTTTATCTGTGAGAGACATATTTATCTATACAATAGACTTTTCTGTGTGAGACATATTGGTTTATCAAATATTCGACTTTGGGTCGTTGCAACTATTAGTTATGGATGAGATCAGCTAAGGGAATCAAGTGTGATGAATTCAGCGTGGTTCTTGAGGAGTAAGGAACGTGATTGTACCTTGATCAGTGTGAGATTGGTTAGGGCTTAACTACATTCCAGTATGAAATTAACTTGGAGTAGGCTAGTGTCTGTAGTGGCTTAATACAGTTTGGTGTTCAAATATGGACTAGGTTTTGGGGTTTTCTGCATTTGCGGTTTCCTTGTTAATAAAATTTCTGGTGTCTATGTTACTTCTTTTCCGCATTATATTTGTTTATATAATTGAAATATCATAGGTTGTGCGTAAGTTCAATCAATTATGAATCCAACCTTTGGTTGTTGATTAAATTGATTGATAATTGGATATTAGTTTTTGATACCATCCAAATTATTTCTTATATTCAATAGGGCTCGCAAATTCCTATTTTTTTTTGATTGATTGCGGATTGAATTGAAAAATTGAGATATAACTCTTCAATATATTTCAATTGATTGAGTCTGACTGTCTAGTTGATTCTCTTGGAATTATATTGGAGTTGTCTATACAGATTGCTAAGAAAAATATATATTGGGTTTGGTTGTTGTACCCCCGCTTTTTTAATTGGTATCAGAGAAGGGAAACACTTCAATCCTAATAAGTTTGTGTTTGACTGATCCCTAAAGTCTGTCCCTATGGGATTTGTTTTTGGGAAACTTGCTCTTGGCATATGTAATACATGCCATAATTCCTTAAAGATTGTTCAGTGTTTATTATCCATTAGACCCCTGGTCTCTCATGATAATCTCTTTCCATCTAAGACCTTGGGAAACTTAGATGATGAGAAACAGTTTAAAGGAAAAATTAAAAGTTCTTCTAAGAAAGGAAGTTTGAGAAAACGTGGTCAATGCTCAAAGATATGGAATCTCATTAGATTAACTCTTGATCTTTTTGAGGAATACTATCGTAATGGATCAATTGGCAAATATCTATTTAGAGCTTTTGAAAGCGTTTTTAAATTCTTAGAAAAACTTAATTCGATTAAGAATCAGAATCATTCTTATAAAAGTTATGTACCTGTCAAACCATGTATTCATGGTGTACGAACTAGGCTTACTACCAACTCATGTGAAATTGATAAAAGGATGTCTAGTGAGTTTGATCTAGGTTCTAATTGTCAGAAAAAGTCTTTTCTTGGTCATAAGAAAAGGGTTTCAAAAAATTCGATTAACCCTGAGTATCATCATTACTATGATTATACTTTTGGTATATTTCACAAATATCAACCGGAGAAGTTGCATGAGAATCTCTCTGCACATGTCGCCTCATGGTAACAAGCTTGTCTTTACCCCATTTGTATATAACTTGAGATGGGGCAAGTAACGGTTGGGTTATTTTTGTGCTTGGGTTAATTTATTTTTTCTTTTTCTCTATTCAAGGTTAATTAAGGTGATGATGTTTCTTCCTAATATCCCTTTATTGCACGGTACTGATCCTTTCAGTGTGCGAACCTTAGTTGTTGAATGCTTTAAGAAATCTTGCCTTCTTTTTGCGGGTCTCGGTTCATGAATGGGTCCAAGCCCATCGTTGGGCATATAATAAGTATGGTACGCGTACCTTTATTCTTCCTCTTCTAGTCCGCGTATGTGACCTAATATAGGGTTCATGTATTTTCTCCATTAAAATTTTCTTGGAGACTCAAAAGAGACTAAAGTGTTTCCTCATATTCAAGGAGCATACCAAGTAAGTTTTTCCTTCTTCTTGTACTCTCAATTTCTAGGTCTCATGGGAAATTTCAAGGGCTCAAAGAAGGTTTCAAAAATCTTGGATTCATCATCTTCTAGAATGACTTTACCTCAAAATCAAGATTATATTAGAATTAGATTTGTCAATGATTCTAGTAGTAAAATATTTGGAAGGATTTCTTCTAGTGGTTTCATTCTAGAAAAGAAATTGGATATGGTTAGTGGTCATAAAGAAGATTTGGTGTGTTATGAAAAATTTGATCTTGGAAACATCTTTAATGGTCTTGGTGAAGGTTTTGACACTCTTACAAGAATCTTATATGCTAACATCCATGATGTTAATCCTGAGGAAATTGAAGGATTCTTGTTAATAGGAAGTTGATTTCAAAGATCACTAAAATCCATCTGGGCAACTTTCACCTTCCGAGACCAAGTGGAGAAAGACCATCATATGAAACCATTTCTAATGGTCTTTGTGGTAGGAGTGTTGATTGGATTGAAGGAAAGTTTCCTTCTAATTTTCTTAGCTTTGCCTTGATCTAGAATTAAGATTTTCGACCACTGGTTCCCTTGTATATGCCAGTTGTGTTGATATTAGTCAGACTAGTATCTCAGTCCATTAGGATAGGTTTATTTTGGAAGTGGCCTTCAGAGAGATATGATAAACACCGTTCACCTTAGTCAACATCAAAACCATCTATGTTTTTCTATATGCATCTCTTAATCTATCCATGTGATTTGTTGACTCCGGATATTGATGTCCATAGTGCGACTATCTGAGTAGAGCTTTGTCACTTATATATGAATTTTAGTATGCTTGAGTGCGAACTCGTGTACAACAATTGGAATTTCGCATCAGGGTACTTCCTCATGTAGTCAATAAGTATGCCAACCAATGAGATTCTTTAGTGCCTTCCAAGGTTCTACGTAGATAGCTAGGGTTTGAAGTAAAGGTTTTGTGGGTATATCTCTTGTAAGCCCTCCCGAGACTATAACTCGGCCACTAGGGCCACCTAGGGGTTTAAAGGCTTATTGCATACGCTAAATGCAATCAACGATGCCTGCGACCGTGAGTTAGGATTTTATTTTGTAGATTAGATTTGCTCGGGACTAGCAAATAATAAGTTTGGGGGTATTTGATAGACGCATTTATGTGTCTATATTAGTCTCAATTCTTTGTAATGTTAGTACTCGATTTTGCACTTATTTTGGTATTTTATGTCTTTGTAGGTGTTTTTGGAGAAATAAACATGTGTGGTGAAATTGGCTCAAAAAGTGGTATTTGGACTCGTGGGAGAAAATTACTAAAAGTACCCAAAAGATGTGTTAAAGGCACCCCAAAAATACGTTGGAGACACCCTAGAAAAATCACTAAAGGCAAATAAGAGGAATTGCTAAAGGCACCCCACAGTTGGATAAGGGGCATCCCATTTAAAAGGCAACTACTATTGGCAGACCCGTAAAGGATAGGGGGAGGTCATCTTCAACATTCAAAATTCAGTTCTGGCGGGAAAATATGCTACAGTAAAGAACAAATTAGGGTTGCGATTTTTGGGAAGTTTTAAAGAGACTAAAGCTCTGATTTTTCTTGGGTTTGCTTATTAGACCTAAACATGCTAGGTATAGGTGCTGGAATGGACCCAAATTGGCTAAATAAGCCGGGAGAAGGAAAACAGAGGTGTGGAGCTTCACGGGTTGTTAAGATTTTATGGATTGGATTTGGCCGTGATTTCATCGGATTTTCTCAGGGACCTGGGTTGATTTAAGCCTGTCAGGATCAAACATGCTTGGTAAGAGTCTTGTTTTCGCAGAAGAAGGAAGATTTTCTTGAACCAGGGAAGTTACGGCTCTGTATGGAAGTTACGTGGGATTATAGGAAAGATTTATTCCCTGTAGGATTCTGTTACGTCATGAAGGTAATTTTGAAGGAAAGAGATAGCTGGGAAACTGCGTAGAGAAGAAAAACTAAGGAAAGAAATCAATCTCGAAGGATTATTTCCCGTGAAGAAAAGAAAAGAATAATGGAAGATAACTTGGGAGATAATATAGCTTGAAGTGTATAAAAGTGTGGTACGAGTTCTAGAAAGTGGGGTAGGGAAGTTTGGGGTCTATACGTAGCTTAAGGGAAGCTCTGGTACGAAGAAATCACGCTGCAGAGAAAGTTGCAGCAACATGAGGAAGAAGACGAAGCTGAAGAATATTAGACGACCCAAGTCAGTCGCAGATAAGCGTTGTTTATCCACGACACAACATAATATCTTTTTCAGCAGTCTTATATCTTCTGTATCGTTAGTAACAGTCAACCTGCAACGCTTATAAACATTGTAGTTGATATGTTTTTATTGATTTTCTTTGTATTTTCATCTTTAATACACCTTTGAGTAATGAATTCATATTTTTTGCGTGTTTGCACCATGAAGAGCTAAACCCCAACACTGGGAAGACGGAAGAAGTCTTAGTTCACAATTGTTTGGTAACTATATTTAGTTCTTTTGACTTTTTGCATTATTTTTAATTGATTTATGATTTCCACTAATTAGTTGTGATTTTGTTTGATGGTGTATGCTTAGAAGTAAGATCTTTTGATATACCATGCTTGTGATTTACATCTAATATTTTAGAAATCTACCTTGGCAAAGTAATAGAGTCCACTAAAAAGCTATAATTGTTAAGAGTCAATATATGAACCAATTGATTGTGATTAATGGTGGAATCCTCAGTCTCAGTACCTCTCGATACTGTGACAACTTGTGAATATATTTTATTTTTAAGTCTTAAACCAATCTCAATAAGTCCGAGTGAACGACATTCTTACTACCACTTTTCTACAACAATTACTATATAGTATTCGATTATACCTCTTTGATATTTCGAGCTTAGTTTAACTCGCTTACATATTTATCGAAATATGCATTGGTAAGCTTTTGCTTCAACAAAGTTCATCTTATATTCTTGACGAAAGTAAAAAGATGATCATGCGAAAATCGCCAAGTAACATCTTACATGATATGTGTGATACAGTCATTTGATGAAGACTTGGAATGTTTTGATATTGATTATTTTCAATAACTTGAAAACTGCTTTGATGCTAATAGTTTATGAAAAAAACTATTGTCATCCTCTAAGAATGTTTCAATGATTTAAATAGAGTTTAGAACACTTAACCATAATTGGATTATAGACATAGTATGCGTACTTGCATATATGTTGATCCAAGACAGGTATAGTATGCATACCTGTATGCGTTCTAGGAAGGTCAGGTAAATTTTGGGAGCCTTGGTATGCGTACATGTATGCGTACTAGTGAAATCAGTTGAAGTCCGAGAACTTCCGTATGTGTACCCATACGCGTACTAATTCAACTGTTGTTTTGGATGTGTGATAGTATGCGTACCCGTTCGCATACTGTCGGACACAGTACCCGTTTGCATACTTGAGTGGGTTAAGTTCTAAAATCGGTTGTGCCATGAACTAATACATTTATATATTAAGGAACACAATCTTTCCAAACCATGGCTATAATGTTCATGAATTGATTCGAGCGAATCAAGCCTATTTTGTTTCAATTGTGTTCTTGTATACTTTTATGAGAATATAAACGATTGAACAACTCTATAACTAGTTTCATTTGAGTAATTTGAACTAGTTATGGTTAAGATGAATAAAGTTGATATGAAAGTGTTCATATGGATAACTTCGGTTAACTATTGTTGAGCCAACCTAGTGTACACGTTTAGGTACGGTTACTCAGATCTACATGAATGTACATTTCATTTGTGTGTAACAAGCTAAGACCATCTAACGATGGAGAGATATTTCTTAGGTTTCAAGCAAATTTATCTTGGCTCTTAGATCAGGTTTCATATAACGGTGAATATTAATTGCTTTGTTTCAAAGCTATCAAACCCTGATTTGAAAACTATATATAGGAGAACTCTAGCAATTGGGAAAGCTAATCCCCACACCTCTTGTGTGATACTAGTTGAAACTAAATTCGATTCTCCTTTAACCTTAGGTTTTCCACAAAACCTTGTAGGTTAACGACTTGAAGACTTCATTGGGATTGTGAAGCCAGACCCAACTATTTTCTTTGTAGTTGCGTGTTCTGATCTTGTTGTTTTCTATTGTGATTGAGTATTATATTTTCTAAGATTTTCTCGATATTTAATCTCCGATAGGCAAGATAAAAAGTAGTCACAAACATCTTCGTATCATCGTTTGTGATTCCACAATATCTTGTTTCGCTACCATACGATTAAGATTATTGTGAGGTGATTCATATTTTTAGGCTGTTCTTCGGGAATATAAGTCCGGTATATCAATTGGTTCATGTTCACCTTGATTTTTTAAAAGACAGAACAAAACTCATAGGTTTATCTATGGGAGACAGATTTATCTATACAATAGACTTTTCTATGTGAGACAGATTGGTTTATCAAGTCTTCGACTTGGGGTCGTAGCAACTCTTAGATGTGGGTGAGATCAGATAAGGGAATCAAGTGCGCAGAATCCGGCGTAGTTCTAGAGGTATAAGGAACGCGACTGTACCTTGATTAGTGTGACATTGGTTAGGTCTCAACTACACTCTAGTCCGAAGTTAACTTGGAGTAGGCTAGTGTATGTAGAGGATTAATACAGTGTGGTGTTCAAATCTGGACTAGGTCTTGGGGTTTTTCTATATTTTCGGTTTCCTCGTTAACCAAATTTCTGGTATCTGTGTTATTTCTTTTCCGGTTTATATTTGTTTATATAATTGAAATATCACAGGTTGTGCGTAAGTTCAATCAATTGTGAATCCAACCTTTGGTTGTTGATTAAATTGATTGACACTTGGATATTAGTTTTTCATACCATCCAAGTTATTTCTTATATTCAATCGGGCTCTCAAATTCCTGTTTGTTTGATTGCGGATTGAATAGAGAAATAGAGATATAACTCTTGGTTATATTTCCATTGATTGAGTCTGACTGTCTAGTTGATTCTCTTATAATTATATTGGAGTTGTCCATACAGATTGTTAAGGAAAATGTTGGGTAAGGTTGTTATAACCCCGCTTTTTCACCTTCAATCATCCCTGAGCGACAAGCCTGGCTTTGTTTCTAACAATGGTGCCAAATTCATTCTACTTGTTCTTGAATATCCATTTAGTACCAACAATATTGATATTTGAGGGACAAGGTACAAGCTTCCATACATCTTGTATTTGGAATTGATTTAACTCTTCATGCATTGCATTCACCCAATCACTAAGAGATTCATCAATATTTTTTTGGTTCTACTTGCGATAGATAACAACCAAAATTGCAAATATTTTGAAGTTGTCCTCTCGTCTTAGTTGTAGAATCTTTTTCTCCAATAATAATGTTAGTATCATGATTCCTTTGAACCCAGAGATACCGCATAGGAGCACATTCTAGTTCAACAGGAACATCCTAACTAGGGCATTTCTCCTCATCACTAGAAACATTAGGATCAGTAACTGTTGTAACAACTTCTATTGATTCTAGAATTTCTTTGACTTTCTCAATTGTCTCGGTCGGAGGCAATTCATCTAGAGAGTCATCATGATGAAAATTACTTAGATCATCAATGATAACATTTGCAGATTCCATCATGACTTGGGTTCTGAGATTAAAAACTAGGAAACCACGACTGTCAGATGCATAGCCAATAAAAATACCTTCATCAGTTTTCAAGTCAAATTTTCCTTTCTGTTCACGATCCTTTAGAATGTAGTACTTACTGCCGAAAACTATAAGATAATGTAAGTTTGGTTTCTTACCGTACCACAACTCATATGGAGTGTTTAGGGTCTTTGACCGTTGTTGATAGTGGTTTTTAGTTCGGGGCTAAAATTGTAAAACCATGTATTTAATGTGTCATTGTTCTGCAAAGAAACTGAGCCACTTAAGGGTAATGAGCGCCTAGGCCTCTTTATTTATGCATATATTGAGAAATTCAATAAACTTGCATATAATTCACTCAGAATGGTGCATACAACAACGATCCCAAATATTCTGTGAATTTTATTCTCCACCGACATTACTCACTAATGCATTGACCCGCCTAGTATTTTCCTATGCTATGTTCTCAGCTGAACTCTCAATATTGGCATGACATAACGATTAATGTTCACTCCCAGCAGAGTAGCATGAATCTCCTGAAGTGTCCGTATTGAGACCCGCATGAAAACACTCACATAGTCTACACCACTCTCTACAAAGATATCGGCGTGTTCACTCACTTTTTAATTAAAAGTTAGCGCGATCGAACACGCTTAAATTCCTTCAGGAAAATCCAGACTATCTGTATCAGTCTTTAAAATGATCACGGCCACACAATTTGGCCACACAATTCAATAGGCCTATCCTATTCCTAGCGGAACTAGGCGATCATCATGATGACCATAGGAGGTCCCAGTAACATCTCGACCGATTAGATTCCATCTAGTATACCAGCAACGCCTTTGAACACTAACCCAAACATGGGTGATCGCGCTAATGAAAGATGATCTCAAATGAGCTAAGACTGGAAAAAACGGTCTCAAAAACATCACGACCGCCCAACTTAGCTAGCCTAGTTGGATGGCTTAGATATTCCTTTGAATGATCAAGGAGGTACTGATGCGTTCACCGGTGACCCGGATCCATACCTGGTTGATCAAACTACACATATCAATCCAAGATCGCTTCAAACTGTTTGCCCGAAGTAGGGAGATTGCGTGCTATTTAAACCCTAAATTAAGTCAGTGATGTTATGCAGCTGCCGCAAATTGATCGCGTCCGCCCATCTTTGCTATCTTGGTTGAATAGCTTATATCGGATTCTAGATGGACAATAGTGTGGCAATGTGATCACCGCCCACCCCTCTTCCACAGGGAGCGATCGACCAAGTGGTAGCTCACCCATAGGGTTCTTAAACGATCTCCCAAATATTGGACGAACAACTGGGAGAATTTGGTAAACAATTTTAGTATAAGCTACATTCCAAAAGTTTTGTATGGATGTCTAGCATAACATACTAAAAAATCACATCAATCGGATTAACAAGCTAAAAGATATAGCTTAAAAGGCGAGCTAGGTCATGGCTAAAAACTAACAGAATTCCTCCTGAATTCTTCCTGAGTTTTCACTGTCGGGATGTTTTCACCTCCTAAATGAGCTCAAAACCAAAATATTCCCAAGATGGAAGATATGAAATTCTTTTTTGATCAGAATGGATGGGAGGATCGTCAAAATATGAGTTTGTATGAGAATTCTACAACAGTTTTAGTGAGGGTCTCACATATGAATTTTCTGATTACGAAATTTCATAAATTAGCACAAACTTCTGCAAATCATCTTAGCCATCCAACTTGGATAACCAACTTAACCGGTTTAGATTTAATTTGGGCCAGCCAATAGGATGTCAAAATGGCTACCAGCCACCATTCTCCTATAGGGACCGATCACCACATCTTTAATGTACATAGATAGCTCATGGTAGCTACTCACACATGACCACCCGCCACCTAGCTTGCGTGTGATTGGTCAAAATAACTAGGTCTTGCAAACAAGACCCTTTCAGCAGCCTGCTTCATATTTTCCACGAAAATACTCGAGACATCAAATATGTCACAAACTGGGGGATGCTCACTAGGGTATTGGTCTGGCGGTTTACAGCGTGCGGCGTGCAACGCGCCCATTACGAGAAAGTGTCAGGAAAGAACAGACGGTTAACAACAATGAGAGTAGTGGGTGAAAGTGTGACCAGATTTCCGTCATAATAGAAACATGGTGATCAACACTTTTTACACAACCCCACCTCTCCACTTCTTAATCACCTCCACTTCCTACGAGATCAGGGTGCATTCGAACATGACTTGTATAAATAGGATTTCAACCTATTTCAACAAAAAACAAGTGTTGTCAACACAAATATCCAGAAAACACCAAGAACTGAAAGCTTATGTCCTGCAAGCCAGTTCCACATTTTGATACAAGTTATAAAACATCCACACCTTCATAATTCCACATTCTCATCTCAAACACCTTCTTCGCTTCCCTCCCTAAGATCAACCCTTCTCCTTCACTTTGTGACTGAATTGAATCTAGAATGTCCATTTCTTGGTTTAGGCCAGAGTCTTACAGATTGATCTCTTGAATCTAAAAGTACTCCCGTACAGTGCATTTGTTTAGGGTTTGAATTCGTTTCTCATCAACACACCCAAATTTACCAAAAACTACAGAATCAGTTTTTACCCTCAAACAACCGTAAATAAATATGATTGATCAAGTAACATGCCGTAAAGACAACCTCTCCCCAAAACCTTAACGATAAGTTTTTGTTATGGAACATTACCTTTGCCATTTCTCGAATGTTTATATTATTCCTTTCTGCAACTCCATTAGCTTGTGGAGTAATGGGTGGAGAGTATTGTTGAATAATTCCCAGACTGCCATAGTATTCAAAATCTTTGGTGTGTTTGAATTCAGTACCACGATCGCTTCTAATTTTCTTTAGTTTGCGACCCTGTTCATTCTGGATTTTATTAACAACAATCTTGAATTGACTGAGGGTTTCGTTCTTATGAGCCAAAAATGCCACCCAACTGAATCTGGTGTAATCATCTACCATAACCAAATCATACTTCTTTCCAGCCATTGTTGGTTGTTGAATTGGTCCGAAGAGATCCATATGAATTAAATCAAGAGTGAAGCATTAATGATAATATCTCGAGATGATTTATGTAGAACTTTTGTTTGTTTACCCTTTTGATAGGCACCACAGACACCTTCAATTTGAGCATTGATTTTGGGAACACCTCTAACAAGTTCTTTGTTAATGATCTTAGTTAGAAGTCGATAATTGATGTGACCAAAACACTCATGCCAAAGATGTGTAGATTCCACCTTAGTTAAATTGCAACAATTATTAAACCGAGTATCCAAAAGATAACAGTTATTTTTGCCATGAGATCCCTGAAAAATTACTTTTCCAGATTTGTCTATAATGTCACATTCATTAGCATTGAAGACAACCTTATGGCCTTTGTCACAGATTTGACAAACAGAAAGAAGATTAGTAGTCATACCTTTAATGTATACGACATCATGGATTTCAGAAACGCCAAGTAATTTGATCGTCCCCTTCTTGCTTATGTAACAAAAACTCCCATCTCCGAAAGTAACTGGACCACCATCAAAGTCGCTTGTGTTGAAAAACCACGAGAGATCTCCAGTCATATGCCGGCTACATCCACTATCAAGGAACCATTGAAAGGGTGATGATGATTTTAGAGAAAAGTCTCCCATACTAGCACTATTAACCACATTAGGCTTTCTTGTTAGTATTGAATGTCTTTTGAGAGAAGACCAAAATTGTACAACTTTCTTGTGAAGATCACTTGAAACTTTTAATCTTTTCTTGAAAAGCAAACATACATGTTGAAGGTGATCATGAGAACCACAAAACAAACATGTACCAACATCTTTATCCATAATCGAAGAATTCTGAGAATCATCAGGTTTAACAAAGCCCAAACCTCGCTTATCACCTGACTTATGAGAATTCTTCAAAGAAGAATTAAAGGAGTTTCCCAAATCCATTGAAGATCTTTTACAAATTTCAAATCCTTAAGTTTTGCAATTTCTGCAGCCAGATCAGAGTTGATCCGGATTTGTTCTTCCAACTTCTTATGGAGATCAACTACATAAATTTCGTAATGAAGTCCATCAATTTTCCTTATCAATTGTTGTTTCTCTTGACAAAGATTGTTGATGATTTTTTTTAAATCAGGATACTCAACCTTATCGATGGTTTCTAGAAACAACAAGGTCAGATCACTCAACTACAAAGAAAATAATTGGGTCTGGCTTCACAATCCCAATGAAGTCTTCAAGTCGTTAGCCTACAGGGTCTTGGTAGAAACTTAAGGTTAAAGGAGAATCGACTCTATCTTATACAACTAGTATCATACAGGAAGTGTGGGGATTAACTTTCCCAGTTTCTAGAGTTTTCCTTTATATAGTCTCCAAATCTGGGTTTACAATCTAAGTTACCTTGGTAAAAAAGCATTCAATATTCACCGTTAGATGAAAAACCTGATTAGATTCAAGCTAATATCTTTCAACCGTTAGATCGAACTTAGATTTTTATACACAAATAAAATGCACGTCCATTTAGGTTTGTGTAACCGTACCTAAACGTGTACACCTAGTTGGTTGAACAGTAGTTAACCAAATGGTTATCCATATGAGCACTTTCATATCAACCTTATTCATCTTCACCATAACTAGTTCAAATGACTCAAAAAAACTAGTTAGAGAGTTGTTCAATTGCTTAGATCTCATAGAAGTATATAAGACAAAATCGAAATAAAAACGATTTTGATTCATTCGAACCGATTCATGAACTTTATAGCCACGGTTTGAAATTATGCATTCCTTAGTTTATATAAGTTTAACTTCACGGATAAACCGTTTTTAGAAAATAACCCACTCAAGTAGCATACCGGTACGCATACTTAAGTACCCAATTTAAGTTTATTTTCAGTTCACAAACTCCAACACAAATTCACGGGACGTGAACTTCCGGCAGTATGCGTGCGGGTAAGCGGAGTTTAGTTCCGGTTATCATGAGCAACAAAGTACGCATACTTTAGTTCAAGGATTTTGGACTTACACACGTATGAGTTCACATATAATGTTTATATCCATTCAAGGTTATATATTCTAAACTCTCATTTCAATCATTGAAACATTCTTAGAGGATGTTAAATAGAGGTTATTCAAACACTATTCTTCATCAAAGTAATTTTCAAGATATTGAAATAAATAACATGACTTTCGTCACTTGTAAAGATGAACTTGGCCAAACGAAAGCTTAGCAACACATATTTCAAGAAATAGATAAGCGAGATAAACTCTGCTCGAAATAGAAAATGTGTATAATCGAAGTTTATATAGAAATACTACTTTTGTCTCAATATAGAAGATAAAATGATGGTTATTTTCAATGATGTTGTAGTAAAAGGTTCGTTGAGACTTGTGAAAGCAGATTTTTTAGACTTAATTTTTAAAGCAAAAATAAAACAAACTCAAAATAAAGTTTTATAAAAAATATGGGGAGGCTGTGGCTAGGATTCCACCAATTTTCACACTCATATGGTTCATATATCAATTCTAAACAATAAAAGCTCAAATGATAAAGTTTTATTGACTCTAATTCATTGCCTAAGATAGATTTCGAAAGTAATGGGTGTAAAACTAAAGCATGGGACATCAAAACATCTAAGATAAGCATGACCCATCAATTGTAATCACAACCATTCAATGAAACTCATGAATCAATTGAATAATAGTGCAAATAGTCACAACAAGAATTGATATAATTACCACATTTGTGAAACTTGGCTTCCTCCGTTTCCCTAGAGGATGGGTTTAGCTTCTCATCATGGAAACACGCTCAAAAATTGATTTCACTACTCAAAAGGTGTTTACAAGGATGAAAATATATGAAAAAAGAAATTTGTAACGATTATAATTGTTGCAAATGATACTGTTACAGAACGATATAAAGAAACTGTCGCGGTTACTGTTCAGATGTCGCTGTGAAACGGTTGCTAAGCCTGAGAATAGTGACAGTTTTTAACGACTGTCTCTAGCCGTCTGTTCTTCGTGTTCTTGATGATAACAGCAGCAGAAAAAATATTCTCTGCAGCTCTCGATTTTGCTCTGTGACGTTCCAAACTACTCCCAAACTCTCTGTCCCCCTTCTCTATGGCCCCAACTCCCTTTTTATACTCATCGGGATCGACATAACCCCGTAATAACTCCATAAAATCTTCTTTCCTTCTTTGCTGCAACACGGGAAATGATTTCTCTATTTACTTTCGCACGCTGATTTATTCCATCCAGCACACTCCTACATGTTGTTATAATCATCCTTGACAGATTCAAACTCGTAGTTTCCTCATGCCGCCTTTTAATCACACATATCCAACATGGAAAAATAATTAAAAGCCGAGATATTTTCTTCCCTGTATTGTGCTTCCACACGTTACTGGGTTGGAAAAAATCCTTATCAATCAATAGCATATAATTCGGACAATAATATATTCTCCCATGGAATATATCCTCCAAAATAAAAGACAGCCAACTCGATATCTTTTTACTGCCATGTATTACGAGAGATATCAATGGAAACTTCCAACTTCCATTCCATGAAAATTACCAACCCTGTTTTGATAAAACAGGGTTCTTACCAATCATATTCCACGTAAAAATCTCCTCAAAACTCGACTAGAATCAATTCAGAAATTTCCGTAGTTCATAAACATATTTTCCCGCCAAAAGAAATTTATCTCGTGAAGAAGAAGATGGTTGCCCATAACCAAAGTTGGGGTGCCATTAGCAGGTGGGTGCCCCTTATCAATGAGATGCCCCTTATCCAAAAGTGAGAGTGCGAATAACACGTGTCCTCCGGGTGCCAAAATTTACTTTTTGGGCCGAATTTTCCAAAAATGTTTATTTCCCAAAAATACCCACGAACACATAAAACACCATAATAAGTACTAAATCGAGTACCAACAATACAGAAAATTGAGAAAAACTTAGACATAAAAATGTGTCTATCAAATACCCCCAAACTTATTATTTGCTAGTCCTTGAGAAAATTTAATATAGAAAATAAAATCCTAACTCACTAGGTGGCCCTAGTGACCGAGTTAATCTCGAGAGGGTTTACCAGAGGTGTACCCACAAAACCTTTACTCCAGACCCTAGCTATCTACGCAGAACCTTGGAAGGCACTAAAGAATCTCCTTGGTTGGCATACTTATTGACTACAAGAAGAAGTACCCTGATGCGAAATTCCAATTGATGTACACGAGTTTGCACTCAACCATACTAAAATTCATGTAAAGTGACAGAGCTCTACTCATATAGTTTCTGGACATCATAAACCGGAGTCAACCAATCACATGGATAGATTAAGAAGATGGATGTAGAGAAAAACGTGGATGATGTTAACTAAGGTGAACCTATCCTAATGGACTGAGATACTGGTCTGGACTAATATCAACATACTGGCATATACAAAGGAACCAGTGGTCGATGATCCTAACTCTAGGTCAAATCAACTGGCATATACAAGGGTACCAGTGGTCGACTTTATTGTATTTATTCATGTTGGTCTAGTGGTCTGGTCTCAGTTTTTTTCTTTTTTTCTTTTTTTTTTTGTATCTCAGTCACTCTATTTCACCCTAGCAATGGTAAAAAGAAAAATAAAAGGGGTTAATTGGAGTTTGATACTTATATTTTGTCCAATGTTAGTATTTGGTCTAACTTTTGTCCGGCTTAGGGCTTGGTACCTGGACCTCACGTTGACTATGATTGACTCAGAATTCTGTCTATTAATTAGTGATTTTACTTATATAACCTTAACTTTGACTAATATTTCAAAATGAAATCGAAACACATGGTACAAAATTTCCATTTTCGCACTTCTTCCCTGATTTCTTCCGTGAACACCACAACCGCCATTAACAAAAACTCTGAACAGCTTCTTCTTCACCATCGAATAATCTAGCATCAACCACAGATATAATCAAACAAAATAAAAAAACTCAAAAATATAGCGAATAAAGCAAATATAAAATCTCAAATCCCTCCGAACTCATCCCTTCCCTAATTCTAAGCTTCTCTGCGGATCAGATTTAGTTGGTCCAACAATAAAAATTGGTTTCAACACCAAGATTCTTTTTCTTCGCCATTGACAGAGACGGTGATAACTCAATCTCACCCTCCAATACCCCATCTCACAAACCCTAAATTTTATTTTTAGTTTCTTCTTTCTTACTTCCCCAAATTTTATCCACACACAAAAGAAATTTCTGACAGAAGAAATCCAAAATCGCAAACCAATGGATCAATTACTCTTCCAAATCTCAAATCAAAACCCAATTTCATAAAATCGAATCCCCAGCTGAATCAAACAAAAACCTTAATATAATGTATTCAACAAAACCTAATTTACTCAATCAAATCACAATCCTAATTTCACTACATTGAAACCTTCAGAATCAACGACATCCTTATTTACTAAATCAAATCTAACCAACAATTTTTACTGAATCAAATCCCTAGTTTCACAAAACGGTTTTTTTTTTTTTAAAAAAAAAACTAATGGTGGTGGTTATGGTGGAATTGACGGAGTTAAGGTAGAAAAGGGTGATGAAGAATGGAAGACATGTAATTCTAATGGAAGACTTTTCTCTGATTGGGTTTATCTTTCTCAACCTATTTGTATAGCGACTGGTCGTAAAATGAAAAAGGGAAGAAGGGGAGGCGAAAGAAAAAGAAAGTGGTGTGGAAAGTTAGGTTAGGTTAGTATTAGGAAGTGGGTAAAAAGTGCGTGTGACAAGTGAAGGGTAAAGCATTCAATGCATAAATATTTAGATAATAAATTTATTAAAATTAATTTTAACAGAGTCAATCAAAGTCAACGTAAGTTCCAGGTACCAAGTCCTAAGTTAGACAAAAGTTAGACCAAACACTAACATTGGACAAAATGTAAGTATCAAAAACCAATTAACCCAAATAAAAGAAGTGATCAGGATTCTTTCGATGTTTCCATCACGAGGATATGGCGAAACTACCGTGTTTTTTCTTCTAACACCTGAGCTCTGTGCTTTTATGAATAAACTCTATATATGTTTCCATCTAATCAGATTGGTTCCTCAACTCCTACAACCAAAATGTTCCCATCCACTTAGATTAGTTAGTGCCAACCTTAATAAGCATAAATTTCTAGTCTCTGGAGTTTATTTATTGCAACTAAATTTTTGCTCCCATACCCCCAAACTTAAATCTAACATTGTCCTCAATGTTCTAAAGATGAAATTAAAAACATGAAAAAGGAGAAACCGTTACCACTAGAAGGAAATAAGGAAAAATATTCCCATATTGCATGAGCGAGGGATACCTCCCAAGGAGTGCTAAGTTTAAAGTCTTCAGCCAGACATCAAATACCTAAAAAAGGATCTTCACCTTCCAAAGTCATACACCAATATCCGAAATAGTTGTGGGTCCATAAGACCAAATAGAGTTAACACCAATTTGAGACAACTGCACTGGTTCATAAAAATAAAAAAAAAGAGAGCACATCCTCATCTAAGGTTTCTGTCAAGAAAACTGGGTTTATTTGGGGGAAATAACGAAGCTTCATATGTGTGTCTTGATAAAAAGATTCATCCGAATTACTGGCCTCTAATACCTAGGTCACTTCCTGGACAATATCTGGAGGATCGGGTTGCGGAGTCTGAATAGACTCAAGTAATATCTCAGACGCACATGGCTCGAGTCCCAAGTTAGGGACTTCAATTAGGGATACGTGACAATCACAAGAACCTCCGCTACCCCCAAACTTAGGGTTTTCACTACCCACAGACAAACCTATAACCATTGCTTGAATTTATGGATGCTCAGAGTCCCTAAAGTACTCAAGATATTCTTCTAAATATTGATCACACATCTGGTCTAAAAGAATGGTTTCCTCAAATTCATCTAAATAATTTCCCAGTAAAGTGTCATGCCAATTATCTTGAACTAAAGTGCTAATAATATTCACTTCTTCTAAATCATCATTCTCGGAAGGTTGTCTAGTAACATTAAATACATATAGTTCAGTGGTCATATTACCAAAGGATATGTTTATAATCACGGTCCTACATTTGATGACAGCGTTAGCTTCGGCTAAAAATGGGCGACCTAAAATCACCGGGATTTGAGCACTTGGGTCCTGAACAGGCTGGGTGTCTAGAACAACAAAATCCACTGGATAAATAAACTTATAAATCTCAATCAGAACATCCTCTATGACACCATGAGGGACTTTCACATACCTATCAGCTAATTGTAGTGTCATTTTAGTCTATTTCAACTTACCAAGACCTAACTGGGTGTAAACATGATATGAGAGTAAGTTAACACTAGCTCCTAAGTCAAGTAATGCCTTATCGACCATGTGATTACCAATCGCACAAGATATGATGGGGCATCCAGGGTCCTTATACTTAGGGGTGTTTGGTTTAGAAGAATAGAACTTACTTGGCCAGCTAAAAAGGCTTTCTTTTGGACATTAAGCTTACGCTTTCGTGTACAAAGATCTTTAAGGAACTTGGAATAAGTAGGCATCTGCCTAATTGCTTCTAACAAAGGAATGTTAATGTTCACCAGCTTAAATGTTTCCATTATCTCGTTGAAAGTCGACTCCTTCTTTGTTGGGGATAATAACTGGGGGAACGAGGCTCTGGGAACAAATTTGGACTCATCAGGACCCTCATTGGTCTCTTTAGAGACTCTATCAGTCTCCTTATTTTCTGGCTCAGAAGGGTGAACTACAACATGTTCACTTTCAGGCATGGTGACCTTATTGTCAACTTTCTTTCCACTCCTAAGGGTTATAATAGAATTCACATGATTGTACGGTCTTTCACCTACTTGATGAACTCCTCTAGGATTGGGATGAGTTTGACTAGGAAACTTACCATTTTCCCTCAAAGACTCATTTATCTGACTAACCTGGGTTTTCAACTCGGAAATAGCCTGAGAGTTAGCATAACCTATACTCTTACTTTCTTCTATCCCTTGCGCAACCATTTGGTTGATCTTTTCAAAGATTTTAATAAACGAGGCGAGAGTCTCTTCTAAACTTGTGATCTTTTTATCCGAAGGGTTCTGAAACTGGGGTTGACCTGAAGAGTTCTTAGCATAACCAAAACCTAGGGGAGGCTGAGAATTACTAGACTGAACTTGATTCTGGCCCTTAGACCAAGAAAAATTAGGATGGTTTCTCCAACCAGGATTGTAGGTCTTTGAGTATGGGTCAAACTTCTGGCTTTTTTCAAACCTAGAATTGTTATAAACAACATGGGCTTGCTCTTCACTAACGTGACCTTCCCAAAACGAGCTATTGGGTTCTATTCCACAACTAGAGACTTGAGAGGCTCTAATTTCATCATTAGTTTCAACAATGGACCTATTTTTAGACTGACCCATTTCTAAAGCTTCTAACCTTATAGACAAAACATCAAACTTAGCATCTGACCCAAAGCTTGTATCTACCACATTGGTGCTACTTCTATTGACCAAGAGTCTTTTAGGGGGTTCAACACATGACTCCCACTGTTGGGATTTTTCAGCTACATCTTCTAAGAAGGAAAATGCATCATCAGCGCTTTTACTCGTGAATAAACCAGTGCACATAGACTCGACCATGGCTTTGGTCGAATAGTCTAAACCTTCATACAAAATTTTAACTAGTTTTATTTTTTCGAACCCATGGTGAGGACATTGCGACAAAAGGTCATTAAATATCTCTAAAAACCTATAAAGGGATTCTCCTTCTTGTTGCATACTAGCACTAATTTTATGCCTAAAAGATGTGGTTCTATGCTTAGGGAAAAGCTTTAAGTAGAAAACAACAGTAAGTTGGTCCCATGTTTCTATAGATCCAAATGGTAGGTTATTCAGCCAGGACTTGGCTTTATCTCTTAAGGAAAAGGGGAACATCCTAAGTTTCAAGACTTCATCAGTAAGGTCCTTAATCTTAATTGTTCCACATATTTCTTCTAAGTCCCTAATGTGAAAGTAAGGGTTTTCATCATCTTTTCCTAAGAATATAGGGATCATCTGAAGAATACCAGGATTCAACTCATAAGTAGCCGTAGAGGCTGGAAATTTAATGAACGATGCTCGGTTGGTCCTAGTTGAGTACATGTACTCCTTCAAAGTTGTCATTTTTGGCACAGTAACAATCCTAGAGGTGAATTCCTCACTAAGACTTAAATTCTCAAAACAGATGTTTTCAAAAACAGGGCTCTCCAAAGAAGAGTCTTCGAGCTCCCTATTTACAAAAGAAGAACTTCTAGGCTCGTCACTAATCAAACGGCCAAAAGTATCTCTTTTCCAAGCACGCTCTCTATTGGACTCGAGCGATTTTAACATACACTAACAAAAATTAAAAATTAAAAATCCTAAGGAAGGGAGGTTCTAAGCAAACACACAACATGCTGACTCCACCAAAGCAAACCTAAAGATTTATAGCAGACAAAAAGCTTGATGGCTCCACTTAGATTGTTTGTAGACCAACTTCTAATCCTTCGAAAGGGAATTCGTTAAAATTTAAGCAAACCCCTCTGGAATCAATCCGAGTCAAAGTAAGTTGAACAGAGGCGAGGGAAGCTCAGTGGAGCTTTGATACCCAAGGACTCACCGCATTACAAGGCAGCGCAGTCACGCATCCAACTCACAAAAACCATCATGAACTTCGAAGTATGCTTAAAAGAGTAACCAATATTTTTCGAATGACTTTCCTATTAAGCTCGTTACCCTATCGTTCTCGTTCTAGTTAAAATTTTAAGCTTAGGTTCGCGTTTGGTATCATTTTCCTAAAGCGGGCAAGAAGAGAACGGTGATGAAATCCGAACTCTTATCTTGTATGGCCAGTCCTTGCCCTTTACTAGGAAATTAAAGCAGTCGTATTCAAGTCCTCAACATATATGCAAACGAAGGAAGACATTAACTCGCTGACAGGGGATTCACGAGTGTTTCGACAAACTTACCTCCCGTTCCAGACGGGGGATAAACCGTTGAAGTCGACTCGGGCCACGACTCCTATGTCATGTACGAACCGAGGGGCCGAGGAGATATCGTAATCACCGTCCTTCTCTGCAAATAGTTTAATATTTAATATTACCCTTCCGTAGAGTTTAAAAATAAAAGAATGTCCAAATGTCCAAGTCCAAAGTCCAAAGAGGAAATTGCAAAAGAAAAAGAAAATTACAAGAATAGAGAAATCCTAATTCAATCTAAAAAAAAAAAAAAACTCCCTTTTTTTCACTTTTTTTTTATATATAATAAAAAAAATCTTCTTTTTTCGCTCCTTTCGCTTTTCCTTTTACTCCAAGTCTTTAAGTACTCACCAAAAGCTTTGGAAAATTTTCCTTTTGCTCCAAATTCCAAAATTTGTAATGCAAAGACAAAAACCCAAAAACGTAAAGTAGAACAAATAAATAAAAACAAAAACCTAAAAAAAATAATCTAAAAACTCTAGCCTAAAGACAAGTCCGTGTCGATGGCGCCAAAAATTGAAGGTTATTTTCAATGATGTTGTAGTAAAAGGTTCGTTGAGACTTGTGAAAGTAGATTTTTTTAGACTTAATTTTTAAAGCAAAAATAAAAAAAAACACAAAATAAAGTTTTGTAAAAATTATGGGGAGGCTGGGGCTAGGATTCCACCAATTTTCACATTCATATGGTTCATATATCAATTCTAAACAATAAAAGCTCAAATGATAAAGTTTTATTGACTCTAATTCATTGCCTAAGATAGATTTCGAAAGTAATGGGTGTAAAACTAAAGCATGGGACATCAAAACATCTAAGCTAAGCATGACCCATCAATTGTAATCACAACCATTCAATGAAACTCATAAATCAATTGAATAACAGTGCAAATGGTCACAACAAGAATTGATATAATTACCACATTTGTGAAACTTGGCTTCCTCCGTTGCCCCCGAGGATGGGTTTAGCTTCTCATCATGGAAACACGCTCAAAAATTGATTTCATTACTCAAAAGGTGTTTGAAAGGATGAAAATATATGAAAACAACAATTTGTAACGATTATAATTGTTGCAAATGATACTGTTACATAACGATATAAATAAACTGTCGCGGTTACTGTTCAGATGTCGCTGTGAAACTGTTGCTAAGCCTGAGAATAGTGACAGTTTTTAACGACTGTCTCTAGCCGCCTGTTCTTCGTGTTCTTGATGATCACAACAACAGAAAAAATATTCTCTGCAGCTCTCGATTTCGCTATGTGACGTTCCAAACTTCTCCCAAACTCTCCGCCCCCCTTCTCTTTGGCCCCAACTCCCTTTTTATACTCATCAAGATCGACATAACTCCGTAATAACTCCATAAAATCTTCTTTCCTTCTTTGCTGCAACACGGGAAATGATTTCTCTATTTACCTTCGCACGCTGATTTATTCCATCCAGCACACTCCTACATGTTGTTATAATCATCCTTGACAGGTTCAAACTCACAGTTGCCTCATGCCACCTTTTAATCACACATATCCAACTCGGAAAAATAATTAAAAGCCGAGATATTTTCTTCCCTGTATTATGCTTCCACACGTTACTGGGTTGGAAAAAATCCTTTTCAATCAATAGCATATAATTCGGACAATAATATATTCTCCCATGGAATGTGTCCTCCAAAATAAAAGACATCCAACTCGATATCTTTTTACTGCCCTGTATTACGAGAGATATCAATGGAAACTTCCAACTTCCCTTTTCTTCCATTCCACGACAATTACCAACCCTGTTTTGATAAAACAGGTTCATACCAATCATATTCCACGTAAAAATCTCCTCAAAACTCGACCAGAATCAATTCAAAAATTTCCGCAGTTCATAAATATATTTTCTCGCTAAAAGAAATTTATCCCGTGAAGAAGAAGATGGTTGCCCCATAACCAAAGTTGGGGTGCCCTTAGCAGGTGGGTGCCCCTAATCCAAAAGTGAGAGTCCGAATAACACGTGTCCTCCGGGTGCCAAAATCAACCTTTTGAGCCGAATTTTCCAAAAATGTTTATTTCCCAAAAATACCTACGAACACATAAAACACCATAATAAGTATGAAATCGAGTACCAACAATACAAAAAATTGAGGAAAACTTAGACATAAAAATGTGTCTATCATAAAGTATATAGACTTTTGAGTGATAGATAAGTTCAAGTATCCACATACCTTTTAGTCGATGAAGATCCACGAGTTCCTTGAGTAGTTCTTCGTCTTTGCATGATGAACGTCGTGGAGTCTAGGGCTCAACTACACTTTCTATCCTAGTCCGAGACTTAGCTATAAGTAGACTAGAAATCAAGACTTATAGTTTTAGCAACTAAACTTAACAAACAATCTTGAGATATCAACGCTTGCTAGTTCGACCAAGCAGTGCTCTAACAAAGCTTATTTTGTATTTATTAATTAATATCAACTCTAACAGAAAATCTAAGAATCATCTTATTGTACACAAATACTAATGGGTCTTCCAATTCCTCATAGTCCATGGTTCGTAATCCCTACATAAATAAAGATGTATTGTAATATATTTTCTATTTCCAAACTGATAAGTGGAATCAATCAATTAACGACTATGAAATCGCTACGAAAAATCACTTCTTATTTTTGACTAACATAAGAGAACACCATCATATTCATGTGTTAGACCTAGGAATTTCATCTTAGGCTTCCAAATGACACTCATATATAGGAAGTTGAAACTTTCTATTATAAGTGAATGCCTCAATATTGTGTACATTCTTCGATAACAAAATGTTATTCCTTCGTCTGTAACCTATTATCCACCTCCAAACCATTTTTTTTCTCGTCTTAACCTGCATATAAGTAAGACAAAAAGATATTCCTGATAATTGTGACCTTCTCCTCGTATATTTCTAGACACCATGTTGAGTTAGAAGCAAAAATAATACAAAAAAGACAAGAAAATATGTTATTCGATCATCTAAAGAACCATAAAGAAAATACACCTCTTATTAATCATCCGTTGTGTGAGATTCCGGATCTATAATTCTTCTAAAGTTAATTTGGTTATTTTAATGCTAGCCAAAAAGAATAACCATTGCATTATCCACATATAGATTGAGGAAAAAGTAAGATTACATCTTCGTATACAAGTCAAACTATGAGTATTGAGGCAAAACTAAGTTAATTTGGTTATTTTACAACTTTTATTTGTTTGTTGTTCTTTTTTCATTTTGGTTGTTTTGATTTGTTTTATCATAATTGGATATTTCTTTTTGAGTGTTTTGTTGTTAATTATATATAATTATTCATAACTAATTGAGATATGATTCAATACTACGCCAGTTGTCACTTAGTATAATGTGATAATTGTATTATATACAGTTGTTCCGCAGTGTACAAATAGGGCAGAAGTTAGCGTGCATTTACCAACAACAATATGTAATAACTTACTTGTTGATGTGATGTGATAGCCTTGAATTGAGTAGAATAATATACTTATAGTGTTAGTTTGGGTAATACGATTTTCACCTCAAGTGCTGATTGTAATTGTCTGTTATGTGTTTTTCATGTCGGAAGTTATAAAAATGATTAAGAAATTCATTTCCTATTATAAAAAAGAAAATATAGTTGAAGAGAATCAACTTACATTGCGTTATGTTATTAGTTAAAAAGTGATTGATGAATATTAGGGTTGTTATCAGTAGTTTAGTGTGAAATGTATGCAACGATGCCTCTTTATCGATCTATTACGTATTAAAGTAATATATTTATGAATGAAAAATCATATATAGTTCGGACAAAACTCACTCTTCCAAGCCTATCCATCTCATGGTGAATTATCCTTCCTAAAATAAAACTCAGTAAACAAGAAAATCACAAAACAGAGAAAAAAGTTGCAAGAATGACTTACTGCAGGAATCAAGAGTAGGTCCAAGTTTCCTCTTGTTCTTATTTGCAGATTTATTTGGGCACCTGTCTCTGTACCAGGTATAATGTTTATCACAGTATTCACTTCGATCATCAGCGCTACTAACTATATTCCCGCATCTCCAACCGCTTCCACCGTCTCCCTTACATCTTTGATCATTTGGAGGGACTATTTTCACAGAATCATCAATAGACTTCTTCTGATTCTCCATATTACCTTCTAAAATCAAACAAAAATTACCCAAACCCTAAGAGAGAAAAAGAGGCTGAGCTGAACTGAACTACAGGAATGTTGGCAATCCAGAGACAGTGGAGTGTTAGTTTTGTTTAATATTGGTTTGATTTGAGGCTGGTGGTGGTTTGAGTCGATTAAATTAGATGATGTTATGAGACAAGTAGGGATAAATAATTTTAGGTTGTATGGGGAGATGAAACTGATCCAGGGGATGAGAGTTGTGGCTACGACAAAGCTCAAATTGGAGTTGAAGTAATTAGGTTGAACATAAACTACAGGAAGGTAGGGCAATCGAGATAAGAAACAAAATCACGAAGCAAAGCAAGGATTATAAGGCATCAAGATAATATATTTGAGAGAGGAGATAGTCTGCCTCGGATATATGAAGCTTATGTATTATCATTGAATTCTGCAGTAAGGGAGTGATGATACTTCACATTAACTTTTACCACACCTCTAGGATTAACCATTTTATTCAATGCGGATATGTGAAAAATTGACACAGTTGTTAACAATAAAAAAGGGAAAGTAACATCCAAATAAAAATAAGAGAAAGGGAAACTTGTGATTTAACTTAAAAAAATGACATTAAATCATTAAGGCCACCACCAACAAACTTTTAAGCATGTACAATTTCGGCATGTTCTTGGCCTATGACAAGTCTTCGTTGTCTTCAACGTCATTATAATCCTAAGATTGAATCTTGGGACCTGAACCACACTTAAGTAAAGTTAATAACAATATATAGCTGATTTACAATAATAAAACTACACACACAAAACCAAGACAATTTTACCTTCTTTTAAAATTTTAAAGAGAAGTGATAGACTGACCGAAGTTTTGCACCGCAATGTGCACTTCGGATCATCCAACGGTTCAGGTAATGTCTCTAAACACTAGGACTAGGAGTGGGGCAGGCGTGGGCCCCATTCCCCTCTCACAAAAACACACTCGGTACAGTGTGCGGTACTCATTTGCGGTACATGTATCATTTTTGAATTCTAAATGTATCGTTGTTGACTATCTGATGCGTGTCCGTCATTTCTTCCTGTCCTCATCTTCGCATATCCAGAATAAAGGACCATCCTGCACGTCAAATTGTTTGTAATTGAATCATGAATTCAACACTGAATTTCTGAAAGAACATCAAAGGTTTATCATAATAATTTTGGAAAGAATAAAAACTATCCACTTCACTCGGAATAATAAAAATATTTTTCCGAGATTCCACGCGGAATTTCTATAAACATCTCAACTTCATAAAATATCAGCCCTATAGCTCCTTAAACACATTTTGTAAGGTCTTCAGTTTCATGTTGAAAGAAGAAAAGAAAAGAACTATCACATGTTTTATGCATAAGCACAAGTCAAAGGATAAAATCCTGAAACTTAAAACCCATAAATATATTAAAGAAACAAAAACTTAATCTTACCTTAACCATACCAAGGTTGATTAACATACAAGTATATTTACTTTAATTATTTTTAGAGCATTGCTCGGTCGAACTCGCATGCGTTTCTATCTCAAGCATGTTTGTCAATATTAGTGATCAAAACTATAAAGTCTTTGATTTCTAGTCCACTATAGCTAAGGTCTCGGATTAGGATAGAAAGTGTATTTGAGCTCAAGGACTCCATGGCAATCATCGTACAAGACGAAGGACTACTCAAGGAACCAGTGGATCTTCATCGACTAAAAGGTATGTGGAGACTTGAACTTATCTATCACTCGAAAGTCTATCTATTATATCTCCCATCTTGAGACAAAATTCATATTACTATATAGACTAAGAATATACACATATGACATTTCGAGCTGAGTATATCTCGCTTATTTATTTCTCGAAATATGTGTTGGTAAAGATTTCGCTTTAGCCATCTTTACCTAGTGACGAAAGTCATGTTATGTTTCAATCATTTTGGAAATTGCTCTAACGAAAAATAGTTTGTGAATAACAACTATATAACGCCCTCTGAGAATGTTTCAATGATTGAAATGAGAGTTTAGACAATATAACCATCGGAGGATATAAGCATTGTTGTGGTAACACATATATGTATAAGTCCGTATTGGTTGAACCGAAGTTTGCGAACTTTTTTGATCAAGTGAAACCGGAGAAGTGCGCAAGCTTCAGTCCGCGAACCCAGTCCGCGAACTGGCGAAAGTTCTCGACCCAGAATTTCTACTGGAGTTTGTGAACTCCATCCGGAAACTTAAGTCCGTGAAACCAGTCCGCGAACTTGAGTAGGTTATGTATAAAAATGATGTTTGTGAACTTATCATAATAAACTAAGGACTGCTATTACAAACCGTAGCTTTATAGTTCATGAATCGATTCAAGTGAATCACATCGTTTTTGCTCAATTGTGTCTTGTGTAGTACATACAGATCTAAGCAATTGAAAAACTCTCTAACTAGTTCATTTGAGTCATTTGGACTAGTTATGGTAAAGAACAATATGGTTGATATGAAAGTTATCATTTGGATAACCATTTGGTTAACTAGTGTTGAACCAACTAATATACAAGTTTGGGTATGGTTTTCACAAACCAACAAACGTGTAGTACATGTGTTTATACAAGCTATGTTTTCAATCTAACGGTTGATAAATATTATCTTGTATCTAATCAGGTTTTCATCTAACGGTGAATATTGAATGCTTTGTTACTAAGCTAACATTGATTGCAAACCCTGATTTGAAAGACCATATAAGGGAGAACTCTAGCAACTGGGAAACCTAATTACCACACATTATGTGTGATACTAGTTTGCTAAGCTAAAGTCGATTCTCCTTTAACCTTTGGTTTTCTTCTTCTAAAACCAGGTTAAGGACTTAAAAACTTCATTGGGATTGTGAAGCCAGGCCGTTACTACTTTTATCGTAGTTGTGTGATCTGATCTTGCATCTTCTATCGTATGAGTAAAATTGTAAGAATTGGCTTGAGATTTCTATCTCCGATAGGCAAGATATAAAAGTAGTCATAAAAACTTTGTCTCATCGTTTGTGACTCCTCAATAATCTTCTTCTCTGCGTCGATTAAGTTTGTTGTGAGGTGGTTGATAAAGCTGAGCTTTTCTTTGGGAATATAAGTCTGGTTTTACCAATTGGTTCCAATTCACCTTGATTTATCAAATGACGGACCAAAACTCATAGGTTTATTTGTGGGAGATGAATTTATCTATCCTTGTAGACTTTTCTGTGTGAGACATATTTTTTTATTAAAGTCTTCGACTTTGGGTCGTAGCAACTCTTGGTTGTGGGTGAGATCAGCTAAGGGAATCAAGTGCACAATATCCTGCTAGGATCATAGGCGTAGGAACATAACTGTACCTTGGATCAGTGTGAGATTGGTTAGGGTTCAACTACAGTCCAAACCGAAGTTATCTTAGAGTAGGCTAGTGTCTGTAGCGGCTTAATATAGTGTATGTTTAATCTGGACTAGGTCCTGGGGTTTTACTGCATTTGCGGTTTCCTCGTTAACAAAATTCTGGTGTCTGTGTTATTTCTTTTCCGTATTATACTTTGTTATATAATTAAAATAATACAGGTTATGCGTTGTTCAATCAATTAGAATATCCGACCTTCTTGGTTGTTGATTTAAATTGATTGACACTTGGATATTGGTCTTTGGTACCATCCAAGTTATCTCTATTTGATTAAGACTCGCATATTGTATTTGCTTGAGTAAATCAAATTGAAAGATAGAGATAATAAACTCCTTGAGATATTTTTTATTGATTGAGTCTAGTTGGTTCTCTAGAAAGTAACTCGGAGTTGTCCATACAGATTGCTAATCGAAATATTGGGTGTGGTTTGTAGGAGCAGAATATCGCAGTAACCTTCACTTGCGAATATTTAATGACACAACAATAATATTTGCCAAGGTTCAAGATATTTGCGAAGTGAAGTTACGAAGGTTCGAAAGATAATTCTCAAATCCGAAATGGCGGGACAACACAACTGTCATCTTTTGTAAAATCATATAAATATCCATTTAGGCATGAGAGGAAGGGAGAGATCTTTTTAGTAGGAGAGGATAATTTTAGGAGGAGAGAGAAATTTTTAGGAGAGATTTTATTTTCTTTATCATCTTCTTCCCTAAAAAACTAGAGCTCCAAATATTCATTAATGGAGTCTCAATTGTCAATTCATGTAATTATATACAATCACTAGTGAAGAACCATGGATGTAGATCACAATGATCGAACCATGTAAAAAATCTTTGTGTCTCTTTTTATAATTTTAGTACTTTAATTCTTAGTTTCATATCAAATTAATTAGATTTAGGAATCATTTTAATGGATTCTTATGAGGGTGTAGTTGTGAGATAATCCGCAACTACATAATTGGCGCTAGAAACAGGGAGAGCGAGAACGAGAAAGATTGCGAACAAAAAAGGAAGAACAACAATTTCAAGATGCTCTGCAACAAAACAATTGTGATAATCTGGAAAGAAGATATTTGCAAAATTGTACAAAACCATATCTCATTGAACTTTCAAGGTTAAGAACGAACATGGGAATTCCTATGAAAGAGTCTAGGCTTCAAAGTGCAAGCAAACATCATCAAAATCCCAGGACAATAATTCGAAGAGGAATGACAGAGTTGAAAAGGATGAAATTAGAACAAAGCTACAGCAACAACTAAATTTAAAAGGGAAGAATTTTATTCCAATTTTATGATTTTAGTCTTTATATTATAAAATATAGTGATTTAAACTAAAATCTTGAGTAAAAAGCCTGATTCAAAGTGATTTCTGTTTACAGATTTACAACTTACAAAACTTGATTTACAAAGACATTTAAATGAATTTCAGAAATATTGGGTATCAAAAATTTCAGCAAAGTTGGAGAACTTTTCCATGAACAAAACTAGACGATTTTTAGATGATAATTTCATTTTAGACAAGATAAGGCTTAGCACAGATTCCTCTAGATTTTTCACTGAATTGTTTTGTTGTTCGCAGTAATACGTAATTGGAGATCTTCGTAGCATAAATTATTAACACACGAAGAAGAATACAGCTTACGAAAAATATGCAAAGGGAGAAAACGACTTCAATTGTGAAAGAAGAAGGAATGGTACACAGTGGTAAAGATTCTATGAAGATGACTTTATGTCATCAGATAAATAGGGAAGAAGAAGTTCTGCGAACAAAGACACCAACTCCAATGAAAACAAATGATGAGAGGGAACCGCACCAGTTTTGCGAAGAAGATCATCGATTAACGTACGTTGCAACAATAGATCATTTCACATCAATCAATACCTGCGTAGATAACAATTCCTGCGCAGTGAGTGGTTTATGGAAAGTTAAGCTAACATGCGAAGAAATATAGCAAAGTGTGATAAAAAAATGCAAGCACGAGATGTCAACAGTAAGATAAATCTAGCAACAGATCTCATGGTTTACTTTAAACTTGCTACGTGCGAAGATAAAGGACATAATAGCTCGACTCATAAGCTCGACTCAATGATATCAGAAGAAGACAATGAAATTCATAAGCTCGACTCAATGATATCAATCATATCGACAGAAAGATGTCCCTGCCTTCAACAATGATATTAACAGCGAGATTACCATCTCAGCTAAGAAGTTTACCATCAATATCCTTCTAGCACATAAAAAAAGATGACGGATCAACAGACTACGGACATAGAACAATAGGAATATATTTCGCAGAGAGCATCCAAATACAAGCAACAAAACCAAGAGAAAAGGAATGAGAAGCAGAGAGGCAACTACGGACAGTGAAGAAAAATGGCAAAACCGAATCAAAGAGTGTTGTTGCTTCCGTTAAGGCCAGTGGTGATGATGCTTTGATATTAACGACTGTGGTTTATGGAGGATAATGATGGAGAAGATTACTGCTACTATTACGATAGTGACCATGATGATTAGGTGGAGTTCAAAATGCTGAAGATAAAACAGAGAAGTTAGAACTCAAGCTTAAACAGAGAATGTTGCCTGTTTTTGATAATTCTCGATGATTGTCTTCCTGGTGATAGAGATGGTCCGGTTGTTTGTGTCGTTAAATGGTAAGGAACGTGGTCGATGGTTCCTACCATTGGTAGTTACGAGATAGAGATGGAGTAGACAAGAAAGGTGTTGCTATTATTGGATGGTAACAATTGAGGGGTTGGTTGTTAACGTAAGTTGCGAGCAGAACCAGGGTCGATGACATGCTGTGGTGAGTTGGTTATAGCTGTGTATATTCGCTCATGATCCATCAAAATCAGTAATTTACGAAGGGAAATCGGTAATTTGCGAAGAAAAAGACGCAGCTTCAGATATATATTTTGCGAACATTCGCAGCGGAAACAAATACTTATACGGAGGCTTACAGCCAAAGAAGATTCAAAAGAAGTATTAAGGGCCCATCAAACTGTTCTATTTATGGATGAGTAACAACAAAGCAAGGAAATGAATGAGTACAATTCCAAATCAATGAGTAAAGAGGCATCGTCTTCACGAAGTCGGAGCAAAACCCAAAGAAGTAAAGCAACCAGCGTAAAGTTCACGTCAATCCAGTTCAAGCAACTAAGTACCAAAACTGAACTTAATATTAAAGAGACACAAAAATTAGAAAGCTATGCGAACAACTAAGTCCCAAGCAATCAACTCAATTTATATCAACTCAATCCAGTTCACGTCAGTTTCATAAGAAAATGAATATAACTTGCGAAGATAGCAACTCAGGAGAATAAGAAGAAAGGATGAAGGGAAAAAGTATACAAAGGACGATAACATCAGAATAAGTTCTGTGAATTTCACTGCATTTACAAAAATAGGAGCTTGGACAGATGGTCGCAAGAGGAGCTGATAAGATGATGGACGCAAGTTCGAGTCTCCCCATTCGCAAAATTTTTTGCACTACGCAAATGTTTGCCATGCGAATATTCGCAACACCAACACTTCTACTCTTTGCACTTCGCAAATATTTACCTTGCGAACCTTCGCAGCATGAATTTATATCGTAAATATTTCCTTCACAGATGTTAACTTTGTACAAATGTTTACTTCGCAGATGTTCGTCTACTTCGTGTAAATCATTACTTCGTAGATGTTCGTTTACTTCGTGCAAATTATTACTTCGCAAGATTTTTGGATATTTCGCAAGAAGAAAATGGGAGATTATTTCACAGACATATTTCGCAAAAAATGGCTAGAACAGTTGGTATAACACAACATTATACAAGAGGCAGATCAAGAGATAACAACAAGCCTTAAAAGGTAAGTACCATTTCCTTGAATATTTTATTTACAGAAGACAAAAGATTTTTGATTTTATTTACCAAAAGCGATATGCTTGCAAGATTTCTACAATTTCTAAGATTTCAAAATATTTCAAAGATTTTTTTTTAGATTGGTGGAAAGTGATACAATCGCAAGATTCAAAAATAAGTTCATCGCAAAAATTAAAAAATCTCAAAAATTTACAAAGACTTCAAAGTTACAAAAAATAGAGAAAATTAAATTTATATATTTCTATAGAATAATTTTGATTTAAGGACGTGATATGAATACTTCTCATACTTCTTATACTAAAGATTTTATGAATACATTCAACATCTTATATACATGAAAAATTTATGATCAGTTTTTACGAATAAAGAGAATTATGATTCGATTTATAAAAGGTGAAAAAATACCGCCAAAAATCAATTGCGATTAGCTTTCATTAAAGAAAGACGCAAAAATTTATTTGCGAACAAAAGACCGCAATCTGTGATCAGCCTCCAAAAAATAAAGAGAGCTGAAGAAAATTTTACACAGGCAAACCTTTGTGGCGTACAACCTAGTTCGCGAAGAAACATTTCATAAGAGGCAAAGTCCTAAAGTGCGTCATTTAAGGGGGTACCTATAACCATGGCTAAGGGTAACCGGAACACCACCAAGGGCCCTTAGTACATGGCAGACTTTACGGGGTACAACCCAATAACGGGGTACCTATCCGGGTTAGACACCTTGGATTCTCACCTAATCTTGAGACATTACGCAATATTATGCGGTGTAACATGGTTTAGGTTGGGCGACTAAGGCATACTGTCTTTCCCAAGAAGTGCAGAAAACGATCAAGGCACCGAGGTACATGGTTTAGTCAAGAGTTCCGGGTGGGCTTGAAGCACATCTGCCATTTTTGACAAGTCTTGGCAAATGATGCACTTGGCCCAAAGATACCCCATAGGGTGCAACCTCGTAACTATAAGCCCTATAGGCAAAAAGGATAAGAGGTTGCGATCAAAAACTGGTTGTTTTCAGAACCGGATGGGAAGAGCTAACCTTGTATGGTCGATGTACGCTTCCTTGAAGGGGCAACCAAGGGGAAGATAAAGGGCAGCACCCTCCATTAGGGAGCTGATACGTGCTATAAGACGCAAATGTCACGAGGCTTTTTGTTCGCAAGAACATAAAGGCTTGTCATATTTGTGCAACAACTGAACTTCTGCGAGCCTTCTATAAAAATAAAAAAAAAAAAAAAGAAAGAAAGAAAGAAAGAAAAGAAAAAAGAACTCGCAGAACATAATAAAGAAGTTAAGATGAGATCAATGGGTCACTACATGAAAGTGTAGATACGTCCTGCGATTTCATCGCAAGACGGCAATGTCATGGGGATTTACGTTCGCAAGAATATTTAGGCCTATCATATTGTCGCAACACTTCCTGAAGAGGCTAAAATACTATACAAAAAAGATAAGGCAAGATCAATGGGTTTTTGCATGAAAGTGTAAGAACGTCCTGCGATTTTGTCGCTACAAAAGAGGTGGCAAAATAAGACCTTTACTTAGGAAGGCATGATAAGACCACATCAATTAATGAAATTAATTCCATCAATATTATTGAAGAATTTTTACAAGAATATATCATGAAGTCCTAACAAAGAAGACAATTCCATCAATATCATTGAAGAATTTTGAAGAGAATATATATCATGAAGTCCTAACAAAGAAGACAATTCCATCAATATCATTGAAGAATCTTTACAAGAATATATATCACTTAATTCATACAGAAGAGGCGATTTCATTCGCGATCAAAGACGGATACATGTAAGAAAATACACAAATAAACTTGCGAAGATGATTATATGAATGGAGGCAACTCAAAGATATATCTATTTTACCGCAGCAAAATGAGCTAAGTAACACAAACATTAGCTATGCATCATAATAGATAAGCATTCTCATCATACATGCATCATACTTGCATCATAAAAGCATTGCATAAACATTTCATGGCATAAGCATTGCATACACATTTCATAACATAATCATTACATAAATATTATATTCGCACAAGTATTTTACAAAATTTTATAGGATAATACCGCGAAACTTTGCAGAAACATTCATAATTCACAGGACTATTCATAATTCGCAACAGTATATTCGCAACACTATTCGAAACAGTATATTCGCAACACTATTCACAGCACTATTCAGAAGTTCAAAAATTCGCAGAAAAACTCAGAAATTCGCATCAATATTCGTAAATTAGCCAGGTTAACAATTGAGGCAGAGGCAAGATGAGAATAGAGACACAACTTAATCATTCAACATTTTCTCAAGGATTTTCCTTCATAGATAAAGAACAGAGGCAACTATGGATACCCAAGAAAATATTTTATGTTCTTTATCTTCTCAGCAAGAATCCTCACCAAAAATGGAATAATAATTTCACATGAACAGAGGCAATATTTATCACTCTCATCAAGGAAACTTCATACTTATTATATATTTCAAGGATTAAATACTTCTTATACTTTTTAAAGATACTTCATACTTCTTATATATTTCGAGGATTGAATACTTCTTATACTTCTTCAAGGATATTTTATATTTCTTATACTACATATTTCTTCAAGATACTTCGCACACTTCATACTTCGCAAGATGATACTTCTAATTACTTTAAAAGCTTCGAACTTCGCAAAAGAATAGAGGCAAGTATATACTTTTTGAGTTTAATATTCTTTCGCTCGTTCCTTCATCAACAAAGATTAAAGACTACTACAACGGATTTTTTCTTAAAGATCGCTCTTCAAGCAATATTCAAGAAAAAAGAGGCAAGATGTAGGAGCAGAATATCGCAAAGAACCTTCACTTGCGAATATTTAATGACGCAACAATAATATTTGCGAAGGTTCAAGATATTTGCGAAGTGAAGTTACGAAGGTTCGCAAGATAATTCTCAAATCCGAAATGGCGGGACAACACAACTGTCATCTTTTGTAAAATCATATAAATAGCCATTTAGGCATGAGAGGAAGGGAGAGATCTTTTTAGTAGGAGAGGATAATTTTAGGAGGAGAGAGAAATTTTTAGGAGAGATTTTATTTTCTTTATCATCTTCTTCCCTAAAAAACTAGAGCTCCAAATATTCATTAATGGAGTTTCAATTGTCAATTCATGTAATTATATACAATCACTAGTGAAGAACCATGGATGTAGATCACAATGATCGAACCATGTAAAAAATATTTGTGTCTCTTTTTATAATTTTAGTACTTTAATTCTTAGTTTCATATCAAATTAATTATATTTAGGAATCATTTTAATGGATTCTTATGAGGGTGTAGTTGTGAGATAATCCGCAACTACATGGTTGTTAGACCCCTGCGTTTTCAATTGGTATCAGAGCAGGCAAACACGTTCACGACCTTACAAGTTTGTGTTTGTAGCGATCTGACTCTATGGAAAAGATTAGTATCTCTGATAAACGCATCTCTAGAAACAAAAGTTATGTCTCGTCTACTATAGATGAACCTCGAAAGACAGATTCCGACATGTGTTGTTCAGATTACATTTCTAAAAGGTCTATTTCTCAAAATAAATGGGAAACAGTTGAAGAGAGTGTGTTGCTTCTGAATCTTGTTAGAATCCAAGCTGGTAGACTAAATCAGATGAAACAACACGTTAGTGTTCTTCTTAGTATGGTAAGAGACTGCAAATCAAAAGAAAATAGTGAAGATCATCCTTCATGTATGACTCTTGATGCAAGCCTTAAAAAGGATGCATTGAAAATAGAACATCACTTGAGTAAGCTCTCTATTCAAGGATGATCTAAGCAGTACAATATACCAATTACTTCTGCTACAACTGAAAATTCTCCAGCCCCAGAAGCAAAAATGGAGTCCCTTCCAATCAAGAAAGAAATGTTAGTTTCCTCTGATCAAGGAAATTCCATACTATATGGAAGGAAGAAATCTTCTGAGAAGAATGTTAAGACTAAACTGCCTAATCACTCGTGTGATCAGAAAGTATGTCTCTTTTGCGAAGCAAAAGGTTATGTCAAACAAAAGAGAAAATCTAAGTTGAATAAATGTTCTCTTTTTCAACTTCAACACACCTTAGACTTAATCCTCAAAGGTGTAACTAACATTCGTATGTCAAACCCATTGGTTTTCATACATACCCTCTTGTTGATGGTGGTTTTTAGCTTAGGGTTAAAATTGTAAAACCCTAGTCAGACAGTGGCGACATAGGATTCGAGTAATAATGTCTCCACTGAATGCATTTATTGAACCCTTTGATATGTCTGCGAGAAAATTACCAGGGTACCTTTTTTTAATACTAATTAGGGTTTCGACTGGCCCAACCCTAATTCCCACATCACATGTGTCAATGGTAAAATATGCCAGCCAATCTACCGCGCTAAGGCATGCCAACCATGCTAGCCGCACCACTGTGCCAATGTCAAACCATGCCAGCCACATCTACCGCGCCAAGGCATGCCAACCATGATAGCCGCTCCACTGTTCCAATGGAAAACCATGCCATCCACATCTAACGCGCTAAGGCATGCCAACCATGCTATCCGCACCACTGTGCCAATGGCAAACCATGCCAGCCACATCTACCGCGCCAAGGCATGCCAACCTTGCTAGATGCACCATATGCCAAACCATTGGACCCACCATGCCAAGCCAAACCGTACATGCTAAGCCCTTGGCCCCACCATGCCAAGCCAAACGCACCTTGCCTTGGCCCTATCCATGCTAGCCGCACCATATTCCAACGACATGCCAAACCCTTGGCCCCACCATGCCAATCCCTTGGCCCTACCATGCCATGCCAAACGCACCTTGCCATGGACCCATACCAACCTATCCGCGTCACCATGCTGGCCTTCCCTATGTGTCCAAAACGAAGGCGTGTGATAATCAATGGTCGCCCTTCAATCCCAGGAGTAAATCCTAGCCGTCCAAGGTTACCAGACAACGCATGGTAACTTTTGGACCAAAACCCTAGTTTGGCCACGCCAAACCGCGCTAAGGCATGCCATGCCAATGGCATACCAACCTAGCTGCGCCACCATGCTGTCCTTCCCTATGCGGCTACCAAAACGAAGGCATGCGACAATCAACGGTCGCCCTTCAATCCCATGAGCAAATCCTAGCCGTCCAAGGTTACCAGACAACGCATGGTAACCTTTGGCCCAAAACCCTAGTTTGGCCACGCCAAACCGCGCCAAAGCATTCCATGCTAATGGCATACCAACCTAGACGCGCCACCATGCTGGAATTCCCAATGCGGCTACCAAAACAAAGGCGTGCGACAATCAATGGTCGCCCTTTAATCCCAGGAGTAAATTCTAGCCGTCCAAGGTTACCAGACAACGCATGGTAGCCTTTGGCCCAAAACCCTAGTTTGGCCACGCCAAACCGTTCCAAGGCATGCCAACCTTACCACGCCACCATGCTGGCCTTCCCTATGCGGCCACCAAAAAACGAAAGCGTGCGACGATCAACGGCTACCTTTCCTCTTAAGATGCAAAATCTCGATCGTCAAAGGTCACCAAGCCAGCAAGTCTCCTAAGCTCGATTTGCTAGGAAACAACAATATGCTACATGTTTTCCACAAAACATTCGAGACATCAACACATATCACAAACTGGGGGATCCTCTTTGGGTATTGGTTTGGAGGTTTACAGCATGCAGCGTACACTACGCCCGTCATAAGGATGAGGAGCTTAGTAAATACAGGGAGTTAATGGTGAAACACTTTTTTTTATAGAACATAAATTCCATGCGTTAACGGTTACCACCTCCTCCCATTTACTCACCCATTTTTCCATTCCTTAATGAGACCAGAGAACGTGTCACTTCGACTTGTATAAATAGGTCTTACCTATTTCCACCGAACAACAAGTTCAGTAAGGAGCATACGAAATTCATAAAATATTTGCTAGATTTCCATTTGTTAGCTTCCCACTTTCTGATACAAGTCGTAGAAAACAACTACTCTTCCATAAAATCAACTATTCTGGTCTCATCACTTTCCTTGCTTCCCTCCCCAAAACTAAACCATTCTCCTTCACTTTGTGACGAGGCAAGTCTGGAACAACCATTTCTTGGTTTAGGATGGACTTGTACAGATTTATCTCTCGAATCTAAAGTACTCCCCTGCAGTACATTGTTTAGGGTTTAGATTCGTTTCTCACCCATACACCCGAAATTACCGAAATCAGCAGAAACCATTTTCACCCTCAAACACCTGTGTATGTTACCAGGAAGTTTAGTTCAATGAGTTCCTCAAATGTTCGAAAGCAGAACAAAAGTCTTAATAAGAATTGTCTAAGGAAATACCAATATGAGAAAGAAAGAAAAATGATGATATGAGAAATAACCTGATAAATAAATTGTCAAACTATGTCTCATATTTCTATCACAGTAAGTTTTATGATAATTTCTCAAATCAAAAGGAATCCATCTCACAATTCAGGAGGAAAAAGAGACTTGATCATAAACACATTTCCTTGAATGAGATCAGAGATCAGACTTGTGTTAATTAATCACAAGTTAGGAGCTTTCTCATAAAAATCATGTTGAGAAAAATGTGTAAAATTCAGGTGTACTTTGGCTATTTGCATTTTTCCTAGTTGAGCTATTCTCTTATCGTTTATAGCTAAACTAGTGCCAGCAGACAATATTGCCTAAAAATATTTGCAATGTCTTTTATTATTTTTCTGTTTATTATTTTGTGGGGTGCACTGTATTCGAATGTGTACACGGGTTACCATCTCAAGTTTATATCTTGAAAACCCTAAAAGTCTTTCTTCTAAACAAAACCTTTAAATAGCCAACCTATTGAGTTGCTTAAGTCACGTACGCATACTCTAGGTTATTCTGGGTTATCAAAGATGTTTTATTCTTCATCTCTCTATGGTGTTTTTGCAAAGGGATTTCTTGAGAAAGGTTTTGGTCTTGAATCAAAAGGAAGAAAGAAAAGAACTCTTGTGGAAAATGGATCACCTAATGCCTCATGCTTCTATGACTACTCAAATCAAGATGTTGAGAATGAGGATATGGTGTCTGCTGAAGTGGTTCATGACTCTCTGAAATACTTTGAGAAAGCGAAACTGCAACTTGTTGATACAATGAAGGATCTTGATGTGGTTAGAAGTGAGTTGAAAAAGGTTACTACTGACCTTGGTCTCATGAAGTTGCATGTTAGAGAACTTCTCAATAAGGATATCTTCTCCGAAGACACAGTTGATAACATGGATCACGAGGTCAAAAATTTCGAAACCCGTGAAGCTGTCAAACGTGAATTTTAGCTCATGAATGGTTTCTAGAAACTTAAGTTCTTATCGCCTAGTAAATCTTCTATTTTTCTTGTTTTATTTAGAAGAATAACTAGTGTTTTGGAATAGCCATTATTTTGATTACACATAGTTATAACCAAAGTTTTTATCTTCTTATTTTTAGATTTATTGGTTTAAATTCTAAACTTGTTTGGAAGATGATTTTTGCAGTATTAATCTTTTTGATTTTATATATTGCAATATTGTTATGGGATATGTGTGTTTACGTCCGTGAACTTGATTGTCCCATATTTTGTCAAAAGTAAAGTCGTTCGTGAATTGATATGCAAATATTGATAAAAGAATGAATAGACTTTTGACAAAACACGAAAGTTAAGCCTACATTGTCAATTATTGATGTAAGATAGGTTAAAATCTTTTGTGATTCAAGGATTATGTCTATTATGTGTCATTGTGCAAATAGTGATGGAAAAATATAATGAATCCTTGCTTATTCCACGTTATAAGGTCAATTCTCCGATCCACAATTTTTGTGTAAATACTGTGTTGTTCCATGAAGTGTCTTATGTTGAGCACTAAAACAACAAAAGTTGATTGCCTTGTGATTAGCTTAGTTGTTGTTCCGTAAGGTACTTTATGTTGAACATGATTGAACTAAATTAATCATCTTGTGTGGTTATTTAGTTATCACTCCATAAGTTTTTTATGTTTGAGCATTCCTTTGATTGGGTTGGTTACTCGTGATTAACTTAGTCATTGCTCCATAGATTTTCTTATGTCGAGTGTGGCCAATTAAATTAATTACTTTTGTTGAGAATGAGGATATGGTGTCTGCTGAAGTGGTTCATGACTCTCTGAAATACTTTGAGAAAGCGAAACTGCAACTTGTTGATACAATGAAGGATCTTGATGTGGTTAGAAGTGAGTTGAAAAAGGTTACTACTGACCTTGGTTTCATGAAGTCGCATGTTAGAGAACTTCTCAATAAGGATATCTTCTCCGAAGACGCAGTTGATAACATGGATCACGAGGTCAAAAATTTCGAAACCCGTGAAGCTGTCAAACATGAATTTTAGCTCATGAATGGTTTCTAGAAACTTAAGTTCTTATGGCCTAGTAAATCTTCTATTTTTCTTGTTTTATTTAGAAGAATAACTAGTGTTTTGGAAGTTATGACGAAGGTTACTACTGACCTTTGATTGAATATTTATTTTTGGATTCCAAATTCATACTTGTATGTGATTTGTTGAGTCTAAATAAATCCTTCTTTTCTTTTTGAAATTAAGGTCGCTCTTGTTGTTCCCTTGGGAATGACATTTTATAGGGGAGAGTTCTTTTGAACTTGCGCGTAATTGCCAAATATTTGTGGAGAGTGCGGCTGTGGAATATTAGAGGGGTCATCTTGTATCTTTATAGACTCCTTGATGAATGCATTTAGCTTCGGCTTTATGATTGCATCTAAACAAGATGATATACATTTACCTTTGGTCATGAAATGTCTCTTACGAAAATTTCATTAGGATCCTGTTCTTGTACCTTTGCCAATTTTATTGACAAAAAGGGGGAGAATTAATATATAGTTCACACTACAAATACATATAGTTTCCGTATCATTATGTAAGGGGTAGTGGTTTCCATGTGAGATGGAGTATTGACTAAGGGGGAGTGAAGTATCACCATAGTATTGTTGTTAAAGTTGTGATGCAATTGGACTTTGACGTTGTGTAATGATACTATGACATTGTATAACAATGATTGAGAACCATTGATTTTCTCATTATTATAGCTACGTATTTTCAACAACGACGGTGCTAAACTTACAACCTTTGGGATCATTGGATTACTTGGAAGTGACGAAGATTTCGAGTATTGTTGAAGATTAGACAACATATGGAATATGATCTACAAAGTTTATTTATATATTTTGTATTACATATGTATTAATAGTTTTTCCACTAAAATTGACAAAGGGGGAGATTGTTAGAGCATTGCTCGGTCGAACTCGCATGCATTGCTATCTCAAGCATGTTTGTCAATATTAGTGATCAAAACTATAAAGTCTTTGATTTCTAGTCTACTATAGATAAGGTCTCGGACTAGGATAGAAAGTGTAGTTGAGCTCAAGAACTCCATGGAAATCATCATACAAGACGAAGGACTACTCAAGGAACCAATGGATATTCATCGACTAAAAGGTATGTGGAGACTTGAACTTATCTATCACTCGAAAGTCTATCTATTCTATCTCCTATCTTGAGAAAAAAGTTGTAATACTATATAGACTAAGAATATACACATATGACATTTCGAGATGAGTATATCTCGCTTATCTATTTCTCGAAATATGTGTTGGTAAAGCTTTCGCTTTAGCCAAGTTCATCTTTACCTAGTGACGAAAGTCATGTTATGTTTCAATCATTTTGGAAATTTCTCTGACGAAAAATAGTTTGTGAATAACAACTATATAACGCCCTCTGAGAATGTTTCAATAATTGTAACGAGAGTTTCGACAATATAACCATTGGAGGATATAAGCATTGTTGTGGTAACATATATATGTATAAGTCCTTATTGCTTGAACCGAAGTTTGCGAACTTTGTTGATCAAGTGAAATCAGAGAAGTGTGTGAGCTTCAGTCTGCGAACTCAGTCGGCAAACCCAGTCCGCGAACTGGCGAAAGTTCTCGACAGAAGAATTTCTGCTGGAGTTTGTGAACTCCATCCGGGAATTTAAATCCATGAACCCAGTCCGCGAACTTGAGTAGGTTATGTCTAAAAAAGATATTTGTGAACTTATCATAATAAACTAAGGAATGCTATTGCAAACCGTTGCTTTATAATTCATGAATCGATTCGAGTGAATCACATCATTTTTGCTACAATTATGTCTTATGTAGTACATACAGATCTAAGCAATTGAACAACTCTCTAACTAGTTCATTTGAGTCATTTGGACTAGTTATGGTAAAGAAGAATATGGTTGATATGAAAGTTATCATTTTCC
The DNA here is from genome assembly GCA_023529315.1 of Papaver bracteatum. NCBI lineage: Eukaryota > Viridiplantae > Streptophyta > Magnoliopsida > Ranunculales > Papaveraceae > Papaver > Papaver bracteatum. The sequence goes on from JAJJWX010003498.1 coordinate 2,711,932, forward strand.
TAACCATTATAATAACTAGTGTTGAACCAACTAATGTACACGTTTGGGTACGGTTTTCACAGGCCAACAAATGTGTAATACATGTGTGTATAACAAGCTATGTTTTCGATCTAACGGTTGATAAATATTAGCTTGTATCTAATCAGGTTTTCATCTAATGGTGAATATTGAATGCTTTGTTACTAAGCTAACATTGATTGCAAACCTTGATTTGAAAGACTATATAAGGGAGAACTCTAGGAACTGGGAAACCTAATCCCCACACATTCTGTGTGATACTAGTTTCCTAAGCTAGAGTCGATTCTCCTTTAACCTTTGGTTTTCTTCTTCTAAAACTAGGTTAACGACTTAAAGACTTCATTGAGATTGTGAAGCCAGATCGATACTACTTTTATCGTAGTTGTGTGATCTGATCTTTCATCTTCTATCGTACGAGTACAATTGTAATAATTGGTTTGATATTTCTATCTCCGATAGGCCAGATATAAAAGTAGTCACAAACACTTCGTCTCATCGTTTGTGATTCCTCAATAATCTTCTCGCTACGTCGATTAAATTTATTGTGAGGTGATTGATAAAGATGAGCTGTTCTTCGGGAATATAAGTCTAGTTTTATCAATTGGTTCATGTTTACCTTGATTTATCAAAAGACGGAACAAGACTCGTAGGTTTATTCGTGGGAGACGAATTTATCTATCCTTGTAGACTTTTCTGTGTGAGACAGATTTGTTTATTAAAGTCTTCGACTTTGGGTCGTTGCAACTCTTGGTTGTGGGTGAGATCAGCTAAGGGAATCAAGTGTGCATTATCCTGCTGGGATCAGAGGCATAGGAACATAACTGTACCTTGGATCAGTGTGAGATTGGTTGGGGTTCAACCACAGTCCAGACCGAAGTTATCTTGGAGTAGGCTAGTGTCTGTAGCGGCCACTACACCATATGGCCCATTTTGAGACATATTGATTTTTGGGTTTGAGACACATATATATGTCTTTAGTGCTTCCACTCATATAAGAGTCTCAAATAAAAAATATGAGTAGCTTTAATTCTGATTTTTCAACTACTCTTATAAGTGTCTTAAAATGTGTCTCTACAAAATTTAATAACTTTAATATATATCTAATTAATCATTTCTTTTTCATTATAATTCCATTTTATTTCCCTCCAAAACTCCAAATTTTCCCCAAAATTCCCTCCCTTTCCAATTTTCTAAATCTCTCACATTATTTTCCCTCTTAAATTTCCCCCTAACATTTATTTCCCCTCAAATTTTCCCTCCAAATCTTTGTCTCACCAAATTATTTTGAAACATGATTTGCATTTATTCCCACAATTTATTTTAATTCCCACCTTTATTTTGGGTTGTTTTAAAATTTAGATAATATTTGGTCCTTAAAACCACTCTTTGAACTCTCTCTCACTCACTCGTTTTTATCGACTTCTCTCTTCTCTCTTCTCAAACTTTTCTTTTCTTCCCTAAAAAAAACCAGAGAAAAAAATGAGTGAAATTGAGTAAGAGAACTCGAGAGAAACCTAAAATCAAACCGAAACCAGAAATTAAAACAAAATCTCTTTTATTTTCAGTTCCCCTTTCTCTTTTTCGGTTCATCTCTTCCTCCGCCATTAGCAAACATAAAACTGCAGCCGCCTTCTCCTATCATTTCTACATCTTTTCTGCTCTATAAGAGATCTAATCATCTCTTCTTCCTCCTAACCCATCACCACCACCACCACCACCACCATCCGTTTCCTTATCAGTCCCGCAACCACCATCACAACCACCGTCTCAGTTTCTCTGTAAGATAACATTTTACATAAATCAAAACCCTAGAAACCACCTTGTCACTTACTCTGAATAATGAAGCCCTTTACATAAATCAAAACCCTGGAACATTTATCTCAAATTGATTTTGTAAACCCTAAATTTAATTTTATCTCGATTTTGAATTTGCAGTTCAATTGCAAAACCTAGAAGATATCGTGTGGAGATTCTAAGACTTCGATTTGGTTGTCAGATGGTATAATCCCTACTTGATTTATTTATTTTGGTTTTCAATCTTTAATTTTAAGGGTTTTGATGATTTACTTTCCATTTTTGCTTTTCTTTCAGCTGAATCTTGTTGTGTGATGGATTGAAGATTAAATCTGTTGACATATAAATTGCTTCACAGATCTGAATGATTTTGGTTTCCATTTTTGCTTTTCTTTCAGCTGAATCTTGTTGTGTGATGGATTGAAGATTAAATATGTTGATATATAAATTGCTTCACAGATTTATTGATTTTGGTTTTCAGTCTGTTAAAATTAAAGATTGAAGATTAAATCTTTAATTTTAAGGGTTTTGATGATTTACTGGGTTTTGTAGGGAATCAATTGATTGACATTTATTGTTGAAATCACATTGGAAGTTATCTGGATTTATCAGTTCTCCCTGATGACTTGTTAAAATTGGCTACTTTATGTGTATCTTATGGGGTTAGGATAACTAGTTCACTTCTTAATAAGTGGTATTTTTCAGGTCAAATTCTATCCTATGTGTTTTTACAGTTTGATTTCTCCATCTCTGCCTCCTTATCCTTTGTATTCATTTTCGTTCTTGCAGCAGACTGTGGGTACTGCTGAAATATCTGATTGAAGAACAATAAGTACCCCTTAGCTCACAGTATTATCAGTTGTCAGTAGGTGAACTCACTTTTGAATCTTTCTAAACCTGTTACTTGTTTGTTTTTCTCTTTACATATTTTGGTTCATTGTGGTTTTGTTGCAGATGATAGTCTTCATCCTAGAGCTGTAACTGTAGTAGCAGATGACAATAAATCTTACTTTGGTAAGTTATCGTGGGGAATTTAACCTTCGAGATGATGTTTTTAACTTTTTATATGTTCTTGAATTCGTTAGCTTACACTGCTTCATTCTTTCCAGTGTAAAGGCATCCGTCAAGTGGGTTCTACTGGACGAGGCAGATGCCATGACAAAGGATGCACAATTTGCTCTATGTGAATCCATGACTTTATCTTGGGGTAAGTTTTTTTATTTCTAATTGTGTTATGCTTCTGTTGTCGTGTGTGCTGTAGTGATCGAGAAATACACAAAAAATACTAGGTTTGCTCTCATTTGTAATCATGTTAAGAAAATCATTCCTTCCTTGCAATCAAGATATACACGGTTTCATTTTATGAATAATTATGTAATCTGGGATTTATAGTTATGTAGGATGCAAATGATCTCAGTCGAGTGCTTGAAAAGTGCTAATTGTTTCAACTTACAGTGAGGATGCAGGCGAATGTACAGATAATAAGGATCTCAGTTCGAAAGTTCAAAAAGCAGCTGCGAAATGCTTATCAGCTATACCAGTTTATCTCCCTGAGATGCTCTAAGTTGTATGGGGAGGTAATATACTGAAATAAAAATGTTAATAGCAGTTAACTTGCATTTTATAATGTACCAATGACTTGAGATTCCAAAGTCAGATTTTCTACTATGTGCCGGTGCTGGTGCTATTTTAGTAATTGATATGGTGTTCTACTTTTATTGTTGTTTCAATCTGATTTTGGTTGTTGACTGTAATTTCAGGATCACAGGTACAACGTAGCATCTAAGAGTGCTATTTCCCCATCACCAAGATGGTTATTATTATGTGTCATACAGCAAAAGGGAAATACAAGATAAACTATAATATGGTGTTTGTGCTAGCTGAATGGTTGATCCATTTTCAAAGGAAAATGCTTGAAAACACTTACCATTGGTGCTGGTTTGGTCAGGTACCATCACTAACTCATTTTCTGTAGTTTTAAATGGCTGATTGTTCAAAACATTTTATGTATGACTCTCACATGCCAGATCACAGGGAAACCAAATGTGTTATATTATGCAGCAGCAATCTTCAAGCTAAACTGCATGTATAAGACTTGATATAGTCACCTACCATTTTCCCATAAATAGGCTGCTTCAACAGAAACTGGTTTTGGGTGACATGATATTCTACCATGTTAGATAAATGACATGATACTCTGCAGGATTTTTATTTTGTAATTTTAGCCAAGTGATGGCAGTTAACTGTTAGTGATGTATATCTTGGTGTTTTGATGCTAAAGCCTGCAGCTTGTAACTTATCTTGGATATAAGTGATAAATTTGCAGCATTTGTGGCCGCAAAGTGATAAAAAGGATCAGTGATAAGGAAAAACTCCGCTAAAAGGTGTATGTGATGAGATAAGTTCAAGGACTTTAAAATTTTGTAATTCAGTTGTAGTAGTCCATTGTTGTAATGTTCTGTAGTGCTTGAATTCAAGGACTTGTATGTGTCTTGGTGTAGTGTTGTATAATGGTTTCATATATGATTGGGAATGGATTGGATAGATACCTGTATTCTGGTGGAATAAATCAAATGTGCAGGTGCAGGAAATCTTGAAATAAGTTTTTGTATTTTTTTTTGGAATCTGATTTTTATTTGAGACGCATATAAGTGTCGCTCAATTTGTTTTTGCGTCGCGTTAAATGGGATTAATAAATAAATTTGGTTCACTTACTAAACAATTATGAGACAGATATAAGCGTCTCATAAATTAATTAAGAGGCGTTTATAAGCGTCTTTAAATACGTCTCAAAGCATTCCCTACGCCAAAATTGAGACACTTATATGTGTCTCAAAAAATCAAGGCAACATTTATATATGTCTCAAAACCGTCGATTTGGTGTAGTGGGCTTAATACAATGTATGTTTAATCTGGACTAGGTCCTGGGGTTTTTCTGCATTTTCGGTTTCCTCGTTAACAAAATTCGGGTGTCTGTGTTATTCTTTTCCGCATTATATTTTGTTATATAATTGAAATAATACAGGTTGTGCGTTTTTCAATCAATTAGAATATCCGACCTTCTTGGTTGTTGATTTAAATTGATTGACACTTGGATATTGGTCTTTGGTACCATCCAATTTATCTCTCTTTGATTAAGACTCGCAGATTGTATTTGCTTGAGTAAATCAAATTGAGAGATAAAGATAATAAACTCCTTAAGATATTTTCTATTGATTGAGTCTATTTGATTCTCTAGAAAGTAACTCAGAGTTGTCCATACAGATTGCTAATCGAAATATTGGGTGTGGTTGTTAGAACTCCGCTTTTTCAATTATAGAGATAAACAATATAATGAGGAAGCAAAGCAAATCACACCAACACAAAAGATTTTGTTTAAAAGGAAAAAATGCTTGGCATAAAAACCCAGGACCTAGTCAAGTTTTGAATACGCTCAAAATTAATTCGCTATACAAATTGACTACTGCAACTTCGTATAGTTGAGATCAAGTAAACTACTCCTAGTTATTCATTCCTTCAGTATCCATATGACTACAACCAATCTAATCTTCCATGTGAGTCCCAAAAAAGAGTATACTATCTTGAGGTGCTTCACCTGTTGTGAAGACTTCAGCTCTCAACTCTTTTGGATCCTAACTCTAAACAATAACGATTAACCTGTTATAGTAACAACCTCACTTGTGTATCTCCCAAATCCGACAATGATAAAAAAATAAATATGAGTGTAAAGGATATTCTGTTTAATCAATATAAATTCCTTTTGGTCAAATATTAAACCAAGACAAAGATTATAAATATTCCATCTAAGTGAACAAGCTATATCCAAGCAACTTTACGAGGAAAATCAACTAGACATATAGTTTTTTCAATATTTCAACAAGTGTGATGTATAACAAAATAAGCAACTTTTTTGGATCATAGAGAATCAAGTGTGGACGAAGTATCACAAAGATATAAGTACCAAAAGTCTTTAATCTTAAAATTAATCGTTGCACAAAATAATTAGTACTTACGAATGATCAATCACGCAGAAAACGGATTTTATTAACAATGGATAATCACTAGTTCTATCTACCAATCTTGAAGCACAATATCTATAATAGTCAATCCTCAAAAAAAATTAAGAGACCTCATATCATTAGAGAAGGATCATGGAATAATCAAGTTTGATTTGTCAAGGATAGCTAGCTATATCGTTAGTCAATTCAATAATTGAAAATTAAAATAACGCTATGATATAGCTTCCCTCCAATGGTACTACTAAAAGCTTCTTGATCCAAAATAAGACTTTAAATAAAGGAAACGTAAGAGATTTCACCTAATTAGATTATTTTTCTACATCAACGAGTTGGCTTCCCACACAAACAGTTAGGCAGTGTGTCAAGAGATGAGTTTATAAGAATACAAGCGCCCCAATTTATAGTTTTATGACCAAGGATTGAATGGAAGATAAGGTATTTCCATTTCCTAAATTTTCAACGATATTCAAAGAATATTATTTTAGGATTTACCAAATACCAATTATGTTAGAGCATTGCTCGGTCGAACTCAAAAGTGTTGCTATTTCAAGATTGTTGTCAAATTTAGTTGATCAAAACTACATCTTGATTTCTAGTCTACATTTAGTCAGGTCTCGGATTAGGATAAAAGTGTGTAGTTGAGTATCAGACATCACTGTGTTCTACCGTTTGAAGGAGAGGATCAACCGAAGATTTTGAAGAACTTCATCAACAAAAGGTAAGTGAAGACTGAACCACTTATTACAAAAGTTTTCACCTTTCTATCTATGAGACTATGTCGTATGACTAAAGAAGACTTTATATGCACAATAAAAATTTCGATTCAAGCTTATCTTGATTAATTATTCTTGAAATATGTTGACTAAGCTTAAGAATATTTGTTCATACTTGATGAATTTGGTTAAAAACAATTTATTTTTTATGACCTAAATTATGATGCAAGATTATTATTTGAAAATATTCCGCAACAGTGATATGTGTCATTGATGTTATTCGGGAATTTTTCAAATTGATTATTAGAAAGATATAAAACTATTGTAAATAGGGATATAGGACAGTATGCATACCAGTTCACATACTGGCAAAACTTTTATAGGTCCGGAACCGCACTACATGTACCCAATACACTTAACAGCGTAGTTATAGTTCGACAATGAATTTCAGGTAAACATAACCGGTATGCAAACCCAAAATGTTCTGTGACTCGTGAACTCAGGATGATACATATACCCTGTATACAAACCCAAAACGTTCTGGGACTCGTGAACTCAGGTTGTTACACATATTGATATGTATGATCTCTATACCTTGGTAAGTATTATTATAGAGGCATAATTCTGAATAATAATAGACAAAAACTTATAAAACAGTAGACACAAGAAAGTAATTAAAATAAATATATCTTATCTAAATTATGAACAAGAAAACGATTACATTTCTCTCTTTGTTATGCTCATAATCTCTCTAAACAGTTGATCAACCTTAAATTGTTTGCTAAGCTTGCACAAGTATATGTTCTACAAGATTTCTCTAGGTTTTCCTCCATATTTAGTCTTAAGACAAAGCTCAATATTTATAACCTTTCATCATACTCAGCCGATCAACGACTTCTATTAGGAATCTATTTCTCAAATTAAGAGTATTGCTTAAAACAATACTCTTTCCTAACTAAGAATTCTGCCTAAATAAGGATTCCTTCCTATAATAGGATCTTCCCTCAACTTAGCTTGAGGTTTACTAAGTTTCCTAAAGGAGTAAGGATACACTTGTATCACATACCCATTATGCAAACCGAAAAAGTTCCGTGAACTCCTAAAATCTTTGTTTTCTTAAGGGTATCCAAACCAGGTACGCGTACCATGACAAAATAATTCACGAACCGGAAGTAAGTACACGTACTTACCCTGTCGAATATTTTCAGGTGTATCAGAATTATATTTATGAGATAATCGGCATTTGAACATCGCTCTGTAAAAACAAATCTAGACATATTTGATCACATTAACCTATGATTGTGACTCAAGATTAAATTCTTAAAGTGTTATATGAAAATGATTAAGCTTATAGTTTGTTTGTCTAGTTTCGGCTAACCTTTCATGAACAAGTCACTATACACGGTTCAGTTATGGTCTATCCTAACCAGAGTGTATATTTTGTTGTGTCAATCTCAAAACAAAGATTCATCTAACGGTGGATGATTTAAGATTTTTCTAAGTTTTCGTAGTAGTAATTAAGATTTGTTCTCTCAGACTTGCGAAGATTAAATTTAAAGGTTTAAGGAAAATAAAAAAACAAAGGCGAGAGTTACTGGGTCTAGGATTCCACCTAATTCATATAAAAAGGTTCAATTATTTATTCTCAACAATTATCGCTCAGTAAATAAATAAAACATCGACTCTTGTTTTTCCAAGGTAGATCCTCAAAACATTAATTGTATCCCCTAAGCATAGATTATCTAAACAAAGCATAACCTATCTAATTGAATCACAACTAATTTTATCGAATCATAAATCAATTCAAAATAAGTGCAAAAGTCAAATAGAAAATAGAATAAATTCACCCATGTGTGAAGTTCGGCTTCCTCCGTCGACCCAGTGTAGGGGTATATCTTCTCATGATAAAAACACACTCAAAAATATAATTCATAGCTCAAATGGTGTTTATATTGAAGAAAACTAATAATATAATAAGTTCATAATGTTGTAGAGCTGTTACAGAACTGTTAAAATGAGTTATAGAAAACAATTGTTTTTTTTCTGTCGCAGAAAACTGTCGTTCATGGAAGAAACAGTGACAGTTTTAAACGACAGACTACAAGTGTAGTCTGTTCTTCTTCTTCCTCTTCTTCTCTGCAGCAGCAGAAAAGTTGCTCTGCACTCTCTATTCTTCTCCCAAACTCTCGATATCTCCTCTATGTTATCCCAGTTCCATTTATATACTCGACATGTCTCAAATATTTTGTGTTAACTACTGATAATCTTCACAGTAAAGAGAGAATATTTCCCGAGATATTTTTATGTTTTCCTACCATGTTACGGGATTTGATTCCCATTTTATCTCTTTCACACGTCTTATGGTTGTGTACACGTCCCATAGTCCTCAAAACACAAGCCAATCCTCCCCGAGAATACTCCAAACTCTGTTTTGCTGAGAACTTCCATGTTTTGTTTCAATCCACGTAACACTCCTCATCACTCGAATCCAAGTCACTTACCAACCCTGATTCATCGAAACAGGATGTTACTACTCCAAATCCACGCTTGATATCACCCAAATTCTTCACAGGTCAGAATAGAATTTCCCGGAGAAGAGTAAACCCGAGAATAAAATTTTCTTCCAATACACGATTCTAGCCAATTCTGATCGAAACAGAGAACCTTACCAGCTCTATTTAGCCGAGAAGATCATCCCCATGAAATTTCAGCCTTTTAATCTCGTTATAACACCTTCAATTATCGAACCCTAGTTCTGGTGTTTTGATAATAGATTTTCCCGCCAAATTTCTATTTTGAAATGTTGAAGATGAAGTGCCCCTTATCCAGTACAGGTGTCCCTTTAGCAATTTGGGTATAAACAGCAATTCCAGGGGTGCAAATAACCACAGGTTCCAAATAACAAAGAAGGTGCCCCATAGCAATTGGACACCCCTTAGTAATTAAGGTGCCCCTTAACCGACATTGAGAGTCCGAATAACACGTGTCCTCCGGGGTATAAAAACCACTTTTCGAGCAAGTTTCTCCATAAGAGCTTATTTGACAAAAACACCTACAAACAAGATTATTAGTGATAAAATGAGTCCTAGTTAATGTATTTATGGGTGAAAATGCGTCGCACTTTCGTGCTCATCAGTGGATATTGATTGCTTGATTCAAAAGCTACATTAGCTTAAATCTAAAGAAATCTTTGTTTCGAAAGTTTATATAAGCAGAACCTCAAACAACTGGGATCTTTGAATCCCTGACACTATTATTGTGTGTCATAGTTGTAAACTAGAGTCGTCCTCTCCTTTAAACCTTTTTAGGTTTAGCGACTAAAATGACTTCACTTAGGGATTCATGAAGCCAGCTGATAGGTGTCTAAAACGCCTAATTTGATATCCGGTATTTATGTTTTCTTTGCTATTTTTCGTGTGAATTATGTATCTTATGTTCGCTTTTGAGTTCCATAGGTATTTTGGAGTCATTTACAGGAAATAAATGAAATAGACTCTCAATTCGTTGCTTGGAGTCATTGGCGGTTGACCGACAAGCCGTGAATGAGCTGGTTACCCCTTATCTGCCGGACCTGGGTGGCTGTATCCACCTTCATTTCTTACACAACTCTGAAATGTTGAGAAATCATCTCTAGATCGTTCTCGTCCGAAATACAGAGAGAAGTAAAAGTTATGGCGGCACAATCAAATCCGAGAGATTGAGAAAATTTGATGGCATATGAAGAAGAAGATTGAGTCTATGGGCTTCTGTGGCTGTTAAGGAATTAAGTCGTGGAATAAAAGGTTAGGGTTTACGGAAGGTGGAGGAATGAAATACAAATAAAAGGTTTGTGATGAATTCAGAGATGAATGGCGGAGGTCGAAGAGATGGGTTCTACTCGAATTGAGTTTTAATTCCGGTATCTATCAGAGATTAAGATGGGTTGTTGTTGCCATCGATTTGAGAAATAGAAGAAAAAATCAGAGAATTAGGCTTGTTGCTGGTTCATTTAAGTTGGAATCTAAGATGGGCATTTTGAGATTGAGAGAGTTTAGAAGAATGGGTTTTAGGTTGATTTTTATGGGAAGTTACAAAGAGGTTAAAGTTGTGAAAGAATATGGTGGTGGATTGATGGGTTCTTACCCAGTTTGTAGGAGCGGAATATCATAACAAATGATAACTTACGAAATTGTGGAGAGAAAAGACATCTTTCGAACAAAGAACATTTTGCGAACAAAGGAAATCACGAGGAAAGCAAAAGAAGTTCGCGAAGTGAACTTACGAAGGTTCGCAAGATAATTCTCAAATCCGAAATGGCGGGACAACACAACTATCATCTTTTATAAGATCATATAAATAGCCATTTAGGCATGAGAAGAAGGGGGATACATATTTTGAGAGAGAGAGATAATTTTAGGAGGAGAGAGAAAATGTTAGGAGAGATTTTATTTTCTTTATCATCTTCTTCCCCAAAAAATTCTAGAGCTCCAAATATTCTTTAATGGAGTTTCAATTGTACAATCATATAATTACATACAATCACTAGTGAAGAACCGTGGATGTAGATCACATTGGTCGAACCACGTAAAAATATTTGTGTCTCTTTTATAATTTTAGTACTTTAATTCTTAGTTTCATATCAAATTAATTAGATTTAGGAATCATTTTAATGGATTCTACTGAGGGTGTAGTTGTGAGATAATTCGCAACTACATAATTGGCGCTAGAAGGAGGGGAGAGAGTAATGGATTTATCCTGCCTGTAACTTGTTGGTCCAAGAAAAGAGAAATCAAAAGAAATTTGGAGAAGTTTGCTGCTATATACAATTTGCTTTTCTGGATCTCTGAGTTACAAGAGCAAGTATGGAAGTTTCACCAAAGTTTCATTTACTGTACAACGAACAGTATCAGAAGTTTAGAGGGGTCATGTAATAGAGAAGAAGAAATGGGAAGCAGTAAAGTACGTAGAAAATTTCATCATTCTTCATCATTCTTCTTATCTTGTGTTTTCCTAAGATTCAGATCTAGAAAATTTCAAACCAAAACGGAAGCAGGAAAGTAGAAATGGAAATTTTCCGGGAGAGAATCACCCAAAGTGAAGGAGGAAGCAACTAAATCTCGTCAGCTTGGAGACAAGATTTCACAAAGAGTGGGAATGAAATAAAACCAATGATTAAATCATGTCAAACCTATTTCGTAGGATTACTTCTCTTCATCAACTTAATACAATTAGCCGAAGCCTCCAATCCAGAGCAGTAGTCACGAAAATTCAGCACCTCTCCAAACATACGAAGGAAAAAGAGGCAATAGTCAAGCTCACTTCGGATTAATAAAGATCGATGAAGTATTTGGAAGAAATTGCTTCGTCACAAACATGGAAGCTCGTACCAGCGAAGGACAAAATCAAACAGTTACGTGAAGGAATCTTTGCAGTTGATGGGGGAAAGATTGGGGTTAACATAGGACAAAGAAGTTTGCATTCATCCGAAATACGAATAAAGAAACTTACCTCACAAAGGAAATAAACCAACATCAGAAGAAATTTACCTTTTGATATTTTCTATTCATCAAAGATTTGCGAAGTAACAATGGTAAACACAAGATATCTTCACAGAAGAATCAGAATGCCATAAAAAGTTCTCCTGCGAATATTTAAGCTAGGAAGTACGTGTATGACAGAAAAATGAACCTAATAGCCGCAATAACTCATAAGAAACACTACAAAGAATTTTGCAGTCGTTAACTATGAAGTTGCAGTGGTAACAGAAGGAATATTTCATCGTGACAAGAGTATTACATCGCAACAAGAGTATTTGAACGCAGTAGGAACATTTCATCGCAGCAACAGTGAAGTCACGGCAACTCAAACTATTCCGTGAAGAAAAGAACGTGGCAAGGAAAATAAAAAGCTTCAGTAATAAAATTTCAGTTCATTGTCAAGCAGCATACAAAGGTCAATATCAGCTCAACCATTAGTTAGCAGGACTTGATACGTTTCGCAGTAAAGAAAACCAACCTGTAGCAAAGAAGATTATTCTTGTCTATATCAGTTAATGAAGGAGGAAGGAAGAAAGTTTCGCAAGAATAACCAAAGAAAAAAGAAAAGGCAATTTCATAAATGCACAAAGTAGATGAACTCTAAAGACGTAGCCGCAAGAGAAAACGAAAGCAACAATTGAAATGAAATTGATCAAACCATAGTGAAAAGATGCTAAACAGTATAAGTCCGTAACAACAACAGAGAGGAAGACGAAGAAAACTCATAATGGTCATGCAAAGAGCGATTACAAAAGAATAATTTGTATGAATCTAACAACTTCAACACAAACAGAAACTGGCACAGATGGTCAGGGATTATGAGTATGGGTTAGAGTTCGCGTGATCAATACTCACAAAGCTCAATATTTTTCACAATTTTTGGAACTATTGAAAAGAAAGGAAGAATAATAGAGTGGCAATATGTGTTTATTTCACAAGCTGAAGCTAGCTCAGATGGTCAGCAATAAAGGGAAGAAGATTAGTGTGTAGGGTTCGAATCTCCCTAATTCGCAAAAAAAAAAAATTCTTTTTCGCAAGTGTTTGCCTTGTGAACATTCGCAGGATCAACACTTCCACTCTTTACACTTCGCAAATGTTTACTTCACGAACGTTCGCAGCAACAACACTTCGCAGATGATTGTTTACTTCATGCAAAGGTTTACTTCGCAAGATCTTTGGTTATTTCGCAAGAAGAAAATGGGAGATTATTTCATAGACATATTTCGCAAGAAATGGCAAGTCATATACTTTGCAAGAGACAACAACAAGCCGTAAAAAGGTAAGTACCATTTCCTTGAATATTTTATTTACGGAAGACAAAAGATTTTTGATTTTTATTTACTAAAAACGATATACTCGTAAGATTTCTAAAATAATTAAGCTTTCAAAACATTTCAAATATTTTTTAGATTGATGAAAAGCAATAAAATCGCAAGATTCAAAAATGAATTCATCGCAAAAATTTAAAGATCTCAAAAAATTTCAAAGAATTCAAAGTTACAAAAAATAGAGAAAATTAAATTTATATAATTCTATAGAACAATTTTAATTTAAAGACGCGATATGAATACTTCTCATACTTCTTATACTAAAGATTTTATGAAAACACTCAACATTTTATGTACATAAAAAATTTACGATGAAATTTACTTAATAAAAAGAATTTTGATTCTACTTATAAAAGGCGAAAAAATACCGCCAAAAATCAATTGCGATTAACTTTCATTAAAGAAAGACGCACACATTAACTTGCGAAGAAAAGACCGCAATTTGCGAAGAAAAGACCGCAATCTGTGATCAGCTTTCAAAAAAGAAAGAAAGCCGCAGAAATATTACACAGGCAAACCTTTGTGGTGTACACCCTAGTTCGCGAAGCAATATTTCGTAAGAGGCAAAGTCCTAAAGTACGTCATTTAAGGAGGTACCTATAAGCATGGCTCAGGGACACCGGAACACCACCAAGGAACCTGAGTACATGGAACTTTTACGGGGTACAACCCAATAACGGGGTACCTATCCGGGTTAGACACCTTGGATTCTCACCTAATCTTGCGTCATTACGCAATATTATGCGGTGTAACATGATTTAGGCTGGGAGATTAAGGAATATTGTCTTTCCCAAGAAGTGCAGAAAACGATCAAGGCGCCGAGGTACACGGTTGAGTCAAGAGTGCCGGGTAGGCTTAAAGCACATCTGCCATTTTTGACAAGTCTTGGAAAATGATGCACTTGGCCCAAAGATACCCCATAGGGTGCAACCTCGTAACTATAAGCCCTATAGGCAAAAAGGATAAGAGGTTGCAATCAAAAGCTGGTTGTTTGTAGAACCGGATGGGAAGAGATAACCTTGTATGGTCGATGTACGCTTCCTTGAAGGGGCAACCAAGGGGAAGATAAAGGGCGGCACCCTCCATTAGGGAGCTGATACGTGCTATAAGACGCAAATGTCACGAGGCTTTTTGTTCGCAAGAACATAAAGGCTTGTCATATTTGTGCACCAACTGAACTTCTGCGAGCCTTCTAAAAAAAAAAAAAAAAAAGGGAAAGAAATAAAAGAAAAAAGAACTCGCAGAACATAATAAAGAAGTTAAGATGAGATCAATGGGTTTTTGCATGAAAGTGTAAAGACGTCCTGCGATTTCATCGCAAGACGGCAATGTCATGGGGCTTTATGTTCGCAAGAATATTTAGACTTGTCATATTGTCGCAACACTTCCTGAAGAGGCTAAAATACTATACAAAAAATAATAAGACCTTTACTTAGGAAGGCATGATAAGACCACAACAATTAATGAAATTAATTCCATCAATATCATTGAAGAATTTTTACAAGAATATATATCATGAAGTCCTAACAAAGAAGACAATTCCATCAGTATCATTGAAGAATTTTGAAGAGAATATATATCATGAAGTCCTAACAAAGAAGAAAATTCCATCAATATCATTGAAGAATTTTTACAAGAATATATATCACGAAGTCATACCAGAAGAGGCGATTTCATTCGCGATCAAAGACGGATACATGTAAGAAAATACAAAAGTAAACTTGCGAAGATGATTATATGAATGGAGGCAACTCAAAAATATATAAATTTTACCGCAGCAAAATGAGCTAAGTAACACAAACATTAGATATGCATCATAATAGATAAGCATTCTCATCATACATGCATTATACTCGCATCATAAAAGCATTGCATAAACATTTCATGGCATGAGAATTGCATACACATTTCATAACATAATCATTACATAAATATTATATTCACACAAGTATTTTACAAAATTTTACAGGATAATACCGCGAAACTTCGCAGAAACATTCATAATTCGCAACACTATATTCGCAACACTATTCACAACACTATTCGCAACACTATTCAGAAGTTCAGAAATTCGCAGAGAAACTCAGAAATTCGCAGAAATATTCAGAAGATAACAGGATTACCACTTGGGGCAAAGGCAACATAACAATAGAGACGCAATTTAATTATTCAACATTTTCTCAAGAATTCTCCCTCGTAGATAAAGAACAGAGGCAACTATGGATACCCAAGAAAATATTTTATGTTCTTTATCTTCTCAGCAAGAATCCTCACCAAAAATGGAATAATAATTTCACATGAACAGAGGCAAGATTTATCACTCTCATTCAAGGACGAATACTTCTTATATATTTCGAGGATTAAATACTTCTTATACTTCTTAAGGATACTTCATTCTTCTTATATATTTCGAGGATTGAGTACTTCTTATACTTCTTCAAGGATATTTTATATTTCTTATACTTCATACTTCTTCAAGATACTTCGCACACTTCATACTTCGCAAGATGATACTTCTAATTACTTCTTAAAGCTTCAGAACTTCGCAAAAGAATAGAGGCAAGTATATACTTTTTGAGTTTGATATTCTTTCGCTCGTTCCTTCATCAACAAAGATCAAAGACTACTACAACGGATTTTTTCTTAAAGATCGCTCTTCAAGAAATATTCAAGAAAAAAGAGGCAAGATGTAGGAGCGGAATATCACAACAAATGATAACTTACGAAATTGTGGAGAGAAAAGACATCTTGCGAACAAAGAACATTTTCCGAGCAAAGGAAATCACGAGGAAAGCAAAAGAAGTTCGCGAAGTGAACTTACGAAGGTTCGCAAGATAATTCTCAAATCCGAAATGGCGGGACAACACAACTGTCATCTTTTGTAAGATCATATAAATAGCCATTTAGGCATGAGAAGAAGGGGGATACATATTTTGAGAGAGAGAGATAATTTTAGGAGGAGAGAGAAAATGTTAGGAGAGATTTTATTTTCTTTATCATCTTCTTCCCCAAAAAATTCTAGAGCTCTAAATATTCTTTAATGGAGTTTTAATTGTACAATCATATAATTACATACAATCACTAGTGAAGAACCGTGGATGTAGATCACATTGGTCGAACCACGTAAAAATCTTTGTGTCTCTTTTATAATTTTAGTACTTTAATTCTTAGTTTCATATCAAATTAATTAGATTTAGGAATCATTTTAATGGATTCTACTGAGGGTGTAGTTGTGAGATAATTCGCAACTACACAGTTCAAGTTTTACAGTGATTGAGGTTAACAAATAGTGGAACTCAATTTCTGGTGATTATGCTTATGAAATGGAATCTGGTAGTGGGTTTTGATGAAATGGTGGATTTGAGAATGAACTTTCAGGCAGGTTTTGAACTGAGCATGGAACTGACACTGAAGTTGAGTATGCAGAATGGATGATGTTGGATTACAGGGAACTGGTGTTGTGTGCTGATGTTGGACCAGTTAGAAGCTGGCAAGGAAACAGAACTGAGATGCATGAGTTTGATTTGGGTTTGTTTAGGTTCTGATATCTGAGTTGAATTAAGCTTCAAATGATTATGAGATGGTGGTATTGAGATAGCAAAAATGGCTAGGTAGCGAGTTGGAGATGCTGCTGTCGAGAATTGGTACTGCGAGTAGAGCTGGAAGTGATCTGGAGTTGATATGGAGCATGCTTGTGACAGAATTGCAGGTATTTGGAGGTGAAACTTAAGGTTCTATAGGTGATCAACGTACAAAATAGCAAAGGAGTAGAGGCATAAAATGAGTGTTGGCTAGAGGGTGTGCACATGAGTTAGGTGGTTGAGAAGATGGATTATGCAGTTGAGAGCTAGCAGATGGATGGTGCAGTGAAGAACTCAGGGAAATGATGGTGATGTTATGGTATTGGTTGGTCTGATTTAAGATGATATTGCGAAGGATCTTGAAGCAGTACTGAGATGGATTTGAATGACTGAAATTTACAAGAAAATGGAGGCTTCTCTGCTGTTATTGCAGTGGGTTCTTGGAAGGGAGGATCTGCTATGTCTAGACACAAGGAATGAATGGTGCCAACAAGGAACTGCAGGTTAAGGGAGATGAAGTCTAAAAGTTACAGTTGGTAATTTGAATTGCATGTGAATACATGACTGAGATCGATGCTTTGATGGTGGTAGTGTGGTAATGAAATTGTAGCTGCATGAGATAAAACTGGTTGTGTGCAGTGAGTCGGGGTGGTGAACTGAAGTTCTGAAGCTGAAACTATTGGTTTGGTTGATGTTAAGATGGGTCCTAGTGATGAAATTTGAGAAGGGTTTTGAATCTGGTGTTGTGTCAAGATCCATGAAAGTGACGATGTGTTGCTGCTAGAATGAAGGACCTAGTAATATAGAGAGGGTGAATATTTTCACTTGGATTTGCTGGTTGTGCTCGAATGAGATTGCAGGAGCGGGGGAGCTGTTGCTGTGTTCATGGTACTGATGCAGGTGCAGTAGGTGGAATAAGTCAGTGTGGCTGAAGTGTTGAGATGGGTATAGCAGGAATGATGGTTTGAACTATAGCTGGTGGTTTGTTGCCTGGTGTTTTGCAAGAAAATCAATGTGGTTCTGGTGATGTGCAGCTGAGATGAAGGCTGGAATAGAAGATGGAGTAGCAATGGCAGGTGAGGTTGCAGCAGTTGAAACGGAGCAGAAAAGAATTGCAAGAACTGAATGAATGAGCTGTGACTAGATGAATGATTAGGTTGTGCAGTGAAGTATGGCCTGAGGTGGTTGTAATGAATGAGAGTTATGACATGAGCTGTGAAATAGAAACATAATGTGCAACCAGCTGCAGAAATAGTGCGAAAAGTGGATATAATGGCGAGCCGGTGGTACTAGCCCGGGATGCCAGATTTCAGAGCTTAAAGGATGGATCATAAAGTTTCATTAAATCGTGAAGGGGGTATATGTTGTATTCATGATTCGGCCGCGACATATATGAGTTGGGAGCTACGCTTTTGGGTACGTTTTCGCAAGAACAAGGAATTGGCTCAAGTGGTTCTTTTGTGAATATGTGGACTGCAGAGAAGCAAAGTTGAGCTACTGGAAGTGTATAATTGCCTGGTGACAGTTTTCGATAACAAAGGCGGCCAAAGATAGTTTCCCGGTAGCCGAATTCTGGCAACCGGTGACGGATTCCGGTGATGACATCAGCAATTCCGGCGAACATTTTTGGACAAAGAGAGAATCTATTCTTCTACTTTTGTTCTAGGGTTTCACATGATAGTTCTTCTTTGCTTTCTATGATGATTTTCAAAAACACAAGTAACTAATGGTGGGTTTGGATGCAGAAATTACATTTTCCAGGGATTTATAATCCCATGGAATTTTAAATTCTGGGATTCATCTAAATTCCATGTGCGTTTGGTAACCAAATAAAAAATCCTACGAATATGGTAAATCCCCCATTTGAAATTCCCTGTCCTATTTGGAATCACCTTCCAAATCCCAGGATTATCATAATACTCTCCGTCCAAATACTTTAAGCTGTTTGATTAATTTTTCCATAGAAAAGGAAAAGAAACCACAAACTGACAAAAGCACGGGGTGCAAAGATTGCCTACACCCATAACATTACATTATAACATTTCGTCTGCACCTGACACCCACTTATGGATGCGTATGGTTGCAGTGAGATATGTAATGACATTAAGTTAAGCACTAGAGAATTCACAAAAAAAAAAAAAATTAATGAAAAGAACCAAGACCCCAACCATTGAAGTTTTGCTACATATAAATAGTTCTGGTCGTACCTTGTTGTCACAAATCATGATCATACTATAACACAAACAAAATTTTAACCAAAACGCAAAAAACTATTAAATTCAGATAATCAAAATATTAATCCATAAATTCAAAAAAAAATAAGTTGTAGCATGTGTATCTAAAGATTAAGCAAGTACGACTTATTCGTTATGCAACCTTTTCGTCGTACCATTACTAATAAAAATGACAACCACTAGAAATCGCTTTCCTGAACTTTCAACTTCATTCGTAGCCATAGCTTCCGGTCCTTAGAACTCAAAGTCAAGAAGACCTTCCTTCTTTCAATGTCCAGTAGCAACCAGTTGATAGCATCTAATCTGATATGGGTTTCCAACTTAAGTTCTTCCAATGCCTTTTGGCATTCTTCCCAGCATGATTTTTCCATTTCATTTATCTTATCCATGGCACTTGCAACACGTCCAATTTCTTTATGTAGTCCATTTATTTCTTGGCCCAAAGTTGCAGCAATTTCTTTATATAGTCCCTAAGGATAACAATAACTTAACCACTACCGAACTAACATGCATGTGATTGGGGACACAGATCAAACTTGTATTATCAAAAGGATGGCAAAAGAGATCAATAAACAATCAAAATCATTGTCTGTTACAGAGGAAAAAAAAATGGAACATCATAATCGATCAACATAAACAAAAAGAAGATAGATGTATACTAGAAATCAAATAAAGGCATATGTATTAAAAATCAAAATGACAATCGATTAGGGTTTAAGAATTTTACCTTTGCAGATTCAACGAGGAGAAGATAAACATAAACTAGCGGGAGGGTGGCGGGAGGGTAAACAGAAATGTGGTGGGGAAATCAACCGAGCAAGGGATTTTATAGGGGATTTTAGGGTTTAATTTATGTGGGCCCATAAATCCATCGTTACGTTTTCCAGCAAATCTTAGGGGGGTAGGGTCGGACTCAAAATGGAGGATTTGATGGAAAAGTGATTCCCATGGGAAACATGAATCCTGGGAATTTTGACAACCAAACAAACCAAGGGAAACCAAATTCCACCAAATTCCCTGGCCCCATAAATTCTACCTCTAAAATTCTCCATCCAAACCCACCATAAGTTTTTATTATTGGTTAAAGATGTAGTTGGATTTTGAAAACAAGTTATGGATTTTATGAATTAGTTTTCTCTCAATATTATCGTTTGATTTCTACTGATTATAATAATTGCAGGATTGATGTATTGCAATATGATTGAATGTTTGTTTAGTTGAGTCTAGAATTGATTGAACATACATCCATATCTATAGATATTTTAGGGTTCATCATCGAACGATAACCTTGAATACGAGTAGAATGATATGATTACGATTTGTAGTGATACACTCTTGTAATCATATGTATAAATTGACCTTTGTTCGAATTGTTTGCGCAATGTATTACAATTGCATTGATTAGCCTATTTCTGAAACTTAATGTTCCTAGGAATTGAACTTAATTAGCGCAAGGCGTTAGGTTATTCTTTAGGTAGAATTCACATATGCATCTCTAATGTGTGCGTTGATGAACTTAGGAAATTTACGGAGTATTCTTGCAATAAGGTATTCTAGGGCTTTTGATGATACTGAGATTAAATATGAATTCTAATCATATATTCAATACTTGTTTACAATTGAAGATGAAACCTTGACCAATATCTTCATCTTATTGATTTGCGTGCTTTATTGTTTTTTTTTTTTTTACTTTTAGTTTATAAAAATCAGAAAACTCCCTAGTGTTTTACATAAGAAACCGAAACATATTGACAACCTAGACCTCTTTGTGGGAACGATCCTTTCTCGCCCTTGCTTCATTATATATTTTGAGTAGTAAGAAAGTGTCATTTATTTTTGACGCTTACGACAACGATCACCAGGTTCAACTATCTTTATCATGATAGTTTGTGTATCCTGATCTCTCTACTGACAGTTGATCCTTTAGCTCCAACAGGCAAGATAGATAGAAATCACAAAGTTTCTTCATCTCGGACTTTGTGATTCCACATGTATATTCATCTATAACAATTCTTTGTTGAATTCGGAGTAGGAATTACTTATAAGGTGAATAATAATCTAGGTTTCTCTTCGGGAGTCGTAAATACCGAATTTTGAGGTTTGCTAGACTTTATCTATCGCAATTGATTTCCTATCTCACCTTGATCTTTGATCAAAATGGAAATCACATATATGCTTATCTATGGGAGGCAGATTGGTTTAAAGTATTCAATTGAGTTGAAGCAACTCTTAGGCTTTAAAGAACGTCATCTAAGGGAACCAATTACGCAGAGTCTTGCGAGATTCAAAATTCTTAAGGAGTGCAACTGTAACTGAATTGTTGTGACGGTAGATTCGGTCTCAACTACATTCAAGTATGAAGTTTTGATAGTAGGCTAGTTTTTGTAGCGGCTTAATACATTTTGGTGTTCAAATCTGAACAGGGTCCCGTCGGGTTTTTTCTACATTTGTAATTTTTTGGTTAACAAATTTTTGGTGTCTGTGTTATTTCTTTTGTCGCATTATATTGTTTATCTTTATAATTGAAATATCACAAGTTGTACGTAAATCAATCAAAGTAGATACGCCATTGAATTTTTTGTTGGATATGACTTGATTGATCTTGCATATTGATCTCTGGAATCGTCCGAGAACTCTCACGGTATAATCAGGTTCACGAACTTGTTTTCAAATACATATTGATTGTGAAAGAAAGATATATAAACTCTCCTTATAATTCTTGATTGAGATTCATTAAGTTGTAACTCTCAGATTTGTAATTGAGTTTAGTCCATAGAGGTTTCCTAAGAAAAAGTTGGTGGTGTATTTTGGTACCCCCGCATTTTCAATTTGCATTCCAACTCACAAATTGAATTGAAAACTAATATTAGCTAGTATACATACATATACTTTAATAATATAATAACGAGAGATACACAAACCTCTGGGATATGGTATGCATATATTTTCAGATATCTAAAATATATTTGAATTTCGATTTTAGGATCCTTCCTTGATTATCAAAGGAAAATACTTGAACATTAATATATATAAGTGTAGGACCAGAATATCGCTACAACATTATTCCTGCGATATTAACAACGTTTCTGCGAGAGTCACTTCCAATTCTTTAACAACGTTTCATGAGTGTCAAAGAATATCCAAAAGAAACTGACGATGGAAGAAATAAAAGAAGAATATGTTGATCCTGCGATGATCATAATTCTTGCGATAGAGAATATTGTAGCGATTGCGATGAGATCGCAGAATAGATCCGAAATAGGAGGAAAACTTAGCTGTCATCCATTATGTAAATCCCTATATAAAGGGTTCGATAGATCCAGAAAAGGATGATGTATTTTTTAGAGTTGAGAAAGTCTTGAGGAGAGAGAAACTCTAGAAAGAAAGTTGTACTTCTAAGTTCTTACTTCTTTTGTAATCTTTTTGAAATTAGAATAATAAAAGTGTCGTTGTTCATCTTCAAATATGACTTAATTTCTATAGATTCTTATCAAGGGTGTAGTGTAGGATTTCCTGCAACTACATTTTGGCGCCCAGAAACAGGGAGAATCAAGCTAAGAAATCTCTAATTACAACTTGAAGATTTGAAGAAATTGTTAGAATTGAAGAAATAGCTAGAAGGAGAAGAAATACATCAGAACCACCGACAACTGTGAGGAGAAGTAAAAGACTTGCAGGTGAGGGAACAGGTGAATTGGAAGAATCTTTAAGGATAAGATCAGGAAGAAATATAATAAGAAATGAAGCAGAAAATTTAATTCAACAACCGAATCAACAAACACAAACACAAGATATGAATGTGGATTATAATAGAGTGAGTGTGCATACTTGGAGGTCGGATTCGATAGAAGAAGCAGAAAATCGTCAATTGAGAAATGAAGAAGAAGGAGAAAGAAATCAAGAAATGGTTGGAGGATTAATTCATGAAGGACGTGAAATAGTGGATGATTTGAGACAAAGAATACAAGAAGAAAGAAGATTAGAGGCAGAAGAGCGTGCGAATTTAACAAGACAAAACCATGAGCTAAGAATGGAGAATCTGAGGTTACAAAGAAGGAGATCAAGAAGTACTGTTAGATCAAATTCAAGATCACTCAGAGAATAACCAAGGCAAAATTCCCCAATGAGAAATGTTAGAGAAGAAGTGCAAAATTTAAATGGAGAACAACGTCATAGAGAAGAAGAGATAATTGGATATCGCTATAATCCGCATGGCGAAACATTAGATAATAGACGCAACAATAGAAATCAAGGAGGAAGAAACAACCAAAATGAAGAAGAAAATCCAGAAGAAGGTAGGAGGATATTACATGGGCGAGAGAATCAAAGGAATCAAAGAATAATTGAAGAACAAATTGAGAGACATTACGATGAACAAGCACGCCTGGCTTGCGAGAGAGAAAGATTAAGGGCAGAAATAGAAGACCAAGAATTCCGAGAGGCAGTACGACAAAATAACCATGAAAATCGAGAAAGGAGACGTACACAAAATCGCTACAATGATAATATTCAGGAGGACTATGATAGAATACAGAGGAGATTAGAAAGGCAGCGAAGAGAAATAAGGAGGAATGAAGAAATCCATAGAGAAGAAAGTAGACAGCTGCGATTTCAAGAGGAAGGTGAAAGAGAAAATCGCAGAGAAAGACGGGATGACAATGAAGAAGAAGACACACAAAATCTATCAAGACAAGAAAGGAAAGAGGACAGAAGAAGGGAAGTTGCATTAAAAAGGCCAATGGAGAAAAAATCAACTGAGAATGAGCAAATATTGAGAGAATAAGCAGAAATGCGAGGAATGATAAGCAATAGAAGAGAAGGAGGAAGAAGGCAGATCGATGAAGCTATTGAAGAAGCTGCGGGAACTCCATTTACTCAAGAAGTACAATTAAGAGGAATACCTCCAAAATGCAACTTACCAGCATTAACCAGCATCTTTGATGGAACTACTTGTGTTGTTCAACACGTCAAGGCTTATGTTAGATGTATGCTACAATGGGAAAACCATGATGTTGTACTATGCAAATATTTTGCGTCTAGCTTAACTGGCGAGGCATTAAAATGGTTCGAGGGATTGCCAAAAAAACACCATAACTTCTTTTGATCATTTACAAGCTACATTTCTATGAGCTTACATTAGCAACAATTCATCGCGACCAGGTATTGAAGAAATGTTTGGGTTAAAATAGAGGGTTGGCGAGAGTCTGAAATATTTAACCATAAGATGGAAGACAATGTGCAGTGAGATGGCAGGAAGAGTTGACGAGAGATACCTTATCTTGTCTTTTATCAATGCAATGTTTGCAACCAATCTACTATACATACAAATTTTCAGAGTCAAGAATACAATCACTATGACTGAACTACGAGAACTACAAGAAGAATACATTGCTTTGGAGGAGAAACAAAATGAGATGGAATCATATCCCATCGCGAACACCAATTTCGGAGCAGCAAATGGGAGTTTACTTCCTAAAATGATAAACAATGTAGCGAGCAGCTCGCAAGTGCAGCAAGAAAAAGTAGAGACTGATAACCAGCAGAAGTTGGTAGATATGGGTAGTAGAGATCAAGAAGAGTATGAAAGAGAGAATAATTACTACAATCACGGTGGAAAAAATAAGATTCAAAGGCTTGATCAGCCGCAAGAAACTTATGGTGGACAGAGGAAAAACAATTTCAGAAGTCAAGGGAATCAGAAGATCATATGGGAAGAAATTAAGATGCCTCCTCTCAATGCTAGTATAGAAATTTTTTGGGAAGCTATCATTTTAATGGAAAATATACCATCTCCATGGAACATGGGAAAAGAACCACATCCTAACAATCACAGTCAAGAATTTTTTCCTTACCATCATTTTCATGGCCACACAGTAAATGACTGCAGGAATGTAAAGAGAATAATTTTAAGGATGATTAAACAAGGAAATCTAAATCACTTTTTAGTAGGACATCCACAATCTCAGCGATTGCCTCCAGCACCAGAAATTCGCGGAGTAAATACTGTAAAGGGAGCCGAATCATTCGTAATAGAAGTTGGGGATAAAGCAAAGAATTTGTTTTGTAATTCCATTGTACATTCACATAGAACAATAGAGGATTTCCATGATAATGTTCTAAGCAGAGTCTTCGCGAGAGACACAGATGGAAGAGAGATAATGAATATTGCGAGAGCCTCGCCATTAGAAGAATGGCAGAAACAAATTATATCTTTTAGTGCACAAGAAGTACCAGAACCTGGTGAGCATCATGATAACCCATTGGTAGTAAGATTAGAGATAATAAACCCAAAGCAAATGGATGAAGAAGATGAAGAAAATGGTGATGAAAATGAAGATTCTTGGGCTATCAATAGAGTTCTAATAGACACAGGCAGTTCCGTTGACATACTATTTTATCATACCTATAAAACAATGGGTGGAAGAGACGAAGATCTAATTCCCTCAACATATAAAATCTATGGTTTTAATGGTACTGCCAACAAACCAAAGGGGGAAATTGAAATGCAAATACCGTTAAAAGGAATATCTTCAAAAATCTTATTTTGTGTTGTGGACATCGAATCACCCTACAATGCTTTGATAGGATGACCTTGGTTACACGGGATATTGGGTGTAGCATCTACTTATCACCAGTGTATCAAATTTCCTCATCCTAAAGGTGTTGGAGTTATTAAAGGAGATTGGGGAGAAAGCAAAAAATGTTATGAAATCGATATGAAGTCTTGCGAAGAAAGAGCTGAAAAGAATAATAATTGGAAGTACAAAATCAAACAACAACAGAGATGTGAAAGGTTAATGATTGATATAATAGAGCGGAAAGAGGATGTGAAAGCTGATGGCGAGCGTCTCGCAGAAAAAGAAACAACAGTAAAACGTAGCAGAAAAGCAGAATCAGAAAACAGTAAGTAGAGAGGTAAAATGATGAACTTTAGAGAACTCTATGAATGATTTGTAGAAGAATATGTAATTGAACAGAATATTCTGCTTGAAAGAATCACAAGATTTTACAAAAAGAAAGAATATCAAAGTTATGAAATTCTATCAGAGTTACAATACTCGCGAGAAGCGCGAATAAAATTTCGTAGAGATTAAATAATGGGACGAACCTTTATGGCGTGCAACCTAGTTCGCGAATAAAATTTCGCAAGAGGAAAATGTAAGACCTAATAGCGCATCATAGGAGGGGGTATCTCTCGACATGATTCAGGGGTAAGGTTATACCGCTGCTGGATACTGAGTCATGCAGATGTTGGGGTTAAAGAAAACCTATCCGGGAGAGAGATCTTGGATTTCCAACTATATATGGTTATACCCTGGTTGGAAGACCGAGAATATCTTCCAAGAAGTGCAAAGTATGACCAAGGCGCCGAGGTACACGGTTGAGCCAAGGGTGCCAAGGGCGTACGAAACTCCCTTGCCATTCTTGGTAAGTCTTGGCTAATGCACTTGGCCTGAAGAAAACCCCACTTAGGGTGCAGTCTTGTAACTATAATCCATATAGGCATAAAGGACAAGAGTTTGCGAAAACAGCTGGTTGTTGGTAAATCTGGATGGGAGGAGCTAATCTTATATGGCCGATGTGCCCTCCTTGAAGGGAAAACTAGGGGGAATATAAGGGCGGCACCCTCCATTAGGGAGATGATAAGTGTCTTAAGACGGCAATGTCATGGGGCTTTATGATCGCAAGAACATTTAGGCCTGTCATATTGTCGCGTGACATAAATTATACAGAGGCAACAAGCCAAAAGAGAAAAGTTAAGATGAGATCAATGGGTTTTTACATGAAAGTGTAAATACTTCCTGTGATTTCATCGCAAGACGGAAATGTCATGAGGCTTTGATCCCGCGAGGGAGCTTAGACTTGTCATATTATCGCAATACAATCAAAAGAATACAGATAAGGCAAGATCAATGGGTCAATACATGCAAATGTAAAGACGTCCTGCGATTTTGTCGCAGAAAGAAAGAGCGTGGCAAAATAAGACTTTTAATTAGGGAGGCGTAATAAGACCACAAGATTACTGCGATAATACTTGCAGATGTTATGAGAATTGCGATTTCACGCAGTTATTGCTGGCGATAAGATCGCCAATATTAAGGCAAATTTTATTTACTATTAATGTCTAATCTTTAATCAATTTTTCATATTGTAGATGAATAATAGAGGCAAGTATGGGAATGCATGAGAACGATGAAATTATTATTCATCTATCATATAAAAAAATTGCATAGATAAGTGCACGCAGATAATTAAAGGATAATAATTATATTGATTGATTAACTTGTAGAAAAAGAACCGTTTTCTAATTCGTACAGGTAGAAGCAAAAGAAATTCACAAAATTGGAGAAACTCACAGCAATGTTACAGAAAGAAGAAAATAAATATACAAAGAAGATAGAAGGAAAAAGAAGAACTAGCTAGATCCATCGCCATCCTCTTTATCAGACTTCTCTTCATCGCCATATTTCTCCCTTTTATCATTATCATCATTATCTTCATTCTTATCATATTCTTCTTCTCCACCAAATTTTTATCCTTCGTCATTATCATTATTATTTTCATCCTCGTCAGAATCCTCAGCTTCACTATCAGAGATGTTAAGATTTGGGATTATTGCGGGGATTTACTTTGCAAGATCAGGATATATAGAAGGAGAAATTCCATGATCATTGCAGACCAACTTAACGGAATCATTACGAACAACAATGAGAGATCTGTTGAAATTCGCGGTGGTAATGTCAAACTGCTCTTTCAATCGTGAATATTTATTATTGCAAGCAGCAAGGGTATTCGCGAGCTGATTCTTCTCATTTTCAAGTTCCCAAATTCTTTAAAGATATCTTTTTTTTAGCTCCTGCGAGAATATATGACAACAAGTTAGAAATTTTGTAAAGAAGAGTAATAAAAACAGGAAACTAGCGAGAAGAAGAACAACAAACAACATTCTCTTTCAGAAATCATATCCCTAATTAAAGCCGCCTGTTCAACTTGAAGGCTAACATTTACACCTAAATCATTCCTGGCATTATCAAGAATCTTCGCAGCCCAAGAAAACTCATCATCGCTATTTATAAGAAGACGAGATCGAACTTGAGTTTCCCTCGCAAGAAGATCTTCATTCTCGCGGACAAGCTTATCTCTTTCAATTTGAACATTAAGAAGAGTCTTATGGAAGTCAGCTAGAGTCTTGGAACCCTTTTTAACATCAAGATCCTTCTCGTCAATAAGATCACTATTCCTTTTTCTTAATCTATTTATTTCTTTCTTTGAATCAAGATGAAGGCGCTTATATTTGTTGGTCAAACCTAAATTGAATCTGTGTTCAATTTTTAAGAAATTAAATTTGGATTTTAGTTCATCTATGGAAAGGGATTCAATCTTATTATCTGAGAATGTACTTAAAGAGTTATTAAGGCTAGCAAGAAGAGTATTATCATCTATAGGTTCAGGGAAAGATTGAAAGAATGTAGCCTCGTCAGTGAGACCATAAATATCTGCAAGTTAAAAGTGGGTGCTTGAATAAGCCGCGATAGAATAAGAAGAATTAAAAGAAAAAGGGAAATAAGTTATACCATAGAGTTGCTGGTTAGCTTTGTCAAGATCAGAGATATTTTGTTTATCAACTGAAGCTTCAACATCCAATTGTTTATTCTTCTTATGGAGCTCAGCAACTTCAGATTCTAATTTTTCTTTATCCTAGCGAAATTTAGCAGCCTTCTTTTCATAGTTGGCGTGTCTCTTATCTAAATCAGAAGCAACAACAAAGGAAGCTCTTCCAACCTGTGAGAGAATAATATAAATTAAGAATCTAGTGATGGAGTAAATACATAAAAAAATTGAAGAAATAAAACATACCAGGGTACCAAGAGAATTCAAGAGACTGGGAGTCAGTGATCTTGATATTCCTTAGAGAGAATCATTATCCGCCAGAATAGGGGCATCGCAAACTTTAACGAGAGCTTGGGAGGTCTTGTTAATAACTTCATCCTCATCATTACAAGTTATACTGTGGGAAATATCGCCAAAAATTCTAGATAAATGGGTCATTGAAGAATCAGAATCAGGAGAATTTTTTATTGAAGGAAAACCGCTAACATTAAAATCCTCATCATTATTATCCTTATCAAGATCAACACTTGGATTTTCTGGAATTAGTTGAGGAATTGAAGAAGAAGAAGGTTGAGTTTTCCTTCTCTTTAGTGGAGGATCGCTAGATTCTTCATTGCGAGGGGCAGAAGACTTTCCCCTGGAAGGAGCAGTAGATTTCTCCTTTGAAGATTTCCCAGATTTCTCTTTTGAAGATTTCTCCTTGGTTTTTGCGGGTATTAATGGTTCTAACTCTTTGATTTCCTGCGAGCACAGATGAAGATAAGAAATAGGGGCAACAATATATTGTTAAAATTTATGAAGAGATATTTCTTACTTCATCCGTGAAAGATTTCAGAACCAAGAAAGTGCTAGGCTTCCTAAAAGTTTGGTAACTGAGCTTCATACTTTCAATCTGAGAAAGATCAAAATAATTAGCGAGAATATAAAAACGCGAGGAAAATAATGAATAATAATATGAAAATTCAGAGAGATTAGTACCTCTTTAGTTCTCTCAAGCCAATTAAAGACCCAAGGTTGATATTCTGCAAGATTCGCGGGAAGTTCGCAAGAACCAGAAATATAAGGACATTCGAGACACAACGGAAAAATAAACCACTTATCATCGCTAGAATGGCGAGGGCCGTGATTGGTTTTCGTATGAAAGTCAATATCTAGCATGAGAGCTTCTTCTACAACGAGTTTCTTCAGGCGAACACCCCAGCAGGTGCTATCCCTCTTCATATGGAGTATCTTGTAATTTTTGAAAAAGTTTTCTACAGTATAATCTGCAGGGTTAATTGGAATATGTTTGTAAAGAGTATTTTGAGCATCTTCAGAATAGCGCGATCCTTTACCAGCACCATGAGAAGCATATTCAAGAAGCAATCTAATGCAATCTCCACCTAATTGATATATTGCTCGCGAGAACCTCTCGTTAGATATTATTTGGTAGTAATGGGAGTTCTGGGTTATAGAGAGGAAGGGGAAGACCAGCTTGAAGTTGGCCTAGTGATACTATGATTTTTTCGCGAGAACATTGATCATCAGTAAATAATTTAAGAGAAAGTTCAGATCTAGAATCCTGATCTGGAATTAAAGACAAGTTAAAACCTTTAATTTTGAGTTTCTCGCGCATCTCATTAAAGGCCTTCAAGTTTTTAGTACCAGCAGCAACCATTTTTGAGTATGGGAATGAAAGAAAAGGTTGAAAAGAAGAAAGAAATCACAGCAGTAACTGAAGCGCAATTCCCGGAAGAACAATAAAATTTGCAGAGAGGGTATGGAGAGAAAGAAGAAGAAAGTAAAAGAGAAAAAGGAAAGGAATGAGAAGAGTATTTATAGAAGAAGAAATTTCTCGAAGAAGATGAAGGCAATTAATGCAAAGAAAAGACGTGGGTGGTCAGATCGCAGCGGTTAAAGGAGACGTGTCAAAAATTTATTGGAAGAAAGAATTCGTAAAAACAGCTGGCCAAGGACATAGAAACGTGTCAGAGCAGAGAAGTCTGAAAAGATAAGCAGTTATGGCATTTTAAAAAGTTCTCATGATCTTCGCTTCTTCGCAGAAAAGACATGAGAAGAGGCAAGATGTAGGACCAGAATATCGCTACAACGTTATTCCTGCGATATTAACAACGTTTCTGCGAGCGTCACTGCCAATTCTTTAACAACGTTTCACGAGTGTCAAGGAATATCCAAAAGAAACTGACGATGGAAGAAATAAAAGAAGAATATGTTGATCCTGCGATGATCATCATTCTTGCGATAGAGAATATTGTAGAGATTGCGATGGGATCGCATAATAGATCAGAAATAGGAGGAAAACTTAGCTGTCATCCATTATGTAAATCCCTATATAAAGGGTTCGATAGATCCATAAAAGGATGATGTATTTTTTAGAGTTGAGAAAGTCTTGAGGAGAGATAAAATCTAGAAAGAAAGTTGTACTTCTGAGTTCTTACTTCTTTTGTAATCTTTTTGAAATTAGAATAATAAAAGTGTCGTTGTTCATCTTCAAATATGACTTAATTTCTATAGATTCTTATCAAGGGTGTAGTGTAGGATTTCCTGCAACTACAATAAGTTTAGCACATGTTCAAATCACTATGTCAACATCATGTGAACATTCCAAGTTCAATAAGTGTATATCTCAATGTCTGCAAAAACCCGAAGATAACAAACATATCAAAAATGTGGAACAAGTTTAAATTATGTCAAGATCAATCCTGACTAGGGATTTTTCATGGCATCGGTTTCTAACACTAAGGATCGGCCCTTACCACTAGGGATCAATCCTAGACGTAGGATCGGTTCTTAGATTAATCATGACTTCCCTTTTAATTCCAAATAATTATTTCATAAGTCTACTTCCTTAGATTATGTTTATGATATTAATTTCAATCATAATTCCAAGGGTTGAATTGCTATAGAAGTCCAATACACCAAATAATAACAAGTTTCCAATTAATATTATGTCGATTCACAAAGTCCATAGGTAAAATATACTTTGTATCTCCATGTACTTAAGTTGTATGAAACAAATAGTACATCTTTCCTTGATACTTTGATCATAGTGTAATGACCAAGTCCCTTGTATTAGATACAAGTAAATAAACTTTACTTCGTATGTTATGTTTTCATAGATACTGACTTGATCAAATAACAAAGATATAAATGAAACAAGTCAAGTATGTTGTTACTAACCTCGAACTGAAAGATGATGTGTTCATTGATGTCGATACATCTTTAGGTTCTTCATGAGTAACAAGAGCGAGTCCCA
Source organism: Papaver bracteatum (assembly GCA_023529315.1). NCBI lineage: Eukaryota > Viridiplantae > Streptophyta > Magnoliopsida > Ranunculales > Papaveraceae > Papaver > Papaver bracteatum. Next base: position 2,744,003 of record JAJJWX010003498.1, read on the forward strand.
ACATTTCTATGTTCCCAGTCTAACATAACAAAGTTGACTCTAGTAATCAAATCAAGCATCTTCGGGTTTTGGAACAAAAAAATGACAACCTAACTTGACATACCAACGCTTGGTGGGTTTATCCGAGCAATGCTCTAACAAAAATAAACTATACTTATAGGTTGCTTAGATTGTGTTCAAACCCTTTTATTTCATAAGTACACAAGGATAAAATATCAATTTAGATTCAGGTGAAAAAAGTATAATAGCAACACATTTAATAGGAAAAATAGTGTTGCCGACGTGCAATGCATGTGCTTACTACTTGTTGTTTTTTTATGTAGGAAAATCTGGGACCTACCATCCCCTAGATGGGACCCCTCCAGTGGGGCCTGGCCCTACTACCAGCCCAGTCGCCAACTCCACAAGACCAACCATCTTTCCATAAAGTTAGCGGTTTACAACGTTTGAGACTCGAACCCTCAACCTCCAACTTAGGAGGGGATAGGTAGGGAAAGATAGAAAGATGGAAGAAAAAAATAAAAAAAATAAAATCATCCTATTAGGGCAAGCACTATGGTGGGTTATAAATGAAGGCTAACTGGGCCTTCTCTTAGCTAGAATGTGGTGAAAAAGATTGGCTTAGATATAAAGGGGAACATACCTGTACTGTGTTATAGCTAAGAATGACAACCTAACTTGACATACCAACGCTTGGTGGGTTTATCCGAGCAATGCTCTAATAAAAAGAAACTATACTTATAGGTTGCTTAGATTGTGTTCAAACCCTTTTATTTCATAAGTATACAAGGATAAAATATCAATTTAGATTCAGGTGAAAAAAGTATAATAGCAACACATTTAATAGGAAAAACAGTGTTGCCGACGTGCAATGCATGTGCTTACTACTTGTTGTTTTTTATGTAGGCAAAGCTGGGCCTTACCATCCCCTAGATGGGACCCCTCCAGTGGGGCCTGGCCCTACTTCCATCCCATTCGCCAACTCCACAAGACCAACCATCTTTCCATAAAGGTAGCGGTTTACAACGTTTGAGACTCGAACCCTCAACCTCCAACTTAGGAGGGGATATGTAGGGAAGGATAAAAAGAGGAAATAAAAATAAATAAAAATAGAATCATCCTATTAGGGAAAGCACTATGGTAGGTGTGCTTTTCTTGGCTATAACTCAATTATAACGAAGGCTAACTGGGCCTTCTCTTAGCTAGAAATTGGTGAAAAAGCTTGGCTTAGCTATAAAGGGGAACATACATATACTGCGTTATAGCTAAGAAATGCCCGTCAAAAATATACCGAAACATAGTTTCTAGATTTTAGTCAATAAAGAAACTCAGTTTCTGTCACAAAATTGACGGAAACTAAGTTTCCGTATGCGTATTAATATTTGTTTGACCTTTTTTTTTATTACACCACTCTAGCACCCGATCGCAGCCATTCATTATTCTTAGCGGATCCATCTTCTCCATTGTCGGATCCGTTAAGAAAATTCTTATTCTCAAACGCGCCTTGTCCCTATCACTTGAGTTTCCTTGATTTTTATATCCCTATATTCCACTCAAATTCTTTGATTTTTTTATCCTCTTGCTACTCAAATTTTTTTCTATTAATTCACGGTTAATAGAAATTTTATTCAGCTAGAAGAATATGATCTTATATTTGCTTACGTTTATATGGATACTAATGAACTATTGGTGCTCAACAAGCATCAACTATGTTATCGAGATGTATTCATGATATTTTTGTTGCTCAGAACAGAAATGCTTATCAAAAGGACAATGTTTTTTTTTTAAAAGTAAGATAAATGCAATAATAAAAAGACGCTAGAGAATTCATGTCAATTCTTAACGTTATATATCGGCGGAGTAGAAGCAATAATTCACAAGAATACTTGGTAAGCTTTACAATCAAGTGAAGTTTTTCCGCTTGGTGATAATAGTATTTAACTTATTATTTTTACTAAGATGTTTCAGACTCGAGATGATCTGGAGCAATTTCAATTCAAATAGGACACAATCCAAGTATGATGCTTTTTATGAAATTTTGAGAGAGAAAGTCCATGTGTTTGATTATCAACTCACTGTGGCATAAAATAATGCCATATTTTCCAGCCATAAAGACTTCATACCAGTCCAACATGGGATATAAATATTACCTTTTTTTTTAATACGAAAGAAGAAATATTATTGAATTAAGCTTGAGAAGCAGATTGAGTTTCACCAGCTGCAATAGCAGTCATAAGCCAAGCTGGCATTTGAAGATGCCATTCTTGAAAACTAGGAAAAGACATAGATTTTTTAGCTATATTGTCTGCGACATTATTTCCCTCACGATGGACAAAACTACACTTCCATGTGGTAAAACTATTAAGAAGATAAATAGAGTTTCCTATTATGCCTGCATTGGTCCATTTCACAGCTTCCTTAATCCCATTGATTGCATTCACTATACTTTGGCTATTTCCCTCCAAGTGAATATGTGTAAGTCCTTTCTCATTTGCCCATTTAATTGCTTCATAGGCCGCCAATTTTCAGCCTGCTCTGAGTCTAGTGCTCTTGTGCCTTGTCCCCAAGCTCCATGGCATATACCTGCAAAATCACGGCTTATTAAACCTAGTCCCACTTGATTATTAAATTTGCATAACGCTGCATCAAAGTTAACTTTGATATCTGGGGAAACAGGCCTGCCCCAGACTTTACTTCTAACTGCCTGAGTGTTTACTCCTCTGTCAGGAGAGTAGACAACTTGCACCCTTGTCCAGTCAGCCATATGTATTTGTATAATTACCACTATATCATCAGTCTTTACCTGCAAGTTATCAAACATTACACAACACCTAGATTTCCAAACATGCCACATAGTAAAGCAAATATGTTTGAATTGATCAACATTGGTAGGTCTGCCTTTAATATTTTTATCAAACCAGAGTTTCATCCAGTGACGAATGTCTTTACCCTATAAGATCTGCAAGCAACTAGGATCAATAACATCCAAGACAGAGGAGAAAATGGGACACTCTAGGAAAAGATGTTACAGGTTCTCTTCATGATTTCTACAAAAAGGGCATTGAACTTCTTTGTGCCTAGTGTGCCTAAAAGTTTTATCTCTAGTAGGGAGACATTTATGAAGGAATTTCCAAAGAAAGTGTTGAACTTTAATTGGCAGTTTTGTTTTCCACAAAACCTTCCAATTAATTTCATTACTATTGGGTGGTCTTGGATGAGCATCATCCAGAATGACTCTATAAGCAGTTTTAACAGAGAATTCTCCATTAGCTGTTGGCTTCCATCTTATAGTGTCCTTTCCTTAAATGGGTACTCTTATATTTTTAATGGCCTTAACAGTATCATCATCAAACAAGGCTTCTAGCACATCAGATTTCCACTCCTTAGTATAAGCATCAATAAGCTGAGAAACAGTGATCATATTAGCTAAGACAAAATTAGATTTTGGAGGGATACTCATACTAGGGATCCAATTATCCTTCCAGATGGATATATCTTTTCCATCACCAATCTTCCAGCAATATAGTTTCTTTATAATGTCAATTCCATCACGTATTCCCTTCCACACCCAAGATACCTGTCTAGAAAGAGAGCAATTAAGGGGGTTAAGACCATTAAAATATTTATGGCTAAGAAGAATAACCCAGGGAGCATCACGGTTTTCAATCATTCTCCAAGCTAGTTTAGCTAACAGGGCTTGGTTAAGAATAGCAGACTGCCTAATATTTAGACCTCCAAGATCTTTGGGATAAGCAACATGATTCCACTTTTTCATAGTTAAACCTCTTTCATTGCTTCTTTTGTTCCAAAAGAAGTTTCTTTGCATAACATCCATTTTTTGAGTAACTGTTTTAGGCATAGGGAACACAAACATATGATGGCTAGCTATAGATCCTAAGACAGTTTGAATAAGGGTTGTTTTACCTGGTTAAGTGGTGAATTTTTATTGCCAAGGAGCCAGCCTATCATTGAACCTATCCATCAGGGGAGTAAAAGATTCTACCTTATTTTTCTGGAGCAGAAATGGAACTCCTAGATATTTATCCTGCAAAGCCAATCTCTTTATATGAAGAATATTAGATATCTCACCTTTAATGTGCCCAAGTATTTTGGGACTGAAAGCTAGATCATATTTGTCAAAATTAATAGCTTGTCCTGAGAATTTGCTGAACTGTTCAATAATAGTTGTAATGTTTCTAGCTTCATTGATATTAGCCCTAGCAAAAAGAAGGCAATCATCTGCAAAAAAAAGTGACTAACAGCAGGGCTAGTTTCAGTGACAGTACAACCATGAATAAAATTGTTTTTCTCAGTAGTGAAGTGAGCTCTGGAGAAAGATTCCATGCAAAGGATGAAAATATATGAAGATAAAGGATCTCCTTGTCTTAGTCCTCTCTGGGGTTGATACATGTTACCTGGAGATCCATTAAGTAAGATAGAAGTGGAAACAGTGGAGATGCACTGATTTATAAGATCACACCAATTTTGACAAAAACCTAAACTCTTAAGGTTGTCTATAACAAAACTCCATTCAATCCTATCAAAAGCTTTACTCATATCAAGTTTTATAGCCATCCAACCTTTTATGCTTTTTGTTTTTTTCATGGTATCAATTAATTCATGAGCCATAACAATGTTATCTTGTAGCAATCTACCAGGGACAAAAGCAGACTGAAAAGGGGATATAAACTTGATTAAAAGAGGTTTGAGCCTAGTGACAAGAAGCTTAGATATAATTTTATAGGTCACATTGCATAAACTTATTGGTCTGATATCAACAACAGAGACAGGATAATTATTTTTTTGGAATCAAAGCAGTAAAATTGTGATTAAGCTGTTTTAAAAGATGCTTAGAATGGAAAAAAGATTGCACCATGTTAACTATATCATCTCCTACAGTTGGCCACATTTTTTCATAGAAACCTAGGGGGAATCCATCTGGTCCTGGGGTGGTCCAAGAATGCATGCCAAACACCATTTCTTATTTCATCATGAGTAGGAATAACAGTTAAAGCAAGGTTTTCTTCCTCAGTAATGCAAGGGACAACATTGTTAAAATAATCTTCAGGGTTAGGAGGGAAAGTAGATCTACTTATTTAATTGGAAGAAATGATCTTTCAAAGTATTAGCAATCTCAGCTCTTTCAGTAAGCCAATCACCCCTATCATTTTGGAGAGTATCTATATTAGTTTTTCTCTTCCTAAAGTTTACTTTTTGATGGTAGTAAGTAGTATTTCTTTCACCATTTTTCAGATCTTCATTTTTATTTCTCTGTTTCCAAAAGTCTTCTTCTATATCATACCATTGATTCCGTTTGCGATGTATCTCCTCAATTAGACTAGTGTTTTCTATAACATTATCTTTTGACAGTTCCTCTATCTGAGATTTAATCTTTTTTATTTGAGTAGTAATGTTACCAAAGCTAACATAATTACACTTTCTAAGATCTTGTTTAGTATTAAACATGCTTTTTGTGACCATAAAAGCATGAGAGCCATTAGTTCTTTTTTTTCCATCTAGATTCTATAATGGCCTTACAACTATTATCTCTAAACCAGGATTTGTTTAGTCTGAAAGGTTTATAAGTGTCATTCTGAATTCTAGTTGTTGAAAACATGATTGGGCAATGATCACTAGCTAGGGGAATGAGGTGATACACAACACTAGTAGGATAACAATTCAACCAAGAGACATTTTCAAGGAATATATCAAGTCTCTCTAAAATGAGTGCCTGTCCTTTTCTTTTATTGGACCAAGTAAAGGGATTCCCTATAAATTTAGACTATGCAAACCACTATTATTAAGAAGAGCATTGTTATCATCTAGGACAGACTGGCTAATAACATTTCCACCATCTTTCTCATCTTGAGTCAAAACAAAATTTAAATCTCTTGCCACTATCCAAGGTAAATTCAGTTGATTAGCAATGTCATTCATATAACTCTATTGTTCCTTTCTGATTATAGGGTCTAGGGCTCCATAGAGAAAAGTCACTAGGGAATTTTTAGTTCTAGCATCTAGTTCAATGGTACAATGAAGCATGTTAAGCTTTTTTTCAACTAATTGCATAGTGATATCATCTTTCCACAGAAAACAAAGGCCACCTGAAGAGCCAATGGGGTCCTGGAACCACATATTAGGTTAATGGAAACTAGATGTGTATTGTTTCATTTTCTTGGTTGTATTTTTGGTCTTTATGAGAAAAATCATATCAGGATTGTTTGAACTTATTTGGTTTTTAAGATGGTTTCTAGTTTCTTTATTACCAAAGACACATACATTCCAAGATAGGATCTTCATGTCAACTAAGATATGCAAGGAAGACAAATCTATGATGTAGAAGATAAAAGTAATTCTAAAACAATAAGTGATGAAGTAGTGATTTTGGATTACCTCATTCTCCCTATTATTGCCATCAGAAAGTTTATCATCTGTTGGGATTTTAGCTGTTGCTAGATCATCTCTTCTAGTCTCATTGTTATTAGCATTTGCATCACAAAGATCATAACTGGGATCTATGAATCTTTATATTTTTCCTAATCTAGCTTGAGATTCTTCATTCTCAGTAGCCATTTGAATCTTTACATGTAAACCATCCTTAGGGGGAATAAAAGAGTTAGGTTTGGTAGCTTTTCTGGAGATTGTCTTAGGCTTTATGGGTGCACTGGAGCCATTATGGACAGACTTCTTCAATTTCCCTATACCTCCAAAAGGGTAAGTCTTATCATGGACAGCCTTTACACAAATTGCAGCAGCTTCACATGCACCTTTGCAGTGATTGATGATGAAGGATTCCTTGCATAATTTTCTTGGTTGTTTCTCAGAGTAAAAGCGAACCCATTTGGTAACTCCTGCTGCAGTAATTGCTAAGACACCTCTTCTTAATAAAGTTGTAAGCTCAATTCTCACATAAACCTTGACAGGGACTCCTTCAGCTTGGATAGAATTTGGTGGTTCAATTGCTAACACTTCACCCAGTAATTTCCCCATTTCCTCTACAGATTTCACATTCATATGCTCAGGCTGAAGTTTTTGAAGTTGGATCCAGTAAACTTTCTTTGTCTAATCCAGATTTTGGTGGATTAAACCTTGGAAATAGTCATATAAGATACATAAGTATCCATCAATGTTCCAGGGACCTTCTTCAATAATATGATCCACCACTGTCTTGTTTTTCATCTTAAAAATCATAACATTAGTATCCACTTCTATGATTTTTATCTCTTCTGGTGGGATAAAATTCCAAGTAAAAGGAATATTTTTCTCCATAGATTTTAATAGAAGGAAAAATATTACCTAATTGAGACATTCAATAGCACTACAAGTATCATGCGAGGAAGTAAAGGCCAACATACTGAAATTAAGGTTTTGTCTGATCAAAAATAGCATACAGACAGAAACACTATTAGGCTAAACGAAACAATGGCGTTATAGTGGTTGCATTGTTCCTCTTATTTTGTTTGCCTATATTAAATCTATAACTAATAAAAATGGCGAACAATAGTGCTCAGCCTTACAGGTAATTGCTTTTTGCAGGGTTCAGCAGAACAAACAGATTATAAATTGTTAGCACTATACTATTTCCAACTGGTTATTTCAATACCGGTTAAAGCCAATGCACATTCTTCTATGTGAGCCAGGCCATACACCTTCACAAGAATCCAATAGTATAGTGGGATCCATGTATATTTTATAGTATTACTAGTATTATTCTAGCCACTCTTCTAATTAACTGTGGTCGGGTCAAGTATCATGTCGCTTGGTTATTCACATCTCATCAAATCCATGCATATTACTTTCATTTTCAAGGCCATCATTACTCTAAAATGCCCTACTTTCAAATCCTAATTCTAGACGTTTCAGTATTAGTTATAACCTTTGGAACTGTCATTAAGGTGTTGATTGGTAGGTCACCAAATTTTGATAATATCAATTTAGGACTAATTAAAACTGTTGGTTTTATGCAGATTCAAGTAATGCATCACTTGTCTAGAGGCAACATTATGTTTTGGGGCGCATCAGATAGGAAGGTTCATGACCCTTGAGTGAACAATAAGAGCATGTCAGCGCATAGGACGATTCATGCACTTGTGGTGTGCAAGCATCTAGGCACATAGTTGATCCTGAAAAGTTAAATAGAGAGTTTCCAACAGAAAGGTCAATTGATTCTTCCATCTTAATTAGGTTCTCTTCTAAAATATTATCAAGATTGATGTATATATTGCTACAATTATCAAAATTAATATTTCACATAAAAGAGCAACACTTGATTTTTTTTCTTCATCAGAATCATAATTGTCAGACATTTCATCAAGAGTTGCCGCAAGACCTTTGTTCCAAGGGTATTTTATGCGATTTGGACACTCATTTGCAAAATGACCAAAGCCTTTACACTTAAATAACTAAGGTATATCCTCGTCATTAGTTTCATTTGTGTCCCTGTTTTTAGGAGGAATACGATTATGAGGTTTGACTGATGCTTTTAGCTTATCTCTGGAGAACCGTTTACTTCTCTTCAAAAGAAGATCTCTAAACTGTCTTGTGATCATTGAGACTGACTTGTCAAGATATTCATATGATGAATCAGTCTCAAAAAGATCATCTTTAGAGATATAAATACTTTTACTTTTAACAAGTAGTTTAGTGCCCTTTAGTGCTTTGAAAGCAACATCCTTGTTGGATTTGGATGTATGCTCGTGATCAAAGATCTTTAGCTTCCCAACCAGAGTATTTATGGAGAGAGTATCGAGGTTATTTCCCTCAACGATTGCATGCTTTTTAGAATCATATCTAGATGGCAACGATCTGAGAATTTTCATCATAATGTCCTTTTTAGGAATAGTCTACCCAATGCAAAAAATGCATTAACAATTTCAGACACTTTGTGATTAAACTCATCAAATGAATCTTCATCTACCATACGAAGGTTTTCCCAATCGGAATTTAGGTTTTGAAACCTGGCTTCCTTTTCACAGGTATTCCCTTCAAATACAGTTTCTAAGATATCCCAAGCATCTTTAGATAGAGTGCACGTAGTCGCATGGTACTGAAGATCTTGGGTAATGTCATGTATGATGGCATTCAAACCGTCAGAATTTTGCTTTGCAGCAAGTATCTCAGCAGCATCATATGAACCAATATCCTTTGGGATAGTTGCACCTCCTACTGCAACAACGGGAGCATCATATCCATTAACTACATAAACCTATGATTGAAAATCACGCGATTGAAGTAAAGCTCGCATAGCAATTTTAAAAACATAAGTAGTTTGAGCTATCGAAGACTGATGGTACGTTTATGGACATAAAATTTCTGTCCATAGAGTCATATCGCTACAAACACAGACTTTTAAGGCCTTGAACGTGTTTTCCTTCTCTGATACCAATTAAAAATGCGAGGGGGTCTAACAACCACACCCAATATTTCGATTAGAAATATGTATAGACTAACTCCAATATACTTTTAAGAGAATCAACTAGACAGTCAGACTCAATCTTAATAAAAAGTATATCAAAGAGTTATATCTCAATTTCTCGGTTCAATACTTACTCAAGCAAATAGAAATCTTCCAGTCTAATTGAATACAAGAGAAATAAACTTGGATGGTACCAAAGACCAATATCCAAGGATCAATCAATTTCAATTAACAACCAAAGGTTGGATTTCACTATTGATCGATACAACGCACAACCTGTGATATTTCAATTATATAACAAAATATAATGCGAAAAAGAAATAACACAGACACCAGAAGTTTTGTTTACGAGGAAACCTCAAATACAAAAAAACCCCTGGACCTAGTCCAGATTAAACACCACACTGTATTAACCCGCTATAGATTCTAGCCTACTAAAAATTAACTTCGTTCTGGATGGTAGTTGAACCCCAATCAATCTCACACTGATTCAAGGTATAGTTGCATTCCTTACGTCTCTGATTCCAGCAGGATGCTACGCACTTGATTCCCCTAGATGATCTCACCCATAACCAAGAGTTTCTACGACCCAAAGTCGAATACTTTAATAAAAAAATCTGTATCACACTGAAAAGTCTACGATAATAGATAAATTTGTCTCCCACAGATAAACCTATAATTTTTGTTCCGTATTTTGATAAAATCAAGGTGAACAGGAACCAATCGATAACCCAAACTTATATTCCTGAAGAACGTCCTAGAATTATCGATCACCTCACAATAATCTTAATAGACTAGCGAAACAAGATATTTCGGAATCACAAACGATGAGACGAAGATATTTGTGACTTCTTTTATCTTGCCTATCAGAGATATAATCTCAAGCCAATCTTACGATTGTATTCTTACGATAGAAACATAAATATCAGATTACCAAACTACAAGAGAAGTAGTTCGGTCTGGCTTCACAATCCCAATGAAGTCTTTAAGTCATTAACCTACAGGGTCTCGAGAAGAAACCTAAGGTTAAAGGAGAATCGACTCTAGCTTAACATAACTAGTATCACACAATAGGTGTGGGGATTAGGTTTCCCAGTTGCTAGAGTTCTCCTTTACATAGTTTTCAAATCAGGGTTTGCAATCAATGTTAACTTAGTAATAAAGCATTCAATATTACATGGAAACCTGATTAGATTCAAGCTAATATCTTTCAACCGTTAGATCAAATTTTAGCTTGTTATACACAAATGAAATGTATTTCATTTAGGTTTGAGTAACCGTACCTAAATATGTACACTTAGTTGGTTCAACAATAGTTAACCAATGGTTAGCCATATGTACTTCCATATTAACCATATTATCTTTATCACAACTAGTTCAAATGATTCCAAAAGAACTAGTTGGAGAGTTGTTCAATTGCTTAGGTCTTTATGAATAGACACAATTGAAATAAAATTGGTTTGATCAATTCATGAACATTATAGCCACGATTTGCAAAGATTGCATTCCTTATAATTTATTTATTTAAGTTCATGAACCACTGATTTGAGAAAATAACCAGATCAAGTATGCGTATAGGTATGTGTACTTAAGCGACCAGATTTGAGTTGGTTTTGGTTCCAAACTCAGCAGAAAATTTCGAGTAGAAAAGTTCCGCCAGTATGCGTACGGATACGCATACTTAAGGTGACTGGATAAGAGTTTGTAAACTCCAAACTCACCAGATATTCACGGACGTGAACTTCCACCAGTATGTTTACGGTCACGCATACATAACATGCCTCCTTCACCAATTCCGTATACACACATATGCATACACTTGGTTTATGGATTTATACAATAATGTGCGAACACGCTATATATGCTTATATCCAAAGATGGTTACATAATCTCAACTCTACATCTCAATCATTGAAACATTCTTAGAGGATGTTATATAGTTGTTATTCACAAACTATTTTTCATCAAACGATTTTCAATATATTGAAATGGTATCATGACATTCGTCACGAGTAAAGATGAACTTGGTTAAAGCGAAATCTTACCAACACATATTTTGAGAAATAGATAGGCGAGATAAACTCGGCTCGAAATAGCAAATGTGTATAATTGAAATCTATATACTTATACGACTTTTGTCTCAAGAGTAGGAGATAGAGTAGATAGACTTTTGAGTGATAGATAAGTTCAAGTATTCATATACCTTTCAATTGGATGAAGTTCCACTGGTTCCTTGAGCATTTCTTCGTCTTCGTAAGACGATCGTGGTGGAGTTTGGAGCTCAATTACACTCAAATATCCTAGTCCGAGACTTAACTATAAGTAGACTAGAAATCAAGACATATAGTTTTGACAACTAAATTTGACAAACAAGCTTGAGATAGCAACGCTTGCGAGTTCGACCGAGCAATGCTCTAACAGAAGGCATCAAAGTATGTAAGGATGCTATTGCAATGACACATCTTCTTTTTGCTGATGATTCCTCACTTTTCTCTAAAACTACTGTTCAGGATTTTCAAACCATCAAAGATCATTTGCATAAGTATTTCCTTGCTTCTGGCAAGGAGATAAATTTTGAAAAATATGGTATTCTATTTATCAAAAAAATCCCCGTATATTTAAAAAAATAACTTGGACAATATTCTTGGTATCCATAGAAGATACCTAGGTGAGAAGTATCTATGAACACCTATTGCTTTTCCAGATTCTAAAATCCAAACTCATATGAGCATTCTGCAAGCTGTTGATGATAGAATTTATGTTTGGTTTCATAAGTTATTATCTCAGGCTGCTAGAAAAACTTTAATTAAGCATGTTGGTCAGGCCATACCTCTTTACCAAATGGGGGCCTTTCTTATCCTTAAGTATCTTTGTAGGAAAATCGACTCCCATCTATGTAAATAAAATTCTGGTGGGGGGAGACTCTGCATCCTAATGATAGAAAGTTACACCTTTAGGGGTGGGATATCATTTGCTCCCCAAGATCAAAAGGTAGTTAGAATTTAGAAAAACAGAATTGAATAATTTTTCCATTCTAGCTAGGAACGCTTGGAAAATTATTGAAAACTCTGACTGTCTGCTATCTCAAATTCTAAAAGCTAAGTATTTTCCTAAATTCCAAGTGTCCTAATACTAGTGTTCCTGGACTTGGAAGTGTTTGCATGCTTTTAAGAAAATTGTTAAACCTTTTATCTCTTGGATTGTGGGGGATGGTCAGTTTATTGATCCTTGGTGTGATAAATGGATTCCTTGCATTGACTCTGCTACCCCTAATCCTCTTGTTCCTCCTGACCCTAATATTAAAGTCTCTTACTTATTAACCCTAGTAATAGAACTTGGGATGTTAATAGATTAAATACCCATTTTGATGGTGCTTCTGTTGAGAAGATCATCACTATTCCCTTAAGCCAGTTATGCACTCCTGATAGGAGTGCTTGGGACCTTTCAAAGAATGACAAGTTTTCGTCTAAATCTGCCTACTTGGGAATAAGAGTGTAGACCCTCCCCTTGTAAAAAACTTTGGAAGCGCATTTGGGAAATTAGAGTTCCCCATAGAATTAAAATGTTTACCTGGAAACAAGTTATGAATGCTATTCCAACCAGAACTATATATCCCTCATACTAGAATGCCTATGAATGTTGTTGATTGTGCTAGATGTGTACATCCTAATGAAAATGTTATGCATGATTTGGTCTTGTGTCCCTTTGCTAGCCGGGTCTGGTTTCTCTCTTCCCTGTGTGTCAATACTCTGGCTTTTAGTATCTTCACTTTTACCAATGGGTTGATGTTCTGGTTAGTTGATCCTAATTATAAACTGCCTGATGAGTCTCAGACTCTCAGTGTCTCTTTGTTACTATCCTTTGGTCCTTATAGAGCAGTAGAAACCTGTTAGTTTTCCAACATACAAACGAAAATCACTTAATTGTCCTTAACAGAGCTAGAGCAATGTTGCTAACCAGAAAACCTATCATACATATAAGCTCTCCTACTCACTTTCAAATTGGTTTACTGGATACTTGGATGCCCCACCAACTAGATGGATAAAGTGCAATACTGATAGAGCTTTTGATGATTCTTCTTTGAACAATGGATCAGGCTATGTGATGAGGGACTTTACCAGCAAAGCTTCTTTTTGTACTGCAATGGTGTTTGAAGTCAAATCTGCTGAAGAGGCTGAAGCTAGATCTATCTGGGAAGTTCAGAAGAAAGCAGTGGAGCAACATCTTACGCATATCATTGTTGAAAGTGATGCTCAAGATCTCATTAATCGATTTTCTACTAGTAACTTTGATGGCGATTCCAGGACATATGCCATTTTTAAGGATATTCAGCTTTTTGCTTCTAGTTTAAAAGCTTGTATTTTCTCTTATCAACCTAGAAATTCTGTTGCTCATGAGCTTGTTCAATGGGTAAAAAAATGTCTACTATGTATTGGTCTATGCCTCCTATCTGGCTGATGCCAATAGTTGAGGGGGATCATTATCCTTGTTGAAGGCCTTCGTTTATTAAAAAAAAAAAAAAATCGTTTGGGCGCAGCTTGTTGCCAGGCTACCTTCCACCGATGTTGTACATACTTTCGTTAGTTTTTAATAAAAGCCTTCGTGGCCCATTTTTTTTTTTATAAAAAGAAAATTGTGCCCGGGTCTTTTAGAAAGAAGCCTATTATAAGTGCTCCAAAAATTGGTTTTGAGGGCTTCACAAGATGACGAAATCGGGTCGTCAACTAGCAATCTACAAAATCCTTTATTTTACTAATTTTGTTAATAGCTAGAATACCATCCATTAATTAGTACACGATTGATTAACTAAACTAAGGTGAGTGATTTGATTAGACTAATAATTTGATTTATAATAAATGTTAGAAAATCAAAGATCAAAATTGTTCTGAAAATTAAACTTACGGTTGGGAGTTCATGTTTTCCCAACCGTAGGCAAACCTAGAAGAATTTTTTTCTTTTTGAAAACCTAAAATACGGTTGGGTTTTCTAACCGTAAACCATAATACGGTTGGGTTTCCTAATCGTAAACCATAAATGTTTTTTCCCAACTGTAGGTAAATCCGGGGGAAAATTTGTAAGATTTTTTTTTTCCTAACCGTAAACCATAAATAAGGTTGGGAGTTCATGTTTTCCCAACCGTGAAAAATCATTACGGTTTGGTTTCCCAACCCTATTAAGTTCTGAAACTAATTTTTAAAAACCTATTCATGCAATCAAAAGAAAAAAAAATGAACAAGTAATTGGGGGATATTTTAAACTGTAGCTGCCAGCTTAGTTTTTCAATGAAATCGACATGGTCGATGGATTACCGGCATTGAAAAACCATGCCGGCCGCTGCAGTGAAATATCCCCTAATTAATTATTCTACAAAATGGGTTGGTTTTTCAATTCTTACCTAATTGAAATCAGTATTGGATAAGATAATCATCTATTCTATTTTGTGAACCAATTAGAAAAAAAACGCAGCACTTTTAGGGGAGACCCCAACACAATTAGGGGCGACACAAAATGACAAAATATGTCATAATCGGTAGGTTATTTCCGGGGCATTTTTTTTAATGGCCAAACTACCCTTTACAATCGGTAGTTAATCAACAATCGGGAGTAAATTTAGTTTGTATAACTTCCGAATATAAAGTATCCCTAAAATAAAATCCTATATCTTTTGAATTTTGATTATCCTATAATCGATAGTAAATAAAGTTATCTTGACTCCCGATTATACGGTTTACCTTTGGAAAAAATGCTACCATAATCGGTAGGGAATTTAGGTTATTTAACTTCCGAATATAGAGTAACCCCAAAATCAGAGTTTGCAAAAATCCTTTTTTTTTTTGAATTTTGGTTGAGCCTATAATCGGTAAGAAAGGAAGAGTTATCATGACTTCCGATTATACAGTTGTTGTCTTTGAAAATATCCTACCATAATCGGTAGTTAAGATACTTCGTATAACTACCGAATATAGAGTAGCCCCAAAATCATAGTTTGCAAAAATCCTCTCCTTTTTTGAATTTTGGTTGAGCCTATAATCGGTAAGAAAGGAAGAGTTATCATGACTTCCGATTATACAGTGGCTCTCTTTGCAAATATCCTACCATAATCGGTAGTCAAGATACTTCGTATAACTTCCGAATATAGAGTAGCCCCAAAATCAGAGTTATCATGACTTCCGATAATGAAGAAACCCCATGGGAGCAGACACGTTTTGTGAAAATTTATGGAAAACAATCTTGAAAATATCCAACACATATAACTACCGAATATAGAGTTGCCCCAAAATGAGATTTTTCAAAAATCCTCTATTTTTCTAATTTGGTTGAGCCTATAATCGGTAGCAAATGAAGTTATCATGACTTCCGATTATACAATATAATCTTTGTCGAAATCTTACCATAATCGGTAGTCAAAATAGTTCATATAATTACCGAATATAGAGTTTCCCCAAACTACCGATTATGGATTAACCTCCCGATTATAAAGGGGCATATAAGTATTTTTAACCTATTTTGTCTTTTGTGTCGCCCCTAAAAGTGCCACGAAAAAAATGGTAGAAGAGAGAAGAAGAAAAAAGGAAGAAGATGAAGAGACATGTTTTTTTTTTTTTTTTTCGGATTAGTTTTTTTTTAATTATAATTAAATTAGGTAAGTTGTCGAATGATGTTTTTTAGTTTTTGTTATAAAATACAAGAGTGTGGGCACGTGCATAGATTGATGGCTAGGAAACGATCTAGAAAGTGGGAGTTCATTAATTCATGTCCAACTGTGTTACATCGTAAAAGTTGTCTAGGCCTAATATTTTTACTTTAAGAAGCATCAAATTCGATGTTCCAGCATCTACACCACGTACTGCGAAGAGTGCACATTCAACATGTGTTTTTTTTCTTCTGATCAGACACTCAACAGGTGTTAATGTGGTTAAAAAATGTTCTTTATTTTACATTAAAAAAAAAAAGGCAACGCAGCCCTAAACTTTCCTCCCCAGTTTAGTTTTCTCTTTTATCTCTCACCATTCTTAGGTGCAGATTCAAACCTTATCTTGTTCCTTTGATACCCCCAATAGATCAAGATCAAGTTTTCATAACTACCTTTTTATCTCTTTGATTGTTTAGAACACAAAATATAATTTGGTTTACAGCGGGAGATTTTTGGATTTTTGAATCATTTTAGCCATGGATATTTGTAGAATTTTGAATTGAAGATTTATTGGTTGAATTGTTCTATTTCCTTGCTGCTGTTCTTAGCTATGCACAACTCAATTTTCCTTTGAGAAATTCTTGAGATGTAATTTTTTTATTTTTTATTTTTTTTATTTTTATTTTTATTTTGAAACATAATCTCTTAGTTATAGTCAAGGTAATAAACGTGGATTGTTGTAAATTCGTAGTCCTGTAACTTCGATTAGATGGAGTTTTAAAAGAATGGGTGTCTGTTAATTTTGATTTTGATTATGGAGAACCTGTTTTTTTTTCCCTTGTAATCTTAGATCTCAAATTTGATTCAGAAATTCAATTCATGTAAATTACTTTTGTACCCCATTTATTTTATATCATGGATTATTCTTGTTTGAATGATAAAATGAAATAAAGGGCAAACTCGGAATATCCAAATTTGCAGCTTCAATTACTGTATAGTAAACAGTAAAGGGTGTTGGCTTTATATAATGGTATAAATAAGTCCCCCTCATCCATATTTAGGATATTAGAATCCATATGAGCCCTCAAAACCAAACTTTGGAGCCCCTATAATAGGCTTCTTTAGAAACACTGAATTTTTATTTCAGCATCTCTAACTTTCCTTTACAGAGTACACATATAACACATGAATCAAAATTATAGCAAGATCACCTCAATGACAAATAAGTCCGGAGTGAAATATGTAGAAGTAGAACTGATAATACACGTCAATTAGGGTTGTCAATGGGTCCGGGTCCTCCCGAGTATCACTAGACCCGGACCTGGACCCTACTTATGAAGGTCGGTCCGGGTCCTAACGGTTCCGGGTCCGGTTCCTAAATTTATGGACCCAGAACCGGACCCGTTTAAAATTCCGGGTATCCATTGGGTATTAAGAAAATTATTAAAAAAACCTCAAAAGCTTAATATATTTCTCGTTTTGGCTTGGATTTAAATAATTTTTATAAAAATTTATTATTATTTCTTATTAATGTACTAAATAAAAATTAAATGTAAGAGAAAAATTTAAAATAAATAAAAAATCTAAGCCAAAACTAGCAAAATACTTGTAATTTTGCTAAAAACATGAATAAAAGAATAAATAACTGGATACCCGATACCTGCGGGTACCCAGCGGGTATTACCCGTTTAGATTCGGGTCCAATCGGATAATTACCCACCGGGTCTTAAGTTGTTAATGGGTCCAACTTTAGGACCCGAAATCGGACTCAAATCTACCAGATCCGATTCCGGGTAATGGGTACCCATTGACATCCCTAACGTCAAGCAACTAATTTTTCATACTATTAAAGCAACTAATTCTCCGTGCCATTTAACTTGTGATGGAGAGCGTTATAATGCGAGTTGATGGATGATAAAAAAAAAAAGATCATTCAGCTTACCTGGAAGGCTGGAATCAGTACCAAGCAAATGCAACTAATCTTATCACGAAAGTTCATGATAAAATATTTTTAAATAGAAGAAACTAACAAATATTCTCTCTGTCCCAAATTAATTGAGCTAATTGGTTTTAAAATTTTGTCCTACAAATAATTGTGCTATCTCACTAATCAAGGGGATATTTCTAAAACTACACTTTTAATTGATTATTGTTACTATAGGAAATATGTATAATTTGGTAGCCATGTTTATATTCGTTACCTAAGTGTTTTGAAATATTTTTCAATGATATAAAGTTTACGAAAAACCGCGGTATATTTTAAGAAATAAATCATTTCTAAGTTTTACTAGTTATTATCTATAAGGATATAATTGTAAAAAATATTTAAACATACTCTCATTTTCTCATTTCCCTAATAATTGTGCAAGCTACAAATAATTCAATTAATTTGGGACGGAGAGAGTATTGAACTTCAGAATTTCCAGAATAATACTTCACAATAATAAAACGAGCTTGCCCATTGATACGTAGCAGCAGCCTTGCAGTTGCCCTATGCATGTGATCTGTCGTGAGATCAAAATTTCCTGGACAATCAAATGGCACTTAGCATCAGTAAACGTTAGAGTGCTAAAGCAACTACAATAAAAGGAAAATGTCAAACAGATCAAGTTTCTAAAAAATGACCATCTCATCAAGAGTTAATTGGTAGCTGCCACGTTAGAGTGCTAAAGCAACCGGCTAGCACCACCGCTTTTTCTATCATTCCATCAACAAAGATCATCTCATAAGAGAATGACCTTTTACGGTTTTTAGACTAGACATTCTCATTGTTTTACTCGGTTGATTTAAAATAACAACGAAATACTTCAATATTATTTGAGAAAATTAACTATCTTATGCTGGTGTCATTATAACTTAGTGGTACAATACAATCACTTGGTGATAATAGCAATGATCTGAAACATGCTCGATTTAAAAAAATAAAAAAAAACACTGAATCTTCTTCAGTGCTAGATTCAATTCTTAGTGGCAGCGCATATCGGCAAGCATTGCAAGGTGAACAAGTCCATTGCCCTTCAGTCAAGTCCATTGCCCTTCAGTATTGGAACTTGGAAGGAATGAAGGAATCTGTAACAGTATTGGACCGGGCTTATATTTTAATCTTTCCTAATTCCGATCTTGGACTTGCCATAAATATAGTACCGTATTTTAGGGACCCTTGTTTTTTTTTTTGGACCAAGTTCGGTTAGTTGCAAAAAAATATTTTTCTCAACCGAACTTTACCAACCGAACTTATGTTCGGTTAGTTGCAAAAACATTTCCCAACCGAACTGGTTAGTTCGGTTAGTTGCTAAAAACTTTTTCCAACCGAACTGGTTAGTTCGGTTAGTTGCAAAACATATTTTCCAATCGAACCTTAGTTCGGTTACGTCGCAAAAAATATTTCCCAACCGAACACGTCGCTAGGAAAAAAACCCATGGTCCCTGTAAAAAAACCGTGGTCACTAAAATACGATTCTAAATATATGTCACACCTAAACACCAGAATTACCAGTACAACAGGCTTTTCCTTTTATTTTATTTTCTTGTAGTTTCCACTTAACCGTACACGAGGAGGAGGTGATCAATTCTCCGCAAAAAAAGGTATCCATCACTGTTCATTATTATTGTGTTCTTTGTTTTTTTTCTTCATCAATTTGATGCTCACCAATATTATTCTTCGTAGTTGGTGCTTCCAAGTTTGGAACTCATATCAAGTGTTGTCTTTCTTTTCTGTTTCAGATGCAGATAGTTGTTCAATGGAATACCCTAGATGCGCAATTCAAACTAATTTGCTTACCATGGCCAGAGAGAAAGTCAAACAAGAGTCAATGCCATGCACCGAGGAGGAACTGCAGGAGAAGATACGCACGCGTGAACTGGAAGGTAACCGCATGCTTATTCAGGCAAGACTTGGTGTCCAGTTGCAACGAAGAAATGACTGGAAATTATGGATATTGTCAGGGGGACTGGATGATTTCGAGACAAGACACGGGGTATCCGAAAACATGACTCTGCAGATGGATAAGAAGGCCAATGTTGTTACTTTAACTGGCCTCGAGATCTTTCCCAAGGTAGGTGGAGAGACCATTGTTGGCAACCTTGATGTCCATGCAAACGGGTTCAGCTATGCACCTTCCAGCCCCAGTTTCCATTTTCATTTCTTGCGCACAGACGTACAGAGAACTTTCTTTCGAGTTGGAGATGAGAAGATGCCGCCTCTGTTGCACTTCCATTTGCATGACCCCGTCAAGGTGGGGGCAGAAATGAGGCAGGATATCCAATTCCATTTGCAAACCCCTGTGGGACATGACATCTTGTAATGATTCGGAGAAGCAAACCAGGGATGGGGAAGACTTAAAGAAGTTTGTCCACAAAGTAAAAGGAAAATGGAGAAGGTATACATTTGGTGTTGCTGAGGTTCTTAAGATGAATGAATTTCAAGGAAATCTTCCCTCCAAGGCACCAACCGTCTTCGGCCTGACTTATTATGCCCTGGTTGGGCTTCTAGATGAACCTTTCATCGTGGTGTACCTAAACAAGATCGAGATTGTTAGTCTGAGGCTTAAACCAGCGGTAATAGATATGACTATCGTTTTTCGGGACTTCAAGCGTGATCCGGTTCACATCAACTCAATTCCCATAGCCGCGCTCAGTCTCATAAAAGACGCCTTGAACTTTGCCATGGTGAAGTATTATGAGGTTTATAACGATTTAGACTGGGATTCCATGGTGAAAAAGATAGCAGACTCTCCGAGGGAGTTCATCGCCAATGGCGGATGGTCATATTATCATCTTGAGGACAGTGCTACTGCAAAGTTGTACGAGTACTACGAGAAAGCAGAAGTCGAGGAATATGAATGGGACGATGAAGGTGAAGCATACTGTGGATCAGACAATGAAGGTGAAGAAAGTGACACATTGGAGGAATGCGAGGAGCAATGAATCAGGCAGTAGAGAAGAAGAGGAGACTAAAGCAGGTGAAAACAGTCAAGCTACATTTGTCAACTCTTACAAGGCAGTCGTCTGGGTGGAACAAAGCTGCTTATTATCCGGCAAAACAGGCAAAAAGAACATTAATGATCTATGGCTGGGGGTTCAAAGATTACAAGGCTGATATCAAACCAGAGGGATTTTCAGATGAACTACTAGACATTCTGTGGAAAGATGTGGTTTACTACAACTTGGAAGAGAGGGATATGATCCTTGGAAAGATACGGTTTATCACAAGTTGGGGTCTGGTCAACTACTTGGATGCGAGGACTAGGATCGCCCACTCTGTTCTTGTGTAATTCCATGACAATCATAGTAGATAGTTTGTTTTTTGTTTTTGTTTTTGAATATCTATTTAGTGTGGCTAATATGTAAAATGTTAACGGAGAACAGGGATGTCTACCTTTTCTTGTGTGTTTCCAAGATTTCTGTTTGTATGCCAAATTCTCCATCTGCACACTGGCATAAACAAACTAAAAGCTTGCTGGGCACAACAAAATCTGTCTCAGGGCCGGTCCTGAAGGGTAAGCAGGACAAGCTCCACTTTGGGGCAACAAGGGGAAAGGGGCAACCAAATACATATTTTTCATTTGGAATTTTTCGTTAATAAATGATTACAGGGGACCTATCTATAATTTATATAAAATATAAATTTCCATTTGGAGTTTTTCCTTGATAAATAATTACAAGGGACCTATCTATAATTTACATAAAATATAAAGATAGAAATTCAACGGGATTAATTAGGACTTTGATAGTTTTTTTACTTTTTTACTATACTCCATGTGTCCTAATTTGCTTGCACCTTTTGGTTGTATTCTTGTTAGAAAAAAATCTCATTGAAAAAATGCAATAAGGATAGCATATGTTGCGTATCATAATGGCATATGATATGAATGAATGCAGTTAAGGTTGTGCTTGAATGTTTCTTTATAGGGCAACAAAAAATTTATTCACTTCGGGGAAAAAAGTTCTTAGGAACGGCCCCCTAGCAGATGAGGGTCAATACACTGATGAGCTAAGCAATCCAACTAAATATGGAGTGTTACAAGTTTTACAAGATACGGTTTACAAGGAATCTGATTTTAACTTCTTCTTTTTTTGAAAATGAGATGGATTACCAAGCAGAGTGTTAATCCCTTGATTCAGTCCTGTTTGGAATCAACTCATTAATAGTTGTTCTACTGGTGACCGAATCTGCAGAATTGACAACCTCTGTAATAGCTACAATAGAGTTCTGAATATTACAATCATATTGTGCTTTGATAGAGTCATAAGCAATTGAAGGAAATAAAAACATAGGTGCATAATTTAACCAATAGGCAGCAGCATTTTCTTTCCTCCCTTTCTTTGCTAGTAAGTCTGCTACTTTGTTAGCTCGCCTATCTACATGTTTAAAACCCAAAAAAAAAACTAGATTTGCTGTTTCAGATTTAACTTCCTCCAAGATAGCGATGCTTTGCCACTGAACTGAAATCGCCTTCCCCTGCAAATAGTTGATAGTGACCTGATTGTCTCCCTCTATGACCAGATTTTGAAGATTATTCTAATTGGCCTATTTTGTAGTTTGCAAAAGAGCTAGGGAAGGGCCGGTCCTGAAGGGTAAGCATGACAAGCTCCACTTTGGGGCAACAAGGGGAAGGGGGCAACCAAATACATATTTTTCATTTGGAATTTTTCGTTAATAAATGATTACAGGGGACCTATCTATAATTTATATAAAATATAAATTTCCATTTGGAGTTTTTCCTTGATAAATAATTACAAGGGACCTATCTATAATTTACATAAAATATAAAGATAGAAATTCAACGGGATTAATTAGGATTTTGATAGTTTTTTACTTTCTTACTATACTCCATGTGTCCTAATTTGCTTGCACCTTTTAGTTGTATTCTTGTTAGAAAAATCTCATTGAAAAAATGCAATAAGGATAGCATATGTTGTGTATCATAATGGCATATGATATGATATGAATGAATGCAGTTAAGGTTGTGCTTGAATATTTCTTTATCGGGGCAACAAAAAATTTATTCACTTCGGGGCAAAAAGTTCTCAGGAACGGCCCTGTCTGTCTATAGGCAGCAAATTGAATAAAGCAAACTCAGGGATCATAAAACATGTCTTGGCCACCTAGAGAATTTACATTCACACTGGCACAACAATATTACTGTCCACCACTCAGTATAGCCATTTGAAGGATTATTTCCTTTAAAAAAGAAAATCAGTGAACCACCATTGAAATTCTTCAAAACATTTAAAATTGACGAACTTCACTGATAGAGTTTCAGATGTGCCAGTGACGTGAGAAATAGTTTGTTCGGAGAAGAGTTCCAAAGTAGTAATGGGTCATTCAAAGAAACTGGGAATTGTTGCTCCAGTTTGTCATATATATATATATATGTGTTTGAGAAAAATAATGGGAAAGCTTCAGTTTTCAGCGAAAGGAGAAGCATGTGGTCAACAACTGTCTACCTAAATGAAAATATATATGGTAAAGTTCGACTGGCAACAAAGAATGGTGCATAGTTGCGTCTTTCTAAGAAGGAGAAAACCTGAAACCCTAAGAAGCTACAAATGAAAGATACCGTAAATTATAATAATGTGGGTTTAGCTAAGTAGTGGATAGTTTCCATCTAAATACCTTGGCAAGCTCTGAAAACCACCTTGAGATTCTTTGAACAGATTTTGAATATATGGTAGCATGTTAAAATTCTTGAAATGCTCCAGCTCTCCATAAGATTGTGAAAGCTGATTTAAATCACATTGCAGATTATAGCCTACAACAACCAGCCAATAGAGGAAACGTTAGATTGTGTCAGTTGTTGTTGCCATATCATTGATCCAACAGAACACAATGTTCATCCAAAATTTTCCCAAATAAAAAATGTTCTGTGAGCATGAATTAAGAATCATGACTAAGTAGCCTTAATAGTATTGTATATCTTGCCTCCATGTACAAAACTAACACTCATAGAGCATACGAGTACAGTGATAAATCATCTGATTAAAATTTTGTAGCCGGAGATTTTATTTAGCAGGATCCAATATATATCTTGCGTGCTCTAGTGAACCCTGTATGCAGAGCAGACTTTCCATGGAAACATATGATGCGGCTTTCTCTCAAAGAGGTCAAAAACAGAAAGATCACAAGTGATGATTCAACATAGTCACTCACCGAGCTTCAGAATGCTAGAAGAATGCAAAATGCGTTGTAGACACTTATCTAAGCTTTTAGGTTCATCTTCGGATAAGTTTATCAGGTCTAAGATGAAAAATGCTTTTTCTGAAGAAATCTGCACGATGGAGACCTATGGCAAACATGCAAATGCCAAATAATTAGAAGATTGGGAGCAGGACTCAAAGATGAAGTTTGCAACTGGCAAAAAATTACCTTGTTGGGTTTGCTTCCTTTTACATAATTTGGCTTCCATTCACAGTCAACACCTATAACGTTACATTCTTCAATACATAATCTAGCTCTTTAAAGACCCCCAGGATAATCAACTTGTTCAATATCTCCTACAAACAGCTCCTTAAGAGGCAGGAAATGGGTAAGTGTGGGTTTTGCTTGAGGTTCTGTGATGCAACAAGAGTCTTTAATTAACATTAATCAACAGAGTAAATTTCAGTTGGCAACACCAACACCATCAAGGGGATATTGCTTGCATAATCCATCAGCCTTCTCTGGATACCCTGCTTCCCTTGCCAAATACACCTAAATACCATGAAGAGATACATCAGACTACCTCTTACCAGGTGCTCAAGTAATTGTTTATTCTCATTAGTCCTTAACTCAGAAATATTCCCACAATCCTTTTTCTGCAAAGCTCTCCACTTCACTGCAAATTGACGGAACGTCTCCATTAATTGAGAAGAGGATTCAAAAAAAAAAGGGGTGTCAAGAATTTCAAAATTTAAAATTAAGGTCAAGTTCAAATGTGGATGATAGTTACAAAAATATACCTCTTTTTGTACATATGATGCACTTCCAGGGAATCCTGCTTGATGTTGTTCTTCTCTATAAGATCAGAAGCATTCTTCAACAATTTCAAGTCGAGATATCTATTTATCAGTGTAACAACCAAGGCCTTCCCCACGAATGTTGCCCACTTTTCTGCCACTTTGAACTGCTTTTCTTCGATCATCCTCATAAGAAACTCCTCTTTGGACTGACAAATTGAAAAACACTCCAGAAGAGTAATAACTAGTATAAACGATTGAAAATATCCAAATTACCATCATACACCTCCGGACCATGTGAATAAGTGACTGAAGCATTCAGTGTATAAAGGTTCAAAAACAGGAATGACATAGAGGCATTGCAAAAGAAAAGTAGCAGGTCCAGGCTGAGGAGAATGCTGAACTACTAAATAAACCTGTTGCTGAAGAACCTGAAGTTTCTTCGTAGCCTGATCAGTACCTTCAGAAACAACATTATAGGGTACAAAATAACAGCGCAGCGCAACAGTACGATAAAATAGTAATCATACTAACATAACTCATAACACTACTAATACACCCCGACTGTTACTTAACATGTTCAGATAAACCACAAAAGACATGGAAGGAAAACAGAAAGATTACCACGAACATAACATGCCTTCAAAAGAGCTACAAACATTGGCAAAGAGATATGTTAAAAATCCGCCAAGGCATGCAAACAAATAGACTGTGTATCATGAGTTCTCTCGTCATTCGTTAGAACTTCATCTGAGCCCATGCTAAAATAAACAGTTTAAATAACCTGCTCATTAACGGACCATAAACACCCTGACAACCTCTTCTGGAACTTCCGATCTTGAATACATATAGACATGACTGAATTCCAGGCAACAGTATAGCTTATATCAAGCCGGTTGAAGGCCTCCGTTGCAAAATCAATATCTCACCACATTTACCATACAGATCAACAATTAAATTTCCAAGTTTTCCTTGTAATCCAAACCCAAGACTCAGGGTCTTGGCATGGATAACTTTGCACTTTTTTGTAGTTTGAGATTTTACATGAGGCATTTTGTCACACACATGAAGACGTTTGCAAGTTTCTAACAGAACGGTGTATTTATAATTTTGGTCTGGGACTAGCTGAAAGTTTTGCTTTACCTCTTCAACAGCTAGTATAGCACTCGATGGAGAGAAGACACTGAGTTCAAGTTGAGCAAATTAGCGAGGTGTTTAAGCTGGTTCTGATCATCCGCATGCTTGATTTTATTTATATTTCTGCAGAATGTCCTTTGTCCGTAGACGAAGTCCTGCCCACTGTCAAAATTACAACAAAATGTTCCTATCAGATATTAGGACAAATTAAATAATCTGTATATCTGCTTGAAGTTGAACTACTGTATGTTCTCAAAAAAAATAATTACAGAATGACTTACTCATTATTCCTACTGTATGTTGCTTGTATCGAAGGCCAAGTTCAGCATTTCAAACTACTCCATAATTATTCTCACTTAGGCATTTCTACAAACACTTCCAATGTTCCAGCTTTGGTTTGGGGTGAAAACAAAATAAGCCCTTGGTTTAAAACAGATCGTAAAACAACTGGCAGTAGCTTATTAGAGCATTTCCAAGAGAGGGTGAATCTTGTTTTTTTAGTGACACATAGGATTTTACACTCGTTTGTCATAAATCTATCTCCAACAGTAGGGTCCTATAAATTAGGAGGGACCAATTACTAAATATGAAGGTGTTCAAGAAAGTGTTATCTACACCTCCGGCTCCACCTCCACATCATATTTTACACTTATTTAAAAAAAAAAAACTATACTGTTGGAGATGGTTTTTTAAATATGAGGTCATATATTTACTCTATGTTTAGACCTTACAAAAAAATGGACTAAATTAAAAAGCTACATAGAATTTTTTGCACCTTCTGTTGGAGATACTCTTATTCTTCTATATTCCGCAAAATTAGCCCTTGGAGGCTTTTAGTTGTCGGACTGGCAAATTAATTTTCTTTGACTTCTGGGTTGACTCATGACTCAAAACTACTTCCGAAATTTGGAAGGAATTTATAATACTAACCGGGCTTATTTTTTTAATCTTTCCTATTTCCGATCCTGGAATTACTATAAATATATGTCACGCCCAAACACGAGAATTACTAGTACGAGAGGCTTTTTTTCTTTCTTTGCACCTAAGGGTACATGAGGAGGAGGAGATCAATTCTAATATTTGTTGCCGCTTTGGTTTAGATTGAATCCAATTCTGCAAAACAACAAAGGTATCATTATTAATGTTTTTTTTTCCTGATTGACAAAATATTTTTTCACCCGTTAATGTTGACGAGAACTAGAGTCTAGAGGGTGGCCGGAGGTGCTCCGAACACCCCCCAAATTTATGAAAGCTACTGATTTTTTTATTTTCTTTTCGAAGGATACCTTTTTATTAGTAAAACAAATAGCTCCCTGTAAAAATAATTTTGATTTTACATAACTATTAAGCCCATTAGATTTCTAATGTGTGCTATATACGTCATAGTTGACAAGTTTCAAACTCACGTCACAAATATCATTATTATTGTAGCATTTTTACCCGTTGCCTAATTACTGCTACCATTATGCATGTCATGCATGATGACCTAATTCTATTTATTTACATATATGAAAATCCTAAGCTACTAAGCTATATCGATCATGTATATGTGTATATAATTGAGTCAGCAGGGTCTGACTCATCACCTGACTCAATACTGATGCTCTCGTCTTTCCTCTGGATTTGCAGTGAAGAAATTATCTTTGTAGGAGACAACTGGGAAATGACTACGAAGGAGGGTTCTTTTCAGGCTCCTCTTCCTGATTCTTTTTGTGATGCTGAATATGCCTTTGGAGGAAGGGATATGATTACTTATCTTGATGAGGCAGATTTGTTCTTTGGAGAAGAAAACTTGGGTACTTTCCAGGCTGAACTTCCAAGTTTTATTCCGTATTTCGACTGCTTCTCCTCTATCAGCTATTCTTACTACGAGGAAGTCATAGGTGAATCTGATACTGACTGTGATGTGGGAAATCTTGAGGATTTTGATGATCTTGTACTAGATGGTGCCCATGACGGTCCATCTGGTTTTCCTGAAAGGATTCCTAAAGTGTTTGAGCTTTTCAAGCCAAGCGATGATCCCTATATGCAAAACTGGAAGCTGACTTGGCCACAGGAAGGCGAGACAACAGAATCTGCTTGGGTCAATGTGTACGGTTTTTTCAATGCAGAGATGCGTTACGGAGGATATGGAGTTATTGTGCGCAATATGTCTGGAAAGCCAATAGCTGCTTCAGTATATTTCGCAATGGATGGAGTAACTTACCTTTATCAGGTGTTGAAGGGAATTGATGCTGGTCTCAAACTTGCTTTAAAACATGGTTGTACTAGTCTTCATGTGCAGTGCAATTCCAGAATAGCTATTCACCTTCTCAGCCACGTCGCCTCTGGTTTTTGCATTAAACCCAATTGCAGTGGCTTAAAGGTTGATAATGTTTGCCAGAGCTGTATGATGAGCATGGTCCCTTTTGTGACTAAGGAGGGTTCCTCCAAAGATGAGTTGCCTCTCCTTGAAACACTCCAAGGCAAGTTACATATCTCATCTCTTACAAGGAAGTCATCTGGGTGGAACAAAGCTGCTTATTTTCTGGCAAAACAGGCAAAAAGAACATTAATAATCTATGGTTGGGGGCATAAATATTACAAGGCTGATATCAAACCAGAGGACATTTCAGATGAACTACTAGATATTCTATGGAAAGATGAGGTGTACTACAACTTGGAAGAGAGGGATATGGTCCTTGGAAAGATACGGTTTATTACAACTTATGGTCGCAGGATATGATCATGCCACAACTTGGATGCCAGGACTAGGATCGCGCAGTCTGTTCTTGTGTAATTCCAAGACAACCATAGTTGATAGTTGTTTTTTATATTTGGATGCCTATTTGTTGTGTGGCTAATATGTACATGTTAACAGAGAACAAGGATGCCTGGATTGACTTTATTATCAACTATTTCTTTTGTGTTTCTCTCTCAAAATGATTCTTCTCAAAAACCAATACCAATCTGACGTCAGTTGATTTCAGGCCTCCTATATCACTTGCACTTCAGCCGGATATTAATTCGATGGACTTATTCGTTTCGAATTTTCAAGTCATTTTTACAAAAAATATAAAAAAGTTTGTGAACAAGGATGCATGGATTGACTTTAAAGGTGATGTTACATTTCTTACCGCTTTCTAGTTCAATTACGGTAAAACTGCAATAGGATGTCTTTCTTCTAGTTTAGTTATTTGTACTCCCACTAATTCTTCATCTCCATAGTTTATTACATTTCTATATGCCTTTATCCTCTTATAAGTAAAACTAAAGTAAATTAAGATGATGAAGAAAATACCACAAGTGTGTGAGAGAGGTTGAATTGTGATTAGATTCCATTATACAAGACACACTTACACCATCAAAGTACGTTCCTAATTAGGCATTGTTGGTGAACATATACATCTATTACATCTTCTAGGAAACTTCTTCGTTCTCAAAACTGCTTTTACCAGTGAATTAGCCATTTTCCGATGAAAATCATTTGACAACAAACACCCATTTTCTAATTCTTTCCATTCCATTTGAGTCTTGAGAGTTCTCTTTTCGTCCTCTTGCATGTTTTTTCCTCTCCAATTAGGTGGCTAGTGAGTAGTCTTTCAAAGTCTCCAAACTCTTACAAACTTTTTACTTTCAGAGTGGGTTCCCTCACTACAAATACTAGCGCCTTCCAAACTCTCAAGCACTATTTCTTCTCTGCTTTCTTTCTTTCACCATTGAAACTAAACAGCTATGAAGCTCTTTACTGCAGAAAAACACCTCAAATTCTGTTGGGTGCAATAATCAAAACAAAGAAAAATCAAATAAGCAAAAGTTATTGATACTTAGCTCCTTTTAATGGAAGTGATGGATTTGACGAAACGAGCGAGCTTCTCATATCTCCACAACAGCAACAAGGCAAAACTTTGAAAAACCAGAGTGAGTCACGTGTTCAACACGTTGCCCTTAAGACATTAGCGCCCGATTACACTCAAGAGTGATGCTATAGCCCTCACAGGACGGATATCTCCAGGATAAAACACCCTAATACACCTACTACTAGCATATGTAGTAGATGCTCAATCTTGAGCTTGGAAACTCCGAAAAACCATAAAGTAAAATCGCGAACGTTTGATAAAACATATAAAATATCTTCCCTTGGGGGTCCACCTAAAATATAGAGCAACCCCTTTCCCATAGATTTTACAAAAGTAGTGAATTTTTTTATATAATGGAACAAAACAACTTAAGAAGAGGAACTCCCCGATGTGGGACTAAAAAGCTTATATAGTCTCTTAAAACAACTAAAAAGTGGAAACTCCACAATGTGGGATTAATAAGTTTTTCATTCACAAAAGAAAACAATAAATTATAATTTTATTAAAACCTTAAAAATCATTTTTTAGTAATTGTTTTCCAACAATCCCCCACATGAATGAAAACTCAATAAAACACGAAAACACAGATAGATCTTGGTAAATCAACAACCCAATCTCCCGAACTGAATGAACAGATAGACAAATCGTGCATGTTGAAGTCATACTAGCCATTCCAACGTCATCTCCCTCACACAATAGTGTGTTGACCCCAGGGTCATACTATGGATTGGAAAAATCATATAGTATAGAGAGCTTTCATCTTTATTTCCCCACAAGTGAGACTAAAGGTTCTTTCACCAAAGTGAAAAAGCATGAACTAGTGAACCCTTAGTGACCCTTAGGTCCTAAGTTCCAGTAATACCAAAACCATCAAAACGAAAATCACATAAAAAGCGCAGGAAATACCATTTTTAGGCAGAGGTGTCCATGAGGTCTTGAACCTTTGCTTAGTGAGCTATTACCAGAATCACTTGCTAGATACAGTGTACTATGTCTTGAACTGCTAACATTTGATGTAATTCGCGATAACAACCACGAATGATATCTCCCAGGGTGCTGCCAAGCTCTGCCGTTTTGTCCAATTTGGCCCTGGACATATCCTGTTTCTCAGAATGCTCTAGAGAATAAAAGCTCATATTCTCATAGGAAGCGGCCCCACTTCCTCATTCAGATAGGTGAGTTTCCATAAAGAGTGTTACTGCTACACCCCGCTTCAATCTTAAATTGAAACTATAGAACTCATTAAGACTTCTTAAAAGTCATCCTTCACATGCAGTCACACTATCACGTCTACACCATAGGGAAGGGACAGAGAATGAAATTCTATGATAGTGTTTACCTTTACCCACCATAAATTAGTTGTCTCATTCGAAACCTTGATCTTGGGATCTCCAGCCAGCAAGGTTGAGTATCCTTCATGACAAGTTTAATTATTGAGCTTAAGCCCCATCCCCTTCGATGCAATTCTAACTATCTCCTTGAACAAACCTTTCGTCAAAGGTTATGCGATATTCTCCTTGGACTCTATCCAATCAATGGAAATAACGCCAATTGAGATTAGTTAGATTTTAGCTTTAGCTATTACAGCTAGACTAACACAGTGTATAGATATAGCTGGCACATGCCTATGCCTGAGAGGAATGTCTTCTAAAAAGCATCTTAGGCACTCGGCTCCCTCTCGTGCTTTATCTAACGCAATACTCTCAGATTCCATAATGAATTGAGCAGTATATGTCTGTTTGGAAATCTTCCAAAAAACAAACCTTCATGCTAGAGTGAAACTATCCACTCGTAAACTTAGACTCCTCTGAGTCAACTGTCCAGTTTGCATCATAAAGTCCCTCTAGGACTGCAGAACACCTTTCATAAATCAAATAAAAGGTAATAGAGTATTTTAGGTACCATAATACTCTACTTAGTGCATCTGAATGCTCTTGATCTGGACTACAATTATATCTACTTAACTTACTCATAATATAGGAAATGTCTGGACTCTTACAGTTCATAAAATTCATCAGACATCCTATAACTCTTGAGTATTCAAGTTAAGATACTCCACTACCCTTATTTTTCTTGAGTATACAAGAATAATCGTACGGAGTACAAGCAGGCTTACAATTACACTGATTTTATCTCTTAAGCACAATTCAACATAATGAGAATGACTAAGACTATAAAAGATTAATTATCTTCTAATCCTCATCCCTAAGATTACATCAAAAGGGCCTAAGTCTTTAAAGTCAACGTTCTCATTCAGTGCATGTTTTAGTGGAATTAATCACATCTATGTTTGTATCAAGTATAAGCATATCATCAACATACAAGCATACAATCACACAGGCATCCTTAACAAGTTACTTGTAAATATACTTGTCAGATTCATTAACTTAAATCCACTACACATTATTACATGATCAAATTTTCCATGTCACTATTTACGTGCTTATTTGGAACCATACAAATATTTGTTCAACTTACAAACTTTGTTTTCGTAACCTTTCACTACAAAGTCCTCAGGTTGTTTTATGTAAATTTCTTTATCTAATTCACAGTTTTAGAAAGCTATCTTAACATCCACCTGATGTAGCTCCAAGTTGTTTATGGCAGCAAAATAAATTAGTATCTCAAAGGAACTAATTCTCGTCACAGCAGAATAAGAAGAAAATTTTTTCACCTTCTTTTAGTTTATAGCCTTTAGCTATCTACATATCCTCATATTTTTTCCACAGTTCCATCTACCTTATGTTTCCTCTTAAAGACTCATTTAATCATATGGTCTTAATCCCTAGAGGTAAACTAGCAAGCTCCCAAGTCTGGTTTGACGGACTGAGTCCATTTCACTACATGAAGCTTCTTACCAGAATGGGATTTCAATAAATGTTATGGTTTCTTTACGAGTCTGGAACTCAGACTAAGCTAGGTAAATTATGAAGTCAAGTCCATAATAAGTCTCAGTTATAATCCTTTTACTTCTCCTAGGATCAACGTTAGTTCATCTTCTTTCGAAGGTGTATTCTGACTAGTTTAAAGATATCTAGGGGATCAACAACACATCCCTAAGAAGAGACAGGTTTCAAAAAAAAACATGTTCAAAGAACTCGGCATCCCTAGATTCCATAATAATCTTCACACCAATGTCAAAAAAATCACACCAAAGTCTGAAAAATCGGAACACACAACCAAAAATCTATATGCAGTAGGGTACTCAAGAAACCTTATCTAAACACCCCCACACTTTGACGTATGCGTAAAAGGTTGTCTATATTTCCATAATCATATGAATTTTTATCTGATCCTTTAAAGGTTACTCTATTAAGGATATAACAAAATTAGAGAACGACCTCCTCCCACAAGTTTGGGGTTATCCTTTAAACAACATGGCATAAATCATCTCCTTAATAATTATAATTTTACGTTCAACTATACCATTAGACTATGGTGAATAAGGAGATGCGATCTCATGAATAATGCCATTTAACAAGTAAAGTTCTCCTATATGAATTTCATACTTTCCATCATGTTTAGACCTAACCAATTTAGTGGTAACATATACTTCGTTTTCAATTTCAAGTTTATACTCTTAAGGCTTCTAAGGAATCATACTTACCCCTAATCAAGTATATAAGAGAGTACCTCGTACAATCATCTATGAAAGTTACAAACTACCTTTTACCACCTTAGTTTGGGTTGAACTCATTTCAACTAGGCCTAACTGAATTAATTTTAAGGGCTTAGAATTACTCTGAACATTTTTGATAAAAGGTTTTATAGCATATTTTGATTCTACATAGAATTCACTTTTGTGATCAGAGTCCAAACTAAATTTGGGTACGTAGTCTATGCTAGCCAGTTTATGCATTGACTTATAATTTTACGGTTCCAAGTCTACCATGCAAAAAATTCAAAGACACACAAAAGAAAGCACAAGAATCAACTATGTTTACTTCATCAGATTTTCCTTTAAGCTTATATAGACCCTAAGTCCTATAACTGTTGCCTAAAGATCACAACCTTTAGTTATAACAAGTTTTTCACATTTAATTATAAGATATTCAATCTTTTACCATCTTCAAGAGAACAAGATACAATATTCTTGCATATGCTAGGAACATGAAAACTTCATACAGTGTGAGAATATTACAGATATGAGCTAATGCTCGACCTTTCCATTTTATGCAACCTCTGTCGCAGATGAGTTACTCATATTGAGTTTCTCGACATCCCTTATCCTCGATAAGAGGTGAACAGGTCTCTGTTTCAACAAACATACTTAGTGGCTCCAGAGTCCACCCACCAGTCACTCACACTGGTTATTAAAATAACTTCCGACATCATGTCAATGAACTTGTTATAATTTGTTTCAACTAAATTAACATTAACTTTCTAATTATTAAGGTTTTATGTTGTCTACACTTTCTTGCCGTATAATGGGAATTTTACAAACATAACAATCACCCTTAATTAAAGTAATGCCAGATTCAGTTTTACGAAACATACCTTTCTTATGAAGACTACGCTTAGAGTTGTGTTTGATGTTCTCTCATTTGTCAGCTTTGGAAGACTTGTGTTCATCCACATGCGCCTGGTAGCCATGTTCCTTTTCAATTTCATTCACAATCTTCGTTTATACTTTGACCACGGTCACGGTAATTTCCCAATCACCTAATACACCACATCTCACAAACCTTAGTTCCAAAACGGAAGATAAAATATGAGTTTTGAAAATAATATCTAGATTTACAAACTTCGTTTGAACCACCATATCAAAAAAAACTCATGGTTACCCCATAAAAACTACTTTAGTTAACAACAAATTTCTGCCCGTCAGAATTTTTCAGGAACGTTTCTCTGTTTTGTAAAATATCAAAAACATACTTTTACAACTTCAAAAATTCTGAAATTTTACGTGGGTAACTATCAGGATGTCCACTACGTTGTGTCAAAAGGGTTCATCGAAATTCCTTATAGGTTGAGAGATAAATTCGAAACTCTACAGCTGACCAAAAATTCGTTTTTTTTTTTTTTCACTCCATAATTAACATCCATGATTATTACAAATTATAATGTCTTAAGATTGTTGGGTGCAATAATCAAAACAAAGAAAAATCAAATAAGCAAAAGTTATTGATACTTAGCTCCTTTTAATGGAAGTGATGGATTTGACGAAACGAGCGAGCTTCTCATATCTCCACAACAGCAACAAGGCAAAACTTTGAAAAAACAGAGTGAGTCACGTGTTCAACACGTTGCCCTTAAGACATTAGCGCCCGGCTACGCTCAAGAGTGATGCTATAGCCCTCACAGGACGGATATCTCCAGGATAAAACACCCTAATACACCTACTACTAGCATATGTAGTAGATGCTCAATCTTGAGCTTGGAAACTCCGAAAAACCATAAAGGAAAATCGCGAACGTTTGATAAAACATATAAAATATCTTCCCTTGGGGGTCCATCTAAAATATAGAGCAACCCCTTTCCCATAGATTTTACAAAAGTAGTGAATTTTTTTATATAATGGAACAAAACAACTTAAGAAGAGGAACTCCCCGATGTGGGACTAAAAAGCTTATATAGTCTCTTAAAACAACTAAAAAGTGGAAACTCCATGATGTGGGACTAATAAGTTTTTCATTCACAAAAGAAAACAATAAATTATAATTT
Source organism: Papaver bracteatum (assembly GCA_023529315.1). Lineage (NCBI taxonomy): Eukaryota > Viridiplantae > Streptophyta > Magnoliopsida > Ranunculales > Papaveraceae > Papaver > Papaver bracteatum. The sequence goes on from JAJJWX010003498.1 coordinate 2,779,629, forward strand.
TATTAAAACCTTAAAAATCATTTTTTAGTAATTGTTTTCCAACAAATTCTTCGATGCAAATCAAATAATCGGAGAAGCAATGCAAATCCCAGCCAAATCACCATCTCCACTGTTTTTGATTAGTACCATAACACTCATTCTCCCACTTTCATTGATCCAATTACTATTTAAAATTTCATTCTCCGACTTTGTGCCTACCCTCTATCCAGAATCAATCCATGAGTTCTTCTACATTCTTTCCCTTTTCCTCCTGTCTCTTCTCTCTACATCCGTTATTCTCTTCACGGTAGCTTCTCTTTATGCATCCAAGTCCGTTTCCTTTATCTCCACTCTCTTTGCGATTCCTCGCATGTCCAAAAATCTTCTGATCACCTTCTTATACGCCTTACTTTTCAAGTCCGCGACCTACTACTTGATCATCTTCACTCCTACATATGTCTTTGATTCGTTAAATATTAATGAAGGAGCTCTGTGGTGGGGAGCGGTCGGTTTTCTTATCATAATTTCCATCATATACTTTGTTGTTCATCTCTATGTTATGGCGTTATGGCATTTGTCCAGTGTAATGTCTGTTGTTGAACCAAATGTGTACGGCTTGGCAGCCATGAAGAAGAGTAAGCAACTCATTACAATGGAGAATTCTAATTGCTTTCCAACTTGCAAATTCATACTTCGCGGCTACATGGTTTATAGGAAAGGTGTTTGGGTGTGTGATGCAGAGTCCTGACCATTTCATGGTTAATCTCACGTCGCTACTAGCTCAGAGTGTCTTCTTCCTTGCTTGTAAAAGTCATGACACCAGAATGTTGTTGAGAATGAAGGACCTAAAACCTCTTATCTTATCTTAATATAAGGTTTGCTAGCTACCATATTTGCTCATAATAAAAACTTTTTAGACCAAAACAATTAGGGAAAAACCCTTCCCTTTCAATCTCTATCTAACATAAACCCTAACCTTACAGCTGCCCCTTTCAATCTCTATCTAACAAAACTAATTCTACATAAGACGGATGGCAGGAAGGTATAGTGCTGATTCAGATCTTGAAATTGAAGAGGAAGACGAAGAAGTAGAGGAATAGGAAGAGGAAATTGAAGAAAGTGAAGAATGGGAAGAGAGTGAAGAGGAAGAATCCGAGACAGTAGTATCCGTCAATTCGTCTCAATCCTACTGTTGTTCTGAAGAATCACAAGAAATTGGGTAATTCTCTCGCAACCAATTAATTTTTATCAGGCACTCCACCATTGAAAATGAGGTTTCCACTGATAATCGTTTATCCACGGGTGCCTTGAATTACTTTGAAGTTGTGTTTGATTAACTCACCAAACTTTTGCATATGTATTAAACGTAGGATAATACTCCAGGATTGAATAATTTGAATTTGCTATTGCTTGTTAGAGCGAACTGATATTATCAAAATAAGTAGTTTATTGTTGTGTAGTCATACATTCTAGTTAGTTGTCTAATGAGTCTATTGCTATATAGGTGAAAGAAATAGTATCTCATTTGTCCTTCAACAGTAACTGGTCATCTAAATCTTGCATATTTTAGTTTGCCTTATAATTTGTGTTACCCTTTAGGCAATCTAAGAAGCGTACTGAAGAGGCAGAAGAAAGTGAAGAGGGAAAACAGGATGAGGAAGTTGACGAAGGGAGAGCTCCTCTGAAAATAAAAGGGAGTTACATTCCTCTTCCTAGCATGATGTTAAAACCTTATCGTAAAGGTAAAGTTTGCGGAGTACCTAGAGATAGAGGAAAGTTGTTATTTGGGTACAAACACTCTTGGGCGGCTACCATCTATTCAACCAAGGTAAAAATCTTAACCTTGTGTCTGTAGGATCACTGCAATGCTTGTCATTATTTGGGTACAGTTCAGTTTTGTCTAGTTTTTCATTCTCTAAAACACCGGCGAATTTAAAATCCCTGCTACAGCGCGCTATGAACCATATTTATTGCTACGAAATTTCTAGTTTATAAAAATATTATGTAAAGTGAAACTAAAACGATATGTTTGTAGGATCACCGCAATGCCTGTCGGTTTTTGCGAGCCCAACCGACATTGTCTGCAAAGAAGAAATGGAACTTGGACACTGAAGCTGATGTTGTTGTCGCACTTGTAAAGGAGTCAGGGTTGTTCACTGCGGTAGGTAACTCGGTGGTGAAATACGACGGTCCTCTTGTATCAGCCTTCACTGAGAGATATTACGCGGAAACAGATACCATGCATTTTCCGTTTGGAGAGATGACATTGACTCCAGATGATGTTCACCATATTCTAGGGCTCAACGTAGAAGGTAAAGCCGTGAACGAGGGCTACGTGAAGGTGTTAGATTGGGATAAGCTTTACGCTTTGACTATGAAGGTATTTGATTGGGATTTGGAGACGGCTAAGTCAGAGTTGACGTTAGGTAAAGGGAGGGCGAGAGTGTTCAATCTGAAAAGGTTGAGGAGCAAGTTCGAGGGAACAAACGTCCTTGAATCCAAAGGAGAGTTGACTGAGAAGCGGATCATTGCTACAGCCACTGCATATCTGATGTATATCTTGGGACGTGTTATCTTTCCTGACACTTCTGGTTCTCGGGTGAACGCCAATTATCTACAACTATTGGATCCTTTAAGTAGAGTGTCTAGCTACTCTTGGGGCATTGCGTGCCTTTCATTCTTGATGAACGAGTTGAGAAAGACTTCCAGGCTACAAAAGGACCAAATTGGAGGTAACGTGGGTTTACTCCAGGTAAGTTCATTGTTTAATTTTTTCTATTCTTTTTTGTTTATTTATTGGTTTTGTTTTTAATTATTGCTTATCGACAGATAATTTGTTGTTGATGTAGGTGTGGATATACGTGCATTTCCCAAGGTTAAGCTCAAGGGCTTCAAGAAAGAAGGGCTGGAATGGAAGATATCCAATTGGAGGCCGATATATGCTCAACGGGAAGAGGAAGCCCAAGAAGTTGGATTTGATCGCTTTGAGAGGAGAATTGGATATGATGAAGGCCGAAGATGTTATCTTCGACCCTTACAGGGAAGCAATCGCGGAATGCAAGATATGTAGGACGAAAGAACAAGGTTATTTTGGACCATTGTTTCACCCTCATGGATATATAATGTATAATCCAACGAGAGTGTGGAGACAATTAGGTTTTGTTCAGGACATACCATTTGATTCATTTCATAATCACTGGTCACTGAAGCTGACAGAATGTAAGTCATCCCGACACAGCATTGTGGTCGTTCACGATCCGGTACCATCCTCTGCGGACTGGGAAAAAAGGAATCAATTTCATTTACCTGCTGGTTATCCAGTAAGCCGGGGCTATGAAGTATCTCCAAATTACATGGAGTGGTACCGCAAAGTATCACATACCCAGGTCATACGAATTGACCCAGGAACAAGTGAGCCGGTCCATATAAATGAAGAAGAGGCTATTGAGATCGAGGTACGTTTTTTCTTATACCTCTTTGTTATGACCAATGGCTCTTCTAAGCACAATCAATAGAGAATTGAAATAGAAATGAAAACAAAAGTAAAATAGGCACACACACAACACAAGGATTTATAGTGGTTCGATCAAGATGATCTACATCCACTTTGGAAGACGACGATAACGTTGTACTATGATATGAACAAGATTACAAGAGTATAAACTCCTCTCAAAAACAAGACATTATTCTTGCTCTTACTCTCTCTATACACTACTAATGTTTCTCTCTTAGGAACTCAAACTGATTTTGAGATGCTTATACAATGGAAACTAGAAAGCCTTATATAGGTTCTATGAGGTAGTGTATATGTTGACATAGAGCACACAAGCAACATAATGGGAGCTCCACTTCTTAGTGGTTGTTCCACTTCTCTTAGTGGTAGTTCCACTTCTTAGTGGTTGTTCCACTTCTCTTAGTGGTATCAAGGCACATTACACTACAAATCTCCACCTTGACTTGAATACCATCACCACTTATCATCATCGTCTTCGCTCAGCCCCTCAGGGGCTCTCAACACCTGTTGATACCAACCAAGTCCAAGCAGTGCTTGAACTTGATACTTGGAACGGCTTCGTCAACATGTCCATGAGGGTTATCCGCCAGTAGGAACCTTTAGCATCGCTATCCTACCTTCTTCAATGCATCCTTGATAAAATGATACGACATCGATGTGCTTCGTTCTCTCATGATACATCTGGTTCTTGGTCAAGTGAATGGCACTTTGACTATCCTGAGAACAAAGTTGCATTCTCTTGCTTGAAACCTAAATCACCAACCAAACCCATCAACCATATACCTTCCTTCATCGCTTCAGCGGCTGCCATGTACTCTTCCTCGAGTTGTAGACAATGCAACCGTGCTTTGCAAAACCGACCTCCAACTGATAGTACTTCCACACAATGTAAAAGTATAACCTGTCAATGACCTTCTTCTATCAAGATCACCTGCATAATCAGAATCAACATAACCCACAACATTTGTCGAATCACCATAGTGTTTATCAAACACTAAACCAACATCTGTACTTCCCCTTAGATACTTCAGAATCCACTTTACAGCTTGCCAATGAGCCTTCCCGGGACTTCCCATGTATCTACTTACCACACTCACAGCTTGTCGATATCCGGCCTTGTACAAACCATAGCATACATGATGCTACCAACTGCGCTTGCATATGGAACTCGAGACATATACTCTGCCTCATCTGCAGTTTGAGGTGATTGCTTTCTAGAAAGTTTAAAATGAGCTGCCAAAAAGGAGTACTTACTGGTTTTGCATCTTTCATACCAAACCGCTCCAACACCTTCTCGATGTAAGCCTTCAGGACAAATGCAACTTGCCTTGACTCGGTTTCTATGAATCTCCATGCCCAATATCTTCTTTTTTGCGCCCAAATCCTTCATCTCAAACTCACTACTCAATCTGCTCCTTTAGCTTCGTATCTCGACATGTCTTTGCAAGCAATCAACATATCATCAACATACAAGAGTAAATACACAAATGAACCATCTTGGAGTTTCTGTGATATACACAACTATCATACTTACTCCTGTCATAGCCATTTGCCACCATAAACGTGTCAAAACGTTTATACCACTGCCTTGGAGATTGCTTCAAACCATACAAAGATTTCTTCAACAAACATACATGGTCTTCTTTGCCAGGGAACTTCAAACCCCTTTGGTTGTTGCATATAAATACGCTCTTCCAAATCACCGTGAAGGAAAGTTTGTCTTAACATCTAGTTGTTCTAATTCTAGATCTTTCAAAGCAACTATAGCAAGTAATGTTCTAATAGAACTATGTTTAACAACAGGAGAGAATACCTCATTATAGTCAATGCCTTCTCTTTGCGTAAACCCCTTTGCCACAAGCCTTGCCTTGTACCTTGTTCCTTCACCATCGAAGTGCCTTGTTTCTTCTTGAAGACCCATTTGCTTCCAACAATCTTCTGACCTTTTGGTCTTGCTATTATCTCCCAAGTCCCATTCTTGTCAAGAGACTCAATTTCTTCAATTGCGGATGCTCCCCATTCTGCTGATTCTTCACCACCGATTTCTTCTTCATAGGTTGTTGGATCATCCCTATCTATGCTCTCACCTACTGCAAATGCATATGCAACCAAATCAGCATGGCCGTATCTTTGAGGTGCTCTAACTTCCCTCCTCTCTCTGTCTCTTGCAAGATTGTACTGATGACCTTGTGCTTCTTCTTCCCAGGCAGGTTCTTGCACAATATCTTGATCATCATCATCATCGAAACAACAGTCTTATTGCTTCCTTGAACTTGCACCTCAAGTTCCACCTTGTCACCAAGCTCCACCTTATCACTAACACCCTCTTGACTTCTCCATCTAGTTCTTCATTCTTTGGCTTCAACATTGATTGCTCATCAAATTTCACATCTCCTTTGATAAGAAACTTGTTTGATCTTTCTGCTGGACACCATAACCTGTAGCCTTTCACGCCCTTTGCATACCCAAGAAATATACACTTCTTTGCTCTAGGCTCTAGCTTCCCCTCATTCACATGAGCATAGGATGGACATCCGAATATCTTCAAGTCTTCATAGTTAGCATGCGAACCTGTCCAAACTTCATTTGGAGTCTTGCACTCAATGGAAGTCGATGGAGATCTGTTCACTAAATAAGCTGATGTGTTTCTTTATTCGCCCAAAGCTGCTTTGGTAACCTGGCATTGGAGAGCATGCACCGTGCCTTCTCCATTATGGTTCTGTTCATCCTTTCTGCAACACCATTTTGCTGTGGTGTTTTTTGAGATGTGCGGTGTCTCACAATCCCTTGCTCCTCGCAGAACTCGTTGAACTCACCCCCACAAAATTCCAAACCATTGTCTGTCCTCAAGCACTTGATTTGTCTTCCGGTTTGCTTCTCAGCCATAGTCTTCCATTGCTTGAACTTGACAAAAGTTTCATCTTTTTGTTTAAGTATGAATACCCATACTTTCCTTGAGAAATCATCAATGAACGTCAGCATATATCTACCACCACCATGTGAATCGACCCGAGAAGGACCCCAAAGATCAGAATGAATATAATCCAGAATACCTTTGGTGTTATGAATAGCTGTACTAAACTTGACTCTACACTGCTTTCCAAAGACACAATGTTCACAGAAATCAAGCTTTCCTGTTTTATGACCACAAAGCAATCCCTGCTTGCTCAAAACAGCCAACCCCCTCTCGCTCATATGCCCTAGCCGCATATGCCACAACTTGGTAGTATCATCATCAGAACTTGAAGAAAATACCGCTGCATCACCCGTCACAGTAGTACCTTGCAGCGTATAAAGACCATTAATTCTCTCGCCCTTCATAATTGTAAGACTTCCTCTTGAGACACGAATAACTCCACCTTCACCTTGATACTTGCAGCCATTTGAATCAAGCGTACCCAAAGAAATCTTATTTCTTTGGGTTCAGGAACATGTCTAACTTTAGTTAAAGTCCTCACCATACCGTCATACATCTTAATTTGAATTGTACCTACACCCACCACTTTACAAGTGACATTGTTTCCCATAAGAACTTTACCACCTTCTCTAGCTTGATAAGTAGTAAACCACTCTTTATGAGGACACATGTGAAAGGTACACCCCGAATCAAGAATCCACCCGTTCTCCGAGCTTTTGGTATGAACCGTGAGAACCGCTCCATCATCACTTTCTTCTTCAACATTTGCTGCGGTGCCTTGGTTGGTATTCTTCTCGACAGTCTTCAATTTTGGACAATCCTTCTTGAAATGCCCCTTTTCCTTACAATGAAAGCAATAGAATTTACCGGATTTTGATTTAGACCTTGACTTTGATCTACTCTATCAAATCCGCCTTTTTGGTTTCCTCTTCCTCTAACGAACAACCCATCTCCCGAATTATCTTTACCGTCGATACCGTCTTCTTTAACTCCTTAGAGTTCAAGGCCGCTTTAACGTCTTCCATGGAAATTGTATTTTTTCCATACATTACGGTATCAACAAAATTTTCATAAGATGGTGGTAAGGAACAAAGCAAACCCAAAGCTTGGTCTTCATCTTCAATTTTGACATCAATATTTGCCAAATCCAAGAGAATTTTATTATAATCATCAATATGATTTATAATAGAGCGTTCCTTCATGCATTTTAAGAGTATGTAATTTCTTCTTAAGATATAAACGATTAGTTCTGATTTAGTCATATACCTTTTCTCCAACTTGTTCCATAGCCCGTCCGGTGTCGTTTCGTTGCCACTTCTCTCAAGACCTCGTTGCTCAAACACAATAGAATTAATCCATGTGCTTTCTCCATGAGTTCTTCTTTTTCTTCTTCCTTCAATGTTTCTGCTAGAGCCGTTTTCCCCTTCAAAGTTTTCACCAAACCTTGTTGCACCAAAACAGCCCTCATCTTTAGCCTCCATAAATTGAAATCATTTCTTCCATCAAATTTCTCAATCTCATACTTTGCCGCCATCGTAGATCGTTTTTAACTGGAGCTCTGATACCAATTTGTTATGACCAATGGCTCTTCTAAGCACAATCAATAGAGAATTGAAATAGAAATGAAAACAAAAGTAAAATAGGCACACACACAACACAAGGATTTATAGTGGTTCGATCAAGATGATCTACATCCACTTTGGAAGACGACGATAACGTTGTACTATGATATGAACAAGATTACAAGAGTATAAACTCCTCTCAAAAACAAGACATTGTTCTTGCTCTTACTCTCTCTATACACTACTAATGTTTCTCTCTTAGGAACTCAAACTGATTTTGGGATGCTTATACAATGAAAACTAGAAGGCCTTATATAGGTTCTATGAGGTAGTGTATATGTTGACATAGAGCACACAAGCAACATAATGGGATCTCCACTTCTTAGTGGTTGTTCCACTTCTCTTAGTGGTAGTTCCACTTCTTAGTGGTTGTTCCACTTCTCTTAGTGGTTGTTCCACTTCTCTTAGTGGTATCAAGGCACATTACACTACACTCCTGACTTTGTCTTGTCTGCAGCTTTATTACCTAGTATAGGAAGGAGATAACATTGCCAATATGAGATAGTCCCAAAAATGTCTACATTCTTCCAAGCAATAGTAGTAGCCTAGGTGTTGTTACAATGCTATTTGCTTTTTAGAACAGTTTCTAATATGATGTGCATGCATAACGTTCACCACTTGACTGCCTCCGTAAAGGGGTGATATTCTGACTGCGTTGCTTATTGCTCATCTTAAAGGAATCCGTACCGTTTGAAGTAGTTTCTGAGCATACTTCTGTTTGCTGTATTTCTTAGATCTGGCTTTGTGTTAGTCTGTTGTGTTGTTTAAATCTATTAACATCATAAACAACTTTTACTAAGTGTTTGTTGTTTTGAATGAAAACAGAAAAAGCGAATTGCGTCGTTGACAACAATTTTAGGTACGGTGGCCATGCAACTAGAAGAGTCTATTCACCTGCTTAAAAACCTGGAAAACCGGAAATCCAAGATGACTAGGGATTCAAGAGGCAGACCAGACCAAGAAGAGGGTGATCAAGGTCGACCTGCAAAACGAATGCGGGGCTGAGGTGGTGGTTAAGACTTTATTGAGTTACTATGAGATAAACCATGTAAGGCTGTTAGTTCTGTTTGTTAAAATTATGGGTAAGTCAACTGCCAGCTACAACTTTCTTATTCAGTTATAGATATTAACTCCCAAAAATCCATGAGTTCTCCTACATCATGCTTACCCTCTTTTCTCTTCTCTCGACTTCCACTATCATCTTCACAGTAGCTTCTCTTTATGCATCCCAATCAGTCTCTTTATACCCCACTCTCTTTGCAGTTCCTCACATATTTGAACATCTTATGATCACCTTCTTTTACCCCTTACTGATCAAGGTCGTGGCCTACTACTTGGTCATCTTCACTGCTACATATGTCTTGGGCTTGGGAAATATTGATGTGCTATCATTTACGTTCTCAGGAGCTCTGTTGTGGAGTTTTCTTATCGTACTTTGGATCATATACCTTCTTGTTCATTACTACTATGTTTTAGCCTTATGGAATTTGGCCAGTGTAATATCTGTTGTTGAACCAAATCTGTACGGATTGGCTGCCATGAAGAAGAGTAAGCAACTCTTACAAGGGAAAATTAAAGTTGTCGTGGAGCAATGCAGTTTATACTTCACTGCTACATTTGTCGTAGGAAAGGTGTTTGGGTATGCAATGCAGTTTCCTGCACATTTCATGGTTAAGCTTTTGTTGGGATTGTTGTGTTTGTTCTTGTTGGTGTCTGTTAATCTCACGTCGCTACTATTTCAGAGTGTCTTCTTCCTTGCTTGTAAAAGTCATGACACTGTGGGAGACCAGAATGTTGTTGAGAATGAAGGACCTAAAACCTCTTATCTTATCTTAATTAACGTAATGTAATTTCTAATTTCCAGTATTGTATTAGTATATATAATTATAAGGTTTGCTATCTACTAATTATGCATGTTTGTGAAGTTGTCAGTCCTAATTGAATATCATCATACTGCAATTAGCGAAGGGCGTCTTTGTGTACTTTTTCATGACGATTCTAAGCTTGATCTGTGGGTAATGCGGGATTATGGAGTGCAGGGTTCTTGGACTAAGCATTTTGGCATTATGAACAAGCAGTTTAGGAACCGTTGCTTAATAAGTCTGATGTGGTCTTTCAAGAATGATGAGGACCAGAAGTATCTAATATGTGCTGAGCTTGATTTATCTTTATATTAGCCGAAGCAGGCGAGAGTTAGAAGACCAAAGACTAACGGTTTAAGAAGCTTGCATCATGTTGAGAATCATTTTGAAAGCCTAGTATCACTCGGCTCTGGCACTTATGTGGGGAGATAGCAAATGGCAAGTAGAACGATCACATTTTGGTTTTCTTTTGAAGTAAAATTAACGTGTCATTATTTGAACTCTTATTTGCACATTTTCTAAACTCTCAAACTAGCTTGCACTGCATGTGGGATTTTATCTTTATTAACTTGGATTCTTTTTGGTCTTGGCAGGAAGGAAGAAATTGGTGCTGGAAGAGTTTCTGGGCTGAAGTTAAGAGCATTTGAGTATTTTTCTTTTCACAAGACTTCTTTTTTTGCTGAGTTTTTTTATAAGTCGTATAATCTTGGATTGTTTGAATTAAGATTTTCGAAGTTTTTTCTTCAACTACTGTTGAATTTGAGTATTCTCTTGAATAAATAAATTACAGGTTTAACCTTTCTTCATTTTGTACCTCATTCGTAAGCTCATCTGTATCCAGTTTCTTCTCTAAAGGCCAGAAAGAAAACATCAGCCTTGATCAATAAAAATAAGCCTTCCAAGAATAAAATGACCTATCTGTATGGACGAGCCTCCTGGTGTAAAACAGCTAACAGTGCCATTACAACGGCAAGCAGAATTGTCACTCTTTCAAATCACATCCTCTGAACCAGGCATTTCTTCACTATTATCAGTTTTTTTCGTTCTATCTTTCATTCTTTCTTGTGAATGCAAACTCCTGTCTTTCTCATCTTTTACCACATATGTTTGCTCATTCCAATTCAGAGTACCACTAGCTTCTCTCTTTTTCAGATATGAAGGTAGTGACTGAAAAGCAATTAGCAGCAAAAGGTAGGTGAAATAAGTCCAATATTTCATTCTGAAAGGAACTAATGACTGGAACGGCAATTGGTAGTGGTGTTCCAGCAATGCTTTTCTCTGGATCAGCTTCTGTTTTGCTTCTATGTCTGACCAAGTTTGGTTGCGAGTTTAATTTGCTACACTAAACTTATGTTCTTATGAGTGATGCCAGTTGTCCGCATTCAAGACCATCAAAAATACTGGATACAGTTGCCATATTATTATGGTTACCTTTCTCAGCATTGCTTTCCTACGCGACCTGGCATCTCTTTTGTTTTAACGGACCATTTGGAGGGTCCATAGACAAACTCCAAGATTTTATCATCTTCCTGAAAGAAACATGAGAAAGCAAGACGTAAGTTTAATTGGAAACTCCGTGAGAACTGTTAGAACAAAAGAACAGATTTGGTGTCAAACATATAGGGTTAATTGTCCCTTAACCAGGTCTGGATTTGGTGTCAGACCTTTTGCCATCGATGCAGACTTTGCACTTCTCTTCTATGAAGTAAATTAGCAGCTGCATAGATAGATGATCAATTTTACCACCCCATATGTTAACAATTCAGCATCTAAAACTGCCGAATTGGAACTAATCCATTAGGTTAATTCAATCAGATCTTCTTTAAATGGTAAAAATTAACGAATTAAAAAATATATATATTTTGTAAACTTGAACTAATAAAAAGCTTCGTAACTGGAAAGGACTGACAGGAAAATGGCGTTGTAAGATTTCAACATACATACGTGTCTACATGTATTTACATCTCCCACTAAAATGCTTCGTTAGTCTATTTTTCTACGTCTTGTGAACTAACACAGCTTCAGATATACTACAAAAACAGATGAATAAACAAAAAACAGACCAACCTATTTGCTTCCAAATTTTCTCCTTCAAAGATTCACCAGCTTTCCGCAACTTCTCATCCTGTGGTGATATTTCTAGATGTTAGAACATTACTTATTATAACGACGCCAACCGTAAAATATGAGTAGAAAGGAAGATAAATTAAACAGACAGTTAGGAAACAACAATGAATTCAAGCACATCCATGCTGCATATAAATGAAATAACACAATCCCCGTAATATGAATATTATCCGACGGAATAAACTGCGTCTTTAAATCTGTTCAAAAGTTAGTCAGTACTATAAAATTGACCCGTATAAAATAAATATGTACTCCAAGCTAACAATTTCAAAATTGGCCAGTAGATTACAGGAGAAAAATCTTATAGAGCTTACCCAAAAAGGCATCATCAGAATCCCAAACAGCATTAACTATGTAATCAGTAGATATCAACATTGAGTTTCTCAAGAAAACTGCGTAGCTCGGCTAACAGTTTCTAAGTTTGGACGGTGGATGAGAATTATTAGAAGCTCATTCACAAGAAGTCTCACCTCATCAGTAGTCCAACCACCCTTTGCTCGCCTTGTAGGACCACCAATTCTCCAATACAAAACCACCAATTTATCCAGAATGAAGCAAAGCAAAAGCAATCCCATCATATCACTAACCTAATCACTAATCTCTATATGCCTTTTCGGCTTCAAAACAAAACCAGTTATGACTTGAGGAATCCCCACAAATCAGAATCAAATTTCATTTGATACAATATCATAGCACAAATTTCTTTAGGAGTCTGCTTAATTCAGCACCAAATGATTTCATATGTTTGATAAATTTAAAAAAAGCACAACCGAAGATCTAATCTAATAATACAAGTAAAAGAAGCCGACCTGACTGATAGGCCGCTACAATTAAGATCTTCTTCCTCCTCATCAGAAACACTGGAGTTTCTTGCTTTGTTCTCTAAACAACGCAATTTGATATTCATCGTCATCTCAGCAAGCATCTTCTTCCATATCTACAAGACTACTACCTTCTGCTGCGTTTTATCTTTCATTACCCTAATTAATTACCAATCATCAATTAAAAGGGCCCCAAAGATAACAGAAAAATCAATCAAAATTTTACAGGAATAGACATCCCCAATTTTGAAAAGGAAATTCGAATGGTTAATTGAAAAAGGAAAGGGAGGTAAAGTAATTACCTGAAGAATTAATGGCGAGAAATGAAGAGAAAAGTTGGGGAAATCGTCCAGAGAAAGAGAGAGGAGAGAGGATGATGATGCTAACTGAACTCGGATTCACTCCAACTCATATTACCCCGAGACAAACTCGCTCACCAGTACTACACCCCCCAAAAAAAATCCCTTTAAAACTCTCCACGTGTCACTAATCTGAGAGCCACGGGCCCACGGTCCACCACAATTACAAACTTGTGCCGCTTACTGTTTATTTTGTCATTTCATCCTTGGCTTTTTTTTTTCCATCCCTGGCTAGTTAAGTTCATTTCGGTGCCAATCCTTAGCTAGTGATGCATTGAAATATGGAGGCGAATTTGCTTTAGGATCGCTAGAGCATTTTTGATCTAGCGCTGCTAAAGCCATTGGATGCATTAATCCAAGGGTTGTGGTGGTTTATGATAGAAATTGCATTTTTGCCCTTGATGTAAAAAACTGTAATGGGAACCACTACCGTTGGATTGGTGCATCCAACGGCTCTAGCAGCGCTAGATCAAAAATGCTCTAGCGCTGCTAGAGCAAACTTTTTTCCTTGAAATCTCACAAGGTTAACCTTCGTACATACGAATATTGTGTACCGGAATACATCATAGGATTGAGGAGAAATCCAGAACTTAGAGAGCATTGAACAAAACCATCATCCAGTTAGAAATTGTCCTGTTGCGCCTTTTTAGTTGCATTTGCATGCACACGGTTTGTGTGTTCTTCAATATTATTATCTTTTCCAAGGTAAAAAAAATCATGTCAAAATTACTCAGCGGCCGGTGATGGATTCAGCAACCTACTCAGTAAAAAAGTTTGTCATGTTTTTAATATTTTTCCTTAATTCACAGTTCAAAAAAAATAATTATGAAGTAGAGAAGTTAATTATGTCGTTGCTAGCTTCTTTTTTTCATCTTTGTTTGTTCGTTGATGAAAATACCCGAAATGGATGTATCAGACATGCAGACATATGAGCAAAAGCACACCTAAAGCCACAACTTATTCAATCTTTTACCTACACAAACCATGTGATGCGGTGTATTCTTTTTCTAGCTCGAGAATAATGAACGCGAGAGAGTCAGTCAGCAGCGAATAATGATGGAAAGAGAGTCAGTAGTGCATTCTTTTATGTTACACTTCAAGTAATTGTGCAAATGGCAGAAAAAGTTAGTTTCATTTTCAGCTTTTTGAAAGGGAAGTATTGGGAGGAGAAATTGACTAATTAACAGCAAGAAAGAGTCGTCCCAGTTAGTGAACTTACATAGGAAAACAAAATTTAATAATCTATACACACACCTAGATCAAAACCATCCAGCTGATTAGCTGAATGTGTGAAAAAGAAGAAAAAAAAGGTCAAAACCATCAACAATCATAGTTAGTAATATAGCCGAGTGAAATTGCCATGGATTTTTCTGTGTCGTTTAGATGAGATGGGAATGAGATTGGTAGATGTCACCGAACTCTTGTAGACCGTGGACAAGTTAAAAGGCCACACAAAGAAAAAGAATTCAACAAAGACTTTTGTCTTTTGGTCATTTCTAGTTTCCAAACTCGCAACAAAAAAACAACTAACAAGACTAAATGCAAACCATTTTAAGTTAACTCGTGATCAATGTCCTGTGAATGATGTTGAGAAACGGAAGATGGAGAAAATTACTTACAGTTGGTAGTTTGATGTATGCAATGGTGTGTACAAGGCCGGATATAGCTCATGCAAGTTGGAGTGGTGATTTTCTATCAAATCCTGCTATGGAGCATTGGGAAGCAGTGAAATGGATACTACGGTATTTGAGGGGTACTAATATGTGTTTGTGCTATGGAGGTGACAGTTAGTTGGTTACATTCGTATTTATGTGCTCAAGACAGTCTCAAACATCGGGTTACTTATTTACCTATGCAGGGGGAGTTGGCAATCAAGTTACAAAAATGTGTGGCATTGCTACTTACATTGCAGCTACAGAGAGTTGCAAGGAGATGATATGGATGAAGAGGTTTGTTAGAGAACTCAAGATGAAGCAACGAGAGGTTCATCGTTTCTTGTGACAAGTGCCATACAACAGCGAGTTTTCAGAGGTCCAAGCACATCAATATTAGGTATCAGTGGATACAAGAAGTTCTCGAGGAGAAGGTCTTGTATATTGAGAAGATCCAACTTATCTGATTTCCGATATGATGATAAAGGCTACCAAAATACAAGCATGTGTATTTTAGGGCAGGGTTGGTGGTAACCTTGCCATAATGAGGGGGAGATTGTTGGGCTATCCCTCCTTATGGGTCCAACAAGTCTGGCTTCCCCCTTAACAAATGGAAGGAGAGCGTTGTCTTGTTATGTTTATAACAAGTGAAAACATCAGAGATGTTTTTCGAGCTCTTCTTGTTTTGAAGAAGAAAGAGAAAAAGAGGAAGAAGAAAAGAGAGTGAGTGAGGTAGAGAGATTAAACCACCAATTTTTGGTGAGATTGAAGCATCTTGAAGAGAAGGAGAAAGGGTTCTTAGCTAAGGATCTTTTGGTTGTTTTGGTGGAGAATTGATTGATCAATTTCCACATCTCTTCAAAGGGGGAAAAATCTAGGGTTTGTCAAACCCTAGTAGTAAGTATCTCAAATCACTAATTCTTAAATTGATAGTGAATCTCATATTATATATGAATGAATTGTTGATCCATCCTTAGGGGTGAGTGTAATCAAATTGATATCCAAGTGCTTAGGAACCTTGAGGTTGTTGTTATCCCCAAATTTGGGAGAATTGTGTGTAACCATTATTGTTATAGTGGAAGATTTGCCCGTGGTTTTTTACCCTTCACCTTGGAGGGGTTTTTCCACGTAATTGCCGGTGTTGTGGGTTGCTTTTTCATAGTTTGTGTATTTCCGCATTGTGTTTCAGAGAAGTTGAGATCGGGTAATGTAAGCAAATTGTTTCATTTTCAGCTTTTTGAAAGGGAAGATGGGAGGAGAAATTGACTAATTAACAGCAAGAAAACGTCCCAGTTAGTGAACTTACATAGAAAACAAAATTTAATAATCTATATACACACACCTAGATCAAAACCATCCAGCTGATTAGCTGAATGTGTGAAAAAGAAGAAAAAAAAGGTCAAAACCATCAACAATCATAGTTAGTAATATAGCCGAGTGAAATTGCCATGGATTTTTCTGTGTCGTTTAGATGAGATGGGAATGAGAAAGATGTCACCGAACTCTTGTAGACCGTGGACAAGTTAAAAGGCCACACTTAGCAGCACCACCACCAACCTAACTTATTGATGCATTATATCATCTTTTAATGAAAAAGATAGCACTAGTGCGTACTGTGATTAGATTCCATTACTCAAATTCGAACTTTGCCTCTGATCAAGTGATTTCGTCTAAGCTTACGCAACATGTCATTCATAGTAATCTCCACATGGGTACTCTCGCTACAAATATCATCTGCCTTCAAGTTCAATTCCAAACTCTCAAGCATTATTTCTTCAAGGCTCTCAACTGCCACCACTACCATTAAGAAGCAACAACCAAGAAGCTTCTCTTAGTTGCAATTCAGATCCATTATATACATACTGGTAATTGTTGTCTTGGCTGCTTCATTTCTTTCACCGGTGAAACTAAACAGCAATTAATGGAGCTCTTTGCTGCAGCAGAAGACCTCAAATTCTTCGATGCATTTCAAATCATCAACGAAGCAATGAAAATCCCAGCCAAATCATCTCCACTTAAATACTTTCTGATTACCATAACCCTCATTCTCCCATTTTCATTGATTCAGCTATTGTTTAAGATTTCATTCACTCAGTTTTTTTTTACCCTGTATGATTACTTTTCCGGTGATTCATCTGCCAGTTACTTGATCCATGAGTTCTTCTACATCCTTTCCCTTTTCCTCTTGTCTCTTCTTTCTACATCCGCTATTGTCTTCACAGTAGCTTCTATTTACGTATCCAAATCCATCTCCTTTATTCCCACTCTCTTTGCAGTTCCTCGCATATTTAAACGACTTATGATCACCTTCTTTTACGCCTTGCTTCTCATGATCGTCAACTTCTTGGCTGAATTGACCTTTATATATGTCCTAGTAGATTTGTTGCATATTGATGAAGGTGCTCTTTTTTGGGGTCTTTTTATCATGTTTTGCATCATATACCTTCTCGTATGTTTGTATGTTACAGCCTTATGGCATTTAGCCAGTGTGATCTCTGTTGTTGAACCAAATGTTTACGGCTTGGCGGCCATGAAGAAGAGTAAGCAACTCTTACGAGGGAGAACTGTAATTGCTGTTTTACTTGTGAATTTTTATTTGTTTGCTACATGGTTTGTAGAAAATGCGTTTGGGTATGGCATGCAGTTTCCTGTACATTTCACGGTTAAGCTTTTCTTGGGATTGCTGTGTTTGTTCATGTTGGTGGTTGTTAATCTCACGGGGCTATTAGTTCAGAGTGTCTTCTACTTTTCTTGTAAAAGTCACCACAGTCAAGTGGTTGATAAGAAGGTTTTGTATGATCATCTTTGCGGGTATGATCTCGGTGATAAGTCTGTAGCATTGAATCCTCCTTGTGCTGGCAGTGTGGAAATGCAGAGCTTGGTCAAAGATCACGACGGCGGAGTAGGTTATCAGCCTGTTGCACTGAATGATACTACTGAGTCTGACGGTACTGTCTGACGATACTATCAAGATACAGGGTGGGAGAACAGAATGTTAAGAATGAAGGACCTAGAACCTCTTCATGTTATCTTAATTAACGTAATGTAATTTCTGATTTCCAGTATTGTAGTATATATAATTATAAGGTTTGCTAGCTACTAAGTATGCATGTTTGTGAAGTTGGCAATCCAGCTTGAATATCATACTGCAAATTCCGTTCATATCAAAATTTGAATGCCTTCTCAGCTTTACCTTAATCTACTTGCCAAATGCACCAAAATTTGTAGTAATATGTTTTGTTAGATTTCCAAGTTTTGCCACTTGCACCTGTCCTTCTCTGGAACCCTTGGATTCACCCATAAGCCCGATTTAATGTCGTATATGCATGAGAGCGCCACAGTTTATGTTCCTCAGCCGGCAATGTTTCCAAATATATATCTGATTCTGATCTGATACTATGCATTCAACTCCGAGAAGGGCAGCCAAGGGAGATTATTTCCACCAAAATCTTCCAAGTGTCCATTGAAGTGATGGATTGTGCCCATCACTTCTCGTCAACTGACCACTTTCCAAAACAGTTACAACTTTGCAAGTTCAAAAAATTGTTCCCTCTTTTTATTCTAAGTCAACTGCCAGTTACAACTTTCCTTGAACATATTCACTCCCAAAAAATCTCTCCATTATGCAAATACCTTAACCCGAAACCTATATCTGAGATATTAAACGAAATATCACCCTAGAAAACACTAAGAAAAAATATACTAGGACCTAGTTTCTCTCTCAATCTTCAAGAACTTCAAGAAAGATATCTGGAAGGAGAAACAATGTCAAGCATTCCAGAGGAACTGTACCTTGTCATCCTATTATGGGTACCGGTGAAATCTCTATTATGCTGTAAGTGTGTTTCCAAATCTTGGAATTCCATAATTTCCGACCCTAGTTTCATTAAAACCCACCTTAAACTTACTATCATGAAGAAAAATTATAAACTCATGCTTACTGGAACAAAGCGTAGAAACAGTCCCACGATTATTTGCTCTGTGGGTTATGATAAGTTGTCATCGGCATTGCCAAGGAATGATATGGTTGTTAGGAATGTTGTTGAATATGATTATCCGTTCAGGTCATTAGGTCAGGATATTGTGTTACTGGGCAATGGTCTTGTTTGTATGCGGGTTTCAGATACGGTTACTAAGGGTTTGCTTTGTGTTTGGAATCCATGTACCAAAGAGTACAAGGTTATACCCGATTCACCAAACGAAGAAATAGAAGAAAACACACATGTTTATGCTTTTAATTATGATTCCACGACTGATGATTATAAATTATTTAAAATTATACAGCAATATGGTGATTGTTTAGTTGATATGTATGATCTGGGATCAAATTCTTGGAGAAGTATTGAAGACATTCCGTATCATTTTCATTTTCATAATGAGCGGAAAGTTGGGGTGCTTGCCAATGGAGGTCTTCATTGGTTACGTGAAAATTTTGATAACCGAGTTATAATCTCTTTGGATACCAGCAGTGAGAGATTCCAGGAGATACATTTACCAAAAGAAGCTTTGGTGAATGACCACGCCTTTAGGAGTTTGGGAGTGTTGGAAGGGTATCTTTGTGTCCTTTTTGAAGATGATTCTAAGCTTAATCTGTGGGTAATGCAGGAGTATGGGGTGCAAGAATCTTGGATGAAACTGTTGAGTAATGTGAGTTATGTTAAGAGTGTAATTGGAGTGTCAACTTTATATTTAAGTTGTGTGTGTGTAGACTACACATGTGGGTGCAGGACATCCATAAGTTGTAAAAACAAAAAGAAGAGAATTAGTATTATCTCTTCAATTAATCAAAATAGAGAGAGAGTGAGAAGAACCAAAAGTTCCCACTCCTTCATTATCAAAATTCATCAAAAAACATCTACATTTATTCACCCAAAATTCTAACAATTGGTATCAGAGCATAGATCGTTTGAATCGGATCTTGGAGAGTGAAGAAAAATCAATTTCTACCCATTAATTCAAAAAATCAGCAACCAATTTTTTTTTAAATCTAGATCCAAAAAAAGAAAAAACCCAATTTTTCAATCAATTTTCAACCAAATCAATGGCAAGTAGTAGTAACTCAAGTTTATACATTCAACAACCTTCAATACCTCTTTTCCATGGAGAAAATTATGATTTTTGGGCCATCAAAATGAAGACCTTGTTCATGTCTCAAAATGTGTGGGAGATTGTTCAAGATGGGTATGATGAAATTGAAGATGCATCAACTCTAGAAAAAGAAAAAAAAGATTTACTTAAGGAGAGTAGGAAGAAGAATGCTAAAGCATCCATGTACATTCAACAAGGAGTTGGAGACACTATTCTACCAAGAGTAATTCATTTTCCTAAAGCTAAAGAAGCTTGGGATATTCTTCAAAAGGAGTATGGAGGTGATAAGAAGGTAAGAGAATTAAAATTACAATCATATAGAAGAGATTTTGAAAATCTAAAAATGAATGAGAATGAATGTTTGAATGAGTTTTCTTCAAGAATTGTTGAAATTGTTAATAATATGTTGATGTGTGGTGAGAAGATGGAAGAAAGAAGAATTTGTGAGAAGATATTGATTTGTTTGCCCATAAAATTTGAACCCATTGTGGCGATTATGGAGGAGACAAAGGATTTTGCTACATTGAAGTCACAAGAATTATGGGCTTCTTTGAAGGTGTATGAACTAAGGGTGTCGAGGCATTCGGAAAAATCAATTGAAAGTGCATTTCAATCAAAATTGAGCTTGAACTCAAAAAATTCAGCAACATATAAAAATGAGTACAAGGGTGAATCAACATCAAACTTCAAAGGAAAGGGAAAATGGAAGAAATGAGGAGCTAACTCCAACAACTACACAAAGAGTGATACTTCTCAAGTACCAAGGTGCAATTTTTGCAACAAAAATGGTCATTTGGAGAAGAATTGTTGGAACAAAGGAAAACCCCAATGTCTTCATTGCAAGAAGTATGGACATTTGGAGAAGGATTGTAGGTACAAAGGTGAAGAACAAGCCGGTAGAGCCGAAGAGAAAGGAGAAAAAAAAAAATTTGTTTTATGCTTGTCAAAGTGCTATGGAGACTTCCAAAAGTGAAGTGTGGTTTGTAGATAGTGGTTGTACAACTCATATGTCCGGTGTGAAGAGCTTGTTTGTTGACATGGATACATCCATAAACTCTCTAGTGAAGATGGGTGATGGAAACATGGTTCAAGCTAACGGAAGAGGTACAATTTGCGTGCAAACTATCAATGGAGCAAAATACATTAGAGATGTGTTATATGTTCCGGATTTGGCACAAAATTTGCTTAATGTTGGGCAACTTGTGGATCTTGGTTATGCTGTCCATTTTTAAGATGGATATTGCACAATTTATGACAAGAAGAACAACAACAAGAGACAAGTCATGAAGAGTATCAAGATGGAGAAAATAGAAGCTTTCCAATTATCTTTGAAAAAGAGAAGAATGTTGCATTGAGGATGGAAACCATTGATGAAACATGGTTATGGCATAAAAGACTTGGGCATTTGAATTTCAATAGTCTCAAGGTACTTTCCAACAAGAACATAGTGCAAGGACTTCCACAACATATCAACCACAAGGATGGAGTATGTGAAGGGTGTGCACTTGGGAAACAACATCGCCAACCATTCCCAAAAGGTGTAGCATGGAGAGCAAATGAACTTCTTGGTTTGGTACATACCGATGTGTGTGGACCAATGAGGACACCAACTCATGGAGGTAATATATACTTTATCTTATTTATTGATGATTTTAGTCGTATGACTTGGGTTTACTTCATGAGACAAAAATCCGAAGTTTTTAGCATCTTCAAGAAGTTCAAGAGCCTTGTTGAAAATCAAAGTGGTCACTACATCAAAGTTTTGAGAAGTGATAGAGGCAAAGAGTACAACAACAAAGAGTTTGATAAATTTTGTGAAGATGAAGGCTTGGAAAGGCAACTGACCGTGGGTTATACTCCTTAACAAAATGGCGTTTCCAAGAGAAAAAATCAAACTATTATGGAGATGGCGAAGTCCATGCTTCATGAGAAGGGTATGCCTAAAGTGTTTTGGTCCGAAGCCGTCTACACCGCCGTCTACTTGATGAATAGGTGTCCAACAAAATCCGTATGGGATAAAACTCCGTTTGAAGCATGGAGTGGGAGAAAGCCATCGGTAAGACATCTTAAAGTTTTTTGTAGTGTGTGTTATTCTCAAATTCCTAAAGTGAAGAGAACAAAGCTTGATGAATCAAGTGAGAAATGTGTATTTCTCGGCTATAGCCTCCAATCAAAAGGTTATAGGTTGTTTAGCTTGAAGAACAACACAATGATTACAAGTCGTGATGTCTTGTTTGATGAAGGAACTTCATGGAATTGGGAAGAAGGTAAAATTGAGAAGAGAACCATTATTGTTGATTAAGAGGAAGAAAATCCAGCAACAAATGAAGTGGAAGAAGGTGAAGAAAATGAGGAAGAACTACCTCAAACACCTCCAAGTACAAGACAAGGAGCGTCTCCAAGTATGTCTCCAAGTACTAGTGCATCAACATCACCACCACCACGACCAAAGAAGATGCAAAGGTTGAGTGAAGTGTATGAAAGATGTAACTTTTGTATGGTGGAACCGGAAAATTTTGAAGAAGCATCAAAAGAACCGGTTTGGATAAAAGCTATGGAAGAAGAAGTTTTTGTCATCGATGAGAACAATACATGGGAGAAAGTAGCAAGGCCAAGTGACAAAGAAGTTATTGGTGTGAAATGGATCTACAAGGTGAAGTACAATTCGGATGGATCAGTTCAAAGGCACAAAGCAAGGTTGGTGGCAAAGGGATATTCACAACAACCCGGCATCGACTACAATGAGACTTTTTCACCGGTTTCTCGTCTTGACACCATTAGATCCGTGATTGCTATGGCTTCCCAAAGAGGTTGGTTACTTTATCAACTTGATGTCAAATAAGAATTTTTGAATGGAGAACTCCATAAAGAGGTCTATGTAGAACAACCACAAGGTTTTGTGGTGGAAGGAGAAGAAGACAAAGTTTACAAGTTGAAGAAAGATTTGTATGGCCTCAAGCAAGCACCAATAGCTTGGTATAGTGAGATAGATGGATACTTCAAAAGTCAAAACTTCAACAAAATCAAGAGTGAGCCTACACTATATGTGAAAACAAAAGGTACGTTTATTCTCATCGTTGCCTTGTATGTTGATGATCTTATATTTACGGGTAATGATGTTCATATGATTGAACAATACAAGAGAGAAATGATGATGAAATATGAGATGAGTGACATGGGTTTGCTCAAGTACTTCCTTGGTATAGAAGTTCATCAAAGTGAAGATGGAGTGTTCATTTCTCAAAGAAAGTATGCCGAAAAGGTGTTGAAGAAATTTGGTATGCTTGGTTGTAACCCCACATCAACACCACTTGTAGTGAATGAGAAACTCAAGAAAGATGATGGAGGAAGAAAGGTTGATGAGACTTACTATAGAGGTCTTATTGGAAACTTGTTGTATCTTACACATACAAGACCCGACATCATGTTTTCTTCAAGTATGATTTCTAGGTTCATGAGTTCACCTAGTCATTTACATCTTGGCACGGCAAAGAGGTTGTTGAGGTACATACAAGGAACAATGAATTTTGGAATCATGTATTCTAGAAATTTGGATGTCAAATTAGTTGGCTATTGTGATAGCGACTTGGGGGGATGTATTGATGACATGAAGAGTACATCGGGGTATGCGTTTTCTCTTGGTTCGGGTATCTTTACATGGGAATCGAAGAAGCAAGAAACCGTAGCTCAATCCACAGCAGAAGCGGAGTACATTTCAGCATCAATAGCTACATCTCATGTTGTATGGCTAAGAAGAATTATGGAAGACATTCAAGAGAAGCAAGAAGAAAGCACCGAAATCTTTTGTGACAACAAATCGGCAATTGCTATGTCCAAAAATTCGGTTGAGCATTGTAGAGCAAGGAACATCAAACTCAAGTACCATTTCATTCGAGAAGCGGTTGAAGATGGTGAGATAGAACTCAAATATTGCAAGACGGAAGACCAATTGGCGGACATATTCACCAAGGAACTTCCCAAAGGAAAATTTCAACATTTCTGTGAACTACTAGGAGTATAAGAACATCACATTAAGGAGGAGATTGTTGAGTAATGTGAGTTATGTTAAGAGTGTAATTGGAGTGTCAACTTTATATTTAAGTTGTGTGTGTGTGTGTAGACTACACATGTGGGTGCAGGACATCCATAAGTTGTAAAAACAAAAAGAAGAGAATTAGTATTATCTCTTCAATTAATCAAAATAGAGAGAGAGTGAGAAGAACCAAAAGTTCCCACTCCTTCATTATCAAAATTCATCAAAAAACATCTACATTTATTCACCCAAAACTCTAACAGAAACGTTTTGGGATTATCGACCGGCGAATTAGTGACGGTAACTTTATAAGTCTGATGTGGTCTTTCAATAATGATGATCGGGTGCTAATATCCGTACAAAGTGATTTATTCTTGTAACAAAGCATGCACACGCTAGAAAGATTCACAGTTTAAGATTGGTGGGTGATGTTCAAAATAATTTTGAGAGCCTAGGGTCGCTCAACTCTAGTGCTTATGTAGGGAGGAAGATATCAAACTGTAAGTAGAACAATCAAATTTTGGTTTTTGTTATGATGTAAACTTGTCATATCATTTGTTTCTTAATTCTTAAACCTAGCTTGCACTGTGGGTTTTAATCTTTTATTAGAGTATATACAAGCAGATTGCATTAATCTTCATTTTTTGATAACTGACTTGGATTCTATTTGCACTGCTTGCAGGAAGGAAAAAATTGGAGCTGAAAGAGTTTTTGGGCTGTAAGTTAAGAGCATTTGAGTATTTTTCTTTTCACAAGGTCTTTGTTTTTGCTGAGTTTGTTTTGTTGCAAGTGGTAAATCTTGAATTGTTTGAATTAAGATTTTCGAAGTTTTTTCTTGATCTTTTGTTGAATTTGAGTATTCTCTTGAATAAAATATATTACTGGTTTCCATTTGTGAATCTTGATATTATGTTGCCCAAGTCATCATTTACTGAATTTCCCTATTACTTGATTAGAACCGAGAATGTTGTCACTAGTTTGCCTAGAGACTGCTAGCTTGTAAGAGACCTTGTTTCTGATGACTTGGTTGTTGGAAACTTGGAATCATTGATAGAGAAATGTAGAAACCATCACGTCACATAGGGTGCATTCTTGATAGGTTCCCTAGGACAGTATTCAAATTTTCGCTTACTTGAGCAGTTACAAATCGAAATTGATGTGTCCATACATAAAGTATGCATAAATTGTTTCTAAGCGAAGAATGCGCTTAACTAAACCCCAGTGAAACTCAGTAGGAGCATGCATAAATTGGCAAACTTTATTGACAGCATATGCAAGATCGGGATGAGTAAATGTTAAGTACTGCAATGCTCCAACAATACTACGATATTCAGTAGCATCAGTTAACAAAGTGCTACGATCAGAAGAAATATCACCAGAAGTACTTAGTGGAGTACTAATTGGTTTGGCGCCATCCATTTTCGCCCGAATAAGAAGATCTTGAGCATATCGTTGTTGAGAAATAAATAAACCCGAAGAAGTACGAGTCGCCTCAATTCCAAGAAAATAAGACAGAGAACCAAGATCTTTAATTGCAAATTCTTGTTGTAAACGAGTGAGAATAGAGGCAATACCTGTAAAATTGGAGCCAGTAACGATAATATCATCCACGTAGAACAACAGGTAAATAGTACCATAAGTTCCATTGTAAATAAACAAGGACGAGTCACACTTCGAGGTAGTAAAACCAATTTGCATCAAAAAGGTACTAAGTCTATGGTACCACGCACGAGGAGCATGTTTAAGTCCATAGAGAGAACGATGTAATTTGCAGACATGTGTAGGAAAACAAGAGTCCGCATAACCTGGAGGTTGTTTCATGTACACCTCTTCTTGAAGTTCTCCATGCAAGAAAGCATTCTGCACATCAAGTTGATGAATAGGCCAATTGGAAGATAAATACAATGTAAGAATAATACGTATAGTACATGGTTTAACGACCGGACTAAACGTTTCAGAATAATCAATCCCTTCTTGTTGATTGTAGACTTTTGCAACTAAGTGAGATTTACAACGAGCAATTGTACCATCAGGATTTCGTTTGATACGAAAAACCGATTTACATCCAATAACATTCATAGAGGGATCATATGGTACAAGTTACCATGTACTATTGCGAATTAATGCATTGATCTCATCATCAGATGAGACACGCCAGTCTGGATCTTTATGATCCTGGGAAATGCAAGTACGTTCATACAGTGAATCACATACCAGTGCGTATTTGGAGTTGGGTTTAAAGATACCATATTTAGCTCTTGTCACCATTGGATGGGTTGGAATAATTGGTAGTTCAGCGGAAGCATGAGGAGTAACAGATTCCGAAGTCCGAGTATGAGAAGATGCTGGGGAAAGAATACTAGCAGTTTCTGAAGACGGACCAGTGACAGGTGTTAGGGTCCAATCATTGGCGGAGGTTAAATCAATCTGCAATGCAGGTGAAGACAAACCAATATCGGTGTGAGAACTGGATGATGACCCATGAGTTATTGGAGACTGGGGAGACAGCATCTGAGCTGGTGAAGACATCCTTGTTGGAGACAGAGGAGTTATTGGAGACCGAGGAGTTTTTGGATACGGAGAAGATAGTGGGTGAGATGGTGAAGACCTTCTCGGTGGAGATAATTGCGTATCTGGTGAAGACGTTCTTGGTGGATCCGCGTGAGTGGAGAGAAACGGATTTACAGAATACAAAGGAGACGAATTGAGAGGTAAAGAAATAGAGGAACAAGAAGATGGAGTTACCTGTGAAGGGATCGATGCCAGGGAAGGTGAGGAAGCAGACGCAAAGGGAAAGGGTGGTCTATATCAACTTGATGACTCGTCTTTATCTCCTAAAGCTTGCATAGGAGAACATGCTAGTTTACAAGACTGGCATGCTAGAATGGGACATCCAATGATTCGCACAGTTCGCAAAGTTATTTCTCAGTTTTCTCTTCCGCTTTCAAACCAAACTTTTAGTTTTTACTCATCTTGTCATGAACATAGGAGTCATAAGTTACCCTTTAATTCCAGTAAAACTATTTATTTGAATCCATTAGATTTAATTGTCTCGGATGTATAGGGACCCTCTCATATTTTATCTAATGAAGGTTACAAATATTATGTAACCTTTACAAATATTATGTAACCTTTGTGCATGCAAAGCTCTTTCTTGATGCTCCATACGTAACTCAAAAGTAAGAAGAAAAGTGAGAAAATCTTCCACCGTGAGGGAACTCATCGTGGTAGTCAAGGATGTAACAATAGCATTGGCAGCTGAAAGATTATCCACCAAGTCTCGAGCATGATTGATATATTCGCGCATGGTCTTTGAACCCTTCTTAAGAGTACGTAACTCACAGTGAAGATGGTGAATTTGATCATCAGATTTAGAGGCATATAGAGCTTCAAGAGTGTCTCATATTGCTTTCGAAGTTGTAAGACGGTGAACATGACGGAAAATAGTAGGTGCAAGAGAGGAAAACAACCAACTTACCAGGATTTTATCCTGTTTTATCCATGAAAGAAACGCTGGAGTAGGAGCTGCATCATCAACTGGAGGTGTTGGGAAGGGTTTTGTACCAGTAACATAACCATCGAGATCGTAACCTTGAAGATACGGCAAAAACTGAGCTCGCCACAAAGAATAGTAATTTTCATCTAATTTAACAGTAATGATATGATGAGGTTGAGAAAATTGGGCAGGCACCATTGTTGAAAGTAGAGAAGGAGAGGTGGAATCCATGATTGCTGGGGTTGTAGAAGCTGCAGTAGACATAGGTTTTTTTTTTTAAAGAAAACGAATCAAAAATAGGATTTGAAAGAAGGACCTAAACCTAGATGATACCAAGTTAAAACTACTTAGGTTTAGAATTACTTAGGTTTAGAAAAGAACAGACTAGAAGAAGATGTAACAAAGAAACAAAAGATAACAACTATTTTTGATTAACTTGCATAAAGACGTATTGAACTGATTACAATTTATATAAGTGACTTCCTTGTTCAGCAAGGTGTCATATTTCCTAAAGAGAACATATTTCCTAATATACAACTGACTGACCATCTTGGTCGACGGAGTATCATGTATGATACTACACACGTACTAGACAATGTAGACTATGTGTTAACACATAACGTAACTTTCTGAAATCGATAGATTTCCAGAAATAAAGAACCTAGTAAACACTGATAAAACAGTAATGGAACATTTCAGCAGCTTATTCTCATCATAAGCAAGTTGAATTTCTGTAATAACATCATTTGCAATACACATCTATTTCACCCATTTACTTGTTAACAGATATGAAAAGTATACAAGTAAACATATGTTAGAAACCGCACGGATGATCAAATGTATGTGCAGTTGATTCGTCAGTCGCTGCAGGTTAATGTTTCCAATTACAAACGTTACCTAATTCAGAAAGAGGAAACAAAAATGATTAAGATATTACTGAAAAAATAAATCAAATAGTACTGAGCAGTAATTTAATACCCTATCTATAGAACCAGAGTTATACAGCATTCCAGAGAGTACTCACAGTATCCAATCAGGTCAAGAAATCCTCATTGCTCGTGAACAACCCGCGCTGACATGAGAATGAATCCTTTGATCAATAGAACAGTCTAAGGCCATCATGCCTTTTCTAAATCGTCATTCATCAGTTCTTTTTCTTTAATTTGGGTGCAACTTTTCTTCACTTTGTACCTCATTTGTAATCCCTAAAGACTAGAAAACGTCATCCTTGATCAATAAAAACAAGCCTTCCAGGAATAGAACGACCCATCCGTCTGGACAGGCCTCCAGGTGTAAAACAGCTAACAGTGCCATTACCACGGCAAGCAGAATTGTCACTCTTACAAATCACATCCTCTGATCTAGGGATCTCCTTACCAATATAAGTTTTATTCGTTCTATCTTTCATGCATTCTTTCCTATGAATGCAAACTCTTGTCTTTTTCATCTTTTACCTCATTTGTTTTCTCATTCCAATTCAAAGTACCAGTACTAGCCTCTCTTTTTCTTATATGTAGTGATTGAAAACTTATTTCTAAGATGAAGGTTGCACACATCACTCGCAAGAATGAAACACTCTCAATATTGTGTATCCGATTCGAAGTATACCTCTACATAAAACCAACCTATTTATACGACAAAATCGAAGAATCCGATTTGGCATCTCCGAAAATGGATGATATGGATACGTATGGATAATGTTGAGGTCTTCTAGTTCTTTCCACTGAATCAATAAACACACACTTAGTTGAGATTTTAACTTCTCAATATCCACCAGTAATAGCTAACTATGTGTGAACCCTTGACAAGCAATCAAAATGAAATACTAGAATCTTCATTACTTTCGACTCCAACATAAACTCCATCTACCACTGTACCTCCTTGTAAGAAATATAAGTTTCTTTCCCTCTTAGCTTGAATCACCACTTTAGAATCTGAATTTAAAACCTTTGTAAATCCACCTTCCATCACAATACTTGATAACCCTTGGACTCTAAAGTACCAAGTGATATCAAATTTTTCTTCAAATCAGAATATTCCGTACTGCACTTTTGTAGATAAAGTGTGTACTTTACCTTCATGATTTTTAATCTTAATTGTTCCAATCCAGCTACTCCACAGGCATAATTATTACCAAGTAGTACAGTTCCACCTCCTACAGATTCATAAGAGGTAAACCAGTCCTTATTTGGACTCATATGATAAGAACAAGCAGAATCAAAAATCCATACTTCATGATGATCCCATGTAATCACAAGACTTCTCCTCATTTGATAAGAACCTTCTTGACTATTGCTTCTTGTGAATTTGACTCACGTTTCTCCTTGGCTTTGAACTTCGGACAATCTCTCTTCCAATGTCCTTTGTCATGACACCAATAACATTCAAAATTCCCTTTGGTTTTTCTCTTAAACTTGGATTTATTCTTTCTAGGTTTTGGTCCATTCTTCCCATTGTTTACATATAACCCTACAGCTTGATCACTTTCCATTGCATCCTTCTTACGGAACTCGTCACTTAATAACGCAGCAATTACATCATCTAGTTTGATAGTTTCCTTTGATGCCAGTGTACTTTGTATCAATGTATCATATGTATCTGGAAAAGAACACAAAGAGCAAAGATAGCTTGGTCTTCGTCTTTAACAACTTCTCCAACATTAGTCAATTCAGTCATCAACTTATTGAAACTGTTAATATGTTCGTTAACAGACGTACCTTCTTTAAACCGAAATCGATACATTTGTTTCTTGCGAAACAATCTACTTGTGAGAGACTTTGTCATGTACAAACCCTCCAATTTCGTCCACAAAGATTTTGCGACTTTTCGGACATGTTGAGGTCTTCTAGTTCTTTCCACTGAATCAATAAACACACACAGTAATAGCTAACAGACAAGCAATCAAAATAAGTAACGAAAGCAAAACATAACTCGGGATTTATAGTGGTTCGGCGTACCTACGTCCACTGTGGAATGATGATACCTCTTATTTCTAAGATCGGAAGAACAATTACAAGAACCTTTAGCCCCTTACGTTTCTCTCTAGTCACACAACCCTCGCAAGAATGAAACACTCTCAATATTGTGTAAACCTGACTAAATAAAGACTCTCTCGAACTGTGTATACCTCTACATAAAACCAACCTATTTATACTTGACAAAACTTGCAGACCAAGAATAAATTCTTGTCGACCAAGTTCTATTAATTTCCTAAGTCTAGACTCTACCTGTTTCCTAACTTAAGAAATACTTGAATGCCAAGATTTGGTTGTCTTGCAGGTCACGTTCTTGTATTGGAGGTTATTTAACAAACATTTCAAATCACATACATAAATATTTGCAGATGCAATCTTATAGGACTCAAGAATGTATTAGAGCACACAAATTCAATCTAATCACAAAAACACACAACATTTCAGTCTCACATTGCTAGCAAACTTGAAATTTCCTCTCTCAACCCTCATTACGAGGGAAGTAAACTCCTTCATTTTCTTTTTAAGTGTTTCTCCTCTTCACATGTACAAAGCACGTGAAAGCAAGAGAGACCTTAAAAAATAAACTGAAGAAAAAACCTTTAGAAAAACTAATAAATTTTAGATAAGCCTTTTGGGAAGTATCCGAGGGTATCGTATCCGATACGGGTATCGGAGAATCCGATTCGTGTACGTACATAATTATCAAGTATCGGCGCAACCCAGTTGAAAACCTATTAGCAGCGAACGGTAGGTGAAATAATCAAGTTCAAGTCCAACCTAGTGGAACAGAACTGATGACTGGAACAGCAGTTGGTAGTGGTATTCCAGCAATGCTTTTATGTAGATCACCTTCTGCTTTGCTTCTATGTTTGGTTGCGAGTTTAATTTGCTACACTAAACTCATGTTCTGATGCCAGTTGTCTGCATTCAAGACCATCAGGAAAACTGGATACAGTTGCTAGTACACCAATTAGAGGTGTAACAGAACCATTCATGAGTTCAAATGGTTCAAGCATCGGGTTCAAATGGTTGTGCCACCTGAAATTGCACATATTTTCCCTCAGTATCTGACGTATGCATTGAATGACCACGTGAATACAACCTAGTGGCGCTATATGAACAGCTCATCATGGTTATCTTTCTCGGCATTGCTTTCCTGTACGACCTGGCAACTCTTTTGCTATAACGGCGAGGGTCCATAGACCAACTCCATGAATTTATCATCTTCCTGAAAGAAACATGTGAAAGCAAGATGTAAAGTTAATTGGAAACTCTGTGAGAAATATTAGAACCAAAGAACGGATTTGGTGACAAACCTCTAGGGTCCATTGTCCCTTAACCAGGTCTGGATGAAGAACCTTTCGCCATTGATGCAGACATTGCACTTCTCTTCTATTAGGTAAACTAGCAGCTGCACAGATAGATGATCAATATTACAAACCCATTTGTTAACAATTCAGCATAATAACTGCCAAATTGGAACTAATCCATATTAGGGCTTTGTAACTGGTACAAAATTGTCTTTAAATGGTACAAAATTATCTTTTGTAAACTTGCACTAATAAGAAGCTTTGTAACTGGAAAGAAGGACTGAGAGGAAAATCGCATTGTAAGAGTTCAGCATAATAGGTGTCTACATGTATTTACATCTCCGACCAAAATGTTTCGTCAGTCTATTTTCTACGTCTTGGGAACTAACACAGCTTCAGATATACTAAGACGGATGAAAACACTGAAGAAGAAAAAAAAGACCCACATATTCACTTCCAAATATTTCCCTTAAATATTCAACAGCTTTCCTCAACTTCTCATCCTGTGGCGATAAGTCTAGAAGT
Organism: Papaver bracteatum; assembly: GCA_023529315.1. Classification (NCBI taxonomy): domain Eukaryota; kingdom Viridiplantae; phylum Streptophyta; class Magnoliopsida; order Ranunculales; family Papaveraceae; genus Papaver; species Papaver bracteatum. The sequence goes on from JAJJWX010003498.1 coordinate 2,811,909, forward strand.
TAGCACAGTACTTATTGGAACGATGCCAACTGTGCAATATATGAGTAGAAAGGCAGATGCATTAAATGGACAATTAGAAAACAACAATGATTTCAAGCACAGCAATGCTGCATAAATAACACAATCCCCATAATATTAATATCCGACACGGAATAAACTGCGGCTTTAAATTTGTTCAAAAGTAAGTCGTCATACTATAATCCTCATCCATATAGATTGCAGAAAAACTTATGTACTCCGAGCTAAACGATTTAAAAATTGGCCAGTGGGTTACAAGACAAAAAGCTTCAAGAGCTTATCCCAAAAGGCATCATTAGATAACCAAACAGTATTAACAATGCAATCAATGGAGTACTAGATATCAACATTAAGTTTCTCAAGAAAACTGCATAGTTCGGCTAACAGTTACCGAGTTCGGCCAGTGCTGGATGAACTATTAGATGCACATTCAAAAGAAGCCTCACCTTTTCAGGAGTCCAACCACCCTTTGCTCGCCCTATAGGACCACTGCTTCTCCTACAGCAAACCACCAAATACCTCATAATAAAAAAATTACCCAGAAATGATGAGCAATCCCATCATACAATGTTCGTTTCCCCACTAACCTAATCACTAATCTCTATATGCGTTTTTAGCTTCAAACTAAACCAGTTAAGACTTAAGGAATCCCCCATAAATCAGCATTAATACAATATCATAGCACAAATTTCTTTAACAGTCAGCTTAATTCAGCACCAAATGATTTCATATGTTTGATAAAATCTGGAAAAAGCACAACCAAAGTGCTAATCTAACAACACAAGTAAAAGAATCCAACCTGATCGAAAGACTGCTGCAATTAAGATCCTTTTCCTCCTCTTTAGAAACAGAAAGAACTGGAATCTGGAGTTTCTTGCTTGTTCTCTAACCAGCGCAATACAAGAGTTTTTTCCGGAGCAAGTTGTGCTCTAATTTCTAACTGAGAATAACTAGACCAAGCTACAGATAGAGCATTCTCTCTAGCTAGCTTAGAGAGAATGTCTGCCACTTTATTACATTCTTTGGGAATGTATGAGCATTTCCAATAACTAAAACTACTAAAAAAAGCTTGAATATCTTTCACCAAATTAAGTAATTGCCAATCGATGAAAACATTATTATTGACCGCTTCCACCACCGTCTTTGTGTCAAGCTCAAAATGCACTTTTTCCAATTTCAGACTTTGCGCTAGGTTCACAGCTTCCCATAATCCCATGCACTCTGCTTGCGCGGCATTCCTCACGTCCGTTAAGTAGATGCATTCTGTTGCCTGCTGTTCGCCTGCAAAATTTCGAACCATTAGACCAATTCCACCTATGTTATTAGAATACAAGTAAGAACCATCAATATTAATTGTAACAACATCTTCAGGAAGTGGTAACCAATGCAAATTTCTACGGGAAACTCTAGCATAGATATTATGATGCAAGTTATTATGAGTTGCGTGATCACTAATAAAGCTCTGAGCCTTTAAGATGGTTCTCTCTGGGTTGGGGTTAGTGCCCTGGAAAGATTTGTCGCATTTGTCAGACCATAAGCACCAAGCAATGATAGCTCTGTTGCAAAGGTCGTTTGTTGATATCTTCTCATTATGGAGGTCATCAAACCAACTGCATAACCAATCTGAGAAGGAGAAAGAAACATTCGAAGACCATCCAGAAATAGAAAACCACACTACTCTAGCTAGGTTGCATTCCATCAAGACATGAGAGGGAGTCTCCAGCACACATTCACAGAAAGGGCAATTAGAAGAAACACCGGGGATTTTCGTACTGAGAATATCTCTTGTTGGCAGAAGAGAAGAAACAGCTTTCCATAGGAATTGTCTTATCCTGGGGAGAAGAGGCAGTTTCCACAGCGACTTGTAGATTTTTATCATTCTTGGCCCTACCGACTTTGATAACTCTTGTGCTCCATAAATTGATCTATAAGCAGATTTTACAGAAAACCTGCCATTTTTTTTTCTAACAACCAAACTAGTCTATCTTCACAGTTGTTGTGAATCTGTAAACTCATAATGGCATTTACTATCTTTGGTTCAAATATCTCTTGTAGTTGTTGTGTATTCCAAGAACCATTATCTTGGTTAAATAGCTGATAAACATATTTATACTGCTGATGAGACGTGGATCCCTGTTTTGGGGCTGGAGGGGTTGATAAAGCTTGGATCCACCTGAGATGCCAAATTAAAATCTTCTTGCCGTCTCCTAGACACCAACAGCTGTTCGATTACACAAACTCTAATTCAGAACTCAAACTCCTCCAGGACCAAGTTGTGTTGCTCTTCTTTTTTAGGTTAAATAGGTCGCCATCTGGAAAGTATTTAGCCGTAAAGATTTAGTCATCATGGACTCAATATCAAAACAAAGTTTCCATGCCGATTTTTCAAGTAGAGCCCTATTGAAAATTTCCATATCACGAAAACCGAGTCCTCATTCTTCCATAGGTTTTTTAGTTCTTCTCCAAGTAATAATGTGGTTGCCTCTGCATGACTTCTTATTTCTCCAAAACTGCGGCTGTTTAGAACTCATCTGCTTGATGGTGGCGTCAGGTAACTTAAAACTTGTCATATGATGAATTGGAATCGCATTTGAAATATTTTTAATCATGACTGATATAGCTGCCTCCGACATGTTGCTACCATTCCAGTTTGAAAATCTATGATCCATTTTATCACAGAGTATAGAGAAAGGAATCCACTTTTTCCTACCAACAAAAAATGGAAAACCGAGGTATTTTTCATCCGAGATGTTTAAGGACCTAACTTGAAGAGATCCACTTATATTCTGGCAAGTCTCAGGGGAAATATTATAGCTGAAGAACACAACATATTTATTGAAATTTATCAGTTGCCCTGAGCATAAGGAGAACTGATGTATCACACTTAGCAGTTTTTAAACTTGTGCATCATTGGATTTGCAAAACAGGATACAATCATCTGCAAACAGTAAATGGTTGATCTTTGGTGTTGAACGAGAGATTTGCATACCTGTGAGTTACCCGGTTGCTTCACGATGAGCTAAGATTCTTGAAAAAGACTCCATTGCGATAATAAATAGGTAAGGTGATAATGGATCACCTTGCCTGATTCCTTTAGACGGCTTGAAGGCTTTAGTTGGTGAACCATTCAGCATGACCTCAATACTGGTTTTTGAAATGCACTGGGAAATAAGCTGTCAAAAATTTTCTAGAAAACCCAAACTGTTTTAGAATGTCTAAAAGGAAACTCCATTCAAGTCTATCAAATGCTTTAGACATATCCATTTTAAGAGCAAGATGACCTCCTAATCCTTCTTTTCTCTTCATGGCTTGCATAATTTCCTGCACTAAACAAATATTTTCTGATATAAGTCTACCTAGAACATAAGCCGACTGCATTGGGGAGATAATTTTGGAAATATGTTTTTTCATTCTCAAGGAAATAATCTTTGAGATGATTTTATAGACTGTGTTGCATAAAGCAATGGGACGGAAATCCTCTGGTTTGTTATCTATTTGAACTTTGGGAATCAAGGAGACCCTAGTATTGTTTAGTTGTTGAAGAAGAAACCCGGAATTAAAGAAGGATTTAATCATCTTACATACATCATCCTTCACTACATGCCATTGAGTCGGGTAGAACCCAGGGGGAAAACCATCTGGTCCCGGTGAAGTCAATGGCTCCATCATCATGAGAGCTTGGTAAATCTCTTGCTATGAAGGAATGGCTTCAAGTTTTTCATTGTCTTCCAAGGAAATGCACTGAGGAATGTGTCTGAGAAAATGCTGACTACTTGATGGGTTGGAAGTAGTCATAATATTTTGAAAGTGTTGTTTCAGAAGATTAGAGAGTGATCTCTGTCATTACACCAAGTACCATTTGGTGCCATAAGAGAGTCAATTCTGTTACGACGTTTTCTTCTATTCATTCAAATATAGAAATACCTCGAATTCATATCCATATCATTATAGAAGTGATCACGAGACTTTTGTCGATTGGAGCTTTCTTGTATTTTATTGAGTTGTATTATCTCACTTTCTAAAAGAATGACAGCTTCTGTATTAGAACCATTCACATCAGCAGCTTGCAAAGAGATCAAATCAGACTGAAGTTGAGTGATATGTTTATTGAAATCTCCAAACGTACGCTTACTCCAAAGTGACTGCAAATGTTTCATATTGGACATCTTGTTTGTAAGGACAAAAGCATTAGAACCAGCAACATTAGTAGACCAAGCAGTTTTAATATTCTCAGAGAAAGATTCATGTTTGAGCCAATGCTCAAAATATTTCCAATTCCTACCAATGACTCTATCTTGATATGAAATATCTAACAAAATAGGGGCATGATCAGAACCGTATTGAGGAAGGTGTCTAAGAATGAAATATGGGTAAACTAAGTACCACTTACTGTTTCCTAAAGCTCGATCTATCCTAGACTTAAATCTACCAGTGCCGTGTTTATTACTACTCCAGGTATAAGGGTTTCCGCAGAAACCTAAATCAGTAAGATTGGAATATTTTATGAGATCAAGGAAAACACTGGAGGTGGTGTTATTGAAGTCAGTGTTCCTATCATTGGGAGTAAAAGTGATATTTAAATCACCAATGAGGACCCAGGGTATATTAATAGATCTTCCAATACTTTTAATGAATGACCATTGGACTTCTTTTTCATGGTTATAAGCGGTGCCATAAACACAGGTTAAGTACCATTCACCGCTACTAGCATCATTAATGATCCGAGTATGAAAGATTTTGTCATCCTGGTGGTCTATATTAAGGGAAAATACATCCTTCCATAATAAAAGTAAGCCACCTACTAGACCTACAGACGGGCCAAAAGCCATATTTGGCATACCTAGAAAGTTAGATAACCTAATGATTCTACTATCATTGATTTTTGTCTCACAAATAAATATGATGTTAGGATGATGAAGGTTATTTAGATAAAGGAGGTGATTTCTAGTATCTTTTCCTAGGAACCCTTGATAATTCCAGCTAAGAATTTTCATACTGAAAATATTGTGAGTTTCGAACTTTAAAAAGATAAAGACACTTGAAAAAACCGTAGAGATAACTTGCTGAGAAAGTAAAACCTGGTAAGAGGAAGACGAGGGAAAAGAGAGTACCAATTCAGTAGAAGCAGCACCAACCTTATCCATCACCTGGGGGTAAATTTTGGTAATATTCTCTCCATCCTCTACCAAATCGTGCTCCATTCCATCAAACTCAATAGAAGATGGATTCTTAGAAATATTATGCTCATCAGTGGTAGGCGGTTCATTATTCTCCAAGTCCTCAGTGAACTCATCATTTCCATCCTCCGTACTTCTTGATCTCTTTGGTCATCTAGTATCTTCATGATCTTATCCTTGTGCATCTATATGTTTCTTACTAGCCTCACAAATTCTTTGAATAAGGAGATCAAGGTCTTCACAAATTTCAACTCCATAAGTTTCAGCCAAACCATGAGTATAGTTGATATACTCTTCATTAGTGTATCGGCGAATCTTCAGATCATGAGCAACATTAAGACACTCCTCTTTGTTGTGATTCACTGTCCAGCAATGAGTACATAGGTTATGGGGTTGACGCTCCCAATGGTATCTAACCCACGTGACTCCTCCAGCTCTTGTATTCCACCACCCACATCTAAAGAGTGGATTTCTTAAGTCAATCTTCACTCTTGGTGATATCATACTTCCATAGGAAGGCCGGAAGTTTGGAGGGTCAGTAAAAATCTTTGGTCCTAATTCGATCAAAGCTTCATCAATTACTTGGACAGAATGATGTTCAAGCAATAGGTTTTTGAATTGAATAGTCCATTCACTATGAGTAAAGTTCCAATCTTCTAGGGGAACATCATCATCATAAGGAAGAAGGTTTAAGTATGACTTGCAAACATTCCATGGGTTTTTCTTGAGCACCTCTTCCATTCTTTCTTTTGTTAGAAAATTGAAAAGAAAAATGTTTCTATCAAGAGAACGATTCTATCTGAGCTTGTATGGCTTCCAAGGAGTTTTTAGTTCCTTTCTAACCTAATCTGTTTCCAAAGGGTCTTAATTAAAGACATTTCCTATCAAGGTATGCCCTCTTTATTCCGTACCAACTGAGAGAGCCTTCACGGATCCAACTGCCTGCCTTAGTTTTATAGCCGAGATGTTTCTGATATTGGCATTCTGGAGTTGATTGGTGATGGAAAAAATTGGATTCTTAGAAGAATAAGACATTTCTGTGTTTTGAATACAATGAAAGAGATGTGAGAATAAAGGATGAAAAATAATATCCCCATCGGTGTTGCTTATAAAAAGTAAATGAAACTGCCAATCTACCATAATTGGTTATGAAAAGATATTGAGGATAATTTATTTCCGGAAAGATGACGATCGCAAAGACTAAACGCGAATATCTGGCAGTAAATGAAAAATGTTTAGACTTTTTATACCAGATAAACTTGGCAAGATTTTGGGATTGGCCAAGATAGACTGCAAAGTGATGAGTAGATTGTTGCAGATAGATCGTTGCACAGCTGGAGTACCGCCAATCAAGGAAATTCGAAATTTGAAATTTTTCTTGCTCCAGAAAATTTAGAATGTTGACTCGAAATGGAGAATCAAAGATTTGCATTTGAGGTTGGAACTTGGTAGAGACTTTGAAATCATAAAAATGATTATTGGTTATATACTTGAACATACTGTTAGAATCCATCATGAGAGTAATGGTCTGCGATACTGCAGAAGGAGTCGATATGCCACTATGGGAAAAACATCGATTAACTACCCCGGAAATCTGTTGTGGTACCATATAAGACGACGTTTATCTATAGGTTGCACAAGGGGGGTTGTAGAAAGTCGTCAATTCTTTGCAACTCGTCAATAATAGTCGTAAACACGGTTGTCGTTCCATTGTATACCACGCTTTTTTCAGTTGTGATTGTCTTTTGAAATTTCTTCTTAATGCCTAGCACAACTCTTATCGGGGTTGTGAAAATAACTCATACACTACACTTGTTGGGGTTGTAGAAATTTCCTTGACGACTATGGTTAGATTTGTATGTCACTTCTTTCACAACTTTGGTTTAAGTTGCAAGTTATTTCTTTGACAATATTGGTTTGAATTGTATGTCACTTCTTTGACAACTATGGGAAGAGTTGCATGTCATTTCTTTGACAACTCTAATTCCGAGTTGTGGTACATATTCGATTTGAAAAAAATATATAAAATTTTGAGAATTTAAATACAAAATTAAATCTGTAGTACTTTAATATTACCATGAAAGAAGATAACATTTCCAATTATAATCACTATTGTTTGTTACTACAGGATCAGTTTTACAGAACTTCGACACTAAAGAAAAATATTCTAATAACACTTCAGTTCTTACCTATAATACATTTAATAAGAAACATTAGCAATAAAATGGTGAATGCACGAAGAGTGATAACTATGTATTTAGAGTTGAGGATCATACAAGAAACCAAAATACAGGGAATGGATGCGAAAGACTACACAACAAAAACTGGACAGAAACGTCGCAAAACTGACGTCCCAGACAGGCTGCATTGGCGAGGCTCCATAGGATTCGATAGAAGTCGGAATTTAGAGCTTGACCCCAATTTAGAAAGTAGCAAGAATCACCTTTCATAATCATCTGAAAAATCCAGATTTGGAGTTCATTTATTCTGTGAAATGAGTGTGCTAAGATGGTCACAGAACTGCGAACCTACAGTTTTCAGTTCTGACATATTGGACGTTGAAGGCCGAAAATCCTAAACGATCAGTCGAAACACTAAGCCCTTTTAACATGTTAAATAGGATACATAGATAAACAATTCCTGTCAAGGAAGTATCCTCTAAATCCCTACTCATTGACGACAGTTTCGCAGACAACAGGCTGCAGTTCAGGTTGTCAGAAAAACGAAGTTTTCAGCTGAAATATTCAAATTTGCATGAAAAAGACATCCATTATAAATTAAATCCTTTAGAATGTATAAGAATAAACCTCTAAGACAATAACTCATGTGTCTAAGCCATCAACATTCACTCTCTTAAATAAAGACAACAAAGTTCATGGAAGTAAAACAGGAAATGATGCATGTTAACAACCCCTACCATGAAATTGGATGTAGGATTGAATCACACCTTAAAGAGACCTCATGTTTCTTCTTTTTGGCGTCGTAGGATTGAATCACACCTTTATAATACCTGTTGAAAGCGTGCAAGGGATAAACAATAAGCAGCACACATTGGAAAAAGAACACTAGATGTAGTCAGGTGGATGTGCTACATGAAACATGAGAGATATGCGACAATGATAGTCAAAATAGCCCTGGCCTGTGATTAACAAGAATGTATATCTACGTTAAGTAAATCTTACACTAAACATCAACCATTCCTTTCAGTAGCTGTCTATTTATGCATTACAATCTGAGTAACTAAACCAGAGTAGCACTTACTCCTTGTCGAGCGCGCACTTCACAACAACAAAGAAATCTAATACATGGGTTTATAATTTCACCTAGTTTGCTCACTTCACAATCATCGGATGAACAAAACTGACCACCAACAAATCATACCACCACTAACACTACCGACAGAACCAACCACCACTTCAAAAGCTAAGATCAAGCATAAATAGACAACTAGTTGGGGTACTTCCTATGATCCATTTGTTTAGAAATTTTTATAGCTGAATCATTACCAAAATGGGTCACTCATATACAAAAATCAAACAAATCCATGTAGTTTAAGTGCCCCATTTTGATTTAAATAACTCTGCAACGTTGTACAAATTCTGTAGATACAGTTCTCTGTACTACAACAGTTTTTGGCACTTCTACTAACCTGATTATCCTGAAATTTTAACCAAGTGTTCCTTACATAACGCAGCATAACATATGAAAAATTCACTGAATTCTAACGGTTAGATTTTACTTAATGATTCCAACAATACCTATGTTCGATATGTCACAAAAAAAAACCCTGCAGTTTATGTAGTTCCAACATTGAAACTCAAATACAAACAATCATAAATCATAGGACAAGAGTGGATTCACCCCGGTAATATGCATTCAACTACCTATGTTCAAGCTAAATCCCCATAAATACGCACTGATATAGGTACTCTAAGACATTTTATCAAACATGATATCCTCATGCAAAAATCAGAAATTTCAATAGAGAAATCATTCAATTCTTAACCATATCATATTCAACATCAAGCCTAACCATATCAGACTTTCCTCATCATGAAAAGGCCAAAATCATACAAACCTGCCCATTCTTCTTCATCCTCACTAGCCCTACCTTCCTACACAAATCACCAAATCCAACAAAATCAGTAACTACACGTTTCAGTAATATAGAAATGACTCAAATGACTATATTATGGATACCTGGATATTCTCGTTCTTCATAGAGAACTATTTGGCTGCTACTGCACCATAAATCAAAGGGTTATGAGTTTAAATCTTAATAAAAAACGAATCAACCAAAACAATTAAGCAAATTGAATGATCCAGAATGAAACTTAGGAAAAAGATAGGATGTAGAGTACCTCCAAATGGGTTAGAATCACCATCAATAGCATCAGATGGGGATTAAAAGTGGTTTGATGGTTGATTTATGAATTATTAGAAGCTGGGTTACGTGAATTGAATCTGTGGTTGAAAAGAAAGATTGAATCAGATCGAGAGTTAGCGTTTGATGTCTCTATAAAATCAGATGAAGAAATAGAGATGATGTTGGTGTTGCTGTTGGTGTTGTTGTAGTGGTGATTGCTGCCGAAAATGGGTTAAAGAAGATGTTGTTGCTGCTGTGGATTTTGGGTAAGCAACCAAGACAAGATGGAGATGCTATGTGATGGAAAAATTGATGATGTTTTCATGTATGAGGTTGAATTTTGATTTCTGAAGGTGTTTTTTTTTTTGTGTACTCTCAGGAGGAAAAGATGAGAGAAACAGATAAGAAAAAACTAAGGGAACCGAGAGAAGAAAAAAAATTGATCGTGGGAATTGGACAGTAAGGATTTGATGAAAATCATTCATACGGATTATGAAAAATTTATCGACGGTTAAGATTTGATTTAACACTATCATACGGATCAAGGCAGGTGTGTTTTGTTTTGTGCTTTCTCGAACTCATATTTTCGGTTTAATTATCAACCTTCGACATGAAAAAAATTCCAAAAAAAAAATTAATAAATTTAGGACATTGTTATCGACATTCTGAAGAAGAAAAATCCAAAAAATATATAAGAATGAATCAGGAAAATGAAAAATGAATTCGATAATTGGTGTGTTTCTTTGTGCTTTCTCTTTGTGTTTTTGTGCTTTCTCTTTGTGCTTCCGGTTTAAATTTCGACTAGTCGCATAGGTCATGAAGTAATTTTGACAAGTTATACAGGTCATGAAGTATAATGACATACAAAATGTGAACCAAGAAGCTCCGGGAGGGTTGTGACTTCAAACTTAGCATGATACATCATTGAACTCGATAAATATGAAGCTCAGTGTTGATTCGAACCTCAAATGTGTCATAAAGGCATACAAACTGTGAACCAAGAAGCTCCATGAGGTTTGTGACTTCAAACTTAGCATATTCTGGCATATTATATGCATAACAATGAATCCATCCATTTACAGGTAAGATTCCTTCGGAATATTTCCCGAAACATTAAACAAACCATATTCTGGCATATTATATGCGAACCCTGGCTCCGAGATCGAAACTTGGACGTGAGTGGACTACTATAAGTCGGAAAATTCGTAAGAACGATGAATCCATCCATTTACAGGTAAGATTCCTTCGGAATATTCCCAGAAACATTAAACAAACCATATTATGGCATATTGTATGCGAACCCTGGCTCCGAGATCGAAACTTGGACGTGAGTGGACTACTATAAGTCGGAAACTTCGTAAGAACGATGAATCCATCCATTTACAGGTAAGATTCCTTCGGAATATTTCCCGAAACATTAAACAAACCATATTCTGGCATATTATATGCGAACCCTGGCTCCGAGATCGAAACTTGGACGTGAGTGGACTACTATAAGTCGGAAACTTCGTAAGAACGATGAATCCATCCATTTACAGGTAAGATTCCTTCGGAATATTCCCCGAAACATTAAACAAACCATATTCTGGCATATTGTATGCGAACCCTGGCTCAGAGATCGAAACTTGGACGTGAGTGGACTACTATAAGTCGGAAACTTCATAAGAACGATGAATCCATCCATTTACAGGTAAGATTCCTTCAGAATATTCCCCGAAACATTAAACAAACCATATTCTGGCATATTGTATGCGAACTCTGGCTCCGAGATCGAAACCTGACCGTGAGTGGACTAATATAATTCGGAAAATTCGTAATAACGATGAATCCATCTATTTACAGGTAAGATTCCTTCGGAATATTTCCCGAAACATTAAATAAACCATATTCTGGCATATTATATGCGAACTCTGGCTCCGAGATCGAAACTTGGACGTGAGTGGACTACTATAAGTCGGAAACTTCGCAACAACGATGAATCCATCCATTGACAGTTAAGATTCCTTCGGAATATTCCCCGAAACATTAAACAAACCATATTCTGGCATATTGTATGCGAACCCTGGCTCCGAGATCGAAACCTGACCGTGAGTGGACTACTATAAGTCGGAAACTTCGTAAGAACGATGAATCCATCCATTTACAGGTAAGATTCCTTCGGAATATTCACCAAAACATTAAACAAACCATATTCTAGCATATTGTATGCGAACCCTGGCTCCGAGATCGAAACCTGGCCGTGAGTGGACTACTATAGGTCAGAAACTTCGTAAGAACGATGAATCCATCTATTTACAAGTAAGATTCCTTCGGAATATTCCCCGAAACATTAAACAAACCATATTCTGGCATATTATATGCGAACTCTGGCTCCGAGATCGAAACTTGGATGTGAGTGGACTACTATAGGTCGGAAACTTCGTAAGAACGATGAATCCATCCATTGACAGTTAAGATTCCTTCGGAATATTCCCCGAAATATTAAACAAACCATATTCTGGGATATTGTATGCGAACCCTGGCTCCGAGATCGAAACCTGACCGTGAGTGGACTACTATAGGTTGGAAACTTCGTAAGAACGATGAATCCATCCATTTACAGGTAAGTTCCTTCGGAATATTCCCCGAAACATTAAACAAACCATATTCTGGCATATTGTATGCGAACCCTGGCTCTGAGATCGAAACCTGGCCGTGAGTGGACTACTATAAGTCGGCAACTTCGTAAGAACGATGAATCCATCAATTTACAGGTAAGATTCCTTCGGAATATTCCCCGAAATATTAAACAAACCATATTCTGGGATATTGTATGCGAACCCTTGCTCCGATATCGAAACTTGAACGTGAGTGGACTACTATAAGTCGGAAACTTCGTAAGAACGATGAATCCATCCATTTACAGGTAAGATTCCTTCGGAATATTCCCCGAAACATTAAACAAACCATATTATGGCATATTGTATGCGAATCCTGGCTCCGAGATCGAAACCTGGTCGTGAGTGGACTACTATAGGTAGGAAACTTCGTAAGAACGATGAATCCATCCATATACAGGTAAGATTCCTTCGGAATATTCCACGAAATATTAAACAAACCATATTCTGGCATATTGTATGCGAACCCTGGCTCCGAGATCGAAACCTGGCCGTGAGTGGACTACTATAGGTCGGAAACTTCGTAAGAACGATGAATCCATCCATTTACAGGTAAGATTCCTTCGGAATATTCCCCGAAACATTAAACAAACCATATTCTGGCATATTGTATGCGAACCCTGGCTCTGAGATCGAAACCTGGCCGTGAGTGGACTAATATAAGTCGGAAAATTCGTAAGAACGATGAATCCATCCATTTACAGGTAAGATTCCTTCGGAATATTCCCAGAAATATTAAAAAATCCATATTCTGGCACATTGTATGTGAACCCCGGCTCTGAGGTCGAAACCTGGACGTGAGTGGACTACTATAAGTTGGAAACTTCGTATGAACGATGAAACCATCCATTTACAGGTAAGATTCCTTCGGAAT